>JAVUNC010000004.1:56047500-57299166 GCA_032173965.1 Sitta carolinensis | reverse complement strand
CAAGGCAAGACAGCCTATTTTTTACAGAGTAGCACCGGATATGAGGTCTAGAAGGGAATGTGACATAATATTTTCTCCTTCAAACTTTGTATAGAACTTCTTGAAAAGATGAGTCGTACTCAACTTTTGGTCTGTGTCCAACCACATTGCAATGCTCCTAACTAAAACAGCATATGCTGCTTCTATGCCAAGTGAAACAAAGAGGAAAACTCCCCACCGGGTCTTGTGGGAGGAGGAAGGGTGATCAAAACTTTGACTGACACTCCCCAAATACCCTTGTGAAGCATATGCTCAAAGTCTAAGCAGAAAGACATCCGCTTTAATTGGTGAAATGCATGTATTTCCTGCATGTATGTATTAACTGTGCTGATCACAGTAGTTTCTCAGCTCAGCAGAAGCGCTGCCTTTCAAACTCGAGTCATCTCAGTGCAGTTTGCAGGAAACGCCTTAGTATAATTCACCATTGCTATATCTCTTTCTGTAAAAATGAACCATTAACGAGTATTTTTGAAAATATTTCTTAGCTCGTTCTCTTGTGCCCACGCAGCTTTACTCAGGACGGCAGGCAGTCCCGGTGGGCTGCAGCCAGGCACAGCCCTCGGGCAGGGACAGCCTGAAGCCCGGCAGTGCCCCTAGCCGGGGACAGCCCCAGGCCGGCACAGCCCGCAGCCGGGGACAGCCCGCAGCGGGGACAGCCCGCAGCCGGGACAGCCCGCAGCCGGCAGCCCGCAGCCGGGACAGCCCGCAGCCGGACAGCCCGCAGCCGGGACAGCCCCAGCCGCACTGCCGCAGCCCGGCACTGCCCGCAGCCGGGACAGCCCGCAGCCGGGGACAGCCCGCAGCCGGGACAGCCCGCAGCCCGGCACTGCCCGCAGCCCGCACAGCCCGCCACTGGCCCGGCACTGCCCGCAGCCCGCACTGCCGCAGCCCGGCACTGCCCGCAGCCCGGCACTGCCCGCAGCCCGGCACTGCCCGCAGCCGCACGCCCGCAGCCCGGCACGCCCCAGCCCGGCACTGCCCGCAGCCCGGCACTGCCCGCAGCCGGGGACGCCGGCCGGCAGCCCGGCACAGCCCGCAGCCCGGCACAGCCCGCGCCCGGCACGCCCGCAGCCGGACGCCCGCAGCCCGGCACAGCCCGCAGCCGGGGACAGCCCGCAGCCCGGCACTGCCCGCAGCCCGGCACAGCCCGCAGCCCGGCACTGCCCGCAGCCCGGCACTGCCCGCAGCCCGGCACTGCCCGCAGCCCGGCACTGCCCGCAGCCCGGCACTGCCCGCAGCCGGCACTGCCCGCAGACCGGCACTGCCCGCAGCCGACGCCCGCAGCCGGCAGCCCGGCCAGGGACAGCCCGCGGCCCGGCACAGCCCGCAGCCGGGACAGCCCGCAGCCCGGCACTGCCCGCAGCAGCCGGCACAGCCCGCAGCCCGGCACAGCCCGCGGCCCGGCACAGCCCGCAGCCGGGGACAGCCCGCAGCCCGGCACTGCCCGCAGCCCGGCACTGCCCGCAGCCCGGCACTGCCCGCAGCCCGGCGCGTCCCTCCGCTCTCCCGGCTCCAGCCGAGCTCCCGCAGGTGGCACTCGCTGCCGCTCTGCCGCACGCTGCCCCGCGGGACGACTACACCGAGGGCTGCCGGCGCAGCCTGCCTCGCCCTCCTGGGCTAAAAATCACCCTGAACTGTCGTGCTTATCACTCGAGTGTGGATTTGGGGTTGGGTAACCTGACAGCTAAGCTGCTATACCCACCTTTCGCTTATTTCAAAACTCCCTATAACCAGAATGAACAGAATTAATTTGTAAAAGCACTGGGCATTTTTCAAATTATATACACATATTGCTTCTCTCTTATGCCTTTGTACAGAGCAGAAAATCTCAGCAGCTCTTCCAGGTCTTCATTAAAGTTAAAAAACCCGACATGAGCAAAGAAAAAAAGAAAAAAAAAAAAAAATCCATCACAAGATCATGTTTCACTTACATACGGAAGGTCTGTCACTTCAGACACTTTCTTTTGAATCTAAGCTTGAGAAAACAGACAGACTTAGGTAAAGTGGCTCAGCAAAGGACATGTCTGACACATTGATGAAAACCAAGGAAAAGAAGGATAAGCAGGTCAGTCCCCCCTAAAGATATTTAGGGACTTAGAGGCAAGTCTCAGCACAGACCACTGTGAGTACAGCAGTAGCAAGTCACAGCTGCCAAGAACAGCTATCATTATCACAAAATACTGTTGTCATCTACTCAAAGAAATCTGCTACTCAACAAGCATATAGTGAAGCACACAAAGGACTCTAAGCAAAGCATTTTCTGAGCAAATTAAGAGCCCTATGTAACGCATTACATGTAGTTACTCTGTAAAAACCAACCAACAGCATAGTTTTCTTTACTAACACTTAGAAAGATAGAGATAAAATCTTTTAACTGAGCTTTCCTTACACTGTTCTGTGATTTCATTTTTGTGACTTCATTTTTAGATCATACTACTTCTATTGTTAAGTGCTAATTAGGGCCACACAAAGAAAACTGAATTTGAAACAAACCTATTTAAAAATAAACCAAATGCCTCAACATAGACAAGAATGCACAGTTCAACCTTTTTTTTAATTACAAGAGCTTATTTCCAGCACCAGTAATTTGTGACTCTTCAGTAATGTATATAACAAGTGCAGAAATAGCACAAAAAGCACTATGCACATACACCAGCTACAGCACTACAGGATTTTAGGGTACAAGTCCTCACATTGTGATAACAGTCAAACCCATAGCCAGAACCCCGTCAGTTGCCAGAAAAGAATACCTGACTTTCCCCTCAACGAATTCTCTGGCACTGTTGGAATTTACACAGTCATTTTACCATGTCACCCTAAATACTGTCTCTGAATGTAGAGTTTACAGCTGCACTTCTGTCTTGCTCACCATTCACCCTTGCAAGTACACACTTCAGGTAACTGTTCAGACTTTGTGGGGGAAAAAAGTCAAAAGTATTTTTTTAAAAAATCTATACTAGGTATTTTGACTGGTCACTAGCACCCCCTCTTCTTGCATTTTTCTCAAGAGAAATACAACTACAAATGCATTAAGTCTTGTATTTTGTTGAAGAAGGTCCAGATGAGAGCCATCAAGTTGATAAGAGGCATGGAGCACAGCACCTCTCCTAGGAGGAAAGGCTTAGACAACTGGGGTTGTTCAGCCTAGAGAAGAGAAGGCTTCAGGGTGACCTGATTGTGGCCTTCCAGTATGTGAAAGGAGCCTATGAGAAAGCTGGAGGGAGATTTTTACAAGAGCATGTAGTGACAGGACAAGAGAGAACGGCTTCACACTGAAAGGGAATAGGTTTAGATGAATTTATTACTGTGGGTGGTGAGGCATTGGAAGGAGTTGCCCTGAGAAGAGGCAAATGCTCCATCCCTGGAAGTCAGGTTAGATGGAGCTCTGAGCAACCTGGTCTTGTGGATGGTGTATCTGCCCATGGCAGGGAAGTTGGAACTAGATGATTTTTAAGACCTCTTCCAACCAAAGCCATTCTATGATTTCATTCTAGTGAGCTGCAGAGGTTAAACCTCACTACTAGGCCAAAAGTTCTTGCTTAATAAAAGAGAAAAAAAACCTCCAAAACATTCCAGAGCTGGATGTGAACCTGTCAAACTTCTTCAAAAGCAGAGACTGCTTTAGAGTGCACATGGTTAAGAAAAGGAAATTGAAGAGGAAAGATTTTCAGCATTGTTTATCACAGAATTACTCAAATTCCTTTCAAAGCGCTGAACTTTGCTACAATTAGGAGATTGCTGATTTGGCTAATAAACAATAAGAGAGATGTACACACGCAAAGAGTCCCTCTTTAGTATTTTCCACATTCTATTCCTCTGTAGTCTTTTTCATATTCAAGCCTCCAGTGCCCAGCAACTACAGTTTTAATTTCTGGTTAAAGACAAGGACTGCTGCTGCTGTTCCACTCCGCTCATAGACATTAAAAAAAACCAAACAAGCAATAACCCAGCTAGCATCCTAACAGTCAGCTTTCATTCCCATTTCTCTCTTATACAAGAAAAACAAGCAAACAAAGCAAATAAAAAACACTCCAGACTTCCATCTGGCATATACAGTAAAGAGCCCCTGGTACCCACTTTTATACTCTGTAAGCCTCCTCCAAATTTATTTTTCTATTAGAAAGGTTGTGTAGCACTTAAAAAGACACTTCTCTTGTTATTTGATGCCTCTGCTTGGGGTATCACTAAACATACTCTTGGAAAAGACCACTGATGGGCAAATGCATCATTTCACCATAGCCTCAAGTAGTGGAAGAAATAAAATCAAAACAGGCTGCGAGGAAGCAAAGCTGTTGTTGGAGTCCAAGGAATCCACTTGCAGCAAACGAGTCAAATAGCAGTGAAAATAAACTATAATATGGAAAGCCTTAAATTAATTTGAATCTAGTCCTCTGTGCTGAATAAATACTACAGTGATGGGTAACACACCAATGAATCCCAGTATGTCTGAAGAATTGGATCTAATGATGGTAGAAACAATCTTACCATAACTGCAGGCATTCCACCCTCTGACACTTCCTTTCTGTATTTTTCATTTCTGTTTCAGGAAATTTCTTGACACCCAACTGAAGTTCACTAACTTTGTCACACTTACTAGTCAGAAGGAAGGACATCCGCTTAGTAAGGACATCAGGCTGCAGCTATTACACAGGATAGCTTCTCTTGAAATCACAGGACTATGACAATAATGAAGGTTTTCCTGGGCTCGTTTTGTCTTAAATTAAAACTTCATAGCCCTCTTACAGAGTAATTGTTTATATTTAAGGTCAGTAAAAAGCTATAATCTATGGGAAGAATGAAATTTGTATGTGTTTTAACTCTGAGCAGGGCCAAAGTCAAGGCACTGAGATAGGGAATGACATCTTCCTCAACTCACATAACCAGTATGCAATGTACAACAAAACAAATCTCTGACAACTTGACAGAGATAAGGTGCATCCAAAAGCAAATACTCCAAGAGTACAGAACAGCCCAATGCTTTTCAAGAGTAAAAATTCAGAAGAGTTCTATTCAAAGTCAGCTGTTTCAAGGTTATTTCTTCTCTGCACTTAAATGTTTCTGAAAGTTTCTCCCTGACAAAAAAAAAGAACAAACCAAAAAACAGCGAACCACAAAATGCTGTTCTGCACCAAATTAAAATCACAAATTTATTTTCTCATGTGCATTTTTTTAAGTACTGCTGTTTTTCTTCCAAATTGGCTAACAGCAGAGAAATTAGTATGCATCAGCTCCCATTAGGCTGCTACATCTCTTCTGTAAAATACTTGTAGTATGTTTGGATTCACTGCATATTTTCAAAGAAATAACTTCAGACCTCATTGTAGAAGAAAATCACAGAACTTTCAGAATAAGGTCATACTGATGAAAAGACAAAAATGTCAGCACTGTCCAGAAAGTCCATTTACTTTCTCAAAAATTTTCCTAAACAATGCTAATTCCAAGTAAAGAAGAGAGAATGATATTTTCACCTTCAGCTGTAAACTCTCTTTTTGAGAGTTAAAGCAGGAGGGGGAAGATACAAAGGAATGTTTTGTTTGGCATTGCTGACAAGGGGAATGTTCATGAAGGGGAAGCCTACTTAAAACCAGAATAATAGATAATTATTGCTTTCTATGTGGATCCTTCATTACTTTTGTCTGCATGACACTCAGTGACACCATTACATTTATAAGGAAAGACTCAGACACAGATTCACCATGAGGAGAATGGGCTCCTACAAAGCACAGTTGTGTGTTTTCTGCAATTGCTATTGCCTGAGTATGGCATTACTACTGAAATGAGAGGTTTAGATGTAGACTTTATAATTATTAGACAAGTAATACTCATTTGGCTTTTCCAGAAATTGTAATTTGAGTGGCTAGCCAAAGTACAGCTATGCATAACTACTTATGCATGCCCTCTGAAACATGTTTGTTGCTGGTTTTTTTACCCACAGCCATCAGAAAAAGTCCATCTAACTTTCTGACTGCAGTGAAGTATCATTAATGAAATTTTTGGGGTTTTGTTTTCATCACGGAGTATGCAACACTGGAAAAAACCACAGCAAATCACATAAAAGAGTCAACAGTTAAAGCTTTCTGAGCCCTGACATATTCCAGGCTCAGAACGCCACCGAACCTGGCAGCCCCCCAGCCCTGGCTCAGGCAGCTGACTGTAGGACCATTCACATTCCTCCCCTTTTCCTTCTCCCTGCTTTGGGAATACATACATCTATGTGTATATATGCATATATATTTATATACACACTGTGCACACATGTTAAAAAAGAGGAAATTAGTAACAGACAAGCTAACAGCATTGTGTACATTCCCTTGCAATTTACCCAAATGAATGGCCTCATAACTCAGATTGGGACATTTCCTGTAAAAACACTCCTCTATTTATCAAGCCACTCCAGAGTGCAACTGCTGAAGAGTGGCTTGCAAACAACATGCTTTCTAGAGCCAAAGTTTGCAGATATCCACAGATGCTCTAACTAGTTGGGATGGAGAAGCCAGAGCTCTCTTGCTGTATATTAGCTTTGAAAAGCGTGTCCCCATTTCAGAGCTCTGTAACTGCAGGCATTGTCCAACTGGCTTTTAGGGTACCAAACTGCATGTGAGAGTACAGAGAAACTACAGTTTCAAATTACATTCATGCTTAATCTCTGACAGAGCACATGCATATATATATATATGTGTGTGTGTGTTCATTATAAAGAATAAGGAATATTAGATGAAATAGGACTAGAAATGGAAAGGAAATTATTTCATTCACCCATGATCAGCACAAGTATAGAGTCTAGGAGACTAAAACAGGTACAAGGGAAACCACTAACGGTAACAAACTTTAATCTGCCAGAATTTCCTAAGGAATTTGAATGACCATTTCAACGGAAGCAAGTGACAAGCTGTTGAATAAACATTTCTTTTGGGTTAAACAGCTGTACCCTCTAGACATGGAAACTCCTATATAAATATATAAAGCTTCTTATCTCCACTATTATTTCTCAGAAGAGCTAAATTTCTTAGTAAACATTGAATGACCAAATGCAGACCTTCACTGGCCTCTGACCAAAATACTACTTCCATTCAGAAAAAAAATACATGGGGAAAAAATAACGACTTGTGAATATTATAGATGGAAAGGTGACTTCCTTCAGCTGAATGTTTTTCTCATTTCTGTATCAGTCTAAGAGACATTGTTTGATCAATCAGTTGCTTATAAGTAATTCTCAACAACTACATGGAGTCTGAACCCTTGTGCACTTTGACACTTCATTCACCTTCTCAGAAAATAAAATAAATAAATAACTCAGACTTATCTTTCAAACACAGAAGCAAAAAAATACCTATTTTGTCTCAACCCAACATAAAATCCAGCTACAGCAATACCACTGACAACACAAGAAGAATCAGTTTTTAAGAAAACAGCTTTATATTTCATTGGTCATTTGATCTAGTACTGGAAACCAACAAAAATAAGGACAGGGTGCAAGCTGGAATCTCTAAATAGGCTTGATTAAAGTAAATATTCAAAGGGATATTACTCAAGTCAGCACCACGAACTTCAGCCAGTTTCTAAAGCCTTTTGAATTCTCAGAGCTAAGCCTGGTGAATTCAGATTAAAGTTTCTTTTCTTCCACTTTTAAGGGAAGAAATAACTTATGTGAACTTTCAGCAAAAACAGCCTTCTGAGTTTAGTAATTGGGGAACAAACCTAAAGCACTGCCAAGACACACAGCTAACCGTTTATAAACCTTAATGTTTCATTCAAATATTAAGTATGGATCTACTGAAACAACAGAAAGGTATTCCAATAATGTTGTTTGAAGTTATGTAATACCATCCTTAGTACATTAAAATCCCAGCTCGTCCATTCTTGCTGCCTAGCCCACATTTTGTCCTCTGAGGAACACAGGCACACAGAGTGCATACTAACAACACCAGGTTCCCATTGAACCCAGCAAGAGGCACAGCAGAGTGAGGAAACCACCTGGCCCTGCCTCACTCTGAGATTATGCCAGCCTATTCAGTGGGGCTACAGGAAAAAAAGTCCCTGTTGTATTTCAAACACACACAAAGAGCTATGTATGTTACCACAAAGAGCAGGGAACCACTCTCTCTGATCAGCAAATGAGTTTCTATAGCCCTCTGAGCTTTACTGCATTTGGGCAAGAGGAGTAGGGGGAAGAAGCATTTGCTCCCTTTAAATTCGATGACAATTGCTTGAACTGCTCCCTGTCACTGTTCCCACAGCCTGTGCAGCATTCCCAGAAATACCACCAAGCTATTATCACTTTTCCTCCAATGGTCATCACTATGTGTTCACCCACCAGAGCATATCAATTTGACAAGTCCCAAGTCAATTCTAAACTGTTTCCTCTTTCCCAGTTCCAAACGCCTCCATTTCTCCCTACAAAACAAACAATCCAGAAATTCACTTTGAAATAATGGCAATTCTGTAGAGCAAACCCATCTAGGCAAGGGACTGAAAAAGGCTGCAGAGAAATGCTGACTGAGAAGATGTGTTCACATCAAATAAAAATTGATCCTTGATCTTCCCCACAGTGAAAACACTCACAGGATTTCTGGACCAACCTTCAGATTCTCCGATGTTGAATAAATGCTGAGGTCACGTTGTAGGGTTCCATCATCAGAAAAATGAAGGCTATTCTTAAATTAATGCATTAGATGTGCCCAAGAAGTGCTCTATTAGGAAGAGCATTTGACTGCTGTACAGATTCAGAGCCTGAAGAAGATGGCACATGGGTCCCCCAGTGCCTGATTACTGGGTAGTGTTTTACATTCCCTTCTTCCTCTGGGATACTGGTGCCTCCCCCAAGAAGGCTGCACTCCACCTATTCCTGTGTGAGCCTGCTACTGTTGACTGCAAGGAAAACCCTACATCCAAACTAACACTTCATAGAGAGCATGAAATAAACTTCAAAAATATTCTACCCAATCATATCAGAACACCATGAACACTGTAATCTTGAAAATATCTAACATGAGCAGCATTTTTGGGAAGTAGAGGTTTTCAATCCTAGATTAACATATAAGAATCATCAAGAAAAAATTATTTGTTTACTTTTAGTGATAAAGATCAATGACCGGAAGCATGATACCATATAGATATTACGATATTTGTATGATTTCTATCTATAAATAGATGTGTGTTTACATTATGCTTTCCACATATACAGACAGAAGCATGCATTTTTCTACCAGTACTGCCAGTTCATTTTAAGGAAAACCCCCAGCTATTAAACTCATTTCCAGCAAGCATGTAGTGGCTTATGTCACTCACCTCGAATATTAATATCCAAGAAAGCAGAGAAGGAAATTACTTGTGCAGGGGAATTTTATGCCTCCCCCATTTATACAATTATTTACACTCGAGAATTTAGTCAAGTATCTTTATGTCTCATAAAGGTACGGCTAAAACAAAATATGATTTGACACTCTCAAGAAATGTACGCCATTCTCAGAGCTGAAAAGCTGTTAAAGAGCTTCATGAGAATCAGTGTTCCAGGCAGTTAAACTGTATCTTGGGAAGCAATTTAGGTACATGGAATGAGTTGCAACAGGAATTAAGATCTGGGGACTCAGTTTATCACATAGGCACTGCTGCACCACAGGATATGAAGCTCAGCAGCACTTGTGTGGGGCTCCTCCAGTCCCCAGAGTAAAAAGCATTTGGGTTTTTTGCCTCTCATCTCTCTTGGCCAGTGGGGGAATCAAATTAAGCTCTTCTCAGGAATGGAGAATAAAAGTAAGCTTCGACCCCAGAAGACAGTCCTCTCAACTCATGCAAAACTTACCTGAATTTTATAGCTTCATCCAGCTTTTGTTTCCTTGTTCTATGCTTAGTAACAATACAGATATTAAGATTTGGCCAAGCATGTTACCACAGGCGTCACTCTGTCTCTTAGAGCCCGCTGGACATCAACAGCCCAGCAGATGGTCATTACTCCAAACTCCCCACCCTCTGTCATCATTAATTCAGGAGCAAATTCATTTCAATGGGCTAGCCCCAATTCATAAAGAACTCATTGTCCTGACCAAATTAATAGCTTTACATCTTGTATTACCAGATGTGCTTCAGAGACACAGTAACATTTTATATTATCATGTGCTTTATAAAGTCCACTTTAATGTACTGCTGTACGAGGCAAACGTACAACTATGAACCTATTCCCAAAATAAACACAAAAACTCTGTATTTTTAGTTTAGATCCTAGACAAATTTGGCACAAGCATTGCTCAATCATCCTGTAACCCACTTGATCAAAAGCTGTCTACTGTGATAGCACAGTCTTTTGAAAGGCTTTACTTCACCCTGAAGATTAATAAACGCTCAACATTGGCACATCCAGTAAAGAGACAGGCACTTACGTTGCCTATTACATAAGCAACACAGTTTAGACCAATCATAATAAAAAAACAACAAATGGGAAAAATCAAATGTATAAGAATTTGGAATAGATCTTCACTGATAAGTCACCAGCAGATTTTGATACATGTCGAATGGGGAATGAAAAGGAACAGAGGGAATCACTTGTCATGACTTGAGTCATGTCATGTCTGCCATTTGTCAGCAAGTTTGCATTAAAACAATGGAAGACTCAAGTCCATAGGAACAATTTTTTAAAATAAACCTAAGTAAACTGGAATCAACTACGAAGCTATCTTTCCCACTTAATAGAAAAATCAAAAATAGAATTTTGAAAATAGCCATCTTCCTTGTGAGAAAGAGGTAGAGATCATTGAAGGCTCTAATTCAAATAAAAAGTATAATTAAAAATTGAGACAGAACTTTCCAGAGAGATAGTATTCACTTGAGTTTTAAGTTACATTGTTATTTTTCCATGGAACTGAAACAGGTTTCTTGGCAATCCTATATCTGAAAAACTTCTCTTGCTTGATAGTTTTGTTGAAAACCGCTTGTGTGAAACGTTCCATTGTCAATAAATTGTTGTTTTCCAACAAAATATTTTTGGCCAAAAAATTCCTAACTGGCTTGACTTGTAAAATCATTTCTCAAATGCAACATTTCATTAAGTCCAATGCTTTTCCTCAGTTAAAAGGCTGCACTGTGCATCACTCTCCTACCGGCACATAACAAGCAACATTTGTGTTAAAACCTGTGATGCATGGAGGGCATTTTTCCTAAGAAGTCTATTTCTACATAGAAGAAACAAATATAACAACTATGATATTAAGGTCTGTTCTATTTTACCTTGAAAACAGGGTCAGAATTCACATCTCCAATAAACCCTAACCTCTATTTGATCACAGTCCAAGCATACAACTATCTTTACTAAGTAACTTTATACGTTTAAATTATGTGGTAAACAAATATAATCCAGGTGGATTTACCATGCAAGTGCAGTTTACAGCCATAGATGAAGGAAAGGAGTGAGGGCTGAAATGTCTGTGGTTTGACAAACATAATTCTGTGAGGGGACAAGGGAGGAAGAGAGAAAAAGAAATATTTTCTTATAAGAAGGAAAACAAATAAAAAGGAAAGTCATAGTTATGTCTCCTAAAAATTCCATACTGGTATAATTTTTAATACTATAGAAACTCATGAATCAAGAACATAAGATCATTTGATAGTATTGCACTTCTGTAACTGAAGCTAAATATGCAAATATAGGGGTTTTTTTAATGTATTAAATATTTTTTCAAATTCCTACATAACATAACTAATAAAAATATTTACTTTTACAAAGGGTCAAGCGAACAGAATATAATTCTCCCAGAAGGAAACCAGATGTTCAGTTCCTTCAAAATGATGTTCGTGCTGATAAAAGCAGTAGCTAATCTTTCTTTTAGAGGTGGAAGGTCTTGTTGAAGTTTCTTTTACTGAAGAGCTATGTATCAAGCTTTAAAGAGTATCTGCCTCAATGGAAGAAATATTTTTAATTTTTAATAGGATTTTGGCTTGTGTGCATAGTTATCAATGTATGTAAAACTCAAATGTAAAACTCAAAGAGCTGTCTTTGAAAATTTTGTAAAACAATTTATAGTCATGCTAAGTCACGTGTTGCATCTTAAACTCATGATAAAAGAAGTCACATCTGCTCCCAAAGCCAAGATTCCACAATAAAATCATCTTGCAAACTCCTATATAGTAATTTGAGTACATTAAGTCACGCAAATATTCACGTGTTTCTCACAAGTAATTTAAGTGGTATAGAATTATCCGTCAATGTAGTGCTTAGAATTGTAACAAGCTCAAATTAACAATACACTATGTTTCTTAATAATGCACTGATTTTAAAGCTCAATATATTAAGAGATCCATAAAACGGAACTTATAAAAACTTGAACGAAAAATTTTTGAACGATTCTGGGTTTTTCCTGCATTACTTGGCTTTTGCCATGACTAATATTTAGCTACACCATAATGCTTGCAATGACATGCAAGATAATTCTGAAATCCTATGGGGATAGACTAAATGTTTAAAAGGCTTCAGAGGCTTGAACAGGGTCTCAGTGTACCTCACTCAGAAAGCAAAAGGACTACTTAGTTGCTTAAATTACTCTTAGATAAATCTTTGGGGAAAAAAAACCCCAGTTTTATCACAGGTAGAAGGAAACCCCACCCAATTTAAATTAAATTTAGGGTTATGTCACCTGATTTTTCATCTTCTGAATTTTGTTCTGATCAGAGAATGTCTAAAGGTTAACCTGGGATATTAACTGCAGCATGATTCATTTACGGTATCACAAATTTTGTGTTCAGCCATGTTGGTGTGTGCCTACAGCACAGAATGCTCTTCCTCACTTTTCCCATCTCTAGTGGCCTGGTGCAACTGTTATTTGAAAAACCTGTTTAGCTGAAGGAAGGCTGTAAGCTTCCAGCTAAACAGCACCCTATGGATAGAAAGTTGTACATCTCAACATACCCTTTCTTAAGGTATCCTCTTCTAAGAGCACAGGGACAGAGCAGCTCTCAGGACTGCAAGTGACAAGAAAGGGCTGAAAAAAACCCCAATTTGATCGAATATGCATCAAAAAACCCCAAGCAAGTGGGCAGCACTACCCAGTTGACTGACTTTAGTTAACCAGCTGCATCCAAGCCCAACATAAACTGTTAATTTAAGTATCAATGTGTTTAGTTTGTGCAAAAGCAGAGTACTGGCACCTTGCTTACAAGAGATGATGCAATTAACAGGATGAAAGAAAAGGAAGAAACAAATAACAACTAAATAAGTGGTAAGAATTGAGACTTACAGAGCTCTTTTCAATTAATGGTTTTTCAAGCACTTTGCATGGCAAGAGAGAACAAAACAGTCAAGACATTTTCAGGGTTTGCATAGAATGCATACCACTTTCACACCTCTAAACTACAAGAGTTAAAAAGTTGTGGAAAAATCACAGCTGGTGTGATGGAAGGGACAAGCTGTGGTACACTCTGCTACTATAACTTAGTTCAACCAGCTGCTTTACTCGCCTCCCTCAATCATTTCTCCAGACATTTGTCTTCCTCAGCATCAAGTCCCATTCTTCTCTCAGGCCAGACACTTTCCCATAGTTCACCATTCATCTGTCCCCAGAACGTCTTTCCCTGTCATCTGTGAAGCCAAGTAAGGAGCTCCATACATGCCCAGCCTCCTCTCTGGGAGAGCAGGAGCACACTACAGAGCTCCCCAGTTTGTTCCTCAGCACTTCTGAGAGCTATGCTGCAACACATCAAGTAGTAGATGCTCAGGCAGGAGCTGGGCAATGGTATCACAGACTTACAAACTGCATCTTGGAAATTGTAGTGAGAGCTGTCTGAATGTTTCAGCTTTTGGGTCCTTGGTATGAATGCTATCGTATTTCTCCCCTTCCCCAAAGGAAGCCATTTCCAGCTTGATTTTGGAGGTGTAAATCTACAATGCAGTCAACTGAGAAGACAGGACTCACATGCAACCAATATATAGCACTACCCTGAAGGTTTTGTAAGATTGTGTGTGTGTGCACGCCTATGTAAAATACACTTGTTTGAAAAGCAAGCTATTTTCTTCCAGTGTGCAATTTGTTTTTCTTCTCTGGGCTACACCTGTGATAAAGGAACAATACTGTCACCTGCACCCTCTCTATTAACTAGTACTGAACAGGACAAAAAAAAAAAAAAAAAAAAAAGTAGTCTTCAAGACAGTTTCACTGCTGTACAGGATGATCACCAGAAAACAACAGATGTGCTATAATCACTACTGCCCATTCATTTCCTTTCTGCAGAAAGAAAGCAGCAGTCATCAATTAAGAACCGCTATCTTCAGGACACAAAAGGAAGCATACACTTCTCCTTGGTCATTTGACCACAACAATAGGAGTGGCATTGGGAAAGGACTGACTGCTCTGAGCGAGTGTGGCAGGGGGAAAAGCAGATAGGCAATGAGCTTGTGTCTTTGGATTTTTTAGAAAATAAATATAAGAATTTTTGTTCAATGCTTTAATATACAGATGTTTAAAAAAATATATCATTTTGTCTACAAATTATACAAAATCCTAATTATATTATTTCTGATTTTTTTCAGATTATTCCTTTACTCCTTTTCAGCAGAAAATCCCAAACATGAGAACTGAAAATTAGGCAGCCTCTACCAGGAAAAGGTGGCTTATCAATTAATAAAGCCTTTTCTGAAACAGTTAGTACAATTTTTGTAAAAACATCAGTCTAAACTTACTAGGTACACATAATTTCAACACATCACTGGCCTAATTTTTTTTGATTAATATTTTTTAGAAGTCTACTCAGATCTGAGGATCCGACTGTTAAAGATTACATTTGCTGGTCAGCTTCACTGCTCTGAAATAGAATGACAGCTTTCATAAAACTGCCAACAACAGAAAACCCTAGAGATGGGCTTTATATTATGTCTGTTCCACAACTGTAGTCAGCCACAAAGGGTTTGCAGGAAACTTATTAAAAATGTTAGCTTTAATTAAGGTATTAGGCCCTAATCTAGCATGCTAAATTAAACCCCAAATATTCCCATGGACACTAATGCAACTGCTCTAAGAGCTTGGTTGGCACTCCCCACAACAGGAAAGCTTTTACAGGCCTTCACATTGAACACTTATTTTTGCTCTGTACCTCTGTTTCATTGCATACCAAAAATAGACCCGACTTACAGAAAAGCTTATATGTGGGCATAGAATCATTCCTCTCCACCCCCACACAGATTTGCAAGCCCTCACACCACTAAAGGCATGACCTAAACAAAGCACTCAGTGATGCACAGATACTCAAGGAATTTTTTTAATGTATCAACTTTTAGCATAAACACACTGCATATTCAAACTCGTGCAGAATTGTCAGAATAAAGTATACTGATCTAATGTTTCCTTCTCTGTTATAACATGCTATGATTTAATAGATGCTGAATCACCTATTAAGGATTTTAATTTAGAAGGATTTGAATCCTTCTAAAGATATTCTAACCACCAACTTATTGGAGTTAGAACAAACAATATTGTCACAGAAATCAAAAGGACAATAGCAAAACAGAAACAAATTTCACAAAAAATTTCACCCACAAAAGTTTTTCAGAATGAAAATATTCTTAATAGTTCCAGATGTAAGTAAAGCAAATTTGGCAAAATTACCACTGGTTATTTGGTAAGATTTAACATCCGTCCCTCAAAGCTGTATCTGCCTAAACCATGAAGCTCTTCTTTTAACAGAACACTACTCCTCAAACTTTGTGTTCCTTCCTTTTTCCCCCGAAATTAATTCCTTACTATATGCACTTCATCTAGTCCTTGAATGCCTTATCCCCTTAGTTGACATATTCCCACACACTCCAGTTTTGTTGACACAACAATTTTTTGAAGCACTTCACAGTGAACGTTTGTCTGCCAGGGATCCCAAAGAATCTTAGGAAATCCTCTGTATCTTAGGCCACAGGTACAATCCATGTTATCTGCTTTCAAAAATGAGGTTATTTGAGTCTGATGGTCTGGTTAACTTTTCTGTTCATTACGAAAACACAGTAAAACCACTGCAACTCAAAATCAAGGCCAAGCACCACACTTGAAATGAAATGGAGATCAGGGAAGGGGGAGAGTTTGTGCAAATAATTCACTCTAAGGTCACTAGGCAAATACTTTGCGTGCATTTGCATTTGGATATGCACAAACTTCAAGCTAAATAAATAAAATTATTTCCTGTGTGGAAGATGGGAATGTACAGCCCCTTCATACTAGTGGATGAAAAAATATGCTAGTAATTAACAATCAGTAAACAACACAGAGAACTAGTGTTCTGAATTTAGGTCATAGCAATTATTTTTCTGTAATGCATGTTAAAACATGCAACCTATTTCAAATCTTGCTATTTTTGGAAAACAGTGAAGAAGAATTTCTGGTCTTTCCTCTTGCAGCCTCCACAAAATGTTTTTCTACTTACAGAGACTGTTCTCCTTTGGATCCAAAGGAAAGTAAGATCTCACTAATGTTTGTCAGATGTAAACTTCAATCTAACGCTATGCAGCTCCACAAATGTCTCTCTATTACAGTTATGCAATCTCAAAGAATTGGAGTCAAAATAAAGTTGCCATTCTCCTAAAATTTCATAAACATTTGAACACTATTAGATCACAAATACATATTACAAGCACCACTATCAGTAGGGTAAAAGAATAAATATTATTAATTAGTGGTCTAATCTAGCATATTAGTATTCCCTCTGCAGGTCACAGAAGCCAGAGTGGCAATTAACATAATGCACTTTAAAAAAAAAAATAAATTATAAACTTATCTATGCTACACTGGTTTCAACATTAGCACTGGAAGGAATGAAGTAGATTACCTATAAGGCATCAACTTTTTCCAAGTAGCAGTGTCCGAGTTGTTAGCCACTGAACATCTGCTTTTTTCAGAGAGAAGAAAAGATTCCTTTAGGTTGACACCAGGAATGTTTCTTGTAGGAGAGGAGGAGAAAGGTATAGTGCCTAAAGCTCTCCTATCTAATATTTTGTGTTGAGTCTCCTTCCAGTCCTATTGTGAAGTTTTCTGGAATGCCAATTTGTTTCAGATAATCAAATGAAATAAATCAGTTATTGCAATCAGGTTACATTTTCACAGCATGTAAACCTGCTTCTCCTACGTTCCCAAGTTCCCTAGATGCTCCAAGACTTCCAGGCAGTGAGATTATATAAACAAAATTAAATCACTAAAAAATAAACTAAAATGACATAGACTAACATAGGAAATCTCAGGAGAATGAGGTTGTCCTGGATCTCCCCATCCCCCAGAGACCATTGTTTCTCCATGAATGTGGCACTTCCAAAGGGACAGAATCAAGCAACCAAACAAAATTTCAGTATAGATCTCTAGCAAAACCTCAGTTTCAGAAAGAAGGGCTAAACTAACCCTAACTGCTTAGGTGCCCCCCCGCCAAATTTGATTTAATTAGCATAAAACCCCACCAGTGTGTCCATGAGAAACACCCTCTCTCTTGGCTAACCCACCTGCCAGTCTTCTTCAGCACAGTGACCTACTGTGGATTTGCATTCTAAGCAGCCTCATAGGTAACCTGAGGCATGTTCACCCTACACCAATGGTAATCCTCTCACTAAGAGGCACACCAAACACCATCTCACATTTAAAATAAAGTTAAAAAACCCCAGAAGTTAAAATAATAGTAAAAAAAATTACCTGGTGGAGCACTCACCAAATATATATCACTGTTAGGTTGTGCAAAATGGAGTCACTTTCCCTCTTCTCCGTTGAATCTCTGGCATTCTGCAGAAAGGAGGGTGGAAATTATGGAATTAGAGAAAGGATAAAAGGGAGCTCAGCTGCACAGCTCAGCAGGGGTCTAGGCACAACTCAGTTTATTCCCCCTAAGTCACGCTCGCTGTACGCACGCCTCCCATTCTGTCCTCAAGAGCAGCTGAATAAAACATAGCACGGGCTGAATCCAGTTCAGACAAGCTAAGGAGTCAGATTTTGAATAGGAATTAGACACTAATGTGATTCTGAAAATCCCATTAAGAGCCTTTACCACCTCTGCCTACCTACATATCTTTAAAAATCTAGATCAGGCAGCTTGCCTATGGTTGTGCCATATGCCTGTGCTGAAGCAAGAAGTACTCCTGTGTTCCCAAGCTCCAAACCCCAAGGGCTTCAGGCCACGCTCCTTCTGGAAATTGTTAGAGTTGATTTTCAACTTAATTATCTTTAATGCCTGGAAACCTCTATACAAATGAGCCCTCACTTCCCTGGTAAGCAATATCAGTGGCCTGTAAAATACATCAGAGACATGGGTCACTGTGATCTGCCCGGTACCTCCACCAAATCTAGGTATTTTCACAAGGTTAAACAAAGCATGATAAATATCTGAACAAAAATAATGTTTCTCCTACCACTTCAAAAAAACCAGCTATTTAGGTAGAATTGCAGTGCAGCTTTTCCTCACAAAATTTATTAGCCTGCCTTGAAGTCTAAAAATGTAGGATGTTTGATTTAACAAGGGAAAGAACTCATTCCCTCTGCTAAACTTGTAACCCCTCCCAGCCTCAGAAGAATATCAACTGGAACTGAACAAGGATACCTTTTTTATATTGTTTTCATTTCTCTGAGACGTTGCTTTATGTTTCCCTTTTCTGGAGTATCCAACATTAATTCACCTCTCCTTCTGTGCTATTTCTGTGCCAAAAACTGAGCCAAAGGTGACAGTGAAGAATCCACAGAAACTGAACATCAAATGTTCCTGTTCTGAACTTTCAAGAAACTATTTAATATCTTTCTTCTTTTTTTATATCATCATAAGGCCTGTTTATATACTTGAAGTGGAAACAGTGCACATTCAGCTGCAATTGATTTCCTGTATGGCAAAATACCTCAGGCATTCAGCTGGCTGGGAACACTACAGAGGCCTCTTACCATCACCATTTTTTTTGAGACCAGGAAGTTCTGCCCAACACTTGTTCTTATGCCAGAATAAATGAGAGTCCCTGCTAACTGTCCAAGTTAATTTGGTCTAGGTGAACCAAATCATAAACAGGCAAAATTTTATATTTCAAAAACCCATTTAAAAAAAAAAGGGCTACTTTCAACTTCAACAGTAACGCCATCAATTCAGTCTTGCTAATGGGGCAAATGTTCATGTACAGATGTTTTTTAAATACAAAAACTACTCCATCTATAATTTTCTTTTAATAAAATATCAATATATTTGCTTTCTCCATGCTATCCTTATAGCAATACATTAACACTACAGGCAATTTCATAGACTAAGAGAGTACTTTTTTTCTTTTGGTATCACTGAGTGACAACTACAGCAACAATTTTATTTACTTCACTTAGATTTTCCTTTTAATAACTGAAGACACAGAATAGTCTCCACTAACATTTCTAAGAATGTGAAGAAGGAAATACATGAGCAGCCTCACCAAGTTCCTGTGATCAAATTGTAACAGCTGTAACATTCAAATGCCCAACCACCTGACTGTACTTCAGATTGTAAATTAATCAAAAGAGAAATGCAAAGTGACCTATAATTATCATGGAAGTGTCCCCAGCCTCAAATCCTCCAGAATCAAAGGACTCAATTTCAACTGCTTGAGAACCCAGTTTTTCAAGGGTTCTTTAAGAACCCTAAAAAAACCAGACTGCCAATATAACCACAATCATTTAAACATACACACATTTGTGTGTATGTATACACACACACACACATATATATAATACACATAATATATAAATAAATGAAACTCGGGAACCTAGATAACCCCAAAGAAGCCTGAACTTTTTACTGGGGCTCTCTTGTTTGACAGTAGTTTTGTCAATAACAGTTTCTTAGTTCTAGGGTAAAATTATTTGCCAAAAGCTGAGATATTTTCTACCCCTTGCACATACAATGGTCTTTCTAAATATTTCAACCGATGAACTGAGACAGGGTCTTACAGTCACATCCAAATTGACTAAGGCACAGGCTCTTGGATGCTACAGAACATCCTATTGAACTTCTTTAACATTTCCAAGAAAGTTTTCTACAGATTTTACTATCCTCATACTATAACAGGACAATCTGTAAGGAAAACAAGTTTTTCATCCTATGATTTTTTTTTTTGTCAATTCAGTGGTTTATTCCTCAACCATCGGTGTAAGAAAACTGAACACTTTTATATCAGAAAAACTATCATGAAAAAAAGATGTTGCATGTTTCTTTCAAGAAAGTGAAAAGTCTCATTTGTCCTGTGATTTCTAGTTCATCTTGTAAAAGGCTGCACAATTTAAAATAGTCTTAGTTGCTCTAGAAATATATCACAATTATTAACAAAAAGCTTTACTTCTTAATCACTTTTAGAAAACATACAGGGTTAAAGCATCAAGCAAGCAGCAGCTTAAGAAGCAAAAGCACCAAAGAAACTGCGTTTATATATTTAAACTGACTTGAACCATAATGTCTGGCTGTCCTGTGAAAAACACTTTAGAACTTGGAGTTCACACTATAATGTTAAATTAAAAGCACAGAATTGGAAAACTATCTTTCAAAATGCAGGAGAACTAAGGTGCTCCTTTCAGGTATACTCTACATGGGAGACAACCAAAATAATTTTCACTAAGAGGATGGGTGCTTTACTTTGTTCCTTAGGAGTCATTGAGGTTATCTTCACCTCAGTTTCCTTAAAAAGAGTAAATGACACATAACCCTTGTGTTCTACACACTCTCTCAGTGTGGTGAAAGCTAACATTATCACTTTAGTCCAGTTAATGGGTTACCTCAAATCATAGGGTCTGAGTTTTGAAATCTCTGCTTTTAAAGAATTTCCTTATCCCATTTCTGCCAGGCTAAAAGACCACAGTAAGCCAGAGCCACCCAAATCCATGTCACTGTGTTCCACAAACTTACAGGTGGGAATTTGCTTCAATTTTCAAATAGGATATCAAGACATTCATTCCATGCACTGACATTCCTTCTCTCACCTAGACCCCCACCACACCTCACATCCATACAACTCCATCCTTACAACTTGGATTATATTGTGTATTGGACACAATAAAGTCATGTCAACACATACTGTAGCATTTTAAAACAAATACTCTTGCCAAACAATTCCACATACTGACTCTCTAAGAAGAGCTCAGAATAAAATTCTTTGTAGACGCTCACATGTCCTAGACAGCAAACCATTGTGCAAGTTTAATCACCAGTGAGGAGGACTAAAGTAAAAATTTATTTGACATGACTTTTACTGAGCTATGTGCCAGCTCCTAAAGGCGAACTTTTCTGGCTGAGGAATGCAGCTTGGTTTTACAAGGCCACATACTGTAGCACCTTCTCATTGCACGACATGACCGATTAACAGACGGAAAATGTGCCACATCCCAAGCAAACGGATTTATTCCACATGCAATTAGCTGAGAGCTTTCCCAGACATATTAAGCTAATTTCACAGACTAACTTCATGCAAGCGCTCCTGGAGTTTCTTTCACTCTACTAACAGCGAATAGCACAAAGGTAAGTTGCATGACAAGGTCAGCGGCTGAATGAGTCTTTGCCAGAACTCCTCCAGACCATCTCTGGTATGACCTCAAACTGTCCCCAGGAAAGAAGTCAGCAGTGGGGAAGTATGGGCATAGACCAGCAACTGTGATCCAAACACCAGAAATAATCACCCCCTGATATGACTCACCATTTATAATTAACAAATAAAAGGAACCAACCCAGTACATTTTCCTGAAATCATCAGAAGATGGGCATCACTGATCCGCTATTAAACATTGAAAGAACTCTTTGTGCAACACTGCTGTTAATTTAAAGAGCAAAAGGGAAAAAAACCCATAACATTTAGTGGGCAGACTCCTCATTGCTACAAGACAGCAGCAATGAAGAAGCATTCAGGTGGCCCTAGCATCCAGACCCCTGTGGAAGCTCCAAGAGCTGCGTGCCGCACGCAGCCAGGGTGGGCAGGTGCATCTGTCAAGTATGTATATCATCACTGTCCCCTTGAGATGAAAGAGACTCACAAGCAACAGATCTTCAGTGACAAAGGCTGATGACCAGCTTTTCTTCTGAAGAGAGCAAATGAGATCATAATGACTTTGTTTTATTCAGAATTCTTCCTTGAAAAGCAGGCACAGCTCCTAACCTATCCAAACAGCATGCAATGGTGTCTGGGAGAAAACCTTTCTCCTCCATACCCCACATGCACATATCACAGGTTCTAATCACATCTGTGCTTCACCAAAACAGGACAGGAAAAAAAAAAGAAAAAAAAAAATGATCTATTCTCCTTGCTTTGACCTTGTGGGAGTCTGAGTCAGCACCTACTCTGTGCTTTGGATGAACAAACTGCTTTGAAGGGGCCTGAGGAGTGCAAGAGCCAAACCTGTGTTTGAGAACAGAGGCTGTTTATCAGCAGCATCCTCTGCTGCAGGGTTGCAAAAGGAACCACTTCAGTGTGGTTCCTTTTGGATCTGCAGTGTGCATGGCAACAGGAGGACAGCCTATAGCTCTAAGATGAAGAACACAAGTGACACTGTCAATATGCACAGCCACGAGTGAGGAAGCACACCTGTGCTGGGAACAGGCCCCACTGCCAAGGAGAGCAGGTGAAGTGGCAGAGTGCAAACTGCAGTAACTGAGATCACCAGGATGAGTCAGCATACAGGAGATCAGCTTTAAAATCTGCCCAGCACGGTATGTGCCTTACCAGACCGCTCTGTCCTTCACGCCAAGAGAAAAGTGGGCTTTTCGTAATGCTCTGGTCTGCATTTCCCTGCTGGCAGGCTCTAAGAAAACTGAAAGCAATTCCTGAAGGGAAGGTCTGCAGAACACCTGTCTTCTTCCCCTGAGAAATTTGCCTAGCACTGCTTCTCCTAGCACAGATATCTCCCATACCAATTTAGGAACCATGTCATCTAAAGCAATGGAGGAGCACAAGCATGCCAAGATACTGCCCTATATATCAGAAAGAAATCTTGGAGATTAAATGGTCATTAATGCCCTCAGAAATTACTTACTTTCACTTAATAACAGATCACAGTATTCTAGAGAGGATTACCAAAATACCTGCAATGTGCCTGATGCTTGGTACTACAGGTGGAGTTTAAGAAAGTAAGTCAGTAGCTTTGCCCCAAAAATCTGTGGAAAATGCAGAAGATTAAATGAGCTCAATCTCAGGAGGAGGAGATGCTACAGGCCATCTCCTCACACCATAAGGCAGAAGAGACTTCACAGTACAACCAACCTGATAAGGTAAGGATTCTCAGAGACTATATAGTGGGCTAAGAGGTCCTGTCTACCAACAGGACACAGACAGCAACCTCTCCAAGGCAGGAGGAGCACAGAACGACCAAGATAAGGCAAATCAGAGATTTATGACTTCAGATTGATCCAACATGAGAGAGACTGATTTACCAGAAAAGACAGACAGAAAGAAGATGTTACAAACCATATGCTGGTAGAGTATGAGAGAAGGAAAACTCTCTCTCCAAATTCAATACTGATTTATTGTTAAATTCATCTTTGTCTACCATTCAAATAGACCAAGACTGCTGATTCTTCAGAGAAATTAGTGCTTCTACAAGCAGCTTAAGTCTATGATGACATCACTCAGACACTAAGGTGTGACAGCTCTCTGAGCAACCTCATGAGCATATTATCAGGATAGTGAAAAGGAATTGGAGAGTAAACAGTAAGAAAGCTTCATAAGCACTTGAGTATGAAGCATGCTCATCTTGGCAGCACCAATACTGCTTGTAAGCCAAACCCAGGTTTCTGCTATTAAGTTGGTTTCAGTTTAAAACAATAAGTGGAAAGCTCTGTGCATACTGAAGTGATAAAGATTATTGATGTGCAAATAAATAGTTCTTCATCTCACCTATTTTCAAAATTATTTACAAAGAAGGAGCTATCATTTTTCCCCGTATCAAACATCAAGGACACAAATCACTATGTTACTTTACACTGAAGTACCACAGATCAGTGGCAGCAGCAGAAAGCAAGCTTTTCTGCTACTGCCTTTCTGAAATGGGTTGGGACCTCAGCTATGTATCTGGACTAACTGGGGTAGGAAATGCAAATACAGAAAAAGAAACGAAACCAAAAAGAAAACCCCCAAACAGCACATTGATTCTGGTATGTAGAAATCACAATGAAGCAGCAGTCTATCTAATCTTAGGGGACATACATGAGGATAAACATTAGTAAATATGTTAACAAACTGAGTTTACAGGGAGGTAGGGAGGAAAACTTGCCTGTGTTTACAGATAACTTTGCATAACACAAGGGGAAGCATGGGAGAAAGTACAAGCACTAGAGCCTGTGCACTAAATCTAGGAGACAGAGACTCCTTATGGGGGCCACTTAAAAGGCAGAAACCAACCTTGAAGCCCACACCGAGATGACAAAGCTGGAAGATGTCCAGCATGACCATGAAGAAGCTGGCTGTTACACTGCCCCTGACACTGCTCCTTATGACAACCCTAACATTCATCCCTTTCCCAAGCTAGGTACCCAGGTTTTATCTCCAAAGGCTGTGAGCAAGCAAATGAGCAGGAGATTCAATCACTGTACCAATGACACACTTTTTATCTCTGCTCTGTACTTCCAGTGAAAGGAAGCATGCATCTTATCAGCAGAAAACAGTAGCTGAATGATACTAATGCTTGGAATGTGATCCTGAAAGAACTGAATGGATATGAAGGTTCAGATATTTAAATATTTAAATTCATTAAGTTAGGTTTTAAAACATCTGGGCAGGGCTCACATGCAAGATTCTACAGAATGTATGCTTACAGGAAGAAGCTTGGCACTACTTGAAATCTAAAACTCAGAGGAGGCAAGCAAGACTTATAAGATTCAAAGTGAATTATCACTGCTTCAGTCTAAAGTTTACATGGGAAACTGCTGCCAGCCCAATTTATACCTGTTCACCACACTCATAAAAAACACGTGCAGCCTCCACTAGCATAATAATCATGGTCCCATAGAACACTAGGAAGCAGAACTAGTGGAACGCATGATGAGGAAGGAAGGAAGGAAGGAAGGAAAAAATCAAGTAAAATGCATGAAGTCACTCCTACAGACAAATTTTCAAACTATCACCTTGTTTTGTATTTTCACAGCAATGCTCTGTACCACGATTAGTTAAAACACAGGCAGTGACCACTCCCACATGCAGGTACTTCAGAAGGCACCCCAGTCAACAGATTAAATGTTTTGTAACTTTGCTTGGACAATCGCTTCTTTCAGGCCTCTTTAATAAGAATAAGTAGTATGCCCCTCTATTTCCTTCCCCAGTCTAGGCCCCTTTCTTTTCCTGCATTTGTAATCAAGTTCATGTTTAAAACTATTTTGGACCAAGTTCATATAAACTCAACTTTTGGTGAATCAGGCTAGACTAACCTGTTTGATACAACAACCATAATTAAAAAAAAAATATATATCCTTAAAGTGATTTGGGAACTTTAAACACTAAGAGATAATTTGTCACACACTTTTTTTGAAAATTAATGAATACTAACAAGTTACACTGATACTTTTAGTTCAGTCTGGTTTCTTATTCAATCTATTCACATTCATCTCTTGTATTCTTAGCCACATATACAAAAGACTTCTGTAATTAACAATTGTAACTGTTGCCACTGTACTAAGACTGACTTACTCTTCATTCCCTTCACTCCTGTTCCCAGGACAGTTTTGTGGTTCCACCACTCACTGTGATATGTGAGGCTGTTCTCAAGTGGAGGGAAAATCTAGGCTCCACATCCTTTGCACTCTAAGTTTACAAGAATAACACTTTCTTCCACCTTTTTTCTTACTGACAGTCCTACTAGCTAAAACTTTTCATGTGCAGCGACAGTAATGCAGGTTCTCAGAATTAACCATTCAGCAACAGTTCTTCAAGCCTTTTGGCCACTCCAGACTTTGCTGAGGGCTGCAAAAATTCTTTTCCCCCACCTCCCCCTCCTAACTCTACAGAAACAGAATGTCATTTAGAGTAAGTAGTGATAAGACATCCTCATTGTCCCCACCAGAAAAAATTCCAGCTTATTATAAGAGGATCACCACCTCTCCAAATGTCTTCAGTAAACATTACATTATTAACTTGCATTTTTTCATATTTTATTATTCTATCTTCTAATATATATTCTAGCTAAGTATCTGTGCGCTACATTTGACAATTAAGAAATTTATGGCAAAGTAACTTAAAGCCATAACTAATTTAATGTGTCAATAAAACATTTGTTTGTTTAACACAGCAACCTTCCTTCTCAACATGACTGAACGCAAAAGGGAACACGCATCAGATTAATTCTTTTGTTCTATAACTGCCACAGATTTTATACATGTCTAATCTGAGAAACACTTCTAAATGAAGCCTGCAAATGGCTCCATTCATCAGCTTGGATGCTCCCATTATTTCCTGATCCAGCGCACCTGACCCCATGGAACTGGGGTACACAACACAACAGGGCCATGCTGCCACCCAGAAATGTGGTCCCTCTTCTTCATAACCCCATGCTCCCAAGACCAAGAGTTGCAGCACTGGCTTGGTCAGTAGAAACTTAGTGGTGCCCAGGAACTGTTGGAATGGCAACCAAGCATGAAGAAAATTAATAAAGAAATAAAAATCAACAGCTTGAATGATCTTTGGCGTACTTTAATAACTGTGCTAAGTATCTAAGTAAGTGAAAATATTGTTATTTTGGACTTCTTAAAAAAATCAAGAGATAAAATAAAAAAGCTCCATCCATTCTGTAGTATCCTTCCTAAGAATTGCTTTGACTTAGGATTGGTCTTTTTTTAGCAACAATTTTAGAGATGACACCTCTGTACAGAAACTTCTTTTCAAAAGCAGTATCTACTGCTTTTGTGGATCTACTCTTCAAAATTACAGCAGCAATAATAACAAAATAACAGCAGATTTTGAAACTGTGTTCTTAATTTCCCCATTTCTTGGCTGATCTCAAAAGTACTCACCAGACCCTAAAAGTTGTACAGGTGATGCTACCACAAGGCAAGATAAAATGACAGAAGCCAATGTCAAATTACAGTTTTGTTAGTGTTCTATGGTTAGAGAAACAGACCAGCTTTGCACTGCTGAGTTAGCATTCAAAGACAAAAAAGCACTACTTCAAGTAAATGCCTTTGTCAGTTGCTACAGGCCTATCGGGTTCGCAAGGCTTTAAAAAGCCTTTCCTGAATGGGAGCCAAGAAATCACAAGCATATGAAAGGCAGGGGACAACAGGTATACAACAACCCAATCCAAATAAATGCACACAAGGAGGCTTTCAAACGTGCATACTGCCTCAAATGACTTTACAAAAAAAACTATCACCAGTGCCACATGAAAGACTGCCAGTGAAAGGTTCAAACACACCAACCTACACTAATAACAGTAGCAAAAAGTACACAAACTTACTACTTGCCACTTATTAGAAAAGTAAGCAGATACTTTCTCTCCCCTTCTAGCTTTAACTTTTCAGGTCACAACAAAGGTTTAAAATAAAATAATAAAACAAAACTACAAAGAAACCCAAAACACAACCCCATTAAAAAAAACTACCTAGACAAAAACACCCCACTTCCACACAGGAAGGTACCAAGTTCAGTTAGTTAGCTCCAAACCCTTTCTACCTTTTTCCATGGCCTCACAATCACACACTTTAGTCTCAAAGTATGCCTCCAGACAGTTAATTTGTAGTCTCACATCCTGCCCAAGGAAGAAGAACACATTAGCAGATGTCCTGAAATTATGACAGCTGCCAACAAACTAAGTTCACTACTTGAAGATTTCCACTTAAAAATTAAGTCACTGCTGTCTTAGCAAGATGTTATCAAGTAAGACTATAAATTATAAACTGATTTGGCTGCACACCTATTTTTTTTCCTTTATCTTTTTTTTTTGAAAATCAAAAGTAAAAACAAGAAAAATGACACCTTAACACCTAGTGTTAGAATCATAGCATGCCTTTGCAGAGATGCACTAAGTTGTGTGGCCACAGGTCGACATTGTTTGCTTAGGGCTCTCTAGGTCTGTGAGAAACAGCCAGCATTCCCAAAAATGAACACATTTAAAACTGAACCTTTTATCAGAGTGTTTTGCACCATTTCTAGTTTGCCAACTGAGAACACAGAGCAGAAGTAGAGTCCAAGTTTAATAGCTAAGCATCTGCATGGACCTGAGAACAATACCAATATTCATTAAGAGGCCAATCTCAAACTGCCTTCTCATATTTTCGAGACAAGCACTCTATTAATACATTTCCAAACCTTAGCATAACTCTTACGTTTTCATCCCAAAGCACCCACACACACATCGGTGAAGAGTTCCCAAAATTATAACAACTACGTGCCCCACACACACCAGGGAGACAATACCCTAAAAATAAATCCCAAGGAAGCTATATATTGTGCCTTGCCAACCACAGTGAATTGTACAGTCGGGAGCTGCTACAGCCAGATTTAGCTTCATACAAGCTAACAGGATTCCTTTATAAATTTAGCTAGAGGCACGGGCAACAAACGCTTGTGGAAATCTGAACTGCAACTCTCCAGCAGCAAAGACTTCTCCCTCCAAGAATGAAACAGTAGCAAAAGATGAATATTACAAGGCTCTTATTACACAGCTTTCAAAACACCTTTAAGTCATCAGGTTCTCTAAGTAGAGTTATTAAACTGCTGAAGTACCAGCAAACATTACAAGAAAAAAGCAAGGCCACAGCTCTTTCTGTGGCTGCCAATTAATAATCAAAGGAGGAAAAAAGACAGCTAAAGAGAGACCGTATTGGAAACCAGCTGAACGTTCCTCTGTTTCACGTCCTTTCCCCTTATATTTGGAGCAGTGTGACTTGTGAAGAAAGAAGGAAACGAGTGCCTCAGGTCTGTCAGCGCTAACTGAAGATGACATCTGAAGGGTTTCTCCGGTAAGAGGGACTGGGACACAGGACCCGCAAAGCAGGGAAAATACGAGTGCGGGATACGGGGAAAAGCATCCAGGGTCCTACAGGGTAGCTCTGCCCTACTGCCTCTCCACAGAATCAAAGCCCCTGCTACTTAACAACTGGTCAACCATATTTTAAAACCTCTTTAGGCCATACTTATCACAATCCCATTAACTTCAAAACATTAAAAAAAAAAATAGAGGATGGGTTTTGGGAGTTTGCTAAAGCATCCCCACAAAACCTGAGGCTCTAAATGGATAAAATGTAATTTTATCGTATTTCAAAACAAGTACCTCCTCTGTCGCCGAAGAAACTCGACGAAACCCCCAGGCTGGGGCCGAGCTAGTGCAGCTCGGCCGGGCTAGCCCGGGCTCCGGCGGAGCGGCGGAGCACAAAGCGCTGCAGCGGCCGCGGTGGGAGACCGGCGCACGGTGCCTCCGGCGGGCAGCGCACAAAGGCTGCGCCCACGGAACGCCCGCTCGCCTGCGGAGCCCCCGGCGCTGTTTCGGGGCAGCGGGACACCGGGCACCCCCGCCCGCCCCGCACCGAGCCGGTCCAGCAGCCGCCGCCCCCTCCGCGGCGCGCCCCGCCGAACAAAGCCCCCGGCAGCGCTCACCGGCAGCCTCTCGCCGTGTTCTGCCCTCGCCCACCGCTCCTCCTCCCGCTGAAAATCCAGGCGCAGGGGTGCGGGCCGAGTGCGGGAGCTACCCCGCTCTGCAGCCCATTCAGCGGCGCCGGCCGGGTGTCCTCCTCGCAGCGCCCGTGGCCGCGCCCCGGCTCACTCCGTGCGCTCGGGCTACGGGCAGCGGCTTAATCTCCAAACTTCTCCTCCTCCTCCCGGCTGGGCAGGGGAGTCTGTGAAACTCCCCTCCTCCATGCAGCTCCCGCAGCCCAGCCGCTGCCTCAGCCCCTCCCCGGGGAGGCCCGGCCCGGCTCTGGGCTGGTGCTTGCTCTGCTCTCCTTCCCCTCTCTACCTACCGCCCCTCAGCCCCCGGGGCTGGGAAAGGGGGGAGGAGAGATTAACCACTCGGATTTGTCTCTGGAATGGAGCCAAGAGAGCAGTCGGATTACAGCCCCGGGAAGAAAAAGGGAGGAAAAGGGAACGAGGGAACGGAGGATAAAAAAAAAAAAAAAAAAAAAAAAAAAAAAAAAAAAAAAAAAAAAAAAATCCGCTACTGTTTTCACGCAAAAACTGCGCTGCGCTGTCCTGCCCTCCCCCGTGTGTCAGGTCACAGCCTCTCCTCCCGGCTGTGAGCCCCATCTCCGCCTCGCCGAGCTGCCCACCGGCTCCTCTCTCCGCCACCACAGGTCTGAAATTCAGTTCGCAGGTCTGAGAGAGCTTCTGTAAATGAGTTGCCAAATTACCAAAATGCGAAGTTGCCAAATTGCCAAAATACCACCGCGCAATACAGACCCATAAAAAGCAAATACCAAAAGCTTGTAGGTAGAAACTACACCTGCCTCGTGGCAGGCAGTGCCAGGTCATCTTCTTTAGAAAAGTCAGTTTAAAGTTACACAACATTAAAAAAGGAATAAATTAAAAAGACACACGCAAAAGAGAAAAATGGCTTAAATAAAGCCTGAATTCTTCATAGGTGTTCAGAGCTCCTTATTCCTCTGAACCCTAACAAAATCCTTGGTCTCCTATAAAACCTCATTCCGTAATTCACATTTGGTAAAGCTGTATTGCTTTTGTTCTATAATAGTTTCTCCCTCTAATCATGCTAATATACAGCATGTGGAATGCAAGGAAAATTGGGAGGTTAGAACAGCTCATACTTTTCAGATGTCTAAACAAGTAATTATAGCAGTAATTCAGAAAAGCGGGAAGTTTCAGTGTTTGCCCTCATCTTACCTGTTCTCACTGGAATCCTAAAAAAAACCAACAAAAAATCCGCAAAAAATCACGAAATCACCCTGGTCAGGGTCTGTTTCTCTGTTACGTATTCAGAAGCCCAGAGCTCTTTCCCAACATACACACTGACTACTTGTCAGACCAGTGCTGAATTTTACAAGATTACCACATTTATGAATTCATTTTGGCCACATTTCAAAACAAAATTTGTGTTTAATAAGCGGGACTGTATTACCTTTTCAAGAAAAAAATACCTTAAATGTTTTAATGACAGCTATTCTTGCACATAACATTTATTGACATTGCAGAATTACAGCCTAGTTATCATAGAATCATAGAATATTCTGAGTTGGAAGTGACTCTCAAGGATCATCAAGTCCAAGTCCTGGTCCTGCAGAGCACAGCCCCAGGAATCCCACCCTGTGCCTGAGAGCATTGTCCAAATGCTCCTTGAACTCTGTCAGGCTTGGTGCTGTGACCACTTCCCTGAAGAGCCTGTTCCAGTGCCCAGACACCCTCTGGGTGAAGAATCTTATCACCAAGGGGTAAATCTCACACCACTCCTATTTTCTTGTGAGCCATCACTGTCCTATCAGGCAGGAAAGGCAGATCACAGAAGGCTGGACTCCACAGTTAATACTCTGGAATGGTATTCTACAAAGTTGCTTGACAGGGGGGCAAGTGGAAAAAGGACAATTTCAGATGAGATTTAGTAGCTCCACTAAAATCATCCCACCGGCTGTGATCTCCTGAACTACTTCATGTTTGAACTCAGCATCCAGACGAGCACACATCCTTGCCTCAGCACACTACACTGGCCTTGTGCTGGGAACAAAATGTAAGCCTTCATTTGCAAGGCAATTGAAAAAAAAGAAAGCAAAAAAGCAAAATAAAAGCAACAAAACTTCTCTGATGAAACTACTGGGAGAGAAGCATTTGTAACTCTTTCCCATTTGGGGAATCAGGGAATGTTTTTCCTTTATGAATAGATCTTTGAAAGATGGTAATAAAACAAACTACTGCTTGATGCATTTAACTCTGTCCAAATTAAAACAAATGAAAATGCACACACGTCCCCAAATGGGAAATACAGCAAAAACCCCAAATCACAGACTATTCCAAGTTCCTTTAAGAAACCGTACAGTCTCTCCAAATATGTTTTAAAGGCCTTACATGATCTGTTCCATATGGAGTTTGTTTTTCCTCAGTACTGTGACTAACAGGAAAAATCTTCAAGAGGAGAAGTCTCTTCCTCTCTCTTCATCCTTCTACCTCCGTTTCCCCAAAGGACTGATCATGAGTCTGTCTGGTTTCTGTTTGCTTGTGCTAAAAATAACGTTACAGTGGACTGACAAAATACCCTGAGTTTTAAGGCGACTGACTGACAATGTAGGATCATTGTTCCAGAAAGAGTGAGAGAGGTGTAAAGGTCAAGCTTTACAACACCATAACACAAAATAGTGTATCTGAAGAACCACCCATTTTTGGAGGAATAAGATACATGGACAAATTATGGGAACTCCTGTCTTTGAAGGTAATTCACCTGACTATCAGTAAAAGGGCATGAGTGACAAGGAAGCTGCAGGCAGGTGAACCTTTCTCCTAGGTTTTGCCTGTGCACCAGAAGGTCACTGACACAGGGGAGAGCACCAGTTGTTGTCAGTCAGCCTCAGCAGTGCTCCCATGCACAGGCAAGAAGCAAGTCTCTGTTCCCCCAGCTCCATCTTTTCTGACACACACCTTTTTCTACTCGCCCTCACAGCATCTCTCATACTCTCACACCACAGGATCCCTCCCTTCCCCCATACATAATGTGGGATCCAGCTCCATCTGCCAGCTCTTCACCTCTATCCCTCCTGCTGCCCTGGCAGTCAGAAACTTGCACCACTAATGAGTTGGTGTCTTTTACAGTGGTGGTCAGCACTTCCCTTCATGCACTACTTGTTGGGCATCTATAACCTAACATTATTTTCCTTCTAGGAGGCCTTCTTACATCAACTGGTCTACCAATAAGTTTGTACATATACATATGTTCTCAAACATCACAGCATTTCTTTACTGCACCAGTCATTGTATTAATGTTTTCCTCATTCTGGCTGTGATTCAGCAAAACTGTAACCAATGCCTTTAAATGTACAGAAATCACTCACTTCAGTTTTGCTGACTGATGATGAATTTCACCATTCACTTGAGGAGAAGCACAAGTTTATCTGTTCTGAGTTAGAATCTGGGGGGAAAAAAGCCTTTCCCTACAATAAAAGAAAACTGCAACTCATAAAGACACCACACACACACTTAAAAGAAAAAGGCAGAATTGATTGTTTGGTGAGGGGGAGGATCTGTAGTAGAAAACTACTGCATCCATGCCATGCACAAGGCTGTAAAGCAGGGAAAACCAATATTATATTAACCTACACTCCCCAGTCAGCATAATAATAATAATAATAATAATAATAATAATAATAATAATAATAATATGCAATGTGCTTCTTGCCTTGTGTCCAAATTAATTATTCCACCCAATACAATTTAATTGGCAGGCACAGGTACACTCAGTTTCTTTGCAAAGCAATATTATTAAGCATAAGGGGTTTTTAGAGCCGTGCTCCTGTTTCATAGAACACACTCTTTCATGTACACTAATGCCAAGGAGTACACAGCCATTCCAGTAATTATATGTTCCAGTAAAATCATTAATATCAAATAAAATGCTATCATACCTACTTTATGCCTGTATCCTGTAGGTATTCAGTTACCTCCAAGTTGATACCTGTGTGAAAAAAATTGGAAGCGTATTTAAGTCTGTACAGCAGCAGCTGCTAAAACTTTTAATCACAAAGTTCAAAACATCTTACTCCCAATACTACTGTAAAGTTTAAGTAGAAGTACTTTAAATGCAAGAAGACTTTGCATGCCACTTGCCTTGGGAAACAAATAGCGTGCATAAAGAATGGGAGTGAGAGGATGAGGTTTAGTGGTTACAAGTATGAAGACTGTCAACATAAGAAAAGAACAAAATATTGTACAGAAAGAAATGACTGAACTTAATCTTTCTAGGAAGAGAGTTTGACTCCTTTGTCTTGGAATATTTCCATGCAGAATTAAATATCTTTGAGATGATTTGCTTATCCACATAGCAGCACTGCTTGGATCTTCCACAAATGCAACTGTATTTCATAAGAAAAGCACGGAGACCAGCTGCAGTTTTCATGAAATAGGTTTCTGGTAAATTCAAAAGCTAGTGCAATTACGTTATCAGCTCAGGTCTCAAATTCCTTACAAGTCTTAAGCACAACCTTCACCACGATGCTTTTTTCATTGTGATAAATAATAGCTGTCTACATTTCTCATCTGTTCTTCTCCAGAAAGTTTTTATTTTGTGTTATTCCTGAAAACATTTGCATCTACATCCTTGCAAACAAAAACCATGTTTCAGTCCTACTCATTGTCTCTCCAATTGGGAAGCTCATCTTCTTCCCAATTAAAACTGAGTTTAAAAATTGGAGTATTTTAGGTTATAAGGCTGGAATTGAGCTGTTAAGTTCAAACTTTGGCCTTCAGCCGTCTTGCTCTAGAAGAATGTGCCTACTAGTTCCATGCTCCTCATAACAAAATCATCAGTTAAGGATGAACCATTGCAACTCCTCCAGGATGGAAGATGCTTACCCCATTTTCTCTGACAGTCAAAAGCTCAAAATAAAGCTGGAGCAGGATTCCCAGCCACTTTGTTTTCTCTGTTTAGTTGCTTGCACAGCAAACAGCTTTACTGGGCACACAGGAGATAATTATTTCTCAAAATTCAGCTACCTCTTTTTGGCTTAAGTTGATTATTCACAAAAAGAGTATTAAGATGTCACAAGGAGGCCTTCGTATTGTGTGTTTTATTTAGGAGCTGCAAAATCATGCTTTTTTAAAAGGGTTTTTCTCACTGCATGCTTTGTGGTGAGTCTACATGTACAAAAAAAAAGCAGGATCTAGTCCAAGGTCTTCAGAGCACAACAAGGAGTATATTAGACTTGCTTTAAGCAGCAACTAAGAGTTACTTTTCAACACTGCTAATACAGGTTGCTCAGATGGCAGATGAGCTCATCTGATTACAGGATTCCAACTTCAAGGAAACTCCTTCAAACATATAACCACTGGTTTCTTCTGACTCATCTAGGTTATTAAAAAAAAAAACTTTTGCTACTTACATGAAAATCCTGTGGTTCCCAAATTTCAGCTGTAGCTTTTAAAGCACAATGCTCCACAATAATTAGATTAATTCTTTTAAACTACCCTCTGGGTAATAAGTAATAAACATGCTTTCTTTTTTAGGCAATAAACTAAATTTATCCCCAAGATCATCATCTAGTCCCTGGAGTATTTTTCACAAACTGGCCCTAGATTCTTCCTTGCCTTTAGTTTGGTTTGCTGCACATCAGAGAGTGAGGAGCCCAGAGGAGGCAGTTTGCAAGGGCAGTTCTGTGGGCATGAATCGGAGAGGATCCCAAGGGGCAAATTTCCAAGAAGGAGCTAAAAGGACCATAATCTCCTTTGCTGTATCACTGTCTAATGCAACACGCAGTCCAAATCGCCTATGAGATAACTGTTTGGCCACTGTTCAGCCATCCCAATCCTCATCAAACCTGTGCTGTCCTAAGCTACTACCACAGCAAAAGATTTTCCTCTCTCTTAGTGAATTCTGAGTGGCTAAAGACAACCATATCACGGGCAGCAGGCATAATTCATCACAGCCCTCAGGAAGTTTGAGCAACACTCAAAAACTCACTCTCAGCCACTGCAGACTCATCATGGGAAGGTGATATTTCAGATCCTATCAAGACAGAACAGAGATGTAACAAGCTCACTGTAGTTTCATTCTGCACCTCTCAACAGGAGTGCAGACAGGGCAGTGGAAAAGGAAGTGTAAAGCTTTATCAGGACTTGTAACAGTGAAGGCTGTTAACCTCCAAATGGGAGTTTGCCTTGACCTCGGTCAGTGACTGTCCAGAAGAAGGAAGCAAGCCCTAAAGTGAACATCTGTCATTGACAAAAAGACAGAGAATCTCTTACAGTTTTTACAAATCCCGTTACCTACAGTAGGGATAGATGCTTTTGATTTTTAATGGTTGTATATAGCAGTATAAAAATACAAAATATTTTAAACAGAAGCAAGAAAAAAGACAGTACCTCAACCTCAGACAAAGGAGATTAAGAGCAGAAAAGATACCTCAGTGAACTAATGAAATAAGGAAGAAAAATAGAAGAAAAGGAAAAAGAAAAGTAAAAAAGAAAACCCAAAAATCTTAAGGTGTTACAGTCGTTGTTAATTCCTTTTTTTTTTTAAATGTAGAAGTCGAGTACAGGAGAAAAAAACCCAAATTAAAATCAGAAACAGTGTCATTTAGAAAAGGCAATATGTTGCAGCATTTTGTAAATACTTGTTTCTATTACATGACATGGCTTATACTTACTGGTTATTCTATCTCTGTTCACAAAGCAGTTCTCTCTAGAAAAAGTATGATATTTGAATGCTAATGTAACCAAAGCAGTTCCAAATTATTCTGAGGCATGACTGAATGTCAGTTATCACTGTTTTGAAAAAATTCCACCAGTCAAGCAGCCAGCACACTGTATTATTATTACAGATACAAGAGTTACCAAATAAAGTCACATCAAAATTGGAGTATTTGGAAATAGCAGATCAGAGAATCCCAGAATTTTCAGAGTGTCTCGGAGACAATAGTGCCCAACTTTCACTGAATACTGTTAATAGATTACTCTGCTATCCTAAGATGTGCCAGATAAAATCACTTTCATAGTATCTTTCTCAGAGCCATTGACAAAGCAGCTGATATAAGAAAAAGACAAAAGTCTGGTTTGTTTCTTCAAGCCTTCAACTTTGTGGTACATCTGTCCCAGGACAGTGTCACTTTGAACAAAAAAGCCAACAAACACTCAAGTCTCTTAACTGCCTGTAAATCTAAGCAGCTGTGTTGTGAGTAATTTCAGGACTGGCTAATAATTGAATAAACAACTGTAATTGTGCTCCATGAAACTGCCATGTTTCCTTTCAGTCTTGGCTTCTCTCATGAAAGCTGTACAAGTTAGGGTGCAACCACAAAAACTCAATCAGCTATGACAATATTTACCTCATACCTCTAGTCTACCAACCATCATGAAACACATCCTGCTTCTGAGAATGTAACAGTAATCATTTCCAAATATTCCAAATCCAGTGATGAGAAACTTTCTTACAGAGTGATATTTTTGAGGATCCTCAGATAAAACTGCCATTTGTTATTTATATTGCAGTAATGCTCATAAAGCACAGTGACCAATGAACTGAATTCACCTTTTGTAAAAAAGAAAGAAAAGGTCCGTATAACAGGGAGTTTACAATCTAAATGATGTTGAGAGTGTTCTGAACCTTTGGGTAAATGTAGCTTAAATTTCAGCTGGAAGGGAGGTATCTTTTTCTAGATCAGTGGTCTTTAACATGCAGTCTACTACTAGGAGACCTGGAAATATAACTGAGAAAAGTTTGCTTCAGTAGACTTAGATTCACTTAACAGGGGCCACAAATTTGAAACAGATTTGTTTCAAATACCAATCTTCCTAAAGATTTGTAAACTATACCATGGAATTGCATTCTTGCTCCATTATTTGATGGGAACATAACCACACTACTGGCAAAACAAGAGAAGCAGCCACTCTGGGAAATTCACTGAGAGAGACAATGAAAGGATGCAACATTCCTGAGCTCCAGACTTCTGCTGCCTTCCAGCCAAGTCTCCAGACTCATCCATGCACTCTGAACATTTAGCAGCAGCATCTGGGAGGAAGCTAAGAGAGAAGAGCCCAGGAGCCAGAGGAACTCACCTTAGTTTTGCAAAGTGTTGGAAAGAGTAAAAACAAGCTGTAAAAATCTATATATTTTACTAGTATATAAATAATTCCTATTAAACCTCATGAGGTTTATACAAATAGTTTGTAATATGAAAATTCCCCACTGGTGAGCAGATAGCTTCGCTGCTGTGACTAATTCAGCGTATGAAGGCTTTGCCAAGACTATAAACAAAGTTTCAGACTGTTTTATTGACAAGGATACTGCTGGAAAAAGTTCTGACACCCTCTAGCTGTATATTTCTTTTCACCTCCAAGACATTACTATAGCTTCCACAATAGCAAGGCATAAAAAGAATCAAGAAGTGCTTGTGACTGAGACCTAAATTTGCTTTGATAGTTAGTAACCATCTGTTTGGCCATTCCTGGAGGAAAGTCCTCACTGCTATGCTTTCCATAAGACAACGATGTCAGTGTTGTGCACTGCTGCACAGAGGTCTTTTTAATAAGAGCCTATGTTAATAAGGTTAAGAGATATCCTGGTATAGCAAGAAATCTAGAAGTGCAGGGTCAATCTGAGGCAAAACAGAAGCAAAAATAAAGAAACAAAAACTAAAAAATGCTCACAAGCCTATATATTTGGTTTTGACCTGCAGAGTGGAGATCTGTTTGAACCACAGCATATTATTATGGCCAACGACAGTACAATTATTTTTCTGAATCTTATGTACTGGTATGACATAAAACTGTTTCATTGGAAAGCAATACCTATAGATGCAGACACTGTTACTTGCTTTTGAGTATAAAAACAAGAGAGTCACAAAGAATCTTTGTCTACCAGGTAGCTGATATGCATGGTATATAAAGAAAAACTTTTTTCAGCATGTTTCCCAGAATGAGGTCCATTTTTACAGAGTTAACAAGCAAAGAAACATCTTTATTTAAATCCATGTTAGAGGCAGATTTTTCTGTTCTACCCTAATCACTTGAACTATGTAAAAGTAGTCCTTTTTACTACCTTCATTCTTTTAGTTGAAAAAATCCACGTACTTTTTTGCTGCCTTTCTTTAGGCCCAAGGACATGTGTTTTGACCATGTGAGTGTATGGTGTAGGCATCTGAGCCTATTGTATGCTTCCACACAAAAGAAAAAAAAAATAAGTCAAATGTTTGTTAAAATCGGTTGCTCCTGTCTGGGGCAAAAGATTTAGTAAGTGGGAAAAAAAAGAGAATTTTCTCACAATACCAAATATCTTGAGCAATCTCTCTCAATCTACAAGCTGCTCTTTTGCCACTTTTCTCATTATTTAAATTCTTTGTGGGATCTTGGACTGATCATGTCTTTCTATCACTGCATTCATTGATGCTCAGAGCCAATTTTTTTTGCATAGAAGGAGAACATAATTTCATAACCATGAAAATGGAATAAATATCCCTAGAAAGAAAGAGACCTCAGATGTTATCTTATATTGCTCATCTTGTTTCGTCTGCATATTAGCAAACATGTTTTATAATATATTATAATAATAAAATGCTGAGTCTAGAAAACACTGTGCTGCAAGCAGGTTTTCTGTGTAGACTACAATGCAAGAAGACAATTAAGTGTTATAGCAGAAGGGTAGTGATAGAAGAGAAATTTGTTAAGAAAAGGGAGGAAGAACGCCATCACTTCTGATGTGCCCCCTCTCCCTTTTGTGAAGGCTGGGAAGGCTCTCATCGCCACCTGGGAAGATACTCTGAAGCAGAAAAAGTAGTGGAAAAAAATTATTCTCAGAAGGACAATCAGAAAGCAAGCACATACACACATCCTTTCTTCTGAGTAGACTTTTCTGAAAACTGACTCAGATGTCTGCTGAGCTCTCATGGAATAATTTTTCCTTTTATTAAAAATTATAATCAGAACCTTCCTCTTCATGTTTTGGAGCCAACAACTCTCTTCATTGGTAGCAGTTTCTAAACCTTTTATTGAACAAAGCTGAAAAAGGTTTACAGTGAAGGCAAAGCACCAGCCTTGACTGGGACCTTGGAGACAGCAGCTTAGGCAGCAATATTCTACCTAAAGCCCATCAGAAATTAACATTATCTCATCACATCAATCTCTGCCTAAAGACAGTTCTCAGCAGCTTCGAGTTAAAGGAAAATATGTACTCATTGTGTATATTGATGTTCTGCTTGTGTTTGCTATAGTAGACTAATGCTGAGCTATAGGCATACATAGAATGAAGTGAATCAGAGGAAAATTTGTATTCTTCCATTTGAAGAACACTTTGGGTTTGGACAAGGTTGTTAAAACAAGTAGTAAAAGGAAATTAAAATTAGCACTGGATATTTCTCTCAAGAAGTTCCCTTCCAAAATTCCAGTGAAAATTGGCTTTGACCTGGCAGATTTATGAGGCTTTGAAACTTTCTGTTGGAGCCCAAGCAATAGTTTGTTTTGTGTTTAGAATAATAATACTCCTTAACTGAGGCAAAGAGTGGCGGTGACACCACTATTTATGGCTGCTTGTCCCTCTCAGTTTCTGCACAGGGAATGCAGCTGGACTGGTTATTGCTTTTACAATTACCGCATGCTTTTTGTACTGGCAACCCTCACAGATTGAAAAACCACCAAACTGCTCCTCCAGAGCAGAGAATTAATTAAAATGAAGAGGTTTAGGAAAGTGATGTTTTCAGTTGTTGTTGCTTGTCCTCTTATTTAAGCCATTTGTGTGTGTTTCAAGTTTCCAAATTTTTCCCCCAAAGCATGAATACACGAAACTGAGATCTTTGTACGTTTTAGGGTTCTGTCATCTGAAGCCAGATGAAAAGCACTAAATATCATAGTATTAGCAATAAATTTGACAGTCAACAGCACAAAAAACTTGAAAGAGCTGTTTTGTCTTCTCAAATTGCATTCTCGATGAAAGATAAAAATACCTCAAAAAGTTTGCACAGCATTTTTGACAAGTGGACATATAAATCTAATTTAAAATTTAATGTTCTTGCCTTTCTTCTAAAGTTTGTGTAACTCTAAGCTGAAGTTTTCTTAATGTGCTGGAAGTACTTCTTTCTGTACAACATTCTAAAAATTGGCTCAGTAATGTAGTTTGCCTTTTCTAAGTGGAGGCACTGAATAAAATGGGATATTTTTTCTCCCCCTATTGAAAAGGCAAATAGCATTGTTTTTACTTTTGTACAAGAATTTGAGAGCTGAAGAATCAATAGGCTGTTTCATATCCCATCATCAGCAGATACTGGGCTGAAAGCCAGTTTCTTTACCATGGCTTTGTTTAGCCTAGAGTTTTGTAATTCTAGTTAATCGATTGCTGGTTTGTTTGAGTTAACACAATTGAAAATGGTAATGTAGACATCCAAGAAATATTTGGGGCAGAACAGTTCATTAATCAAAGTTAGAGCATGCCCAAAACTTTGTAACAGACCAGTTAGGTTGGGTATAACCTCTCTCACCTCTCTCCCACCTGACATTCAGGAACTCCGTCCACACCTCCCTGGGGTCTGCTGCACTGAAGGAAGACAGCTCTCTCAGGAACAGGGTGTGGTACATCAGTCTTTTGATTACAGGAGAAAGCAGACAGATTCCCTGAAGACAGAGGAAACCTTCAACCCAGTCCCCAGCACCAAAGGGAGACAGGATGAAGCACTCACTTCAAAAGCAAAAGCAGTTACACTCAAGCACCTTACCCTCATTAGTGCAAATAGCTGAAGCAGCAAAGATTATTGCAAGTAAACGTCTCCTTTCACCTCTTCTTTTCATTTGAGTGTGAAAGAAGCTGTTGTTTTCTTCCATTTTCATGCATAACAACCACAACAAAATTGTTGATGGCTCCTCATGCAGAACAGAACTGTGCAGAGTAGAACCATTCTTTTGCAAAGAAACATAAAAAATATAAACAGACACCTACAGTTACATTTATGCACCCAAACTGAGAAGGGTGTAGATCATTCTGATGTGAATGTAATAAACAACAGTACTAGATTTTTTTGCACTACCCTATAAAACATGGCAGTTATGAAAAAGCATAACTGATCTAGACACTCACTATGGTGTTTTGGACTGATATAATAAACTAAGTGATAAAATTATACTATTCTTTAGGATGTGTGTCCTTTGCCCTAAATAAAAGGACTTGCAATTCAGGATCCCGTGGTGCAGTTGCAGTCCCACTGGTGGACACTGTAACACAGATGGGATTTGGATGTTTACTATTCCATTGTTTGACTTTATCCTGGCGTAGCATGGTTCACTATGTGACACAATGGTTTGAGTCTTCACTGCTGTTCAGCTTTCACCACCCATAGAAGATGTTTAATGACAGAAAATTGTAACTTAGAATTTCATGGTGTAATGAGGCTGGAATTCGAGCACTGGTCTCAAATCTTAGCTGTGTGTTTTCACACCAGAACTATGCTGTTCCCCACTGGTGAACTTGCATAGTAACTTATATTGATGTTATAAGGCATGAAAATAATTAAAAAGTTACATCTGACTTCATACACCAGATGAGAGTATACACACCACTCTTAGTGAGTGTACATCAGACTTGACCTTCTGTTACTTATTTGTCTGGAATGGCTGACAACAGCTTACCATTGGTTCTCCCAGTAGTCTGGGAGAACTTATATTTCTACCTTTCCTCTTCTACAGGACAGTGAAAGCCTTTACTGTACTTATAATAAGCTGAAATAGGGCTGGTCCCTGATGTCTAAGCTGTGCCATAAGCAGACTCATAAACAGTTTCCAAAGTGCAGACTGATTAATGACAGCTCAGCATGGGGATGCTGAGAGACTCAGACTCATGTCTGATGCATATGAAAAGACTGATGAACAGGGGGTGGTCAGGTCTGAGAAAACAAAACCCATCACTGAAATTGCTGAAAGCTGCTGACAATTGTTTTTGCACGTAAAGGCTATTTCTAAACATGAGAAAACTTTCTGCTACTAACTGTTGTTCTGTGTTTCCCCTTCCTCTTGTCACAATCCCAGTCTTCCTGCCATGGTTAAAAAGGAAATCTGGAAGTAAGAAACAAGTCCAGAGGTAGCCCCACCTTTATATAAGGAGACGTCTATGTTCCATGGAAGTATCATTCTTACAATAAAGAGTTTGATTCTAGTTTTAATAGTTTTTATTAATTAATAGAACTTCACCAGTGTACCAGTAAATTGATCAGTATATTATGGTTTATATATTTGATCTCCTTGTCCTAGGACACTAACACCCTAAAACCAGATGACATACATGACCCTAAGAGTTTATAGGATATGTGAGGAGAGAGAGAGAGCAGATAGTTAGAGGGGAGATTAAATAAGCCATGATGTTCTAAAGCCAAGAGTTTTAGATAGTTTATCCATTATTCTATTGTTTTCTTGATTTCTGTCATACAAGTTTCTCTCCTAGGAGTATAGCAAGGAATATATCAAAGTCAAAGGGACAAAGTCAATGCTGTAGTAGAAGATTGGCTAAAGGAAGTTAATACTTCTTCCCTAGAAGCCTCAGTCCCAAAACACTTCATGCATTCCTCTTTCTTTCTTTTTCACAGTCTAACGTTAGAAGGGGGTGCCCTGGTTGGTACAGCTTCCTTAATAAATCAGGGACTCCAGAATAAGGAAAACTTGAAGGAACAGCAGCTCCATATCAGACACTCACTCCATACTTTTACTGTATAACAACAAAAAATGCATGCAGTATACATTGCCCTAAAGAAAAGACCATGCAGAAAGCCAAGACAGCACTATATTTCTCCCACAGTGGAAAGTAAATATTACTCTCAGATTCACAGTTCTTGCACCTTCAAGAAAGGTTCAGACTAATTTTAAGTCACTGAGGGGCCTTCAAATGTCTTGGTCCTGGAATATGCCAGGAATTTCCCCTGTATTCACAGAAGCCACAATGAGCCGGTGTCCCAGATAGTGTGAGAAGAGCTTGTTCTGTAAATGTGACATAGAAAAAAATCACCTTGTGTGGGAGCCAGCAGAGCATATCACTTGAAACAATGGTCAGTGGCCCGGCCAAGTGTATACACCATGCATGGGAAATCCCAGCCCTGAGACACTGACCTTCCTGACTGTCCCTCACCCAAGAGAGAAAATCTTCTGTTCCACTGTGCTTGGCAGTGCCTTTTCCCTCGTCTTTAAATTACTTCAAGAAAAAGAGATCGTAAGAACATATGTTAAGCCAGTTTGAGAAAGACCCTCTCCTTATTACAAGATGCTATGGGGAGAGACCCACATGCTATACACTATGGAAATCATCATCACTGCTTTGAAGCTTCAGTTAATAGCAGTGCAGAAACACTAGTAACACAAGTTACATAGTAGGAGAAGAGTCTTTTATGTTGAAAGAACACAGAACTCAACAGTGAAGTTAAATATGGTAGGGTTTTTTACTGAAGTGATTTTTATTTAGTGAAATCCATGAAATTTTGTGTATAAGCAGGGCTGAGTATAAGAATCTATTCTAAGAGAAAATATGCATGTCCTTCATAACACGTAAGTCTAAACGGCTAGTGGTTAAAACTCCATATAACAAGATGGGTGGAGTTTTCCTAGTGGAGACTCTGAAATTATTTCCTCCTAACAGAAGTTCAGAATCCATTTGTCAGCACATATAATTTCCTGTGCTCCTTGCTGCATTTCAAAAGACAAAATATGCATCCTATTGTAAAAAACCTCCTGGTTTACCAAGATAAACAAACAACAAAACAGATCTGCATGGTGTCAGATCTCCAGGCAGCTCTTTGTATTTGTTGGAAGATCTCACCGGGTTAGGAAACAGTAATTATTTCTAGGCAGATTCAAAGGTTTTTGAATCACAGATATTGTGATGAAAAAAATGTAGGCCCTTTCCCCCTGCAGCTGAAAAGTTGAAATCCTCAATAGTAACCTTAAACCTGACCATAAGTTCAACTTTGTCTCATGTTAGGCAGCTATGCAAAACAAAGTCTGTTGATGAAATGAAAACAGTTTCCTAGAATGCCAAAACAGACTGCTCCCTCCCCACGGAAGACAGTCATCACTCCAACAGTGAAGTATGTTTACTAATCTGTGTCATTGTTAACAAAGATATATTGGGGACACAGCATTTGAATTAAAGCCCCTGGTAAATGAAGTAAGCGATCATAGTGAATGAATTCAGAAAGAAATTGGGCCAGCCTAGAGTTTTAGAACCTTCTAGGCCTTCAATACACAACTGGAGACAATTTAATAGTTTATTAAGCTGCGGCTCCATGGGCAATTGAGCAAACCTGTTGTCCTGTGGTGGCCAACAAATAGGAAGTGTGACCCTCACCTGGCCTCTCTTCTCCCCTGCCCTGCTCCTACATTACACACTTGACATCTGGACTCTTCTGGATGCTACTCTAACCTAGTAGAAGACTGCCCAGCTCTTCTGCTGAGTAATTTATCCTGCTGAGCCAGTCACTAAGACTGCCCTCAGCCTGGAAATGAATCAATAGGAATGGATGGGATGGCATGTGCATGGGCAAGAACAAGACTCTTGTATCTTGGAATCTGTGAGTCATTACAGATTGATCAGCTGTGCAAGGAACCACTGCTCAGTAAGTAACAATATGACAAGACTCAAAGAATAAGGACTTAGCTCCTCTGCTAAAAAAAACACTTTCTGCTGACTTCAGCTAACTAGTTCTTACTAATTTCATGAAATTACAAAATGCATAAAGATATTCTGCAGGAAAGTTTAGGAAATCCCTGTGTTATTAAATTTGCAGCAGGGCATCTGGCTATCAGACATCCAAGAGAGAAGGAGGACTGCATTGTGTTTGACTACAAATATGTAGCAAAAATTGTCTTATGCAAATACATTACACCTGAGCAAACCAGATAAAATCAGAAGTGAAAACTTACCATATATATAATACAGGTCATCAGCAATATAAGAACTCAAATCCAGGTCCCTTGAGGCCATCCTGGCTCATTGCCATGGAGATCTCTCTTGTTTCCTCAATGCTTTGAACCTGGTAAGAGCTCCACTATCTTATGTTGTAGAGTCTTTAAATGTTATTGGTCAAGAGTCCACTCCATCAAGCTGCGGAAAAAAACTATTCAAATGAACTTAAAATGCATACTAGATACTTGGCTTGAGAAAAAGTTTTGTTTCAATGACAATTTTGATTCCAACAATACAGTGTTTTCTCATAAATATCGATTGCTAGAAATAACTGTGGGATTCTCCATTTAACTGTTTCATTACAGGTTTGTGCAGGACTGAAAGGACAATAGTTGTCTTCTTCTGAGTTAAAACTGTGGACAGTATTCATGCTTCAACAAAGTAAGGCTAGAAGGCATTTAATCTCTCAACTCTGACTAAATAGCAGAAACAGTAGTTAGTATCAACTCAGGTGCACTACTTGTATGTTTATTGACCTGTGTATCTACCATGCTAGAGCTATCTGTATTCTATCAAAGCCCTTTGAACTCTTGCTTGTTTGTGTCTGTGGTTTGCAGACCACACAAATTTCCCAGAATAAGGAGAACCTCCAACATATTTCAATTTATGAAACATGTGCAGCCCATATGAGAAATGTATCCCAAAGGAATGGGAAATTATAGTTTGCACATGTGTGGATAAGAGTCAACCGGAGTTGAAGGTAATTAAATTGTCACTAATTAGTTTCAACCAACAGTGTGCATTAATTAATCTACACAGTGCTCCTGTGAAAGAAATGCAGAAAGCTCTGAGACTGAGGGCTTGTTGATGGATGAAAATTGATGTATAAAAGGATAAGGAGCAATTTTTAAATTGATAGCTGCTTCAGATTGCCTCCATGAGTGAACATTCCTATTCTGGGGCAAGTTCTAGCTTGTTAAGCACAAATGCAAAGCAGCTTGAACTCATTTAGAAAGAGAAATGAAAAAATCACCCATCTATTCAAGATAAAAACCAACCAAACTCTCCAATCAGTTACTCATTAAATCTATAGACAAGCCACAAATCCCATTATTTTATGTCCTGGAGTACTTCCATTGTTGCACATTTTTCACATTTGGCAAGTGTGTTGGTGTAACTCTGATGATGCTCCATCTGAAAGGATATAATAGAACTTGGAGTACTCTGAAAGGGGACAAGAGTGGCTGCGAGTATGGCTTGGCACCTGCTCAAGCAAAGCAGGCCATCTTTCTTCAGCTCAGGATGGCTTGCATGCATGGGGAGAAGAGGTCTACAAAATCATAGCTAGGACAGAGAAGATGAATAAAGAATAATTGTTCATTATTCCTTGCCTTATAGACAAAATAATTTATCCAATGACAGGTTTAAAAACAGTTAAAACTAAAGGGAACAATTTTCCACACAACAAAATATTGAGCTGTATGACTCACTGCTAAGTTAAGTTTGGACATGAAAAATATTAGCAGGTTGAAAATGGCATTAGGCAAGTCAATTGGAGAAAGGTCCATCGAGGATAACTAAACAATGGCCCTAATGTGATATCAAGAGGAGGAAATGCCTGCAGCACTGATCACTAGAAGAAAGGAAAGAGGAACGATCATTGTTGTGTTTCTTAAGCTCTTTCCCCTGAGCTGTTGGTGCTGGCCATTGTCTGAGACAGGCTAATGGGATGCTCAACCAGCGTGGGACTGCTTAAACTGGTGTTTTTAGGAGTTTCCAGTGACAACATCTGAGCTTAAAAGGGTTTCAACACTACATTTAAAAGAAGTAATGGTAACATATTAAATAGAGTGTGGGGCACCAGAGCTAGGTTTGGATCTTGTTTTGAATCCAACCCTCTTATGTTTCTTTTTTTTAGTATCAATTATGATTACTCAGTCTGTCTTTCCTATCTAAGGAGCTCTGCGGCTCTATGGGAGAGATGGCAAGCACTGTCACTATGAAATAAGAAGAAACTATAAATAAGTCCATGCCTTCCATGCCCTATATTTATCAGGCTCAAAAACAAAAACAAAAAAATCTCTTGATATAATAACCGAGATGAGTGAAAGATTTCTTTATGAGGATCTTGACATTTTGGTCACATCTGATTAATTGAATGCTATGGTCCCAGAAGCTTTATATTGAGAATAAATTTGCCTTGTAACTATCTGGCTCTAAAACTTAATTGAAAAACACAATGAAGTCTTTATGGCCTTTCTGGGCTCTGACAATTTTCCAGTTACCAAAAAATATTGACAAGAAGCTCCTCTTTCTTTACTGTTTATTTCCACATTTCACTGTCCTCGTTTTACTTGATAATGCATTTTAAGGATTAAAAGTCTATCCAACCTATTTTTTCATCCCAGTACTATTAGTGTAGATATTAAAAAGAGATTTTCAGTTAAGGATAGATAAATTCTTTTTGCCTTATTTTGACCTCACAAAAGAAAATCACAAACAAAAAACACCAAACTAAAATCGGATGGGATGAAAAGTTCACTTTGACCTTTTTATGGTATTAATGAGAGAGAAGCCAATGAAAAATAGATTGCAGTGAAAAATAGAAAAGAACTCAGAAGAGAGAACGAGTAATGAGGACATGAACCCTAAGATCTCCCACATATGCTGAGCCAATTTCTGTGGAATGGTGGACAGTCTGGTGTCTCTACTCCAGCACCCAAAGTTCAACCTACCAGAAAACCCTACAAGCAACCAACTGAAAAAAAAAAACCAACAAAACAAACCAACAAAACCCCCCAATCAATATGGCCAGGGGGGAATCATAATTTGAAATTGCAAGAAAATGTAATTCATGGTAATTATGTCAATAAGAAGAAGGGTGATAAGGAGTGAAATGGACCACACTTTTTGCCAAACCCCAAGATTTTTTAAAAATCTAGCTTTATATAAAGTAACCACCTGGTGGATTGTTTCTATATCTATTTTTACATTCAGAACAAATTTAGAAAAACAGTCATATGAAATTGTGAAGGGATTAAAAATATACTTACCATTGACTTCTTTATTAAGAAAGATTGTAAGAACAAAACTATAGTGCACAGAATTATAAACTCCCAGGTAACATTTTAATTACATTGTAAAAGTGTTATGTCACTTAGAATTAATATTATACATATTATAGGTCTTCCAGCATTTGAATTTTTTAGAAATTAAAAAGTCAGATGCCACTGAAGCAGTACCCATAAAGCACCTCTATGGAAATCCAAAGACATTTAACAAAGGTTGATAGGGTTTAACAAAGGTATTGATGAATGATTTCTAGTATAGTCTGCCAATCACCTGGGGAGTTTTCATCAATAGAAATTATTGTAGAATTGCACTGTAGTAGTTCTTGTTTAAGAAAGCAAAATTTGTTTATACACTAATAATAGACAAGGAAAGAAGAGACACTATAAATATACAGTGAGGATATAAATTTCATGAATTACTTACCTAAGTGTCATGCATTTGTAGGAAACCTGCCAAAAAAAGAAGATGCAAATAAAGCTGAGGAATTCTGTGTTGCACTGAAATAGTCATCTTGTGATGCTATTCATGAGTTCACATACGATATGGGCAACTTATAAATTATCTTCTAAAAATAAGAAAGAAGCTTTTTAAAGAATTCTGTGGACAGCAGAGCCAAATGAATCCTTTCCCCATGCGCACTTCACCCCAAAAGTGCTCAAGGCTTGTTAAAAATAAGAAGAGAATTACAGCAACAAAAGTAGAAGAAGTAGAAGAAAGGGTTCTTGGTTTTTTCAGGAATCCATGCATACAAAATCATATTTTCTACTCCCAAATATTTGGGGGGCTATAGAAACTTTTCATTTCAAGAGGAATAGGCTAAAAGTCTCCACAATAATTATAAAACCACAAGCTTTATTAAACCAAAGGTATGATACTCAATAATTGCTTTCATGTGGTAAAGCCATGCAGGAAAAAACTGTTCTAGATTCCCATTCCAGGTCTCCTATTTAATGCTTACAGAGTATCCAGGGATTATCATGGGACCATATTACTGCATATAACTTCTTTCTCCCCACTGACTTGAGGATGTCTCCTAGGCACTGGAAACCTCGGTTTAGCTCCTTCCTCTGTTTGAGACAACTTGAACATGTATTTCTAAATTTCAAGAGCAGGCTCAGACCACAGGTGTACATAGCACTGTTATCTGAATATCTGGACTGTACTCCACCCCAAGTAAGAGGTGCAACATGGAACCTGACCGTCCTGCTTACCAGGGGAGCAGGCAAAAGCTGAGGTCCCACTTGCTCCGCACTAACAGGGCAGTTTTAGTAGGCAGAATCCAGGAATTTGCCACAGCCTGAGAAGGACTCTCAGCTCTGAAACATTAGGAGGGGGTGACATCTCTGAGGAGAATTGCTTCAGTAGGAGAGGAAACATAAACTCACATCCTAGCAGTGTTCCAACAGATGAGCTGTAAGATAAACAGGAAATCCTTCTGATAGACTTTTCAAAGCCATACTTTCTAACTCTGCCCTATTTTCCTCGTCTCTCTTCTACCACTTCCAAAAATACAATGTTCCAACAGTGAAGAACTCATTCTATGTTGAACACAGCAACTTTAGTTCATCATTCCTTCTCAGTCTGTACCACACAGTGCAATCTGAGATGGCTCTGCTGGGGCTTTTGTGTCTTCTCAACTCAACAATGAACACATTTACATACAAAGCTATATGAATAACAGTGGTCTGAAAAATGCACTATTTCAACTAGAAATAGTCAAAATCTCTTTTCCCACATTATGTCTCCAATAAATGATGAAATTCAGAGAAGGCAGAAAGAAATAGCATTAATTTGCATCTCTGACTGCTTTACATATCCCCTCATATCTCAAAGGGATTTCTGGAAATAATGGAAAGCCTCTCCTGCATGCATGACGTGCAGTATCTCCAAATACGACAGAAGAGCTCTGTAGGCAATAAGCAGGAAAATTTGCATAAAAATGGAAACTAATTTCTCTCTCCATACAGAGAATATTCTGCGTGTAAGCAGTAAGAGTCTGAATTTGCACATGTTTCTTTGCAAACAGTAATACAGGCACTGTCACATCCATTCTGCTGCTACTATGATAAAAGCTCAACTGTTATGTATTGTCCAGTGAACAGGTTGTTTTGGGATATAACAAAAGACATCTACCTTTTGCAAATGTTTCTAAGGATAAACATGTGCAACTTGTTATATGAAAAAATCGGGGTTTTTCAACATATTTTTCCCTTTGCTCATCAGCTTCTTGATTTTTTTTTCTGTGGAATAGCAAAACAAAGGCATGCTATGTTCTCAGCAGGGCTATTTTCATAGTAGAACAAGTTTCAGAGTTGTGACTTGGTACTCTTCCACTATTAAAAAAATAAAAATAAAAATAAAAAACTGATTCCTTGTCCTTCCTTCAAGGAAGGAACTGGAAGACACAATTTCCAGTGGTATTCCTGGTATCTCTGTAAGCAAAAGAACAACAATAGCAAAAATTTAGCATACATAAGAGAGGAAGGAAGAGACAATGAAAGCAATGTTTGTGTTTATTTTCTTCAGTGTATGCACACAACTATCATTGACTTCAATGCAAATGCCATTTTCCACAACATCTAAAGAATGAGATTGATGCTGTAGAAGCCATACTCTAAAGTAGGAAGCACAGTATAAAATTAGCCAAACAATCATCAGTCTGCTCTGAAGCTACCACTGTGTGGGGTGGCAATGTGCAGACTCCTTTTGCCAAATTGGCCTTATTAGGAGATTTCCCATATACTCTTCTGTTCTCATTTTGCTTTTAAATAAATAGAATCTAAATAGAAAAGCAATAGGTTCCCTAGCTACAGCAAACACAGGTGGACAAAACAGAATAAAAGTTAATTTCTTATGATCTTACATTCAAAGAAGATAAAAAGCTCATGCTGGGACTTGGTGTGGCCTTTTGGAACACAACTTGCTTTCCCAGCTTACTTGCCTGACCTCTGTACTGAATGTCAAAAACTATCAATACAACATGCAGAAATGATGTCACCCCTTTGGTACGAAGGGTGAAGGATCATTCCTTTGGGATATTTGTTTTAATGATATCACAGTCACACATTGTGTGATTTGAATCAAATAGATGGTTTTGAGCTTAAAAAAAATCTATTTCTCTATCTATCAAAATATTTTTTTTTGTTGATGTTTCTGGTACTCCGATATGCTTACTAGCATGGTTACCATTTAAATTACTTCACTGCTGATGCAGTAAACATATTCAAAGATATAAACCCCAGTTTTATTTAAAAATTAAAACAAATAAAACTGTCTGTCTCAAACAGCAACAAAGAATTAAAAATCAGTTCCCAGTAACTGCAATGGAGTCACAAATGGCATCTGCAAATTCACTGTGAATCTAAATCATCTGTCAGATCATCATCTGAACCAGATCTGTCAAAAAGACTCATTTGCTTCACAAAAGCTGCACCTCCAAAAAATAATTTCCCAGTCTATACCTGTGACCATAATAACAAAAAGAGGTGATGCAAACATGATTAGCTCAGTTGATGGGAGCATGGTGCTAATAACACCAAGGTTTTCAGTTCAATCCCCATATAGACCATTCATGCAGGAGTTGGACTCTATGATCCTTGTGGGTCCCTTCCAAATCAGAATATTCTGTGATTCTAAGATGCGTCTGTGATGCCTTAAAAATTCATTTTGGCATCATCTGTAGCTAGCATGTGCTGAACTGAACAGCATCAGTGCAAATTTCACTTTCCATAGGCTTTACAAGTTGATGGTAATGCTGTAGGATCTCAGTATTAGGTATAGTTAATAAGAGCTAGACATGACAATAAATCTGAATTAATATAATAACTTAAAATATATTAGTCTAAATCATAATCTGTAAATTGAATTTTTCATTTTTATATCAAATTTTCATTATACTTACCTGGTTTATCACCTCTATTTTCAAATTCACAAAGAATTGAAATTCTCATGAAAGGCATTGCTTGAAATATATCAAAGATACCAGTAGCCCCCAAATTTTCCCCACTTCCTTGTTTTACTCTCAATACCAGCCATCAGTGTTTCAAATGAAGAGCATATATTAGTTCAGGATATACTTGTTCTGAAAAGCAGTAAAGAAAAAGATCAACACAGATCACTAGTACTTGTTGAATCAGAAGACAAAGAAATAAGAACTTAGGCTATCCCCCCACATATGAGGTCAAAACAGCTTTCTTTCGTATGCAGTCTCTTCATGAAGGAAACTAGAGGGAGAGTTGCTGTGGATGATACCTGGCATAGTTTTATAACAAAAGGACTGTTCAAGGAGTGTATTCATTCAGCATTTGCACAGTTGGTATAAGTATGTGAGTTTATGCATACATTTTGGTTCCTCTTAGTGTGCTCACTGAGCTCTATGGGCTTAGATGACTTAAGTTTCTAAAGGTAAAACTTCTGCTGTATTTACTGTGACCTGTTAGCATTCCAGTGATGCCTGCAGTATCCTGCCAAGTATTAGTCTACATCTAAAAGGTGTAGTGAAAAATATTTTTCATAATACTTGCATTTAATTAATTTGACTGTAACTGTCATTTAGTTCCAAAAACTGCAACCTGATAAGAGCAGTTCTTAATTTAAACCAACTGCTCTACACGTGTGAAAAAGACTGTCACTATGGTAGCAAAACAACTGGGATAAACTCCTAGGCCATTGAAAAAGCTGGTTTTGCCAGTAACTTCAGGAGACCAGCATTCAGTCTTCTGCTTTACAGAACAACAGATAATGAAGTTTTTGTTAAGTGTTCTGGCCCAGCTCTGCTCTCCGGCAGATGTTTTCCTTGGTAAATTTGCCACCTGTATCAGAAAATAAACCAACTTATTTTTACCAAAATAAAAGACAAGACCCTATATCTTTACAACACATGTTTCCTTTAATAGAAGATAATGTGTTTACAGTCTCTGTGCTTCCTCATCTTGCTTGGACTTCATTACCTTGGCTTATCTCCCATGCAACTTGTGTTTGCAAATTCAGTAGTTTACATTGGAAACAGTGTAGTGAAAGAATATTGTTCATTACACAGGCAGAATTTCATATGTACTCTGTATTGATGTCTTTTCCTGCAACCAGAAACAAGGACACATAAGCCTAAGTCTTTTGGCACTCCACTGGTGTGCACCTCACTTTTGAAAAACAGTTCAGTTGCTTTTCTGAATGAGTTCCACACAAACGAGAGAGCATGTTTCTGATGTAAAACCCAGATGCACAAGCCATCCCTCACTGATGAGAATGCAACACTGGCCAAAGTCTAGTCCTTAGGGACCAGAACAATGCTGTGTAAAACACGGACAAATAATAGAGGATTACAGTAACAGTATTAATGGTAGAATACTACTTGCTTTTTATGCCAGACAGACACAGAAAACACTTGCAGAGGCTTAGGAGATCCCCAAACATTCAGCCTAAAATCTGAGTAGCTATTAACAGTTTGGACTTAATTCTGCTGTTGGTAAACACAATTTCCAGGTCTGAAATCATTACAGGAGCCTTCTCAGCAAAACAGACACAAAGAAGCAGCACTTTTTCTCATTGCATACCTCCTTTGTCAAGAGCTCCTATGCCCTCTCTAGGTGACCATTCCAGGAAGGACAATACAACTAAGTCGCTGTTTCTCACACATCATCAAAACCTCAACCCTGCCTCATAGGTGCCAGAGATAAGATCCCATTAAGCCAAGATGGGATCAAATGTCTCAAATTCAGCAAGTCTCTCCTAGGAACCCCACTACAGGTGGAAGTAGTCAGGCTGTTGTTGAGGAGGTGAGTTAAGGCAGTCATGACATATGGTTAAGTGACCTGGAGTGGACAATTTGAAGATTATTAGCTGCCCAGGTGTCCCCCAGTGGGCATACTGTCCTGCAACACATGCCTTTCAAGGTAAGAAAGACCTCCCAAGTTTGTCTGTCTACTCTCAGGCTTAACAGAGGATTGATAACTTAAACACAATGCTCACAGCAATATTATTAATAAAATAGGTGCTCAAAGTTAATAAGCAACCACAGCTATCTCACTGCATTGCAGTCCTCTTTGCAAGTGAGTAATGGTTACTTCCACCTTTAGGCATTTTATAAGCAAATGGCACTTTCATTACAGCTGTCCCCTGAACTACTACTATTTCCATCCCTACCAGGACAACAGCACTGGTTTTACAAAGCAGCTCCTGACTTACACTGCCTCCTGTGCAGGAGCAGGCATTTCCCATACCTGTTGCAAATTAAAACCTGAGTTACCGGTACTCACTAAATCTAAAAGCCAGATCACAGATATTAGTTACGTGAATTATCAGTAAATCCTAGAGAAAGACACAGGTCAAAATATTTTCTTTCAAAGAGGGTAAAAGGAGAGAAGGAAGAAAAAAATTTCATTTTGTTTACACTCTACTGTTGTGGCTGGACGGAAGTGCAAATTTTATACTTGTCCTAACCAAGTTATTCTTACTTTTTTGTGGGGTGGTAAGTTTTTTGGATAAAGTGTTCATAATTTTATCTCATTTCTGTGAGTTTTATAATAATGGCTGTTCCTGAACACAGCATTAAACCTGAGTGAATTCATCCCATAGATTTACTAATGCTAGCTTTTAACTTATGCAAGCCCTTAAGATTTGCAGTTGCAGAAAATGCACAGAAAACAGAAAATACCCAGGTTGGTATGATGTCCAAGATGTTCAAGGAGTATAACACAAATTTTCAGAGTCAAATATTGCAAATTCTACACAGATAACTTGCAGGTTCATTGAGAATCTGAAGAAAAAGAATGGCACTGAGTGACAAGGGAGAGATCCCCATACCATTCCTTTATGAAGAAAACTGAAATATAGCATTGCCCTGATGGGAGTTTTCTTTTAAAGTGGCTGTAAATAAGCTGCAATTAGCTCAGTTAATAAAACACAAAATACTCCCTCTTATGCTACTACTTTGGAAAAACTCCAGCAACTTCACAATTTAAAAAAACCCCAAAAACCAAACCACAAAAGTATATGCTAATCTTCATTTTCAGTTTTGTGAGTTTATACATTTTCCCTGGAATACTAATCTCTATTTTATTTATTTGCATTAGAGTGATTTCAAAAATTCCTCCTCAGACATGTCTCATCATGTCAAAATTATTCATCATCATGAAGGCTCCTAAGAGCCTCTGGTTACAATGCCATCAAGTTTTCTAATAAATTATAAAGCAAAAGATAATTTAGTCTCCATAACCAATTAATCTTTGGCTTCTTAGCAAAACTTAGTTCCAAAAAATGTGTTCCCTTGTCTCAGGAGAGATGCACTACAACAACCAATTCTCCTCACTCTTTCCCTGGAAATAATCAACATATCTGAATGTTTTCCAGTTCCAAACAAACAGGACAAGCCATTAAAGTATTATGACAGGAGAGTCTGAAGTAGCTTCTTTGAACTCTCAGGTCTTCTTCAATGGGAAAGCAGACCAACGAGTTAGCATCTCAAAATGGAGACAAAAGGAAAGATTGTCATGTGCATGCCTTAGGCCTGATTTGGAGCAGGATCTCATGCATTTCCTACAGAACTTTGGCTAACATTTCCTGAGATCAATGGAAATAGTCCATTAACTTCATGGCTACTGGTGTGCATACTAAGAGGGGAGACACAATGTTATTGTATAAACAACATGGACAACCAACATAAACATTTGGATTTGCTACAGCAGGTAATCAAGTTGACAGCTATTGAATTGTGGGTATATGAGCCCCAGGAGTAAGTATTCTTAAGAAAAACCTAGTTTTGTGAATACTAGTCCAATTTAGATCAACCCTTTATAAGACGAAATATTGGGGTTTTGCTTATTTAAACTTAGGTGTCTGCAGTATGTACAAATGTATTCTACTGTATACAGACAAGGTCAGTGAGATGTTTCAGGTGTCAAGGGGGAAGCTCTTACTTTTCTGGAATGGCAGAGGAAAAGATTTATAAAGTTTTTACTGGCCTTAAGGAAAGAAAGAAAGTAAAAACATCTGCCAGAGTCATGAGTGGATTGTTGGCTAAATTCTTTCAGCGGAGGAGTCTGAAATAGATCATCTCTGTCTTAAGAAGTAGGCGTTAGTGGAGTCATCAAAAACAATTACTACAGAGAAGTCCAGGACATACCTACAGGGAATAAAACTAATCTGAAAATGTAAATTAAATTCACAAAGTATGGACAGAAAAGCCAGGCGTTCTTACACTCCTGGATTCACACAATGTACCAACCTTGCTAAGGTATTACGAAAGAATAACAGAAAGAAATATTTTTTATTTGAGTCTGGAATAGTACTTATGAACATGTTAGTAAAAGAGGGAAAGTTGCAGACAACAGAGGTTGCTACAAATACAACTATGGTCACACTAGCCAGATTTTCACTGTTATAAAACATCCATCCAAAGAGACAAGCATGTATTTCACAGAATCACAAAATGTCCTGAGTTGGAAGGCACCCTCAAGGATCAGCAAAGTCCAACTCCCGGCCCTGTACAGGACAGCCTGAAGAGTCACACCATGTACCTGGGAGAATTGTCCAAACACTTTTTGAACTCTGTCAGGCTTGGTGCTGTGGCAACCTCCCTGGGGAGCCTGTTCCAGTGTCTGACACCCTCTGGGAGAAGAACCTTTTTGTAATATCCCACCTAACTTTCCCCCAAACGGCTTCATGGCGTTCCCTCAGGTCCTGTCGCTGGTCACTAAAGAGGAGAGATTGGTGCCTGTGTCTCCACTTCCCCTCAGGAGGAAGCTGTAGACCACCATAAGATCTCCAGTCAAGTCTCCCCTTCTCCAGGCTGAACCAGTGACCTCAGCTGCTCAATTTCAAACTTTGGCATGGCCTGTGATGTTTCTAATGTGCTCTAGAAACTCACCGGTGCAGAGACAAGAAAACATAAGCGGGTGGAAAGAAGGTTCAAACAGCTGAGCAGCAGTGACAGTAGTACAAATTCAAACAACTCTCCCCCTTTTTAGGTTTTGAAACAGATCAAAAGGAGGCTCTGCAGTTCCTGTGATGAGTGTGTTTGTGCTTGCCCCTTGGCACTATTGTATAAACAACGTACAGTACACCACAAGGAACAGTGATGCGGCCATTTCCCAGAGCAGCCCTTTCTCTCTCCTCGTAAACAAACCCAAGGCTGTGCGTATCCTTCACAGCCGCCCCGGCCTCTCCTCGGGAGCTCACATGAAAGCGCTTTGACTCTGTTTTGCATTAGCTTGCTTCCAGCGCCAAACAGCCTCGGGCGTCCCCCGGCGCGCTCGGCCAGCCCCGGCTCAGGGCGGGCAGACGGCCGGGCCGGGTGAGGCTCCCGCCCGCGGCTGCCCCGGGCCCGCCGCGCAGCTCGGGCCCCTCGCCCGTCCGCTGGGTGTCCGGCCCTGTGTGCCCGCTGTGTTCTGCAGGATACGCTCCGTGCGCCTGCCCGCAGCGGCTGGAGCTCAGGGGAACGGCGGCGCTTGCAGCCGGAGCTGCTTTTCCGACTCTGGGTGTTCACTCCAGAGCACCCCCTGCACTGCCAAGTGTCTGGGGTTAAACTGGTCAGGCACCAGGCACGTGATTTCTTCAGGGCTACTGAAAATTGATTAATCCCTTTTTGGCTATGGTCAAAGTCTTACGAAATGTTGTACAGAAGTTATTTTAGGTTTTTTTTTTTTTTTTCCCCGAGGGCCTGCTCCTCTCCACTGCCCCTCCACTGCTCTGGCTGCAGGTGTCTGACCCCAAATAGCATGAACTGGGTTTGTGCAGCAAGAGTGTGGAAGGAGTTTGTTGTCCCTGAAAATCAGCCTTCTGCTTTGTTTTAGTATAGTGGAGTCAGTTCTCATGAATTGTAAGATAAACAAGAATCATGTTTGCATTCCTTTGTAAAAGATATCACCTGATGGACTTCTCAAGTGACCAGTGAAGATGGAGAGGTGGTAACCTCGCTGTCCAATCTCTGATCATCTCTGATCACTGTCCAGAAACTTATATATACGAGATCAACAATAAACTAGAATCTCCTTCCTTTCTTCTTCTCTGCCTGAACACCTGTTGTGTGTGTTACTGTGTGTTTCTATCTGTGTCACAGTAACAGGAGTTCAAAACTATTTTTCTCAGTCTGGGCCTCCATAGGAGAACAACTATAAATAGATGCAAAGACAAGGATAATAATGCCGCAAGCTCACCCTAGGAATTTTAGCGAAATAAAAACTTTTGTGGCAATTCCACCAACTTGTGTTCTGGTTTTCATCATCTGATTTTTTCCAGATGTCCCACTTTTCCTTTCTTCTTTGAACAGTAGTACCTTTCCCTGGAGTCCCAATATCATATTGTATAAATTATATGTATTCCAGCCTGTAATAACTTTCATAGATTAAGCAAAAAAATGACCACATAAAAGATGAATAATCCTAACAGGCCTGGTGCTTGTTTATCATTTTAGGGAAAATTAGGCATGTTACTAAGTAAAAAAAAACCTTCTAATATCATGGTCCATAGTCTCCCTGTTGAGTTCTCTACTATGGGGACTGATTTTCGCCTCTAAACATGTCACTGTGAAAAGGTGCCTTGAGCCCAGGTAGTTTGGCAGGAGACTAGAGTTGTAAAAGCATGCCTTTTTTACCTCATTCACAGGTAATGTTTTGACAAAACACGGACTTCCAGGGCAGAGTAACTCCTAACCTACTGCCCATCTAGACTTTCTGCAGGAAAACAGCCAAAGAAGAAATATCACATGTGAGACAACAGAACTTTCTGTTGAGAGGAAACTGGAAAGATAACAGTTAATGTGATCTCTGTTTCTAACTCATACCACATTTTGTTTTCTGACTCTTAATAGACACCCACCTCAGACTTGGATCCACTGGAAATTTCCATGGATTTCATAAAAGCAGGATTTGAAACTCTGTTGTGGCAAAAGTATGATATAAAAAATATACAAATTTGTTTCTAAGAGCCATCAGATTAATTTCCCTTTTGGCTTATGCTAAATCTTGGGGGTGGAGGAGGAAAAAAATAGCTCCTGTAATTGAGTTCTTCAGAGTAGGACTTGAAATTATGTCCTGACAGCTCACAGCAACCAGGCAGGACTAGCTATCATTGCCCCACAGGAAAACGAATAAGCACACTCCAGAATTCAGAAAGCAACCTGAATTATCTAAAAAAGTTGTTTCGAGTAGGAGCAGGGAAAACAGGGTAAGAAACAAACTGGTTGGTCAAGTCAAGAGAAATGATCAGTTTTTGAAGTATGGGAAACTACTGCCATCTGTCATCACTTCTTTTTTTTTAATTTTCCCCAAAAACTAAAACCCAAGGATATGAAAAAAGTTAAACCACAAAGGATAAACTGCTCTGGCAGACAGAAGATCTGAAGGAGAAGTCTCTCCATCAGATTGCTATCAGATACAACCCATGGAGAATTAAGTGCAGGTAGACACATATTGAAAGCAGACTAGATTGTGTAGTGTCTTTCAGAGACACAGACATCATCTTCAGGAAAGCGATGAATAAAAGGCTAGTCAAAATTAAGAGAATGGAAAGTAGCTCTTAGATATCAGGGAAAAAAAGGTCAATTAATTTAGTTTGTCTTAATCTGTGCCAGTTGCAGCTATGAAGTGACAGACCCTCTTCACACTGATGTCATATTCCAGGTCTCAGCCTTCTATCCCTCCTTCCTGGAGATTAGCTCCAAACAGAAAGCTATTACAAAACAATCTATGTCTGATCAGAGCATCCAATATAAATGCACAAATCCTTCTGTGTTCATAAACTAGCAAGGTGACATGAGAAGCTCTTCTAATCATGCGTGTCTAATACCTGTGAAAAAACAGATGTTAACTTTTTCAATCAAACACCCTCTGTCTGACCTGGGTTTCTTCCTGGAAGAGATGGCTGAATGGTTCCTCTGCAAGCTAAAACTGAAACCCTATGGCACAGTTCAACTCAATAACTGAATTTCTTTGCAGATGCATGATTCCAGGAGGACTTTCACTAAAGTCCTAAAAGAGAGTAAAGGATGCTCTGAGCTCTTGCTGCTGACAAATCAGGGGGAAAAAGTTTGTGAAATGAACACAAGGCATAGAGGAGCTTTTCTGCATTACAAAAGGTAACTTCAGAAGGTTAGGTCAATAAACCTGAAGTATGTCAATAACCCACCATACATTTTAACAGCTCCTACCCAAACAAGACTATTTAATTTGGATATTTTACTATCAGAAGGTCAACAGTTTAATTGCATCACCTAAACAGCAACCCAATTAAAGTTACCTCAGCAATGCATAGATACAGTTCAAATAACTCTCCCAAACAACATAAATAGTCTTAAAATGGCACCCATTATAATCACAAAGGAGATCCTTGGGTGACCATCAGAGATGAAAGGTGAACGGCACAACCCTTTACCCACACAGTCTGCTTTTATTGCCTTTCAAAATGCAATTGTATTGCTTTTAATGCTTTGGCAGGTTCTCCAGGGTTGTGTTTTTGGTTTTTTTTTTTTTTTTTCTGCAGTAAGATCGGGCTACAGGAAAAAAAGCACTGTTAACACTGCAGTGTCTTAAGGACTATTTTTACTGTTCCTGATTTATTTCTGACCTCCTGACTTTTTTCTGTTTGCCCTTTTAGATAAAGACAAGGAAAAGAGTACACTTCATCTGCCAGTTGAGAGCATTTTCTTTTCTTCACTAGCAGAATTATAGGGTTTTAAGTGAATGTCAGCTATTCTGCCTGCAGGCTTTTACTTCACAGCAACTGTATACCTGGCCTTTTCTTTCTTCACTAGTAATAGCTTTTTTAAGTAAGGCAATGTTTACCAATCAAAACCTGCACAGCCTCTAAGAATTGAGCTGAATGATGATGTTTTGGAAATCAGTTTCCCTTGGGAGTCCAAATTGGTGACATGTAGCCAGGTGTTTTCTTAGTGCTATTGGCTTGTTTACCTAACCTGCACATTTCCTGCCAGGGTTCCTCTGAATCCAAATGAATGTCACAAAAGCCCCTTCCCAATTGTGGGTTGCCTCATGACCAGAAATTGCTGCTTTCTGTTGTCTTACTTCACCACCAATTCACTCTACAGCTCGAAGCATACAGTCCAAGCCAAGGTTAATGCAGATACTTGTTTGGTCAAACTACCCATGTACTGAGCTAGAGAGAGAGACAGAAAAGGTTTGAGAACATCATCACTGCATTAGCACCAGGGCTATGTTAGCAACCTTGCATGTAAGAAAGCTGAGAAAAAATGACCCCCTCTTCCTCCTTTCACTTGCTCTTACAGTTCCCCAAACTGTCAGCCTCCAAGAGTGTCCTGTCCCCAGTTGTCCTGGTTCTTATACTTGCATCTAGAGCTTTGGTAACAACAGGAGCAATGGGAGAGTCATAGATAGAACACTAAACAGAGGTGGGTGTTACACAGGAGCAAATAGGTTCAGATCTCAGCCAAACAAGGCTGCTGCCTCTAAGACTTGGGGCTGAACAGACCATGGGGCAGCCTTCACCTTCCTATGGCACTCCCAGTCTAATGAGACACTTGAACACTCCATCTCAGCTATCACTGCTGCATCTGTGGCCTCCTTCCCAACAGCTGTGTTTGTCTCTGCTGCCTATGCAGGTAAAAAGGTATTCCCACCATCCTGTCAGAATGAGGGACCAATGATAGCATCGGTCTGAGACAGGGAGGCTCTTTCTTGTGGTTAGAAGTTGTTCCCAGGACACCACATTCCAGGATCTTGGCACTAAGGGGCCTTGAAGCCATTTAGAGAAGCTGTTAAGAGAAAGGAGACCAAGGTACTAGGGAAGGTGCTGGGTGCAGGTTTGCTGAGTTTCCTCCTTAGGACTCCATGTCCTTGTTAGGACACAGGATACACCAGCATGAGGCAAGGGGGTTTCTGCAAATCTTGGGCAGGAGGTATGAAGGGCTCTAGAGCCCAGGAAAACTTCCCTGGCTCCTTTCTCCTTAGCTGACTAATAACATGGACATAGATATTCAACATCCTATCTTAGAGATTTACTGTCTGCAGTTTGTGCTTGTCTTGCTGACTGGCCTGAAGGCAGATGTGGCCAGCAACTGACTCCATCACATGATCAAAGACTTATCTGCCATTTTTCTTGCTTACACCACAAGAGAGTGTCCAAGAAAGTTGGTCTGCAACTTCACAGCTCTCCTTGTGCACAAATGACAGCCCATTAGCTGCTAGAGAAAGGATAATATCTTACTTCATCCTAGTTACAGAAATTAAAAAACTGGAACACCTCTTCTCTCTCTGGAAGAAGCTTCACAGAATTTTCTTCCAGCCTGATGTCTGCAGTGTGCAAACCATTAGGATCTCCTGCCAAAATTATAAATTTCCAGCCAGTCTTTATAAACAGCAGCATCATTTTCCTAATCACACAACTGGGAAAACAGGATATGAAGTCCCAGTTAAATTAACTTAGCAGGTATCCACAGACTAATAAAAATTTCCTTATAACAAATTTGAATGTCTCTTGAATGTTTTCTCCTGTTTGCAAAATCCAAACTGTTTTTCTTTACTCAAAACAAGTTGCTGAACTCTCAAAAAGGCAAGTCTGTCTCGAGAGGTATTCTTTGTTATATGGAATTTAAACAATTAAAAATTATTTTGATATTAAAGATTGTATTAAAAATATTTTCTACTGCATTTCTGTCTTCAGAACTTAAGATAAACTGTTGGTTCAGCCCATGTACTGTTACTGAAATGCCTTTTGCCTCATCTGCACAGAAAGACTAGATCCTTTTGGCAATATTTAAAGCAGTGCAAGATATCCCCATCTTCTCCAAGTGTAGATGCAGTATTGGTACAAATGTGCCCTCTAACAACACGGTTAAGAAGATGAAAAAATTCATGGTGGATCAAAAATGGCATCTAGCACAATGTACTTTTCTTGACACTGGCCAGCAGGAGATATCAGGGAGGAATAAATTAGCATGGAAAGCTTAGACTGACATTTTGCAAGATTTCATACTTGGTTTCCAGGGGTTTGTGTATGACAGACACCTTAAGACATGGTCAGTACATTTGTGCCTGTTAAATCTCAAGCCGTCTTTCATCTATGAACCTTCAAAGCCAGTTGCTGAAGCTCTGAGAACTTCTGGACGCTAAGACATGCTGTGGCCAAGGATTGCATAACGTCAACATGCAGTAGCCTGTGAAGTAGCCTGTTATCTCCTGTTTGTTTTGAACCTGACACCTGATGGTTACATGGCACACTCACCTGCTTTGGTAATGGAAGCAACAGTGATAAACACTTTCATAATGGCTTTTTCCTTCCTACTCTGAATTTTATTGACATCTAATTTAAGCCTCCTCCCACATCCATCTTTCACACTGCAAAACCACACCCTGCTGCTTCTGGTAAATAAGCCTTATAAGGAAGGGGAGAGACACTTTTCAATTAGAAGACTAAGAATATGAAAAATACACTAAGTCACCTGAAAAGTCACATTTTTCAGGTTGTAAGTAGTAGTGCATATGTGCCAGCTACTTTGCCTTAACTGCTTATTTACATGCCACTTCTCTGTAGTAAACACAACATGCATTATCCTTCAGGGAGCGTGAATCATCACTGAAACAGAGATAAAATTTATCAGGTGTAAGAATGCATACCCAGGCAGGTACCAAGGAGCAGCTGACACCCACACTGTATTTATGTCTTACTTCAGCCATCGATACTCAGGCCTAGTCCAGCTGAATGGGCCTTGCTTGGAGGTGCTGTGGTATTGCCTGGGCAAGCAGCCCACTGACATCCCAACCACCAAAACCACTTCAGCCTCCTCTGCCTCTTCTCCTTGAGCTGTAACACCACCCTGCAGACTAGCAGGCAGCCCTTTCCTCCTCTCTGCTCACACTCACACCCCCAATTCCCTGCTCTCCTCTGCCAGAGCCTGGTGTCCACACCCTCCCCCAAAACAGACCCTACTGAAAGACCCAACTCCCTGCCAGTTGCTATAAATTCTGTAGGAATGCCAGGGCCTAAGAAGAGATCTTTATGGACAATGATATTTATGGTTGGTTTGTAATCACATCAGCTGTCCTTAACCTGGACAGAAGATCTGGTTTATGGGGAGAGACACAAAGAAAATTTCCATAATTTGGATGGCAAGCTAACATGCTGACAATGCTCAGTTCAGAAGGAGGAGGAGAATATGGTGAGGGCTACTTGAGGAGAAGAGAAGCCAGATTTCTAAAATAATCATTTTGTAGGTATCTCACAGGCTGGTTTGCCAACAACCAAAGCTTTATACTGAAACCTTCACTCAGACAAGTTAAAACCTATCCTTCTATTCACAGTCTTCATGCAGTAGTGGAGTAAACAGTTGCAAGGTAAGTGCATCACAAAATTCACTGTTCTTCAGATGGTATATCTTTCTATATTGAAATATAGATCTTTATGCAAAGAAGTTAATTACCCATAGGGTATTTATTTATAACAAATCACTGGATCACTAACCCTTCTATCATATCCTTTCCTATTGATCATGGGAACATATGTCTAAAACCTATTCTACTATTTTCTTTTTGCGATACAATTGACTTGACTACTCACATTTCCTTTCTACCTTCTCTCCTTCACATGATGCTGAAGCAAACTAATTTTAGAGTCATTTATAGCATTACAGGAGAAAGAGCATCACTGAATGAAGGCTGAGGTCAACTAGTGCCATGGAATTCCTAGTAGAAGATAAACCGACATGATCTTTAAGTATAATTCCTGCCCATTTCTTCAGAGTAAAGCGCACACACACTCCCCTGCCTCACATTTTCTATCCTGATGAACAGAAACTTCTGTGCTTTCATCAGTTACAGCCTTCAGAAAGCACCTTAAATAAAGTGGACTTTACATATCATCTCAAAAGACAGGATTTCTCATGTCACTCTTCCATTTTTTGAGGTTATAAGGGTCTCAGCCAAGAAACCCCTTCTTTCACACCTGCCTTTCTGGCTTACTTAAATGATTTACTGCAACTATTAAAAAGTTAAGCTAGGCTATCCAGCAGCGTTTAACCATGAGGTCATTAGTCATTAAGTCATGTGGTAAATCAGGCCAAGCACTTCTTGTAGGAACACACCTGTGTGCTAATTTTAAAATGGGTGCTATGCAGATCCCAGTTTGCAAACCGATGAGACTTTTCCCATTAATGCTTTGTTAGCACAGTTTATCCACTGAACTGTTCAGTTCAGATCACTGCTGTGTAGCCATAAAGGAATGATGTGCAGAAGGCAATGCAGAATCTTAAACATGATTATCAGTGTGCACCAGCAGCTAATTGAAGTTCTACCTTTCTAATTCTTAGTGTTCATAGAGGATATCACCTGCTCAGCAACATGAGTCATACAGTTGTCACAGAAGCACAGGAAGGAAGGGACTTGAGAGATACTACAGATCAGGGCCATGCACAGATTTTATCTAGATTGTCCCAATTGATAAAAAGTCTTCTGAGGGCTTTGCCAAACTTCTTGTTGACCCCAAGGGGTCTAGATAAATTATGTCAATCTGATGTTCATCTTCATCTCATTTTACTATCAATTGAATCATGCTTACGTTATAGTACTTGAAATACTTTACTTATGTTATTGTTCAAATCCTCTGTAATCTATAGAAGAATAGCTGAAAGAATGTTTCAGCCTTTCCTAGGAAATTCAATGCCAGTCTGTTCTACATTTTTTTCATGCAATTATATTACCTCTTTGGAAATGCTAACATCACTGCAAATTAATTGATCAGAGATACTGGAATAAGCAGAGGTACTGAAGGAACTGGAAGAGGAATATCCTGCATTTGCCTTTGAGGCCACAAAAAAAGCAGCGGGAAGGAAAAATGTCACGTGAAAGCACGTCCGCCCCCCCAGCATCTCCACAGATGACAAAAGAAACTTAAAATAAATGTTTATGCCACAGGAAACAACAGGAAAACAGGAACTCTCCTGCATAGTGTCAGGGAAACAAATGCATGTTTCAGAAGGCGGCTCTAATTACAGCTTTTTAGCTATTTGAAGTCTCCTTAAGCTTGCAGTGTTTTAGAATAAGAGGACAGATTATTCAGTCCAAAAGATACATTACATTTAGGCTTTTTCCTTTCTGTGCCTTCTGTGCTTTTTCTTTATAGTCTAACAACAGCTGCCCAGGATGTCTACAAATAAAGTAGTGTTTCCTGGCACTCTTATGCAAGTTAGGCCTTTTGAATGGCTTTTAGATGCATAACTTAGACGTGCACAAAGTGCCAACAACTACAGCCATCCTACCCCAACCTTTCGGTGCTTCTTTAATGTTATTTTCTCAAAGAAGTTTTTACTCCCACCATGGTCATGACTAGAACCATACTCCTCTAGCATGAAATCCCCTATTGTATGCAACTACATTTGCTGTATATTTCTTTATCAAAGTCTCTCTAGTTGTTGTTTTTGTTTTTTTAAATACTGTCCTTGTCAGCACAATATCTGAACAAACGATTTGTTTTAATGGCCCCCAAAAGATAATCATAGCATGTTTTTTATGGCATTTTAGCACTTAGAAAGCACCTCTGGGCATAACTCCCATCAAAATTAATTCTAAGTAGGCACCTAAGTCTAGACAGCTTAAATGCCAATGTATTTCTTCCTATAAATCAAGCTTTTCTAACGGCCTACAGATAGAAAATGTTCCTGAGAGATCTCTCTCCTTGCCTGTTCAGTTCAGCTTTAACCTCTGGTTTCCACCAACAGGTCCATCATTCCAACATGCAGTAACTGTTGCGAGTTGTGACAGCTTGGAGTAAGACAGTCTCGTAAGTGTGACCAATGCTACTGCCTTCAAATTACTGAAAAACCCAAAATCTTTTAGTACTAAAAAGTTGGCTGATAATTTTAGGATTAGTTGAAACTAGTGAGTTACAACAGAAAAAAAAAAAAAAAATTAATTTTTAGGCATATGTTGTCACAGTCAAGTCAGGTTTAGATTTTTTTCCTTTAAAAGGTTTTCCTGCGGTCTCTCCAGAAAGGAGACCAAAAGGATGGCGGTGGTTAGAAACAAATGAACAGAAATGTAAAGAAAGTGACAGAAACCATTTTGAACTACTGCTGTTACTACACTGAGCCAACTTCTCTCCATGCAGACAAAAATGTGCTGAAGCCTGGCAGGAGACAATGTTCCTTCTCCTGCAAGCACACCTTCATACCTCTGCCATCACAAGTCCGTGCTTATGTTTTCCTCTTGTAAATCCCCCGGGATGTCAAACAGGATGCAAGAGTCTTGCTCTGTGTAGTCAGGGACATCCCGAGTGTGTACACCTGGAGTGTGTACTGCTCTGAAAGTCAGACTGCTTCTGTCAGCACATATTCAAAATGAACAGATGAATTTGTGAGTGTCAGTACTTTATCCATCAAGGCAGGAAGCAGGAAATTCTGCCTCAGAACTAGATCTGTCAATATTTCCTGAAATAGTTGGCTGTAATGAAGTCTTGTACATGTTCTGGTTTTTCAGAGGCTGCTGGTAATTTGTCCCTTTGAACTAGAAAGAAGGCAAGAATTATATTGTTAGACTCTAAATAGATTTTATTTTCTATTTGTTCTTTGAAAGTTTATTGCAGAACCTCTCTCTCTTTGTACCATTTGACTGATAGGAAATCAAAGGATTCTAAAATGGAAAACATCTGATTGTAGAAATGAAGCAATTAGCTGGCATCAATATCACCAGCTTATTTCTGACAAAAGCATAGCAGCAACGTAGGATCTTTAACAAAAACACACAACCAAAAAAAAACCAAAAAACAAAAAACAAAAACAAACAAAAAAATAAATAAAAAAAGCAACCAGAGCTAAGCTCTATGCCAGCTTAATGTGAGAAAGAAAGCAATGCCAAGATAATTGATACTAGCTTTACTTACTACACTGGCTTAACCCATTTGCTCTTTGCCCTTGGAGTATTTTATTGCATATGATAAATACATAACAACTAAACATTTCAAAAGCGTTAATAAAAAAAAATCAGGTAAGGCAACTGCCATGTCTATTAAGCTTAATGTTCATATATTCACTTAATGCTACTGCATAACTAAAGGCTACACTGTCTTGTACAAAAAATAGCAAATTCATTACTGAGCTTTAGAAGATACTAAATATATTTCAACAAATAAACTATTAGAAGACATAAAGATGGATTCTGAGAAATACTGTTAGTGACACACTTAATAGAACAGTTTGAAATTATGTCAGAGAGGTTATCAGAATTAAGGCTGTTTAAAGACCCCTGTGGCAGGAGTCAGTGAGGTGGATCAGAGTCTTTGTTTCTCCTCTCTGCATGAGGCTGCCACACTCCTGTTTCAGAGTCAATGACACAAAAAAATGAAGTCTTTCCATGCTGACTCTGAATAAGTCTTATGGGATCTTTGACAAGTAGGCTACAAAGCTCTCACATGGAAGCCAATAGTCAAAATCATGTTTTGCTTGGAAGTGTTTTTCAGTTCCCAGGAATTTAGAAGTATTTGTACACAACAGTAACAAAACAGCAATAAGAGCTCTGCAAGTAAATCACTTTCTTCCTTAGCAAACCAGGAAGAAATAACAGAATGGCCTTGGTCTTTGATGTTTGAATAAAAACACCAAGAGTGATCCCTGTGGCCATATAAAGTGGCCTTGGTATAATCAAGGCCCAAGCATATCTATTTGTTTCACCCACATTATGCAAGATCTCCATGTGACAGGCAAAAATGTGCCAGTCTGCTCGGCTGAATTAATTACTGGAAATAAGTGGCAATAGACTCGAAGGGGAATTTTGAAACATACAGGGAAAGGGTAAGAAAAAAGGAGGAGATAATTTTGTACTTTGCCTTGAGACAGCATCACTTAGTATGTTACTTTTTTCTCTTCTAAGAGAGTAACATCTCTGTTTTCCTAATGGAATAATTAAGGCTTTCTCCTGCCCCAAAATAGGTGGTTATGAGTTCCTTGTCTATCACCCTAGAATATATAATAATGTAATACACACATATAATTATACATAATAATAGAGAGTAGAAAATATCACCCATACAATTGAAGTTTTAAGTCCTGTCTCGTTATGACTTCATGCAAATTACTCAAATTAGACCATTTCCCTGGGCACCATGGAAATCCCATCCTCTCCCCTGCCTAATAATTCCCTCTCAACTAATCCTTGTCTGTCTCTTCCATCTTGGCAGAAGTTGGCTGGCTTTTTTCCTTCAGACCAGCTTTCACCCTAGGCTCTCTTGCCCTTGGGAAGCGGAAGGGCTGGGAAGGTGACAGGCAAAACTGGGCCAGACCCCTCCTATTCCCCCTGGTATCTGTAGGAGTGGCAACTGCTGTAGGAGAGGAAAAGGAAAAGAAAAGTGCTGAGGAAAGGGAGAGATAAGGAGAAGCTGCAATGGATCACAATGCATAAACATGCAGGTGTGTAAACTACTAAGACAAAATGCTCAAAGGCAAGAGGATTAATAGGAGGCATCGAGGTAAAATTGGGCTAAGTGGAATGACGTCTCTACACAAAGAGACCTAACCGAACAGCTCTGTATAAAAATAACAACTTGCCTTGCCAGCCACATTCTGCCTTTGGCCCCCAGCTGTTTCCACTTCCTTAACATATGTTGAACCAAATAATTTCCCATCCAGCTTTTTCAAAAAAACACAAGAGCACACACTGCCAAGGCCGGAAGAAGGTGAAAAAGACCAGGCAAGAAGAACAGTAGAAGATAAAACTAAAGTGTTTAATCAGTGCATTTCTCTGGGGTTTTCTGCAGGTCTCACTTAACTACTTCATTACCAGAGCTGGCACCAAGATTAACAGCCACAGTTAGCAGTTTTATGGAAGCCAAGTGGATGTCCAGGGCAAGAGATAACAGAATGAGATCTGTGCTTTCCCTGACTGGCTATTAATGATCACAAGAAAAAAAGAATAACTACGACACATCTGTCATTCATGTTCTAGAGGAGGTGCCTGAATTGCAGCCCCCTGCAAAGTCCAGAGGCAGACAGGAGATTTTTCCAGTTTTCTCCTTTTAGCGATTCTAATAATAATAAAACAGTCAAAAGCTCATAGTATATTTGCAGGTTCTCTAACACTCTTCCATCAGTATAGCTCAAGGATAATTAATGCATGATTCCCTGGCAACAGTCATTCTGTTTATTCATGAACCCAAGTTAATAACCCAAACCAGTAATTCCAAACTGCTAATTCTCACCCACTTGTATCACATAAACAGGAACAAAGCAGATTTATTCATTCAACAGGGAGAGAAGTAAAGAACTGAGACCAGAATGAGAGACTTGTTCATATTCAAACAGTTTGCTGCTGAATGTGCAGTTATGCACAGCTTGTGTGCCTCTCTGCACTCTTCATATTGATGCAGCTAGCTGCAAGAACACACTGTACCTGTCACAGAACCTCCCTATCTTTATAAAGATGTTCACAACTTAATCTATTCAGATGTAACTGTTTCAGTCTCAGTCATGCTTTCACAAGATACTTAAAAGCCAGTGAGAGAACTCTAGGCAGCGACTGACCACAAATTTCCTTTGGTTCCTTTTCTCATGATTTTCCTTGTGAATACAACTTTGATAGAGCAACAGGCAGTACAACAGATGAGTCAAAACCTGCAATTAAGAAGTAATCCTGGGATTAGCAGGTAAAATCCCTGGAGTTTTAATGAAGTAAAAACCTGGAATAGTAGCATGCACCTCCAGTCTACAGAGAGGTTTGTGATGAGTTTGAAGCTTCACCATTTATTATAAGTGCTTTGTTTCCCACTATCTCCTGCACCTGAGAGGATTCAGTTAATGAGGGAGAAGAGCCTTATATTGGAAAACTTTTTCTTGGCATGTTTCCAGTCAGCATGCAACAACTACAATGCAGAACGGGGAAGAATTCTTTTTCTGTTGTAATAGGGAAGATCTTTGTTGCTCCCACATCTGCCGAGCAAGAGGGGTAAACACCCACATTCAAAATCAGTTGATAGCACTTCACTCTAAATCTGCAGCATCTGGGTAAATAAAATCCATCAATGAAAGTACAAGGGCATACGATCATATTTCTTTTCTATCAATTGTGGTGACTGCTGCTTGTGAAGAGCCCTACCTCCCTGCCTTGGCATACTGCTTAAGGTCAGATTCTCTGGAATCAAAGAGAACACTGAGAAAAAGCAGAGATACTGGACTTTTTCCTTCCTCTTTCCAGTTACTGATCATTCAGCTGTCAGTGACTTCAGCACTGCAGCCTAAGTGAGGACATGGTTAAAGGAAGTTGTCAGTGTCCTTATCCTTCTGTTTCCTGGTATCATTCAGAGCCAACTTGACTTCCAGGGTCTTGCAAAGCAGTTTCATGGCTGCTCTGATCCATTCTCATGCACTATCATCCAGTACATGATACATCCCAGCCATGACCCTTCCATCCTCCTCTTGGCACTGTGGCTCTACAGGCATAGCAGAGATTCATTAAGTAGAGGATATCCCCTTGGGCTTTCTTCAGTACCTCTTGTTCCTTCTCAAGGGTGGTAAAGGAGTCTGGATAATGAGCCTCAAAGAACTAATTCACAGTAGCTTGCTACGGGAGGCAGAGTGATTAAAAAAGACTGAAAAGCTTACAGAGCAGCTGCCAGCCTAGCAAATAGAAGTGTTCTCCATACTAAAAAATGTGGAGCACAGGTTTTAGAGCTCCTTGACAACACAGCCCTCTATGGAACAGAATGAAAGTGGAAAAACACAAATACAAGCTAGTTCACTGCTGTAATTAAGACACTTCCTGCAACAGATGCAAAGGATAAATGAAAAAAATAAAAAAAAAGAAAAAAGAAAAGAGAACATTTGCTATAGAGGAGTGAACTAACAGTATCAGCCACTAGACATCCCATATATATTCCCATTTAGCCCAGATAAGTCCAGTCTTCATCTTTCATCTGAAAACCACAGCCTGTTGTACTGCACTTCCATTCTGAATCTGGTCAGAAAAATCTCTCCAAGAAGGGGTGTTAAGGTCCCTACTTTATTTGACTCTGAATGATTAAGGCTCTTACCAGTTGCACTTCTGATGTGGTTTATTCTTAATCAGTCTGACATCACTTTGATTTTACTTCCACAACTGCTTGATCTTGCACTGACTTGTCCTCCTGTGGCATTGGTATTAAAGCTCCAGCCTTCAATCCCTTTTTAATTTATATGTTGTTAACACATTCTTAAAACATTTTTAGCTAATGAAAGGCAATCTCTTTAAATCACCTCAGCTTACACTGAGGAAATTCTCTTAAGGTCTGTCATGAATCTCAAGGGATACAGTTTAGGGTCATTTTTTAACTGTCTTGTTTCTGCTGGGTAAGTCAGAGCGAGAAAGCAGGATGAGTTTACAGAGGCAGGAAAACAAGTGCAATTGCTTACTTCCTCCAGCTTGGTCATGCTGGAACAGATTTGTATCAAGTTCAGTGTGTTATTGGAGCAGCCTAAGGCTGTAGAACAGTTTTCTTATTTTCTTTTTTCAGGGCACATGAGCTGCGTGCCAGCAGCAGGGTGCCAGTACAAGGGTGCCAGTAGCTGATAAACTTGAAGCCTCCTCTCTCTGACAAGGACTGGCACCATCTGTCTCAGCATTCGTATGCAACTTCACATTTGCATTCCAGCAAGGACAATACTACTGGGTTGCCACACCCCTTCCATTTGTACTGCCCTCCCTCATTCACCTCTAAATTTTTTTCTCAGGCAGATGTCACTCACCTATATTTTTCTTTATACTGTGCATACTTCCGTCTTCTCCTCATCCATCTCTGCCACTACCTTCTTTCTTTGTTTCATCCAACGGCAGACATGGACTCCATTTTCTCTTAGAGACCTCGGTGCACTCTCCAAGGAGCTGAATAGATGGTAACAGACTGTACTAATTCCCAAATAGTCATTTATATTTCTACAGTGCCTTCTAGCTGTGCATCACAAAATGCTCTGAAAAGATAAGCTAAATAATCAGCAACCCTGCATATCTAAAGACAGGAGTGCTAACCTCTTTCCTAACTAGGTGAAACTGGGAACAGAATGACAAACTGGTATCTCCAAGATAGGTCATGCAATCTCAAGGCCAGGTTTGCTATGCAACCTGCATTTCTTACATTTACCAGCCTTGTTGTGATCTTGTGCTCTCTTTAGAACTGTCCTTTCACTTTGCTTTAAAACTCCTCTGGTGATTCTGTATTTTAGTTTGTTTCTAAAAACTCATATTGTTTTAGAGCTGTTGACAACTAATGTCTTTGCAATTATCAGCCCAGAAAGGTTGCAGTGTTTCAGAAAAAAACACAGGCTTCTATAGAGGTATCTGAAAACAAAGTTTGTGAGAAAACCTGACTTGAAAAAAAAAAATCTTGCAGGTAAAAGCTAACAGAACTCACAAAGAATATAACCTCCCTGACCTTGTAGCCACTGCACGGTCTCTTCCAAAGGGAGGAGACTACTGAAGTTGTTGGGTTACACAGTGTCCTTGCTGCACTCTTGCTGGGAAGACAGGTGACCTAAGTGTTTCATAGCAGTGACGTGCTAGTGCCCCAAGGGGAAGGAAATTATTAATTTCTCATTTCTCAGCTGACTTATGACTACCTTGGCTGTGACGTAATTGAGGAAGCTTGTCAAGCAGAGGAGAGAGAAAAAAAGATAAGGGGGTGGGGTGACTAAAGGGGTAAACATGTAAAGAAGAAAGTAGTATTACAGATCCAAGCTGCTATCCAGACAGCCCTGGTCTTCTGCATATCCATTGGTCACTAAAGATTTATTTTCCCATGATACTAATCAAAGCTCCCACTGCATCATCAGATTGCTCTTATATCCACAGAATCTCTTTTGTAGTAATGATCCTAGTTTCTCTGTATCCCATGTTCCATGCTCTAGCCCTGATTCTCACAACACTTCTATTTCTCTGCCACAAATGTGACCCGTTTGGCTGGGCAAGAGGCAGCATGAGTCGTGGCTGATTTAGAACATTGAGTGCTGACAGCAACACTTGCACATCATAGAAGTAAGATAAGGACTGAACTCAAACTTTTCCTTTGTCTTTTTCCTCACAATCAATTTTCATGTTATTTTTTAGGGACATACCATCTTAGAAGTTTCCACTTCTGCTGAATTTGGTTGAAATTTAGAATCTATTGGTGAATTTGCAGAACTTAATGTGCAGTACATAAGCCTCATATTCACTCAAGTTTTCCCAGATATTTCTGTATCTCTTTTGGATCCTACATTGATCCCAGGTAAGTGATTCTTTACCTGTTTCTTTCCGTAACATAAACATGAAATAGCCAAACAGAAAACAAGAGAGATGGCAAAAAAAGAAGGTAAAGAGAAAATAACCAGTTCACATATGAGTCTTCAGCAATTTTGTCAGCCAATTAATTATAGTCTCCTTTCCTGATGCTTAGGAATGCTACTGATGTCAACATATAGTATGTAGTTACCTTAGATCAGATGCAGACACGTCTTAAATAAGAAGACTGAAGCCAATGCTGCAATGAACCTTAAGAGCTGTTAAGTCACCAGTGTTTTTTGTTCCACAGATTTGGCAAATTATTCAGTCTTGTAGCTAATAACATTTCATAAAGGTGAGAATCTCTAGTCTTGTTAGCTTTCAAACATGGAAGAACTCTAAATAGTAGGAGAGTCACTGTGAGACTTTATCACTTTTTAATTGTTATGGGGACAATAAAAATTGCTGTCACTTGCTTTCTTATTGACTGTCCTAAGCCCAGAAACACCTGTTGTCAAGGAGATGATGAGTTACACAGGAGAATTTCTAGACTGCTTCTCCAAATAAAACCAAGGCCAGTTACATTGTAACATGGTTTTCATTTTCATTGAGAAGTTTGAAATATTACTTCTCAGAGTGTGGAACCACCTTTTCACTTAATGAATAATGTTCTGAAAAAAATGACATCTTTCCTAAGAACAATGAGGAAAAGTAATTTCACCTGTAATTCCTTTCTGATCTATCCAGTTGTTGCACTCATTCATGTCATGAAATGTGCTGTTCTGCATCAGTTCAACAGCCTGAGGTTTAATATTTCCAAAGCAAATGCTTTGTGTATACAATGGATATTTTTTCCCTAAATACGAGGAAATATGTTAGTATGTCCCAAGTATTTCATTTGTGGGAATATGTAAAAGGTAAAGCAGGTGCCTCAGTAAATATTGGCTGACATTGCTGGTAGGCAGACACAAAATGGGTACATCTGTATGTACCAGTAATGTAGTTCAAAAAAAAAAGAAAAAAAGGGGTTTTTTTCATTTTTCAGCCTTGTGTTAGTAATGTGTCTGGGAAGATATAAAATTGAGGAAGCTGAGATGTTCTGTCATACTGATCTTGAGGTCTGTGATAGGTTACTAAAGGAAGGTTATTATATGTCAGTGAAAAGGAAGTGATTGTTTTTAAAGAGCTATTTTTATGTTTTGTTCTGTGCACGTTTAAATGATAATTTGTGATCAGCCTGCTTTGTTTGCTCAGTGCTGCCAAAGAACATCCCCTGTAATAAGCTTGGCAAAATCCTCAATTAAATCAGGTTGAAAGAGGTCAGGGCCCAGCAACCTTTTCAGAAAGGCACGCCACCATTTTTTTTCCCTACTGAACTAGAGATAAATCACGTACTGCTTCTCAAAGAGGCAAGAATCTCCCACCTTCCATATGCTCAAAGCTGTGCATTACTTCTGTGCACAACAGGAACTTCCATCTTTCAGGAGCAGAGTGTGTCTGGAAGTGACAACCATCCCCCTGAAGGCACAGCAACTCCCATCTTTTGTCCCTGTCCAAACCATGGTGGATGCTGTTCAGAAGGTACCTGAGGTTTCCGATTTTGGAGTAAAAAATTACTTGGAGGAACAACTCCTCTTGCAAAAAAATACATAGCTTCCACATCTAGCCTGTGGGGTGGGTGCCTTACTTGGTATGTTCTTTAGTTTGGATTTCATGACTGTCTGACTGCAACATGGCAAAATCCCATTCAGGCTCATGTGCTTGCACTTATTTCGAGAAGTTTGAAAGCCTGAGCGAGAAAGATGTGGAAGCTGGCTTATCAATGGAGTCAAAACAGTTTGAACAGAGTTCCTTACACAATCACTCCCCAGTCTTCCAGTTGCTTTATTCCTAGCCTGTACCATCATACAGCCATTACAAGGAAAATCCATCTACTGAGCAGAAAAGTGATGTGGGAGAAAGCCACATTCCATAGACTCCTGTGGACTTTGTGACATAAGGACAGTTTTAGCCTTGGCATCTTTTTCAGATGGTGCAGCCATACATGTAAATCCCTCAAGTGTCACCACAGGAAACAAACAAAACACTGCTAAACCCTGGTTTAAAACAGGCAGAACAAGTAATGATGTAGTTTGTTAATGTGGACTATAATAGTGATATTCAGATCTAAAGAAAAACCTCTAGATATGGTCTAAACGTGATAGGTTTCTGCCTCCTCATATTATTTTCTAACACTGTTTAATCCTGCACAAAAGCTGAGTGAAGGTGGCATTCAATTTGGTGGTACTGCATAAGTCTTCTCCCTTCTCTCCATTAAAAGATGGAGTTTACTCTGAAAAAAGGCAAAGTAGAAAGAAGCAGTCACTAGTCAGCAGGTAGACTTTCCTGCCTTGTGCTGGTTATTCAGCAGGGAAGCAGATACATGATTCACTAGATCCAAATCGGGTGGCACTAACAACGAATGACACATTGGAAAAGGTTGTGGAAGAGGTAAAAGGACAGCAGATGGAGCTGAAAGAAAAACCTACACAGGAGAAGCAAATAAGCAGAATCATGGTTTGCATAAGCTGAAAGAGAATTTGGCCTCCATGGTCCCATGGCAGGAAGGCAGGCTGAGTGGCAGTAATGTCACCTGAAGGGGACAGGCAGTCCATTTCTCTGCAGTGAGTTCCCAAGCAAGAGTAAAAGCAGGGATTCTAACCAGCTCCTCTGCATCCTGAGCAGTATATCCTCTGCTGACTCAAAGCCCAGGTTCAGAGGCCTCCTTCTGCACATTCCATATATGCTCAGATTCATAGAATTCTGCTATCATGTCCCCACACTCAAGTTTAAGCCTGCAGTGAGGAAGGGCACAATCCCTTTAGGCAAAACTGACAAATATTTTTTTGGTACAGCTAAATGATGCTTTTGGTGAAGAAAACTACCCTTCAGTGAACATCTAGGTACAGAGCAAAGCAGCAAGCTTCAAGTTCTTTCAAGCAGCATCTGTCACAGAACACAAAACTCTAACTCATTCATCTGCCTGGCACAGTGAAACCAGTAAACTGAGACATGTAGTCTGGTTTTCCTAGGCCTGTTATTTCTGAGTTTCTAAGTCAGTTTCTTCGTGACATTTTCGTTTAGGAAGGCTTTGTTCTCACAAGATTTGACATAAACAGTGTCAGTGTTTGTGTCACGAGTTTAATGTTTGGGATTCTTTTCTGTGGGATGGACTTTCTCTATGTCTTTTGGTTTTGGCCAATGGGATGAAGAGTTCTGGCACTCTGCCTACCAATGAGAGTGGCCTGTTCAAAAAGGTATATAAAGGGGGTCAATTGTTTGAAGAAATTTGGAGTCAGATTCATGTTCTAACAAGGAACTCATGTCATTTGTTACTTGCAACAGCAACATAAGACAGGTATATTGAACATGATGATTTTACAGTATTTTTCCAGAGTGATGGAGGAAAAAAAATTCAGAGACATTATTCAGATGGAGAAGAGGTGTAACACCCTTATTTATGAAAATTACAACTAGCAAGAAAATGAGAATTCTCGCTTACATTATGTGTAGTAGTCTGTGCTTTGAAAGTGAATGTACCAGCTAAAATGTCAGTTTCTGGTTTAGTTTACAGACTGGAACCACTGAAGAAATTGCATTGTGAATGATTTAAATTACAGTATATTGTGCTGTAACAATACACCTTCATTTTCAAGGAAATGTTATCTTCTAACAATACCAAACTTAACCAAAATATACATCCTTTCACTATATTGGAAAAGAAGATTTTATCTCTACCATTCCATGCCAGAAAAGATAGAGCTCAGATAGCAAAGTCGATATCTGGTACCCCAAAATTCTCTGATGTTTGCTGAGATCCAATGGCTGCTTAAAACATAGAACCACTTCAAGTGCATCCATTCACACTTCATTCCCTTCACTTTGGAAACAGCAAAACCTCAGAAGATCAAAACCAACAGCCGTTCTTAGGAAAATGCACAAGACAGTGCATTTGCTAGGAAGGACAGAATTCCAGTAATATTATGGGCAATGCTACAGATCCTGGTTATCTCCTAGCTCCTGATGCCTGTCAGCATGGGCTGATGCTGATAGCAACCATGCCACAATGCCTGAAACCACAATCACTGGGGCAAGTGAGACTGATTCTTTAAAAAGCATTTTTCTGAAAACTACTGCTCGGAATTTCAGAAATGACATCCAGTGGTCCCAGCTAATGAAGATGCCTGTAAGTTGCTGCAGAGATTGTATTCAGTAACACAACTGGACAAATATCACAAGGACTATATCCACCAACAGACAGGGAATATTTAAAGAAGAGTGTAGTTTCCTGTTTCTACTTCTCTGAAAGTCCAGTCAAATGCTGATTGCTTGCCAAAGTTTGTTTTGAAGCTACACATGTTATTTGTTGATATCACATTTAAAGTGTACACTAGAAAGTTTATATATACCACCAAATAGGGCAGTGACCTGGTTTACCTGCTCACTGCCACTGAACAAGAGCTAAGCCTTATGGTCACAAAATATTTCTTTAATTTCAAAGGAAGTGTTCACCCTAAAAGAGGGCTCACACTATTTTTTTTAATATATTCCTCTAACAATGAGATTCATGAAAACTAAATGGTTTACCAGAGTAGCTTTGTATTCATTATAGGATTCATCAAGATGTATTTATCCTGTCTTGATCAGACAGAATAAATTTTAAATACAAAAAATGAAAAAAATGTTTTATGGAAAATATACCAGAAAGCTGTGAGACATTGAAAAAGTACTTAAATTGGTCACAACATAATCCTAGGACACATTCCTGCAAGTAACACACAGTTACCTGGTTTCACTGAAAGGTGTTTTTATGCTTATCAAAAATAAGCATGACAGAGACATGGTTTAAACTGACTAAAGCTTTTAATGTAATTGTATCCTATGGGATCTGAATTTATTCAACAGCACCATGTGGATAACCTTAACCCATTCAATTTGAAGCAGGTTCTTGGCTCAATGGTAACCAGTGGCCTTATAAATTAAATAACACAGAGAATCTTCTCATCACTTTGTCAGAGATGTAACATGTTCTCCCCTCTCCAAGAGAGCCAACCATTCAAACATAATCCCAGGAAATCCCATTGTTTACAAAAGATGCTGTCACCCCCACTTACAGCTCCCCACAGGTGTGGCTGGACATTTCCAAATTAAGTCACTGGAAGCCCAGGCATGTGTGCAGTGTTGCAAAGTGCTTTTCTGATCTCAAACATCCTAAAATAAAAACAATACATGGTCTTTGTGCTCTTACTTCATAGCAAGCAGCCAGCTGCCAGTATTACTGAACCCTAAATTTGCCTGCCCTGCTGGCATGCCCTTGTCTTGCACCCAACAGAGCATAAAGCATGCAAGGTTGAGAGCTGTGGCAGCTGCATTACACAGACTTGCCAAGTTCTGTGCCCTGAGCATAAGCCTCCCATAATGTGCTGCTTCATGCTACTGAGGAGGGGTTCAGATAGCCACACTGCTGGTTTCAGCTCTGAGATCCTCTGGGCCAGAGTAGTGCATCTTTAAATCCAGAGGTTACCAGTATCTGGTGCCAGTGGGTGGAAAGGGGTGGAGACTGTAGCTCTGCAGCCCATCCCAGAGTACTAGCCTAGATCTGTGATAAAGCCTGGGATTTAGAGGACTTGGTTGGCATCAAGACCTGGGAGGGAACTCCTACTGAAACTGCAAATCTTTCCCACACAGCGTCCCAGCTCCTGCCCACACACAGCGTTGGTCTCTTGAAGCCTAAGACCTGGAGGAATTTGCCTTTCTCTATCTCTTCAGGCCTCCAGAAGTTTTCCTCCCCCACTTTTGGCACTGAGCCCAAAATGCAGCTGTTCCACAGAAAGGCAACAGCTCCTCTTTCCCTGCTCCTGCCTTAGCTCAGACTGATACCAGCCGTCAGTGTGTGGATCCTTTCCCAGGAGGAACAGCCAGAGTAATTAAGTTCTAGTTCTGCTTGCAGGGATCCCAGCTCCAAAGGGAGATGTTCGGCTATGCAGACACCAGGAGCCTACATGATTGAAACATGAACTCCACCAGTGTGTGCTGAGTGATAATTAGAGTCCCCTTCTGCACCTGATGTATCCAAGCCAGACAACACAGTCTAAGTCTGGCTCAGTCTGATAATTCCCATCTTTCTGAAAGCAACTAGCCTCTCCCCTTTCATCTCTCGTCTTCTTCCTGTTTCTTCCATCTTTAAAAGCCAAAGCTTTCCCTTGAGCATACAAAACCTCAAGGACATCTGTGACGGATTTGAAGATGCCTGAAATTGTATATACAATCTTTTAAATGTTTGTTTGGTTACTGGAAGGCAATTTACTATATAAAAACATGGAGTTAAACTGAAAAACAGTCTCCCTATATCAGGCAGGGAAGAACATACTTCAGTTTCATACAGCTCAGCCATTTACCTACCATTTCTGGAGAGGGTTGTCACACTTAGGATCATAACTGAAGGGTTATGAAGGGGGGGGGTCTCATCCCTCCATTCAGGTTATAAAGTAGGGTGAAGGTATACTCTAGGACAAGGCTTTAAAATGTTCTCTTGTGATGGTACAAGAGCTTCCCGAAGTCAGATTAATGTGCAATGTAAGAAGTTCAAATTGTGGAGGAGGGATCCTCTCACTGGGTTTAGAGGCACATTTCCTGAAGTATTCAGAAAGACTATTAAAACACTAGACAGCCTTCAGTCCCACCTTCTCTCCACTCAAAGCTGGGAGTCCCAGTAGATTCCACTTTTTGGTTGATGGGCTTCTTAAAAGAACAGGTTTGTACATGGATTATCTGCTTGTATATTTCTTTTATTCCTCTCCCCCACAATTTAGTTATTAGGAAATACATGGTGCTGTTTAATGTACAAACCTCCTCTTTTAAACTCCAAGACCCTTAGGCAGAGGATCTGTAGGGCAATACAAAACTAGAGAATGGTACCAGGACTAAAGAGTCACAGAAGTTTTCTGTGAGGGACCGCCACCTAAAGTTGTTCTTCTTTAGAAGGCTGACCTAAACAATTGAATAGAAAGGAAGAAGAGAGACTCAGATGGGGTTATACCCTACTTCCCAGTCTCAGAACACGTCACATATACATACTCTTGCCCCAGAAAGAAAAAAAAGCCAGCTTCTGTTGTTACAACACCTGGCTGAACCTCCAACTGTCCTCCCAAATACCTTCTCTCTCAGGGGCAAACACAGTCTCCCAGCATTTTATTTCCTTCTCTCTGGGAGATAAGTCATGCAGCAGAACCAGGAAATCAGTAAAACCTAACTGGCAAAGGGCACCACTGAATAATACCCCACCTTGCCCAGTGCCCCTGTGCCATCCCACTGTGACCAGACTGCTCTGAACAGTGATCACACACGTTCCCAAAGGGAAGGATTGACAGCACCTGGCCCAGCATGGATGAACATTCAGCAGATGTGCAGCACTTTGTTTGCTGCAGCATGACAGCACTGCTCCTCACAGCCTGGATGTCTGGGAGAAGCAGGGAAACTAGAAAGAACAGTGCTGAGCAAAAGTCATGGGCCCAGAGAGAGTACAAAAATGAGAAAATATCCTCCCACTCTGTCCTCAGGCTCTTCTGGATACTTAGACATATCAGCAACACCGCATGCAGGAAAAAAGAGTGGTGAGAGCAGGCTGGAACCATTTTGTCCTGGGATGATAAACAACTCTCAGAGGCTATCCAGGGGATTAACAGAAAGAAATCAGCATAAGAGAAGCTAATAGGGTAAAAGCGGTGACAGGAAATAATGATTCCATCACTAACTGCTACTGCCTCAGCTCTCCCAAGTGTAGCTTTTCCCTCCTCCACATTCCTGATCCACCATGCACACACTTTGTATTGCATATCAGGGCACAGGTGTGATGGAAAGGAAAGTGCTGCAGGAGAATCCTGCTCTGCTCCTTACAATGGTTTAATCTCTTTGACAAGCCCTCCCCTTAGGCTCTCCCCCACTAAAATAATCAACGCTTCACCCTTGCATAGGAGTTTATCTTTAAAGACTCTGGGATCAGTGCTTTATTTCCTCCTTCAGCCACACACTTTTCTTTCTTCACGTGGGAGAACTTGTTCCTTCTGCCTTGCACCACCACAGGCTTTAACAGACGCCCAATACCCAGCACATGCAAGCTCAGCAAGAGCCACGGGCTAGTCTGGGTGAGGTGGTGGTCAGCCCTGCCGTCCTCAGCATCACTCTGATTTCTGCTCCTTAATTTTAACCACAGAAGGCATAGCCACACTACCCAAGGCAGGCTTGCTTCTCAGCTCCAGGTGCAGTCAGTAAGGGGATGCATGCAGGGAGGCTGCCAAGATAATTTCCTATCGCTGTGATTTATGAAAACACCAAAGAATGGCTGGTAAAATTGCTGTGGAATTGTATCTCTCAAGTAATGCAGTTCTGCAAAACAGTAACCACTTTCTAGCATACATGCCATGAATTCATAACACCCTCTCATTGTTTCTCAGTGCTTCCTCTGCTTCTATTTTCCCTTTTAGCAACACTTTCAAGGTAAAAATTAAAGGTATTTTGTCAAAGTCAGTTTCTTCATCAACTGCTCTTTTTCTAGTGAAAAAGTGCAAAGCAGTGCACACAAGTTTACACAGCAAGGAAGAACAAAATAATCACATTAATTGGAGAAATTTCAGTCATATCTATATTACCATTACACAACATAGCAAGGAGGCTTTCATTAAACTTGTATGAATCTATCTTAAAAAAATCCCAACATTGTATATTCCATCTAGTGCCTTGCCTTTGTAAGAATTTTTCTTCTTTGTGAGCATAGGAACACAGAACACAGACAGAAACCCCTTCCTGGGAACACTCTCTATTTTCAAGTAGACACCTGGAATCCTCCTCAGAAGTAACTGAAATGCTGAAAGTAGCAGCCAAGACAAATTTAAAGTTCAAGCATAAAATCTTTTCTTCCTCAAGTGCACAAAGCTCATTGCTGCCAGCCTGTCCAGAAAATACATCTACAGTGTTTATCTGTCCTTTCTTGGTCTCCTACTTTCCTGGTACCCTTTCAGCAGCCACAGCTATTACCGGAAGAATCACGTTCGTGATTAATGATCAAGTACAGATAACGTTTAGTCACAGATAAGCTGAATATGAAATCTGGAAAACTGATGTAAGCAGCAATTTTGTGATTATCAGACCAAGATTATCGTGGGCTGCTCTAGTAATTTTCCCCCTTCATTTCCTTTGTAAATTATCAGCATAAATCCCACCATTCATGAACTGACAGAAAAAATATGAGAAGTGATTTATTCAGTGTTACATGGACAGGAGTTCCAGTGCTCTGTCTTAGCTACCTTAGGAGAATTCTTCTTCAGTTGATGTTGGCATCTGACTCACCCACTGCTTGGGCAACCAAGTAGTTCCTCCATACCTGCAGACAAATCCAAGCCTACCTTCCCCGAGGACACAATTTTTGTTGTAACGTAACAGATCTACCCTGAATACAGCCTTACAGGCATGCCTTCAAACCTGGGTTCCACTCCCAGACCTTTTCGCCCTTCTGTACTCCCATCAGGATTCTAAGGTCACCGCATTGCATATCAAAAAGGTGACTTGTGCTTTCTTCACAAGTTATCTAAAATCCCAGGCTTAGTTTTCCCACCACTTATGGAAACAGAGTTCTAGTTTTCATACACAGCTTACACAGATTACAAAATCCTTTAAATAGAGAATAAATTAAGATTTACTTCAGAGATAAGATGGGAGAAAAGGGAGAGAATGGTTTTTCTCCACAGCTTTCTCATTCTTGTGTTACATAATTCCCTCATGACTTATCCATATCTGAGGAGAAAGAAAGAATGAACTTTTTCTCTCAGGCAAACAGCAGAAACCAAAAATGTCTACACTCTTTATTCAGAGGACAACCATGTCTTGTGTTTCTCATGAGCAAGTAAGAGCCTTTGAGCAGACTGCAGTTGGATTGCTTCTCAAGAGACAAGTGTCTGCGTGTCATGCCTTAGCTGCTGGCCAGCCAGGATTGCAGAGGTCTGGAGAAGAATATGAAGATCAGCAGGGGAGGAAGGGAATACATGGGGAATTAAATCAATGAAACAAAAAGACTTAAAATTAGTGACCATATTCTTATTTGAAGACACCTATGAACATGACAGTCTGCTGTATGACTAATGGGAAACTTTGCTTCAATGCAAAGCATATGGCAATATGTGACAAAGTAACTGGATAAAACTGGGTGCCTTCTACAGCAAAGAAAACTCCCACCTATACAAGCCTGTCAGAGCTTGGATGAAGTGAATTTTACCCTTTGCATTTACAGTCAACTCTTAAGCTATTGAAGTGAATGACAAATTCAGTCTTTGTGTGCAGTCCTTTTTAGGTCACAGATAAAACTCCAGCTTCTATTGCTCAGATGCATATTCCTAGATCTGTGATTTGGGTAACAGAGTGTGGTTAAAGGTAACTGGAGTAAGAGGACTTGGGAGTCAATTTATTTCCAGGTAAAGGTCATCTTTCTGAATGGTGTTCTCGTGCCATCTAGTGGTACAAAGGCAATAGTAGCAAATGTAGTTGAGCGCTTCATCTATTTTCTTGCCAATTAGGGGCAGCTGGGGATAAAAAAAGAGATTGTATCTACGAAAGGTTAGGGGAAAGCTCCTTCCATATGAATAGACTTTCTCTGAGAAGCTAAACAATGGAATTACATTTATGTATCCAGCCCTTAGAGAGCAGAACAGGAGGGACAGGTTAATTATGCAGTTCTTAAAATGAAAAATAAAAGAGATTATTTAAAAATCATTTACTTTTTTCTTTCAAAAAGTATTTAATTCTGGACAGGGATACTATCCTGCAGGCAACACTGTCTCCTGTTGCATCAGTTGACTCTGAATAATCCATGTAGTAAAATAGTATTTCCCCATTAAGAAATAGGAAATAGTATTTCCCCATTCAGATGCTCATAGAAGGACTCTGCTCTCCTGCATCTAAGGGACAGAAAGGAAACAAATTCCTCCCACAATACAGGTCTGCTGCATGATTGTACAGGTGAAAATACACAGCCTTCAGTCAAGAGGGACTCTCATGCTCTGAGGCAACAGCCCACAGACAGCAGACATTTATGCAGAGGATCCATCACCATCCATGGCTGCTCTCCATGCAGATTTTCAGAAATCAGTCACATTTAGCCCATTCTGCCCTGAACCACCAGTGAGACAAAAAAAACACAAAGTGGGAACCCACAGAGAGCTGACAGGTAAGTGAATTCTGAGGTAATTTTTGATTTAGACCTGGTTGTAAATATTCTGCATTCAATTCCTGCAGGTGAAAGTGTAGTCTCCTGCAAAACATTTGTCTAATCTAAGTTAGTTAGCAGTCAAGCTTCATTGCTCTGTATTCTGGGTCTGCCCAAATTTATAACTCTTCAGTCTCGTATGGAGTGAGCACTGTGCTGGCTAATTACAGCATCAATTACAAACTGTTTTCAGCTGCTAATCAAATGATCCACAGAATATTAATTATGTGCAAAAGAAATTCTCTACTAATCCCAAATAATTACATTCTTGAACTTTGCAATTTGTTCGTCAACAATTTACTAAATTAAATGGGAAGGTAATATTCAAAGAGAGTGTTTATTCACTTTGATTTGCAGGAAAGGAGGTCCCTGCCAGATTTCTCCTGGCAGTTAAAATAGACAACAGTTGACAGGAGTTTGCTCTAACCTTTGTTTATTGCCTCATTCATACTTGTGTTTTGTCATCTAATTATAAACAACTAGTACAACAAATCCAGCTAAAAGGAAGACAAACTTTGGAGTCAGAACCCCTTTGTGCTCCATGTCTAATGGAGTTCAGGTACTATACTCACATAAATAAAAAAATCAAAGTAAAAATAAACAGAGAAAGATGGAGATCTTGCTATTGACCTGTGTATGCTGTTTTCCTGACCCTTCTGCCAGCTCAATACACGTTGCATAGTACTCATGCTTAATCTATTAAAGAATAAGAACACCATGCTCAAATCTCAAAAAGTACCTATAGCAAAAATATACTGTGAGGTAACAGATGTGAAATGAAGGACAAAAAAGAAGCTGAGGTCAAAACCATAAGGAAATAGACAAACAAGAAGCAAATATTATTTTGCTGCTGTTCATTCATCATGAATGCACTCAAATTGTGCCAGGTATCAGGGAGAAATAATAGTTAGAGGTTACCCTGTATAAAACATTCCTGTCTCCTGCTAAGAACCAAGACACTTTTAAGAATCCTTCTGACCTTGGTGCTTTTTTTCAAGATTTAATTCTGTTCCTTCCAAAACCAGAAATGTTTGGTGTTTGCCTGATTTCCTTCCTGGTAAAGTGGCAAAACTGCAGCCAGTTAGGAAGCAACAATCTGTATCACATGAGGCAGGAACAGTTCTGCTGGGCCACAGTCCTTATCTATAATTTATATATGTATACATACACCTCTTTTACACAGGCATTCACACATACTTGCTCAGCCAAGAAGAAATCTCCCTGTCAGGTACCATCCACCAACCACCTCTGATTTACGATGCTATTGTAGCAAACAGAGACATTTGAGGTACAATGTATTTAAGGTTTGAGCATCATATTTGTCCCTCTGGTCTCACTGAGCCACTGAAATGAGCCACCATGCCCTGTTCAGTGCATAACATATCCTCACTGCAACACAATCTGCAATCCTACATAGAGATGATCAGTTGTTGTCTTGACATCCTGGCTAGTAGACAGTTTGGAAATACAATTTCTCATTTCAAGGGCAGTCTGAAATACAGTTCAGCATGAAACAGGTCCTAAATCTCTTTCAAGTGATTATACTTGCATATGCTGCTTTGGTCTCCAAAGCAGTGAAAGAAAATAATCACAATTCTTTTCATGCTTCTTGAAAATTAATCAAAATGAGTCAGTATTTTCAGCAGCTTTTGATTTCTAAATAGATAACTTATTTATAAATATTTCAACTATTCATTTTGAAGTTTTTCTCCCCTATGCAGGACCAGCTACAACTAAAGTTAATTGATAATTCACCCTGGTTTAAAGTTGAGGATGCTCTTACTTCATATCATTTTTCAAAACTGAAAAGTATGTGATTACTTAACATTTACATTTATAAAGCTACACATAATGTCCATCACTTTGTTTATTGATTACACCACCTTTTTGCTTTGACCAATATTTCTATTTTACTGAATTTAAAATTATTCTTCTCCCATCATGTGCCTCATTTCCATTTTCCATCAAAAAAGGGAAATGGAGACCAATATTAAAGAATGAGCTGCTGTATTGTATTAGGTCTAAAAAGTACCCTGAGAAATAAAAGGCCGTGTACCAAAGAGGAGTGGTGCCACCACTGTCCCGCTTGACAGCAGCTAAGTCATTGCTCATTAGTAGCTTTTAACATGTAATTCCAAGAGTGACACAGATTTTTCAAGGGTCACTTAGCTCCTGAAATTTAGTCAGGTCTAAATTTAATGCATACCAGTTCACAAGCAGGAACAAACTGAATGGCCAGCATAGGAAAGCTCTTTTTCTTCTCAGCTCTTTGCCCCCTTTGTGTGGACACCTAGAATTGCCTGGTAGTTGTGGCTAGTCTTGCTCTGTTTCTTTTTTTTTCATTCATAAACCACAAAGAACAAGTTTACTGGTACACTAGTACTGAAAGCAAACTAAGATCTTCAGACTGAAAAAGGGGTGACTTATTACATCTCATATTTATTTGCCCCAGGAAGTCAAAACCCATAGGTTGTTGTTAACCCTTCCATTTGGTAATGCTACTTGCACGGAGATATCTTTCACAGCAAGCTGCTAGGGGACATACTTTCCTTTACCCAAGAGTGGTACCTTGGCATTAGTCCCACAGAGAATGGGCTGTGACAGTCTTCTGCAAGCTGAATGAATTATAGCTATCCTATGAGTGAGCTAAAGGAATAGTTTGAAGATGTGACATTTGAACCATTTGTGCTACAAAAATAATGACACAAAAGCTTCATTAAAATCCAGTGCATAATCCACAGACCTATGTCCCAACCGCATATACAACTGAAAAATAAAGCACAGCCTGTTAAACCAGATCCTCTATTTAAAATGTATCTGTGACTGTTGTGGGTCCCCACAGCTGTGCTTTTGTCTGTCTGATTCCAAATATTCACACTTTGAACTTGGTATTTGCAAGAGTTGCTCCTCAGGATAACTTCACCAATGCTGTCACATTGCAGGGCAAAACTGTTGGACTCTGGTCTCACCCTTTCAAGCTGAGTCATTTGTGGTCTCAGTTACAAGATCCTATCCTCAAGTAATAGACAAGAACTTACCCTCAGGCACAGGGCAGCTCCTCATAAAAAATTCCAAGAGTTCTCTTAAAAATCCTCCAGACACCACATCGCAAACCTATGTCTCAAAAAATTCGGTAACTGAAGCCTTGGGGTCATGGTCTTGCTGAGCAGCACTGTTTTCCCATGTCTTACATGGTGTTACCTGGGTCCTGGAATGCCTTTGTTGTTTGTTTCAGAACTAGTTTGACTCAGTTCCAATCTTGTAGCTAAGTTAAAACACATACACAACCTGGAACAGGATGTGATATTTAACTGGTAACTTGCTGCTGATTCAAGCTTCAATGACTCTCTTCTGTCTTAAATTTGAATGGAACCGTTGCCCAGCTCTCATGTGATTAAGTGTTCTCATAATTGACACTCCACAAGCACAGGAGAGGTCTATCTATATGGGCAAAGGCTTGGCTCTCGTAGATACCTGATATAGGTAATGGTAGCCAAAAAAATAATTCAATTCCTTGAGAATTCTAAGTCAAGAGTACAATGTCTGTTCTGCTTTGACTAAGCTCAGGTGGGTGGAAATCTTCAAAAATAATACAGTAGCCCAAACTCTGCCTAATGATCTCCATGGAGGTCTCATCAGTGACACAGCATGATGCCAAAGCTGAACCCTTCCAGAAACAAAAACTTCTTAGGACTTGCATGTGCAGGCAGAATTAGAATTTGCATTTTTATTTCTTTCAAGTCTTTTGCTGGGAGCAGTTTATTAGTGCTAGATTCATGTTTTGTCAGTACCTGGCATTCAAGTACAGGTGATCCTGCCTTGGAGTGCAAGCTGGGTTATTTCTCAAGATTGATTTTTCATGGGCCCATGAGATCTATGTAGCAATTAAAGAAATAAATCAATCAGATGCTGACTGCACATCCATTTACTGAAATGTCTTTGAAGTGCTGCAGCTTAATCAGAGCAAAGCCACAACCTGAGTAAGGGGCTTGTGTGCTTGTGTTCATCTGAGATTCACAGCACCAAGCTGATATTTCCCCACACCCAGAAGTTGCTTTACTTTTATTGAACTAGTGTGAGTTCATATGGTAAGAAATGCTCAAACACAAAGCTCATAAATTATAGCCTGCTAGATCCCTGTGGACCACCTCAGACCGAGTAACTGTGCCTGGGAACAATTGTTTCTGTCTAATTCAAGATAACAGCACTTAGCTTTAAACTACTTGCAAAGAAGCTAAATACTGACAACCTGCTATTTCCATCAAGCAGAGAGCACTTAACTTAGGTGGTTACTACAGCCCAGGTAACTTATGGAAACCTTGAACTTGATCACAGAGCTACAGAGAAGATGGGCATGTAACCAGCATAACAGAGTCCTCAAACCTCACACTCTGAATCACTAAGACTAAAGAAAAAAATTAGTTTCTAGCAGCATCATTTGGATTCTGGCTCACCTGCCTTGAAAGGACGACAGTGTAGTGGGTGAGGTGGTGCTGCTCGGCGAGTAATGCTTCCCTGCCTCATGGCATGGCCAGCTGGATTGCTAATGAACACCAGCTGCAATATCTTCCAGCTCCGTGTTCAAGAGCAGACTGAAACCAATGCCAGCTCAGCCAGCCATGCAGTGGGAGGAGATGGGCAGGTGGCTGTGGTTCCAACTAATATGATACTTATTCCTTTAATTTTCTGGATTGTCATGCAACCCACCATGTTGCACCTGATTTCAAGAGCAAAATGCAACCCACCATGGTGGACCTGATTTCTGGCAAATTTCAGACAGTCCTTTTCAGACAGTCCTTGAATATACATGAATTTGTCCACACAGTTCAAGGAAGAAAGATCCCAGAAATGGAGAGAGACAGTTGCTGTCTGCAGCTACCTGATGGAAAGATACAAAGAAGATGAAGTCAGACTTCTCTTGGAGATGGGTGGCACCAGGCCAACAGGCAATGGACATTAGTGAAAACTTGGGAAAGTCCATTTAGATAGCAGAAAAAAAAATTTTACCTTGAAATTGAACAAATGACAACCAGGTATCCTTAGTAAATGTAAAACAATTTAAATGCTAAATAAATAAAACCTTTGTTTTATTCAACAGTGTGCTGTATAGATAGGCAAAAATTATTACTATTATTTAATTGTGTTTCAAGTAAAGACTGCACTTACTAGAGAACAGTGGCAATTCTAAGTAGGCTTGTCACAACAGGAGTGTTAACACGATTTACAAGAGACTGCAGTATTATCAGCAGTAGTAATACTACTAAAGTATTTCCATTTGAATAAGCATTTTTAAGGGAGGGAAAAAAGAAAAAAAAAAAACAAAACCCAACCATTAATATATTGGTATAGACCAATGCTTGCTATTGTGACAATTTTTGTGTATTTTTAAAACTGCTTTAGTTATTTGGTTTTTAGTTTACGAAACCACACTAGAAATAGCCTTTTATATGCAAGCTCCTGCTGTTTGAAACCGATTTAGTAAAGTTTCTCTGAGTGTCATCTATTTTGCAGACTGAGACCAGGCCAAATCAATTTATTTCTGTAGCTGAGTGTTTATATTTCTGTAGGAAAGATTACAACGCGACAGGGATTCAGTCCTCCCTCTGTTGGTGTGAACTCTGAATTAAAATATAGTGGTATTTTAGTATATAGTATATATAGAAGGGACATGATGGGGTAGAGCAGCATCTGCACAGAAGGAAAATTTGCATCAGTGACTTTAATATATATTCCTGAAAACTGGGCACCTGCAGCTGATCAGCCTTGGCTTCTTGGCTGGGTTCAACTCATCCCTATCTCCCTTATTAGCTTTTAGACCTTGAAAGTGTGTAGACTCAGGATTTCCTTCTGGGTTTTTTTTTGTTTTTGTTTTTTGTTTTTTTTTGTGGGGTTTTTTTTCCTATTTTAGATTTGATTTGACTGCAGTTACAGGAGCTGATCTCAGACTAGGCCTGCATAAGAAACTTCCTGCCATAGCTGTACCATTGAGGACATGAAACAGGCTGGTGCAACAGATGAAGACATTGTCATATGTGCTAAATACCAACAAAATGGTCTTTCAAAGAGGAAAAGAGTTTTCTCACCAGCTGACAGAGGCACTGATGTGACCAAAATCTGTACCTCTGCAAAAACATTATTCCCTCCACTTGCTCAGCTGACAAGTAATGGTAAATGGGATTTGACTTGAAGAATCATAGAATAGTTTGGATTGGAAGGAACCTTAAAGATCCTGCAGTTTCAATCCTCCTGCTGAGCCTTCCACTAGACCAGGTTAATCTTCAGATAAGGAGTGAATTAATTCAGAATCACAGAATATCCTGAGTTGGATCCAAGGATCCTTGATCCAAGGATCATTGAGTCCAGCTTCTGGCCCTGCACAGCACCACCCCAAAGAGTGACACCAAGTGTCCAAGAGCATTGTCCAAATGCTTCTTGAACTTTTTCAGGCTGATGATGTGACCACTGCCCTGGAGAGCCTGTTCCCAGTGCCCAGCCACCCTCTGGGTGAAAAACCTTTTTCTAATACCAGCCTAAACCTCCACACACAACTGCAGGTCATTCTCTGGGGTCCTTCCTTCACCATCTTCATTGCTCCTCCTTTGGACACTCTCTAACAACTTTTTGTCTTATATTGGGATACCCAAAATTTCCCCAGCACTGGAGGTGAGGCTGCCCCAGTGCAGAGCAGAGCAGGACAATCCCCTCCCTTGCCTGCCTGGCCAAGCTGTGCCTGATGCTCCCAGGACAGGGTTGGCCCTCCTGGCTGCCAGGGCACTGCTGAACCATGTTCAACTTGCCATGGACCAGGACCCACAGGTCCCTTTCCGTGGCTCTGCTCTCCACCATCTCATCCCTCAAGGACGGCCGAAGCCAATTTGGCTGAATGCGCCTGCCGTCAGAGATCAGGGTGGGGAAGTTTCCCAGACCAGAGCCCTGCGGGAAGGAGGAAGGACCGTCCCTCCCGCGTTTCCCCTTTCGCTGCTGGCGGAGCCGGCGGGACCCGCGGCCCCACGAGGGGGCTCTGCCCGCCCGGGCATCGGCAGCGCCAACCCTGCCAGCGCAGATTTGCCGCTCCCAAATCCCCGACTGGGGCTGACGTGAAAGCGCCTCTCACGTGTCAGGATCTCTAAAGCAGTTTCTGTTTCAGGGTGCTAAACTGGTGCAGTCGTAGGGATGGACAGGATAACCAGAATAGTAGTTCCCTCTGCGCTGCTTCCAGCCGAAGCAGCAAAGCACCGGGGCACGACTGAGAGCTACCACATGATCTAACTGTGCCTGGAACATGTATAAATAAACGGTAACAAGCAAATTACTTGTATGCCTTGTTCCTACTAAATTTCCCCAAACATAAGGCACTCGTGGCCGCAATAGTTTAAGAAAGCCTGGTATTGAGAAAGTTTCTGAACTCAATCAAGTAGAGAAATCTACCGTATAGGAGGAAAATAGCATCTTTCTGGCTGAACAGTGAGGAGGAAGGGGCATTTAAATAACACACACTGACCAAGAATAGGACAGTCAAGTTTGACCTCTGTGTATCTTTTAATACAACCTTCGCTAAAATTCTAAAGTTAAAATAACTATGTAATGGCAATCACAATAGTACAAGGAAAATATATATTCCAGTTCAAGAAGAGATTCGTCCCCACAACGCATGAGAAAAATCAAGTGATGAGGTCATTTCAATGCCATTGTACGTATCACCAGAAACAACGGCCCGGTCAGATAGGTAACAGCAGCTGTCCAAGGCACAGTGCTTGACTGCTCACTGCTGCTAACAGATTACTAGCACTAAAAGAAATAGCCAGGCTGACCAGAGATACGCACGACGACAGAGGTGTAAACAGACAGAGCGACGGCTGCACTGAAACAGCACTGACAACTTCAGCTGTCAGCAGGGATGCTCTCCTTCCTCCTGGCACTGGGCTCACATGACCACCATGATGTCTTCCAGCGGCTTGCGGCTCAGCGCAGGCACAGTGGCGTCTTTCTTGGGATAGCCGACGGGGAGCAGCAACAGGAGCTTCTCGTTTGCTGGGCGCTGGAGCAGCACCCGGAGCTGGGGGCCGCAGTTCAGGGGTGTGGACGTCACTGTGTACAGACCCGCGTTCTGCAGCCAGACAGACAGCAACAGTGAGACAGAGCTCTTTATTTGTAGCGGTTGTTCCCACCACATCAGTACACATCCTTCTGTCAGCTAGTCCAGAAACGCTGCTTCGTTAGACCTAATGCAGGCTTTAGGACACCTGATTTCCTAACAGCCTCAGTGGCACCATAAAAGATGCCTGCTCTGCTTACAAAGAAGAGCATTTCCCCACCACAGCAACAGCACAGTCTGCCTGCCTCGTCCGTGTGCTGTAGAGCCAGAGCCTGCCTGCCCTGCTCAGCGTGGTGGGGAACTTGTGGCCACAGGGAAGCTGAGAGTTGTGGGGATATGACTGGAATGTCATCCCATGGTGGCTGGACTAGATGATCTTGAAACATCCATTCCAAACCATACTATTCCGTGATTCTACTACGATCTGGCTCATACAGAGAACTGTTTTAGTTTTTGCCTCCATACAGCTGACAGGAAGATGCCTTACAGCCTTGTGAACACTTGAGCTCCTCCTCAAGAGCTGTACCTCGTGAGGGCAGGGGGAACAGGCTCTGCCTCAGAAGTTGTCACAGGAGTCTTGGCATCTCTCACAGTGGCCATTGTTATGGATTACATCAGAATCCCAAAATAAATCTATGCATTGCTCTTCCTGTCATTCAAAATCTCACAAAACCCCTAAAAAATCTGGGCAAACAACAAAGAGCTGACATCATCCAAGGTATGACCACACAGCTGAGTCGCTTCCTGAGAGCTGCACGTGTGGATTTCAGTCTCTCTGTCTACACAGTGCAAGGATTTTGGGAGGCTTTGAGATACAAGTCAGCCAGGGAGAGGTGCCTGGGAAATGCACCTGTCACGTTAAGTAATCTCTGCAATTTTCTCAAGAGGAGAAGAGCTAATAGTGATGGTGCTGAATGGTGCCTTAGGAGCAGCAATGCACGGGAGAAAATGTCATTCAAAACAGAATGGAGAGGAAATGGCAGTGCCTGGTAGGAAATTGGCCTAATATAAGAGGAGGCACCTTGCTGTTATCTTGCTGACAGGCCAGGTCAGCTATCAGAATAGCTTCTCCATTTCTTCTTGTGTGAGTACATCAGATACAAGAAGCAGAACTGAGCACTGAGAAACCACTGAGAAAATCCAACTGGCTGGTGTCAAACATGCTGAGCTTTAGAGATCAGCTCACTTTCAGAAATGCCTCAGAAAGACTGATTGAAATAGTACGGCCTGTTCTGTGGAATATGTCCCTGATTTTTTTCCCAGCGTTGTGTACTAAAAGCGCTTTGGTGTCAAGCTGTTTTATGGGGATTACTGAAAAGAAGGGGCCAGTGTGTCACCACACAGTTGTGCTTGGGTAGTCTGAAGAGCCTGTCAACCCTGTTAGCATAAGGCAGAAACCACAGGGGCTAAAGCCTGTGCCGAGAGAAGAGTGACAACTCTGGAGGCTACATTTTATTTTTCTTCCTGTTAACCAGTACTGAGGATAGAAATCACCTTCTCAGATGTAGACCTGTGTAGAATAACTTTAAAACTCAAAACTAAGAAATACTGCCAGGAATTAGAGTAATCCAGAAGACTGAAAATGTTAAAATCTAAACTGAATTTTGCCCTCGTTTGGGCAGAAGAGTCTTGGTATGTAATCCAAACTAATATATTGACTCACAGTATGTTGGTTCTGTCAACGTACCTGCAGTGCAGCAAGCAGGATACCACAGGCAATGGAAACACTGATTTCATTGTAGTAGTGGGTCTTCTTTTTGCCATTTGGAAGCTGCCCATATACCTGCTTGAAAATGAGAATCAAATATGGAGCAGTGTCCAAGTACTCTTTGATCCAATTTGTTCTGCAAAAGAATGTTTAAGACATTTATTTTGCAACCTTTTCACTTTACTGTAAGTTACATTTACTGTCTGCAAAGGGGCACTAAAGGTACATGACAATTATAGCAGTAGACTAAACCTTAGACCATTTGCTGCAAAGGATAAAATAGAAACATTTCAGAAGAAAAAAAAGCTTGAATAAAGTTCTCAATTTTAACAGATCTGGTTGAGGAGTTGATGTGCTCACTCTGAAGAGCGGAATTGCATATAAATAAGAGATAGTTTTGACCTCTTATCTATGAACTGGCCTCATGAGCAGTTTGACTTTGACTTATTTAATTCCTGGAATTTTGCAGATTTGCCTGTTACCAGCAGTGCTGACTTTTTTGTCATTGCTGGGAGGACTGCTGTCAGAAAAGTTCAAAACTTTTTTGTCTAAGGTCTAAACCTAAATATATTCCAACAGCAAAAAATGTTATTCTGTTCCTGAGTATTTCATCCCTGTTACAATTAATTTGGTTCCAAATTTCTTAAGTGATAATCGTGATGTAAGATTTAGACAAGAAAATGAGTGCTTTCTACTGTTCTCACTCAAAACATAAGAACCTCTGGCATTTAGTTACTTGCATAGCACCTAAATTTGCATAGCACCTAAGCACCCAAAAAATAGTAATATTATCAAACAAGTAGGGCAAGCCAACCCTACAAAGCATTGTGCACATGCTTCATTTGACAAGCCAAGGCTCAGTAGACATCTTCCCACTGTGTTAACTTAAGCAAGTCAGTCAGACCTTGGAGGGCTTTTGGAACAATTAAATACTGCATAATTCAGCACTTGGATAGGGACAGGCCTTGGGGCTTCCTCAGTCAGTAGCAAAGCTTCCAGTGACTTTGGGAGCTCGACTGTTTGGCAAACAACAGAAAAAATCTGGGACGAGAGTTTCAGCCACAGAGGTTACATAGGAAAAAGTAATGATAAAGCCAAGTGCTTGGAAAACTTTCAAAACAGAGAGCATGTAATCCCTTTTACTGGAAGAAATTTTATGAACTAGCCACCAAGTCACAATTCTGCACATATTTATAAGTTTTTGTCTCCAAACATGGATTTTAGAAAAATATTAAAAGTGAGAGGGAGGAAGAAATAGGAAATTACAGAAGTCTTTCCTACACTGAAACAACATCTGTCTTCACACCCCTTAGTTAATTGACTTTTCATACCTCAGTCTTTTCAAGTCATTAACCCATCTGTCTCCCATCCTTTTTTTGTAGTTGATTTCCTCTTCTTCTTCTACAATTTCACGAATCTTATGTTTTAAATATGGATCTTGCACTACCACAAAGGTCCAGGGCTCAGTGTGTGCTCCACTAGGTGAAGTACCTTCATACAAAAACAGGGAAAAGTAAAAATCCAGGAAGGAGGGTGGGCAGTGAAAAGTATCAGCTCTTTCTTGTGAGCTTTCAGGCTGACCAACTGAGCAATGAGAAAGCAAGTGGATGACATGGGAAGAAAAGGACTAAGTTCTGGCAGACAATCCTGGTCATTTCTTTCTCAAAGAATGTGAAATCCCACTGAAGAACAGAGGTTAGTCCTTTCACACTGCCATCTTACAGGAAGCCGGTGTTAAGGATTTCTAGAAAAAATAATTTTTGGTGGTTCTTATGATGAGGCAGTAATAGGGTGCAATATATATGAACACAGCAATGTTATTGCAAATTGTCATACCAAAGCAGAGCTCTGTTGGGATACACAGCCAACTCTGACACGTGGTTTTAGGTAAAGTGTGAAAATAATGGCTTTCAGCAAAACCAGGCTAAGTGACCTCCTACAGGAACCTGTCACTGACTGACAAAGATAAGGAGCTCTAAAACACAGACATCTGGCATAGAACATACAGGTTTGAGTTTGTTGTCCCAAAGACAGCTGGTGTTTATAGGTGTGCACATATTAAATATGTATTTGCTCACCTACCAGCACTTTAACTTCCTAGAGGTTAAAAGCCAGAAGCTGAAGAATATATATCTGCACAGGTTCCCAGATACATAGATTAAGAAGACTGCTTAGATTTCTCTGGGCCCTCATACACATTTAAAAATATTTGAAGATCTTGAATGTATACAATACTAAGGACTGATTTTAGTTCAACACTGAAAAAGCAACTTGAACTCTCTTGCTACATGAAAATGTTTTTATATTGTGAACCTTGCCTCTCCTCAGGTTTGCGTAAAAACTGATGGCATTCATGCTTGGTTTTGTTTTCTTTTTCTCTACACAGCCCAAATCTTTCAGGGTGGTTACTAAGTACTTCATCTGCACGCCAGGCTTGTTTGCTTTGCTGCATTTGCCAAAACATGCTCAGTGTTTTAATGACTCCTAGTTAATTAGAGGGAGATGGAGACTTGTTACAGTGCAGTAACAAAGCTGCTTACAGTTTTTAAAGGGAAAATAATGCATCTGAAATGTGGAAATTCTTTAGATTATTAACCCTGCTAAAAGGCTACTGAACTTTTCTCTAAGGCAGTTTGGGAATATTTTCTGCAGTGGCAGCAGCTGGCTCATAGAATAGGAGAAATAATGAGGGTCAAAACCACTCCTGGCTGAAGTCAATGTTACTAAAGCAGAGATGAGATTAGGCCAGGACATGACAGTAATGATTTGAAACACAAATTCTCAACAACAGCAACAAAAAAGATAATCCATTTCTGACATTCAGTCAAATAACCTCTATTAGGGTCCTCAGCATAACACTCCAATCGTATGCAACAGGAGTCTGGCACTACTGTTGGAAGGACTGGTTAAGGATTTTGTTCTAGACTGAAATTCTTTCCCTTTATTAAGCACCACCCATTTAAGTTAATGAAATATTTTGCATGGCTGAGGCAATTTAATCCATTCATTAGTGGGGGGATTCCAAAAAACAAAATGCACGTATGATAAATATCATCATAATGCATTAAATTTTAAAGCATATGGCCTGATGTTTTTGAGAAAACTCTTCAATATTTCTATTTGAAAGATGTCTTGATAAACTGCACATAAGTTTAATTTTAAATCACATCTTTTAAATGTTGAAAATGAAGTTATTTGTTTCAAGCTGTTGAAATGCTTTTCTTCCCTTATGGCTGAACTGCAAATACAAAGGAATTGGGAGTACTCCAAACCAGTCTCTCACATACAATTGTTCAAACAGAGTAATTTCCAGTCAATCAATGGGTGTTAATTCATTCCAGCTACAGGTGAATCTAGGAAAACCATAAGCAAAATTCCAGTTCCCTTGGCTTTTCCACACCACCTTTTCACAATTACACAGCTGAACAGCAGTGCTGATCCCTTTTTTTGTTTTTTTTTTTCCCCAGACCTTGAACCACTCAGTACCTACCTGCTGTTCTGATGACATTATCAATAACCTCCCTGGGGACTGGCTCATCACTGAGAAACCTGACAGACCTCCTCTTATTTAGAAGCTCATAGAATGTCTGAGACCTTTTAATCATTTCAGCCTCAGAGTAGCGCTCGCCGGTGAAGGGGACATGGGCAACATTGTCTTCAAGCCCTTGCCACTCTTCCTCACCCTCTGCAAGAAAATAAAAGTGGTTAGGAATTTTTTTCTGGAGAAAGCTGTTGATATCCTTGGCATTCACACCCTAATGCACCTTGTCCTGCACTGGCATACACTGCACTTCTACACCACTGGTAAGGCAAAGTGTGAGGTTCCAGTTGACACAACTCATTGATCCCCAGCTCCAGCCACTGAATAAAACATCTTGTTTAAATACCAAGGCAGGAGGCTCCTGGCTGGCTCTAGCAAGCGTGATCCACAAAGAAGTCATTGCCTTCTCCACTTCAGCCTGCAGGCCTGCCTGTAAAAATGGGTTACAGGGTGAAACAGCATTGAAAAGTTGGATAGGCTTCCAGCCCACATTTCTCAGCAAGTAAATGTGAATATGTGTGTTCCTTCCTGAGCTGTTTAATAAGGAAAAAAATCAATTAAATTACTGAAGTTAAGGAGAGAGCTTAACTACCAATATGTGTAAAATCTCCTCTGAAGAGCTGAATGTCAACTTCTTCCATATTCATGTTTCATAGCAGAAGCATTACAAGCTTTGGCTCTGCAGAAATGTGACTTTGTGGTTAAGCTCTTTGGTTTCCTGATACTTTCAGCATAAGAGGAAATGGATGTCAGGCATCTATACTTAGGATAACAACTTATCAAATGTAGGATATTCTGTTTCTTGGCTTTAATTTAAGAACTCAAAATGATTCTCCATTTCACTGAAATCTGTCTGTTTATATCACAAAATGAATCCTCTGTTGTCTCTGAGGCCTCTTTCTCTCCCATATTCTTAGAATCAGCATGGACAGCATTTTTTTGTAGCTATGATATGGAAGTTAAAGCCATTTAAATGTTACATTTTCACTAGTCAATAGTATTGAGCAATCTGTTACAGAGAGCTGACTCAGGAAAAAATATTCCAGTTCTTTTTCTGTCACTATTAGGCTATTATTCCTGAATCATAGCAATCTCCAGCACAAATTCACACAGCAATTACTTCTGTGTTTTAGTAGTATGCAGTTGCCTTAGAGACCAGGCTGGGTTTTTTGCTCATTTTAAAAGCAGCAAAATATTCACAACTCTGGCTCAGCCTGTGCAAAGGGGTAAAATAAATCCAGTTTCATAAATTCAATCTAAATGAAATGGTTCTGGTCCCCAAACAACACACATTTCATTCTGCAGACGAAAAATTCACCCTGAGAATTTGTTTTGTTTAGCATTTTATGCCTGTGTTAAGCACTCCTGGTCATAGTCTGCAATGACCTGGCTCCAGGTTAATGGGAAGCAGTGAGCCCTTGTAAAAATTATTTTTTTTTAATCATCTTGCATGCTCAAAAAGTAAAAAGGGTGCTTCTTAATAATGTTCCCTTTTTGGTTTATGCTCAGTAAAATAGTGATGAATGCTTGCTTGTTTTGTGTTGTGGGGCATTTTCCACACGTAAGTAGAAGAGAAGTGAAGCTGCTGTTTAGTCAAGATAGTTCAACTGAACAATGAGTGAAAAAAGAAAAAAGAAAAAGATTTTGTACATGGGACAAAGGTGAGATGGCTTATGAGTATGGAAAGCCTCAATACACTTAGTGTGGTAATACTGGCTGAAGCAAAAAAACCTACAAGTGCAGATACTGACACACAAACTCAAAACTCTCCTGGGGAAATTTTTCTTTTTTTAAATAAATTAATCTATTATATATTCTCTTCCACCATGTGTCTACCATTCTTTCTTAGCAGTTAACATTATCCATATGCTAGCTTTAAATCATTATCAGCACCATCTGTTTAGTGCATGCTCTCTGTATCTCTATTTGCTGTGTTTAGACATATTCCTGTTCGTATGGTCACGTTATACAATACCACAAGTGTCTTGTTTACATCTCTTTGTATTCCACCACTTGATGGACAACAGACATCCTGCTAGCATGTCTATTACCTTGTTAGCCACATTCTCAAGATTGCCATCAATTCTGTTGCCCGTTTACAGTACTCATCAAGCTTCCTGCTTTTCAAGTAAATCTGGAAAGGTTTTGGCTCAGACATTCCATATGGAATCTCATTTTAAAAGTACTGTTTTTCTATCTCTATCAGAAATTCCTCTTTAGGTACATTTTGACTATGTTCTTCCCAGCAGTCCATATGAGAGGTTTAATCAGCCTGCAAATCATGTAATAAATTTTACCTCAGTTTGAAGCATGAGTTCTTAATTAAAAACTCACACTGAGAACAATAAGTTGTCGTTTCACTTCTGTAGGCCACTTATTTTACCACTGACACTTCTCTGTGTTGCCAGCTTCCAGTTGTATGTCATCAAGATATTTCATTTTTACTCTCCTTGTTTTTTTGCAAAGACCACTAGATAATATTAACAATTGGTCCTGAGACTGATCCTTGAGAAACCGCAGTCAAGACTACTGCATTTGCTTTCCAGACATGTTTCTTCTCCAGGAAATTTCTTCCTAAGCATACATTTTGTCTCTAATTCTCTTTTCTAGTATAAAGACATGATGCATAGGAAAAAAAAAATTCAATGTATGTAAAGAAATTTTCACATCTTTGGTCTTAAATGCTGGGTAACTGACCAGCATTTTTCTGATTAATGGCAGACTGCTGCAAAATGGGCCACTACAGGAATCCCAGTAGTGAATCCAGCTCTGAACTGAGTGTGACTAATAGGGAACTAAAAGAGATGGATTACCCTACTAGTGGGTTATAAATAGTGGTTAGAAGGCTGATCCTAGAATCCTCTAGAGTGGGTCAGGGATCTTAAGCAAAAGAAGTAGCAAGTTGGAGAGGCACAGACCCTGGAAGAAAGAACCCAGCATCAAAATATTGTGAAAATTACCTCAACTGGAATATAGTTGCAGAAGATTTCTTATCATCTTAAGAAAAATAGAGTGTCTGTTATATAAAGAGAAAACCTAGTATATGGAAAGCTGAGAGGTAATCTGGTTGCTATCCCTAAACCACATGAAGGCATATACCAGGGTTGGAAGAGAATCCTTTAAAATCAAGAGGATGGAACAGATTAAATACATATACAGTAGTATTAAATAAGTTTGGACAAGGAGGAAGGTAGAGGAGGGTTTTTAACCCACAGTAAGAAATTCTGGATCAGCCTTTCAACAAGGTTAAAGAAAAAGGGTCACAAAAGTCCAGTTTTCATGTTCATTCATCTGATGACAAAGGCTGGATGTCTCTGCAGCAGCAGGAAGATACACATGGTAATGCATTGTGTCCATCTAAGTGCTGTGTTCCTAAATGATACAACACACTAACTGTCATTGAAAAGGAGGTTTAAATTGCTACTGCCTCATCCATGTCAGTAGGACTATTATTAAGATATGGGAAGTCTTTGAAATTGGGGAGACGAAAAATGCTTTCACGGGGCACAGGTCCATTGTAAAGAGTATCACAAGCAACTAGCAATGCATTTTCAGAAGAAATGGAACATCTGGGGCTTTGTGCGTTGCTATGTAGCCCTTAAGTAGAGTGTATCATCAGTGTCCTTGCCAATCCACAGCACAACAATCTCTCATTTTGGATCTTATAAATGAAGAAAAAGGTTACAGGATAGATGGGCATGCAAACAAATTTGAAGTACTGCCAGTTAAAGCATTAAACAAATGGACTGAGTGCTTTGTACTTAACAAAAGAACAGGGTTTCTGGCTGCTCCGAGAGGCATCCATCTCTTCAGCCATGGAAAGCACAACACAGACAAGCTCAGGAGCTCTTGGCCTCCACCATTCTACCCTTCACTGCCAGTAAGTGACCCTTCTGAGTCTGCCCAAGCAGCTCAGCTACTTACACTGTATGCTCTGCTGCTCCAAGGTATGTCCTTCTCATGGGAAACATCCCTGAGGGTTCTGCTTCATGGAAGGCTCATGGGGCTACAAAGTGAGGTTGGTGCTTTTCTGTTTTTCTAGCAGAGTACTTCACTCTCTCAGCAAATAGACCTTGCCTTGGTCAGGGACATGAATCAAAAGACTTGGTTTTCATGTGCCCCTTCTTATTCCGGGGGCTGTTGAAAATTCAGCTTGTTCATGTGGGGCAGCCCTAGATTGTAGTTTTAGACAAGGCCTTAGGAATGTAACCCTCATGTTACCTAAATCAAATTCTCTTCAGAGGAACTTAATCTTTATACACAAGCCAGCCAGAGACATTTAAGTAAAACTGAGCTTTTCTGCTAAAGATACAAAGCAGAATTTACACAGCAGGTAAAGTATTCGTTACTATTAAAAATCTCTTTTTACATCCATATTTCCATTTTAGCATCTAGTGCACTCAGTGAAAATTTTAACACTGACAACAAGGTTAACATGTTTTGATGCTTAATTAAGGCTTTAGCAAAGTAGCAGATCCTTACTAACTCCTCTTCTCCTCCTTGCTACTCTTCTCACTTAGGCTGGGCTTTCCCCTGCTGAAGAAAAAATTCCCTATGAATGATGAAATTATTTTAATATTCCTAAACATAAAAGACAAGACAGTTTTACAAAGAAATTGGTTTGAATCACACAGGATTAAGGGAAAGATGATTATTTGTTACTAAAAGCAAAATAGGAAGAAAATTTAATATTGGTTGACATGGTATATTGAGAAAAGTTTTATTTAAAAGCAAATAAAACTTAGCAACAGTACCAACATGTCTACCTGTCAAAAAATTTTTGCAAGCACTTTTAAGCTAGTACAGTTTTGAATTTATCACCTGAATAACAGGGAAAGTAACTAACACATAAAAGAGTAAACTTTTATATATGGAGCTGTGTCAATGAGGCTCCTCAATAAGAGCTAAAAGGTTTGTTTATGCAAAAGATCTAAATTTTTTTAACTGATAGAAACAGCTATAGTCCAAGATGATAATTCATAGATTATCATTTGAACTACCCATAGGAATTCTAATTTGTAGCAATTTAACAGAAGTAGTAAGACATTAGCAACAAAGAAATTATAGGATGATTTTATACAGAATCTATTTTGCATTGAACAAAGGAGGATACAACAGGTGAACTGACTTGTAAAGAAATTTTATATATTTGGAAAATAGTCAGCAGGATTTAAACCCTTCCTGGTATCAACTATTTCCATAAACTGATAAACACCAACTCAAAGTACACTGAACACTGAGAAAGGAGCTATAATGGTTCTTAGAAATAGGTCAATGTGCAGAAGATTTTAAGTAAGTTTTAAGATTTCTAGAAACAGACTGAGGGAAAATGTCATTATGAGGAAAAAACAACCCAGGCAGATCCTTCAAAAAGCCCTTGAAACCAACTTGAGAGAGAAAAAAGAAAAAAAGGAGCTGCATTAACTACAACTTTAAAAAAATGATAGTAACAGAACTCTGTAGATTTTTATTTCACACAGAAATAAAGTGAGTTTATGGAGGATAGTTAGGAAGTAAGAAGAAGGAAGGGTACATTTTGAGCTTTGACTTTTGTCCAAGCTGTGACTCATAAAAAGCTCATGAAAATAAAGGGCATTCTGTATGGGTTCAAATATGCAGCTGAGTGAACTGATTATCAGTACCACCACATTTTCTTCTTAAATATTTGATCAACACAACTCCCAACAAAGCTGTCATTGACATTCTCAGAAGCCACAAATGTAGGACCTCTGTAAAAACAGCAATAAACCTATTTCCAACTTTTTAGCTGTGCTGAGACTAAATACATAGCACTGAGTCATAAAGTGAGATGACTTGCTGATAGAAACACTCTGCTTACGTCTTCCCTTCACTCACACTAATAAGGCCTGGGAAGAGACTGTGGGGAATTCAGCAGGATCTCCTCTCTTTCCTTGCACTGTCCATAGAGTCCCTCATAGGTCTGAGATCAGCAGAACAGACAGGAGTCTCTGAGAATGTATTTTATATATATATGTTTGGGTTTTTTTGCACTCTGATCTGTGGGGTCTGGAGGGAATAGAGACTTACACCAAGAGTGACATGACATGAGGACTGCCTCCTTCCTGGGAACTGACAAGCTCAGGGCTCAGCAGCAGTTTTGCACTGAGCATTGCTGTCACTGTGGAGAATTCCAAAAGATTGCATCTCCCTTATTCATATCAGCAGATAAAATTCAAACAAGAAAAGTGTTTGGGATAAGATTTTTCTTACCTTCCTCTTCTAAGGGGTGGTCAGTGCCATCTTTCAAATCTTCATCCACCCATGGGCGCGATGGATGCTTGATTTTAGTGTCACGTTTTTCCTTCTCTCCATTCATCTTCTTCATTATTACCCCAATCAAAACACATATAATGGCTATAAATACTGGTGTGAGGGAAGAAAAGAGTGCCATGACTATGAAATGTGGAGCCTTTCTTCCAACTTCTGTAGTTTCTTGTGTAAAGGAGAGGCTGAAGAGCAGCAAAGCAGTAATCAAAAAGGGTTGGACTCAAAGTTCAGTCCTCCACCCTATCTTGTTTCTACTTTTCAGACACCGCCCCCACAATCTCATCTGCGATGGGCTTCTGCTGTTAATGAACAGCTCCTACAGTTAGAAAAACTCCAGACCCAGGTTTATATACTTTCTGAGAAGAACCATAATATAAACAGCAAGCTGAGGCACTGACCATACAATAAATGCTGTCCAGTGCAAAATAAATTAAAAAAACCCAAGGTCTTTTCAAACTCCAGTCTAAGGCAAAAGACTTCTCCCCTTTTATTTTTATTGTTATGGTCAGTAATCTTTCTTGTAACAGTGATTGCGAGAAGAGCCAAGTGGGAATGACTTTTAAAAACTAAAGATACCTCTTCAATGTTTAGCTCATAAAATTAGCATTTTACATGTATCCCAGGAATTCAGACTATCACCAACAGCAAATCAGTTTGCAGCACCACCCTCAGCTATGTCAACGGGTCAATGGAATAGATAAGTAAAGGGGCAGCATTGCCTCTGTATAAAGAGTGAATGAGACAATTCACAGAGCCCTGTATTCATCCTGATTGTTCTGGGAGAACTGACAAGAAGAATTTAAGGAATCAAAGGAAAAAATATGTGAGGGCTGCAGTTTTAAAGCCATCTTTCAGCATCTTATCAAACTGATAGGATCCTTGTATAATGCAATAATGGTCAATGTCTAAATGCTTAACCCATTTTTACCTCAGCCAGCTGTTTGGGAACTGAGCCAACACAGCAACCCAGATTTGCTATCTTTATCTGGGGCTGTTGGGACATACTGGATAATGAAATGTCAGATGGCAGTGGTTGTTGAGAGCTGTGCTGCAGAGCAGGGTGCAGGAGTCCTCTCTGCATGCAGTCACCAGTGCCCATCAGCTCTTCTTAGCACCTGCTAAGCACCATCCTTGCCAAACCTTATCTCATTCCATACAGGGCCATTTCTGATGTCTCAGCATCGACAGCAAGATAATCTGCATTTTGAATAGCCCCCTCCAAGATAAGTGGGAGCAGTTGTGATGTAGCCATGCCAGGAGATGGTGAGTCCCAGGACACATCAGTGCTGCAGCTGGCACCTGCAGGGGGTCATTGCAGTCCCTTCTCCTCAACATGAAAACAAGGACACAAAGGGGAGAGAGAATTTGGGGGATGCACAGGATCCATCCTGACAGGTTCTCAGTCCATATCCTGCCACTCATTCCACCAGTTTTGCAGCACTGGGCACACCCTTACTGGTCCCTTTTGACACTGTCACTCCATGGGCTACCTACCTTCCAGTGCCCCAGCAGATACTGCCAGCTGCCTTGAGGATTGGTCTGTGTGTTGGGAAGCACAGATTAATGACCGGGTTGCTGCACAAGAAGAGCAATGTGTGACCACACTGGTTGGCCACACACAATGATAGTCTGGCTGGCAGTCCAGACGTGCATCCTCTTTTAATACAAGCTTCTTGTGTTAAAAGGGCAAGGTCAAGCGAATTACACAGCTGTGCACATATTGTCCAGACGTGCTTAGAGTTAAAATGAAACAACCACAAGGCTTGTACCCAGGCTGGGCTTTCTCAGATGCCCAGCTCAGATACAAAATAAATACTTTATTGCTGTTGTAATGCATCCTGCTCCAACACACAGGTCCCCACTCCCTCTAGGTACTGGTCCTTATTGGCAATATTTGGGACCTGTGTAAGAAGGATGGCCCCAGAACCAGCCAAGACACTGCCCACATCCATCAGATATGTAGTAAAGAGGATGTGTGAAAGTTGTGCTTAGGTTCCTAATCCAATCTAATACAGTAAAGTTGGCAACAAATTTCCATCTACGTCTGGCTAAGAGGACAATGTGGTTGAAAATCCAAGCCATGATTCTTGTCTTCCCTACTCTCCAGTCAATTTGTGACCTGGGACACGTGCTTGTGTCATCGATTTTGGCTGCACATATAAAAAGCCCCAAAACCAGTACACTCTATAGGAATAGAAACAATTATCATGTGGGGAAAAGAGACAATATGTAAACTGGTCCTCTCTCTCCTTGGTTTAGAGTAGATATTTAAACTCATTTGTCCCACCTGCTGTCTGTCCAGTCATGGGGAGAGGTACTTTGCCTAATCCCAATTAGAAACATAAAATTAATTCATGAGACTAGAAAAGGAACCTGCAATTTCATCAGGCACATTTTCAACAGTCTATTCTGTGGCAAGAGAGGAAAACAGAATGTAGTCTGAATGGCACTGACTGTTTCTCCCACAGGGATTATATTAACCTTGAATATTCACGTACACATAAAATAGGATCTGGATGCTTTGCAGCTGAGAATGCATCCTATGAAGGGACAGATCTGTGCTGAAACAGAGAAGCAATATAGAAGGGTAAGTGATGTCTAAAACTACCTCTATTTGCAATGCTGGAAACTTTGAAGTCACTCACTGTTCCAGAATGACTTTGACTTCTTAGAGGTGATATTAATTTTTCTTTTGTAGAACAGAGAAAGCAAGGAAAAAAGTTAAATGAAAGTCCCTTTGGCATTCACTTAAGCAATATCTGTTTGGTGTTACATATTGAAAACTGTTAGGTTGCACTTCATCCCCACAGAGACCCCAGCCTACCTTGCTAAATTAAAACCTGAATTAGCTTAAATAACTCTCTATTGTAGACACTTAAAACAGAAACATTGTGATGTCTTGAGGAACTGTAAGAAAGGATGGGTGAAAGCACTTGTACAGTAGATTCCAATCAGTTTTTCCGTTAGATTTTTTTCAATCCAAGCTTTATATAAAAGTGATTAATATTATCATGAAAAATTCAAGAAAATTTATTACAATTATTTCTTCTGTTCTATGGTAAACACTAAGGACTAGCAGCTGATTTTTTTTGGGGGGGCGGGCATGTCGAGTCTCAAAAATGTCAGGAGAAACTTTACGAATAACCCTACTCCTAGAAATTAATGGAGCTTTTCTGACAAGGATGGAAACGAGTTAGAAAAAGTTGATAGAAGTACAAAAATTGAGATTATCAAAGTACTCCACTATTACTGCATGAAAAGCATGTAAGCATTCCTAAAAGGTACAGACCATCATGCTAAAAGCTTCTGGTCCCAAAATGCTTTCTTTACTGTTTCCCCTTAAATTCTGTGGATAGCTGTTCTGAAGGGAAAAAATAAAGTACTCTAGTATCAAATACAGCCCTTTATATATTTTCCTCAAAGTAAAAACACGTGATGAGCAAATGCCAGTAGTGGACAGACCCATGGTGGGACAGCCACACAACAATCACCCGTGGGCATGAGACTGTCTCATGGTGGGCATGTGCTCCTAACTTAGGAAGTTGGTGAGGTTTAGGAAGACATATGGAAGAAGGGACCATTTCATGCAGTCCTTAGCCTTCTTGTTTTTCCTAATCATCTACCTTTGGCCATATACACACAGGCTATAGCACTTGGCGTTCTCACATGGCTAGGATTTGGTATGAGAAGTTGTTACTGTGTAGGAATGGAATAACCTAATTTAGTGCTCCCACTAAAATGTAAACTATAACCCACTCCCCTCCTCCCCCTGCCTCCAATGAGACAGATAAAGGGCAGATATCCTTAGCTGAGATAAGAAAAATTTACTGGAAACAGCAATGACATAAGAAAATTATGTTTCCTTCTTGCTTGTTGGGGGAAACACAGTTGGTATTTTGCTGTTTTTTGACCATGACAATGAGAATGTGACAACATTTGTCTTGCCATTTTACTCCAAAAACATGAATTTCCTGGGCAGGTCCTTTAAATTTACTTTGTTTTATGGCAGAACCAGCCTTCAGGAGGATCTGGGTTATCGTTTTCCCACGATAAAAAACTTCCTCTGCCCTGTTGCCCCACACAATGATGTCGTGAAAGAACTACAGGTGTTCTGGAGCCTCACTGTTTTCCAGTGCAGCCTGGATCAGTCCATGGCAGATGGTGGGACTGTGCTTCCACCCCTGGGGAGTCGATTCCAGGTGTACTGCACACCCCTTCAGGGGAAGGTAAACTGAGGCCTGCATTCTGCTGCCAGAAAAGTGGAGAAAAACACATTGGCAACATCAAAAAGCCACATCATCCCCTTTGGAAGTGAGAATTCCTTACTTCTGCTTTCCCCTGGGGAAGTGCATGGTATAGAGTGACAACCTGGACACAGCCACACAGCTCCAGGCTCGGCCACCTCGTGGCTACTGCTCAAAATTAACCTGTCCTTGGCCAAAACCACGACAGAAGTCTTACTGTAGTCAAAAGCATATCTGTGTTAAAGAGAACAGTAGTAGAAATACAAAAATGCTCAAGTGAACGTACAGAAGTGCAGAGTAAAATGAAGAAGGTATTTGCAATAATTACAGCATGAGTCTGTGGGAGAAAACATGGGTTTGGGTGGTGGCGACATATTCCCATTGCAAGTGTCCTTTGCTGAACATTATCCATTACATACCTACAAGGAACACAAAGCCTCTGTTTGGTCCCTCAAGTGATATGCCAATATGTGGTGATGAAAGGGTCCACAAAAAAATCTGTGTTTTTAGTTAGAAGCAAGAAAAAGTCGCCACTGGTATTGTCTAGAGATGCAATAAAATACTACATTTGCCTCAGAAATGAGTTTCACACTGAAAATTATATTAAAAAAAAAAAAAAAAAAATTCCACGGGCTATTTCAATGTCATCCTTGGTAAGTTCCTAACCCAGTATATGCCTGCTGTGGGCAAGGCAGAACCATGCATGAACTACTTAATCCAATTTTTCAATCAACACATTGAGACGAATGTCTGGGATCAGCTGAAACTTATCTATTAGGTATTGGCATTACTAAAAATATCATTAGCTTAATAAGCGTCTCCATCTCTGTGACATATCTAGCAATGCCCTCCTGCCTCAGCCAGTGACCAGCACATGGTGCTTCTGAGGAAGGTGACCCTCACTTGTCTGCTGCCTCTCGCCTCTTCTTGCACTCACACATACAACCACTCCTTGCCCTGAGACAGCTGTATGATCTCTTTATGACCCCTGGAGATATCATATATCTTGCCCTAGAGCATTAGATTTGATTATCTTTTTCATTAACTTAGCTCAGATTGCCACAAATGTTATTAGTGCTTATGAACTACCCTTTTGAAATCTAACAGTACAGTGGGTAATAGAATTACATCCCATAGCAACGAAAGCAAAAGACAACAGAGCACCTCACAACAGGGCAATTCTTTCCATTTGTCCTCAGTATAGCGCCCTTCACTTGCAAACTCCCTGTGTTTATGTCTTACAGGCAGAAGGAATAACCTAACTACAGACATGATTCCCTAGTATCTTTCTAAATAGAATAATCCATTTATTAGGATCTGTCTTATTAGATAACCATTAGTTGTGCTCAACAGGACAATTAGTGCTCCGAAAAATATTTCTGATTTCAGAAAATAAATTTAACCCAGAGACTAATTTGCCCCCAGATTCATAGCAGAACAAGAAATTTGCTGTTGCTCTACCAATGTTACCACACCATGAAGCTGTAGGAGTGTGTGGACACTGACAGTGGTCAAGGAGAAGCAGTTTGAGCTTCCCAGGCTAAGTCCTGGGAAAGCAGGAGAAAAGAAGGTAAGCAACCTAGTACCTGGTGTTTTCAAAGATGGTGCACTGTGTGAGAAACATGCTGTTGTTTCTGATTTGTTTTCCAAAGGGTACTGTCTTTCTCAAACAATCAATGTCTAGACAGAGATATACAATATGAAAGTACAGTTTACTTCCAACAAAGTAGTTCTTATTTTGCCTTCTAAGAACTGTGTCATTTGCCGGTCTACGGCAACAGGAGTGAGTGTCCACATGACAGGAATCTGGTGGACATTAGGAGTGCTACTCACTGAAGTAAAGCTGCATGGCTGAATTTTCAGAAACTCACTAAACTCTAAACAAAGATCCCAAAAACATCACTGAACTTAAATGGAAACCACCAAGAGCCTGTAGATAACACAGACCTTGGAAGATTTTTGCCCCAAATTGGAGCAAAATAAAGACAAAATATTATTTTTCCACAATCCTTTTTAGGCATAGACTCATAATAGGCTATGTTCAAATCTGTTTTATTCTGAGTTACCTTTGATACCAGCTGATGAGGAAGAGTAAAGACCATTTCTGAATAGCCTCATGGGATCACACAGCCTAATAGAGACTGTTAAAACCTCTTCAGCATAGGGGGTTTAGAGAACAGGAAGGAGGGGTAGCAATGGTCTCCTCTCAATGGCCAGCTGGCTGAGAATAGCCTCTTTCAGATAAAATATCACAGCAAACATCTCTGCATATTGGGCCAAAGAGGGAAAGGCAGGGCCAGAATACAGAGACAGAAATCCAAAAGGCAGATTCTGTATGACCATACTGCCCAAAGTGTGGGGTGAAAGCATATCTATAGGTAGACCTAAACCAGCTTCATTATCAGAGCCAACACAGTTATCACCATGCCAAAGGCTTACCCAGAACCTGGGCAAAGACTCTGTCAGCTCCTCATGCTGGCGCCCCTGCAGCTCCCCAGCCCTCATCCCCAGGGTCACAAGGCCCATACCTGCTCTGCCTGGGTTTCTGTCTGCAGCACAGGCATCATCCCAGATCTCTCTTCCCTGTCAGCTCACAATGCAGGAGAATAAGTGTTTATAGCAAATTTATCGTCGTGCCCCACATGATCAGACTTTTCAGATTGTGATGTCAAGTGAGGTAACAGCAGTAGAGAAATGATAATTGGATGCCCTTTGTAGCTGATATAAGAAACATTGCTATTGTCTTTTTAATGCTAAGAAGAAATACAGAGAGAAAAAAAATAAAAATATAAAGTAAAAGGTAAAAGAGGACAAAAATTATCTCCCTTATTTTTTAGAGCTGGATTTTTATTTCCAATTGTGAATACATCCTTCTTTTTGTATGTTCACAGAGAGGAAAACTGTCTTTTGTTCCATACTGCTATGACAGGACAGCTGAATGGCAGCATGGAGCATTTTAAATAAGCATTTCAAAGCTTCAGCTGTTCCAGGAATAGCTATTCCTATTACTTCATTTCTTATTTGCACCAAATCAAAACACGGCTTAGCTTATTTGAAGAGTTCCTTAGCTGATTACATCTAAGTCTCTAAAACTTTATCGAGGAAAACAGTTTCTCACTATGAACATGAAGGAAGCCTTGAATTCCTATGTAATCATAAATAGCAATTTTCAAAGGGTTCAGGTTTTTTGTGGATTGCTTGTTTCAAATTTTTTTTCTTCTTTACATGCCTCGAATGAGTTTCATCTCCTAGTCCCTGAAGAAATCTATCACAAGTCTGAAACCCTGTTCGTACTGCCAAGGGCATCCACAGCCTCTCATCATTAAGGTGGGTCTGTCCATCATTAGCTCTACCCTCTCCACCTGCTCTCCCTCACAGGAGTCACACCTTGCTGTCTATAGGGTTGGCTTGGATGGTGGAGTTGCCACATAGGCATGGGGGAGATGCAGCACCCTGGAATTACCTCCAATGAAACCCTTCCTCCATTCCCACAGTGGAATCAGTAGCCAAGGATCAGAATCAGAGTCACTGGGACTCTGGTTCACCTGCATCAAGGATGATAGTGTTCAGTATTTCCCTCTCCCTTGCTCCAGCATTTGTTGCTTATGAAGGGAAGTTGGGAAGTAAATGCTCGTGCAATGCACAAAGCCCAGAACAGCACATATGCTGACCAAGCTCTCAGGTAAACCACAGGGAGATCAGACACATTTAGAGTGTCAGATAATGTCAAGTATTTTGGTATCCAGGGAGGGTGGGATAGCTGGGTGGTCAGGTCAGCATGTGCCACAGCAGTCCTGAGGCTGGAAAGTCAACCAAGAACCCAGAATTGCCCATTTTGCTTTTTTCTCGAATGATCTTTTCAAAGAGAAATCTCAAGCACACAGAATTTAAATGAGACTTTCTGAAAAAAGTATTTCCACCCTTTTCCTCAAGGCCAGAAAGGAAAACATTTTTCCCATACAAATCACTGACCTAAGAGTTCTCTTGCCCAACTCTACTGTTACTTTAACCCCATGTGTAAATATTTGTTTATTAAACTGTCGCATCAGATAATCAGCAAATCACTTCTCTTGGGCTGCAATCCGCCACCTGACAGGTTGCCAAGGGATGATTAATATTCACTGTCCTCCCTTCTATAGAAAGAAGCTGCAGCTTTCCCTGGCTGAAAAAAAAAAAAAAAAAAAAAAAAAGCAGCCTTTCTCATGATGACAGTTCAAAATCCCAGCACTGTTCAAACAATTCACTTTACTCAGCTAACACTTCTTTACAGACAATTTCTCTCTGAAATTGAAACTGGATATTACTGGACTGTTTGAAAAATACAACTGTGTTGGACAATTAAACTTCTTGAAATTTGCTCTTCTACCAGCCAATGAACTTGGCATGTGGTTTCTTCCAGTGGGCTTAGATCTGATTTATGCATATAGACCTCAGAAATGGGCTTATTTGAAATTTTCCTCTGGATCTTTGGGATCTAAATTAATTGAAAAAATCAGACTAACTACACAGGCAAAACCCATTGTGAAACTCTTCACATCACAGATATATTATGACTGTAGTCATGAGGAAGTAGAAACTCGAACTCCACAGAGATTACTTTACTTAAAAACTTATGAATGGGTATTTCTAGACAATACAATGTGAACCATAAATGAGTGAACTCAGAGATCCAGGCATTCTGCCAGCATCCTTACCCTCACCTTGCCTTGTCACCAATACAGTGACAGAACAGGCTTCTGCCCTGCCTGATGCTCCCAGATTATCTTGCAGCAACAACAGAGTCCCTGTTGACTGCACGTGGAGTTTGGCTTGGGACTGCTCTGCACATGTGGCTGATGCTCTTTTAAAGGTTGCCAAGGTGCTGCCCCAATACCAAGTGTCTTCCCACCAGTGATCAATCATATCTTACCTCACAATCAGTGCCCTGCAGTCCATTACAGTTAATCAATGCTGGAGCATCTTCTGTGTCCAAAAAGATAAATAAGCTTATTTTTCAGTATTGACTGCAACTGTTTGCTTTTCAGTGTGATTTCATGCCAAAATAAAAAATAATTAGGACCTATATACTGCTTTCTCTATGCTACTGATTCGTCCTGCCCCTGCTAACTGTGAGGTACTCTGTCATCCTGTGCTTTGCCAGCAGGCAGACTCATACACAGAGGATCCTACTTTAGAGCTTTTTGCAGCATGAGGACCCAATTGCTCATTTTAGTCAGGTTCGTCTCAGTAAATGAAAAAGCAGCAAAGCTTTATCTATGAAACCAGGCGGGGCCTCTGTCCAAGCCCCGATGTTAATTGAGGTGACCTCTGAGAAGCTTTACCTCCCACCCAGAATCAGCTGCCTTTGAGGTTGTGCTGATAGCAAAAACAGAGGTGGTATGTGACCAGCGCTTGGTTATTTCCCCTTCCTCAGCCACTGCCTTATTATTCAGCCCTGGCTCTGAGGGCTGTGGCTGTACAACTAACAGTCTGTGAAAGCATATTTCCCCAGCGGTTCCTTCGGAGCAGCATGAAAGTGTCAGATGAGGACAGAAGCTGGCATTATGCTACTGGCATGACTGAATCACAACAGGAGCTCTGCCATTAACCATTTAACTGTCTAAATGTATTGCACACCGCTGTCCTGCGTGGTTTCTGCCCAATATTATTCCTATTAGAGAAGGTTCAGGGAGCTAATTGTCCAGCAAAACTGTGTGATAAGCCTCTGAACAGACACCAGACTGACAGATCTAAGCAACTTTTCAGCTGTTCCAGCATCCTGGCAATGGTGACAAAAAATGCCTCAGATGATACTAAATCCTCATCTCTTTCAAAACCATGTACTTTCATGGCAGTGATTCTGGAAGATCATTGTGATCTCTGAAAGTATGTCAGCTTTCTGTTCAGAAGGCAAAGGCTTGAATTACCTCTGGTTGATGGGTTTCTTGTGCTAGTAGGTGGCTTAAGAAAAGGTTTCTTTTTGGCTCTCTTCATTACCCCTGTATCAAACCCTCCTGAGGACGCTCTTAAAACGTGCTGACACAAGCTGACAAGCTCAGCCAGAGCCCAGGGGGGAGGCAGTAAGTTCAGGCCTCACAGAGACAAGCCTCTCTTCCCCAGTTTTGCTGTCTGGGAGCTGCTTGGCAGCAAACAGCTCTGCTCGTTTGCCATCATCCTGCTCATCTGCTCCCTCCACCCCTGCTGTCCTGCTTCGTCTTCCTCTCGCTTCCCCCACCTCTTCTCTCTCCTTTTATTTTCTGATGTCCAACTTCATAACACACTTCTCTTTTCAACCTCCGTCACAGGTCCAGACACCCTTTAACAGCACAAATATTGCCTTTCCTTACAATTAGGATATAAGAATCAGTGAAACCCTAACCCAAGTTGTCTGGTGCTGGCAGAGGAGCTCACCTTTGCCAGTCACTTCCCATAGTATGATTGTCCTCCAGAAAGCACTGCAGGTTTCCCAGAGCAGAGCCATCTGGCCTGAGCAAAAGAAAGAAGGTAGCATCAACAAAATGCCTCTCCTGACGTCACTCCTCCTTAAACCCATGCCCTAACTTGACAGGGTAAATTAAAGGTGACATTTGGATGAAACAAATTTAGGGCAAATTCTCTGTTTGCTGTTAATTTGGGGACCTCTAATGGTTTCAGAAGGGATTATCCTATGATTATTCTAACAGTCTGCCAATAAATCTGATAAGAAACGAGTCAAGCTCTCCATTTTCTGTGCCCCTGTTTACAATTATTATTGGTCTCTTTATTTCTGTAGTGTTATTGCTTAGTGCACTGCAGTACTTCCAGCCTCAGCAAGATTAAAGGTAGTATGAATCTTAACCTTACATTTCATTGCTCTTGTCAGTTCAAGTTAGCTACACAATGTCATTATGCTTTTATATAATACAGAAAAAACAAGTTGTACTTCTAATATTTCTTTTAACTAAATCCATTCCTTTTCTAGGCAGCAGATAGCAAAAATTAATGTCTCTTCTCATAATATTTTATGATCTTGAACATCAAATATTCCCTGGTTACTGAATCAATTAGGATTCATTGACTCCTATTAACGGTTAACAGGGTACTGTGTTCTTCAAGCAGACATTAATAATAAAGCTTTGACTATGTAAAACCACACTAGATAGCCAGGAACTCATTTAAGTTACATGCAAGACTTGGTTTGCTGGAATCAAGAAACATGAATAAATTTATTTTCTTCAACACATTGATGCCAGCCAAAGTTCCCACAGTGCAACTTTAAAATATGATGTCCTAGCTTCATCATTTTTACATAATCCCTTTTATTATTTAGTTGTGTTTCAGGCAGACAGAAAGACAATTTTTCTGATCACTGTCAGACACAAAACATGAGGAAATCTAGGGTCTGTAAATTTTAAAATATTTTTAGGAAATACGATTCTCTAATATTAGTGTAACATTCTCATTGGCAATTTAAATTGATACTCTGAATGATAATAGGGACATCTGCATTTAGAATTATATATACATCTGCACATACAGTTATACAGCCCGTCATGAAAATGCACTGAACAATTTTGCTTGTATACTTTAAAAACAAAACCCAACTTTTTACTAAAGCTCATACAACCATCCTTGAAATGTGATGCTAATAAAGGAAATTTTATGCTGTTCTACTCATAAAGTTTAAGAAGCAAATGAATTTGTCTCACTTGTGAGAACAGCATTACCAGCTCCAGTGGTTGTTAGCAGCGTAAAGCAAATAAGGTTGGGATCCCTGGACACACTGTACTTCTCGGAAATAATTGCTCTCTTGAAAGAGTTAAGAGCCTCTGCCCTTTCTTAATGTGGCACAGTAAAAACATTGCTCTCACTAACAAGTGTGGTTCAGTAATTGGAAAGTAATTTTAAATTCTAATTCCAAGTAATTTGATTTGCAGGAAATGGCAGTTAATTACTCATGCAAATGCAAGTGTTAGGTGTGGCTGGACTAATGCACAATGCATGAAGGAGGGGGAGCACACAGTTCAATGTGCCTCAGACAGCCTGAGATATCTCTCATAATACCAAGTAGAACAATATTTTTATTCTGCAAATCACTACCCACCAAAAGTAATTTCCACATAGAAGTTTAAATTAGAGGTGCAGTGCAACATAAGGAATAAGCAATAACTACTCTAGCCAGTTTAAAATACTCTTTGCAGACTTGAGGCCAACATTTCCCTCTGTGACAGTCCCTTTCTCTTGTTCTGTGTTTCACAGGGCCTGGCCCTTTCTGCCATCTCAGTTTCATCTCCAGACCATGAAGAACTCCCAGCATGTCTGAAGGAATGGGTTTACAATCCTAAGCAGGGCCCAAAAGCTCACAGACAAAGGGTCAAGTCACACAAATTATGCCCTGTTTGAAAAGTCCTTCCTGAGGCAATGTTTTGAGAAGGGAACCCAGCACTTTTTCCATGAGGAGAGGTTGATCCTACTGTGCTCAGCCAGGGCTTTCCCGCTCCCTCTCACACTGGTAGCATGTTTGCCCTGGCTCTGTCACAGAAGGTTAGTGATGCTCCACTGGTACTGTAAGTACATTCACCCACCTATTTTTGGCTCTACTACGGCACAGATTCCAGTAGTAAATAAGGTTTTTGTGGTCTGCAGTCTACTTATCCAACCCTATCCATGTGAGCTGGGAAAATACCACTACACCCACAGCATATGCAGGGAGAGAGGCAGGGAGAGAGTAAGCTGTGGCACAGCAGCTACTGAACACCCCCCTCCCGTGTGAGCACCCAGCCTATCTTACCTAGCTATGCTTTAATGTTTTTCTTTCTCTGAGCACACAGCTGTTCACCTGAGAAGAGTGTGATGTGTCCTGTGTACTGGCCAAGGATGGGGCTAGGACACCAGCAGGGTGCTGAGCTCCTGGAGACCATCTCTTCAGCTTCATTGCAACATTCAGTCAAGGCTGTGGGCTAAAGTGACACCAATTCCCAAAAAATCACCAGAAGTGATATGGGAAAATAGTCTTTGAAAAGTCTTTGAAAAAAGACAATTAGGAGGAATTGTAATAGTGAGAAAGAAGTTAGTGGTCAACTAGAGAATCACAAGCTACTTAGGATGATCAGAATATTAAAAGCTAGTAAGGCTTTCTCAATGAGGTCTTTCTTGCACTCCCTGAACAACTGCAAAGGGATCCACAAATCTGAAGATAAGAGTAACTTGGTTGACACTGACTACCTTGATTTTCAAAAATATCTGCTAAAGCATTAGAAGAAACCAAGCATCTGCAGAAGGTCATAGCCCAGTTAAGAAACAGAGCAGCATTTTCTCAATGAAGAGTAAGCAGCAGTTCAAGAAGGGTCTGTGCTGTTAGTGTATTTATGGAAAATTTAGAAAAGAGTGAAGTGAGAAAGCTTATCAGGAATACTAAGTTATTCAGGATAGTAAGGACTAGCACCAACTGTGAAGAATTGCAGAGGAATCATATACAACTGAGCAAGAAAATCCCTCAAAAGCTTTATAGCAGGACTGGCAAATGTTCAGAGAAAGGCAGAAGAGAAGACCAAAGGTAGAGAAAGCTGCTGTACAAGGAACAAATGAGTGAGGTAGGACACATCAGTCTGTGAGAGGTGACTTCTGGGTATACAAAAAAGTCTGCAAGAAGACTGATTGTCTGCTTCTCTAACAGTGCCAGCAATAGGGGGTCATCAGCTGAAGCTTGAAGGAGCCAAAATAACAGCAAAAAGGGCAGCAGGAGGTCCTTGACAAAGGGCACTACAGATGGTACAAGTTTTTGTGGCTTCAAGGGAAGGCTGGACATATTCTCACTGAGGGAAACTGCCCTGGGACCACATCTAGCCATGAGGTCTCTGATTCAAAAAGGTGACGGATGGGAGAACATCAAGTATCACACATACCTGTCTTGCTCAGGCTCTTCCATAGGTCTTCACCTATAGATACTCTCAGAAATAGCACTCTGGGCTGGATGAACCTTGGGTCAGGGTCTGCATCACCAATGATATACTCTAAAATAACCAAATTCTCTCTCTCAGAAGGAAATCTCAATATCTTTCTTTATCGATTGACTCACCCCTGGGGCTCTGTGTCAAATCTACCATTTTCCTTGGCTCCTTCCCCAAACAATTTTCTAATTCTGCCTGATTTGCATAGTTCTTAAAAAATTTTATACCAGAGACAAGCTTGACTACATCTCCCAGGCTCACAAATAAGAGCACCAACACCAAAGAGTACAAACATAATTTTAATTTAACTTACAACTTATAGGCTACTCTTCTGATGATTTCAAGGCTTGCATAAAGCTTTATTACTACTGCCAAAATTCAGTTTAAATGAAGAAAGGCCTTGCAACCAGAATGTCCTGGCATTGCAAAATGCTGTCTCAAGTATGCAAAAATGCTTGAGAAAGAGCTGTGTGACACATATAAGGACAAGGAAGATCTCTAAGATATCCATGAAATGATTTGTAAAATATATTTCAGTCATTCTCTTTGTTTAAAACTTGAAAAAAAAGAAAGAAATTGTTGAAATGGGACACTATTTTACACATGAAGTACTTTGAGACCTGAGGTATTAGATTCTAGTCTAGTCATGATATAGGGCTGAGCAAAGCCTGTGAGTACTTACTGATTTTTTTTCTCCACCAGATTGTCAGCTGGATTCTCGAGCAAATCAGTATGCCAGGCAGGGAGAAAACATACTGCAGCAAGAAAAGAGGGAAAGGAAAATAATGCTGACATTTTCTATTTGCGCATTTCTGATGCAAAAGGAGAGATATCATAGAGGTTATCCCTTAAAGCAGAGCTTGCTTGTATTTTTGGTTTCTTTCTCACAATCCTCACAAGGAAGATAAACAAAGCAGACAGAGCTTCTGCAGGAGCAGCTGTAACTGGAAGACATCTTGTTCCTGCTCAGCAGCAGCATCCTTCTTGCCCTGAAAAAAGCCAAAGAAACCCCAGAAAAACCCCAACCCCCCAATAAAGCAAAAAAAAACAACAACCCAAAAACCAAAAAAAAAACCCTCAACGACCACAAAAAAGAGATATATAAAAAAAAAAAAAATTAAAATTCTGACATAGTTACATGTCCTGATTGTGGCACCAGGTAATCCCCTGTGTAACCAGCTGACCAGTGGCAGCCATGGAGCCAGCACAGGCAGTCAGTGTCCAAGGAGCATCACACTGAGCTGTGGTGCCCAGGCTATCCTGGGTGCCCCCTGCATAGTCCCAGTTGGGCCTTCCCAGTGCCACCTGCTCTGCTCTAACAGCCCAGGGTTTTCCCAATGTCTTACTTTATTAGCAGAATCAGAGAAGGGGATGAAGATGGCTTAAGTAATGTTTTGTATTTTTTGAGTGTTGAACCACGCATGAAAATTGTTCATATAAATGCACAGAGATTGATTCCCCCTCTCCCTTCCTTCACTGAGTACCAACAAGTCCTTCCATTCCCAACAAGATTAATGAAGCTGGTTTCCTGGTGAATAATGTTCTACATCCCATACACCCTCCTGATCTCAGCACACCACCTCCAGCCTGTGGTCCCCCATGACAATGTCCCCCTGGAATCAGCCCAAACACCTCTGGCTCTCTCCACATCCCCGCACCTTGTGCTGCTGGCTGCTGAACTGAGGGCAGCACCTGCTGCAAGGGGTTTGATCCCCATGGAGAAACTGCATGGAGAAGCTTATATCCTCCTGCAGAGCCTCTTTGTTCTTCCCTTCCAAATAACCACCTTCACAGAACCTGGAACAACTCCATGTCTTTTGAAACCCCATGCTTCCATCAGATCTGCTCAAGTGACTGGTGGGTTCAAAAATTGCACCTGGGTGAGGAGGGATAGGCAGCTTAGAAAGACAGTGTAGCTGCTCAACCTACATTTCCTTTGGGAAGTTTGACTAATCTTTCCACATTCTAGTCTGGAATTTTCATTCAGCTATTCATCCAATATTTAACACTCTGTAAATTTTTTAAGGCTATTATTCCACAAACTTGAACACTTTCTGCTTCCGTGATGTTTGAATATACTCTGACTGCTGAGTTCAAACAAGGTGAGATTTCGTGAGCAAGATGAAACACAGTAATTCTCCCTGTTTTCCCACTTATTTCCCTTTTTAAAATCCCAGTAAAAATAGAATTTCCTCAAGGAGGCTTCAAAAAGTACTTGAGGTCCTTTATCATGAATTGAAAGGATCCACAGGGGAAAAAAAAAAAAAAAAAAAAAAAAAAAAAAAAAAAAAAACCATTTTTCATTTAGAAAATGGCACTTATAGAAACATACATGCAAGGCTATAAGCAATCAAGCCACATGCCCTGAGGGCCATGATTGCACTGCACCTAACTTCAGCTGAAATCACTTCACTGGGGTATTTGATTTACTCTAATGACTACTACTTAGCTCAAGTTCTACTAGTAGAAGTCCCATGTAATTGGGGACACATTTATCTGGAGCCAATGGACTGTGTAATGTTTAACCAAGTATTAAGCAAGTGAAGAAGTTTAATCTCTTTTTGACTGATAAGGGAAGCAGATTCACAAAATAAGCACAGGCAGAATGCATTGAATTTCACTTTTACTCTTAGAATTTTCTTAACTCATTTACTTCCTTTTTACACTCATATTTTTTTTTTAACTCATTTATATTATTTTCATGACCTTCAGGCTTACTCTATAGGAGTAAGCCTGAAATATAGGAGGTCAGATTAGATGCTCACATCAAACCCATCGAAACCAAAGTCTGCATAATCCCAGAAGACATGATTCTTCCAGCACCCAGGCAGTAATGGGAGGGATCTGCATGCATTTGCAACTCAGAGATGAGGCTGGAATGCCTACAATTCAAAGTGAAATGGAGAGCACCTGCCACCTTCACTGGAATTCGAGGGCAGGTTTTTAAAAATCCAGAGTCCAGGTCAGTGCTTATGTTCCATAAAACCTCGATTGTGACTAGGCAGATAACTGCCTCTTAAACCTCAAAAGTTCTGTCTATATCCTAAGGAAACTGGTTTGTAAACTAGGCTGGAGCAAAGACCGAAACAGGGACAGGGCCTCGAAGGCAGGTAACAAGAGTCAAACCAGGCTGAGGTATATACACATTATCCAATCACCGTAGCAGTATGCACAACCAGTAACCGAAGGGGGAAAACAACAGCAAAAATGGGACCCTTTTCCAGATTCACCTCAAGTACTCAGAACATCACTGTGCATTTAAGCCCAATTGAGCCCAGCTCAATCCCTCTCTACTGGAACTGCTCCCTTCTGGTGCCGCAGGCATCTCCAGCGGCGCAGGGCGCACTGCCATTCCTGCTGGCTGCGGGCAGGCAGCACAGCCTGTGCCAACCTCCGCAGCCCAGCCCGCAGCAGCAGCACAGGCAGAACCACTGACTTGGAGTGGAAACAGAGAACACAAACTGTGGTACCCGAGAAAGCCAAAAATTTACAGTGAAATAGAGAAGACTCGATGCATCATTTTCAGAGGGCACTTGTCTGTGCGATCGCAGTAAATGTGAATGGGACGGGAATGCCCCAAGAGCTACAGGCTTAGGTACAAAAGGTCTTCAAAAGGCAGAATAACCCTAATTATAGACATTTAAGAGTTACTTTAAATTAATAGTAGTCCGGCAGTCCTCCTCAGCTGGGAGAAAAGTTAAAAAAAAAAAAAAAAAAGAAAAAGAGATAGAGAGAAAAGTCTTAACAAAGTAACCATTAATATGCTGTGTGTTGCCTCTGGAAAAGGCAATTGTAAATGCAGTGTTTGTAGTGAGCCAGTCTGGACTGAGACCCAAGAGAGCTTTACTCAAGCATACAGGCATGTAGGATAGGTTTGCCTCTGCCAAGAGATCTGTACAGGTCTCTCCCATAAGTTACAATTTACATGCTCCTGAGTAATCACACTCATATGAGGGGTTTTGTTGGAATGAGCAAGGAAATGAAGCGACATATTTGATGACGTGGAAAGATCATCTGGACGCTGAGGGAATATGTCATTTTATGTTTCTCTACAGCCAGAGGATGTGAAACATAATCCACAGGAGATGTTCACTAGAGGTTCCTAAGATGTGAATAGCTGATAAACAACATAAGTGTTAATGTAAGATAAGGTAAGGTGGGCAAAACTGGAGTAGTTGCCAATATCAGAGTCCATCCAGGACACACAAAGTGAAGGAAACACTGGACTGATTCAAAACATGTATTTCCTTCTGTGTCCTCAATAACTATGAGCACTGAGGCAAATCTCCAGAAGATGATTATAATCAAGGCCTTGGAGGCTCAAGCAGATACCTGCAGAACTAAACATCAATATTAAATTCGACATGGAGATGTACCAGCTGGACTGATGAGAAGGGAGGTCAGGAAAAAGATTTTTTTTATCTTTTCTAATGATTTATTTTTCATCCTGGCTTCAGCTCTTCCTTATCCCTCCACCTAGTGTGCATACACAGATGCATTTATACCAACCTTGCTTTCCTCCAGGACTTCTATTCAGCTTCTCTTCTGCTTACAGACCATTTTTGTTTCTATTTCTGCTTTCCAACTTCTTTCTTTGTTCCAGTTCTCCCTTAACTCATTATTCTTCCCTTCTCTCCACTCACTGTTTTTCTCTCATAGACTAAAGTTCTAATTTGCTCTCCTTTTAATTTTCTAACCTTTCCTGCCTAAATATTTCTACCTCCCACACCCAGTATCACATATAGAGCACCACAGGAACAGCCTTCAGCCCCGATGGACTCCCTCTTGATAAAACCTTGCAAGGTTTGGACTGACTCTATTTACAATGTGTCTTTCAGATGCAAGTGAGAGGGACTTCTCCCTTAAAAATAAAAAAATCCCCAATTCCTTCATTCTCCTTAGCCTTATCATCCATCAAAGCAGTCAGCCCTTTATAAAACAAGCTGCCATGAGGGGACTCTGTTGGCAGGGAACCTGCTCTGCCTGGGAAGCTGCCAAAGGCTGTGAAAGCACTGACAAACATCATGAGAGAGAGAAGAGAGAGAAAAGGAAGCCACAGCCAGTCTCAGAGACAGCTTAGTATTACAAAAGGGAAAAAAGGCAAGATGTTTCAGAGTTAGCGTCCCTAGTGCAAAGACACCACATTTTTAGAAAAAGAGTGATTTAGAAATTATTGCTTTTCTCAGCAGTTACCAGTCCAGAGCTAACATTGCTCCTCTTCCCCACTTCTAGCTTCAAATACAACCAGCAGCTGTTATCCAAATCCTATGATGTTGACAGAGCAATATCTTGTCATCAAGCAAATTCTCTACACTTGGAAAACCTCCTGTTAATGAGTGTTTGCAAAAACAGATGTAAAGAGTCTCCCAGATGTAAGAAATAGAATATTTATTTTCTCTAATTCCTTTTATACAAAATTCTACTTGAGTGTCCATCTGATGTGCCACATCAGATGAGATCTAGGGAGAAAATGAGAAAAGCAAGTTAAAGAGGTGATGTTTGTATGCGAGTACTACAAATCATTCAAATCCTTTTAATTACATTTGCTTCTGGCCTGCAAATGTACATCTGTTCCCACAGCTACTTTTTACTTCCACATTTCTCCTTTCTTTCCAGCACTTTGCTCTGTCCATTCATAGTGTCTTGGCTCCACTAGGCTCTAAACGACTTGGCATTCATTGCCCAGCACCTGGCAAACAGGGACCCCAGCACCGACAAAGGCCTGGTGTGCTCTAACTGCATAGATAACTACTTAAACAGAGTGATATTTATTAATGAAAAGGATGTATCTACAAGCCAGACCATGAAAGTAGAACAGTATTTAACCTCACACCCATTTTTTTTTCCCTTCCCTTTATCAGTGTGAAGAAAGAGGTTTGAGTGAAGCACATTTTTAGGCAGCACTCTGGGAATTTTCTCCAGCATCACAGAATCATTGTGAAGTGCTCATCAGTCAAAACGGTCTGCTTATTATCACTAACAGTACTGAGTCACTTTGCCCCAAAGGAAGGGATTACAGAGGAAGAGAAGCTAGAGAAACTTACTGCAAAGAAAACTCATAGTATATTTGGGATTTTCACTTCTCAGGAAGCTGGTTTGAGCAAGCCCAGCACCCACAGAGGCTATGCAAAGGGCTGTACGACTGATCTGGCTTTAAATAGGAGAAACCTAAATGGTGATTTGGAAAGCATCAGGGTTTGAGCCCACTTTTATCTCCACAGATAAACTCAGGAATCTTACACACACACACAAAGGAGACCAGGAGAAAGGTCCAGGCCTTTTGCCTCCTCCAAGGGTTCACACACACAGTATCACCATGTCACTCAGGTGCAGAACCCTGAAAGAGAGCACTAACTACAGGGGAGCACCTCAGGTAGGGACTTCTGGATTTGCCTCTTGTCTAATTAACAGGATGTTCCTGCTAAATACAGACATAAAGATGGTCTGTCAGTACATGAACATTCATGTGTTCCATTCTTGTACTGCTAAACATTTTCCCTTTCAGATCTGAAGGCTAGAAGTCAGGATTCAGTATGTCACCTTTGTCAGGTCTTCCTGCGGCTCCAGAGCCTCTGGCCAAAGATAACCTGAAGAGCTGCAGAAGCTGGGTACTGAGTAGATGTCCTGAGAGCACTTGAATCCCAAACCTGGCAATTTCATTCAGCTCTTTGTGCTAGAATAGGCTTTCTGCCCTTTTATAAAATATGCTGAGCCTTTTTAAACCTCTTCTAATGCAAGTTTCTGAACAAATAATTCATGCCACCCTCTAACAACTTTTCCTTTCTACAAAGACTAACATCCACATTGATTTGTATAATATTTAGACTATTTTTTCTTTCAAATTTAGTCTGTTTTTAAAACAGATCATTGTGTTTCTACATATTTAATGAATATGACTCAAGAAACCTATTTCATCTTGGATTTTTTTTTTCTTATTTTCATGTGATTTTGATGTTGCTATTTTTGGCTACCAAACAAGATTATTTTGGTGAGGAAAGAGACTCTGAATCTTATGGACCTCACAAACGTTTTAAGAAAAGATAGTGCTCATTCAGGTACGCATGAATAATTCATAATGCAGATTCATTTTTAGCACCATAAATTCAACCTATTAATTTGCAAATCCATTTTTGCATTATTCATTTTCTTCTAATTGCAGAAAACCTTAAATAAAGTAGGGAAACACTGCAGTGCTAAGAATTGTTAGAAGTTAGAAACAAATAATATTTTTCATTTAGAAGTAAACCAAGACCAGAGGTACATTTTCCAGTGTCTGATATTTGACCTTGGGGCTAAACACAGCTTGACCTTCTTAGCCTAATTTTTTTGTGGAAATACAGCCAGTGCAATCCCTATGTGTGTGTGTGTGTGTGTGTGTGTGTGTGTGTGTTACAAGTTTCTTAAAAGCACAGGCCAAATTCCATGAAATTTCACAAAAGTGCAAAATGCATTTATGCAGTCTCAGTAATTTTCATCTATTTTAAGTTGTTTGAAAATAGATAACCACAATAAATAGCCACAAAGAAAAGTGACATTTTCTTGCTCTAGCTTAACATGAGTTCAATTAGAAACTAGGGAAGGTCGGTAAAAAATGCCCCGCTTACAAGAAAAGCTCATTCAGCTCTCTTTTTAATTTCAAAGGCTGATGTCAAGATCAGAAAGAACCGTACATACTGGCAAGCACCAACTTTGAAACATACTCAAACACATCTGGTTTTGTGCTACAGTACATCGTACTGTATTTTCTGGAACAGGGGCAGCTACCACATGTAAAGGTCATGTCTATGACAGAGACTTAACCCAGTGATCTTCATCCTCTGATTTTAATTTTAAGTAGTTCTGTCTAAAGAGCACACAGACCAGCCAGGCAGTTCATATAATTTGGCCAATGCCCTCACCCACCAAAGCTGGATGTCTCAGGCCACTGCTGCTGAAGGGAAGGCCAGGCAAGCCAGTAACTCCTGATAGGTCTCTCTTGTTGGCTGTATACCTTAATGCCAGCATCAATTGATAGCACCAATTTGTTGAGACAATTAAAAAAAAAAAAAAAACAAACACCAAAACCCCCCACAAAAAAACCCAGCCAAACAAGAAAAATCCAAAACAAAAAAAAACCAATGATGTGCAGCTTTGCACCAATGCAGTGCTACTGCTCTAAAACATTAGTGAAGTTACTTGTCTCTCACGGCATCACCTCCGAATTAACTGCGTAGAGATCTTCTGCCCCCTGCAAGAAGCCCTGAAGGAAATGCACAAGTAGAGTGCTGGGGAGTTTTGAAGCATTCCAGGAACAGTTTTCAAGAGAGTGGACAAATACTTGTTTGGCTCTTGCGACAGCTCACGACTTATTTTGCATCTCAGAGGTTGCAAGCCAGGTGTCCAGATTCAAACAGGGCTGTGGCTGCATTCAGCTACTTTGGCAACCAGCCAGTTATCAGGAAGGATTGATAAATGTGTATTTACATGCCAGCTGTGAAAACATGTTGAAGGCATTGCGGTAGGTACCAACTGCACTTTATATCTGACAGAAAAAATAACCATAATTTTAACAGACACTGAAAGATATGCCTCAGCCTTGCAACTTTGTCATCACTGATATAAATGGCAATTGCTATGAACCTGAACAGGACCCTACTTTGGGCCAGTCATAAGTAATTTTCTACAGAAGATGCACAGTGGGGTCCAGATCAGTATAGCCCCTGCCTGTGACATGAGAACAGACTTCTCATAAGACCAAAACATTCACTATTTGTACAGATTTTGGATATCATGCTTCTAATTAATATTTTGGATTTTCTATCTATTGATTAGTCAAGAAAAATGTATGAGAGTGCCTGAAATGTAAATTATCCATATGGGTGTATATTTAATAAGAAGAGGTACAGTACTTGGAATCTGGCTCTGTCAGTATCTGTTTTAAGGAAATGTTTAAGCTGAGAGAACTCCAGGAGGTAATGAGGCTGTCACTGGCACTGTGTTTCTGCAATGGTACAAGGACAAAGCAAATAAGTTGCCTTCCATTCCCTTCAGGGAGGCTGGAGCCAAGAAGCAGTACTAAATGCTCATACTCCTGGGTTAAATGCCCCTTCCCTGCAGCCTGGTATCTTCCAGTTAAAAATATCTCTGGTTTCCCTCCAAGCGAATATTAAGCTCATGGTTTGAGAGTGCATTTGGAAGATAAATGCAATTTCAGCATTGGGATTTTGAGGGTTAGCCACCACATTTTTTTAAAGAGTACTTTTAATACTAATTCTCTCACTCACTCTGCACAGCTCACACCAAAGGGCAGTAAGCCTCAAAAGACACACATTCCTAAAGCAGCACTAAAACCCCAGTTTCACCTGCTATGAGATAGTATGAGTGCTACAACTCTGTATATTTTCAAAACAAATTTACACAATATGCTGCAAACACAGAGCATACCATCCACTCTGCCCTGCTTCTTTTTTCCTTACGAACATCAGCAGGAGTAACAAACTCTGAAACTGACCCTGGCACAAAGAAAATCGTCCGCCAAAAATGACTTGTAAGGCATCCAGGACATTCCGTGTGCACACACGTGCGAAAAACTGGGTCACCACTACTTCTTCCTCCCTTTTTTCTTCTGCAGGCACCCTGCAGCATGAGGTAAAATCCTGCAACTAGATCAGCAGGATAACAGCATTACAAAACCCATCAATAGATCAAGTGCTCAGGGACACAGAGGTCTAAAACACCTTGTGAGAGCCTTTTCTTAGCCAGCAGCTTCCCATTCATCTTATCTGCAGTTCAGTGAAGCAAAGTATTCAATCAGAATTAATTCTTACTATATAAAAAGTGAAACACCGTACATTAAAAAAGCCTTAACAGAGCTTTATATCAATAACAGAGGCAGGAAATGGAAAGGTTCTGTACAGCAGATACAATTAAAAAAAAAAAAAAATAACAGAAAGCTCCATAAACATTTCTCAGAGTTCTTTGGAAACAGCCATTCAAACTAGCTACACTGGGCAGAGCTGGGGATGTAAAAGTGCTCTTGGCTCAAGATATGTTCCATCTTCACCCACACTGGAAAAACCCCACACAAGGGCATATTTTCTCTTCCTGCTATAAAAAGGGGCAAATGAGACATTTTAGAGCTTGGGATGACTTTCTTTGGATGTGAAGGTTCCCTGGGCTGAATTACAGTTGGAAGCATTCACTGAAGGACTGGGCAAGAGGATGTGAGAGGCCTTAGGTGGAACCCCACAGAATAGCTGAGGAGTGCACCTCATCCTGCATCAGCACACACATCCACAGCAGTAACACTGCAGCCTCAGCTGCAGACCTCCAGAAAGAGCAGGCAGATCAAGAACAGGGGTTCCACAGGGGAAACCCTGCCCTTCATCACTCAGTTATTGTTACCCACACAGTCTGGCATGTGAGACCTTGTCTTCACTACTTTCAATCTGGGTAACAGTGTTTTGCACAACTTCCAGCTTTTACTTCTGCATTAGTCTGAGGGCGAAAAAGCACTCCATGCTGGCTTAGCCATCTCACTGTGATGTTAGTGAAAGAAGGAAGCAGGATAAGGGTGAGGGATTCATGGAGAATCCCTCAAAACATAAATGTCAACTTGAGAAAGGTCAGCTGGAAGAAATTCTATACAGAACTGAAACAGCGCTGAGCAAGTAAAGCATACATTCATTTTCTACTTTGCTGGAAAAGAACAGAGCTCTAAATGACATTTTTGGATATAGGTATTTAGCAGGCATTAAAAGAAAAAAAAAAAAAGCTTTTTGTACAAATTCCTCCCCTGCACCCTTTTTTTCTGTGTGTGTTTGTGTATATATGTGTGTGTGTTCTGGGGGTTTTTTTTAGGGGGTGGGGGATGAAAGACAGATATGGGGGGGGTGGTTAACTTATAAGTACCATTTGCTGAATTTAGATCAGAAACCCACACCTAATGCATCCCAAGGGCAAGCTGAAGGTTGAACCAGAATACATCAACACATGCCCTTTTCCTCCTCAACTCCCACAGCATGCACCAAACCTGTATTTCACCCAAAATCAGTGCCTGAACAAACCTGGCACCAAAGACAGAGGGTGGACCTCACCTTGCCTCATGGCAGTGTGGCACAGGTCTGCAGAGGCAAGTTACAGAGCCCCATTTCTTCCTCACATCACACAGGATGACCCAGCCACATCCTTTAGCAGATTTACCAGCAGCCCCAGCCAAATACCAAAATACCAAACCTTTGGTGCTGGCCTGTTCTGAAATTTTTCCTGGCCGTTTTTTCTCTCTGTTTAATTTGACCTCTATAGGAAAGGCACCACCAAGAAAGAAAATCTTACACACCAATGAAAAGTGGAAATTTCACTCTTGAAATCTCTTTCAGTCATCTACAATTTCTACTTAAAAATAAAAAAAAAGTTATTTCAGATTTCTGAACAGTTGCCTGGTGCCATTCAGCAAGCAGCCTATACATAAAAGCACTTGTCACCACATTCAAGGGACTCATTGGCAATCTGCCTTTTGTCTCACCTCAGGTCAAATCAAGTCATTGGTTAAGATCAGAGTATTCTTTCTCTTTGAAACTTTGTAGAATTTGTTTGTTATCCTAAAAATGCCAGTCCCAGCTAACTGATATATAAGAATTTTACGAGTATTTTGAAACTGAGGAAAAGGAAAACAAAAGCCTAACAGCCAAACCAACTGAATAGCAAAGAATCTCTAAGTGCCCTGACAGGGAGCTGTGGCTCAGTGGCTGTGGAGGTCACCCTGTGATTCAGTCAATGGCTGTTTCATGTGTAAAAGCAGAAAATGTTAATAGGGACCTATAAATAAAGCATCTGAGCAGGGCTTTGCTGAAGGCATTTTCTTGTCTTGCTGTACCAGCTTCAAGATCTGCAAGAAGTTGGAGAAGAAGGTTATCACACAGACACTTTAATCCCAAACAACTCACTGTTTTTTTAGGAGCAGCCAGCTACCATAATTAAGCTGACAGCCTATTGCTAACACTTAATTTATCTAATAACACTATTGTCTGTCAAACATATTCTGCACTAAGTTCAGCTAGAAGTCTGGAATACAGATGGTCTTGCAAAATCTGGAATAACTCACACATACTGTGGAGGGAACTACAGCTTCATTTATTTAGAAGTCGCTAACTCAATATGTAGCTCACATTACTTCAGTGCAGATATTTAAGTCTAAAGCAGTGTTCTTGTGATGAAAATAAAAAGCACTGAACGTTTTCCAACATGGTTAGAAAATGCAGCACCTCATTTAATACAGAAACAAATGAGATACAGGAACTTAAACAGGAAAAGGTAAAAGCTCCTAGCAAGGAGCAGTAAAATTTATAGTGTACAAACACTGTATCATTTCTTGTGGACTAAGCTGGCAGAATTTGCTGCAGAGGTTGAGCACTCCTCACCCATTCATGTGTCTGAATGTCATGAAATAGGTACAGAATGCATAACTTGTTCCTGTACTTGGCTGTGCTATCTCTTCTGAAGGGGAAGCCCTTCAGTGCATCCCAAGGTCAACATACAGCAAGTTCTGGATATGCAGCAGTCCTCCTGCAAAATCACTGTCTGTCCTTGTTTCCTACATATCTACCTGCACACACACAGCCCTCCCCATCCCTCTTGGATCCCAGCAGTGACCTGCTGCTTTGCAGTCTTACAGAATGAGCTGAGCCCCATATCCTGCACCAGCTCCTTGCTCTCTGTTCATTGAAATCCTAACACTTGTGCCTGGTTCCCTTCTCACATGGGCAGAAGCAAGCCTTGCACAGGAGCAGATCTGGTTAAATCACACAGAATGTCACTCTTAGCAGGAGAGATTATTGCCTGGAATTGTAATGGGTCACCCAGAAGAGAGCATCACAAAGTGTCAGTCCAGTGGTTTTATGAATGCAATTGACAGAGTCCCCTGACTTCTTGCTTTTTCTAAGGCACGTTGTAAAACACTGCTGCATACTTCAATGCACACAATGAAAGAAGAGGTCCATTTCTTTCCTACAGCACTGTCTGAACAGCATGAGATTCTTGAGGACTAAAAGAATTCATTCACAGAAGCACTGTAATGGGTGGTGATCAAAGCAAAACCCCAGAATGAAGACTCTTGCTTGTTCAAAATCAAAATCATTGAATGAGCATCTTGTTATAACACACAAATGACCTGGGTGCTTTCCCTCTCAGTTGGAAAAAAAAAAAAAAAGAAACAGGAGACTTCAGTGCTAAAGAGCTGACAGAACTGCTTCTTAAGTCAATTTAAATAATATTTAATAATGAATGTTAGAGAGAAAAATGCTTTAACATGTCTCTTGTATGGTAAAGTTAAAATAGCATCTACAGAAGACCCTTCCATTGCGAAATAAGGCTGTCCAGAGGGAAATATTTTAAATTGAAATGATGCTGTTCAAAGCGGGGGAGAATATTTTTAGAATGTAAGGAACTAAACTCCCTGTCACAAAGAACTAAGCAACACAAATAATTTTCATTTCCCCAAGCTCAGACGTTTTGATGCCAGCTGTGATTTCTATAAGAATCTCAGCCTCAGAATTCACATCAAATGCTACTTTGCCATCCCAAGTTGCTGTAAGTTAATTTCTGCTGCCTCTAACTGCCATCCTCCCCAAGACAGAAACAGTCAGAAGGGCTGATTCATGGAAGACAAGTGATCAAAACTTTCCCACTCTCCACAGGAGTTCACACCAGTTTGGCTTCTATACTCCCATCTTGCTGGTGATCAACATGCTCACTCCACCTTGACTCCACCAAGAGCAACCTGGGTGCTTGTGCTCTCTGTACAACCTGTTTTCAGCACACTTTGGGGTAGAAGGATATGAGTCCTTTCATTTGGCAGCTGTTCAGTTTTCCTTTGGATGAGGAATACAATTGATTTGCATTTATTAAGGGAACTAAAGGTCACTACACCTCAATGTCTATTATCTGTCTGTCATACTTTGCTTTACTGAGAAATCTTAATAGATAAGCACTGATTCCTCCCTGATTACTGAAATCATTGATCGAGCCTAGCAGTAAGTAAGGCATCAATGCTAATGCTTACTCCAAAACAGCAGCATCTGCTGAGCAGGTCACACCCCCAGTGAACATTACCACTGCAGCATGAAGACTGAACAGATGCACCCATACATCTGCAGCAGAGCCCTTTCTTCACTCAAAGCCACTCTGCTGAATCTTATCTGGGCCAGCCTTCAATGTAGCTGTGCAACAAATGGACTGAGCAGAGAATAAAACCCCTTCCCAGCCCATGTGCCCCTTCATGAAAAGCTTCCTTACCGGGACAACAGGGACCAGTCTGCCCAGCCATTCCAAACCCAAGAGCAAAAGCAATGGCCCCAGAGGGATTTACTGGTGAATTTAATCCTCAGGACAGAGACAAGATTTTTCATGGCCTTCAGCAGTTCGAAATTTTTTCTGGTTATTCTGTGCCCAGCTGTCTTCTCATCCTCCCCTGAGCTGCTGTCCTTGTGCAGGATGCTGCAGAGAGCACGACACTCGCTTCCTCTGCAAACAAGCCAAATCTCATAGGGATATCCTGTTCACTTCCAGAAGTGAAAAACCCTGACAGAAGGGAAAAGCAAATATTTTAAGACTCTGAACTTTCCATTTGCCTTTCTGCAAGCTTGTTTTGTGTTCAATAGCCCTCATCAGCAGAAAGAAGCAGCTGCAGCTGGCCATTCCCAAGGCTGCTGAGGTGACCAGCACCTCAGATCTTCTCAACCACACTCTGCAGCTCACATCACAACTCACCCAGGCTGAGGAGCACGTAGCTGGGGTGGCTGAAGCACAGATGTGGTTTTCTGCCTGTTGCAGGGTACACATTGCCTGTGCTTCCTGCTCACAGAAGTCCCACTCCTGTTTCATCCTTTAGTTGGAAACACCTTATCTGAGTGGTGAGACACACTCCTATGGCTTTTTGAGAGTCTGCTTATAACAGGTGGCTCCAACACAGGTACCCTCTGTCTCACAGATTAAAAGGTGGGTTTTTTTCAGAAGCAGAACTAAATGGCTGAATTTGGAAGCATTTTTTCCACACATAACTTCCAGGTCGTGGTGACAGGAATAGATGATTCACCTTACTATCTCACAACACGAAGCCTTGTGGAAAGTTTAATATTTCCCAGCAGAAGACAGAAACATGTTGACTCACTGCTCTGCCTTCTCCTAATAAGAGACAGAAAGAATGGGTGGGCACACACATGTCAACAAAGGTAAAAAATTGCCATAGGAGTAAAACATACACAGGAGACCAGACAGCAGCCTTTTATCTGTTTAACTCCTTCAGCTCAGACAGACATAGAGCAAACACCTAAATTAGTCCCAGTTACCAACAATGTAAAGCACTATCCAAATTCACTGAGCAATTCCATTAAATCCTCCTTTACTTAGCCCAGGCAACACCGAGGGAAGCAGTGTGCTTAAAGAGGAAACAGGACTGTGCAAATAGGACAGGGAAAAAGAAATGCCTTCCTAATAAACTTACTGGCTTTGGAGAACAGAATACAACAGGTGGAGGTAGAAGAGATGAAGAATAAAATATTTAAAGGGTAGAATAAAAAAAAAGCCAAAGGGTACTCAGAAAACAAACACTGGAAGGTATTTCTATAACCTATTAACTGTTTAATATAACAGTTACATTAACTATTTGCCAAGATTTTCATCGAGCTCTGAAGCAATTGTGCTCTTCAGTGATTACTGTGGCAAGTATCAGGTTGTTATTGCAGACTAGGAACAAAAGTGTCATGCCTTCAGTTTCTGAGGTTTTGAATCAGGTAAAACAGATAAGCAGAAAAGTATCAGCGGCACTATTCAAAGAACAACACATCAAAGAGAACATAAAATAGAGCACAGAGGAAGGGAATGCAGTTCAGAAAAGGTTTTTAATTTAAATTAAGATGTCAGAACAACATAGGATGGGAAGGAAATGAAAATGAGAAAATGGGTACTGTATAAATATTGATTCTACACCTCAACAATTTCATTTTTACCATTTTCCTGCAGTTTACTTATAAGGACATGTGGAAGAGTGTCAAATGCCAGCTCCTGCTGATTCTTTCTTACCTGCCAATGGGTTGTTATTTTAGAAAAAAAAAAAAAAAAAAAAAAAAAAAAAAAAAAAAAAAAAAAAAAAGACTGGTTTAACATTTTGTTCTTGACAAATACATAACAGTAATCTTTATTTTGTTATCTCAAGGGTGCCTAAAAATAACACATAATTATTTGTTTCAGAATTTATCAGAGAACTGAAGTGACAGGTTAAAAATAACTCACCTGCATCCCCTTTTTTAATTATCAGTATCACACTTATAATTTTCTTGTTGTCCAGGACCCTGACTGTTCTGTCACCTCTTCTCATCCAGAGGATAAGAGACTCTATAATTTCTTGATTATCATCATATTAATTGCTCTCTAATATAAACTTTTCAACTCTTCCTTCTAGTAAGAAATAAATCTTTAAGTACTTTTCTTCCCAGTTGCTTTTACCACCTGGTATCACAACTCTCTACCAGTACACTAAAAATTGGATGAACCATCTGTGTTCTGTCATGTTTGTTTTCAGCAAATGCCTGGTAATTAAACCCCCATTAACAACACATGCTGCTCTGAAGGATTCTGTAAGTCCATTTTTGCTGGGACATCTCTGCCAATCCTTAACAGCAAGTAAATTACATCTGGTGATTTGTCAGACTGGGACAACTAGATGTAAGTTCTCAGGGATCAGATAGAGTTTTTCATCTGTCCAGTGCTCAGAAAAATATTAGAGAAAGGAAGAATAAACATTTATCTGCATAATGAGCAGGTAGGCTCCAAGAGAAGAAAGACTGTCGTGCCTTAGCAGCAGCCCACAGTGGCTCTTCACTTTGCACAGTGCTTTGCATCACAGAATTAATTCTGTTTGCAAAGATTTACAAGGGTTTCAATCTTGTGTTTGAGAGCACAAGAGACAGCTTGTTGGGTTAGAGCAACAGTCCATCAACGCTGGCATTCTGAACGTGAAAGATCCAAGCTACAGTGTGCCAACTAGAACTTCTTTATCCATGTTCTTTGATGCATGTACAAAACTTGAGCTGAGCAGCAAGGCAGGCTCTCACTGCAGTGACAGAGACTTTCCAAGCCAGCTCTGTTCATCCACATTTTCAGTGACCTTCTTTTTTCCAACACTAACTGGCCAAGAGTGGAAATCAGACTCACTGTACGTCCCTTGATCCTCTCCAACCCCATGTCAGAGGTAGGCAATAAATTCAAGGGAGATCCAGCAGTCTGCTGCCACAGCAGGTAGTTGTAACAATGTGTGACCAGGCAGAAGAGCAGTAGAATCACCTTGGAGATCCTTCAGAAGTCCAAGCTAGATACCATCTAGTCCTAGGACTTATATAGGACTCTTAATTTACCTGCTTAGTCAAACTTCACCTGGGTCCTGTGACCTTCCTGCTGTGAAAAAAAAATCATTGGGTGTAGGAATCTCCCCAGCAGCAAAGACATGCAAATACAGTGATGTTCTTGGATATGAGGGCTGAGAGCACCTTTGACCAGCAAGTGGCCCCATTGATCCCACACCGGCTTCCCAATTCATAGGCATTTGAGGAACCTGTCACTAACAGCTCAAATATCATTAGCAAGGCTCTCTTCAAGTTTTAGGGGTTTTTTTTATCTTTTCTCCTAATTGCCTATTTGCTGGTCATAATTTATGGACTCTCTTCCTTTGGGCAATTTTCCCATTTTTTTTAATATCAATTGACTTTTTGAGATAGCCTCAACTTCTTTATTAAAAAGACTTAATAGGGATTTTACTGAATTTATGTTTTCTTTCTAATTGCAATGCAAAGTTTACCTCAACTTCTAATACTGTAATTTTTAGAAGCCTCCATTTTCTCACTTCCTAGACTAGTGTTTTCAAGGTTGTTTTATTTTCTTTTAAGACAAATTGCCTTATTTCCACAGAGAGCCCTGTCTTGAAATTGAATATTCATGTTCTGAATTCACTTGGCTTGCTCTGCCTGAAATCTAATCACGTTGAGGTAGCTACCTCCTGAAGCAGGTCTCATGAACCACATGAGTCCAGACAGAGATCAGTATCTTCTCCTGCAAGTTGTTTGCAGCAGGAAATGCTGCATGTCAATTTTTTTTACCTCCACACCTTGCCCTGACACGGCATCAATCCAGACCATAGAGGAACAGCCCAACCCTTTGCTCTGTTTTGCAAGTGCAGCTCCTCTCACCTCACATTGCCCAGTCCTTTTATAATGATCAGTCCTTAATCAGGGTCTTGTCAGTACAATCACACCATGCCACCATTAACTAGGGATTCCACTGCGTGCCTCTTTTCCTTGGAACATTTTTATGCCATTACACTTCATATTATCCTTCAAATACAACCTCACTCCCCCACCAATATGTCCTGCTTTCTTTTCCTGTAAGATTGGTAGCCTGGCAACACCATATCCCACTGATCCTACTCCTCCCACCGTGTCCCTGGGATGACTGCTCTGCCAGGGTTTCCATTTGAGTCCAGGAATGCTCATTCTCCCATCCTCATTTTTAAACATTAAGAGCTGCTGTAAAAGCATGGGTTTGTTTTTCCCTTGCTGTCACTGAACATTGCTGGCCAAGAGGGACCACAGGCAGCCTCATTTCCTTGTTCATTCCAATCTGCTTATTTCCCTCCCAGCCTCTTCAGAGGCACAGCCTGACCTTATTTAACCACAGCATAGCCTGCACATGTCCCTCTTGTCCCAGAAGTGTCCTTATTTCCTAAAACACTTTAATCCTACTTTTCTGCCCCATCACCTCCTCTATGAAGGCTCTTTGCCAATGGGAATTGCAAGGAAGCATCCCTCTAGAAGGCCAAGGTTCATACATCCATGTGGTCCTCATTTTGACTCTGGTGCAGAGGAATGCTACCAGGAGAGGGTGGGACCAGTTCTCCTGTCTAAATATCATAGATTCATAGATTGGTTTGAGTTGGAAGGGACTTTAAAAATAATGTATTTCCAAGTCCCCCACCAGGGTAGGGACAGCTTCCTCTAGACCAGGTTTCTCAGAGGCCCATCCAACCTGGCTTTGGATATTTTCAGGGATGGGGCATCCATAACTTCTCCCCAGCACCCCCAAGGTGCCAGGTTTGCCACACCCTGCTCCTCCTACTCCTCTCTAGGGAATGGACTGTGCACAGACTCTGTGTCACATCTATGGATACTGCAAGGCACTTAAACAGCACTAGATGGCTGTTGGTTAGGCAACTGAACTGAACTGCTTAGGAATGTGAGATTTGCTCTGGAACAGCAGGGAAGGGATTCCAGACTGAAAACAGAGAGATACTTTGGCACAATTAGTTAAAGGAGACATTAGATGGTACTTCCTCCAAGGAAAGTAAGGATGAGAAGAATTAAAGTCACTTTCTTCCAGAGCAGAAATAATCAATTTGATTCTAGACACAACTGTTATTAAAAAAAAATGTTCTATAATAGCAGTGAAAACAGAAGTAGCAGAGCAAAAGCAGCCAGAGGTTCTGGGCCTGATGCTTTCTTCTGTGTTGCCCCTAGTGTACACTTCATGGCAGAATCAGCTTTTCCAAGCAGGGCAGCAGTGAAGGGCAGGCAAAAAGTTCCCAAAAATCTAGGTGAATCCTAGAATGATCTGGGATTTTACACCACAGTTCTGATCATCACTTCCCAGAAGTTTTTGTATCCCTAAGATCAAGGATGTTATCTACTATTTTTTGTTATTATTCACAAGTTCTCTGAAGCTAGATTTGTAGCACTTTTGCATTGTATGTTATTTGAAGCACAAAATAAGGGATCTCAAACAAAATATCAAAAATAACTATCGCTAATGTTGTAATTAGGTGTTCTTCAAACCCCTAACTTTCAGTGTACTGATTAAGGGCTTGGTAGGATAACTTCTCTGCTTTTGGGGGCATTCAACACCTACACAAAAAGATCAAAAGAAGGCAATCTTGCTGCTGATCATGCAATCAAATTTACTTTGCTTTTTCACACAGCTATCATGTCTGCAGGTCCCTTTCAAATACAATGTGAATTTGAAAATACAACATTTTTCCCTTGTACAAAAATATTCTTCTGCATGACCAAGAACACTCTCTGGCACCACTGTACATTGTGCCATGCTCTCATATATTGAGTAATTCCCTTTCCTTTAAACCACTGCACATGTGTTTTTCTTTTGACCCTGGATCCAAGGCTGGCAAGAGCAATGGGCAGGTCACGCTGTGATTTCCCCCAGAATTTCATGGAGTATTCACTTTAGACTTCAGTGGTTTCAAACATCATTCACTGATGTCTTTTGTGCATGTCTTAACAAAAAGCATGTACCTATTGCTTGTGAAATACCCCCTTTATGGGATACTCATGGCTACACATTGCAAAATATAGGACAACTAAAAGTAAAAGTTTTCCTTCAAGTGATGTAATGCCACAGAGTAAAAGGGCAATCCATACTTAACCTTGGATTAATAAAAATGAACTTGAATATGGACTAAATACATAAGTACTTCTGATTTCAACATGACTGAGCTCACAGGTTCCCCAGGGGCAAAATACAAATAGCACAGCCACCCCTGGCAAGTTGATGGGGCTAAGAAACTTTCTTCTCTCACTGAATATTTTACTGACTCAAATTATATACTTAGTTCTCAAGCATATTTAATAAAGTAATGCACAAGGAGACTTTTAGTCCTTGTGCATTACTTAGTTTTCTTTGTCACTATTTTGCAGCATCAGCCTTTTGCCTTCTGTGAAATTATTCCTGATCAACAGCAATTATATTAGAAACCAGCCAAGGGTAAGCTCAGTAATGTGTGGGAGCAAACATAGCAGAGGAGAGTTTCAACAAATGAACTCTAGTTACTCTCTCCTCTTGAGAGGAGGCTGCAGCAGTACTTATCCAATTTAAACAACACATATTCAGTCACATAGTAGAACTATTAGAGAATTCTAGGAAACACCATTTTTGTCCTAAGCCAACACCCGAAGTAATCATATATTTTTCATTATTCATTCATTTCACAGATATGTTTTTAATTAGCAAGGATAAAGAAATCCCAGGTACTGCAAAAAATCCAACAAACCAGTGCTAGTGTTCAGCAGCAACCTTCCCCCCCCTGCTATGCTGAAATAAAACCATGACACTTGGCCAGGAGGGTCCCTTGGTCACTGCTCTCCACCCTGAGAGAAGTTGAGCCTAGTGCCATGGAAAAACTGCAGTGTGAGTCATTAACATTCAGCCTACACAAATCCTCTCTATCCTAATGCCTGGGCATTGTGTTCCCTTCACAGCATCCCAGCAGCTACTGCGCAGTGTTGCAGCTCAGCGCTCAGCACTGGCCACACCCCCTTGCAAAAAGTAGCTGTGTTTCGATGGCAGATGAAACAATTATTTGGTATAAAATCTTCAGCACAAAAATGCATTTTTACTTTTCAGAGTAAAGATGCATGGGATAGAAGTAATCAAATGCAAAGCTGTCTAGCTAAAATTCAGAGGGGTTGGATGGGTTTTTTTCTTTTTGTTACACAAAAAAAATAAACCTATTTTAGCACATAGGGACATTTTCTCAACAATTTTTAAATGCTGAATAGTTTTGTTTCCAATCCAAAACCTAAATACATCATACCTCCAAGCCAATTCTTTTTTTTAGATTAAAACCACAAAGTAAAAAAGGAGTGTCGTGGTGTTTTTTCCAGCAAGTTACATGAAATGTGGTAAACAGGACCTGCACAATGCGAGATTAGAAAACCATATGAAGTGATGAAATGATGTATATAAAACTTCATTTTGCACAGCTCTGCCAGGGATAAAAGTGCTACTTCAGTGGAAGATATTATTAGAATTTGTAATGCTCTTGCCATGGAAATAGCTGTCATGTCACTCACCAGGATTATGGGTGGACAAATAAGAAAAGCAGATGATACATGAAAGCAGGAGAGATGGAAGCATTTTTCAGAATTAGACAAGGGAAATGAAAATGACATGTAAGGTCTAATTGGAATTCCTTTAGTCACTTGGAAAAGATATTAAAAAGCCTCTCTCAAAGCATTCTTATCAACATTTTTTTCAGGAATTAGTGTCCAGAATAATTTAGTCAGTTCATAAGCATATTAATTTGTCATTCTGTGAGCAGGTGGCAGAAAGCTTGCATATATTAAAGCCAGCCCATGAGCCTTTGTTTGGGCCCCAGCAGAGAACACAGCTGGGGAGCAGCAGGCAGCTGGCTGCCCCCTGTGCCCAGCTGCTGGGACACTGTCCTGCCACAGCCCTCAGCCTCAGGTCAACCACAGCCTTCATTTTACCACAAGAGCTCACCAGCAAGAAGCTGCAGGAACACATCTGAGCTAGGGGACAAGGGAGGGGCATGACACAACCAGGGTACTTGATTTCACTTGTGCTTCTTCATCCTGTTCAACAAACCATGCAGAAGGTAGGCAGAAGAATATTTAAGTTACAATCACTGTCTACTGTCTTTGAACACCACCTCCTATTCCCACACACGCTGACCCTCGCTCCCAATACAAACCTACCTTGGAAGCAGTGGTCAACAAAACCTTAAGGGAGGCTGGAAACAAATGACCCATAGGGAGCAAGAGCTGGCTTTCCCAACCCAGTAAGAAGTTTTACCTAAAGCCCACATACTGCTCAGCTTCTCTGGGAGACAGAAAGGCCCAGGGGTTATGTATTGGGGGAGGTACTCTCAGAGCAACCAGTGAAAACACAGTCAGTGTCCTCTTGCCACTCAACAGCTGGACAGGGACTACCTCTCATGGACATTGAAAAGCTGGTAATTTTCCTCAGCCTTCTCTGTGCAGTGCACTTGCAGGTCAGTCTTACCCAATCACTTCCCTCAGGACTGGCTCAAGTACCTGAAGTGCTCTGCTTGTAGCACATATTTGCCATTAACCCTCCCAGTCCAGGCTGGCAACTTAATTGTCTTTTGTGTCATCATCCTGCATAAACTGCCAACATCACAGCCCCAGTGAAAAATAGATAATGTGAATAGATACAAGAAAAAAAACCCTGACCTTGCAAGATTCCTTACTTCTCCAAAAGCCTGGCCAAGACACAGTGATCTGCATAGGAGTTATTACACTGGGACTAGCCTATGGATGAGCACTGAAACTGCTCAACACAGTCACTGCAACACAAAGAGGCTGTGGCCAACCTATTTTGATGTTGAGGTTAATGCTGTTTTTAGAAATTGGTTAGATTAAATGACCTCCAAGCATTCCTTCCACTAATGATATTCAACTCTATTCTTCCAAGAAGTCTTTACTGCATCTTATTGAAGATTCTTATTTTTTAAGATAATCCCGAGCTATAACCTTACTCCAGTATCAGTTTTTGCTTGTATTGTCCTTACTGCATTTATCAGGAATCCTTCATGCAACCTTTGGGGTGAGAGGAACTAGAATAGGGGCTATTGAGTTCTCCCCACACCAGTTGTTGGAGGGCTCATGTTGTCCCTCCAAACATTGCAAAATTTGCTTCTTTTGACAGAGGAACAAGTCCTTGATATCAAAGCAAAATTTAAATGACATATTAGAAAATTCTCCTTTACTAACCCTCACCATTTTCTCTCTGAGACAAGGGAATGACACTAAGGCTGTGAACACTCATCATCTGGTCTCCAAGAAAAAGCCTGGGAAACCAATCTAGTGAAGGCAGAGCACAAAGTGCTATTTTACCAAAACTAGAATGTTCTGTTTTGTTCCCTAACATGTTAACTCCTAACATTTCTTATGTTGGTTTTATTTAACCATCACAGAGTACTGATCAGTACCAGTGTGTGAGGTGTTTGTTGTAATCCCAGATGAAGTTCCCTATTTATAGCTCCCTGCTCCTTCAGCTCTTATTAGGGCTATCATTTTTTATGTGGAGTCATAACTGTTTTGTTCTTACATGCGTCCCTGAACATTCATTTATGCTGAATGTCATGTGCAATCTTTTTTTTTTTTTGCTCAGTCACCCACTATTACAAGGTTCGTCTACATGTCTTCACAGCTGGTTCTGCTTCTTACTAATTTGAACAATTTAATGCCATCAGCAAATGTTGGCAGCTGACAGACAACCCCTTTTCCAGGTCACATAGAAATCTGCTGAACTGCACAGACCCCACAAGCTTCTCTGGCAATTTTTCTCCAATCCAAGAACTGCACGCTTTCTTCTGCCCTGGTTCCTGACTTTAAATCTGCATAAGGATTTTCCCTTCTGTGGGTTGGCCAAGAGTGATATTCCAGGAGGCAGCAAGTGAATATCCTCTTCCCTGTGCTAAGATTCAGATCTTCAGCTTGTTTGGCTGGGCTCTGTCTCTCTGACCCACTACATCAAAACCACATCTCTGAATTCCTATAACTATGCTGATAACACTTCTGCCCCACAGACAGAAGATACACAGGTACATGGGTGTTTGCCTACACCCAATTCCTCACATGCCAAGGGCCTGCTAAGTTAAAAGGGGTACAAGTAACCAGAGCTGTTTTTCTCAAGATGCTGTTCTCCTGGTTTCAGGGCAAACAAGTGTCTGATGTGCAAGACTGCTTTCCTGCTTAAACCTGACTGCCAGGCTCCAGCCAAAACATGGGTAATTGAAATCTGAGAAAAAACGATATTTCTTCTGTCAGTTGTTTTTGTTTACTGCACAGCACAGGTTTTACTATGCCACATCTTTTTTTTTTTTTTTTTTTTTTTTTTTTTTTTCCACAGGACTCTTCCATTTATCTACTACACAGAATTGTTGGGTTTTACTTTGCAGTTATTTTGGTTTCACCTTTATTTTTCTACATGAGGTACAATTTAATCCCTGCTCCAGTGAAAGAATTAGTGGCTTCCTCCAGTGTATTTCAAGACCATCATCCTATCAGATCTCCAAATATGTCAGAAACATTCAGATGTCAAATGAGGAAAAATACATGCAAACCCTGCCAGAGTTTAGACATGCAGCTGACTGCTGCCACTTGGAAGAAAAGCACAATTGAGAGCCAAACCTGGTTTGCTTCTGTTACCATCTGCAGCACCAGGGAAGATGGGATATTTTGCCCACGGCACATGCTTCCTGACAGCAGAGTAAGAGTCAAAGAGGAAAACCTCAGGTTGTCACCACAGACTTAGAAGTAAAGGATGCTTTTGTGGACAGAGTTTTGGGTCCTCTGCCATGACCCAAAACCTGACCTCTTCTGCCTTTGAAACCTAAAATAGAGAGACACTAAATCTTCTCAAATAAAAAGCCACCATACCTTTTACCAGCACAGTCATAACAACACTCTCCACCACAGCCTCAGAGCAACCAAGGAAATGCTGGAAGGCAGTCCAGTCCCCGTTCACAGCAGGGCTATCAGCAAAGCCACATCAAGTCAGTCATAACCTTGTGTATCTCAGCCCCAAAAACATTAAAAATCCCTCTGGGTAGCTTTACTATGCAGTACACATCTCCTTTTACGTTGGCTCCAACCCAAGCACCCCATGGTGCAATCTTTGGGTATCACCCCTTATATACTGGGGAGAAATTTGGGTCCTGCATTCTTTGCAACTATTTTTCAAGTACTTGAGCACTTCACCCTTTTCTGTGTCAAAAATGACTGTCTTCTCTCTCTGTTAGCAGATCCATATTTACCCTGAATTTCTTTTAGCAGCTACCATACCTGCAGGATTCCTTCTTTGTTACCCTTAAAAGCCTGCCTCAAGTCTTTGCTCCAGCTGCGCTTTTGTCTTCTTGATTTCTTCCTTAGGCACACAGGGGATGCTTTAATACTCCTATTGTCTGTCCCCACTTCCATTTTCTTCATGATCCCCAGTCTTGTCCCAGTTGTCTTGAAATGTCCCAGTTGTCTTGACATGCTGTTTTTCGGATACATTCAGCCTGGGCGGACAGCTGGTATGAAAAATTATAGCTCAGCCATACAGCCCAGTAACCAAAATGAGCATCTTATAATGAGCAAGGTCAGGAAATTTCAGTAATTAGTAACTCTAGCCCTCCTACTTGTAATTATTTACTGTCAGCTATTGAAACCTGCACTCACTATGCTCTGGCCACATAATCCTTTTAAGCAACCCTGAAGTGTATTTGTGTTACTCAAATAAATATAGCACTGATCTATCCTAGCAAATGAGTGCTAGTGCTTGCTCTATTTAATGTTATTGCATTATCTTCCACTGTTTCTGCAGCCCTGGACATTTAAAATTTATTTCTAATACTTGTATCTTCTTTTCCCACAGCCACACCTAATTTTATGCTTTCTAGTCCATGCCAAGATTTTTAATATATCTGATGTCACTTGCTTGTACTCTGTTCCACTTCTTTTCATTTCATCTCAAGCTGTTCCCTGCCACTCACCTGCTTCTCCCCTGCACTTCTCTCACACAATCGGTTCCTATCTTCATCTTTCTTCTCATACATAGCTCTTCTGGCTTGACACAAGCTTTTGTCCATATAATTTTATTCCAGAGCAATACATTGTCACATATTATCTTCCCTCCTGCTGTGGGGAGAGGCCAAGCTCAAGTGCAGTGTTTTCCTAGGACACATTTGCTCTCCCCCTTGTCCTCTGTGTTAACCTCATCCCTGATCCTTATGGCTGGCAGCTGTCCTGGGCAGCCTGGGTTTGGAAGTGCAGACCCAGGTTCAGAGATGTCCTCAGTCCACCCACAGAGCCAGCAATCTTTTCTGACTCTAGCAGAGCTATTCCTGTCCCTTGGCTTCAGTGGACAGAGAGATGCTCTAAACAGGACTGTTACAGCATGCAGGCCTGAGCTAGGTGTTGGGTTTGTTTGGTTTTTTCCTCCTTCCCAACAGAGACCCAAGATCACTGTTTTACATCCTACAAAAGTCATTGGCCTTTCTTGGAAGATTGAGGTCAGTAAGTCATACCACTCCTCCCACCCAGGTGCCGTAAAGCTGTGCAGAGAGCTGCCCCTTGCTGTTCCTGGGTGCCACCAGCAACAGTGGGAGAGACAGTGCCGAGCTCGTCTGGCAGCAGCCAGGAAGAATAACCTACTCAGCAAACTTGGAGGCAAAGCCCCCTGCCCTGTACTTTCGGCATTATCTTGGGCAAGTCCAGCTGCTTCCCATTCCCTACTGAGAACAGAGCTTTCCTGAATCTCCTTAGTCTCACACTGGCCTATGAGATATCCTGAGAATATACAGAGCACCATGAATATTGATAAGATAAACACAAATTTGGAATAAGAAATCAAGAAAGCTGCCAGAGCATGTTTTCTATTTTCTTTGCCTGGGGGAAGCACGATCGCTATCCGTTCGCTTTGGCAACATCCACCCACGCAGAAGGGAAAATAGAGGGAAGCTGGCAGAGTGAGACTTCCAGCCTAGGTCTACAAGGACATACCACAGTGAGATTTGCCCACAGCAGATGCATCTTTATAAAGGAAAGTGCCTGGTTCCCGTTGTGGCTGACCAAAAGATAGCTCCAGGAGCTGCCAAGCAGCTGAATCTACAGGATCATCATTCTAAGAGCACCATCCATTTAACTGAGCAGTTAGCCCCACATAAAAATCAAAATCAGCCAGATGGTCTCTTGTCACTGTGTGCACCACTTGGTATGAGTCAAATGGCTTTTGCACACTTTGTCTTCTGAAGTGTTGCCTAATTTGTTTTAACTGTTTAAAAATTGAGTGTATCCTCAACACTTTAGCTACTCCTGCTTGTTTGCTTCATTCTGTTAGGAAGTACTAAATATTTAAAAAGGTCTTACAAGGTACCTTCTAACAGCAGGTTCAGCTGTTGCTGTGCTACACATAAATAATTTAACCCCCTGTGGAATAAAAATGAAGCCTGGAATGGTGCACTGGTATAACCTTTATATTACGCCTCTGTGTGCTGGCAGATGGGAGACTACAGCAAGGGCTTCGAGGCTGCGACAAGACTGCTCAACATGTAAGAACTTCTCTGTTCTCAACTCCCTACTCTGCCTCTCACACCTTCTGCCCCTGAGACCCCAAAAATGAGCTTCCTCCTTTCCCCCTTTCAGCTCTCCCCCTTCCCTATTTGCTCCACGCACCTGGGAAGGCTGCTTGTCGCTATAGGAACACGGCAGAAGCCAGCAGTCCTGCCGCCTCCAGGTAAGCGATGCTTTATCACGGCACCAACTGGCTGACAGGCAGGGGATGTGCTGGAGTCTCCCTGTGCATAGAAGGGGTAAGAAACACCGTCACTGCAGAGGGCAAGCTGTACTTTGGCTTTCCCGCCCTCATAGAAAGGGCGCTTTCTTTCAGAGGGGCTCTTGCAAATGTTTCAGCCTTTATTGCTAATAACAGCCTTGCTTGCTGCCCCAGCAGATCTCCTTTCAAGGGGCATCCTCCCAGTTGTTGGTACATCTCTCCAGAGCCTTTACAAGGGAACCAGATTTCCCAGACAGCTTTGTCAGCAGAGCAGAGGCTCCACCAAACTCCACAGCAGCAGACCAAGCCTCCCTGCGAACCTCCACTGTGGACCAGGACAGGCATGCAAAAAGGAGTTCATACCTCTAATTATTTGACCCATCAGCTTGCCTGAACATATTCAGTGGTGTTTTCACAGACTAGCTGACTAGGAAAGCATTGAGCCATAAAGGCAAAAAATTCACAGAAGTCATTTTGTGTACCTGCAGCTAAGGTGAAGGGTGCTGGGACTCTGTAATTACAGCTCTGAATATTTGAACAAGACGACAAACTTGAATTCTGTCCAATTCAAGTTTCTGGCTACAAGTTTGTTTTGTTTTTTGGGTTTTTTTTAATGTACAACTGCATAATACTAAAATGAGGGGAAGGGAAGCAAACAAAAAGCAAGTAAATTAATACAGATTTAAGTGCAAACACCAGCTTCGCCTGAAGTAACCTGGCATTAGGAGGCACTGCTGGGTAACAATGCTACAGACAACACAGGCAGACCTTTAAAAATAGTAGCATGGAAATTATTAGCACACCAGCTTGCTATTCCACTTCAGCTCCGTAACTCGAGAGGGCTCTGCTCCTGCTAAGCAAAATGCAAGGCACGTCTCATGGGTAGCATTAGCCTCGTGAGTACAGCACTTCCCACACTGTTAAAAATAACCTCACTTGTCTCTATGTGCCGGACTTTGGGGTTGGTTTTGCTTTCTGCTTTAGCATATCAACAAAATTTCCAGGCAAGCTAAGAAAATATACTTCATCAAGGTGAAAGTGAGACGACCTGTGATGTGAGTTAGGTCACTTAGACATCCTGTTTATCAGATTCAATCAATCGAGACAGTGAAGTGTTTCATGCCACCACAGTGCTTTGTGGCTTCAGCTGCATTTTTCTTGACAACACCCCCGTGACAAAACCAGCCCTGCACCATTAGTGCAAGGAGAGGTTGATGCACAGAAGCAACTTACATAAGGCCACACAGAAAATTGCTGGCAAAACAGCGAGCCTAAATTGCAGTCTGAGGATATAATATCCTTTATCAACTGCATTTTTTTTTCTTGATTGCAGGCAAAGCTCATTTGTATTGCAAGTTCCTCCCTGCCAAATGGGAAGTCCCCAGAACACCACCCAGGTGCATCCCAGAACAGTAATAGCTTGGGAGATCCCTGTAATTTCTCACAGGAGGATGCTGTGCAGCTGCTTGGCTGTAAGCACCAGCCCTCAGCCCTGAAGGCTAAAGGGTCAAACAGTGGAGTGCCTCATGGCAGCAAGTACAGCAAGGAGCAATCTGGGACTTTCTCTATAACAGGTCAGGAATATTTTATTTTACTTTTTTTTTATTTTTTTTTTTTTTTTTTTTTATTTTACTTTTTTACTGAGCTGGATGAAACCCTTGTCCAGTGCTTGCTACCAACATCTGAAAGCAAGTATGTCAAGGCAGCGTTACCTAACCAGAGCAGCCAGTTCAAATAAAAAAGCAATACACAAATCCAAAAACCAGACTAAGCACCCAAGAAACTTCACATATGCTACTTCCTGCCCAGAGTATCTATGGGGTTTTAATAGCACATTTGAATAATCCAGTTCTTTTCAGGCTACTCATTGGGCTGGAAACCTTGCAGTCAGGCAATCAGGTCTCTTCTTACCCACCATCTGGGTTAGAAAGAGCTCCACAAGGTTTTCTGTCATCTCCCCGCAAGGCAAAAACAGTGAGGCTACAAAACCAAGAGATAATGGCTTTATACACAAAACCCTTTAACAATACTCAGGGTCCAATGTTTCTTATTTCATTCAAGGCCATTAAAGCCAGCTCACACAGCAACTCATCTATTGCACTTGTCAGCAAACGCTGTTCAAAGCTGACCTTCACTCAGACCACAGCATCCCAAGATCTGATGATAACTCCACTTCCTCCAAGCCTGTCCTGAGCTCAGAAATTCACCATTTGGCTTGAGGATTTCAAGCTCTGTTTGCTGACAGTGAACATTGCACATCCAAGCCTGACTCTTTATTCTTAGCTAGTTTCCAGCAACTGCCTTTGCTTGGTTCATTGATTTATTCCCTTCCTTAGGCTGCTCCAGATGACCTTGCTCTGCTCCACACACCAGGATAGACCATCCTTTGCAGCAAAAAAATTCATATGTCCTGAACTGAGGCAGGCAACCACACCAAAACACCTCCCCTCACTTCAAATAGCAGAAAGGGCTGCACACACACCAGGGACAAAAGACAAAGCAGTGGTCAGTGTAAAATGAGTATTTTACATAATGATACCTACTGAATTTTTAAATGTTGGGGTAACAGAAGGTAGTTTGAGAAGGTGGGTTATTTTAATTTAACCCAAGATTTTTATGGGGGGAAAAAGCCTTTGGCCTGCCCTACAAATCAGATGCTAGTATTATCAGAATGTCAGAATAGGGCAGTTTATTTAACCATAAATACTATCTTTTTCTTTTTCCTCTTTTAATGCTATAGCACCAAACAGTTGCAGACCTTTTTACCTAGGCATATGCTATTTGTTCATCCATCAATATTCCAAAGGTTTTCAAGAATGGCCAGCAATCTGAGAGCTGCAAATTTATAGCACTCCAGGTGTGAAACATTGTGAAGAATATTACTCTAAAAATAAAGGTCTATTTAAAGTGTCCCATGTGGAACACAAATAAATCAGGCACTTCAAATCAGTAGTTATTATGAATGCCTCAGCCTTTGGCCTTAACAAGGTTTCAACAGAATGAGCAGTATGTGATGCTAGTAAGAGAAAATCCTCAGTCTGTGTAAGCTTCAAGCTTGACTATTTAGATTACAAGAACCTCATATTTGCCCATATAGTATTCTTCTATGGCATAAAAACCAGTGTATCTTTAATGTTCTGGAGGGATAAAGATTATTTTCCCATTAATAATAATAAATACCTTAATCTTATTTAAACCTTTGAAATATACCCAAACAACAACAGTGCCTCAACAGGATTCCCATTTGTTACACCTGCCACAACTTCTTCATAAGTGATCTTATACTACACAGTTCAATTTTTTCAGAGTTATTTTAAAGACACTACATTATTTATGACTCCTGCCAGTGAGTCATAACTGAGAGGTGATGGAGGATGGAAAAAGATAGAGAAATGTGAGCAAAGCTCCTCAGCATTAATTTAGGTGTTTACTTTAAGCAGTAAAACCTCATGAATTAAATTAAACCTCTGAAATTAAAGAGGTCAGTGTGCTGTCTCTGATGTGTTCAGCTTAGACAGGGCCTTTGCTACCAGGAGGCAGGTCCAGCTGGAAGGGAAAGATGTTAGAAAGCCACTGAATCAGCCAAGAGATTCCCTGCAGATTTGCTTCATTTTTCCAAGTCACTGCCAGCTTCCTGTACTTTCCTCCTGAATGCTTTTGACATGTCAGCTGCTGAAAGGACCAACTCCACTCCTTAAGAGAACTAGAAATCCGGGAATTAGGAAGATAAAAATACTGATATACAATTCGATGTCTGTCCTGAGAAGCACTATCATTGAAGTTTATGAGAGGCACTGGGATTTCCTCTTCTTCAAAGAGATGGATCACAAAGCTTTTGTCTTACACAAAGTTTTTGGCACACCCACTGTCCAGAGCTCTGTGAAGAGGAAAGGAAGCACTGCTCCTTGCTCCTGACACTGCAGCTGACTAAGCACTGGTGACAGGCCCACCTGAGATCTGTAGGAGGGAGCACCACCCATGCCCAGGCTTTCAGCCATGACATTTGCTGACACCACTTTAGGTGTGAGCCTGTGAGAATCTGTGTGTTTTACCTGAGTACCAACTGGAGCCAGTAGGCAGGCTGTGCTCACTGGAGTCTTTCTCTTCCCCTAAGCAGTGATGGATAGCACATTGTCATGATCCATGTAGGGGTAATGCAAGTAGGAGGAACTAGCATCCAGTTTCATGGCAGCGGCTTAATGCAAAATGTTGTCTTACACCCTCTTGTGGAAAGCATTTCTCCAAGATCTGCAACACAGGAGACAGATGACAAAATGGCAGATAATAAGAGACTTTTAGGTTGGAACAGGATGGATGGGACAGAAATCTCAGTCTTGAACATGTCGGCTGGCACCAGAAAAATAGATGAAGTAAAGGACTAAATTCTGTTTAATTAATGCCAACAAAAAGGGGGCAAGTATTTTGTGGTCTTTAAATACAAGAGCTCAGTCATTTTGCTACGTCTAAGGAAATAACTTCAAGTCTTTCATGCACTATTTTGGCACTGACCTCTTGCTCAGCTTTGAGTTATCTGACACACCAGACAAACCAGTAGGATCACCTGCCCTTCCATGCAGACCTGGTCTTTCTCTGGGAATCCTTTCAATTCCATGCACTACCCATGGTTCCCATGAAGTGTTTAATTTTAATAACTTCCAACAGCATTCACACAAATCTTGTAAAATAATCCCTGTCCAAAGCTCTATACAGAAAGTAACACCTGGTTATGTTTCCCCTCAGCACCACTGCAGTCCCAGATCACAAGGGAAAGATCTCTGGATAACTGAACCCCACACCTAATCTGTCATTTACAGAAAAAGGATATAATGAAAACGTTGTCATTTCTGTTTGCTCCCCCTATGGCGCTCCTCACAAATGTGGCATAGAAAGCTGTGTATCCATCTCCCAAATGCCACTGCACAGCTCTGAAACCTTCTGCCAAGTTTGGAATATCAACTACTATTCATTTATTAGAGTTGTTTGCTCTCAGTAAGTGACCCTTTTAAAAATGAAAAGAACTCAAAAGACTTTTTTGATTTGCAGGGAGCCCAGCATTTGACAGCCGCCTTCTGTCCCCAAAGGGCAAAATTTGGAAGTATAATTGCTTGGGGTGTTAGCAAGGCTCCACTGCAAGTCACTTTCAATCTAAACACATATTAAAAATGAGCTTGCTTCTCGATGTCCTCAACTATTTATACCAAAAAGAGACAGCTGGTTGTTTCTAGTACTCACTGAAGAACTGCTTTTTTCTACCAGGGTCCCTGTGTACTGCACTAAAGCAGGGATGAAGTGATATATAAAAGCCCCCATCACCAACCTACTTTAAAGGAAGGTTGCTTTCCAGCTAATGAAATGGATAGCCTGCATTGAAATGGATAAAGAGTAAACTGCATCTAATGCCAAGTGACACCAGCATATTTGAATTTTACCTAGTTTGTCTGCCTTGTAGGGTTTTGTGCACGAGCAGGCCTGAGCTTCTACCAGCACTGGGCGAGCTCCATGAGATGCATCAAAAAGGGCACTGTAGATCAAGAGGAAGGTCAGTTCCAGCATCTACAGATGTTTTTTCCCTGATTGTCTCTGACTTTAATGCTTTGATCACAAGCCCAGCATCTTTCCGAGGATTTCTGTTCCTGAAATTGCTGGAGATGGAAAAGAAAGTTTCAGTCCCCCATCAACAGTATGAACAAATTACAAGTGGTCCCTGAGAAAGCAACTCAAAGAACAACCAAAGCATTATAAAAGATTCAGGACTCCACAGCCTCAGAGTGCCTATTTTACTTGTGTTATAATTCCTGAGCATTTGAAATGAGCAAGGCTCAGACAGTGAGGAAACTTTGAAAGAAGTCAGCATATTCCATGACTGCTGTTTGATCTGGGTCCCTGCCCTCCTGAATATTTGACAGTTGCTCCACAATTTCTAATTAACTAGACTGAGTGGTTGGATAAAAAGGACATCCCCAAACTAATTTTTAAAAAAGCCATCCTCAAAAATCAGTTCCATCTGAGATTTTGGAACCAAATCCCAGAGTTTTAATTGCTTTATTTTGGGTGCTTAAACAACTAAAATAAACACATTCTCCTAGGGAAGAGTCTGCTTGTGTGAGCAGGAGATGTGAAATTCAGGAGTGGGCTGGGCATGACAGCCTGACTTTCTCCAGCAAAGAAACCCAGCAATACTGTGTGTTAGTCTGATTTATTTGATCTCTCTTGAATCCCTGCCTAGTTATCTTCATTGGTGCTGCAGATGTGGCATCATTTTGACATACCTGAATTTCTGTTGCAAAACGATGAGAGCAGAAGAATTCTGAGGGAGGGAGAAAAGTTGTTAAGGATACTAAATGCTACTATAAATAAAAAATGTAAGAAATACAAGTACTAAATGAATTAGGAAGCAGCTAACAAGATTAGAACTGAAAAAAATCATAGCAATTTCAGGAAGCACTCAGGTTTTTCAGATTTCAGAGGTAACCAAGAGAGGAAAATGTTAAACAATTGTTGCTTCACTCAACCCTGGCACTAAAACTTTTAATTTTGAGGATTTTTAAACACATTGTCCTTGTGCCAAGTGCAAAAAATCCATCCTCAGAGTGATTAAGTGCTGAACTGAATGTACAACTTCATAGATGAAGAAATAATGAATACTTTAAGTATCAGCTCTTGGCCAAAGCACATCAGAGGACAAAAGAAAGAGCAGACTTTACTTGAGGTAAATTATTAAAACTCTAAGGATTTACCATTTTAAAACAAGCACTACTGTGGTACATTTTTGATATGGAAACAGAAATACCTTTGAGACACTCTAAAGACAGGAATCTTACAAACAAGTTACAGCCTTTTTCCAATATCGGATCATTTTGTGCCTGGTTCTAAGTCTAAACCAGCACCAGAAAAATTCCCCAAGGTGCTAAAGGTTTTCTTATGACTGTTAAACTTACATTAAAATGTTAACTGGAGTTTAGGAGGCATGAATTAAATTAGTTCAGAAAAAAAGAACATTGAACAGCTTCATTTTCTCACAAAACCAGACACTACCAGTTGGCAAAAGCATATCTACAGGTATACCTATTTGAAAGGTCTGCTCTTTAGGTACTTATATCAGAACAAAGTTATTGGTATGTGTGGGTTGGTAACAAATACTGCACCTCCCAAATGAAAATATACTCTTTCCTAATTTAATGCCTGAAAAACTGCAGACATTACACATCACAGCCACTGCAAAACAGAAAAGGGGGATGACGCCTCCTACCAACACTCTGCCTGAAACACTGCCTTCTTAACAGCTCAAACTGCATTCAAGATTAAGCAGTTTAGCTGGTATGCAATTACACAAATGTGCTCATGTCTGCAGTATTTTTCTAGGACTAGTCCTGCCTGGACCCATCACAAAGCCCAGTAGAGCCTAATAGAAGTAGGTTAGTCTCTGACAAGCACTGAACTCAGGAGACATGGATGCGGGATTATTTTTTCTTTTCCTAAAGGACACAAGGAATGTGTCTTTTTGGTGAGTTTGTGTGTCTGCCACCATTTAGTCCTTGTTTCATTATTTACACTACACCCTCAGGTTTCTAAAGAAGAACATTTCTGTGGCACTGCAAATGCATCTTCCAGATATTTTGGGGGAAAAAATAAAAACCACATTTTATATTTCTTTCTCAGAATGTAAGAGAAACTGATTACTTCTAGGAGCTTTGTTCTCTTACAGTCTGTGGCTGAGTTGCATGCACACAGTGATGAAAACTTAACTCAAGGAAATAAATAATGCAAAAAGTAAGTAAACTCCAGCAGTATAACACCATAAATCAGAAGACACTAAAATTTACAACATCCTTTCTAGTCTTTTGGGCTGACTTGGTACTGACAGCAGAAACACTGTGGCAGAAATAGCACCATGACACATTTCCATTTAGTAGTAAAAGATCCCTAAGAGAAATAATCAAGCTGTTAAACTTGGAGGAATGGGGAAATACAATGCAGACAGTAGGAAAACACACCATGGTAGAGGAGAAAATGGGCACCAAAACTGACTTTGGCAGTCTGGAAAGATGCAACAGAAAACATGCAGCTCATTGGGGATGGTTAGTGGCAGAAACTTGGTACAAAACAGAAAGAGCCAAAGCCTTGCTGACACTGATTGTAGGATCCTCCTTTAAGGAGCAGGAAAGCCTCTTGTGCCGTCTTCCCCTCTGCCCCCTAGAAGGGGTAGTAAAACAAGTCTCTGTCCCTGAAGAGGACCAGCTCCTACATTTTTTGCCAAGTAATTATGGGCTTCAAGTCCAACCCAGTATTATACACGTCAGACTGATACCTCTGCTCAAGGCTACCACAGGATATTTTTGATTTTGATCTTCAAACGTAAAAAGTTTAACTAAAATACAAATTCAGTAAGACATCCGAGTTTACTACCAAACAAAACCTGTTAGCTGTACCTCCAAAAGAATTTTCAGTCTTATATACATTTTTAGGATAATTTTAAAAACAGCTCAGTTTCTTTAAACAACATGTCAGTTTTTTGTTGCAAAACAAAGATTGTAAACAGTCTAAGTTCATAGAATTTGGTCATTACTTCCACAAAAAAACCCACAAAATAAATAAAACCCCATCGGCTCTAGGTTAGATTATTACAAATAGCAATTTCAAAACTTCAGAAATACTCTATTTACACGCTGATGACAGAATCCTCCAGTGGCAAAAATTAAATTTACTGCAATAAGCACTTGTCACATTTTCTCTTCTTCACTACAACTTCTTTCTAGCTTTCAACAGCAACTTTAGTTACATTCATAATTACTATTTGCTTACTTCCAGAAAAAATAAAAGTAGTACCATGAAAGTCAGGTAAAAAGTAATAGAATTATATACAAAATATGTAGCTAGTATTTGTAATCTGATTTGATCACTTTATAAGCACGTAGTTACATTGCCATAATACACAGAAATCAGTTTTCTATTAGTTTCCTCTGCTTTAATAAAAATCTAGAACCAACCAAAGATCTAAACAAAAAAAAACCCAAAAAACCAAAACCAAACAAAAATATCATAGGAAAAAAAAATAACATCAAGCAAACAAAACCTCATGAAGCAGATGCCTAGAGTTTTAAGGCCTTTGATTACCTTGACTGACGCTGAATAACTGATCCAACGACAACTTACCCAGGAAAGCATCTGATTCCAATTTGGAGATCCTAACAGATGTCAATCTCACCTATTCCCACAGAAGCAAACTCAAAGGGCTCATCAGGATGCTCTATTTTCTTCAACACTTCAAGTTTCCATCCTATATCTTCCACGTATTTCTCCTCTTCATGATTTTCTCCAACACATGAAAGCATTGACATCTTTTCTTTCCATTCAGAAATATATGCAGTAACACAAGACTCTTCTGTTTTCCTAACAGAAATTTTTTTAGTGATTTTTTTCCCTGGACTTCACAACATCTGATTTCTTTTCTGAATTCCTCCCTAAATCTCGACACCTTTTAAAAAGTATTGCATCCAGTTATTCAGTACCTGTATACAATCTCTGCACGATGCTAGCAATAACAAATCTTATGCAGTCAAAAAGCAATTTTTCCTTTTGTTACAGCACTTCACCAGAGTTTTAAGTTCAGCTGTTTGTTCAGAATAAGACCTGCATTTTCTTCTAGCTTCCACTCAAATAGGTCTTCTATTGATGTGGCTGGCAATAATTTTTTTTACCCTGAAGCTGCATGTTTACACTAAGACTGTCTTGAATCTGAAAAACCATTTAGAACTAAATTTTACTTATACTATTATACCTAGCAGCATAAAGTACTAAGAATTCTTACTAAGACTCTGTGTCAAAGAGTTTCAAGTGCATAAACGGAGCAGATATTTTGCTCCTGCTTTTCTTGGCCATATTCTCTGAGAAGAGAGAAATTCTCCCTTCCACATTCTGCATTATGTTCCCTGCGTGAATGGCAACTTCAGGAGTGAACCCTGTTGTTGGGGGGAAGGAACAAAAATGAGACTGGCAGGCAAAGGGCTCATGTCCTTTCTTCTGTGCCACAGGAATACATCACTTGGTCACTGCAGCCTCATGAGGCACACTAAGTATGATTACACTTTGCTTTTCTTTCTAAGCCATCAGGTCCTGCTGTAAAACATGCAAAAGCTAATGAGGTCATGAAGCAGACTCCCAGAAACACGTGCTTTTGCAGGCAATTTTTTAACACTGGAAAGGCACTTTAATTCCAAAACAAAAACCTCAGTTTCTTTATGCATTTATAAGAAGGAATTTTAGGGTTTTTTTCATTAGCTACTTAAAAAGCCCAGAGGAAGCTCTCATTGCAGCAACTTGGCCCTTCTCAGGAAAGCAGTCCAGCCAAGACAGTGAAGAGACTGGGCTGTAAGATTTATTTTCAAGTTGATTCAGTAACAGTGTGCTATTTATATGCTCCTTGAATATCGCCCCAGAGCCAAGAACACCCACACAGTATAAAGATGTAAAGCACAATTAAATCTTTACTGAATAGATCAATTTCCCCCTCACTAACACCAAGGCCAAGTGTAGCTCCATTAAGTAAAAATTAGCAAGAATGAGACCCCGTAAGTCCCCAGGAAAATCAGGCCGGCTGCAAAAAAAAGCTATCTAGAGCTTGGTTTTGCTCACTGACACTTCTAAGACAGCAAAACCTGTGGTGTTGGAGGAAACTCTTCTCAGAAGTGACTTAGGCCACCTCCATGAGGCAAGAAAACAATAAAGACTGTCCCAGTCTTCACCATTTCAAAGTGTACCACCAAACCTAGTAGCTTTAAAAGAGGTACACTGCTACTTTCCACAGCTATTTCACTGCAAGATGAATAGGATAAAAGACATAAATATATAATGAGTACAGTTGGATAGACAGCTTTTAGTCAAATAATATGAAAAAAAATTGTGGATAGTATCTTTTGCAGTAGTTAATGACAGGACTGGTACAGTTGCCATTAATTGGCACCTGATTTGGCACATCATTACTATAAAGGAAAAGAAGTGATATTTGAAATTCTCAGTGAAGTCACAAAACTCATCTGTGAATGTGAAAATTACTAGAACCCTTATTGTTCAAACTGTGGATTGTTTCAGACTCCAGCTCAAAACTCTGAACATGAGAATTGCCAGCAAGTCACAACCAGAGCTAAACTGCAACTTCAGCAAGGTACAAGATTCAAATTTAAAATGCTGCAGATGAGTCTTTTCTCAGGGGTGCTGGAATTTCTTGAGGATGCAAAAAGGTGCCTAAAGGAAGAAAGGTAGAATGTCTCCTTCTGGAAAAATCCCCTTCTGCCACACGTCCACTAGGAAACTGAGAGCCACACAGTGTAAAGCCTTCCCCTACAGTCCCTCTCTCGTGGACAAAACGTTATCGGAATTTATCAGCATTTATTTGAAAGAACTTCCAAGCTTTTTTCCCCAGACCTTTTAAAATTCCCTAGGGCAATGGGAAGGAAGGTCTTATCTGGAGGAGACTTTCAAAAGTGAAGCTGTGCACCAGGTTACAGGAGTACCTTAAAATGTACTGAGTACATTAAAAGCCAGTTAGGGTCAATATGGCTGAGTTCCCACATACTTGCCACCTTACAGGCTTCTCTTTTTGACCAGCAGTTCCATTTACAAACCTACTCAGCAACAGTAGTCTTGTAAAGTGTACATGTAACAAGTCACAAGTTGTTCCATTTATTTGAGTAAATATCTGGTAAATAAAATCATCAGTAAACATTACAAAATTAAATACATTAAAAAAGCTTGCCAGTATACATAAAATTCACAAACATGTACTTCTTTTGAAAAATAAAATATGTTCAGAGCACCCTTGATATAAAATGCCTGACTAATGTCACCTACCAGTAAATGGTAGTTTATCAAACATTCTAGTTAGGACATTTTCCAGAAGGGAGCAGGGATCTCTCTTCTTGCTCTTACAAGTAAGAGAGCCCATGTTAAGAATCCTCCCACTTCTCAGGGCAAAGCCATAAACAAAAGCTACATTACTCTTTGCCTATCTTTACAGGAGAGGAATCTGCATTTGATTAAGACCACATCATTAAATGCAGTACAGTACTTGCAATTCATTTTGCTATCACTGCCTTTCCTCCAGCATGAACCAGCTTTTAAATGGTGATGAACATTCCTCTAGATATCACTCTAGGCCCATATTCAGTACAGGTTAGCACAGCTCCAAGACACCATGAGGTGGAGAGGAAGTGATCCTGGCAAAGCATCAAAGTCAATCAAATAACTATTAAGTCTACAAATTAAGCCCTTAAAATTCCCAATTTTCATATGCTGCGGTCTAAACAAGGAGATATGATGATATTCTTCACTGGGCTGCTTTAAGGGTATTTAGAAAAATGGCAGCATTCATTTTAGTAATCTAAATTGGTACCTTTTGGTAGCAAATTTGCAATAACCACCATTTAAATAATTTACTATAACAAACTTCTCCTTCCATCCATGTGAAACAGTATTCACGACCCACTTTAAAATTTATGTACAGACAAGCACAAGAAACTTGATATCCATGAGTTAAATGTACAACCAATTTAAGAAATGTTATCCAACTAGTTGCAAGGAGAACTCTCCTAGCTCTGTAATTTTACAAGATCTTCTGGTTCACCACATAGGCTGCCCCTCATCACTAACTCTTGGATTCTTCACTTGCTTCAGGAATCCTCAGGTGAAAGTTGAGCGGCATCCAAATTGTTGATATTTTTGATAAAAAATAATTGACACTTAAAAAAGAACCCTTAAAACACACAAAAAAAATTCCTTGAGTCAAAACTGAATAAAATCAAAAAAGTTGTGGAGAAAGACAATTATTTTAATAAAGGTCTTGTATTCAAAGTCCCATTTCCCTTGCCATGTCTTTTACAGAGTGCTATTACTTTGAGTTATTTATATACTCTTCTTTTGGGGGGGACTGAGTTTCCTCATTCCTCTTATCCGAGTTAGCAGCTCTTTGATAAATTCCTAGGGAAAAAAAAAAATTAATTTTAATGATCCCATAATACCATAATTGAGGGTTTTTTTAAAAAATGCAAATGATACATTTTTATTTAAGCTTTTACTGTTAAGCTGGAATTTCTCTGGCCAGATACCAGGAACCTTATACACATCCTTCCCATCTAGCAGAAGTGTGAACAACAAGCTTTTTTTTGTGATTGTGTCAGCTCAGTTATAACCCATCTTTCAGGCTTTTACTGCACAGGGCCTTATACCAACTACTGAATGAAGCAAAACCTTCAAACTGCTGAATACAATGCAAACAGTCAAAGCAGACTTCCACAGCTTAAGCCTGCACAAAAATCAGCACTCTTGCCAAAAGAGGTGTTTCTATTGCCACTTTCCATGCTGGAGCTAGTATTTTGTTTGGCTGCATACTGAGCTGTACAAGAAAGTTGATCTGCTAAAAAACTCAGCTGTTCTTCCTCTTGCCCTGCTACTTTCCCAGCTGGCTCAGCCCTCTGACCAGGTCCACCACTCAGCACCCCCTAACAATTGTGTCAGTCCAAGGCAAGGCAGGGACAAGGAGCCAGAGGTAGCACCAATGATGGGTGAAACTGGTTGCAGAGCTAAGTGAATGACACTACTTTAAAAACAAACAAACAAACACCAAACACCACCCCCCCAAAAAAAAAAAAAACAAAAAAAAACCCACAAAAGAAATCAATTAATGGATCAGGCCTTAATTCACAGTGATATTTTCCCCAGTTTCAGCAGATTTCCTCTTTTTAAACTGTGTGAGAAGAGAAGCTTACAGATTTGCATAATTCTTTGAAATTCTTTTGGTATACAATTTCTTGCAGGTGCATTAAAAGCTAAATGACCTCCTTACTGTCACATTGGGAAAATAATGTTTATCCACAGTACTATGTATATACCTACAAAAAGGTTCTTATGAAATCAGCTAGCTGTAAACATGGAATGCAATTATTCAGTTAGGTTGATCTGAAAAGCCAGGCTGGACAGGGTTTTGAACCTTGTAGATGGTGTCCCAGCCCTTTGCAGGGAAACTAGATGATCCTTAAGGTCCCTTCCACCACAAACCATTCTATGATTCCATGAATAAAAGCTATTCTAAAAGCATGATTTCCTGGATGAATGCTTGAAATTAGAAATTCCAGTGAACAAAGTCACTACTGAAATGACAATACAGTACCTTTCAAAAAAAGGTCACACTGAAACATGTATTACAAGGTGCTACATTTTTCATAAGAAAAGTCTGTGTAAATGTGTATTTTAACTTGAGAAATACATCAGGTTTTGTGGTGGATCATGGTCCAAATAAACCAATTTCCTTTGCTGACAGATTATGCACATCTATAGTGAACTGCACATCCTGTTGCACTGCGGTTATTGTTGCATCCACACTACCTGTGGCTGCAATGAACAGCAGCAATGGCAGAGCAGCTTCAAGACAGTGGGGTCTCCACCCTGAACTAAGTGAAGGCCACTTCAGGAATACATCTATGCAAATTAATACCATGCCTTCCATCTGGACAGACAGCCTAATAAGATGATCAGAAAAACAAGTTTCTTTAGACCCCCAAATCATCTCCCTCCATCCTCTTGAAGCTGTCTTGTTTCACAAAGGCACAAGCCATTGCAACAACATCAACTCTAAACTTGGCACAATCCAGTACTTCTCCACTAAAAAATCAGAAGAAGGAAGACATGCTTACTCTAAAAATTCACAGCTTCCAACAAACTTTACATTAGTTCTCTGTCATCATATCATCGCTGTAAGGACTTGTTAGATAATGCAAAACTATATGGCATGGCACTGCTTGAACCACATAAACACACTTGAGGATTTTTTACTATCAAGCTTCTATAAAAATCTGCAGTATGATCATTAGAGAAAGAAATTCCCTAAAGCGATCTTAAAAGAATTTTACTTGTGATTAATGTCACTTGTATTACCTTTCAAAAAGTCTTTCCATTAAAAAAAAAACAAAAAACAAACCTATAGTCCCATGCCACAACATCAGATTAAGACAGCTTCAGAGAAGAATGGGTTAAAATGCCTTTAAAAAACTTTATTAATTGTCTGTTCAAGCCACAAAGAAGACAAAGATACTCTACAAGAAGACACTGCATCTGGAAACTCTCCAGCATCTTCACAGAAGTAAGAGCCTTATGGGAAGGGGCATCTGCAGAGTGGACAGGGACATCTCAGGTACTCTGTAGTCACTTGGGATATCCCACCCTGCCATTCCTCTGCCCATTCTCCCATAACTCAGTAGAGTCTGGAGCAAGTTTCCCTTAGACATGAAATGTAGCCAGGAGTCAGATGCTTTTTAACATGACATTATATAAAAAGAGAGTAATTCCTTCCCTTATACTTTGGAGAGTTATGACAAGTGCCTTCTTTTGCAAAACAAGATATTTGCTTGAAGTTTTCAGGCAAGTTTAACACCACCTGGAAACTTCTTAATGTTGCCAAAATAAACCAAATTGTAGGGTCAACCCCCTAAAGGAGCTCTGAAGCAATTGCAACTATTCTTAAGGCAGAGAAGGCATTAATTTGAAGAAGTACATATAATAACTGAAAATTCTTTATCCCTCAGAAACTTTTTTTTTCCTTTAAATAAGGGTCTGCAGTACCAAAGAGTAAAACCCAACAAGAGTATTTTGCATGTGGCAGACATTTTGCATAATGCAGTAGCACTGTTGTACACTTCCTTGGACACCCAAACCACAACACTGGTTCAGCACATTTCTGATTTAAGTCTCACTTTGCATCTGACACTTGCATGGAGCTGGCTGTCATTAACACAGTGGCACTCCAGTGCTTGTGCCTTTCTTGCTTTGCAGTTCCCCATGAAGGAAAAGCAGTGTTCTAGCAAAGATGTACGTTTTCCCTCATGGAGGTAGGGAAGGAGACTTCACAGTACCTCAGTAAACCTTCACTTTTATAACTAACCAACTCAGGTTTATGTCAGCAGTACACATTTTGTTTTCTTAAGCCATTGCTCAAAAACTGCAGTATTGTTCCTTGTGGCCAAGACTTAATATCCACATCCATCCCCATCTTGTACACAAAAATCATTTTACACAGAGCACTGAAATCCCCTCTAACAAGATGTGCTGAAATTCAGCATCAGATGTTTGAAAGCTGATCATGCACTAACCTATGCTAAAAGCACTGCTGTAATACAGGTTGAATTATCTACCTATATATACTGATTTAATTAATTCATGGAGCTAAAAAACAAGAATAATTCAGCTAAGGGTTCAAGAACTTATTAATTATTCCTTGAAGGGTTATAGCCAGGAATACACAGGCTACATGCACTTCCAGTACAAGAAAAATCTCATATCTTGGTGCCTTGATAAATAAAATAAAAAATAAAGCTTTTTAAAAGTGCAAAAATGTATGCAAACTTAGTTATAAATTCTTTTTTACAGATTTTCTGCAAGGAGGCACCTTTGTTACAAGTATTGAGAATCTTGTTAATTTGTAATACTAAATCATTGTTTCTAGAAGACATCTTTCTAATTCTAAAGTCAAATTTTAATGAGAGACAGACTAAATCTATAGTTCATTTGAACTCATCTATATTCAGCCTTCGGCAGAAAAATAATAAAGGCAAAAAACAAAGGTGAGATGATAATTCAGGAAAGGGGAGGAAATCACTTCACCTCTCTGTTTTGTTGGTGTGACTCATTGTTTTAATGAGGTCATTTGACAGACAATGAATTCCAGGCTTCCTATTCAAGTCTTCCAATTAATTCTGGAGACTAATTAGACTCTGCCTCTCCAGATTTCTCTTCCTCAAACAGTACATATGTAGTAGAACTAGTTTTTAAACTAAAATTTAGAGGTTTTAGTCCTCCTGATTGACTAGAGCATGAAATGAATCCTAAGTCAGCTTTCCTTCACAGTTTTACTTCCCTGCAGCCAGGTCAAAACCCATGATTTCCTTAGCTGTTCTCCCAAGGCTACTTCTTGGAGAGGGCTTCATTAGTTGGATGTAAAAACTAAAGCCAGTCTGAAGTGCAATCCCCACAGCTACTTGGGAAAGAACCTAAATAATAACCCATTTTGCTGCCAAACACCTTCTCTTCCACACAGGCTCAAACTCCCCCAAAGCCAATTGCACAAAAAGAAGGGAACTGCTTTGGGAGAAAAGGGCTAGAAGATGCCTTCTATTAGCAAGAACCAGTGCAGCATCTCTGTAGCGTCACTGAAGGATGCCCTCAACATGCCCTCTCCAGTGAGGCCACAGCACCATCAGTGTCCACAGCATGAAATGTTTGCAGCAATTTACCCTCTTGTTGAGCTCTGTGTAAGGCACTAACTACATACCACAAAGCTTAGCTACAGTAAAGGCTTGCAGCCCAATTATTCTCCAATTCGGCAGCACGTAAACAAGCACAGCTTATTCTTGTCAAATCACCACTTGCTCTTCCATTCTGATATTGCTATGGGTATTTATAAGTTGTATTCATGAGTACTTGCAGAAATGAAAACAAGCAAGCTTAATTCCCTCCAATGCTGTAGTACAATATAGGGCAGATCTCAGCAGGCACATAAAAAGTTTTAGTTCACTGAATTCAGTGGTCAAATGGATGAACAAGAAATCATGTTTTACTCAAAATATGTCTGCCTGCATTGCTTTTAAACAAGCATGTTTTCTAACCTTTTTTCTCTACAAATTCTCCTATTTCATTTCAAGTAATATGGACACAAAATACATTTGCTGTGACTTAATAATTTACCACCCATCAGCTGCCCTGGCTTGCCCAGACGTAAGGCAGCACATGGCACTGAGGCTTTAGGATATCTGCAGTGACTAATGCTTCTTGTGAGTATCCTACATATTGCTGCCTTGCAATTGCATAGAAAAAACAAACAGTAACATTAACTTGAAATAATTCATAGCATATTAGGACCAAAATAAACACATGGTCCTTCAAAAGTTATGGGATTCTGTTTCAGAAGCATTGAGATTTCAATTCATGCCTGCATACTAAAAACATACATTATGTCAATACATACACAAAACAGCTTTTATCTTTAAAAACCACAGTGTCTAGACCACTCTAAAAAGTTGCATCACAACCCTGCCATTTGCTCCAACTAGGAATTAAACTTGGAGAAACACATAGTTAAGCAAATGCATCTCTACCTTTTTTCCAAAGGGTTAGAAGCTGCTGAAATAGTCCAACCACTGAAATAATTGAGTAGTCAGTAACTTAAATTTCTTCCCAAGTTCTACAGAAAATATGTACAATTCAACATAGTTTGTTTGCAAACCATATTAAAAATTATTACTAGAAGTTTCCAGCAATGCAACTTTCTTTAATGATGCAACTTCATCTCCTTTTTCTCCCATTTTGCACTAAGTGAAGAAATGTACTAACAAAATAGATTTAATCCTGCCTGAATGGGAGAGATCTCCAGCCCTTTAATCTGAAGCTTTATATATTTCTGTAAGAAAAGAAAGAAGTAAATAAACTGCAAATCTAATTTGTTCAGTTCTCCTCAAACACTCATTATCTGAAGACCTTGTGTTTCTCAGCTGCATCTTTTGGAGTCAGTAAGCATAAAAATTGCCCACTCATTGAATTTATCTCCCATAGTAGTTTAAGATTTTCCTTGTCATTTCTCCTGTCATCACTTTGACAGTTTCACTAGTGGAAGCTCTAATTCACATCAGCCACAAATATTTCATATTTTCTCCAAAGCCCAGTCTCAATGTTAACAGCCTTGATGTTACCAATAGCAGAGATAACAGAAATACAGATTTAGTCAGCCTTCTTCAAAATACATGTTTTGAAAAAAACCTCATTGGTTTCACAATCACAACTGTCTTCCTATCCTAAACAAGAGTCTATTGTGAAGTATCTAAACATCATCATCAAGATTGCAGATCATATCTAAGTTTGTTATATTCACTGCTAACATTAAGATTCTCCACCATCAGATGATGACAGAGAACATCAGACAGAACTGAGACAGCAACTCGACAAAGGTCAGAGTGGGATTTTCCAAAAGTGTCATGTGGGACTCTATGAAGAACTGAGTGCTCTGGCCCACACATGATGCAGGAAGAGGATGCTGCTCCCTGTTCCTCTTCAATTACAAAAGTTCAGATCCAAAATTTGATTATGGCATTGATTTAGCAGATACTAAATCCTTTAAGTTTGTGTACATAACAAGCCTTTACATAAAGGTCCCAAATTAAGCATATTTCCATACAAATTAAAAAAGCCATAACTGCCACCTAAGAAAAGCTTTTAATATTCTAAAGCACAGTCTAGCTGTATTTCCATTGGAAGAAAGGTTTTGTAACAGCTCCTCATATGTTACTGTCAGCTATTATCTTTGGCCAAATTATTAAAAAGGTTGGAAATATTTCCATTTTTTAAGTGACCTGGATAACTCAGCTTCCTCTGATGAAAAGTTAATCCAGGATACATACGAATGTTCCTCAGTTTTTCCTTAATCTTTAATCTAAATGGAAGATACCGAGAAAAACTGACTTAAGATACACATTTTCAGGTTTAGAGGGTTTTTTCCACAGCTGGGTAAGAGTTTTGAGTTAAGCTTCCTGCCTGTACTATTTTTCTTTATGTTCTGAATAGCAGGGACATCATATTACATAACTGTTCCCCCAGTTTTGGATTACTACCTTTTGCAAACTGTATAACTCTTGATGATAAAACCCCTAGTGCACTTGATAGACTGTATTTCATTGGTCAGGAGAAATTCTATTAGCTAATATCCATTCTTCACAAATCTTCTAAAAATCCCTTCACAAGCCAACTACTACCTCAATAGTTTTGAATGGTCTGCAAATATAAAAGGATTGCATATTTTCTAGACAAGGTGTGGGGATCCTTATATAGCAAGTTTAAGCCAGCTAAAAGGCTCTTCTTAGTCCACACATGGCAGGATAAAAATCACTATTTTTAAGTGGCTTAAGCTAGCAGTTATGCAGTATTACTGGACTCATCATGCCATAGATCAAGTAAAGTTGCTGTTGTAAAATAGTCCTGGGATGTGATTTATTTTGGAAACTATCCTCACAGAATCAATTAAGTTGGAAAAGGCCTCTAATACCGAGTTCAAACTATGACCAAACACCACCTTGTCAGATAGACCATGGCGTGAATACCTTTCCTTGAACACCTCCGTGGTAGTGACCCCACCATCTTGGGCAGCCCATTCCAGTATATATCAACCCTTTCGTGAAGAATTTCTTCCTAATGTCTAACCTAAACTCCCCTGCCATAGCTTGAGGCTATGTCCTTTTCTCCTATCATTCATTCCTGGGAGAAGAAGCCAACCCCACCTGTCTACAACCTCCTTTCAGCTAGTTGTAGAGGTGAGCGGATTAAGTACCCTCTTGACTTGGATATCTCTAAAGATTGTCAAGGAAGATGAACATTCTCACAGATAAGGGAGCTCCCTCCATCCCATCTACAGAGGCCTGAAGACACAGATTACCAGTTCAGTTTTAAAAATCTCACCTTGATTCAGATGCCTTGAGGGCAGACAAGGACATGTGTCCAGGATGTGGTTTCCTGCAAACTGCCACATCCACTTAATTTACCAGTATGGCACACTATTTCCTGTAGTTCTATAACTAAGGTTTCCAGTGGAACACTCACTGACATCTGTCATGTACCCTCATCAGCTCTCTGAAATTTGTCCTTGCATTATGTCAAACTTCACCACTAAAAAAAAAAATAAATCATTCATATGACATGTCTAATGAAGAAGGAAGAAGAGGAATTATTTGATCTCTGCCTTCTTCCTCTGCCTTCAGACAACACAGAGATAAGAGGTCAGCACATGAGTGACTGCTAAACTCTTGGCAACCTGTTCTCCCCACCTAGTAATGACTCCAGCTTTCTCTTACTGGCCTGTGACAAGAGCCACATCAGGCTCCACATGCTGCATCTGTCTTCACACCTATCTTAGGAAGAACCACCAAGGTTCAATGGTACTTGCTTAGAGAAGGCTAGAGAAGGCTGACAGGATCATCTGTAGTGTAGATGTAATGTCTCACTCATTACTACAGTGAGACAGCTGAAGACTTGGCATTATGATATCTCCATAATGGGAGATGTGTGTTATCTGCTGAAAGGCAACCAAGATACAACACACAACAAACTCTACAGGTGTTATCAGGTGAGTCTTTCTGGGTCAATTCCCCACACTGCCAAAATGTTTGTAACCGTAAATATAATAGCAATTCTGGAGAATCTTCCCAATCTACCACAGGAATCAATAACAATGGAAAAGCCTTGAAGAAAATAGCTCATGTGAAGATATAGGACTGTGAAGTGCCTATTCAACCACACCAGCAGTTCTTCCTGATAGTGTGACTACCCTTAAGCCTTACCAGTTGATGTGGCTACAGCTGCAGATGTAACAGAAGAACCAACCTATTTGCAGCCTTGTTTCAAAACCAAACACCTGGCTTTTGGTCTCTGATAAGAGGAATCCTGTAAGCCAACCCCTCTATTAAATACTGTGTAGCTGCCACTTCTGGGAAAAGCTGACCCTATAAATGGAACTAACAAACTGACCTGTGACCTAGACTTTTGATTTTTACAATAAGTCCAAGGCTGATTTTTTGCTATATTTACTCTTCCTGGTAAGCACACATTACTGTATGAAAAGCAAGCTATAATAACACTGAACACACTAAGAGATACACAAGTTGAAAGCTGAGTAACTAAATCCTGCTAATACAGGTTATCCCACCATTTTATTCAAGTTCATTCACACAAACAATTAGCTAAGCTGCATATCTGCATAACAGTTCCCAGAATAATTTTTACCGTCCTAGATAAAATTAAGTGATTTTACAGTGAAGAGCACAGTCCAACATGCAAATATTTTAGGCATCTGATGAGAATTGTGTTTAGTTTTCTTATAATATGGCAGGTTTAAATGTCAGTATAATCAGTAAGGATATTAGAGAAAAAAATATTGATAGTTCATCTGGAATGACCAGCAATTCCTCCACAGGGTACAATCACATTCTTACTGTAGCTAAGTGGCAGGCACAAACATTTTCAGGATATAAAGCTCCAAGTCTATCAGCTAGCTATTAATATTCATCTAGTTACTTCATTGTAAGAATAAAAATAAAGTTACTTTAGCTTGAACATAACTACAGTTTCCACAGGTTAATAGCATTTTAAAAAAGTCTTTTACCTCTGTTGGTTTGTAGCAATCTACAAGAGTTTCCTAGAAGCAAAATATGAAAGTGTCAGTATCCATACAGAGTAATAGTGAACATAAACAAGTCATGGTATGAAACCTGGCAAGGGAGGGGAGAAAGAAAAGGAGCAAGAACAGGAATCACTGAACGAAGATGTTACTGAAAACCCAAAGTTATTCAAGTCACCTTTGCTCCCTAGGTGAATCAGAATAATTTGTACCAGGAGAGAAATAATGGCTTCTTTCTCCAGGTATGAAGTTACAAAATCCCTGTCTCCAAGAAAAACTAAGAAGAGGAGGAAAATCCAAGAACATTTCTCCCAAGAACAGACATGTGAAAGGCAGCTCTCTGTGAGGACATGAGAGTCTGCAATGCAGAAATAGAGACGTTAGTTATTCCTAGCAGGGCATTCCTAGCAGGGGGCTGCTGCAGCTAGTTTAGGCAGAGGCAGCAAAGCTATTTATGAACGCTGAGCAAATAGCCTGAGGCCATGCCCCACGTCTCTGTGGCTGTCCAGGGGGCACCGGGAAAAGGGCGCTAACAGGCACTAAACTGAGATGTGCTGCACCGAAGCACCACATTAGTCACCTCCCAGAAGCAAGCTGAGGGCAAGCCACGACTCTGAACAGTTTTCCTTTTGTTAGTACATCTGAAAAGATGATAAATGGAGACAATTCCTATTGGTTTTATATATTGATTTAGAGAGATTTATATTCAGGCAATAATGTTTCTTTTCTTCTCCTCCTTGTTCTTGCATTAACTCCTACCTCAAACAAGATTCAAAGATTCAGAGAGCTGGTTTAAGCGTTTAAGCTTCTGAATTTTCCTACTAATTCCTGTTCCTGACCATCTTACCGTTTTTCTTTGAACTTTTTGATGGGTTCCAATTTCTATCTAGTACAGACAGAAATAATTGCCAGCCGTCTGAGCACAAGGGAAGATTTCTGGTCTGTATACACATGCATACACATTTCTACTGCTGAAGTGAATTACAGAAACTATCTGGTCATCACAGCTGAATCTCAGCCATAGAGCTTTTTCTATGAGTGTTCTTCATTTTCCTATGTTTTCTATTCTTTATTTCATAAACTTGTACAAATTAGAATGAGGCTAATTTGGCTCAGCATATTTCCCCCTATTACTGGGTTCTTTGAACTTTTATTTACTAGTATTATCACCTACCTTCCAAAAAATTTTATCTAAAAGAATTTTGATTAGCTTTGAACAGTCTGGTAGACTATGCTAGACTTGACCTAGGAATCTCTCCATTTTAATTCTGCATTTACAGTGGATTCAATCAAACACAAGATATCGATCCAGATGCATTACTTCGGGACCTTCCAATTTAAAACTATTAAATAATATTACCTGTAATTTGAGAGCTCTCTCCTCTTCATTGGCTGCATCAAGAAGGTCATCAATGTCAATTTCTACCTCTGGCATTTCTTCTTCCTGAAATGCAAAAATACCCATTTAGTCCATAGGGCTATCTTTTAACTAACCCCAAAAGCAGCCTAGTGATAGCACACAAACCCATCTTCCTGGAGCCAGACAAGGAAATCAATAGGGGATGGTGGCTTGATTCCTTACTCCCAGGCCAAACCTCAGCCTCACAGGAGGGGACAGCTCTTAATCAATCCTGGCTCACAGCCACGATGTGTTACTAACTGATGGCCAGCAGGACAAGTCATGCTATTCTCACACTACTAGGCAAGAGGATGAAGAAGAAAAAGTAGAAGGAAAAGGAAGTAGATAACAACTGCAGCAAGCCACAAAACTGTTTTGAAAGCATTTTTGACTGGACTACTTTTCTTGGTAACACTGTGGAAGATCACCCTCACATAAAGTTGGCTTACAAAGATGACATACATACTCCACCAGAACTCAGATTTTCAGTACCTGCAGAGAAGCACAAAGTCTAAGGCAGAGTATTTTAGAGATTTTTTCTTAAACCTCCTCCACCCACACACTTATTTTTTTGCATCACCAACACATCAGATGCCTTGCTCCCTACAAGCAGTCCATACATTTTGAAGGACACCTGAGCTCTAGAATCCCAATGAGAATTCATCGTCTACAGATATCACCATTTATTGCATTTTCAGCTGTACAAAAAACTGGCCACTTTATACATTTTCTCACAAAAAAATTCTGCTGGCCACTTTATACATTTTCTCATAAAAATTGTTATGCAGCTCCCTGCTGCACATACAAAACTCTGGTCTCAGCCACTCTCCCACACCAAGTCCAGCCCTGACAGCAGCCTCAGTGCCATGGCACACAGCTCCTCTGTTGTCCCTCCTCCATCTGAGCCAACACATGGTCACTGCAAGTCCTCTCCCACAAGTACACTGCCATCAATCGACTTGCTGATGTGGCATCACCCTGGCACCTACCTAATGAAAACAGGGACCTGAAAGCCTCCAAATGGGAGGGTGGATTTAAGAGTCAGGATGAAGCAAAAAGGTCACAGCAGCAGCTTCTGCCTTCTTGTACCCCACCAACATTTTCAATATCCTTTAAAGAAGCATTTTAACAAAAATGTGGTGGTTCTAGCAAGTTGCAGAAGTTTCAATAATTGTGAAATAATTTAAGAGCTCCAATAGCAACTGCCTCAGGTAATACCAAAATTATTCTTCTATTGGGTAAAAGGCAGTCCAAACATCAGCAATGAAGACAAGTTAGTTCAAGTTAATCTAAGCAAAGTTAAGTACCAAAATGGCAAACAACTGGCTGTATCAACCTCCAGCTAAAATGCCTACTGTTCAACATCTTTTTGAGTGCAAGGAGGAAGTATGGAAGTTGGATAATTATGTTCCCCATTCCCCATCTCTGATGGAAAAGTGTGCAGGGACACTATAGCACAGTCTCACAGGCAGTTAGACCCAATGAACAAAAACACATGAAGCATACCCTTTGCCCAAACAGCCTGGTCAGAAAGGAAGCATGGACATTTGCTGAGATGAAGTAAAGATACCAATTACTGTAACACAACCTTGCAATATGGGAGTTTCTATACCAACACAATAGATTCGCTATCAATTTAAACAAGAGGAAGAGAAGTCTTCTGTAGGCTATACATTCAGTAAAAGCCATTGGAAAAACAGAATTGGAAAGTATAAAGAATAATTCATAACAGTGGTACAGTTACTTAGCAGCTTACCATCCCAACTCTATGCTAATTTGCATATCACACCAAGAACCAGAAATTCCACACACAGGTAGTACACCTCCTGTACATTTTATCTAAGCAGGTCAACCTAAATACTGTTAGGGTGTCTGGAGTTACTGCTAATATTGTAAACTTATCAAAACACATATCCATTTAACTACCTAAATAGCAATTGTGCATATGTTTGCATTCAGAAGTGCTGCTCAGCACATTGAATATTTTGTCAGATACACATTTCAAACTCATCTCTTGCAGCAGCATTCTAGCAAACTGAAACAACATTGAAAAGCAGGAGTGAGGGGAAATTGCCTAGGAGGCATATAATGTTTTTTTGTGATCACACTTCATTGAAGTTGAGTGCTCCTGAAAGGTTAATTTTATTCTGAATGGTACCAGTTGAGTGGAAGAAATCCTTGCTCCTACCCCTCTGCCCTCTTATCTTCAAAATCAACTTTCTCCTACATCTTCAAGGTTCACAGTGCCATCAATTCAGAGAGCAACTGCACCAGCATTTCACTGAAACTTTGATATAAGAAGTAACACAGCTCCTGTACATCACACAAAGTGATAACAAAAACCAAATTACTATAGTTCTGAAACAAGGAACTATAATTGTATTCGACACAATAGCATTCAATTAAGTTACACTTTCTGTAAAAGATCATGTGTATCTTCTCTTCACAACAGATTTGAACTCTGATACACAAAACAAATGGAGGGGGAAGCCCAAAAAGGTAACTCTTGCTCTTATTTTTGGCTGAATGAACAAACAATCAAAACACTTTTTCTCCATCTGAACTACTGTGCCTGCATGATCCAAAGAGTTTATGTTAGGCATGAAAAACATGCCCTTAGGTCAGGAGTCTGACCACTCCATAACAGCTGTGATGACAGAGGGAGGAAAGACAAAGTCATGCCTTCTGTTAGACAGATTTTATTGGTGAGATTAGTCTAGTTGCTCCAATTACAATTCAGCAGCTTGGTTCAGATCGGGTTGGGCCAAGCCTGAAAGGGTCTGTGAATAGCCAAGGATGGTATTTTAAGGGTCTTGTTACTGTCATGAGGCTATGCAAAAAACCAAGCACTGCCACCAGTTCTGCTCCAGTAAGACGGAGACAAAGTGATGCAAATAGAAGATGATGGTGGGGAGGGGGGGCAAGAAACCACTAGCAGCATGCTGACAGGGAGCAGCCCCCAGAAAAGCTAAAATAGAAGGGGTGTGGGGGTTCTGGGTGCAAACATCTATCAACTGAAACTCTTGGGGGAGAGGAGGATGGACACTCCCCATCTAAACACCCTCTGCAGTGTTCATTGACAATGTAGGCAGAACACAAGCTGACTTCTGGTTAATCATTCAGAAGTCAGAAAATGTCAAAGACAACTCCCATGATATTTGATACAACTTAAATTTAACCTTGCATTGAAAGACAGCCCATTACTCTTTAGGTTGTATGAATTCTTTGCAGGCTACTGGCAAAAGACCTTGGGCACAGGCGTGCATTAGATAGTAAATAGATGTAGCAGTTTAAGATATTACAACCTCTCCAGCTGGCAGTAGTGAATGAAACAGAAACAAGTGAATATCCATTCGTGAGACCAGAGAAAGGTCTTCAAAACCAGCTCCCACAGCAGCTTAAGACAAAGGGCTGGATTTTGCAGGGGCATCTTGAAGAACACTTGCACACTCCAGTCTGTTGACCCTGAGGACAGCACCTCCAGTACAAAAAAAGCAGGTCTGACATCATTTCAAGTACCTACTAATTAAACATTTATTGGAGGCTTTAAAATTTAAAGGGCAATGGTTGCCCTATGGATAACTTCCCACTATAAATCCAACTGGCAAATTAACCTATTATCCCACACCCTCACTGCCATTCATGGTGCATCATCACATTTGCAGTGCTGGGAAATAATTAAATAGGCTTGTTTGATTTTTACTTTAGATTTTAAATCTGGAAAAGAAAGGAAAGTTAAACACAGCAAGAAAATTTAAAGCCATCATTTGTGTAGTGAGTTTGGAAACAGCAGGAAAGAATAACAATAGAAAAACAAAGGAAAGGGAAGAAAAGATGACCTTACAATTCAGATCATATGAAAGTTTCAGATTGTATGAATCAGGGATTTCTCGCATAGTCACGGAAAACAGCCAGTAAGTGATCAAAATCAAACTAGAAAATAGGACCAGTTTTTCTGGAAATATCCATTTAATATATGAAAATATTTATTTATTTTAGAACAGGCGTCTGCTGGGTATCTAATAAAGGCAGCTCTAAACCAGTTCATCTGCAGACATGGATGCAAGACAGGGGCACAAGTCTCAGGATGATAAATAAAAAAACCCATAAATTACCAGGACTAGAAGTAATTGGCTGCATATGTAAACAGGTGGGATTATGGATGGATTGCACTTAGTCCAGGTAAATGAATATGACCAAATAGTAATATTTGTTTCAAAGCATTCAGTTGTTTTGGGGGACACATGCATGAGGGCAAAAGTGGATAAACATGAAAAAAAAAAAAAAAAGAATTGTTTAAGTGATCAACAATTATTAACACAATTAAAGTTCTGTTTTATTTAAAGCCCATCCTACTTAAGTGCAGAGTTAAAATACACAGATAAAATAAAGCTATTTACAAGACAAAAAGACTGCTATGTCTATTGACTGGTATGAGGAAGATGAGATTAGTAAAGGATGCTGAAGACAGCAAGAAGGTATTCAAAAGTGCCAGGGTTAATGAAATTTGCAGTAAGAACAAGAATCCTCAGTGGTAAAATCCAATTACTAAATGACAGCATGCTTTCCCCAATCCTAAAATATTAAGATCAGCAATCCCATAGCAGACATGATGATCTAACGTTAGACATGAAAAAAATAATAAAATCAGCTCTCATTTCTTTTGGTTCAGGTGAAGCAGTTCATGCAACAGTGAATATTAGTTTGTACCACTGATAATCAGTGAACACATTTAGGATTCTGCTCCCAGTAGGATATAATCTTTAGCATGCAGTTACATATTTTCTCCCCCATCAGGCACTTATCTCATTAGCAACCAGTCACTGAACTTGAAATCTCAATGGCAATAGAAAGACCAAGGCCCTACACTCATGAGCACATGCCATTCAGTCTGGGCTCCAACTAAGAGGTAGAAAAACCCTGTTGTACCCAATCTGTTCTAACCAGAGCAGCAGCCTCTTCCACCAACAGCAAGTCTATCTTCCTCTATCACTCTTATTTATTGAATAAAAGTACAGAGACATTCAAGGCAAATTTACCAGATTTCTCCACTTATTTTGAGTCAATAATCCTACTGTTTATGAATAATCATAATTTATCCGTGGCAGTGTGGATCTTTAACAGAAACCTTCTATGTGTATGATGTCCTCAAGTCTGATACCGTGCAGATCCAGTTAAACACACGACAAAGAAAGGACACCAAGAGCACACCTGTGAACAGAATGGCTTATGCAAGTTGTCCAGTATCTCACTGATGCACCAAATGCATCTACATCCACATAACATGCTATGAAAGGCTGGAAAAAAGTCAAGGACACGGCGTTTTATCTATACGGTCCAGTTTTGATGTACCCGAGCTAGCAGTCAGTCAAGAGCCTTGTGCACACACCACTAGAGGGAGGTATCACTTTGCAAACACAGGAGCCCCTGAAGGTGCTGGTAAAGCACGGAAAGGTCTTCTCAGCCCTACGAACAGCTCTCGGTCTGGAGAACGAGTCTAACTTTTATCCTCAAGTACATATTGCCGTCTGCTCCTGCTCTTAAAAATGTAGTCCTCAGCTTTTACTTTAATTTCCTGTTTCCTGCAAAATCCTACCACCTCTGCTCCTGTCTTTCAGGGTATTTGCTTCTACATCCAACCTTTGTACCCCTTCTCTGCAACCGAGGGCCAGAGACAGGACTGCTGGAAGCAGAAAAAAGAGCAACTCAGCTCCCAGGCACCGTGATGAGGGCTCCCTGCCAAGATGAAACTGCAAGAGCCCAGCCCCTTCTAGCTCCCCACAGAGCAAGCTTGTTCACATATGACAAACTTTGAGCTTATTGCCAAACTTTAACAAGTTCAGGCACATGACAAGCACAAGTGAAAGAGGAGGGGAGTTGCTTGATTAAACTGAGTACGCTTTCATAAACTGGCCACAGGCATCTCTGATGCACAGCAAATCTGGTCCCTCCTAAAATTCCAAGATTGCACATACCAGAGTTTCAACTCAGCTGTTGAAAGTCCTCAAGCAATATGGAAAACCACTTTTTTTCTTCCTGATTTTAGCCTCAACATCAGAAATAACTGAAGTCTTACCTAAAAGGCTTTCCAAGATATTCCATCTGGGGCAGGAATATACTGTGAACCTCCTCAGCTCAGATTATTTCAATTTGGACAAGTTCAACATTTTAAGTGTGTTTGCTAGTTGGTAAATAAAGAGCAATGCAAAGAACAATGCTTATGGAGCATAGCATGGAGTACTACAAACCTTGCTGTGAAGGAGAGGGAGAGCTTACCTAGGAATTTGCAAAGTCTAGCAATATAGAGGATGAAACAAAGTCACAGAAAAGGTGAGAAAGATGGACAGACACTTAAACACACAGTGCTGGTGTTTACACAGGCAGGCACACCTGGATCACACCTTGCTCAGCCAGTGTGTACAAACTGCATGGTCCAGAAAACGTAGCTGCATTAGGGCAGCTTTCAGACCAAGAGAACAAACCCTGCTGGCAGAGCATTTGTATTCAAGTGCCACAGTTTATTAACACAGCAATTAGATTTCCAGACCAAAGCTCAACCACAACCACCTGGCTCAGAGAAGAAACAGCTTTTTAAAAGTCTGTCTGCCTCTGCCAATTTACCCTATGTTGGTTAGTAGATAAGTGGGAAAGAGCCACAAGCTTGTATTGGGAAGTACACATCATATTACAAGGAAATCTCAACTAGGAAATCTGTTGGAGATTCATGTCTGAACCAGAGAACAGGGAGCACTCTCAAGCTCCAAGATCTAAAGCATTACCTAATAGCATCCCAGATCCAGGTCGGTATGCAAGTTAGCTGTGTGTCGCTCCCAGCCAGAGACACACTAAGAAAAAGCATAGGATTATATGTTAAAAAGATACCACCATACTCTCTGGATAACTGAAAAGACATTCCTATACCACAGTCAGCCTTCCTTGAAAGAGCACTGTTAGGAACTCTTTGCCTCCTCCATATCCATCACCATCTCCATTCTCTTTTCCTGTCAAACAGTTAGGAGACCAGTTCAAACAGCATGTTCCTTACAGGAAAAAAAAAGAGGGACAGAAAGTTTTGATGTAATCAGTCCACATAATGACAAATTTAAAGAGTTAGTCAAACAGGGACATGCTCTCTGAGTTATGTTACCTGACATGACTTGTCAATCACTACTTTTGCCTAGAAAGAGTAAGTCATGAGGGTCACAGATTTGTGGGGTTTGTGTTTGGGTGGTGGAAAGGAAGAAGTTCAGAACAGAATGATCTCAAGCAAGACAAACCCTATATAAAGATATCACTGTAGGCAAACTAGAACACTAATCCTGTATGTTAATGTTAACACAGTCATGAACAGCTAAAATTTCCTTACTTAGAAATTATTACAAATAAAAAACAATGGCGTAAAACATTGAAAATTTCTGAGATTCCCTTAAGAATAAAGGCATCTTAATGTCCATGTATATGCAAGCAGTTAGGTACAGCTGCAACTTCAGACTTCAAGGGGAAGTGAAACATATTAATGTGGCAGTGGATATACAGTAAACACAAAACACTTAAATTCCAGTTGTGAACCTCATTAAAGCAATTAACAACTGCTATTTTTGATAATAAGGGGAAGATCACCCACTCAAGCCAAGTTCTTCCATCTCATTACCCAAGATGGCTCTTTCACTTGCCTCAGTCACTGTAAACCATTGTTGTTTGTCTCAATCTGGCACTGTCATAGATCATCCTCTCCTCTTGGCTCTCAAGTGACAAGTCTCTTGGCTTTCATCTGCCATGATGAAACAGACAGATGCTATTCCAACACAAGTTCCATTCAAAGAGCCAGCCCCTCTAAAGCAGTAAATGCACCCCTAAGTCTTTATTGCAAAATAGCATGCAAGTACACAAAAATGGCAACAGCACAATCCTGGCACTCAGGTGATACAAAAGGACACAAGTCTCTTGTGTCCTTATTCCAGGTGGGGTCCTTTTATCGGCAAGGAGGGATCAGGGTTTTGGGCAGAGATAAGAACATCAACCCCTCAATGCAATTCCTGTGAAAGCTCCCTCTATGGGCAAGTCTTTCTGAAAGAGGATAGGGAAAGGACATTCACATCCAGAGCACAGGTCTCCCCACCCAGCTTCCCTGAATATCTTGACCCTCCCCCAGAACACAAGCCTTCCTGCATTGACATTCAACACAGAGTCAGCTGCTGTCTTTGCAGATGCCACTGCAGTTTTGCCTTTCCTCCAATTAGAAGGTTAGAGGGCAGAAAGACAATGGCAAAGCACAATGATTTCCCCCAGACAAACTCCTTACAGTTACAGGCACTAAATTTAAGTCAGCTGTTAGATCCTACATCACAACATGGTTAGCATAACGTTTTAACCTGTATAAGGAGTGAGGGAAAATAAGACAGCCAACTGTGTCAAAAAGTCAGCTGACGGAGGGGAAAGGGGAAGTTTAGCTAATACACAGTGAGACAGGTATAAGCACTGCCAAAACCCTTACTGAAGTTACTCAGGGAAGGGGAGGCAGGGCCAGTTTCTGAGAACAACTCAATACATAGAAGCTATGCAATTCGGCATTTTCTAGATTAGAACAATGGAAAATCTGGACAGACAGATGCTACCCGTCACACCTAAACTGCCTCAGTGCCACACAGTTATGCTAACACAAAGCTTCAAATAAAATATGGTACTACTTCCCAAACAACAATAGAGCAAGTAGTTGAAAAAACATGGATATATCAACTTGAAGGGCAGAGCCTTACAATATTAGCAACTTGAAACAGATAAGCATCATAATTTCCACAAGGTGTTTCAATGTAGATTTGGGCCTACCTACAACCGAGGAGTGGTGGCAATGGAATTTTCAAACTAAGATCAGGGGCTCTCTATTTAATCAGTACGGGCAAAGTAGCCATTAAAATTAATTTTACATTTCTGCATCAATGTGACCACTATTGTCAGAGTTGGCTTTGTGTTTATATAGACCATATGAAAATGGTGACATGGTGACCTCAGTCTAATACTCTAGAGTGCCTCTGCAGAAGAAGAAATCTTAGTTCCTCTGTTTCTACAGTTCTCCAACCTGCTTGCTAGCAGTGCCACAAAGCTGCTATTGAAAGAATAATGTGTTAGGAGAAAAACGAAGTTTTATTGCACTTTGGACTTTGCCAACCCAGTTGAGGCAATGCTTGCCTAGCAGACACACTGCCTACTGTTGGTCACCAGCACACCCATCAAGTTTTCTTGCTGGAAGGAAGGCTTTCTGCACTCTTTCAGAAGACCATGCCTCTTTATTTAGAAGCCTGGCCGGCCGCCACATTTCACTGGCTACATTCTCTCATGAGAGGCAGGGAGGTAACTCATACAGTGTTGGATGCAGCCCGCAACTCCATGAACAGCACTGGAGGCTTGTGCAGGTGCCTTGGCCAAGAAAGATAAATAACAGAACCTTTTACTTTAAATAACAGATCCTTTTATTTTTCTTTTCCCCACTTCTTTGCCAGATTTTTCCCTCTCAGTTTTTGTTTTTTTTTTTTTTTTCCAATTTATTTATTCATGATTATATGGAAACTAAGGAAGTAATTTGCAAAGAATCAACAGGTAATTTTCCCTCTAATTAACTGCTAAATGGAATTTTGTAAAGGTAAAACAAATGCACACAGACATGACTTAGAGTTTTTTTTTTTAATCAAATCAGTTTCTTGGTATCTTGTGTTTTAACAAGTTTGCAAAAGAGCCTATTATGTAGGTGACTGAAAATACTTATCCCTGGGCCCTGGACTTGCTATTTTTAGTTTGGTATTTATCTGTTGCTTGAATGGGTGACTGAAACACTAGTCAGGGGTCACACACTTGCAGTACTGACTCTAGTCTGTCCATACACAGTAATTCTTGTATGAGCAGCTGTTTAGGAAGCACTTGCTCAGAATCCCTGCCATTAAGCATCCAACACTGAGTAACCAAAATTGGGTCTGAATTGGAATGGAACATCTTATAGGGATCCCTAGCTGGCCAAAAAACAGTTTGGCAAGCCTTGCTTGGATCATGGCCCCATCATTCATTTAAATACTTCCATCAGTTTATTTGGGAAATGGAAGTTGAGAGTCAGACACAATTTGTTATTTACTTGTCTTTTACCATGCATTTTACAACTTCAGCAAAAATTGTTACAGCCCTTAAAAATTAAATGGTTTTTGACTGTAACACTGATACAACTGTCCAGTACAACACAAACATGGCAACTTCTCTTTAACATGCAGAATACCTCTTTGTGCTTTTGTCTCCTAGCTGGGAAATTCTTGCCTAGTCTCCAAGGAAGAGTGGTCATGATGCCAATGCAGATGCTCCTATTAAGTTAAAAAAAAAACAGCTTTGCCCAACATTTCTCTGCAGATGAAAGAGGCCAAGCCAGTAAGAAATACACAAAGAAAGCTCCATTTCATTGCCCCTTCACAATTTAATAAATGTCTCATCAGAAAACTTGGACTCACTGGAAGATAGTGAAAACAAGTAAGTGCTGGAAGGTAAGTGCTGGAAGGTGAAGCTGAACATGTAAGCTCAGGCTACATTCTGTGTCATTGTAATGTTGTATTAATTCCTTTCAAAACAGGGATTTTAAATGGAATCATTCAGATCTCTTTCTTGTACTGAAGTGTTATCTTCCTAGCTGGTTTGTTAACTGGGATTTCCATCATGCAGCATCACCCTTCATTCACACATTTCACAACCTGACATCTGTGCTCATGGCTTCTCTGTCATGTCATTTTTATCTTGTTTTATTCAATACCTAATTGACAGAAAGCTTTGAACCACTCTCTTTCTTTCCAAAATCCTTTTATTATATACAAATGTAGCATGCTTGAAAGGAATTTCAGTTTTAGTTACCAATTTAGGATACCTCCATTTAAAAGCTCTCAAGAGTCTGTCAAAATGCCTTGCCATTCATTTGGTTTCAAGTATACACATTCACACTTTCCTGAGAGACTCCAAAAAATGGGTTGTAAGGAGTCACTCTATTTCCACATCAAGAGCACATCCTTGTCAACAGAGCACAAATACTAGAGAAGAATTCATTGTGAAGAAGTCCAAAGCCCAGGTAAAACAAAAGCATCCAGCAAACCCTTCTGACTTGCAGCTCCTCCCACATTCTTGCCCACATTTCACTAAGAAGCCCCCTATGGGCACATTTACTTACCCCAAGAGAAGATAATCTTTGCTCACTGCCAAAAAATTTCACTCTGAACAGCCAGCAAACCTTATAAATTGTGTTGCCATCGTGAAAATGCAGACTGAGCAAGTGTCCCTTGGCAGAGCCTGCAGGTGATCTGCAACAACTGTTTTAAGAACAGATATCAGTTTAACTGCCTTCCAAAAAAGCCTGTAGCACCAGGAACTCCATTTCAGCTCCCTTGACGTGTAAACAGTACACTTTTTCAACTGAACTCTCACTTTGCTGTAGTCAGCCTAAAATTTATTCTCTTCTCCTGCTTCAACTTCACTTCAGGATTTATCTTTCTTAAGCAGATGTCAAATATATGTGAAAATATTTGCCTCCATTTTTAAGAGACACAAACATGCAAAGTCAGGACTCATCAGCAATCCGTAATCATATGTATTGTTGGAAATTGTCACAGGCTGAAAAAAGAGTGTTTTTTTCTTCCAAGTGGCATTCCAAAAGAAGTAAGTTATGATGATATGCATATATGTTAATTGGGGTTTTTTTAAGAAATAAAAACTTTGTAGTTCCATAACCATAGCCTGAGAAATAATTAAAGCATACAGAAGGAGAAAAGTATAATGTAAGGCAAGATATTTGTTGTTTTGGCTTTGTATAAAAGTAGAAAACTGAAGTAATTTCTGAAGCTCCTAATTTACTTACAGCTTTACTTTTTAAATATTAAAGAGCCTATCATCTTCCACAACATACTCTCTTGCCAGCAGCAAACATGTGACAGACCTTTTCATATTGGATCATGAAAAATTGTAGTGAGATACATGATCATGACAGTGTTAGCATGCCCAAAACAAAATGGGGCCAAAACACTGATGTATCCCTCTGCTCCTTGGATACACAAACAGGCAATATTTTCCAGCACAACCATAAAAATTCCAGATGCTCATGCAACAGCTGCTAGTCCTCACAAATTACTGTAGCAGAAAGATGATGCAGGCAAACCGAGCAAGTCCAGGACTGATAAGGGCCCTTAAAATAGATGAACTGGCAGACTGGCAATAGGAAAACCAGAAAAATTGCAATTGGGCTGAACTGAAGAGAGAGAACTCCAACAGGCTGCTGAAGGGTGACCATTTATTCCCCCCCCACCCTTTCCTCTTAGCAGTACCACTCCCATGTGTGTACTAAAGAAAACAACTGCCTAAACTGTTTCCTATGACTGAACTATAGCTCCAGGAAAAGACTACTTTTCTAAAGCTGTATCAAGCCTAGCCCTTCATTTCAAGGATTGGAGCCCTAGCAGAGGGACTATAACCCCCACTTTATCAACTTAACAAAAGAGTGAAAGATTACTCTTAAGTATCATAATTAACACATAGGAAGGATAAGGGAAAAGAAAAAAAAAAGAAAAAAACACAACAAAAAGAAAAATATGTGAGGAGAAAAAGATTTTAAGAGGAATGTAATTTTCTCAAGTATACCTTAAATGCCTGAAGGCGCCACCTTCAATTATCAGGAATACCAAAGATTCCCAGTAAGGAGAGAACTCACATATATACTCAAGGTCTCATTTCTTAAATAGCTTCCCGGTTCTGTAGGGCAACACACACACCAAGACTACCTGGGTGTAGTGTCATAACTCCTGGAATCCTGAACATGATCAGAGCAATGAGCAATGCTTCTGGTTAGCACTGAGTTTCCAGAGGCCAAAACACAAGGTTATCAGAGGCTTTGTCTCCAGCCAACTAGACACAGCTTTTCAGACAGACCCCAAATGAGTACAGCAGTCTTTCCATTTTCTCCTGAAGTTCTTTCCATACTATGCAAAGCCTTTCCAGCAGCTTAGGTATATTAAAAATAAAGCCAAACAGCACCTTCATTGAGACTGATGTTGCACTGAATTGCATCATGTTACACCATCCAAGAGCATTCTATATACAAAGCACACACATACATATACACTAACCCTTCAGGACCATGTTACCAGACCACAAATATACACCTACATCCACGTATGCATGAGCGGTTACCCATCGTTACAGAAAATTATCAGAAGAAAGAGAATGTACACAAATTTCTGCAATGCAAGCGTAGCTAGCAGTGCCTTGAAGAAGCATGGCTTGCCATAGCACAGTAGAACATATTAACAAGCCATCTGTTCATTACAACAAGCTCAACAGGATTCATCTTCTAGATGCAGAGATGCTACCTACAGCATGTCCCTTGATCAAGCAAACAGTTGTTGGATATTGCCAAAGTCTTACCACATCCCTTTCAGAGAGCATGTTACACATCTCTGCCACCAGCAGAGTCTGGATTTAAAAATCTGCTCTCCCAGGGGGCTGGGCCTTTGAGCAGAATTAGTCACCCTTACAAGCAGCCCACAGTCAGGTTCCTCCAGCTAGGTACATGCAGACAGAACCAGTGCTATTTGCTTAAAGCTCTCTATTTCTCCTCTCCCCTTGGAGAAAGACGCATTGTATTTCCAGGAACACAAACACTGAAGAACATGTAATCTCTTCTCAGAGGAGTCACTGGCTCTCTAAGAAGAGACAAGAATGCTATGTCTCTAGTCTTATGCAAGCAAGATGAGTGGTCTTTCAGTCACTCCCCTCACCCCACATTGCTATGTTTCTCCCTTCAAACAGAAAAATTATGAAACAGCTGTTGCTTTGCCAGCTTTGTGAGAGCCAAAGAACAGCAGTCAGAAGTAGCAGCAGGGGAACAAGACTGTAATATACTCCGGATCCCATCTGTTGAGAGTGGGTTAACAGAAGACAGAGGACAAGGAGACAAATAGGGACTCCAACATACAGTCAAACATCTTCACCACCTATCCTACCATCTTCAGCTCAATACCCAGCAACTGCAGCAGGAGAAAGGACAAAACTCTTCAAGTTAAGTGTACAACATCAATCAAATTAATATCTTGATACTGTTCACAAGCAAGTTGCTTAATTAATACACTGTGCCGCCAGTATTTTGGCTTAGTTGTTACTCTGCCATGTGGCAAACTAGACAAAGCAGATGGTCAATAAGCTCTGTTAAACTGTCAGGGCCAGCTATTATGAAGAGACACAAAACAGCTCTCTGCTAGTTCCAAAATTTTTAAGCTAAATCTCAGCAACCTTAGCTCAGTTTCTCCTCCTAGAAGAGCTGGCATCTAAAGAGTCAAGGTTAAACTTTCCTAAGGCTCCAATCTTGAAATTCAGAGCATGCCAGGCACCATGCTAAGAGATGCTCAAATTCATTAAAAGCCGCAAAAATGTGAAAACAGCCAGTATCATCTGCACTACACCAAGAAACCTTGTGATTTGTATCTAAAAAAAAATAAAATTAAAATTAAAAAACGTGTAGCAAGTAAATCAGGAAAACTGGGATTGAAATTTAATATCGACTCCTCAGCCTCTGAATTCCAAACAGGAAAACCAACACAGTGTAAGTCTTATTAAAAGGAGTGCTTAACAAGTCAAATTACAAAATACATTCTTCTCTTCACTAAAAATGTTGTTGTCATACAAACTCTGAAACAATCTCAGACGCTTTACCTCACATGTACCTCCAGATAGTACTTTGATCCTCACAACAAAGGCAGATGCTCCAAACAAATAACCAAACAGAGTTGAAGTCTGGTTCAGCAAAGAGCATAAGCTTTGCCACATTAGAGGATGTGGTTACTGGTAGTATGTACAGCTACATCTTGTTTTGTTCTGCTAAAATCCACCTCTTCTAACTCCAGTAGCTTCTTTGCCTACTCATCATGTAGGGGTCTTGCTCTAAGCCATCTCCAGGGTTGTTTTAACTTTTTTTTTTTTTAATTCCATCATGCTTTGCTCACAGGACCACAAGGAACCCATGTTATGCCTATGTGTACTACTCCCTGGCCAGATAGTGGCTGAAACCAACACATATCCTGCTTTAGCACTACGCCTAGCTACAGGAGCTAAAATTTGATTAGGATTAAAAAGTTTTGAGCCCAAATCTCTGAAAATCCCCATGAGCAGAGGTTAAAAGCTTAAATGTGTCTTTCAGGCCCCAAAACATATGAAAGTGCATCAGAAAAGTTACTGTGATTAGAAGTTAAAATGCAGTTTTTTATTTAACAGACAAACTGGGAACTTTACAGTCTTGAGATGATGTCCAGTGAGCTGATTCCCCTGTCTCTGCAAGCTCGTGAAAGCCAAGTTTTGAAGTGCCCTTCTAGGAAGCCACCTTTGTGTTCACAAATGAAGTATTATTAAAGTCTTCTGCCACCCAGAATCTTTTCAGGATCCAAAATGGTGCTCATCTTTAATATCCTATTTTGAGGCCAGCCACCTCAGATGAGAGCTGGGACTACCAAAAGCTTTTGGATGGATTGAACAACATCTCAGTTGGGTGCACTGCAGTCACCATCACTAGACATTCTCCAAGCAGTACTAAATCTCATTTGCATCTGCAACTAAGTGCCTATCACAGCAGGGGTCTAATAATGGTAACTTTGTCTTGCAAAAGGACCCATAACTGCTGCCAAAGCCTTTTTAATAAGTTTTTTGGCATCATTCAAAAGCTGCTGGCAAGAGCAATTAAGGAGTAAAGAGACAGACCAACTTTGTTTTTCTAAATTACCTCATGATTTGTGTAACATGGGCTCAAGATTTCTAGATCTTGAACTCGGCCAATATAGTATATTTACAGCAAGGAGCCAGAACAGCCTGAGCAAGCCATCAGGTGAGACTAACATGTGTTTCATCCTTCTGGAAAATACTAGCTAGTTTCTAGCCTCTGGCATACTCTCAAGGAAGCATTCAAGGAATTTACCTGGATTCACACTTCAGCTGCTCATTCCTGAGTCTCGTTTTCCTTTAACTATCTTGCTTCTTGGAAACACTTGGAGGCTAGCCTTCTCCATTTCTCACCCTCCCTGCTATCAAATACACACATTCATCACATGACAACTAGAATTTATACACACAAAGCCACTTAACATGTAAATAGTCATATCTATCTCAGGAGCAGACATTTTCCAGAATGAGAATTTCATCTGGTCAAAATCATTTATGTTGGGCAATATTTTAAAGCTAAGCTACATTGTTTTGGCTTAAAAAAAAAACAAGGACCAGGACTCATAAGTTGGGATTTCTCTCACCTGACTTTCTATGTCTACCACAGGCTTTCTATGCCTACCATAGAAATAGTATCATGCCCCATTCCTGGGAGTATTCAAGGTTAGGCTGGCTGGCACTTTGGGCAACCCAGTCCAGCAGATGGTGTCCCTGCCCACAGCAGGGGAGTTAGAACTAGATGCTCTCTAAGGTCTCTTCCAACTCATTCAACGAGTCTGTGTTTGAGCAACCATCCATCTACAATAAACAACAAGAGACTGGAAAGGGAGCATCAAGCACTACAGCACAGAGGTCTGTCTCCCAGCAGATAAAACTTACCAATGGTATTTCTCATATAACTACATGGAAGACCTACATCCTTCTGTTACAAGAGTAGCTGAAGTTCACTGCTGCTATTTTTGATCCTGAAGGCAACATACAGCATCATTGTAGTCCAGCAAATCTGGCAACAGTTCTTTCCTTCAGATCTTGATAAAGTTAACCAGTGTACCGTGATAAAGGTTGGGTCAGGACATGGGACTAAGGATAGACTGTCTTAAAGGTTGTCTTATTGTGTGGCTCATAATGCCTGACCAAAAGAAACATATTACAAATCACAACTAATGTAATTTCATTTTTCCATCTGTTACACTATATTTTAAGACTAATCATTTTACCACCACATCAAAAGTTGTGCAGATGGGCACCACCAGCTGGTTACCTTGACCACTTAAAAAACGTTAACTTTGGTGGCAAAAGAAACCAAACCCAAAAAAACACAAACAAACCAACCAAACAAAAAAACAAAACAAAACAAAAAAAAAAACAAACCACAAAACAAAACAAAAAAACCCCCAAAAAAACCCCAAAAAACCCACAAACAACCACAACCCCACAACCCTAACCTTCTCAAGACAAACATTCAACTTGGACAAATTTTAACTAATTTACTCAATATATTGTAGTAGTCTTCTCTGTAGAAAGTTATTTTCTACTTCCAGATGCCAAGAAAAGGAACTAATACAATCCAAGCATCCTTTCTGTTTCAGTTCTTAAACATAGTTCAGCTTTTTATGGCTAGCACATCTAAGACAAAGAGCTGACTATTTTGTATTCTTTTCACATTACTTCACCTTTGAAAAAAAGATAGGATTGGAAATGCAGGAGAAGAAAACTTCAAGCAGTTAAACACCACAACTTAAGTTAAAATGGCAGGTGTAAAGGACAGTGGTGTTCTCACCCACTGTACTTAGCATATGCTCTGAAACTCAAGAGTGTCAAGTGGCAGTGAAGTACACATAACATCATTACCCTACAGGGCATAGCTGAGGAACTAATTCCAAGGAATCCAAAATAAAGACTCTCAGTAGAGCTCCTTCTTATTTGGCCCAGGCCTACAAACCACCTGCATATAAACCAAATACCTGCAGCAGCCTATTTCCATTCTAAGGACAAAATGATAGCCATTAGCAATCACACACCTTCGCAAACATTGAGTCTGACCTTAAAGTCACAGTTACAGAACTGCTGCATCAAAAGGAATCCAGAAGCACTCCTGTGCATTTTTAAAGTACCAGTTGTGTGCTAGTCTATGTTTGATACAGAACAGCCAGTTCAAAGGAACTTTGAATTTGAGGTTTAATACTCTGTTAAACAAACAATAAAGTTATTTTTAACTGGTCACTTTTTTTACAAATATACAAAGTCTTAAGGTTTGAAGTCCTTGTAGAGATCAGCCTGAATACAAACATATTAACGAGGAAAACTCCTATCATCTTTGCTCCTCCAGATTCTCACATGCTTTTCTATCTCCACCTACAGATTTTCTCAAATGGGAGATATTTCAGGAACACCAGAAATGATAATCAGGTCTCCAGACATGAAACTGCATGAACATGCACAGAGAATCAGGTGGAAGGAAGGTAATAAGATCAAAGTCAGTCACTCCCTTTCCCTCCCTGGGAAAAAAAGATAAGAGAGGAAGCTCCATGTTGCTACTGAATCATGTTCTTGTTGTTTTCCACTTTAAAGGATTTCAGATGTCAAAGTAGTTTTTAGCACAAACTACATCCAACACATCCCAAAAGAGTTGACTTCCACAAGATTTCTCGTAGACAAGAGCTGGTACTCCCAGGATACACCCAGGATCACTGGGGTCTGGGGAAGTGAGGTGGTGTATCTTCTGGTGGATCATTGTGTTCTGTCGTTTGTTTGTGGTTTCCTTTTTTATACTGTGGCAGACCAAAGAAATGTAAATGGCACATCAACAAAGTAAATCCAGGGAATGACTGGTATCATGACAGTGTTTCATATCAGTGTGGGACTTGTTGCTAGCAGGTAATTTTCTTTAATAAAACACCCACTTTAAAGTGAATAGACTTCCACAAAAAACAAAAAAAAAAAAAAAAAAAAAAAAAAAAAAAAAACCACCAAAAACAAAAACAACCAAAAAACCAAACCACACCCAAAAAAACCAAACCAAACTACAAAAAAGACAAATCTGCCATGATTAGTCTATCAGTACCCAACAAAGGTGCTACTCTAAAGAAGGCTGTGTATCACATCTGTGTTTGAATTCCTCATGTTCGTTCTTACATGGAGCAGAAACAATTACATGGATTGGGAAGCACCAGTTCTAAGGAAGTATGATTTTCCTATAATTCATGTCTTGATTCTCAGGTGCCCAAATAAAGCCTTTTCCTTTTCAAGAACACAAGAGAAGCTATAACAACTTACCTGTGTGGATTCACTTCCAACTAAAAAAGGATGAAGTTCTTCCCTTTAGTGAAGATATTCAGAGGGTGTGGAAGTTTTGTGAAAATAAACAGCTAAATTCTACAGTTATCATTGTAATATCATTATCTCCCCAGCCAATTTCAAGCTAGGGCAATAAGAGCATGGCAGAAGACACATAGACAAATCTTTCTGCCAAACATTTCTAATGTGCCACTTTAGCTTAATAATGGAAATAAATAGACTTGAAAATGCCTTTAAAATGCAGCCAACCCTGATCTAGTTACAATCCAAACTCATACAGGCCAGAGAAGCAGCTTTCAGGATTTGTATTTGAATGAGCTCAACAAGATGTCCTGAGCTTGGAAAAAGTGTTTATGCACATTGGAAAAAAAAAAAAGAAAAAAAAAAAAGAAAAAATTGTTCTTGCTCAGCTTTTAAGTACCTTGTAGCACCAGTTCAGAAGACTTTCTGCGATGGAAGAGGACCTGTTTAAAACCAGTAGTGGTAAATCAGTGTTCAGGTAGCTCCAAACCCTCTTTTCCCTCCTCTCAAATTCAAACCCTGAGCTCTAGAGGACTCCTATGCATAGTCATGGTTGCATGCAATCACTTTCTGTCCAACCTACATTACCAGATTCCTTTAAAACTCTTTTCAGGCATTCTAAAACATGCTAGCATACCACGTTAGCCACAAGCTGCAAGGGATGCACATTTCTTTAATATTTTTTCATATCAATGAACAAGGAAACAAAACAAATAAAGAGTAAGCATAATCAAAATGACAGGTAGATTCCGAAAATCACTTCAGGCTACAGCTAATAATAGAATACCCAGTTTCAAATTATAAGTTTGGATGAGTCGACTGACACCCTCAAATTCTAAAGAAACACCAGCTCTTTTCCAAGAGCTGGTCAGGCTGAGTGAGCATGCAAAAATACTGGAGGAGAATGAGAATTTTTCTCATGCAGTAATTGGCCTGAATCCAAGTTCCTGGACAGACTTTTTGCTCCAACTAAGCAGAGCTGGGCTGCACACATATGCAGTCTCCACAGGCAAGCTTTACTTCAGCAAACCAAATCAAAGCACTTTAAACCTAGCTCAGAGAAGGCTGGCACAGGGACCTACCAGTCAGCACAAAGAAGTATCATAGGCTCCTTCCCAGTGACCTTCACTAGGTGCCAGTCTTCTTAATCATTCAAATGGCCCCTGCAAGCAAAGTTCAACTCACCACTTTCAGAATGCCTCCGAAACGAGCACATCTAAACATGAGAAATTCCTCCAGTGCAGCACTTTCTACCCCTGAATGCCCCTGTTTACTGAACTTCACTGTCAAAGCAACAGCTTAGGAAATGTCTGACTCCTCTAGTGCAGGGCTTAGAAATCTTGGGCCATTTATGAGGTCTCTATCTGATGGTTCAAAGACAACATACAGGAGTGGAGAAGTGAGAACTGTTTTCTGAAGATAAAGAAGCAAAAAAAGTTTGAGATGTTTTCAAAGAAGCTACATTTGGACACTGTTTGAGGATCCCACTCTCTCATTACTGCCCGAAGCTGCCAAATATCTACTTTTAATCCTTCTCAAATTCTTCCAAACCCAGATGGTTTGGGAGACAGAAGATGGAGCAACCCCCTCAAATGCATCTTCACAGCTTGTAGAAGATATTTGTAAAAGACACTGTACCCATATTCCTCCCACAGGCAGGTAGCTTAGATAAAGCACAAATGTTTCAGTTCTGCACACAAAGTGCCAAGGACCAAAGTCAGGACACTAATAAATCCTGCATTCATAATAAACAGTGCTGCCTTCCATAACAAGAATTCACAGGATAAAAACCACTGAATATGGAATGTGTGTAGCAGTCCTTGCCTGGCCATTTCAGTACAGCAAAACACAGGCAACCAGATAGTATTTTGTGACTAGAAAAGAGGTTTTCTATCTGCCCTATGGAATATAGTGTTAAAAGCAGGTAGCAGAACCCATTGCCAATCAATGAAATCAAACATACCCAATATCCCTTTGTTTAAAATCCCCATTACCTTCAGCTGCAAGAAGGAAATAGCTGTGCCAAGAGTACTTCTATATTTATTGTACTTTAAAAATGCTGAAGATGCTTCATATAATGCCTTTGGCATCTACCACGGAATAGACAAGCCAAGCCATAAGATACTTTGTAAAATAAAAATATTCAAAACCAAAGTACACAAATTTACACCACCATTTTCCAAAGGGATTAAACAATTATGTAGTTAATTAGAAAAATTAGGCCATCAGTTTCACCTTATTTCTACACAGACCAGAAACCATTTCCTACTGTGGTTTCTGCTGTAGATCTGGGTAACAACTTATGAAAATACACTAAGGAATGCAGGTTAATTTTTAGTTCCCTCATGCTGTTGTTCTTAACAAACAAACAGAAAGCACACACAAAGAAAAAATAACTACTTTTTAAAACAGAAAATCCACGTATGTGCTCAGATAAGGAATATTCATATGAAGCCCTGAAACACTTCAGATAGAGCCAAAGGAGAAATAATAGCTGGTTGAGCTTCGAATCTACAAGGTTCCAAATGTACTGAGAAACAATACGCAGTTAAAAATTACCAGTCTCTCAATAAGAGCAGTTCGGTAGCTTATGTTATCTATACATTCAATCTGGCTTAGGTGAGAAGAGCATTGGGCCAAAGCTTTATATCAAAGCATCTTCATATTGCCCTAGAAGCCAAGGCAATGGTACCTTCCTCGTTTAACTTTTTTATTCATGGAAAACTATTCTGGCCTTCTTGGAACATTTTGTTTTATAGCAAGTCAGCTTTGGCCTTTACTCATGCATTGCTCCAAATGAGCTCCCACTCACTCACATAAGTAGTCAGTCCACCTTGCATTCAGTGCTCCACTCCCAACCACCCTGGCCTATTTGGAGCTACAGGCAAAACCCTCACTGCTGCTTTCTTGTGGGCAAGTTCTCTTCCACGTTTTGATGACTTCAGCCCTAAAGCAAATTCAGTTATGTGATGCTTTCCCACAATATCTTCTTCCCTTCCTCCTCAAAACATGCCCCAAGAACAGACAAGTTCCTGCAATTCCCCGGGAAATAAAAAGCAGCTCAGTTTAATGCAGAAAATACTCCATGGGAATAAGACACCAGCAGTCCTAGCAGCAGGTGTATGGGACTGAAGTACACAGTGATCCATGCTGCTTCTGAGTGCACCGGACCCAGGAGCCCAGGTAAGCGCACCCCTGCTCTGCATCTGGCTGTGTTTTACATGCAAGGCTGTCTTACACACAAAAGAAACATACCAGCTGAACACCAAATTCATTTGTACTCTACAAGCCTGCTACCCTGCAGAAGTTTGCAATACACAATGAAGTTTGTTTCTGAAGAGAATGAGGAACTCCACACTTAGGAATTACAAACAGTAAATGGAAGTGGTCCTACAATTAAACACAGCTTAAACAGATGAATCATTCCAACAACCTTCCAGTAGGATTTTACCATCAAATAAGTGTGTCATAAAGTGATTGTTTTCTATCTTTGATATGAAGGAAACACTTAGCTAGCCACTATTGCTGAAGCTTTGTTCGTTAACCTTTGAGCACTTCAGAGTGCTTCAGAATTAAAGCAATGTAAATATTTACCTGCGAAACAGGAAGAATAAAATTCTTTAAGAGTCAAATGAAAACTAACCTCAGTTTTTAAGATCTGTCTTCCAATTGCTTGACTGTCCTCAATCACACAGCCTCAGTGTTACATTAACAGGCTTCTTCCTTTTTAATTGCATACAGTTTTACTTGAGATGTATTTAATCCTGGAAGTTAAATGGATCATTAGGATTGGAAATGTTCATCTCTTTGGATATAAATAGGATGAAGCAGGGTAAGTTTTTGTTTTCAAAGCTGCTATTAGCCTGCTGATAGTTTTCTTTAAGGAACCATTAACACAGTAGCAGTCAAGACCAGCTTACATTGCTGCAAAGAAACTATTATCCAGCAGATTTAATCCTTTTTTGCTTACCTAGATGAATTTTGCAGAAATTTTGCAGGTCAGGTAGTAGCCTAAATATTATGAAGATACAACCAGAAAAGTAATCAGCTGCTGTACTTCCTTTAATCTTGTGTTACCCACCACTGCACTTGCATGACAGTGATGAGAGGAGATTGCATGGCCAGCTTCTGGGGGAATAGTGGATCAGATATAGCACTCATGCCCTTACCTTTTCTCCTTTTAACACCTCCAGCCAGCCCCCAAGTCTCCAACAGGACTGCAGGGCATCCAAGAAGCATTGATGGACTGTGGGCTTAGCCTGCCCCTCTTCTCCCTTCCTGTCTCCTGCTCTGCCTTTTACAGCTATTTCAGCCTCAGCAACAAAGAACCTGTACCAAGCAAAATCTTTCAGCATATCAAACCATTGTGATGTGAGGAAATTAAAATAAGAAATACGGTTTCAGAAGTTGACATTTAAATGGGTTTCATGGCTGAACACAAGCACTTCAAAAAAACAAATCTTTAAGTAAAAACTAAACTAATGGCGCAACTCACCTTCTCATCAGGGTCTGTATGGCACTTTGGTTATGATAACACAGCTGGGTCTGCACCGACCTCTTCGAATGCTCAGCTATGACACACGTGTTAACACAACCCACAGCCCTGTGTTACAGTCTGCAAGCCAGACTCTCACTTCAAGGACAAACGGCCTCTTATTTGTCCCCAACACCCTTAAGAAACACCCAGGCCCAAAGGCTCCTATAAAAATGTATCCGAAAGCAGGCTTTGCCTACAGGCCATCCAGACCAAGAAGCCAAACTCAAGAGTCTGGGCCACAAGGCCATCCCCACAGCGCCCATGTCAGCTCCAGGGGCCATGAGCCCCTGCCCTGCCACAGCCCAGCAGGGCCAGCTCCCCACGGCCCTGCCCAGCCACAGGCCGTGCTGAGCCGGACCCACATCCCAGCCTGCTTGGCTCAGCCCAGGGCTGGGGCTGTCCCAGTGCCCCGCGCTGCCTGCTCCTGGCTGGGGGTGGGATAGGCCTGGCTGCCATTCCCTGCCCCTGGCAACTCCCATGGAGCAGGTGTGGCATGAGTGTGACCTGCGGCAAGGCCCAGGGCTGCACACTGCAGTGAGCCCTGCACAGCACTGCCAGACCACTGCATAAACCAACACTGAAGAGCACATCTTCCACCAAATCCCACTTTTGCAGTCATTTTTGGCAGAGGCACCCCCAGCTGAGGTCATGCAAGGAACACCTCCTGCCCAGCACCAGGGAGCCAGACACAGTCAGGCTGCCACTGCTGTTGACCATTGGCCAGTCACAGGAAGCGTCCCTCAGGGCTCAGTACTGGGATCAGTCCTGTTTAACATCTTTACTGATGATCTGGATGTGGGGATTGAGTGCACCTTCAGTCAGTTGGCAGATGACATTAAGTTGGTAAGGAATGCTGATCTGCTGGAGGGTAGGAAGGCTCTGCAGAGGGATCTGGGCAGGCGGGACTGTTGGGCTGAGGCTCAACAAGGCCAGGTACTGGGTCCTGCCCTTGGGTCACAACAGTCCCATGCAGTGCTGCAGGCTTGTGGAAGAAGCTGGAAAGCTGCTCATTAAAAATGGACCTGGGGGTGCTGCTCAACAGCAGCTGAAGATGAGCCAGCTGTGCTCAGGCAGCCAAGAAGGCCAATGGCATCCTGACTTGTAACAGAAAAGAGTTCAGCCAGCAGGACAAGGGAAGTGATCATTGCCTTGTACTGAGCTCTGGAGAGGCCACACTTCAAATCCTATGTCTGGTTTTGGGCCTCTCACTAAAAGACAGCGAGGTGCTGCAACTTGTCCTGAGAAGGGCAACAGAACTGGTGAAGGGTCTGCAGCACAAGTCTTACAAGGAGCAGCTGAGGGAACCAGGGTTGTTTAGCCTGGAGAAAAGGAGGCTCAGGGAGATCTTATTGCTCCTTACAAGTATCTGAAAGGAGGCTTGGTCTCTTTTCCCAAGTAACAACTGACTGGGTAAGAGCAAACAGCCTCAAGTCATGCCAGGGGAGGTTTATATTGGATACTAGGAAAAATTTCTTCATGGAAATGTTTGTCATTCATTGAAACAGACCGCCCAAGGAATTGGTTGAGTCACTACACCTGGAGGTATTTAAAAGACAGGTAGATGTGGCACTTAGGGACATGGTTTAGTGGCAGTCCTAGGTTAATGTTAAGACTTAATGATCTTAGAGGTCTTTTCCAACCTAAACAATTCTATGATTCCACAACCATCCTTTTCCAAGGGTGCCCAAGTTTTTCTTTCCTCACTGTTGGACAACCTCACCAGCAATACCACTGCTCTGCAGCTGCATTTTTATCAGAAGTTAGCTCAAACATCACTGCTGCTCTGCACTAGTACTACAAGATTTGAGAAGGGAGAATTTGTATGTCAGAAGAGAGGAGACAAGAAGTCACACTCCTTTTCTTCCAGCTTCCACTCCATGTCTCATTTCCTGCAATATCACCAACACAATGTCAGAGTAATGCCAAAAGAGATATCTTTGCATATATTAATTCCTCTCCAGTAACACACATCCTCCACTTGCTATTACTCTTCCCTTTCTCTTTAGACTGCAGCAAGCAAAGGCTCCTCATCTACAGCAGCAGAGCTCAAAGCCAACTGCTCTGCGTACAGCTACCCTGCAAGTCAGTCTTTGCTAACGCACAGATGGCATCCCTTTGCCTTGTCTATATATGTCTATGTATTTTGTCTTCTTGGGCAAGAAACTCCCAGGCTAGGCTTTCATGCAACTTTCTTAATGATGATTTGCTAACTGACCGTTTGAAAATCATAGCCAAAAACAAAACCTACATAAACATGATGACTCCTGAAATAACAATCATACGACATTAAAAACAAGCCAGTGTGGGAGGACAGAGTCAGACACACTCTAACTTGACTGCTTTTATGCTTAACACTGCAGCTGAGAAAATAAAATGGGAAGAAACACGCTTTTTCAAGGCATAGCCAGCCAGTCTGTTACAGTACTTCCAAAATACATCCTTAATTCTCCTACTCAGTGCTATGGAAATAATTGCATACATGTTCAGGTTTTGCCTTTTTGTAATTTTTTTTTTTTTAAAGTCAAAAGGATGATAAAATAGTGGCATTACATAACAAAAGTGGATGCCATAATGTGACAGGGTGAACAGGTCACTTCAACAATAATGTTGGAAGGCTGCAATTTTCTAATACTATCTGTATCAGAGGTGGAGTATTAAAATTAAGTATGTGTTTAGCTGAGTTTCATGAGTGTAAAATCTCCTCTATTAAACATTTGCCTCATAACATGCATTTAAGAGGTGCAGAGTGCAGAACATCAATTCAAACCTGTCTATTATTTCATTTTTGCTGTAGCCAGCAGCTCAGAACATTAGACCTGGTTCCTGTTCCGTAAGTCCTTATGGCCATGAACAACTTATCTATATTGAACACTTATCATCCCAGAATTGTCTGAGGAAAAGCCATCTACAAAGACCATTTCATCTACTGGCAACAGGCTCGGAGTGAAGGGGTAACTGTACAAGTGCACCTGAAGACACTTGCCCAGATCTGATGTACAAGTTACAAAAAACACTGGACAAATGCTTTAGAAGCATTTCAGTACATCATGTGTCTTCAGAGTTAAATGTACAGACGTTGTCACTAATTGCAGAAATACCAGCAGTTGTTGATAGCAACCATATTACTTCTCCCTCTAATCCACCTCCAATGGACTCTCCAATACTGGCACTGCTTTAAACATTATTCAGACAAGTCTTCCTAAAATACAAAATTCCAGCTCCTACTTGTCTGAAGAGCAGCACCTAGAGCAAGAGAAGCAAACTTACAGCAAACTACTGTCAATCTCATTTGTCCCTATAACCCCTTCTCTCTTTCACTACCGTGAATATTTCTGCAAGTCTTTAGTAGAGAAAGACAGAGGGGAAAAGTTCAATCGAGGACATGAGGGCACAGAAAGAAGGGAACCCAGAAGAAAGATTACTTATATTTATCAAACTGGCACAAGCAAGCCAGAAGAATTTGGCCAAAGAAATATACACCTACACACCTGGATCTGAAGTACAGATAGTAGTTAGTGAAAGAAATAACCTGGAAAAACATGGAGACAAGGCAGGCAGCCTACTTTACACTTTATACATGAACACTGCCATCTCTACCCTAGCTCTACCTCTCCAAGTCCATACAACTTTCCACTTTCTTCTCCAATCTCTTCCCACCTGGCCCTGATAACCCAGCACTTCCCACTGGTTCAGAGGTAGGGGATATCCTTCTACTGCCTATTGCAGGGACAGACAGAAGCAAGCTCTAGAGGAGAGAGGTGTGTTTGTTCTCCACTAGTAAAAGGCATGGTGTTTTATGACAGTTAGGACAGCTATTTCTTGCTGGGACAAGGGTTTTTTTAAAGAGTTACCAATGACTCCAACTTCTCAAGCACTTACATTTCAGAGCAGTTCTCAAGGCAGGAGATGTGTCCTTGTGCTATGCATCCTAAGAGGATAAATTACCCTAGAGCCACTGGCACTGAACGCAGGGATATAAGCCAGCAGGTGGGGTGTGGGGCAAGACACAAGGCAGAGCAGTTCTCTGGGATTCACACCATTGCTGCTAAATGATGAAAAATGAGTGTCATACAAAATACAAGGGCAAATGCCACAAGATTCCGAATTTTGAGAACCCTCCACCTCACTGTCCCCATAACTTCTATAATTATAGTCAATCCCCTGCTACAATGACTGCAACATTACCATCTTTAGTACAACACAGAAAAAAATTAATTGGCAAGATGATGTGACTACATCAAGAATTTGGGAAAAGATTTTATGGTACCAAAATACCTTTTTCTCCAAGAAGGAACTGCCAGTCATAGCAGAGCATACCAGGCATTCCATTTATCCATAACATTATTTTTTTTTTTTTAATTTACATCTCTGTTCATTATGCAAAGAACCTTGCACTCTGCAACTTCAGTGTCACTAGTAAGCATAGAGAAGAAACTGATTCCCAGTCACAGACTTCATTTAATCTTCTTCAGTACTAACACCGCTATTTTGCTGTTTTCATAACTGAACTGTCAAAACAACTTCAACTTATCCAAATACATCCAGAACATGCTGGTTAAGGAATTGTTGTCTAATTTGTGCATCTCTACAGAAGTCTAAAGGAATCACTAGAGTGTGAAATTGCTAAATGAAGAAGAGGCATTAATCACAGACTATACTGAGCAGAGGAAGAGAAGCATTCAACACTTCCTAACCATACCCATAACATGGATTCAATCTCAACAAGACATTTGTTGAAAATCAAGTGCTGTCTCCCAAACAAATGCCTTGTGTTCTCAATACAAAAATAGGACGTGCTAAGTCTATGCCTGGATGTCACTTCTGTTAAACAAAACACTCCAAAGCAGATAGGAAGGACACATCATGTTTTTTGTCATCATCCACATTCACATCAAGCAGAAATAGTTTGGCATTAGCAGATACATGTTGTACACCAAATCACTGTTACCTAGTCACTCTTGAAGGACACAGAGCTTGAGCCACCAGGCTTAAATGTTGCAACCTTGATGACTGTGCAAGTGGAATGACTTTCTGCATAGTAGTCACAGGACATACCTACCTTCTGCAATTCACAAGAGCAAGTCACTCTCCATCTCCAAGCAACACAGGCACAGCTGACTGCTTCCCTGCAATTCGTACATGATTCTGCCTACAGCAAGAATGCAATAACAACTATGACCATGCCGCACTAGGTCAGATTTGACAGATTGATTGCTTTTTTTCTGGGAGAGAAGATGAAAATAAACCTAAGGAAAAACATAACTGCATGAAAAAATTTCGATCAAACAGTATCAAGACCAGGTCCTTTGCAGTCTGGGAATTTCTGCTAAACAGAAGTGCAATTAAGCAGGTTTGCCTCTTGGGGCACTTCAAGGATTAATTACTCCATCAGATTGTTTGAAAGAACACAAGGAAAGAGCACGTGATATAATGAGGCCTCTAAATGGTTCTCCTCATCTCAGTTTCAGAAGCCCTGTAAAAACAATCTGTTAGTCTCCAGTATTGATTTTCTTTACATGGAGAAGCTGTGTGTAAATTGACTTCTGCAGTAAAAGTCATACAGTACAGGTACATCAAGCATCTGACACACTGATAGTCATTCTCACCACATTTTTGTCTTACCAGCCAAATAAAGTGTTACTGGAACAGTAGAGCGTTTTCCATCATTATTATTTCTTTAGCCAGAAGTATTAGGTCCTTTAAGATTTTACATGAGATGAGAAGTCTGTTTTCTGGGGCAGGGGGGGAAATGCTTTTTCAGTAGTATCAAAACAAGCGCACTCGCACCCTGCAGAATCTAGAAGCAATGCAATCTTTTTCAAGAAATTTAGTATGCAAGAGATACAGAGTTTCTCATGGTTTGTAACAAGTCATTCCTCCAAGTGGTGCCTGGGCATAGCAGTGTGCTCTGCGCAGTGACTCTCCCTCCCCCCAGATACTCATTTGGAGCAGCAGGCAGGCCAGGGACTGGCAGTCAATGCATTTTGGCTCCGGTCCACTGGTGTCAAGAAATATCAGCAGGAGTTCTAACATGCTTTAAAGCAGACACTCCTCTTCCCTGGGGGCCAGAGACACCACTTGGCTACACAGGCAAGTCCCCAAACTGCAAAACATGGAAAAGTGCCTGAGGGATCTTTAAAATGAATTCGCAAACAACTCCAGATTCAGGAGGTGGCAGAGCCTGCTGTGACTATCCCACCAAGGATGGCAAAAAGAGAAGGGAGCTAAAGACTATATAGGACCCCTGTTTGATTCCAGTGCTTCTTCATACTGTCAGATTCCCAGAAAAATATTTTGGCACATAGTCCTGTCTCCTTCCACTTGCTACGCTAAATTCACTTGGAATTACTAACCAAGAGTAAGAGCTAACAATTCTAATACTAAATGTATTCATTACATACTTGATGGTGAAATCTGATAAGGACATTAAAAAAATGAAGATGAAAGTGTTTTAGGTTTTGATTTTTACAGAACTAATCCTGGAAACCTCTGTTGCCCCCAGCCTGAAACAAGACAGTCTCCAGATTGTACAGTGAAAGATTGATACCTCGCTTCTTTATATAAATGAATTCTCTGGGTATCACAATTACTTCACAACACAGCAGAAAATCTTCTGCCTAAGAGTTTGGGTGTAATAAACAAAAAGTAGTTGGCTAGCTATAAGCAAGATGATTAAATCTTTAGCTAAGCAGACTAGGTAGTACTGCAGCAACAGCTGAAGTAAGTGGGAATGTTTCTGGCTGCCAGTGAGCTAGTTACCACCAACACTCCCTCCCATCACCAGTTTCTGTACTCAGAAAGGATTCAGTTTTCAATATCAACATAATCCAAATTCTAGGGAGCTTTGTTAATGTTTTAAGAAAGATGACTAAGCAGTTTTACCTTAACACACCTAAAACAGGGATAAAAAGTTTGACTATAAACATAAAACAGCATGATTACTACCAGTACAGCAAAACCAAAAAGACACAATAGTTTATTCTAGAACATCTGAAACTCTATTCTGACAACAAAATGCACTACGTGCTCCAGGTACTATCTTTTAAAATGTACAGCAACCAACTGTAAAGGCTCAGAGCATTCTTTTGTGTTTAAAGTAAGTGTTACATACCAGTCACCTAAAGTAGAACTAAGCACTTGTATCATGCTAGAGTTAATTTAGATATCTAATTCAAAAAAGTTATGATTCAAGTGCTAAAATAAGTTAGGATCTTAAGCCACTAGTGTATTTTCTAAGGAGTGCTAAATTAATTCCATGAAATATTAGTAAGCATATTTCTCTCAGAGTCTGCAGACATACTCAAAGATGGATTTTGTTATAAGGTAATATGTGACCTACAGGAGAATCACTATCTTAATACTTCTGCCCCTTAGCTGTGGTCCTCACTTGAGTCTGATGATGCCCAGAGTAAGAACAGGCAGTAAAGCACATTTACAATCTGTTTAAACTTCACCCCAGAGTGAAAGTCCAAGCAAGCTCATTCCAAGCAAGTATTGGTCTTTTGCTTATGTCTTTCTATATTTTATGGAAGGGACGGGAAAAATCCAAGTGCCTAAAGGGTTTAAAAGTCATATTTAAATACATGAAATAATGAGGAAAGAAACATCATATAACCGAATTACTCCATTAAAAAATTGTATCAAATGCAAAGAGCTTATCTGCAAGTAAGAAGGCAAACCATGTGACCTAAGAATCCTTCCCAGTTCTGTGTTCTGGAAAGTAATCTATTAAGACAGTCTGGTAAGAGGATTTGCATTAGGCATTGATTGTGCCATCATTTGCACTTATGAAGTCCAACACAGAGGTCTGAAGTGTGTGACCCTCTTGTTGGCAGCACATTTAGAATGGTGAACTCTTCTGAGTCACCACTAGAAGTGTCACATCTAGACTGGCACCACTACACACACTAGCCATTCACTTACTTACCATTAGACCTCATAATTAATGCTATCTTCTGCACTACCTTTGCTTTACAGGCTGAACAACATTACACCGAATTAATCATCTACAACTGTTCTAATAATTAAAGACCTATAGCAAAATGTTGTGATTTTTCTCTATATTTAGCTCCACTAGATCTACGTTACTGATAAATATCACATGGATTGAAAATATACAAGATGCCTTCTGGGACTGCGATCTGTGTGTTCTCTGAAAATAGTTTAAGACACCATGCTGAACTGGTTCCAAGAATAGGTATCATGCTTCCAGGGTGGGAGGGAGTGGTGGAGCAGGGAGGGGAGGTAGCAGCTCTGCTAATGAAATGTGATTCTCAGAATTAAATACTTATCACTTCAAAGAAGATTTGATTTGTTTCAGTGTGTACCTCTGCCCAAACAATTCCTTGTTCCAAGAAGATCTTTAACAGGCTAAATTTATTCTATCCTTTGAAATACAGTTGTACTGCTGCTGCTGTATGTACTGCGTGCAATTAAGATTTTATACCCCTTCTCCCTTCTAGCATTAATAAGTTCTAGAAATCTTGACTTTCATAATTCCACATGTCACATGGGAGAATAGCAAAAGAAGCTGTTAATGTTTTACAACAAGCAGCCAAAAGTTGCAGTGACAAAGATGGATGGCCACATCTAACCTACTCAATTTGTGCTGTCAAATAGAAGTTTCTAGAGTTAGATGTAAGGCAGGGAAAAAGGAGAACTTGGCTTTGAATACTGCAGGCAAGACACCAGACTGGAAGAATGGATTGATATCGCTGCTGCTGCTTTATTACCTGTAGTGACAAGAGACAAGGAGACCATAACTCAGACTGAATCAGGTTAGAGATGGGATAGCTTTTTCTTCCCCCCCATTGGTATCTCCTGCACTGTCAGAATATTATGTAAAGTATGTATACGTTATGGACAATAGTATGCTCTACAAAGGACAGAGGTTTTTTTGGTTGGATTTTAAATTCCATTAGAGTGTTTTTAAAGTGGCTGATAACCTTTTCTAAAGGGAAAATTATGAGAATGCAATCAGGAGCTCAGCCAGTCTTTGCAAGGTATGAATCAAAACAGAATGAGTTTAGGGTGGTCATGAGAGTAAACTAACACACTACTTGTTCTAGTGGAAGTAAGATTTAATTCCATTTAGATAGAAGATCTATTTAGAAATATTCCCTATGCCTTATAAGAGGAGTCAAACATTCCATGAAACAGGTATTTTCCTCATTTAAACAGTTATTTTTGTTTCAAGCATTTGCTTTGACAGTATAGGTTAGAACAGCTAATGCAAAGCACAGAGAATAAGGAGAGAGATTCCACTGTTACAAGGCACTAACAGTGCTTAAGTTAGCCCAGCACCTTCAACAAATTGCAATATAACCTGCTCTCAGCTATCTGTGGATGGATCATCCACATTGTAGTTTAATTGTGCTACAAGTACAGACACATCCAAGCTAAATTCAAGTCCAAAAGCAATATAATTAATTTTTTGTGCAAAACAAAAACCTGAATGGTAAAAATGGGGTAAATTAATGACCAGTTTCTCCTCTTCCCCTTCAGCTGTACATTCACTGCATGATTTGTAGCAGAGTTTACCATTTATTTTTTTATCCACAGTTTTTCCATTGTATCCACATTCTTCCACGCATCCCTTCCTCTCCTTTGTTACCCTGGATAATCAAGTTCCAGCTCTATGTAAAACAATTTGCCCAAAGGCACAAGAGTATAGCCACAAAGACTGGAAGCTACTGTTAATAAGAAGTACAATTATAAAATCTTAAGTGATGTAAGCAATCAATTATTTATTCACCTTGTTATAAAACAACCACACCTACTGCTTCAGCAAAGAAACCAGTTGAATCTTGAACAGAGAGGAAAAGAACAAAAAAATTGCTACTGAATAGCTGCTGAAAGATAATTTGTGTTGTGAAGCTTTCAATTGGAAGTCAAGAATATTGCTGCTGATTCAGATAAAACAATGAACCATGACCAGTGTAGAAGCGACACCTAGACTAAATAAAGATCAAATACTAGATAAATAATTTTCTTGGACTCATAGAAAGGCTTGGGAAGGAAGGGATCTTAATGCTCACCTACTTCCAATCCCCCTGCCATGGGCAGGGACAGTTTCCACACCTGCCACTTCCAGCTTCAACTTAAGCACTTCAAGGGTTAGGAAGTTTACAACTTCTCTAGGCAACCTGTTCTAGTGCCTCACCACCATCACAGTGAAGAATTTCTTCCTAATACATCTAAGCTGCCCTCTGTCAGTTTAAGGGTATTCCTCCTCGTCCTCTCACTACATGTCCCTCTCAAGTTGTCTTGCAGGCCCCTTCTAAGTCTCCTTGAAGCCTTCTCTTCTCCTGGTTGAACAATCCCAACTCTTGACCTGCTCAGGAGAAGTGCTCCAGCCCCCAAACATCTTTGTAGCCCTCCTCTGGACTCACTCCAATAGGTCCATGTCCTTCTTATGCTAGTGGCCCCAGAGCTGGATGCAGTACTCCAGGTAGGGGGGGCGGGTCTCACAAGAGCAAAGTAAATGCTGAAGAACTGTCTCCCTTGACCTGCTGGCCATGCTGCTTTTAATGTGGCCCAGGATGCATAGGATGCATCTGGCTTTCAGGGTTGCAAGTGCAGATTGCCAGCTCATGTTGAGGTTCTTGTCAACTAACACCCCCAAGTTTTCTGCTCAGGGTTGCTTTCAACATGTTCTCCACTCTACTTGTATTTGTGGTTAGGATTGCCTCAACCCACGTGCAGAACCTTGCACTTCACTGTGATGATCTTCTCTCCTTTAATTCCTTGGCACTGTTGTACACATTTTGCATGCAAAAAAAAAGGCAAGTTCAGCAGCTGAACAGTGGTACATTTCCTACTAGAGTAGGGTCTTTAGAACTTAAGGCAAGATCTTAAGAAGTTCATTTATAAACAAAAGGCTTCGGCTTAATCATCATCAGGTGCTTGCTAGCCTCTCAGATCCTTAAGCCCATTCCTCTGAAAAGAACTGCATGCATTTTACAAGGTTTGTTTTAAAACATAAATTTCTTAGGCTTCCTATTTTCTGCTCTTGGGATTCAAATACCTTTCTGTGCTGGCTACATGCTAGAATAAGCCTTTGCTACACCTATGTTGCCTGTGTCCTTTACAGGTCTCTGATCACAGCAACCCTTAAACTGATGTATGTTGTGCATTATTCCTGCCCTCAAGAGAGGACACCAAAGTTTGTGCTGTACAACATGGAGACCTGTAAGAGCTGTCCAAAATAAATTATCCAAATTAATTTCTAAGCAATTTGGTGGACCTACAAGTACTTTACTCCAATGCATCTAAACTGTAACAATCTCCCAAAGAAAGAAATCCTTTATTACACCTCCTACTAACTTGAGTCTTTTTAAACAAGTGACTCTCTAGTTCTCTGATCCTTCTCAGCGTCTTTCCACTTCTAATCTATTGAGAAAGGAATCCAAGTGCAATTACCATTTCTGAGATCTTAGTCCAAGTCAGAAGTCTATTCAAAGAGTAAGACTGTAGGCAAAAGTTAGTTTCCATAGTGTTTTATTCGGTGGATCTTCTCACCAAATGCCTTTCTGAGAAATGAATAATGAATTTCAAACATTATCTCACTAGAGCTTGAGGCATAAATAGTACCTGATCATACCAATCAGGTCCACATCACCACATGGCAGTCTTAGCAGCATGCTGGCCAGGCTGTTTTGGAAAAGACAAGAGTGTGTGGAGGGAAATGTTAGCACATCCCAGCAGCTTCAGGAAGACAGACAAGGAGGGTGTTCTCCAGCTCTGCAGTCACTGAGCAATCAGGCGAAGGGAGCTTTTGATCCATGCAGGACTGAGTTAAATTGCTCCCTTACCTCCCATTCACTGCCAACACGAAATCCCTTACCCATTTCAGTGCTTCATGCCACTCCTGCCATTGCAGTATCTGTACCAGAAGATGGAAGAAAATCTTACACATAACAGTTCTCAGTCTGACATGGATTTGTGCTCTTAAAGGAAATGCCTGAAGGGCCTTTATGGGCAGCCCTTCCAACTGTATTTTATTGTACAGTGAATTTTTAAACACAATCTCAGGGTATTTCCATTCCTGGAATGGAAAAATAATAATCTTGGACGTAACATTCTGGTACTTCCAGACCAACACAATATCCCCTGCCAAACACTAACTTCCATACATCACTAGACATACTCTAATTAAATAGTCGATTACTCAGCTAAGCTCAGCAGTGTCTCAGAAGGCAAGGTATTCAGCTTTTAGAGTGCAAAGTCTAGGGGCTCATTTTAGTTGCACAGGCAAATCTCTACATTAAAAAATATTCAGCAACAAACCCATAGCACAAGCAAAATCTTTCTTTATTATTGTGCAAAAATCTGTGTGCCATTTCTAGCAATTACTATAATTCTAGATAGAGAGGAACCCAGAGCACAGAAATTCACCTGCAAAATTAAATGGTTTCCAGGGACTAGTCCAGTGGTCTCTTTTTTTCATATACAAAGTCATACAAGTTTGGCAGGTGCACACAACATAGATAATACATCTGGAAAACTGGTCTGTCACCACTTTCATGCTGAACTACAAGTTGCAAACCATCAGGAAATGAATAGTGATTACGCAAGTTGTTCTGTGCAGCATTATTTTGCAATTCTTAACCAATAATGGACTTAGCCCAAAACACAAAGCATCTGGGAAGAAACTATTTTAGTACCAAGATACCTAATAAAGGTCAACACTGAAGCAAGTTCAAGTCCTGCAATTAAGGCACTGCATTTTCAATATACTAACCTGCAACTAAAACTTCAGTTTCATCATTCAGAGAAACCAGAACAAACAGGTTATAAAACTTTTTTTTTTTTTTTTTTTTTTTAATGAAGCAGTCCCAGAAGCAAACAGCCAGACCAATACTCACCTGAAGCACCTGTCCTGAGTATGTTAGCCTGACAGGTTCTGGTGCCAATCTGGTTACCATTCAGGTAAAAGGTCTTTTATCCCCGAAGTCTGCATCATGTGGAAGTAACCTTTTTAAAGCTAATCTGTGTCATATAACTGAGGTCTGCATTTAAAATAGTCTCAAATAGCTCCTTCTAAGTGACACCCCCAACAACATTATATTGCTTGGCATCCAATTTTTAAAACTAAAAATGTACCAGTAAAGACAAGATCCACTAGAAAAGGAACACAAACAAACCTTTCTCATTATTTCCCAACCTCATCTCCTAAACTTTGTCACTATGCCAAAACAGACTTATAGCTGACTTAACTTGCAAATACTTGAGAGACTATGAGTACATGCTTAATTTTGAATAAAGGGAGTCTTTCTGCAAGTATCCACTTACTGATGAATCTCAGCATAATAGCAAGCATTATTTAAATGGAAAACAGTGAGCAGGCACTACATTTATGCAGCCCAACAAAGAAATGCAAGTCTTCTTACAGACTTTCAGTGCACCACATTGCAAGCACCCTCTACTTATTTCTGCTCTTACCAGAAATGAAGTGCACTGCTCCTTGGAAATAGACCTGTGAATCAGAATAGCAATGAAATACTGACATTGGTTAGCTCTTCCAGGATTAAAAATTCAGTGGCTATTTCTGACAACCTGGAAGATTTTAGATCGTTACTGAACTTAAATTTCATTGCATTGGGAGGTTATTTAGATCTTCCATAGAAGCTGAAGTGAGCAATTCCCTACCCCCTCCCAACCTGCCCTCAGACAGGGTTATTAACTGTCTGCATAGGTGATTAAATTTCAGCCTGAGAGCTACATCTCTAAGCCTAGAAGTAATTCAAGCAGATTCAAGCAAAGCATCTTGCATTAAATTGCTATTGTCTTTAATCACTACACTCATCATACATCTTCAACTTTATTCTGATAGCATATTAATAGCTTGACCTTTTCGCTACTATCATCTGTGCTGACTCTGGATAGAGTTCATGCATAACAGCAAAGAAGAGCAGAAGATGACTTGAACATTTTGCCCTTGGCCTTCAAATCTAAAAAACACTTTGTTCTGTTATATTAAACTATTTTTCCTCTAAAAGTCACCTCAGAAACCAAACCATCAAACAAGTTATTTTTATGCAGCTAGATACGGTCTCCACCTTAATGGAGACCTTCTAAAGCAGACCTCCTTCTACTTTACTTGGAAGCAACAACTATAATAAGGAAAGGAATGAATGATTTTTCTCCAACAAGCCTGTGATTTGAATACTGTGAAAAGCAGCAACAATTCCACTGGGCTTTGCTTTGGTCCTATATACCACATCCTTTCTTATGAACAGAATAAGTTCACCTGTATGTCAAAAGCACACAGCCCAAACAGGCCTGGTGATTTTGAACAGCAGGAGTCAAACCAGAAGACAGATCCAGCAGGCCAGACACTAACTACGTTATCAGCTTGCACAGGCACAAAATCATCAGTTCACACAAACAACTGTAAACACTTCCAGCCTCAGACGAATCCTCACAGCCTACAGGCTATGTGGCCAAACAAGTCATGAGACTGAAGAGGCATGTCACACCAAGATGAAGACCAAGAACTGCTTATTTTTATTATTTTTAGCTCGAGTTTCCATTTGTATCTTTCCTTCCCACAGCTCACGGATTTGAACAGTTAAGGAGGTTTAACACGAGTCATACACACTTTTTGTGTCATTCTAACAAATTTGCCAATAAATCACTCTTGAGATTAAAGGAGTTACTTTAAACAATTGTATTATGTGTGTGCTAGACATTCCATACAGGTTATTTGTATTTTCGCATCCACTCAAGACATCCATACCTCTAAGGACTGTCTCGCTCTTGTCTTCCTAGCTCTAGCATGTTCAGGAGTGAGATGTTGGCTCCGAGACATGCTAGCTGCTAAATTCACATCTGGCTTCAACAAATCTCACTTCAGAAGTCTTTAACAAAAGTGAATTAGACTACTGATGGGAAAAGTATTTGCGAACCTCAGTTAAGCCTTAACGTTTTGATCCTTTATAAGAGCAAATACCCGAGGTGAAAGGGAGCTAGATCTCCCGGGGATTAGACGATCTGCATTTTTAATGAAGCTTTGACAAAACAAGGCACTGGTACTTTACTTTACGACATCGTTCTCTCCACAAGGAAGACAACAGCTGCCAGTCCTTTGAACATTCTTGACACATGCTCCTGCTCATCTGTCCTCTGCTAAAGAGAATTCATTCTGGCAACACTCGCACTTTGCCCAGAGTAACAGAAAAAAAGATTTGATACGTACAAATCAGGTACATACAAGCCCCCAGTGTTTTCGATTCTCGTCCTAATGATCTCCGAATTGCTCACTGAGATTTCCAGGCCAGTATCTACGCCGCTCCTGTAGGTCGGGGTAGCGCAAAACCACGATCCAGAGGGGACGGTGCCCTCCCCGGAGTCTTTCCTCTACAACAGCCGCCTCCGCACAGCCCCCGCGCACGTCCCGCTCCCGCTCGCCCTGTGCCCAGCACACCGCTCTGCCCTCCGGCCCGCCGAGCTCCCCGGCGCCGGGCCAGCTCGCGTCTAACGGAGACCGACGCCCGCCCAACCCTGGAAGGCGCCTCGGAGCCGCGGTCCACCCTGCCCTGGCAGGCTATGGGGACAGCGGCTCCCGGCCACCGCCGCCGCGGGCGAACCTCCTGGCATTCCCGGACCTGCCGCAGCCGCCGGGCTCCCCCCGGAGGAGCTCCCCTTCCACGCCCGGCCGAGCGACAGCCGCCGCCCGTCCCCAAGGGGTGGTCCCTTCCCATTCACCTCGGGAGGGCACGGGGGTCACCCTTCTACAGGACATGGAGCACCTTTCACCATTCCCTGAGCCGGGGCACCGCTGCGGCGCGGGGCAGCGGCAGGGTGGGGGCGACGGACCGGGAATGTCATTTGGAGGTGGCGGTGACAGCGCTCCTCTGCCCACCGCCGAAATGCGACTCGGGGCAGGAGGAAGATGCCGGGGACGAGGGAAACAGCGGCGGGCGAGGGGACTGCGGCGACAAAAACCGCGGCGGGGATCCCGCGACCCCGGCCCCGCACCTCGCAGCCGTAGAGCTGCCCCAGCTGCTCCACGATCCACTCCTCCAGCACCAGCCGCTTCCGCAGCTCCTTCCGATCGTATTTCACCGTCACTTTCCCCTGCTGGTGGCGCCGCTGCTGGACCTGCACCACGGCCGCCGCTGCCGACACCGAGTCCTCCCGGGAGGAGCTGCCGGAGGAGCCACCGCTCCCGCCGCCGCCCCGGGGGCTCTGAAAGAAAACGCGGTTGCCGCCGCCTCCGCCCGCTGCTGCCGCCGCCGCCGCCTCGCTGCCCCAGTCGCCACCGACATGCTCCGCTCCGCCGCGGCTCCCGCCGAGCCGAAAGGCGCCCGCCGCCGCTACCGCCGGGCCGCAGCAGCTGCCGCTTACGCGTGTGCTTCGCTCCCCCGCACCTGCCGCTTAAAGCCTCGCATGGCTCGGCGGCGCAGCGGCTCCGCCGCCGGGGGGTGGGCCCGGGCCGGCTGGGGCGGGGACAGAGGAGGGGCTGTGTGCTCGGCTCGCTCGGTTTGGCTCGGCTCGGCCCGCGCCAGCAGCTTGGAGCGGAGCGTGGAGTGCCCCGAGAGTGCCGCGGCGGAGGCCCTGCGCTGCCCCGCTGCCGGCGAGGCGCGGCGGCCGCTTCTCGGCGGAGGCGGAGCGGCTGTGCCCGCGGCAGGGCGCTCCCAGGACCATACGCTCGCTGAGCGGTTTATGACTGGGGTTTTTTTCTGTAAGGAAATGCAATATTGTCCCGTCACGCACATTACGTTTATATACGTTGCATACCTGCAGCACTAAAACGCTGAATGCCATCGTTTTCTTCTCCGTGGTGCGTGTGGGCGTGGGTGGGCGTGAATTATTTCAGGATAGTCAACCCCATAGCAAATATTTCAAGCTATCAGCAATCAACGTAACAGCCATGTGGAGAGGGCTTCCAGGTTAGCTTCAGTGCTATTAGCTGCTTCATTTCTCTGGAGATACGGAGTGAAATCACTGACGGCCATCCTGCACGCCAAAATGTGCCTATCTGCAAGTACGCAGCCAACATAGCACAGGCGCTGGTTAGAAACGCCAGACAATCCCCATCAGCAAAGAGGTTCGCCTGTGACAAGGGACAGAAGTCAAGCCTTACATGTATAGACCTGAGACTGGAAGTGCTTGGAGTCCCAAGTTTGGGTATGGCTGTGGGAATCACCTCCTGTCCACGCTGCCCTGGGGGTGAACGTCTTAAGTCAGCAAAGAGCAGAGGGGAAAGAGGCACGGATCGCTCCCCACATCTCCCTCGGTAGATCTGCTGCAGTCAGCTCCTTGCTGCTGTTTGGCATGGCCATGTGGTAGCAGTGACATTTCAGCTTCTTCTGCTCTCGGCATGGGACACACTGCTCAGAAAGAGGCTAGCATGAGGCATTTGAGCCTCATCAGGCTATTTAGGTAAAACACAGATTGTGCCACTAAAGGGATCATAATCTGATAAAATCTTATTACTGGTCTGAAATGCTTATGATAGCTTTTAGATTTTCATCTAAAAAACCACTAGTTTTTCAAACCAAAGCATATGGAGTTAAGCTTCTTATCTGTTTGTAGGGACCACGTGATCTTCAGAGAGACTGAGCAATTGCAACTAGGTACCAGTGTAGATCACACTTGAAGCTTGGGCTGCAAGCAGAGCTTGAGAAAAAGTCATATCCCACAAATTTGAGTTTATGCAAGAAGTCTGCCCTATTCACAGAGCAGCCATTACTCAAGTGAATATCAACTTCCAGCTGAGTAGTGCTGCCTGCCTGGCTTTTATAACTCTAGGCCTGTGTAAATGCAGTAGGAAAATACCATCATCAACAACTTGTTCTTAGAGAAACCAAAAAGAATACAAAAGAGTTTTTGAAAGAGGGGAGTGGCTGTTCTTTAAACTTTTGTGTTTGGAGTGGCCTATAATTTGGGTCTACAGCTCTGCCTGTCATGTTGGAAGTCTGGTGCTGACGTACTCAGCCACAAAACTTGAAACTTTCCTGTTCAAAGCAGGAACATTTTTGTCTTTATAGACTGGTTGATGTTTACAATTGCTGAGGAAAAAAATAGATTAATGTGAAAGAAAGTCAATATTGCTTAAGAGGCTTTTAAAAGTCATATTAAGCATCATACTTTGGATATATTCTATGAGATATAAAGTAGGAATACCCAAACTTTCACCATAATAGGATGTTTTCTGGAGCCAAAAGAACACTGAGGTGTTCCATGCTGGACCTAAGCTGACTAGAAAATACTAAGCTTTTTCTTTTCTGCCTTAGCAAATATCAGGTGAACAGATGGCTAAAATATTTTCTTTGATTGTGAGAATCTAGAAGGTCTCAGCTGAAGGACTTTTCTGATACTATCATTAACAGGATGTTGTAATCACTGCAGACATATATAAAATCTGGTACCCGCTATTCAAATAACACTTCCACAACACACTGAAAGTAGAAAATGAGATACTGGTGATTAAAAACCATGTCCTCAGAGGTTATCATTTCAAAGTTACAATTTTAACATAATGCACAGTGCTTGGTAAATGTGGGTGGATGAGAAACTGGTAGAACTGCCAGCATTGTCATGAGACAGTTTTATGTGCCATTGGTTTTTCATTCAGTTTTTAAAGCGAGCGCATTCCTCAGGAAGCCAGAGAAAAAACTGCTGCCAAGAATCTTTTCTGCAATGATTTTCCTTCATTTGAAAGAAAGAACTAGTTGTTTAAAAGTCAAAGTTGAGCAAAAACGTTTAGATCTGCTAATATCCTGGCAATGAGCAATGCAGTCCAGTGTGGGCACAATCTCTACTTTACTCCTGAGTGGCTGGAGGCATATGAGAGCATTTCTTGGAGAGAGAAGTTTCCTCACAAATACTTCCCCATACCACAACAGAACCATTCATGGTTACACCCATAACAAAGACAAGAGTTAATGTGGCAGGAGAAAGACAATCCTTCCCAAAACTTCAGCCTTATTTTTTTTTCCTTAAGGAATGAATTCAGGGCATAAGAGATTAGGGTACATAGACAAGGTTCTTTCAGAAGCTGAATCAAAATCACAGTGCAGAATTTAATCTATAGCTCATGGTTGATCAATAAAGCCAAAGGGAAGATAAAATACTACACCTCTGAAATATTGTGCTCTTTCAGCATGATCATGTCTAGATCTCTCTCACAAGAGCATTGTATCAGGTGACAGGATTAGTAAAGAACAGACAACATGAAATAGGAAATACCAAAGGCAGAGGAACACTTGCATAACCTGCACTTCCTTATGTTTCTTTCCCAAAGAGTGAATGTGGGAATCTCTTGTGAATGTAAGCAACATGAAGCTCTATCCACTTCCCATGGATATATATTGTACAGTACTAATCTGTTCTCCAGTCAAAGAAAATAATACAGAACATGTGGACTAATTTTTCAGGAAGCTTAGGCAGTGAGCCTTAGGAATTCAAGGCCCTGAGTGTTAATTGCCTTTTCAACTTTAGTAACCTTGTAAGACAGCACATGTATTCTTTTCCTAAACAATTGATACTTCCCATCAGTGCTGGCCACAAATGGCAGCATAGAGCCATTTCTGTGGCTAAGAGGTTCTTCTCCAGGCAAGCTTGCTATTTAGGAAATGGACTTTAGATTTGCTATTTCCATTTTCCTATGCTGTCAAATACTACAATGGCCAAAACCAAGACATTTTTTGTAATGCTGCTCTCCACAGGTTTTCCTTCCCCAGAGCCTGCTCAAAGGAAGGACCCCTGCAGCTTGTGTCTTCTCCATGGCTTTCCATTGTTTCATAGCAACTTCTCTTATGTTTCTCCATGCTTTTTTATGAACAACTTTGGAATTAATAGTAGTTGTACTCTGAAACAAACCAGTATGTGTCATGAAATTTCATTATCTTCAGTATTTGTTATTTTCCTGAGGCATTTGTCATTTTTCTAAGGCATTTGTCATTCAGGGATTTATGTGAGTTTAGTTCTGGTGGTTTCTACCTCACATAATGATGTGTTACTGGAGAAAATTAAGAGGTGAGTGTAAGACTCATAGCTAGGGATTTTAAGCAACCCAGAATTGTTTAAAACTGCAAAATGCACACCAGTTGGTGACTTTATTTCCTTATTGAAATGCACATTTGCTTTTACATGTTCTCAGAACCATAAGAGTAATTTCATGCCTGTATTCCTTGTCTTGTTAGCAAAATACTCAAGTTAAGAGTTGCCAGGGAATCTCCTAGGTGTGTAATGATAGACTCCATTATTTTTGCAAGGCCAGACAGTTTTTGCCTACTGGCTTACCCTGCCTTTCAAAATCTCTGTGTGGCATCTTGTCGGTGAGCTGTGAGACTTCACTCCAGGCTCGCCAGTGAGATTCACTATTGCAGGGCTTCTCTTTTGCATGATTATTGGAAACTTCCATCAACCATATAGTCTGGTGCCTGGTGACAGCATCTGAGGAGTCTGAAGACACCATCCTGAGTTAATTGATGTTATTTTTGTGTAAGAAAAGTGTTTCATCTGTGACAAGCCTTGACATCCCATTCAGCTCAGAGGAGGTCTCACCTCTGTGGTGTGGGTGCTGGGGTCATGGTCGAGCATTGCCTTGTCTGGATCAGTGTTGCCATCCTCCTCATCTAAGCCAGAGCACTTCAGGGGGATACTGTCATACCTCATAAACCACTGCAGAACTAAGTTTTGCTTTCATCACAGCAGTACCCCATGTGTGTCAGACCATATATAAGTGTCATTTTTGAGTCTCCTATTTGAATTTAGCTTGGGGCTATGAGCTGTTAATGGGCTCTGTGTCTCTAAGTGATTTCCTGCTTTGCATGTCCTAATTAATGCCCCTCCCTCTGACTGATTACTTTCTTGTCTTTCCAGATATATTATGATTTTGTTTTCATTTATAATTGCTTTTCATCTGTTTGTAATATTGATGTTCCATACTCCAAAGACACTGTGTTTGTGTCAATCTATCACTCTCAGCACTGCTAATATTTTGTTCTTCAGTCATCCTTTTGATGCTCCAAAACCCTACTTTTTTTGTTTGTTTTACCTTTATTGCAAAGCTCATCACAGTCTGGCTCATACAAATTATTGTAACCAAGGGCTGCTTTGTCCTTTGTTCTTCTTTGTGAAGAGAAAAGCGGCTCATTGCTCAACCTGCTGCTGTTTTACCTGTGGTCTAAGCAGTAACTCCAATAATGTGAGTCAGATAAAATAATAGCAAAAGCAAATATTTGTTATATTGAAGTGTTTGCTCTGGTCCCTTTTGCTTATAATATTATCTGCTTATAGCTTGAAATTGGGATAATGAAACTTTGGAAGATTTGGATTTCAGGAGGAGAGTCTTTGATACACTTAAGTTACACTGGCCAAGATATTCTCAGGTACAAGGTAAGTGCTACATGAGAGAGAAAAAATAGAGGGAAAAATAAATTTCTACACATGCACTTATTATTTCCTACAAAATGTGCACAATAACAGTTTCTTCCTGTCTCAGAGCAGAGATCCAAGCATAGAATATGACTGCAGCCTCACTTCTTCCCTACGCCAGTAGTGGCTATACAGCACAATGCCCTGAATCTGCCAGTGATGGCCATGTCTCTGTGGTGGAATTCCTCCAAACTCTCACCTTACCCACGTAGTATAGGACCACATGATATACCTCTGTAGCTGCTCCCAGACAAGAAGGCTCATTAGGACCCCTCTAAACCAGCTGTCCATAGGAGCAGTCTCTCCTTGCCCCAGTTCTGCTGATGGCTGCCCAGCCAGTGTCCTCAGAAGGCAGAAACCTGCCCTTCAGGCTCCTCATGATTGTCTGTCTTTGCAGTTTGCATGGGATCCAGGATGTTCAGCTTTGGCTCTCCCAGCTGCTCTTGCAGCAGTAGTGGGAAAGGATGCAGGGTCCTTTAGAGCAGGAGGTCTCTGTGGAAGGCTCCAGTGTGCAAAGGCAGGCACCCACTGTTGTGTCTCAGAAAGCAGTCAGAAATTCACAGAGCTCTCAAGTGTCAGGTACAACACCTCCAAGAATCTCTGGTGCCTGCTCTTCAGGCATGTTAGGATGTACAGACTGTGCTGTCTTGGCACTTTGTGTGGCAGATAGGTCGCAACTAAAGAAGTGGGTAACCTCTGTTTACTTGCACTTGCCCTCAATAACATCACCAATTCCTGGTACAAATAGCCTATGATTGTTCACCTGAGCACTACCATCCCAGCTGTCACTTTTATTTAGAAAGATGTGACAGCCATCCTTTTTTCTGGAAGGGATTAGTGGGGAGGTAGGGAATCAATAATGGCAAAGATTTGAAAAAAAAAGCCAGCAGCAAAACAAACCAGGAAGCAGGGCTGGACAATTAACATCCCACAGCCTCTAGTAATATTGATTGTTGTTTTGCCCTTGAATCCCACTCTGTGTACATAGAAGTATTAACCCTTTGGTAAAATACAAAAGGAGAAAATGAGTGAAAGTATTTGTTATAGTTCATAAAAAGAGATTTAAAAAATTAAAAAATAGTATGGGTTGGAGAGCAAGATAGTGATTGATAATTGTCAGGATCAGTCATCTCCCAGACTGCTACCTGTCACCTCTGCTACACACACCGTTTCACTTGCACTCAAGAGATAATGAAGAATGACCATTTGTTATTCTGCATAATTTGGCCAGCCTGTAAAGGAGAGGCATAATGTGGTTTACCCTTTTTGCTTGGCAATTAGTGGGGAGTGATGGAATTTAGGTGCTTTCTGGGAAGGGGAAAAAAAAAAAAAAAAAAGAAAGCTGGACTGAAAGTAATGACTTAGAAATATTGATGCAAACAGTCCTGCTTTTCTTCAGGTCCTCTCACCCCTGCTTCTTAATGCACTCTGCAGAAGAATGTATGCAGAGTGAACCCAAGATTGTCTGAAACTGGCAGCTAAAGCCTGGCTGTTCTTGGATGTTGTACAAGACATGCTAAACTTCCCAAGTCCTTAGTTACCTCCTTTGGGAAAGCAGGAACCGTATGGGGCTGTTTAGAATAGAAAGAGCCTGTGCCCTCTCTGGCTATAACAAGAGATGCCAAGAGCACATTAAAAACGTGAAGTAATGGATGCCATCCCAGTGTATCCTCTTTCAAGCTAAATGCCATTTTGAAGGAGAAGGCATGAACAATCAAGAAGGCTTGCTGGTGAAAGCTATTAGCTAGGGTTTGAATAGAGAACAAAACAAGGAATAGAAGTAAAACAATACTGCTTAGGTGCCTTTCTGAAAGATTTTTAGAAGAGTGCTGGACACAGTTTTCAAGTTGTTGGGTATTGCAAGATGCCAATCAGAATCTAGTGAATGAAAAACATGGAGGGGGCAGGATTGAAGACAGGAGTTCAGCAATATGTATAACTGCAACAAAACCAGTTCATCAGTTTTATAGGTATATCATGGGATGCAATTCAAGAAAAGAAATGCAAACATTCCATATTCATTTAGAGTAGTCAGCTACATAAATACACAATTGGAAAATGTGAATTTGACAGCAGTTCTACAAACAAGGACCAACAAGGGATATGAATTGCAGATTGAACATGAGTCAAAAACATGCTGTGCTGAAAAGAACCACATTGCACTGGAGTGTATAAAGAAGTATGTCATGCATATTAAGACACAAGGTAACTTTACTGTGCAAGATTCTGCAGGTGAGGGCTCTTAATTCTCACTTGTTAAGACTATGAGACTCCTGAAGAGATTGGACCAATTTGTAGAAATTGAAGAGAAGCAACTGGAATGATTTGACATCTAAAAGATATACCCGTTTTGTATACTACAAAGAAAGACTAAAGGAAACAGAAATATTTTGTTTAAAAAATGCAGATGTGTCAATAAAGCTGGGGGAAATAATATGCTCTGAATCTCATGTGGTGAGTGCAGGGAATAATGAGCCTAAACTGAAGCAAAGGAGATTTTGATTAAATGTGCTGAAAAAATTTCAAACAGTAGGGATAGAGAAATGAGAAAATATGCTGCCTAGGGAAACTAGGCACATCTTCACATCTTCAGAGGATTTTCGGAAAGAAAAAGGCAAATATTTATTGTTTACTTATTTCTCTGCAGACAGAGTTTATCCAGCCTGAAGGTAATGAGATGAACCAGGAGTCTTTCAGGCTACACCTATCCCCATAGGTTCTCAGGGTGGGTCAGGAGAAGGCTCAAGCACTGATACCCAGCTACTCACTAAGCACCAGGGTTGTCCCCATTAGAGGACAACCCTGTCCTGGTCACTGACCTGAGGAAAAAATCACCAAAGACTGTCCCCAGCATCCACTATGGACAAGGCTTTCATACATGGGGGGAAAGTATTCCTCTGCACCATGGTATTTACCCTCAGGGAGAAAGAAGAGGTTGTGACCCCATTTCTTGTAAAGACAAGCTTAAAAGTGCCCTACAGTCCTAATTTCTCTGGGTATTTCTGTACCAAGCTATTTTTAACAAGGAGAATCCAAAGCCTTCTCCAAATATGTGCAATTTAAATGAATATGCTTTTATGTGTACAGCAACAAGCTCTGGGGCATTCATGCAGTTTTGCTGCACTTAGTAGCTCCATATAAATAACACAGGAAAAGAAACATTCTATGTGCATGCATAAGATGTTCATAAATACAAAACAGTTATAATAATTCATTCCACTATTACCAAGATTCAAGTCCCATTATCCTAAATACTTTCATAAATCTGTAGCAAGAGACACTCCCTGTCCCAAACACTGCACAGGTTAAAAAATCATGGTCATGTAAGATCAATTTTTTAAGAGAAAAAATGAGATTTTCTGAAGTAATTTTTAATATAAGGCACAATTCAGCATTTCCTCCCCATTTAGGCTTAAAACATTTTCCAGGAAGTTCAGCTAGTAAGCTTTATACAATGACATGACTGCTTCAAAACTTCCTTTCCTTGTACAAATATACATATTGGTTAATCTCTTAAATGCCTGTCCAGATTGTCTCCATTTAATAAGTTTCAAAGAGTTGGATAGCTCAGAGATGATTTGGGGGTTTTACCTATTTTGTCCTATATTTAACTTTCTAATTATAATGGGAAGAGAGTGAAATGCTGTCAGGTTCCATAAAAACTAGTTACCCTCTTTTAACTGTGGTCAACTTTAAAGCTTTTTATCATTCTGGCTTTGCATGTTTCTAAGCACCACTGAGAGTCTGGGTATCAGTACTTTGTAAAACTGTTTCCTAAAGTGGAATTCAGAGAAGTGTTGCAAAATGAACCCATATATTTCTCACAGTAGAGAAAATACCATCTGAAAAAGTCAGGGTTATTTTCCTTTTAAACCCCCATAAGAAAAACACCACAGGCATCAGCTAGTTAGTAACCTCTTAGTGCACTGACCTGTTTGATGTTCACAGGAGAGTTAGTCAATATATCAGCCTTAGATAGAGTACCATTAGTAATTTATGCATGAATTTTATTACATAGTTCAATCTTCATCCGCCCCACAGCCTACAAATGCCCCTCCATCACACCCTGCTATATAAAATGTGAGTTAGGAGAAAAAAGTTATTAATTCTACCTAAATTTTGGTCCTATGCAATGCAAAAGGCATGGTATTGAGGTATGTTTGTAATATTTTGCACTAGAAAAATAGTAGTATGTTTCTACTTTAAAATATGGCATCCTAGCTAATGTTAAATTAATAATTTAGGAAATTTCTAATTATTATTATTCCTATGCCCCTCTCTATTGATATTGATATTGAAAAACTCACTACATTGACCTCTAAAAAAACCCCTTGGCATTTGAAGAAATGACATGTGTGCTAGCTTCTGTGGCTGAGTATGTTAGTAATTCATCCCTACAGCACAGACAATTAAATGTCCTTAGTATGTTGTAAATGGGAAAAAATTGCAATCTGCCATGGATCATCCATCCATAAGAATGAGCTTAATGAATCAAAGAAAAACCAGTCAGAAATTGAATTTGATAAGATACACCGGCTAAGATATGTGCTTTCTGATGATGAGGCTGTATCCAAAGCAGCTGTTCTAGAAAATGGAAGGTGAGCCTGGAAAAGCTAGAGAGGCAGAGCGTACAAAGAAAATTGAACCAATGTTTGTTGCTGTGTGAAATGGTCCTTCAGCTCAGACATCCTGTTGTTGAATTATCTACCTGTGACTATTTTTTGATATATAAGTGCTCTTCACACTGTATTTTTTCTAGCAACAGTACATTAATATTCATCCATCTAAATTATTCCTGCTATGATACATAGTCCAGCTCTGCAGCACTAGGAAATGAGGCAGTTACAGGTAAAGTTAATAAATCCCCTTTGACTGCCTTCCCCTTTCAGAGCTGAATCCCAAGCCCATGGTTAGGCAGCTACATTTTCTAAATAGTACAAAGCCAAACAAACCTTGCTTTTGCAGAAGTTGCCCAAATTGAATCTGAAGCAGTGCGCCTCGCTCAGAATTGCCTCCACTGACTGTGAATGAGAGCTAGGAGCGGCTTAGCAATGTGGTAGCAGCATTTTGTTCGGGTTTGTTTAGCCCACTTCTTACAGCCTGACCTCAGCAGGGGGCTGCCCCAGCAGGCACCAGAGAAGCCTCCTGGGAACAGGCACTTTTTTAGGGTGTCCGAAGCAATTCCATAGTCAACTTCTCCATCGTTCTATGCAAGTCTTTTGCCTATGAGTTGCTCTTTAGGCAGTGGAAAAGAAATACCTCTCCTTATCAGTAAGTAAGCCTGTCACACCCTAAAAAACTTCTGCCAGCAATTATCATGAAAAACCCTGTTAAACAGCCTTTCTACAAGTTTCTATGTGAAGTGTTGCACTCTTTCATGGATGGAGCCAGTGTCTCCTGCTAGGCTTTCTCAGTTCTCTTCCCTCAGATTTGGGGCCATAGGATTTTGGCCTACTGTCTCTTAGTGAAAAAAAAAATATGTAATTAAAAAATAAATAAAAAAATACTTCAATGAAAAGACGTATGCCTGGCTTCATCTGTAGTCTGATATACCTGACAGCAGATGCTGCACATCCCTGCATCTTCCAAAAGAAGGTGACACAGTGCCTGTGTAATTTATGTTTTTAGGAATCTCTTTCTAAAAATGGTGAAAATTTAAAAAACCCCAGGTATTCCTTGTTTGCTGAATAAGAAGATGGAGGAATTACTTCTGAATTTACTCCGAATTGATAGTCCTCTCTATTGCACCACACCTGGATAGATATGTTATACTGTACAATATTGGTATTTTTATGAGAGATAGGGTACTAATGGCAGTAATGATTTTTTCCATTAAGCAATTCAGAAATTACCATGCGTTTAATTTTATTTTTTTTCTTAGCTGATCTCCATCTTTCCTGTATTAGCTAAGGGATTTGTTAGTCCTGAATCCTCTCAGTTTGTGGACCAACATGACATGACATGTTTCTTTTAATGTCAAAACATTTACAGTGTACTTATAAAAATTAATAGAAGGTTTAAAATAAGCCTCTCTCATAGCATGTTTACGTTGTTTATTTCTAATTTTCTTAAGAGTACTGTCAATACATTTAGTTCGTCTTAGCAGAAGACCTCTACATTTTTAATAAAGTCAGATGAAGTCTTTTTCTCCCTTTCTGTTCCCATTAGCCACAACAAATCTTTCTCTTGCTGCCTGTGCATGTTCTGACTGTCATTTCAACAATGACTCATCGCTGAGAAAAGATTAAGACTTTGACTCGACAGGTTATAATCCTCTGCCTGTGCCAGGAATGCAGCGCTCTGCTATTTTACAACTGCCAGCCCGTGCCTAAGGAGGCATGATGGCCCCGTCTGATGTAATTCGGCTTGTCCTGATTAGATAGGAGGAAAAATATACACATATCTAATTGAAGCATGGGAATTATTTTATTGGATTACTAATGCACTTGGAAAATCTATGGTAACATTTATTAAATAAGCGTTCATTCCCATGTGTAACCTGGCTCACTTCATTACAGGAGGACGGTGGGAAACTGCATCCTGTGAAGTAGTTGGAGTTTTTCCCCATTGCTGAACAGGCAGCATTTTTCGTGTTCTTTCCAAATCATCCTTATGGTTCACAATGATCTTCTCTCTCTCTACTGCTTTATTTTATTGCATAAATGCTAAGAATGGCATTTGTTCCAGAGAGCATTCCCAGAGCTTTAATATATATTTCAGTATATCACACACATTGAAGAGAACTTACCTTTAATAAAATGTAACAGTGCAGTTACATGCAACACGGCTCGTGAATTTTCTTATGTGCTCAGTTTCCAACCATCTGCTTTGCACACAGTACTGTGGCTTATGAAACAGCTTCCAAGATTTTGGCATTTTTATTGCAGATGCCATGCTTCTTCCCAGTTACAATGCCAAGCTTTTCTTTAATCTGAAAAGCAACATACACAGGTTATACACTGGCTGACAAAGATGGAACAGTGTAATTGAAGAAAAATGATTTCCATAGGAAACAGCCTGAAATGCCTGGTAGGAATACATAATATCAAGTTGGCAGATACTCATTCTCAATTTATATTTAATTGTCATTAATTACCATACTGAGGTAATGTAGCCTTACAATTTAGAAATATGACAGAAAAGTTCTGAGGATCATTATAAAAGCATAGTTTTCATTAATACATTTCGGGGTTTGGAATTGTGTTTTGCTTCCCAGAGGGCACAGCAGGGAGAAAGACAAAAGTAGATTTATGGCACTCGTATAAGAGGAGGACCCTGCCTGGTGTCAGGACCCTGCCTGCATTATCACCTCTTTGACCTAGAGGATGCCTCAAGCTGGCTGTGGGGAGAACAGGGCAAAAAAGTTTGAGCTAAAAAAAAAAAAAGGGAAAGCAAGTAAAACAATCCAAAAGTATAAATAGGCCCTGAAACTCATTAATTAATCCAAAAGCAGTTCCATTTATAACTAATTCCTGACTTGTTTCTGGCAACATCCAACAGGTCCTGCTCTCCCAGCACAGATGGAGGAAGGTTCACACCAGAGCTGTGCTGGGGCAGGTTTAGGGCAGGTCATGTCAGTCCCCTCTATAGGCAACTTCAGATGTGCAGAACACTGCTACTTCCCTGTGATGCCAGACCCATGCCCACTGCACTCTGGCATGCCTGGAGGACACAGGCACTCAGGCAGGTCACAGCACGGCTGGCAGAAGTCTTCCCACTGCCCATTCTTCAGCTATCCATTGTAACCCTGCTCCTCCTCTCCATGCCCAGTGTGACTCCTTGGGATGAAAGGCAGCCCCACCAAAGTCAACAGCAAAACTCCACCTGTGCAGAGGAAATTCAGCTGCTGCCTGGACCTACAAAGTGGCTCTCCTTCTTCAGCTTTGTCTGCAGGAAAAAGACTAAGCAAATGCACAATTTTTGAGATGTGTGAACCCAAACACAACGTCAAGGTGTCCTGACACAATTTCAAAAGCCAAATGCATTCAAATATAGCACTTTGTGTCTCAGCCAAAGATAGCATTAAATCCAACAATATGTACCTCAATAGCTGCAGTTTTATCCCATTCACTGGGGACATCCTGCATGTTCGAGGCCTGGCCAGGAGCATGCACTGTGTCAAGTCAAAGCAGCTACCTAGACCAAGCACCAGTGAAAGCCCTGAGATCATCATTCTTTCCTGAACACTGAAGACTTACTGAAATGCACAGCTGAAACCCCTGTTCAAAGGCAGCTTATGGGGCAGTTCACCAGAACTGCTCTATTGTGACAATACTGTCTCTCAGTGAGTTGGTCACTCGTGACTTTCCTTGCCACAAACTCTGATGTCTCTGGGAGGCAGATGTTCTGATTTCCATAACACTTTTTCACTTCTCTGGTGCACTTCATTTACTCTTATTAGTAATGGAACAGGTTTGATTTGGAGCAAACTTGGCTTCTACAGCCAGCTAGGTAGAAGTATCAGATCTTGATTGCTGTTGTGAGATTTTTTCCCTCATTATTTTAGCTGGGAACCATTTCACATGTGTAGGGCTTTTCTTACATTTACTGGGCACCAGAAATCAATCAGAGTACAGGAAACAAAAATCTTGAAGGGTCATCAATATTTCAGGCCCCATCAACAACACATTCAATTTTATTTGGAAAGGGATTGGAAATTTTGCTCAGTTTGCAGCTTTGAAACAAAGCAAGCCCAGTTCAGTGGAACTGAAACCTTGAGCAGGTGACAGTGCCAGATGTTTGACCTGCCCCTTTCTGCCACTCAGTCCAGCAGATCCACATGGAATGCCATCCATGTGACCACAGAGCACTGCAGAGCAACAGAGATTTCACATTATTTATTTGTTTCTCCCACACTTAATGTTGCAAAGGGCCCTGATATTGGGAGGGAGTAGACAATTTTTAGCCTCTCTCTGAGACTTTGGACCAAAACTCTTACCCTTCTGCCATCACCCTGCTTACAAATGGCACTGACCACTGGAGGAGCAAAAAAATTCAGTTTTAGCTGGGAGTCCCTCTTTTCCTCAGAGCTGGCTTTTTGGCTGATGGTCTATTTTTTGCCTTGAGGACAACAGAACATTATCCAGAAAAATTAACCTAATTTCCAGAAAACACAAAGGCAGCAGTAAGTCAGGCATAACAGACCTGAAGACATTTGGAAAGAAATGAAAACTTATTTCTTTGCAAAAGTGCTACAGGTCTCAGTTCTTTCTTTATTCTTTTTGGTTAATTTATTTGGAAGATTATTGCAGCTTTATCTTTGCTTGATACATGGTGAGAATTTCTGTGGCTTGGACTACAGTAACACTTTGAGGGCCTCTAACAGGACCTGACCCCAACAGGATCATAGCTTGTCATCATATTTTCTTTTTTGCAGAAGTTTAATTTTCTGAAACTTAGCTCCTGGCTTCTCTATTTTTCTGTGTGACTGTTTCCTTTAAGGCTCAACAGTTTTCTACCCGTTGAAAGTGTACCAGATTGACTAATGGAACAAGTGTCATGATTCTGGAGAAGTGTTTCCAAAGCATGTATATTCTTGTTTGACTCACAGTGTTTCTCTCAGTGGGAGAGTTACTGTGCTGAGAAGAACATGTTATGTACCAGTTAGTCAGGTATCCTGACTATTACATGTAGCATTTTAAAGGAACATCATGCCTTTTTGTGCATTTTTGACTTGATTTTATGTACTTTTTTGTCAGCTTGCTCCTTCTACATTTTTACCCCCCAAACCACACCATTGTTTTCAATAGTCCGTTAAAATTAGATATTAATGTTTTGATTTTATTTCTCCTGCTCAATAATTATGCACTTCTCTCTCTCTTTTTGCTTTCCTCATATTTCAATGTGATTTATGTACGACAACCCAAAAATAAGTCTTGCAATTACTGAAAATGCAGTTCAGGGGTACAGTTTCCAGAGATCAAAAAAAAAGAACAACCCACAAAGAAATGGCAGTTTGATTTTTACTTCTTGGCAGGAAAGGCAACATGTGGAATCAAACATGTAGTTAGGATGTAGCTGAAATGGTAAGCCACAGCCTTCAAGAAGAAGCTGCGTGGACACATTCTGCCCAGTGCAATCCCAGAAAGGAATTCTTCCCAGTGCGACTGCAGGGAAACCCAGGATTCTGCTGTGCTGTTAAAAGCAGGACACAACTTTTTTGGAGTTTTTCCCATTGTGGCCATTTTGTGTGGGTGGGCAGGGATGCACCCTGCTCCCTCACCTTCTACATGTTCCGTGGGATTTTCTCTGCCTGCAGCTGCCCTGGGACCGCCCTGGTGGCCTGGCCTCTGACACCCAGAAAGCTGGAGATGTTCAGAAAGATTCCTCTCTTTGCTCTGTTTTGCCCTCCTTGGGATAAACAAGGATCCTGTCCTGTGGGCAGGCTGTCCAAAAAGGCAGGCAAGCTTGGAAAAAGAGGCTAAGGATTTGTCTTTAACACTTCCTAAGGAAAAAGAAAAGATGTTGTCTTTACTTTGGAGCAAATAATGGGCATGTGATAAATCAACGTGAGAGAATGGGTATGGCAGTTTTACTGCAAGAAATACTCAGTGGGGAAAAGCACTAAACTCTGCCTCTTTCTCTTGTCTCCAAACACATTTTCAGGTTAAATTAATTTATTCTGTACTACATTTGCACCATATTACCTACACAGTTGTTCTGGGCTTTTGAATCTCTGGAGTCTTAATTCATGTGAGGTACCCCAAGGTATAAACTACACCATTATAAAAAAAAAAAAAAAAAAAAAATAAAAGTCACAAACAAAAAACCACACAAATCCCAAACAAACAAAACCCCCAAAACCAAACAAAAAAAAACCCTTAAACCCTTTTTAGACTCGATGTTGCTCATTTAAAATTCTTCCATGCCAGATCTCAGATTACTCTTGTTTTATATACCTGAAAGCACTTCCCTCCTTTAAGTAATGAAACGATGAGACGTTAGTGGTACACATCTCTTATGTAAGTCAGGGCAGGGAAAAACTAGAGTTAGACACAGGACAAGAGTAGAAGGAAGTTGTAGGAGATTCTCCTTGAGTGTCAGAGAAAAGTGTGGGGGTGTGGAGAAGGCCTAAACTTCTCCATTTGCAATAGCACTGGGGAGAACACTGATGGACAAAGGCAATTATAAGAGAGAACAAAGAGCACAACTCACCTGGGACCCCCCAATGTATTTTACCTGGCACATATTATGTGACACACGTGGGTAGTTACACAGACTTCTGAGGGTTAACTCCACACCCTGAAATTCCCTTTTAATAACAGTAAGTATCACACGCAGATAAAATCGGCTGTGTTCCATCATTCTTTCCATCCCCCTTGGGAAGAGAGTATGAAATCTGTCCGGGCTGGCATTCATGCAGCCAAAGGCTCATTCTCCCTTCCACACCCCCAGGCTCATTGTGCTCACACGTCCCTAATACACCAGATTTGGCTTAATTTGATCTTGACAAAATAAAATTAAGTAAGCGCAAAACCACTAAAGTTATTATGGAGAGTGGCTTTCTAAATCACGTTTAACTTCATGCCATGCCAGGAGATAATCCCCAGCTAAATCCAGCCTCTTCCGAAAAGAAATATGTGACTGTTTCAGCTCGCTATACTTTAGATCTCAACAGCAGAGTAACTAAAACTACTAACCACTCTTTTAAAGCTTCCTCTTTTCCAGGCTGTTTTATCATGCAATGATCTGGATGATCACCCTTAATTTCAATTTCCAGGTGCAGATGATGTTAAATTTAAAATATATATCTCTTTCAGAAGTCTCTCTTCTACCAAAGGGTTTAGATGATCTGCCTGTTCCACCACTCTGTTCAAGCTGAGCATACAGAGGTGGAAACCAGTTTTGTCTTCATTGCAGAACAAGGTGTAAAAGTATTCAATTGACAGAAACTGATTAAATTGTAATTAAATAAGTTCACATTTAGAAGTAAGACCAAATCCTGCGTAAGTGCAAAATCATTATAACCCTGTTGAATTATTTGAATTTCTGCCCATTTTCATCAGCTGAGACTGAATAGATCTGAACTTTTCTAAGTAATCTTCAGCTCTCTAGTACTAGCATAATTAGTCATTTGCTTTTCCAAGCATCTTGCAGTGTTTCTATCCATTCATTTATGTGGAGTTCCTCATCAATGTTTCTTGTAGCTTAAACAAGAAGCAGGGATCCTGTACCAATTCTTGCTGAATCAGGGCTCAGTTCATATACTACCAATCTCTTTTCTTACAAGAATGCCTAAAATAGCATCTTCAGCCCATTGTAGCTCACTGGGAAATCTGTCAGCAAATTTCACATTTCTATTATTACTAGACCAATTTTAGAACTAGAAAAAAAAATCACAGCAATAATAAAGCTCCAGGTGGAGACGGGTCAGTATTGAAAATACTTTCATAATGAAGTGCCGAAATTTTGGAGTGAATTCACTTTTAGCATGTTCATATTATCTTGAATTGGTTTTCCACAAACATTTGGTCGATTAAAATGTTGATTGACAGCAGTATTTACACTTCATTCCTTACAAAGCTGCATGTGCAAGTATTCATGGCTAATGAGTTTGCATTAGCATGAGCAATTATTTTTGCTAGAAATGCTCACACATTTCTGAGTTTAGGAGAACAGGTAAATCCCTTCATATTCTGGGCAGTATTGAACTGTGTGCTTCCATCTCAAAGACTTCCTCCCAGGCAGTTTAAATTCATCTATTGACATGCCAGACCCTAGAACTGAAGCTGTAATGAGACTGGGGGAGGTGGAGACTGCGTGCTACATGACTTATTGACTAGTAAGCTAAAATAGCTGACACCATCCTATTGCCCAGAAACTTCATAAAAATGTAAACACAAGTGGTTAAAAAATTTCTAATAATACATCTTGAGAGAAATCACAAGTGCTTGTACATGTGCTATATAATTAGTGAGCACCCATTATTTAGTCACTTCTATCAAATATTACTTCAAAATCAGTCCAGCCTAGCACTGTGGTATTTTTTTCTTTTTAGACCAGACTGCAGGCACCCTAGTTAACAGCAGAAGATAAAGGACTTCTGACATGCTCCTAAAAGAGAAAAGTGCAAAAAATTCCTCAACATTTATGAGACTAGACATCTATTAGTAAAGAATTAGGTAACTCTAATGCCTTGACTAGTCATTGTGTTGACGGGAAAGTCTGATTTAAATCATCAAATCACAGAATCATTAGGATTGGAAAGGACGTCTAGTTCCAACCACCCTGCCATGGATAGAGGTGCCACCCACTGGACCAGGTTTCTCAGGGCCCCATCCAACCTGGCCTTGAACCCTTCCAGGATGGGGCATCCACAACTACTCTTGGTAACCTGTGCCAGTGCCTCACTATCCTTTGAGTAAAGAATTTCTTCCTGACATCTTATTTAAATCTCTCCTCTTCCAGTTTAAAAACCCTCCCCCTTGTCCTGTCACTATCTGCCCATGTAAGAACTCTCTGTCCTTTTTTTATAAGCCCCCTGTAAGTCTGGAAGGCTGCAGTGTGGTTCTCCCAGAGTCTTCCCTTCTCCAGGCTGAACAAGGCGCACACACACCTCCTGGATTAGTTTTCTGGTCTCTGTAGCCCTGTTCCAACCACATTCTGAAGGGTGTCTTAGAGGCCCTCCCAGCATAGCACAACACTGAGGTGGTCAGAGTGGTGCTGCTGAACTGACTCACTCTTGAGAGGGCAGCCAGAGACCAGACACTGTCTGAAGAAGTTTTAAGTAATGTGGAGAACTGGCTGACTTCAGTTGGAAACCAATGTAAAAAATAAAATGAGACTACAATAACTTGCTGTGCCTGTGAAATTTGAAGGCTTAACCATGCATTGCAGATATGTCATTATGAAATATGACCTCATGGTTCTTCATGGATGTGTCCCTTGGGGACCAAACACTGCTCTGTATAGGTTGTTTCACATTTGGTTGACTTCGAGCAAACCTATAAAATCTATAGCTGTTATGACAGTCAGTGTAAGAAATACAGATCATGAAGAATGAATTTAAGTCCTTACTATCCTCCTGTGTTTTTTTTGAATTTCAAGTTAAAAGACTGTAAAAAGCAGAGGGTTTTTTTATGGACAGATTTTTGGTGTAATTTTGTGTTCCAATCCTAGGGATAGGCATCAGGGCACAGGTCTTTACATCATCATTTTGGGGTCCAAATAATAAACATGCATAAATTATTTTTTAAATGCAACAGTAATTAGGAACCTGAACGATGCATGCTGCGATAAAACACAGGGTCTTGTAGGCCATAAAAAACTTCCCTTACCCATATGCATGCTCAAAGAAAATTAAATTCATAGCCTCTAGGTATTGCTTTGAAAAATTGATGTCAATAAGGATGCAAGATCTGAAGATAGGAAGGATTCAGAAAGACAAATTAATAAAAAACCCCAATCTAACAATTCTGCTTGGACTCAACATTCTGCTAATAAGCAAAAGAATTGCTAACTGCTGGCTGGGTGCTGCTGACTTGTGCTGTTCCTGCTTCATCTGCCACCATATTATTATTATTTTGCCTCAAGCACTGCTGTGGAGCTCACTTTAGCTAATGATCATGCAACTAACAGTCTGTCAGCCTTAATATCTACGGGAAACAAAATGGAATTTGTCCCTAAACTATTAGCCATGCTTCCTAACCACACTTCTTTTGGCCATATGTATTGAACATTACGTTTAATGCCTACTCTACTATATGTCTACTGGATATGTGAAATAAAGAAAAAAATTTTTCGGGCAGTACATAGAAGTCTACATAAACTTCTTTGGCACATCCTTGAAATACAAAATCAGACCAACTTAGATCGTTGCTGAGTTTTTGGAGTAAGCGCAAGAGATGAGAACAGCGGGTTCTCCAGCGGGTCAGTAGACTGGCAGCCAATAAAAATGCCAATTTATTGAAAGACTCAGTTTTTGCCTGAGGTCATCTAATTACATGTATTGTAACCACAATGAGGTTTAACACAAAGGCAATTAAAGCTTCCATTTTGAGGAGGTAAAAAAGTCTAACTCCAGGGTGAGTCAAAGGGGAGAGAGGCAGCTGGGGTAAAATCAGCAAGGGCCCTGATCTGTGAGTCCCTTAAATGTGGTATTTAGTGATTGCCACCCTAACCACCATTACCCCCAAAGCAATGGGTACTGAGCTGTGTCAGGAGAAAAGCTGGCTGCCTTTGGCTCCCAGAGTGAGCTGGGAAGGCTCAGAAGCCTGAGTGTTCGCTATGCTCTGCTGCATTGTCTACAGTGCTGCTGAGATGACCCCTTTTTTATGGCAGTGTGGCAGTGGAGTAATCTGTGAACTGTCAGGAAAGTGTGAGAGAAGGGAAGGTGAGAAGGGGAAAGCGAGCAGTGGGTTCCTTTCAGGGAAGCTATTGTTCAGTCAAAGCCTGTCCCTCTAGACTATGTTTCCCTGTTCCACAAATAGCTTTGCATCAAAAAAAGAAAAAAAAAAGAAAAAAAAAAAAAAAAAAGAATGGGAAAAGTGAAATGACTATATCTTGTTTTCACCACTGTTTTTCCATTTCTGAACACAATTATCACTTTTATCTCTCTCCAGTCACTTGTTCAGTTGGTCAAATTAAACGTCATTAGTTAAAAAATAAGAAGTACTTGAGATTTACTGGTTCTTTTCAAGTGTTCAGCGACAGAGACAGGAATCTTCCCTCCTGATTTGGACTCAGAAAAGCTTGAGCTTAGGACCACCTAACATACACCCAAATAAAGTGCTAGGAAGCTTTTGAACCTTTAGGGATCTCCACTTACTCTAAAACATGGCTTAAGGAGTAAACACTCACTGCAAGGCAAGTGTAAAGCTTATTGCCTACACCTCAGCTCTGCTATTTGTCAGCAGCCAAGGCTGAGGTCCTGACTATTTAGATATTCCCATTTTGAAGTCAATGAAAAGACAGTCAGTTCACTGATACCTGTTTAAGTTTTGCTTAGAGTAGTGGATTTGATTTTTCATGCAGTGGAAGGTAATCACCCAAAGTGCTCAGAGAGGGTTGAGTACTAAATAGGCAGGCATATTAATTCTCTAAGTCCTTTAATTAGCCTCATTTCATCATATTCTACTTCCTTATACCTGCCCCAGGGTCTTACAAAAAGCTTCATACCTGCTGCCACGTTTTGCTCAGTACCAGTTTGCCACCAAAGCCAGTTTGTACCCTACAAAGAAGATTCCTACTGAACCTTACTTTACTCTCCTAAATATATTTTCTTATGTATTCTACATTATGCTCTGTAGGTATGTATTTTACTGATGTAGCTTTAGAGCTGAGTATTTCAGGAACAGTCTCTTAGAGACAGGGGTGGTGTATATGAGAACCCAACTGAAGCTCTGCGTGCAGTTGTTTATATCACATGCTTTAGGAAAGATGCAGATCATCTGGAAAAAGCCTAGGGTAGGCAAGAAGAGGAGTTGTGAGAAAAATGGGATTGTTTAGTCTAGAAAATGGGGGATGTGAGAAGCCTTTCAATATTTAAAACATTATTGCAAAATAATCTGAATGAATAAATTCCCATGTGACTGAAGACAGGGAAAAAAGCAACCGTTTATGCTACAGCATGAGAGATTTCAGATGATCTTCTGGAAAATTTTTCTAATGGTTAATGGCAGTTCAAGATTGGAGAATCCACTGGGGAAGTAGTGGAGTACTTAAATGAAGTAGTAAGGGATAAATCCACTGCTTTTATAGGGGTTTTGACATGAGATTATTAACGTTTAAACATGATTCTCCATGACATCCATCTCTTGCCACTCAGAAAGGCAACTGCCTTTAGATGGGACCTTCTGAGGCAGAAGCACAAGTGTGCTTCAGCACAACAAACTGACCATTGCTGAAGCAGGCCAGGCTCTCTTTCCATTAACTGGTTCTGTGAGGCCAAACTATGGACCTTTCACTCTCTTTCTTAAGTAGAGAAACAATTATGCCAGTATTCAGGTGGGAAGTGGCTTGCTCAGCTGGTTAGCAAACATCACTAATTATTCTGTGGTTTTGAAGTCTTGAAACTATATATTCACACTCTGCTGGGCATGAGACATCACATCAGAGGCTTGAGGAAATTAAAACAAATGAAAAGCAAGTTTTTGCTTTATAAATCACATGCAAAACCATCAGAGTATTCAGAAGTCCTTCTGGGTTTTCAGAAAAGTTGCCTCAAGTTAGATCTTTATCTTCAAGGTTTTCATAAAAACTGAAATAAGAAAAATGTTTAATGTAATAGCAATCAGGTAGAGCACCCAAGAGCTACGTTATTTGAATGCTCTCCTTGGCCCCAGACCACCAGTGTTAACTTCATAGAAGACTGACACAGTGTTTTATTCATTGGAAAGGTCCTTTGTTTAAACAGCACATGAGGTTACAGATGTCACCTGGAGGTAAAAACATCCAGCATCTCAACACTAGAACTGTCAGAATAGCAAAAGACATAGGAGCCAGTCCTGCTACAGTGGAAAGCAGGACAGAAATATTTTGTCAATGAATGAAGGGCCTGGAGAAAGCTTAAGTGTATACAAACTTTTTGAGGTATGAAAGGTATTAATTTTAAATAGTAAATGGCAAACTAAACATGAGATTAAATATAGGGCCTTGTATAATAACTATATTTGCAATTTTATATTAACAGTATAAAAATAAAATGATTGCTAAATTGTGACATTCTTTCTTAGTATACAAATTCAAGTGAATAATGTAATATTTTCACTGGTGGTTAGGTTGTACATACACACACTTCTATTGTAGTAGGAATTACTGTTTTCATTTCCATCAATTGCAAGGATTATAAATGTTTTCACTTTTTACATCCTTTTCTCTGGAAAATTAGCTGAAAATGATGGACACATATGTTTTAACACTTAGAAAAGTTTAGAAAACATCTCCATTATTCAGAAAAGAATATATATTTTTTCATTTTAGGACAATTATAATATTTTAAAAGTCCATTTGTATTTTAAAGGAGTGATGTGGACTGTTTAGGAAAAAAGGAAAAATTGAGTCTCCACAATATATTTGTTTTTATGGTAACTGCTTTTCTTCCAAATACAAACAAAATAGGAATTATAGCAGAATAGGGCACTTAGCCCAATAGAATCTTGCTCTCTATTTCATTGGGGTTTTCTTAAAAAAAAATTTAAAAAATGGAACTCCTACTTGAAGTTTCAAATTAAAGCAAAAAGCACTTAGAATTAACTGTAAATGCATATAGGATTCTTGACTAATATTATAAATAAAAGAGTTACATTTTTTCCTTCTCAGAAGGAAGTAGGTGCATTCTTTCTGACATTCTCTAGCCATCTCACTGGTCCCTGCTATGCTCTGACCTATAATCAGTATAATTTGCAGAGGAATCAATATTTCCATTTTTGTGACAAAATGACATCTTGTGTGCAAATGAAATCTCTCAAAGCATCTGTATCAGCACAGCAATAATCAAATAGCTTGGCTGCTCTGTATCACAAGTAGGGAGCACATCAAAGAAATAAAGAGGGACGTTCACACGCAGGTGGAATCTGCTAGTCAGGGAATAGCCATAGAAACGAGCGTGTGTGAAGCATTTTCTGTTCAATTTCCTGCTTCCAGGGACCCACTTAGTTTGATATACTTAGATGCTCTGCATCTCCACTTGTCAGTCAAGCCACCATCTGCTCCTACTCCCTGTAACCCCTGCCAGGTTCCTATGTACCCCCACATATCTTCAAATCCCTTCTACTTCAAAGAGTTTGTACAACCTCTGATCCTTTCCCTTCTGCTTTGAGCATGTCCCAGCTCCACAGTATGCAGGCTGAGAAGGGCTGGCCTGTTAAAAGGTTATGTCTACATCCTATTTTGAAGACAGATGCAAGTTTGCTTCAAGCTGGCGGGAAGCGAGCCAGTTTGGATGCAGAGGCCACGTGACTGCATTATCAGCATAATGCTGAGCTTGATGCAATAAGCCTGACAGAGAAACAGAATATATTAGCTGAGCTTCAGTCAGTGCAGAGCTCAGGCAAAGCAAGCTTACATCTGTCTGCAATCTGTCAGGCAGCTCCATATTGTGCCTGAATCGCATAATTCCCCCTTTGGTCTTAATAGCCCACACACAAACTGAAGCAGGGACAGAAAACCATTCCCTTTGCTCTCTACAGATGAATTTGCTGATACTGGGCTTCTGTCAGAAATGGCACACCTGCATGGAGCTCTACTCCGCTGTGCTGCCGTTTCTATCATAGGAACCAGGTCTACATTTGCCAGAAAGCTTTTATACTCCACATCTACATTTACATTTGTTCAGTTACCAGTAAGAGTAATTTTCTGCACTGCTACCTGTCTCCACCCACTGAGAATCAGCTTGAGAGCCACAAAATATTTATTACCAAAAAAGACTTGCAGTTCTCCTTCTATTTTCAGTCTGTCCAAAAGCACAAGAGTTCTGATAAGACTCACAAAAGCACTACTTGCTTTCAGTGGTCTAGCACTGCTTAGGATGAAACCCACAGTTAGCCATTTTGAAACACATCGGTAGAAAATAAAGAGACTATTAATCCTTAGGACCACATAGCCCTGGGAGACTTTACATGTTACCTTTCCCAAAGTCCATTTTCAATGTTACATCTATTGATCATAAAGACTGGACACTATTATATGTCCAGCTGCCACATACTCTGGTCATTGAAGGCCTTTCTTTAATAAAACATGAAACCCCCTGGCTTACAGTTCTCTGTGCACAAGCATTTTCTCTTTTTTTTTTCTTCCCCCAAGGAATCCTTGATACATAAAAACATCTTCCTCAAGGAGACAACCCTAACACCTGCAGCTCCCTGAAGTGACTGCCTAATACTTAGGTTACTGCACTAATCATACAAAACTCTTGCTCCCTTTTTGCATGTTGTTCTCAAATATGTAAACTCCTTTCTCGAATCACAGAAAGAATCTTGGAGAAATATTCATTTTTGATGCTGCTTTGTTCTGTAGGAAGTGCAGGTGTTCTTCAACAAAGAGTGTCTAGCTTCTCATGAAAGCTATAGAGATTATTAACCCTTAAATAGCACCAAAATTCACTGAAATGAAGACAATTAGAAGATGCAAACAGGTTTCCAAGAGCAGGTATACACTACAAAATCAAAGATACAGGTTTGCCCCTCTCCCCATGCCTCCAGAAACACGCAGTGGAAGTTGTTCCAGGTTGGAACAAACCACACAACCATCTTCAGGCTAAAGGTGAGGGTGACAGGACCAGCATGTCCATGGCTCAATGGTACCTGGTTCTCTTTTATGAATCCTGACCTCACTAACTCTTGTAACACAGAATTCATGACATGTGCATCTGGCTTGACTGAATTTCCACTGTGTCAATCTGCTTCTCAAATCCTTTCAGCCAGTAAAGAACACTGGTGATACCTGAGCAGAAACAAAAATGACAAAAAATACCCCAAGCCATTTTGCAGTGGGAAATTATTTTATATTGTGTTTTGTTCAGAAAGGTCTGACAAAAATCTACCCCAAGACCCCAAGAAACTTCTCTCTTATCCATCTCACTAGTTAAACATGAATAGTTTAAGCATGAAATAATTGCAAATTTTTTTTATTTATTTATTTTGTATGAAAGGCTTAGACATCTGAACACCTGTGTTTTGTTGACAAAAAAGTCTGCTCAGTCTAATGCTTGGAGTGGAGACAGGCATCTCCTAACAGAATTGCTCTTGAAGTATCATCCTGTGTCTTTCAGGATGTCACATGCTCTAGTGTCTTGCAGTCAGCTTTTCAGGCTGGAGCACTTCTGCACAGTTATCCCAGCTCCACAAGCCCTAGGAGAGCTCTGTGGCTTTGCCTACACACTAAAGGGGTTATCAGGAGTGACTGCTTTTCCCTGCAGCTCCTGCAGAGTGAGATGAGACCTTTGTGTGTATCCCCCACGGTTGGAATCCAAAGTGCTGGGAAAGCTCAGAATATTAGGTCTGTAAGCCATAACTTAGAATTAGAGACAGGGTTTAACCTGAAACCTTGGGAAAAGCTTCCAAGTTTAGGTGTTAGAAGTAAGAATGTAGATTTATAACTTAAAGCAAAGTGTGTCAATTTGAGTAGAGGAAAGTTTAGTTTTAGAGCCTAAAAGTCATAGACAAAACAAAAGGGGTTACAAAGGTTAAGAAAAGCTTTTAGAATGTAATACTGTAAGGTTTAGGTGTTAAGAAACTATTGGTTAAGTTCACACTGTAATAACATGAATTACCTTAGTATTGGTTTAATAACTGGTTTAATAATTTGTTTAATAATTAATAATAATAATAAATATCTAGTTGGCAGAATTTTATTGGCCCATAAAGCCTTAAAAAGTCTGATAAGCAGAAATCTTGTGACTTCTTTGCCATACTGCTAACATTTGTAAGAGAGGTTCATCCTCTCTCTGCCTCTGTAGAAGATAAGAACAATAAACTGCACTTTTCCATGAAACTCAGAAGTCCCATTTCTCTGTTTCAAGAAGAAATCCCTGCACACAAAATGTAAGGTGTAAAACCATTATGTGAGAAATCATAAACTCACACCCCACAACTCCCCAAGGCACTTACCAAATGTCCCCATTGTGGAGAGAGACACCAGCATTCACACACACAAGCCGTGGTGGCAGGAGGAGCAGGAAAGGAAAGGCTCTCCTCAGGAGCCACAGGAGATGAGCTACATGGGTGCAGCCCTAAGCTTTAACACTCACAGGAATCTACCCCATGTTTTTTGGCCTGGCACAAAACCTCATCTGTCTTCTGCTTGAGAACTGTGATAGAGGCAATGAATCAGCACTGCCATGCTCACAATGCCCAGGTGCTACAAAATTGTTCTCCCAGTCCTGCTTGAGCCAGGTGTGCTGAGACAGCTGCTTGAGCAGAAATGAATCCTGCTTCAGCAAACACCTGACCAGGAGCTCTGTGTGGGGTTCCATGACACCCCAGGCAGGAGCAGCCCTAGCCCTGGGTGTCCCCCAGGGGATGGGCACAGAGCCTGGTTTGCTGGGGCCCCTGGCTGGGCAGGGCTGTGGGCAGCTGGTGCCACATGTGGAGGTGCACTGTGACATGCCTGCCTGCAGCTCCAGCAACAGGAATTCCCCACCTCTCCCCCCACAGGCTTCCAGCTTCCTTCTGACTACCTCCCTTATAAACCACAGACTCTGAATCAAAAAAAATGCCATTCCCTGGGTTCAGAAGCAGTAGTCACTGCCCTTTCAATGCTGCACCCAAGGCACAACAGCTATGCCTCCCTTTCTACCTGCTGTGGTTTCAGCTACACCTGACCCTGAGCTGCCATGACCTAGGAGGTCTTTTCACAGTCATGCCACAGATCCCTGCCTCAGCACTGTGCTGTCTCTACTTTACAACCCACTTTTCAGCCATAAAGTTTTAGTCAAAATTTTCTACTACGGATTACAACAGCTTCTTCCAGATGCTGGCTCCTTTACAAGAAGTGGGTTTGCCTTCACCAGCCTTACTCACTGTTAACCTTCCCTGACTCATGCTCCAGTTCAGGGAGTTCAATCCTGTCATGCTCTGATGACATTTTATTTTAAGTGCATCGATATTTTGAGTGGAAGGACCTACTTTTAAGTTAAACAGAAAGAGAGGAGGAGTTAAGGTTCTTCCTAGCTAAAAGGCCCACTTTGATATACTCAGGGATCAAAGAGACAAAGCCTTTTCAGCCAAGGTTCTTGAAGAATTGAAAGAATTAAATACTCCACATTTTTAAAGTAAAAGATGAAATCAGATATAGAATATTTTTTGTCAAGAAAAGAAAAAAAAAGCCATTGGAAATTAATATAGACTTCAGTAAATGAATAGGCATATGAAAATGTGGTTAGGAGTAGGCAAGGAGACATGGGGAGGGTGGATGGGAATAAGCACTAGACAAAGATGTTTCACAGCATCTGTAGCAGAGTTGAAAAGACAGAGCTGCCAGTCCACAGTTGATTTAGTCCACACTAAACTGTACTGAACTGTAATGAAACTATCATTTTGGCAATATCTTGTAACAGAATCCTATGTGGCAGTTATGTATTTGCCCTTTAGTTTCACAATTCCCTATTTTTAAATATATTCTGTTGCTTTTAGTTTGATTGCCCCTAACACTAAATCGCTGCTGCTCTGACATTCAGTACAGAACTGCCTTGTGAAATGTCTCACTCAGTAATTGCCTCCACTGCCCTTTCTTCCCAAGGCCATCATTACTGTTTGCCTCCCTGGTCTGCAAATCTGACAGCACCTCCCAAAGTTGCCTCCCAACCACACATTTCAGTGACCTCTTCTCTGCAGGCCACAGTCTTTCTTACACTTGACATGAGCTCAGATCAACAAATCCACCCCCTAAAGCACAGATAATTATACTCCTCTACTGCCAGGAAGCTCTAGTACGTACTAGTGAATCAAATGTGGAACAAACCTAGATCTTTTCCAACAGGTGCAATCTTAGTTTCTGTAGATATCTATGTGCATCTTCAGTTGGAGTATGCATGTCCTTGGGGCTTGCTTGGTGCAGCAGAGGTTTGTCTCAGGCACCCTTTCATGATCACTGAGAGACATAAAATTTTTTGAGTTGTGACAAAAAAAGAGTGAGTTTGGTTCTGTTTCCATAGAGTCTCACTCAGTTGCTTTTGGATACAGCCAAGGTTCAAATTCCTTTCAAAATCATTAAGCTGCATTTTCAGTGGGACTAAGATTACCTGAAAGTAAAGAGATGCTGCAATGAGATAAAAAGAATGTACTCTCATGGAGAAATAAATGGTTAAAGGATAGGACACGAAGGATAAGAGTCCTTGGAGGAAGATCACCAGTGCAGTCCTACTGGGCTGTATGACATGTTGTTATTATTATATATTATATACAGTGTATTCCCAAAGGAATGTGCAAATTGATCGTCCTAAGTGACTTGGAAAGTGGGATGAGATAAAGGAACAAAGTTTGATGATAATGAGTTATCCAAAGAAGCAAATTTAGAGCCAAATGCTAAGAGCTGCAGAAGGATATCATAATGCAGAATGACTTGGAAATAAAAATGCAGTTGAATTCAATATTGATAAAAGTAAAGTAATGCACACAGGAGAAAAAGCCCAACTATACATATGCAATGATAGTCACCAAAGTAGCTGTTACTACCATGGAAAGCAATCTTGAGGTTATTATAGGGAGCCTATGAAAATGTCAACTCAGTGCTCAGTAGCATTTTAAAAAGCAAACCAAATATTGGGAAAAAAATTAAAACCAAATCAGAAAATAGCATGAAGTTGCTGTACAGATTTACTGTGTGACTGCACTTAAATAGTGTGAGTTCTTCTGTCCCCATCCTTCCAGCTCAAATAAATGTGTGGGGAAAAGCAAAGATGCTGCAAAATCTGGAACAGTTTTGGTGTGAGAAATGGTCAACAAGACCAGGAGCCTTTGTCTGGGAGAAGAGAAAACCAGGGAGGGCACATGATAAATGTCTAAATAATCTTAAGTGCCTAGAAGGAAGCAAGCAGATGAAGAAAAAGTATTCACTGTCTTTCAATATAGCATTCAATGGAATCAGTAGAGGTAGTTTCAGATCAAGCAAAAGGAGGTAACTTTTCAAACTACAGTTCATCTGTGTTACTCATTGCTACAGGAGGCTGTGGGCACAAAAATTTTCTGTGGGCTTAAAAGACTCTCAAAAACAGAATCTGCTGAGAATTCCTGGATACAGAGACTCAGAGTTTTCCAAAGATGCAGACCCTGGGAGTGTGAGAGAGTGGTCTGGCAGCATGGCTGTGTCCTTGCTCTGTTTCTCCATCCCTTTTTCTGTCGTGCATCCATTATTGCCCAGTGCTGATGAGCTGTGGTGGACCTGCTACAAGATTCTGGTGTTTTATGCTTGTCCCCCTGAAGGATTACAGTGAGTCCCAAAGCTCACTGTTTCCTCCTTGGAAGTGAGTGAGGCAAACTTAGCTCTGATGCCTATTTTATGCTGGAATAAAATATAGTTTAGTCTAAGTCAGAAGGGAGGTGTAAGATGTGTGACTTGGATTAATTTGGCATTCAGTGGGTGTGCGAATGATGACATACCCACCAATGGAACAGATGGTCTGGGCAGCAGAAAAAATAACCAGATAGCTATAAAATAAAGCAAGCTCCTTCCAGGCGAGTTCTTATCTTCATTTTACCTAAATAAACCTGAAACAATTTCATTGACAGGACCGAGCTGTTTACCTCTTTCACTTGAGGTATATCTTTCATCTTTGCTTAATTTGGACTCACGCTTGGATTTACTTGCTGGAAATTCATCTTCTCTCTCCAGCTTGAATTTGGGTCCTTATATTATTAAATCTCTTGTTGAATCTCTTACACAGTGTCTACGGAGCATCATGTAGACTGACCTCCAGAAGGCTGAAATCAGTCTTATATGAATTTCTCCTCGACCCTGTGCATCCTGGGCGTGGCAGGCAGGATGAAGAGATCCTGAGGCTGATGAGGCAGGAGTGATACTTATGTCTCTGCAAGCATTGCTTGGTACCATGGGCAAGCAGAAAGTCTGAAACCTCCTTAACTTTAGCTAAATCAATCTTGAAGTTGTTGAACAAGAGCAAATGTACCCGTCCTTAAACAAAAACTATAACCCTACGCTGAAGTAGTAAATGCATCCCTAAGAGATGCATCCACTGTCTCTCCTTTGCTCCTCTTGCCCTTTCCACACACCCCATGTAGCTCTTTGTGCTGTGGCTGTGGTCAGAGGCAGACCATATGGATAATAGCCAGTGTTGCATAAGGAATTTATCAGATATGTCCCAAAGAAGTAAAATTTTTACATGCCCTTAAGTGACAGCAAGATAAATAATAACAGTGTGATAAACAAAAGTGTTCAGATTTTAAATGTAATACTAAAATTGACAGTTCTCTGTCAGAGCTTTATCCCAGAATATTTTCCACATTGCAGAATACAGTTTTCTCTATTTTCATGTAATCTGATAAACATAGTTTCTGTTATCCTAAGCATGAATGTTTGTCAATACCAACTTTAAGTAATAAGAGGCTGATTTGGTTGCAGAAAAAATAATGAGTCATACAGCTGAACAAAAAACCCTGCATTCTTGTAAATGTATCCTGTATATCTGTATATTAAACAAGCTTAAGATATGATGATGCTATATTGTTTCCAAGTAGAAACAGTATCCAGATCTCTGTGTGGGTGGATAGGTAGTGGGTGGATATAATAAAAACCTCTATGATGTATTGTACATATCCCTCTCTTGTTTTCAAATACGGTTCTGAATTATTAATATCTAAAAATGGAATTGTCCAGTTATGCTCTTATGTATCATTGTTTACTTCAATAAACCTAAATTTAGCAGGAAATGGTGAATAAATAATGAAGATTCCCAATGATTCTGGAAAGTCCCTGTTTCAGAAATGGCAAGTACTTGATTTTATGTTTTCTTGCTGTACTCTGCCGCCAAAGTCTTCTGATTCATGACTCAGCCACTTGATATGCTGTGTTGAACTCCTCACTTTCACAAACCAGGGGAGAAAACAGAAGGGTCTCTGACTTTGTCCTTCATATCTAGGGCATTGTTTACCAAGCAGGTGCAAACAAGTACCCAAAGCCCTAACTTTGGCTTACCTTTTACTTTGGTACCTACTAGTGGAAGAGGCTGAGTCTTCTGCTCAGGGTTTTCTTGACTGGTTAATGCAAACCAGGCCTCCTTGCCTGTCCCATCTGTGCTTTTCTTTGGATGCTGCCTGGAAGGAAAGCCATATGCCTGTCCATGGGAGAGGCCTAATGTGTTTTTACCTGGCACCCCAGACAGTGGAGCTATGGCTGCCTGTGCTAAGGACACACCCTCAAAACCAGACATAAATTTCCTCAAGTGGTTTGTAGTGCAGGATCTGCCCAGCTTGTGAAGGCAGGTACTGATAGGAGATGAACTGACAGAGGCAATGTTGATCTCCTCTAATTTTTTGTCAGCAATGCTTTTCCCCTTTTTTTTTTTTTTTTTTTTTTTGGCACTGGCACATGTCTGAAGCGTCTCTTTCACTCTCTTTGATCTACACCTGAATGTTTTACAGTTATGAAAATCTGTGGTTAAGGCATAATTGTGCTGTTTCCTTACTCCACATCTCCCGGAAGTCCATGGCCTCTTCCAAAATCCCAATGGGTTTCATAACACTGGATAACTCAAGGAAAACGTAAAAATGTAGTTCATCTTGTTGTGGGCCAGCATGCAAATGTGCAGCTGGATGCAGTGGGGCTGTGCTGTGGGGCAGGTAGATTTGTTGAAATCACAGAAACATCCTGGGAGAGCTGTAAAGCACCTCCAGCAAGCTCTGCTCTTCCCCACAGCTCAGCAGCTTTCTGCTCTTCCCTAACTTAAAGGTGTTCTGGGATGGGTGGAAGTTGTGTGGTCCCTGTCTGGCCCCAAAAGCATCCCTAAAAACATCAGGATCCTTTGACACCTGCTGACATGGGAGCCTGTGCAGTACCTGCCCCTTTGGGGGACACAGCCTAAACCATCTCTGCATGCTCAGGGCCTCTCCCTCTGTGCATACACACATCTAGAGGGGACAGTGCCAGCTGATACCACATCACAGATTTTTAAATAAAACAGGGAGCTGAAGTTGGCCTCAGACCTCAGTGTGTCACTGTTCAGTCTGGAATACTAAATATAGTCCATATTTTGTGTGCCTAAGGAAATTCATCCCTGTGAATGAAAGGGCTTCACCATTCATATACTTCCTTTTCTGTATAGAGCCACATCTACCTCTATGACTTTAGTCCTTCTGTGTTCACTTCCATGCACTTTACTAAGGACTGGATAAAACTGCACATTTTTTAATCTCTTTTAAGAAATTGCCTGTGAGCTACTGCAGGAGCAAGCTGGCTGGCTCTGATTGCAACCTCCTGTTCCCAAACCCCATCAACTATGGGGCAATGCAGAGTCTGGCAACACATTTGCATAGAGCTTGTGAACATGGCTTGGGGTTTCAAGGGATGTAGTATCGTAGGAAAAAGAATTCTACAGAAGGATAGACAAGCAGATACAAAGGTGCACTGCATGTTTCTTTCACATCAGTTTCATTCTTAATTCCTATCAAGACTGAGTATCCAGATAATTGAAACTTACCGAAGCTAGCAGAGTGTTCTCCATATCATTTCTCCTCAGAACTTCAGAGATGCAAATATGCCACCTTTTGATTTTCATTCACTTGTCCTAAACACAGTGTACAAAATGGCCTACCTAAAAGTCAAAGTATTTATAAAACTGATTTCTTAAGCATAAAGGAATAAAACCTGATTATTTTACATTGCATCCACTTCATATGTCCTTCCCATGTAATGTGAATTATGAATCCTGTAATTTCGCACTCCCTTTTGTAGATAATGATAACTTATTTTGTAGATAATGACAATTTTAACATTATATTAGTGCACCTGGTCTGAGTCAGGTCTGTTGCTCCATCTACAATGCAGATAAAAGTGTTAACACTTGTATTTTGTGTCACAGAAACCTATGTGCTCAGTATAACTTCCATGGGGGGGAATTGAAAGCAGTGCCCCAGACAGGAATTATGAAAAGGTCTCTGAGTGTGATCGCAAAGCTGGAGATTGACAGAGATAACTGGAATTGAATAGGGAATGTTGTTAATACCAGAAGAGCAGGGAGTGCTTACTAATCTGGTAACAAGGCATATTATTGTGCATGAAGCAAAACTAAACAAAACTTGTTTGAACTATCCTTTCAGAACCTACTGAGAAATGAGTGGCCACAGAGGTAATACAGAGCATGGTAAAGATATTTTACAGCAGTATATTGCAATTGCAGATTGCAAGACTATTGTTTAAAATGAAGGACTTTGAAGTCTATACTCAGAGGTGCTGCATGACTGCTTGTAAAGCAGTGTCGTGCTCTAAGCCCAGACAGCAACCAAGCCCCAGGCAGCTACTCACTCACTCCCCCACCAGCTGGATTCAGAAGAAAATCAGTAGGGTAAAAGCTTGAAAACTCATAGGTTGTGATAAAGATAGGTTAATAGGGAAAGCAAAAGCCGTGCACACCAGCAAAGCAAAACAAGCCATTAATTCCCTGCTTCCCACGGGCAGCAGGTGTACAGCTATCTCCAGGAGAGCAGGGCCCCATCACACACAATGGTTACTTGGGAAGACAAACTCCATCACTCCAACAATCCCCTCCTTGCTCCTTCTTCTCCTCACATTATATACTGAGCATGATGTCAGATGGTCTGGAACATCCCTGTGGTCAGTTTGGGTCACCTGTCCTGGCTGTTTCTCATCCCAACCTCCCTTGCACACCCAGCATCCTTGCCAGCATGGCAGTAGGAAAAGCTAAAAAGGCCTTGGCTCTGTGTAAGCCCTGCTCAGCAATAACAAAAACATCTTTACATTATCAACCCTGTGCTCAGCACAAATCCAAAACACAGCCCCATACTAACACAAGTAGGTAAGTTGCCTAGATCCAAGCAAAGAGCTTGGATGCACTCAGCTCATGTTTAATACACAGTTCTGGCTTCATATAGGTTAATTACAATGTATGAGGGCAGATAAGAAACTATTCTTTTAATATATTTCAGTAATCTTTTCTCACTCTCAGGTAGTTTATGCCTTAAATGCAAACCTGCTTTATTTTTTTGTTTGTTTTTGGTTTTGTTTTTGTTTTTTGGAATTCATTCAACTGGTATTGAAGTCAATTTCAGCCTACTGATGGAGCTTGCTGATAACTTTTTTACCACTGGCAGCATCCCAGCTGATGGTGGTTATCAAGAGCCTAGACTTTTTAACAGTAATTCTGGGGTTTTGATGTTGAAAAGCAGGTGGGAGGAATAGCACAGTTATTCATGCATTTGTATAAGACATGAAGAGTGCTGTTAAAACTCCATTCCTAAGATAAAGTGACAATTTCCACTGTGAGGATAAAGTCCACCTATCAATATCATCCTCAGGACAGAGCCTCAGGCTAAAGAATGAACTCTTGCATCTACTGAGAACCACCTTAAATATTATATTCCCTCCCTTTCAAAAGAGTCTTTTCTCTTGAGCCTTGCCTTCTCTGGAAAAAAATCCCAAAACTTTAAGTACATTTACATAGGTTTATGCATACAAATATATGCATATTTGTTTTATTTATATATAGAACAGAAACAAGACCCTATTAAAAGAAAACCAAAACCTATTAAAACAAAGCAGTGCTCCAAATGCACAATTTTCCCCAAGAGAGCCATGAGGCTGAGCTGTTAGTGGCAAATAGCAGATCCATCACTTCAGACTTGTGCTTGGCTATATATATTGCCATGAAGAAAGTAAAATGAAAAGCCACATGGAGCATAACAGAGCATTCACTCCCTGTGTGCCAGAATCACCAAATGTGTAAGACAGAACATTCTCATAAGAATGGAAAGGTTGGCACAAGCCTAGAGTTCCAGGCTGCCTGCAGGCTTCAGGTAACAACATGCTGGGGTGACAAAGACAATGTGCTTCACCATGTTACAAACATGTAGATTATTTGCAGCATTCAAACTGAGGAGGAAGCATGGGGACCATAAGATTTTCCACTCTGATAGAGTGTTCACTCATTTCCCTCATCTTCCAAGCAATGTCTCTCTGTCTCTAATCAAGTCCTGTATCTTCTCCCAGTAAGAATGTGGTTGCTTAAAAGTGCCATACTGACATCCAGCCTTCAAACCCACCTCTATTTTAACTCATGACAACTCAACTGTACTGTGGAAGGCTGCCCCAGCTCTTGGAATGTTTTGGCTGCCTAGAAGACTGGGTGGCTTTGTGTGGAGGTAGTGTTAGGTGGCATCTGGGGGACAGTATGGAGGTTTCCATGTAAAAGTTTGGGAGTGGGGCTGTGTACGTTTGTAGGACATGGTTAAGGGGCAGAGCTGGGGTAACGTGTCCAAATGGGTTGGTAGAAAAACATTTGAAGTGCAAAGACTCAAGACCTGGCTAAGCTTCTTCAGCTCCTTTCCTTCAGCTTGACAGCTGGAGATGGTTTAACTTCTTGAGCAACTCTCCACACCATGGCAAGCCTGACCCACAAACAATTCAGAAAAGGGATGCAGAAAACTCTGCATCTATGTCAATCTATGTCTTTCCAGAGCAGACCAGGATAAAAGTTCCAGGATAAAATTCCCCAAATTAATCACAAGGTTTTATTCAATAAAAGGTATGGAAAACTATCAAACAAAATTTCTAAATTCTTATCCCCTTATTTTAATATAGTTAGAGTTCAGAAGGATGCACAAACTTGTCTTAGCTAGACAAGAAATAGTGCAACAGCCCTGGGACCTCACTGGGGGAAGAAGGCAAAACACAGGCTTTTCATGACCTTGGTGAGCATGTTAATGTATTGCTTCACTTTCCTCTGTACTGTGTATAATTACACCCAGAAGTCTCTCTCCTCTTTTTGCATAACCAGAATAAATGAAATAAGGGATTGGGGTTTTTTTTAACAGAATTAAACCCAGATCACATTTAGCTGGGGGAAAGTTATGGGGTGAAAGGGAGAACAGAGGTACACAAGCATGGAGGTCTGGTTGGGAGAGCTGGTTGCAATGTGCAGAGGAAGGAAAAGGTCTGTCCTGTTTGGTGGCATGTGCTGTAGAAGACAGTGGAAGGGAGGGCAGGGGAAAGGGAGTAGAGTGGTTATGTCCTGCTTGGGAGAAGTGAGGTGTGATGCCCACTAGCATAGGGAATGAAAGAAAATTCATAAAGGCTGTGGCCTGTATAAGAGAGACAGGGCACAAGGACTATTCATTATACAGACTCGGGGTATAAGGAATGCAAATTTATTTCTAGTACAAATTAAATCTGCTTCTCAAAGTGCAGGGTCAGACACTTCCAACAGATCAAGCTCCACTTATGCAGTGTCCTGATCCAGAACTGGGATATCCTAGGGAAATAACTAGGATTTTCTTTATGATGTCAAAGGTATGGAGGGAATTCACTTAGGGAGAAAGTCATGAAGTCATTTTTCAAAAACTGTTGAATGTGGAAGTTGTTTAAGCAGATGTTCCCTTTATTCTTATTGTCTAACAAATGCTACATCCTGTAATACCAAAATAATAACACCCCCTTAGATAAATAAACTAAAAACCAACATGCTATTTCTCAAATTCTAAAGCTGAAGTGTTCTGTAGGTGTGATCCTAGTGTCTCTGCTTTTGGAAAGGCAGCCTAGATTAGCATGGCTGCCTGGATGTTGAAAGGCCATGAGCTAGCTGGGCACAGCAGGGTGATGGTTGGGCAATATATTGCAAAGATTTGGCAGCTTTGTTACAGGAGAAAATTATACTGGGTATTCATGCAGGCTATTGCTAAGCTCTTTAAGGCAATACACAGATTAATAAATAATTGAAACAGCTTAAAGGAATAGGAGGATAAATTAGCTGTAATCAAGGGACACATGGTGCAAAAAAAGGCAGGATCCCAAACTCCACTAATAGGTGCATAACTAAGTGGTATCTTGACCAAAGGCAATGCCAGCCTATAGAAAGGTGTGTTATAGTCACTGAACAGCCTACAGGTGCTTAAGCAATTTTTAAATGTGTAACACATCTGCCATTCCTTTCTGTGTCAGAACAAAGGAGAGACAAAGAGAGAATATCCAAAGGCCATGACAGACCCAGACATCGCAGACTCAGATCCCAGATTTTAAACAGTCTTTACCTTGAGATGATATCCCATCTCATGACATACTGAATATGGAGTAACACCAAAGAAATGATCCTCAGACTTGAAGTTTCAAAAACAGCTCATGGGAAGTGAGTAAGCAAAGGTGAAATGCCCTAGTAATACCATAGCTGACAAAACAGCAGTAAAATCTTTCCTTCTTTGCCATGCATGCTGTAACTAAAACATTAACTGGCTAATGGCACTATCCTTGAAAAAATATTACATTATTATTATTATTATTTTTGAGGAAGACACTTACTTGCAAAAATTTTATTTCCACTAAGAGTTTTGCTGCAGAAGCTTACAATTTTTTCTGTTAAGTATGGAAATTACCTAAATATATTTCACCTATTTTTTTCCTTGAAAATAGGAGTTGAGTAACAATTACATAAATAAAATATTATGACACTGTGGTTAAATTGCTAATTCATGAAAGCATCAAATTACATTATGCTTCTGCCCCTTTTCTTGGCAAAAAAAAAAAAGAGGGTAAACATATTGTGGCCTTCTCTGGATTGAAAAAGTTAATAATAAAAATGGAAAAGCTAAGGAATTAGAGATATTTTTAAACAACATTAAATGAAGCATATAAACTTTCCTGAGAGCTGTTCAAAAATGCCAGAAAACCCTATAGCACATACCATTATCACTTTAATCTACCTCTCAAATAAACTGTCAATCCCACACACTATCCAAACTTTCCATACCATCTGGCAGGAAGTTTATACAGAACCTGAGAAAATTCCTCAGATTCCAGTCTGGATGGACCCAACAGTGTGATTTGTGAGGTTGATCTAACTAAGTAATACATTTGAATACTTGTCCCACACATAGCCAAATTTCTTAGCCCTTGAAGAAGGCTTTCATATTTTATAGGGAGAAAGGAGAATGGAAAAGGTATGCATTCCAGTATTTATCTAAGTATTAGGAATCTGAACACTTGTAGACTGTATATTGGCAGAGAGCAAGAGGTTGAAGTCTAGCCCAGATGGAAAACATCCAGCAAGATCTACTCTACAACACTTACTTAGATTAGAAAAACAAATAAATTCAGTAATTTTATCAAAATGAGCTATTGCAGTATGTGCATGCTTTACAATAAAACAATAATAATGAGGATGTTCTACAGTCAAGTAGCTCCATAATATCCTATAGCAAAGCCCCAGTAACTGCTGAATATGATATGAGTTCCAGTCAGGAATATGAGTTACCAGCAAAAGACATCTCACTCAGAAAGCTAACATTACACAGTGACGTGGGCTCAGGATTAGCCCTTTGGCTTTTCTGTAGCTGCTGGAGATATAAATATATGGGCAGGCTTTCAACTCCAGAAGTGCCCAGCACCTATGCACTACACAATTACCTGACTATGCAGGGAAAGCCTTTTAAAATGTCTTCATGATTCAAATCGAGTACACTGTAACAGTGAGTTGCACCACTTCTAATCAGTTTCCCAGTTTCAGGTATAAATAACTTCTGTACAATGTTACCAATAGGAAAACCACCTAGGTGAAAAATATACTGTGTAATGCATTCAAATTGTGTTCTGTCACAGCCCTTTACACCAACTAAAGCACTGTCTGGTTCAAGTAGGAATGCAGTGTCTTCATGAAATAGAAGCATGGAATCATAGAATCATAGAATTGGGTTGGAAAGGGCCCTGAAGTTCATCTGGTTCCAAACTCTCTGCCATGGGCAGGGACAACTTCCACAGACCAGGTTACTCAAATTCCCATCCAACATGGCCTAGAAAACTGCCATGGATGGTGCATCAGTAAGTTCTCTGGGAAACCTGTTTCAGTGCTTCACCATCCTCACAGTAAGGAATTTCTTTCTAATATCAACCTAAATATCCCCTCTTTCAGTTTGAGCCCATTACTCCTCATCCTATCACTCCTGATGGAGGGTCCCTCTCCAGATTCCTTGTAGGCCCCCTGCAGGTACTGGAAGGCTGCTATGGGGTCTCCATTCCCTTCTCCAGTCTGAATAGCCCCAACTTTCTCAGCCTGTCTCCACAGTGGAGTTGCACTAGTGCCCTCATCAACTTTGTGGCTCTCCTCTGGATTTGCTCCAACAGTTCCATGTCCTTCTTATGCTGGGGGCACCAGAGCTGGTTGCACTACTACAGGTGAGGTTTCATGAGCACATAGTCAAGGGAGAAAATCATCTCCCCTGACTTGCTGGCCACACTCCATTTGATGCAGCCCAGGATATATATATCTATATTTATACAAACATGAAAAGTCAGTATTGCTCAAGTCCCAGTATTTTCTTTTTCTCTCTCTAAAAGAAATACAAGAAGGGAAAAACTGGTTTGGTCAAACCATGAACCTGCTAGAACCTTCATATCCTGACATAATTAAGCTTATGGGGAGTTGTTTCTGAGGGTCCGAAATAAATGGTTTCCAGATTAACTCAGATAAGAAGTGCAGAAACTCTGAGAAAACGGTTGTTATCCCAATATTTCAAGTCCACATTTGAAGTAATGAAAAGTATTTGAGTGCATTTAAAAATATTTTTCAATATTACCAGCCAGTTCTGGAAACTGCAATATACAATAGCTCACATATGTATTCAAGCTATGGGTTCTAAAATAATAATGAAATCAGAAGTGTTGGGAAAATTTTGAAGCTTACACTCCCTGAAACAAAGTCTATATCACATTTAGGACCTTTTTTGGTTAATGCAAGCAGTGCTCTTCATTGCACAATTACCCTGGGTAATCTGTATCAAAATGCAGATATTCTCCCACTACAGTGTATATACTGTGAGAACACTTAAATTACAGATGACTGAGATAAAATGACTGGTAAATGATTTTCATGCTGACACCCTGTGTGTTATTTGCCTAGCCAGGTTTGTCACCTGTGAGGAAACATATGCATCCTTGGAGGCACATACTGGAGAATAGTAGGAAGAACATTGGAGGATTATTTGCATTCAAGTTATTTTGCCTCAAGCTTCAACACAAAATCTGTGATTTGCAGCCCAATTTAAAGAAAATCCCACTCTCTCATCTGCCTAAGTTAATTTAACAGCCCTCCTGCTTTGAAGTCCAGAAAGACTGTTTTAATGAGTATAGAAGTAAAATGCTTGGGATAAAACTCATGTAAGCACTCCAATTACCAGGCAGTTATGACACACCTAAAACACATCTCTCCACTGGCAGCAAAGCAGAAACACCACTACACCACACCACTGATTCCATCTGGAGAGATTTGTGTGTGTGACCTACAATGCAACTGCTAGAATTGTACAGTCAGAGTGCTTAAAAACACCGTCCCCAGACATCCAAACACAGAAATCAAAGGCAAACACAGTCAGATCAACAGCAAAAGAGGAACTGAATTGTACTGAGTGAGAAAGCAGACAACAATATTTTTAATTGCATCACTTAATTATTCAATGCAATGACCTTTGAGTGTGTTATTAATATTAATTAATTTTTCTATTGCAACTCTCCATTTATAGAGATCTATTAGCATTTCCAATTTGCAAATAAGAGAAGCAGATTTTGAATCTGATCCAAAGACAACTAAAGCCAGCAGAAGACTTTTGTCAGGGCTAGGAAGACAAGCTACATGATCTGCTCTGCAAGACAGAGGGAGGATCTACACATCTTTTTTTGTACACCTTCAGACTAAGAAAAAACATTGTGCTTCCAACTATCATGGATTCATTTTTTATGCCTGCAACAGAAAAATATATTGGGTCCTACGTCTTTGACAAAATAATAGCTAGGCAAACTAATGTGGAGATGGCTTATGGCTTCAATTTTTTAAAATTAAGTGAAAACCTGAGAAGAGTCTTCTACTATTTTTGAACAACAAGGTTCAGAATTCCTTTACATGAATTTCATCATCTTTCCACCTAATCATGGCTGCGTGCAATTAAGACAGTAGAAGGAGAGAAAAACATCAACTCAGGTGACTGAAACATTTTCCCAGTGCTAGCTGATTTATTAAACCAGCCAATGCATTCTCAGTGTTAAGAGACAAAGCTTTATACTAGAAATTGCTTTAGAAATGTCACTGAGAGATCTATTAGTTGTAACGCAAAGGGTTAAAATTATATGCAGTGATTGCTACCCTCATTACCATTATTTAACAATCCCAAGAAATGAGCAGAAAAGCAGAGGAGCCTGGAAGAAAATGGAAGTATATTTGAGTTTATAAGGAGTTTCCTCTTTTGCAATGGAGGTTAAAAGGAAGCCTTAAAAAGAATGGAGTGGAGGAAGCTGACTCCTTGCAATATAGATCAAGCTGTCCAGTCAGTTCATGATTTTTACCGTATCCAGTAAAGCAAACATTATCATCATTTTATTTCTGATTTCCTGTGAAATCAAGATACAAAGGCTCTGCTGCTATTGCAAAAAAATTCCTGAAAAGTTTGGAAACTGTCAAAAAGGAAGAAGTGCTGAGAAGTTCAAAACTATTCACACAATAGGAGCATCCTAAATGATAGAGTGCATAAATGAAGAATTCCATATAAAACTGCCCCCAGTAACTGACTCTTTGGCTTCTTTGTGTCCTTTCTACGAAAATCATGAGGGAACGCTTACAGAAAAGGGAGTGTTGGTAGATACATCTAATATATTTGCTAATTCAGTGGCATCTGCAGAGCTTGCTATTATTTTGTAACCTCTTTCAAAATCTTGACATTATTGATCAATGTCAAGGCTGCCACCAGCTCCCATTGACTCACTAATCATGAGCGTATTACCCAACCGATTTTTATCACCATGGTGTGCTGCAGAAGAAGCCATGGCTGAAATAGCAATGAGTAATTCTTTCAGCTAGATGTTTTCCTTCTGGGAAGCAATCCTTTGTAGTTTTATGCATATCAAAACTTCATGCATTTAAAAAAAAAATCTCCAAAAACCCAAGCATGAAAGATTTGGGCTGTCAGTTCTGTATGTTCAGACAGTACATGAAATAGTTTTCCACACTTTCAATATGCAGTAGAAATTTTTTTCCATGACTGGTGGACACAGCTTATACAAATCTTTGTTTGCCTAACACCTCAGAACACAAGTTGTTCTGCTACAGTACAAATACAGAGACAGTGTCTTCAAAGGTTATAATATGTGACTGTAAAAACATGCATAGTATTGATTCATCTTCTCTCAACTGTTCCTCTCTCAATGTTACTGTTTACAAGGCAATTAATTTTTCTGCTCCTAGCTTAACCTGGGCTCTGGCTGTTAAATTAGGTTTTTGCTGTTTGTAAATCATTGGTAACCTATTTCCACAGAACTATCTGAAATTCTGGGTAAAAATCTGCAGCTCTAATCCTAACTAACCCTTTCCCAGAGAAATACTTTTTTTTTAATAACTGTCCTTCATCTCTCAGACTGTAGTGTTACAGGTGTAATGCCCCAAGAAGCAGCTGCCACTGCTTTTGCACTGACCAGAAGGATGCTGAAGGAGTATTTGGTGGATTCCAGTTGAAAAGAAATGTGTTTTTCCAAGATCCAGCAAAGATACATGGTAAGAGCGGTATTATTTTGTCAGCAACGCTAGGATTTATATGCTTAGCTTTACTCTACCTCTCTTTTTACCCTGGCTGATTTTGATTTTGGTGAAAGAGTTCACCCTGATAATGACTTAGGAGAAGGCAGCAAGGAGCATGATGGTTATGTGACCTCTTCTCAGAGGGAATTTCAGCTTACACCAGTTAATAAACACTGCTAACTTCACTTTACAGAAATGGCTACCCTCTTGTCACCCTTACCCATCCTTGTTCTTTATAAGAAGGAGTTTTTGTGTTTTTTTTTTTTTTTTCGTTTGTTGGGGTTTTTTTGTTTGTTTTTTTTTTTTTTTTTTAATATTTATCTCAGTAGCAGAGCCTCAGTGCTTTTGCTGTCAGAGTATCTGTGCTGATACCACGTGGTGCCTGGCTAACGCTGTGCAGTCAATTATGCAGTATCTGGGCAGAGAAGCAATCGCAGCACGTACGAACAGAACGTTAAAGCAATCACCTGATGTCTCAGCCCAATCCTTACCTCTCCTGCTAGTGGGGAAGGGTCTCTAAAACACAGTCTTCTGCCTTCTTTTCATTCTTTGAAATTTCCTTCCCAGTTTTGTAGTAAATTACTTGCTTTGTGGTATGCACAAACGCAGTCAGGCATATAGAAAGGAGGGGACTGTTAATGATATTCCACTTTATCAACCAGGAGAGCTCTTATTTTTAGTACATTGATATTTAAATACAGCAGTAGAAAGACAAGCACAATTACACACACTCATACACATTCCAAAGACAGGGCTTGGCTATTTTTCTCTCCTGTAAGAGGACAAGGAAAAAGGTTTACCATACTTGAACTAAAACCATCTCAAGCTAGAACCAGTCATACCTTTTTAATTTGCATCACCATGAGATGTTCCTGAAATCAATATGATATGAAGCACTTTCACAATCAGATTTACATTTTTCATTCAGGAATTTGAAAAATTATTCCTCCTGCTGTTTTCATAACACTGGTACCATGGCATTACACAATTTTGCTTGAGAGGGATGTGAAATATTAAAAAAAGACAAAGCACAAAACCTGCTTTAAATACCTGAGTTAATTCCTTTGCATCCCCTCTAACATTCGCCACTCTATCTTCTGTTTTTTATGCAGAACTCCTCTTAGTCTCACGGTCAGAAACCTGAATTGTCAAGCTGCAAAGAAAAGGTTATCACTTCAATTTAGTTGTGGGCAAATTGCTCAAACTCAACTGTCAATCAACAGTCCACTCCAGCATCTGAGCTGATTTGTATCTATCATGGGTGTTTACTCGACAGACTCTTGCAAACTGGAGCAGAGAAAATGTGTCTAATGATAACATCATGCCGACAACACACTTTCTGCAGATAACATTTGCATTATGTGTTTACTGTTTGCAGAGTGTCTGGAAGACATCAAATGAAAAGAAAGATATGCTTCTTTTTCTGAACACATATTCCAACCAAAAAAAAACCCCAAAAAAACAAACCAAAACAACAAACAAAAACATCATGACTCTATAGGAAAGCACTTCAGATGAGGAAGCCTAGATATAACTTTGCCTTTTCTTTCTGTTCCCTTCCTACATATTCCATTTATTTTCATCCTATTCCATTGCCTTTCTATCCACGCTTTTTTAATTTCTGTTATTCTGTTACTTTGGAAAAAGTCAACTAAAGGAAGAGAAAAGCAGAAGCACTCAGACTTTATTCCCATAGTTTCAGCTATTTTATGAATTTTAAATATGAATAGAGATTGAAACTAATCAACAGATGGTTGGAAACATTAATATTCATGAATTCTGAAATCTTGTATTATTTTGCCAGGTATTGTTTGGATGTAAAGAGTATACGTGTAGTCTAATATCCACTTTTGGAAAAGAAATCTAACAATCTCTTTAGCTGTCCCATGCCTGATGAAGTTTATTTTGGACAATAAACTGTGGTACATGCATGTATCCTTTGAAAAGGAAAGAAACCCTAAAACCTGACAAAAAACTTTATGAATTCCTAAGGTCTTCTGCTTGAAAGTCAGCCATCCCAAAACTTCCATTTGATGAGAGACAGGAATAAAATATTTTTAGTGTTACTATAAACTATTAGTTTTGATTTGCAACTCCACAACCCAAAGAAAAGCTGAGCCACTCACAACAACCAAACCAGTAAAGAAATGTGAAATTAAGTATAAGTAGCTATGAATCTAAGATTTCCCTTAGGCAGGCATTGATGTTTAACAACAACCTGTTTTATATAAGTAATAAGCTGCTGCCACCTTCTGAAAAAAGCTCAGCATGACTACAAATGCCATCTTTCTCACAAGGTCAGGGTAACAACATACACATTCTGAGCTTAGGCAACAAGACAAACTCTGCCCCAACATCAATACAAAAAAAAAAAAAAAAAAAAAAAAATCTGCTGCACTTGGAAAATATTGCTCAAGAATCTAATCTGAGGGTGGTGTCAACACTTCCACGCAAAAATGTACGTCATCCTTATCCTAACTTAGGAAGATGTTCTGATATCCTACTAGTTTTCAAACTAGTAAATGTGACACTTGAAGGAAGACAACAGGACTGTGACCTCCCGTTAGCCAAATCCTTCTTTACCTTTTAAGTGCTCACCTGCTTGATGAAGAGTCTACTCTCCTTGGAGATACCTTCCAACCACAGCTCCCTCCCAGTAATGCGTCAGAAAGAGATAATTTTTCTTTGTGTTTTCTGCAGGAACCTGCCACTTCAGTGTCACCACCACTGACAAGCAGGGACCATCTTCCTGGTAGAACTGGATACAACAAGGATGGTGGGATGAGCGACCCTCTGTGCCCTGTAAATGCACCCCACTAACCAATGCTGGCTGTGTGCTAATCCAGAACAGGGAGCTCCTGCTCAAACAAGAGTAGTTCCAAATCTTTGATGATTCTGAGAAGAGATGATCTGCTGCATTTTCTCCTCTGCCAACTTCAATGTGCACCATGCTGGAGTGAGCTTTATTTTGGTTTATATTCTGAAAGCAAAAGTAGTGTCGAAGGGTACAACAGCAGAGCAGCAGCAAACCAGTGTCACCTCTAGCAAATCAGTGCTTCACAGTCAGCACCTCTATTATGAATAGATTGATCACCTCTCCAAAACATTCCTAAAAATAAAATTGCAGCATTTTAGCCTGATTTTCAAAGCAAATGACCATTATATCATCTTTCTGTCTAGCTCCTCCACCTTCCAATAATCTTTGAATGTATTGATCAGTTTCAATTAAAATTGACAGGAATTTGAAAGTGTCAAAAATATAATTTATAGAAATTTAGAAAATCCATAGAGCACAAAGCCAGAGAAAATCAATCTTCAACAGTTGTACCGCTGACAGGCCAACATGCTTCAATGAATCTGAACTACAGCTCTGTGATTTGGGAGAGGAGGAGGAGGAATCATAATCCAAACTACAAGATGCATGTGAATTTCCTGGGAAACACCCAAGGCTCCATGACGGCAGAATATTAAAGCTGTTTTGTTTTGGAAGCAATTCTGAGTTATGCTGTGAACATGGCCTAAAACAAGCCAAAAATATGAAGGAATACAAAGATGTCTTAAAACCATTCCTAATACGTCTTTTTTTTTTTTTTTTTTTTTGCTACTTATTCTAAGCATGACATAATGATATTTTTTATGCAGCTATTAAGTTTTTTCCAGTAATTAAAGATATTAATGAGTCTGCTTAAAGATGCTTGGACGAATGAAGTAAATGATGATGAAATCACAGAGCTATCACTTGACCTCTTCTGACACCCCTTAGTACCCAGCTCAAAACCCATCACCACCTCTCTACATTTACAGGCAAATTTATGTTTTTCAGTGTTTTTCAGACAGGCCTCAATGTGCCATTCTAGCACTTTGAGGCTCCATGCATCTGCCAAAAAATAACAAAGAGGCTTTTTGAAGGACTGCTGATTTTCAGGGATAATACTGTTATTAATTTGTGTTACAGAATCAGCAATAATTTCATGATAAAACAGAAGTTGTGACAGATGTAAACCCGATTGATTTAATTGCAAGTATTTCTCTGAAACCATTTAGCAAAGCCTTCAAAAACCTGCATGGGAAGTTCTTCATCATTGTTTTGGATGGTTAAGATCCTATCTCGGAGTTTTTTTGCAGGTCAGGAGGTCACAGGTTTGCACATTATGTTTTTGACTACTGCTTTTTTTTTGTAATTTCCGAACAGAAACGCCATGCCTGGGACGGAGACCTACGCGATTTCTTTTTTGTCTTTGTTTCTGCAGGTACACAGAACCACCAGCAGTTTCAGCGACTGCCACCCAACCCCGATTATTTGCAGGTATTATCTGCGTGGAGTCATAGAACTATTGAATCACGGAATGTTAAGGGCTTCCACAGAATGGAAGGGACCTTAAAGTCATATAATCCCAATCCCCCTGTGCGGGATCTGGCAGGCCCGCCGCAACGCTGCCGTGGAGGGAGGCCCCTGGGATGGGGAGGCGGGCCTCCTGAAGACATAAGGAGCATTACACAATCACAAAGTCCAGACCCCCTAGATAAGGAGAACACTTTGTGGTTACGGCGAGGAAAAAGAGGCCCACCATTCTCTGAGGGATTTTATGTAGATCTGTTGGAACCCATTGGTTTGTAACCCCCCACGCCCACCTATGTACCCTTATAAAAACCTCTGTATTTCTCCCCAGACTTTGGGGATTTCTCGTCCCTGGCTCCCCTTCGCTGGGTGCTTTGCAATAAAGTTACCCCCTGCGGAATGGCCATACGAGTCCCTCATCTCTCTCTCTCCGTGCCGGCTGTGAAGGGGTTGCCTTGCAGGATCACTGAGCTGAACTCACAGAGCTGAATTCACTGAGCTGAACTCACAGAGCTGAATTCACTGTAGCCCGCCGTGGCTACTACCCTGCTAAGGCACCCCCAGGCTAGCCGAGGGAAAGCCGCTGGCTCCCTGGAAGGCATTCTCTGAGGAGAGTACCTCTCTGGGGTAGACCCGGCTATCCTGGCCTGAGACCTCTCAGGCCCCTTCCCGGCGGGCCGACTTTACCCCTGGTTTGGGTAGGGCCTAGGGACACCTTCAACCAGACTAGGTGGTGCAAGTCCTTATCCAGTCTGGCCTTGAACACTTTCAGGGATGGGGCATCCACAGCTTCCCCGGGCAACCTGTTTCCGTGTCTCATCACTCACACAGTAAAGAACTTCTTTCTAGTGTACATCTTAAAATCCCCCTCTTTCGCTTTGAGGCCCTTACTCCTTCTCCCGGCGCTGCGGCTCCCGCAGGGCTGTCCCTGCGGGGCGGTCCCGGGGCGGGGCCGGCCGGAGCTGTTCGGGCGGCGGGTGCTGAGCGCGGCCGCTCCGCCTGGTGCAGCCGGGCGGGGCCGGCGCCTCCCCGCGCCGCGCTCGCTGCGGTGCCCCGGGGGGAGCCGCTCCCGCTCCCGCCGCCGCCCGGGGCCATGGCGGCGCTGGTGCTGCTGCTGCTGGCGGCGCTGGGCGGGCGGGCCGTGCTGCCGGGCGGGCGCTGCGCGGCGCCTCTGGCCGACCTGCGCTCGCAGATCTCGGGCGTGGAGACGCTGCTGGAGGAGTTCCGCCGGCAGCTGCAGCAGGAGGAGCCGGGACCGCCGGCGACAGCGGGCGGCGGAGGGGGCGGCGGGGAGAGGTGCGGCGGAAGCGGCGGCTTCTCCGCCAGGCCCGACTCCATCATCCGCACCAAGGACTCCATCGCGGCCGGCGCCACCTTCCTGCGGGCGCCCGGCGCCGTGTCGGGCTGGCGGCAGTGCCTGGACGCCTGCTGCGCCGAGCCGCGCTGCACGCTGGCCGTGGTGCAGGGGCCCGCCCGCCCGCGGGGCACGACGGCCGAGCCGGGCTGCTACCTCTTCAACTGCACGCACCGCGGCCGTCCCGTGTGCCGCTTCGCCCCGCACCGCGGCTACAGCTCGTACAGCCGCCGGACCGCCGGCATGGGCCCGCCGCCCGCGGGTAAGCGGCTCGCGCGGCAGGCGCCAGGGCGATGGCGGCGCTCGGCGCGGGGGCGGCGGGGCCGCGGAGCCGCCGGTGCGGGGCGGGCGCGTCCGTGAGGCAGCCCCGGCGCCGGGAACCCTCCCGGGCCGTGGGGCGTCGCCGGTGGGAGGACGGGGCGAGGAGAGCCGGTCTGCGCCGTGCCGTTCGGCGGGGCTCCCTGGGCCGGGAGAGGAGGCCCGGCCGTGCCCGAGAGCCTTACCGACGTGTGTAAATACCTTAAGGGGCGGGCGGTTTCCAAGCGGGTGCTTCCAAGCTCTTATTGGTGGTACCCAGGAATAGGACAAGAGGCAACGGGCAGAAACTGATGCACAGGAGGATCCTGAGCTGAACATGAGGAAGGAGGGGGTGTGGGGTCTCCCTCACTGGAGATACTCAAGAACCCTGTGTCAGGTACCCAGAGACGACCCTTCTTGAGCGGGGAGGTTGGCCCAGATGACCCGCTGTGGTCCCTTCTGACCTGACCGATTCTGTGACGGCTTTGGGCTCTTTGGGCTTGGGGAAACCCATCCCTCAACAGCTCTGCCTCTGCAGAGCCCTTGGCGGGGCACTGTGCCAGCCAGCCGATGGCTGGGAGCCAGACGGGGATGTGTGTGTTTGCTGGCCCCACACTCCGTGGGGAACCAGAGAAGTCCCAGCTCCCCAGGAACTGTGCGTGTTGGGCACCTTGGAAAGCATGAAGGGCTGGTCCTAGCTATGGCATAATCTGGTGCACAGCCTGAGAGCAAGCACATTCTTAGGGGTGCTGTCCAAGTGTCACTGCCTAAGACAGCTTCTTATTCATTTAAGAACTCGAGAGCTAGACTGAAGACAAGGATACCTCACCAGCAGTCCAGATGCAGCATGGATACTCTCCAGCAGCACCTCTGGAAACTAGGCCACATCAAAAGCAGCAGTTTGTTCAACTCTGAAGCATATTTAAGAACAATATAATCCAGAGCAAGCAGCTGTAGATGAAAACAAATCTGGATTTCTAAATTTGGAATCTGTTTCCTAGCACCCAATTAAAAGAATTTACTTGCCTTCCCCCACCTCCTGTTGTTAAACAGTCTCCTATTAGCTAATTTTGACTTAATTTCGTTATCTCTATTATTGTGGACAAAACTTTCCCAAATGTCATCTGCATCTTACTCAGCAATAGATTTCATCTGAAGTAAGTTAGTCACTGCATGCAACAGGAAGAGGACCTGGTGTTTTCATCAGGGGATGAAAACAGTGCCCAGATGTGCTGTTACTGCTCTCTTGGGAGGGGAGATCTCAGGCTTGAGGTCCGTTCAGTTCTGCATGTTTCATGAGAATGTCGGTGGGAATGCTCTGGAAATACGAGAGAGCAGGGGCTCTATTTGTAGAGGTATTATGATACCTAAATTTTTATTGCAAAGTGCATGGACAGGTAAATTAGAGAGCTAAAAGGAAGGATCTTATGGCTATAGAGATGAAGTAAGCTTAAGGTACCAGAAAAACTCAAGGTGTGATTTTGACATTTTCAACAGGAGTCTTATTTCCGTAGTATTATTTATGTATCAGCTTTGGGGTAATTGTATTTCATAAGCCTCTATGCACTTGCATGATAGAAGGCTTAAGATGAGATTTGACATCAAAGTCACCCAGAATTAGGCTTCATTTTGAGCTGCCTTAATTCTGTTAAAACCTGGAACTAATTTAGAGTGCAGTTATGGCACAATATAAATAATATATTGTACAAATTATGCTCTATTAGAAATCTTGAATTTCTTTAATTCCTTGAGTTCTTGAATTCTGGAGTTCTTAAATGCTTTGCCTGTTTGTCAGCTTTTCTGACAGCACTGGACAGCTTTATCAGCACAGGACTTGCAAGGTAGTTTCAGTTCCTAGTCTGCAAATTGCTCTGTGTCCTCTTGGTTTTGTTTAAAAGTCTGCCTCGTGTATAATGGTGGTATTGGAAACAGGGGTTTATGATTTCTTAATACAATTACACTTTAGCTGAAGCAAAGCCACAAAGGAGAATGAACTTTTATTCAAACATCTGTCAGATGTGACATAGACCAGGAGAGATAAAATTAAGATTGAATTATTTTGCTCTGCTGTTTTGTTACCAGTGCATTCTTGAATTACATTGAAAAAACAATCTGGACAACAGGATGATGAAAGCACATCTCTTTTCCATTCTATCACCCCATGAATGAGTTTGGGAAATTTAGGAAAGAACTTCTCATTTTAAGATTTTTTTTTTCCTGTGAGGCATTACATTTTACCTGTTTTTTTTGTTTGGTTTTTTTTTTTCCAGAGTATTTTATTCTTGAGTCTTCCTGCTGTTTCCTTTCTGATTATACCAAACCAAACCAACATTTACCCACAGATGTAGTGCCCTCATAATTCCAAAATATTTCTGTGCATTGGAATACACTGATCTCTAAAATCACTAGTGGTGAGCAATGGGAGGATTCAACATCAAGGTAAACTACTACCAAACACATTCAGGAGTTGGCAGTGAAATAACCTTTTATAACAATGCCTTCGTTCAGAAAACTAGCTGGACGCTTCATTATTGGCAGGACAAATCCAAAGGATTTGAATAAACAAAAATCAGGATAAAAAAAGCCTATTGTGTTCGCTCCCAAATTAAAAAGTGTTTCACCCCTTTTCTAGAAAGCAGCCAGCTCCAGCATCTCAGAGTGTTGACCTGGTATTTTAGTTCCATACTGCTGATTTACAGTCAGCTTAAGTGCAAGTTGAAAATAGAATTTGAGAGACGATTTTTCTGCTGACCTGTGGCTGATAGTGCTTTATTCTCACAAGTGGTGTTTGCAGGTGGCTCCTTGGAGTATGCCTCCAATGAGTTTGCCTCCTTGTTTTTTTATGCTGATTTATTATTCCCCAGATTTGGAGGTGTTTCGATCTCTAAGGATCATGTATTCCATTGCTTAAAACTTTGCTGTGGAAAAGGAATCTTCAGCTCAATAGTCTGTCTCCTCCCATGCCATATGTCTTTATCAGGCCAGATTTTCCTTTTTGACGTTGATTTACCTTTCTGAAGATGATCTGGTGGCTTACAAGCAAAGGATGCCTCCATCCTTTGGGACCAGAGTTCTGTGTGGTCCCTCACACATCTTTAACACAGGGCTGGCATGAATTTCTTTGATTGACTCAAGGTGAAATGGTCCTTCCGTTGCAACTCATGCTGCTGGAGTATAAAGTTAGTCCAGGAAGAGAGTATCCTTATTGCTTAGGGGAAGTGGGGTTTGTCTCTGCCCCTGCAGGGCAGTGATGGAGTCACTTAAACCAGACAGGTGACATGAAAGCCCTTTCCAAGGCAGGAGCAGAAGGCTGGCCAGCACTGTTTGAGACCCTGTTCAGTTTCTTTTTGACAGTTATTTGTAAAGTAAGTAATTGTGTGAAGACTGTATATAACTCATTTATACAAAATGAAAGTTGCCCTGACATCTGGCCTAAATGATGGTGTTTATTAGCAATTAGTTTTGGGGTTTTATTAACTATGAGTCTTAGGGGTATTTTTGCACTTGGAGACTTTTTTAAACAAAGTTAGTTTTGAGAAGCGAGTGTATACAAATTAGGCAAAGCTTCCTTTGTCATCAGATGAGCAAGAACAATTTCATACTTTCTATTATTAGACCTGGGTTTAGTTATTTGTATGTTTTCCTAACTTTAGTCATTTGCCTTGAAATTTTCTATGCCTAACCTGCTACTGAAAAAAGCAAGAAATAAGAATTTTGCTGTTTAGTCAGAGATAAACAGTTGTCCCACTGCTCCCATGAGTGCCAAGGTTCGTGATATTATTGAAGAGCATGTGCAAGGAAGGTTCCCAACACTGATGGGAAAGCACCTTTCCTTGATTTCAGTAATTGCTCTTCTGAGCATAACATCAGTATCCTTTACAGAGTATTGTTTGTATCAGAGTATGGAGAGCAGAGAGCACCCCGGCACTTCAGGGTGCCCAGAGAAGGAATGAAACTTGAGTGGGGAACTGTAGAAGACTGTAGTCTTGTGGCTAAAGTTGTCAAATACTGACTTGTAGAACCAGATTTTTATCCCTCTCTCTTCCCTGCACTGCCTGAAGGTTGCAGAATAAATGACTTAAACCACTTCTGACAGGCTGTGTCACCTAACAGAACTTGACTTTTGTTTGTCTAACCCAAAAGCTTTTGGCCTGATTGGCAAAAGTACTTAACACTCACAATTTTAATCAATAAGCACTGTACTTCGGATATACCAAAATGCTATAAATCCTAAATATTCTGAAAATCAAGCTTTCAATGTCTTAAATGAGACACTTAAAATTGGTGGTCTCTGATGATTTTTTAGTCATCAAGTGCATTGCTTCATCAGGGTGCCACCTTATGTTAAATGTCTTTCATTCCTATAATGATATATTATAAATAGGGACTAGAAGCCTATTGAATAACGCAGAGTGCTGTAAAAGGTATAAAAAAGGTGCTGTAGCAGATATCTGTATTTAAGTCATATTTAAACATGTTTTCCTTAGTTCAGATTAAAAAAGTACACTGATGCTAATAATCCTGTTCGTTGTATTGCTGAAACACCCAGGTACCTAGAGAGGTTTTCTATGCCACGTGCTTCTAATGTAAATTCCTGAAGACACCATAGGAAAATTAACTGAAACTGAAGCAGATACTACTTTGCCTAACAAACTGTGCGCCAATGAACACGTTCCTCTTTCAGGGAATTGCACGGAGGTGAAATATCTTAACCAAGAAAAAAAGTGGGGTTTATGAGTAATCACTTGGCCTCCCCTCATAAATAACTGATCTTCTCTTCTTTTATTGAAGAAGAAGAATACGATGAGCCTCCACAGTGTAAGGCGGGCCCAGACATTGTGCTGCAGTCACCCGTGGACTGGGTGCTCCTGGACGGCCGAGAAAGCTCCGATGACCACGGCATCGTGCACTACGAGTGGGCGCGGCTGCAGGGCGACAGCGCCGTTGAAATGCAGGTACGTGCACGGGCCCCCCCCGGCCAGTTGCTTCCACGTTGTTGTGTTCAGGTTTTAAATGTACAGCTAAAAATATTAATGATATTCAAATCTGTCTACCGGGCAGCAAAATTAGGGTACCTGCACAACCTGAACATTTGTTTCACCGAAATGTAGAGCAGCTCGGGTTGGAAGGGACCTCAAAAGATCATCTGGTACAATGGGACAAGAAGCCTCAGTGAGATTATTTCATCTGTCCAATCCTATCTTGAAGACCTCCAGTGAAGGAGACTGCACTGAGTCCCTGGGTAGTTCCAGTGATTATTTCTAGTGGCTTACACAGTTAATCTCTATCCTGGATGGTATGAGACAGCCAGCAGCAAACAAGTAGATGACAATACTCCACTGTATTTGAGCTCTGCTTTATTTGCACTTGCTGCTCTTGGTTTTCAGCTTCTGTCACCCCACTTAGAGACCCCTCAGTAATTCAGTTACTAAAAATAATAGGGGATTTTCACCAGTCTCCTGTCAGTACTTATGGAGAAGGTACAAAGAAACATGATGAGGACCTTATGAGATATTTTATCCATTCATTTTCTGCTGCACTTTATTTCAAATTAAAATTACTCATGAAGAGAGGGATTCTTCATTTTAGTCTTTTTTGTGAATGCTCTAGGATCAGCAGAAAAAGAAAGAAAAAATGTCTCAAGTCCACAGACTCATAGTCTGTTCACAGCCCACAACATCCAGGGCACACTGGGAACTCCACCTAAAGCAGGAAGGATATGTAGAGGTGAGAGAATATGAACCAAAATGAAGTTTTAGGAATAGCTACTAGGTATCATCTAGATAAAAAGAACACTTTATTATCAAAGACTCGTTAATTTGACCCCTTGCAGCATTATTTTCTTAAAAGAGCAATTAAATACTTTTTTATTAATCTGTGATTTAGTAACATAGTGTAAAAAAATTAGAATTTAATAAAAACAGTGGAAGTTTATATTCTTAATATTACTCAAAGTCACTTTATAAAATAGAGACAAGCCTTACATCCATTGAAACTTGTAAAATTCACATTAACCTTGGTGGCTTCTTTGTATTTGTTAACAGAAAATGAATTTGACACACATTTATACTTAAATAAATACTTTTCCATTGTGTTCAAATGAGCAGGGATTTCTCCTACAGATATGTACCCTGGTGATTAGCCATGATAATTTAAATTTTAGAGTTCAGTTAATAGCTGTGATTTTTTGTCATGCATTCTTCACTTGATGTCTTTAGTGCTTTGGTTACTGCTGTGAAGTTACTGGTTTTCGTGTCATTTATTCTTTGAGAATAATGTATGAATCCATAGCTACAGGGGAGAACGGGAGTGTGTTTAAATAAGATAAAAGGCAGCTGTTTCATTGCTCTTATGTAGCAAAGAGTAAATAGAAGGCAGAGGAGGGGGAAGGACTGCTATGAAGAGATCTTATCATATTGTAGAAGGAAGCCATTTCTTTTTTCTATTGTGACTCATTATTGCTTTTTTAGATAATTTGCTTCTCTGATTGCCACCCGAACTCTGTAGCTGTACAGCTCCTGGACACTTAGGCACAGTAATGGGTTGGGGGGTTTTTTAAATGCTGATTATCTATTTTGAGGCAAAGTTTCTGTGTAAGCAGATACAGGTGAGCATTCTTCAGGGCAGCATGAAGATAAAAAGGAAAGCACAGAGGTCACTAGGAGGAGTGGTGGCATATTCAGAAGTCAGTGGCATTTCTCTGTCTCTGTACTGGGGAAAAGACTTGGGCTCCATGGCTCATGAGTTTTAAATACCCCATTTGCTCTCCCAGCAGTCGTAGTGAACAACAGCAGGTGTTTTTTATAGCATAATAATTTCTTTAACACACTAAAGAATAAAATTCTAAGGTGTCATACACTCCATCAGGAGGTACTGAACAGTCTGATCAGATAACCGAGTGCATTTGTGTAAATAGAAAAGGAAAGAAATTTCAGTCAGGAAATTTTCTCACTGGGAGAAAAAATATGTGTTTATCAATACTCTCTTTTATAATGGAAGGCCAAGGACTCTATGACCATATTAATCAAAAATTCTTGTTCTCTTTCAGGTATGAACATTTTTTTGTGTGAAACTATGTTATATTGTCTACAGACTAATTTGATAAAGAACAAAATTTTTAACTGCCTGTCCTCTAAAGTTACATTTCTAATTACTCAAAAATTGAGTTAAATGTATGTGACCATTTGTTCTTCATTTTTGTGCTGAGATCCACAGCTCCAAGTAGCTGAGTAGATCATGAAAACACTACTTGAATGTTGTGGGGTTTTTTACAAATGGATGCATAAAAAAAGAGATTAAATATTACATGCTGAAATACATGCTTTAATAGGCTGACAAGACTGCAGGAAGTATTTAATCTGCACGATGAGCTCCTTATTTCTGGAAGGTCATGGATTGTACCATTGTACCAATATGTTTTTGTTTACTGTGTGCCTTTACTCAGGTACCACAGCCAGGAACACTGAAGCTGTCCCACATTCAGGAAGGCGGGTACATTTTCCAGCTGACGGTGACAGACACTGCAGGGCAGCGGAGCTCTGACAACATCTCTGTGACCATTCTGCCCATGGTTCATTCTGCAGCAGGTGAGAAAATGACTGGAGATGTTTCCTCTGTGACACCCAGGCTATGGTATTCAGAGCAGAGCTAGGGTCTTGATAAAGGTAAAAATGTTACTCCCCATTTTCAGCATTTTATTTTGCCCTTGGTCATTCTTTCAGCTTTGTGTCGCTCTTTCAAAGTGAGGAAAGCAAGCATCACTTGCCTCTTAGAGCAATAATACTTTCAGGCTTTGAGTATTTGTCCTTCCATTGCTAATAAGCATGCAGGTTGGAAGAGTGAAATATTGAGAGTTATCAGGTGCATTGTAACAGTCAGATAGTGTGGGCAACATGACAGGGCTTGTGCTGTAGGGAAGACACAGTTAAAATTACTTTACAGTATGTTTGAGGCAGACTAATAATAATGCTAACCCTCATCTGTAGTCTGAAAGTTGGCACGGTTTTTTGTTTTAATGCATTTAAGTTTTTCTGTCTGATGGTGGTTATTGAAGCCTTATGCTACTGGGGAAGCTGAAACTGGAACTGACCCACCATTTTTAAACTCTGAGCTTCTGAAACATGTAAAAAACATAAAAGGTAGAAAGTAAGTTAGATTTTGGTGGCTGTCAGTCCCGCTCTTAAATGTAGTAACTTCTAATTACATTGTAATTAACAAGTTGCTAGTGCCGATCTGCTTCTCTGGCACAAAGTAAAAGTTAAATTGCATTTTCATCATGTTCAGCAGAACCAGTGGAAATCTTGCTCTGCACCAGCACAATATCTCTATGTGAGGGGGTAGTCCCTGTGGCAATAAGCTGTTATTACAAAAAAATCTGCTTAATAATGCCTGTGTTCCAGTAATGGATGATAGAGTTGTGTTCATAATGTTTCATTCAGCTAAAGCAGCCAGAGAGGTTTGCTGTTTTGTTTATTTGCTGCTGTGGGTATCTGGGGTATCTTCTCGATGGAGTACATAGGAGATTTTCTGGTTTGGGTTTTTTTCCTAATTCCCCAGCTACATTAGCTATTCAAGTGCTACTGCTGTAGCTAAACCAGTTCCTGATGCCTTAATAAATGCAAGATCAGTGCTGTAACTAGTGCTGAAGTTCAGGAGATGCACTCTCAGATTGTAGGGTTTTTAAACAGTTCCTGGCCTCCTTTCCCTTAGCATGGTGCAGCGTTTGGTACACAGCAGGATAACAACCAAAGGCTGTGACTCCTTTATGCAAATTGATTTGCTCTTAGACACTAATCAAGCACTGAGCTGGATAGTGCTTTACAAAGTGATGAACTGCACTGCTGTTGGAAAGACAAAAGTACAGATGTAAACGCTTGATAATTACAGTATCAGAATGGGTTTCAGGAAAGCTTAGAGTATGCAAAGTGAAACATGCAGGATTACTCTTCATTCCCAGGGAAATCTAAATGTTAAAGCAGGCAGCAGTCAGTTCTTTCTGGTGAAAGTAATTTGTGAGAACGTGACCTAGTCTATTTTGGTCTGTGCTATATTGAAGTCACTGGATTGCTGATGTCAATAAATGACAAGCATTCTTTAAGTATTTTAATTAGGTAGCAGAAAATGTGTCATAAAAGATCCCATATAGTCCAAATATGTCATGTAAAACAACATATTGGTGTTGACTGGATATGTAGTAGGAATTACATGTTGGAGGGATGCAGTTGCAGCCACAGAGATTTCATTTATATATTTTCAGGACTGTTCTTCATCTTTTAAACCTAGGAAGATCTCCTTTCATCTTAGGCCAGCAGAATTCAAAGCACTGTAAGGGTCCTGCACAAGGTGTAAGGTGCAACAGCCTCCAGGTTGAGTATTCCTGTAATAAAGAGATTGCCAGGCTAGTGATGAAGGTACCAGGAACAGCTATTGCCTGTATTTTTTTCTGTGTCAATATGATGTCACACAGCTGACTCTGGACTTTCTGCCTCGTTCATGGTGCTTTTTGACATAGCATGGTTTTGCTTTTTCCTCCTTGCTGCAGATTTTAGTCACTGACTCAGTATTTACTGCTTGGATTTCTCTTTTGGTAATTTGGGAATTGTTTCTCAACAGCCTGTGTTGGGGTTTGCTCTCGCTACCAGTTTCTGTGTGATGATGGCTGCTGCATTGACATCACGTTTGCATGTGATGGTGTGAGACAGTGTCCTGATGGATCAGATGAGACTTTCTGCCAGAATCGTAAGTGTGCCAGGCCACAGGAGATTGTGAAAGTAACCACAGCCTCAGTGACTGGAGGGACACGATGCCACTTCTGTGGCCCCTCTCCCTGTGAGCAAGCAGTTTGCTCCCAGCCTTTCATTGCAATTAGCACATGGGAAGGTTTGATATCCACATACTCTGGTGCTCAGAAATTCTCTTCAAAACATATTAAAATTGTCAAGGGTCCCAAAGTGACAGGATTTGTTTCCAGCTGTTAAAAGATCCGTTTTGCACTTGCATGATGATTGTGGAAACATGAACCATGGTTTCTGTCTGAAGGGGTGTCTCAGAGGTACCCTTCACAGTGCTGTTAGGCACTTTACCAGAATCTGAAATATTGGGAACACGCAAGGGAACTGATTGATTCACCATCATGCTGTTTGCTTTCATTAGTCATCCCTCAGCATGTGTCCATGCTCAGCTAAGTGAACAGAAACCATCAGAGGGTGAATGGGCACAATGGCTAACCACTCGTTATATTTTAGTTGCTGGATTTCATTGTAGGCGTCATGAGTGTACTCTTGTGAGCAAGTGTTAGGTGTCTGTGACTCACATTTCATTGTATGTGTGAACCTGAGGAAGTTGTTTACTCTGCCTCAAGGCCCATCTTGGACAATCTTCCATAAGAACACTTCCATTCCCTTCAACGTTGTACAAAAATTTTTGTTTCTGTTAACAGTCAGCTCAGGCCGGAAGACAGTGACACATGCAGCTCTTGGCACTACCCAGCAAAGGACTGCAGAACTGACTGAAAACACAGAGGAAGACTCTGCAGAGAACACCCTGAAAGCCACTGCCAGAAACCAACCACTTCTCTCAGTTGATGCAGATGTGTCTAACCAATCGCTTTCTCAGGGACCAAAGAAACAAATCAGTGGATTTGTGCCAGGTAAGAATGGAATCCATTTCAATAAATCCTTCTTCTTAAAGAAGGGAAGTGTCTTGCACCTTCAGTTGTCTTTTGGTGTCTGGCTGAGAGGAAAAAGAATTCAAATGTAAATAAATACAAAAGAAACCTGAAATAATGAGATCCTAAGTAGGTTTTGATTTATTATTGTCAAGTTTTTTACTAGGTGCAAAAATAAAGTTACAGTGTAGCAATGCTAGGGAAATAATACAATCTAAGGAACAAAATGTGCAGTGAACTAAATAAAAATTCTGCCATAGGTTCAGCTGTGTAGGCTGATGTATTAAGGCTCTTTAAGTCTGTAGGGGAGTACTTCAGGAGAACATAATAAAGTACTGTTCCACATGAATGAGAGTAATTGCTTTTCTCCTGGTGTTAAGTATTACTTCTCTTTTTTTTTTTTCCCCTGAACTAATATCTTTACTATTATGGGAATTTTTTTTTCCTGAACTCTGTCTCCAGGACAGAAGTCTTTCATCACTGTAGAAAAGTGTCAGGCTTTAGTAACAAGCTACCTCAGGTGTCCATGTACAGGTGCCCAGTATTGTTCTGCAGAGTGGCTGCAAGCCTGTAGTGAGTCATTGTGTGATATTACAGGTAGAGTCCCAACCTGGCCTTGGTAAAGCTCCAGAAGCTGCAATGAAATTGATGTGTCTTTTAAGGTGTCTTTTAATGCTGACGAATTAAAATTATCTGAAATGGCAATTATATGAAAGCAAAACTGTGTGCACAGAGCCTAAAATGAGTACAAATCCCCCACATTTATTTCTTCATGGTTTAGACTGGTTCATATGCCCCAAGATAGCTCATTTATAACCAGCTTTATTTTCCATTTACAAAAGAGCAGTGCTCAGTGCCCTCTGCTGTCAACTCTGGAAAAGGGCACTGCCCTGGTTGGCACCTGGAGGTTCCTTCAAGGTGCTTTTACTTTATCTGTGGATTACAGAAGGAGTGAAAACAATGTTCTCAAGAATTTGATGGCCTCAGTGAATGCATGGGGACTGACAGCAAAATCCTGTCACAAATGTTTTCCCCTTTCCTGACAGTATAGATGACCTCTAGATGACTCCTCACTGCTGACTAAAATTCTGAAGTCTGCTTCAAACCCTTCTCACTCACATAGTCTTGAGTGACACCTGATATGGGGCCACCCAAACTGAACATCAAACTTCCAAAAGGCTTTACAGGATCCAGTGGGGAGTCAGCTGCTGAGTAGGTCTGAAAAATCATTTGACTTGTGAATCCTGGCATAAAACCAGAACTAAGGTCACCACCTTCAGCAACTGATAATCAAGGGTTATAACTGGAAGTACAATGCAGAAGCATTTTGCATAATAATTTTCTGTGTCTACCCATTGCACAGTAACTTACTTGCACCAGTTTTGCTCTAAAGGTAGCCTTTTGCACAGCATACACAATCAAGGAAAACGATTCCTAGAAAACTGAAGAAGTGTGATGGGGCTTCAGTGATTAGTGTACCAGTACCTGTTGTAATCTTCTAATTTTCAACAGGCAAGATTTAAAGCTGTTTTAATTCCTGTGGGTCTAATATTTTTCATTTGACAGGACTCAGTCAAAATTTAATTTTAGATGCTTAATGATTTCCCTGTGGAATAGAAGGATCCAGTCTTTACTGACCCAGGAGCCCTATACTTTCAACAAAAAAAAAAAAAAGCAGCAAAGAACTCAGTGAGGTTTAACATTGCCTACAGATCAATTCCAGTTAGGGTGCAGGAGGGACATGGAGAGGTGCGGGGTATGTGGGTCCAAAGGGCAGCTGCCAAACACTGCTCTGCCAAAACCTGCTCTGAGCTGCTGTCTTCTCCTGCAGACACTGGAACTTTACATAGAGTCCCATGCTGTGCGTTGATATTCACAGAGGTTCAGAGAGACTCAGGTCCTGCCCCACTGGGAAGCACCACAGTCTTTATGGAGTTGAAGAGACAGGCATCTAGCCTGTTCCTTAAAATCCACCCAGATCCATTAATTCCCTCCACTGCTGCCATCTCAGGGAGGTTACAGACCAAATCTAATAATTATGTGGTACAAAAATGAGAGGCACAGAAATGCTGGAGCAGCTCCAGGAAGCTCATCTGGAAATATGTCCAGGAGGGCAATAATGCTAGATGCATTTTTGAGGAGGCGTAAGCGATGCAGAGCACAAATCATTCTAACAGCCTCAAAAGTTCAGCAATTCCACTGGCAGAAATCGTGTTCTGGGAGGGATTGTCTTCTGCTGCTGGTGCCAAGGTAGAACCTCTGCCTCTGAATAATTGTGGAGGTCTTTGTTGGACCAAGGCAATCATGTTCTTGTTGGCCAGGAGCTGACGTTGCAAACATCCAAGCTTCTTATATAGTAATTTACATAAATTTTGAAAATAAGCTAAAGAGGTTTTAATGTCACTATGGTGAAAAGCTGTCTACTTAAGAGACATATTAGGGGATATGGCTTTAAAGTGGCAGCACAGGTTCTGGCTTTTCACTTGCAAGTGCTCCATTCAAGGCCACATTTTTCTTAATTCTCAGCTGACAGTTTCAGATCATCATGGAAATACAATCTGGGAAGGAAAATGTGATGCTCTTAAATCCAGTGACTGCAAGGCAGAGTAAGTGAAGGTTTTGCCTACTGGAGACAGCACATTCCAGCTGGCTACTAGACTCAGTGCTTGATAGAGGAGCTTTCAGTTGATTTTTAAAGAAGTTTTTCTCAAGACATTGTAGGACTGGGGAGTTCCTTTGTTTTCTTTTTTACATTTGTTTTTTTAATTAGTGGTGGCTAAAATACCAGTAAAGGCCAGTCTCTTCTGCTACTTATCTCTCCATAAACAGCTTTCATCTCTGAGAATTCAATGAAGATGTCTAATAAAGGGACTTCCTTATCACGTACAACCATATTTATCTTTTCTCCTTTTCTCCAGAGGAGCTGGGCTAAGTTGTAATATTTTGGACTGTGAGAAAGTTCCTGGTAGCAAATACATGAGGTTTCTACCTATGAGGGTGATGCTAGGGGAACTTTTTTCCAGAATCCATTTTCTCTTAATAGTTTCTCTGTTCTAAATTTCCTTTAACCTTCCTTACAGTGGCCCTTCATGCTTAGCTCTGACTTGATACAAACATTTTAAGGATTTTAAGTATGAAAACATGCAAGTCCAAGAAAAGAACTGTTTAAAACTTCTGCCTGACTTAACAGGGGATCTATTCACAGTAAAGAGAAAAAAGCCACAACCAACCAAAACAAAACCCCAAAATTATTGATGGTTTACAATGGGTAAATCTTGTTCTGCTCTCCTGCCTTTTCAGTGGGATTCCTCTACAGCAGGGCAAGTGCAGGGGAGGGCCGAGTCTGACTTTGAGATAACCCCTCAGACACTCAGGGCACTGAGTCTTCTGCAACAGACTCACGGTCTACTCTTGCCCGAGCTGAAAGGCCAAACATTTTCTTTCAAAGTCAGGAGTGGATGGAGGAAGAGGCATTTGATGTCAATAAAAGAGTCCTTCCTCTCTCTACAGACTTGTCTCCATGGTAGTAAAGTTACCCATACTGCATCTCCTGCAAATGCCAGCGCAGAATTTCTGCATGGCTGCCTCCAAATAGCTCCAGTGTCCTTCTCCAGGGAAGTTCTTAAGCCCAGCTGCATGTTCTGGCACTCCTGAACTTGCAGATGAATATTGAAAAGGCTCAGTAGCAGCACAGCACTCTGGAGTGAGCAGTGGCCAGTAGCAAACCCCATCATGCAGATGGGTTGAATTCACGAGCAGCCTGAAGATTTGCACTCCCCAGCACAGTCCACCCGAGTGTATAAATCACCATAACAGCTTTGTATTCCTCTGGCACAGGGTGTCTGCCTCTCCCAGGCTGCCCATGCAGTGCTGTTCGGGGCTGGGATTACAACATTTGACTGAGTGCCCAAGCCTTAGTCATGTTTTTACTGCAGAGGCACCCACAGCAGTAGCTGTAACCTAGATCTGTAATTTAGGGTAATTGGAAAGGGCTGTAAATGGTAATTTCCTCCGAATAGCCTAGAAAATCAAGAGAAAGTGAAAACCAAATTAAACCCATTTTACACGCTTCATGTCGGGCTCCTAAACTGCTTTGGGGAAATTGCTCTTTGTGTTCTAGACATAACAGATAAGATATTGAACAGCATTGACTCTCATAGTCTCTCTAGTCATGCAAAACAGCTGCAAGTCCCAGCAAAACCCTACAAGCTTTATCAAAAGGATTCTATTCTTCTATCCTTCCAAAAATTTCCCACTAAACTTCTCTCCATATTTACCAAATTACTTTACGAGGAGTTGACTTAAATATTCCCTTTACTTAAATGGCATTAAATAGCATTATACATTTCTAAAACACGCATTTAGATGCAGGCTAGAGCAGCTCTTAAAGAGACTGATGTCTTTTGGGTATTTCCAAAATAAAGACAAATATTTGTTTAGTTTAATTCAGGAAAAACAGAAGCAGAAAACAGCTGCTGGTTTTGGTGTCAGTTACATTCAGGTGTTCCTGCACATCTCTGATGCCATACAGGTATTTTAAGGCCAGTACATTTACTCTTGGGATTTTTTCAAACCCACTTTACATGCCAGGACAACATTAGGAGCCCAACGAGGAGAGGGCCGTGGCTTGTTCCTACAGCATTCCCTGCAGGTGAAGTTAGGGTTTATGCACCCCCAGCCAAAATGGCAGGGCAATAAAGCCACAGCCTGGGAGGCTTTGTTCTGCTTTGGAGTGGGGACATTAGCATGGATTTTCATGACAGTACTAAGGAAACAATTTAAGCTTTAATTGGCAGTCGTGTGCATTTGCAGCTGCCACTGCCAGGGACACCTTCTGCAGCTCTTCAGAGCTGGTGGTGGTGGGTGGGACTTACACACTGTGCACATTCCAAGCTAATTGAGTTAAACACTTCCTCAGCACCCACCACGATTTGTCATTCCAATTACAACATTTCACATTCATGTTCTACAATCTTGTAGCATAGTGTGTTTCTGCTAGCTCTGTCACAGTTCTGAAGGCAGCCAGCAAATGTATCACAGCACAAAGTGCCCTTGGTTTTGGTTGAGATGCATTGTAGTTTGGAATGTAAAATTGAATTTAAATTTTAGCTTTAGTTTCAATTATTTCAAAGATTCAAGTTATACAGTCAAAGTCAGAAGTTCTTAAATGGTTCTTCTGTTTATTTTTTCCCCTAAGATTTTCACATTATTTAATAGTAGTGTCCTGTGGATAAGACTTCCTGAGTCACTGAACTGCAGTATTCATTTATCTTGCTTGATTTTGTGCAGATAAAAGTTCCTCAGGGAGAAGAACAGATGATAAAAATGGGGATGGCATAATGATGCCAAAGACAGATCAGCTTGGAGGTAGTCGCCCAGTCCCAGAAACAGGTAAGACCAACCATGTGAATTAATTTTGAATTATGTCAGTTTTTCAGTCAGGTGCTATAGATACAGATAAAGTGATCAAGAATTTAATAATGTACTTACATATTCTGAACTGTCCCTAACATGATCGTACAGTTTAGTTTCATAGTATGAATGGCTTCAATTACTAACATCTAAGTGATAGACTAGCTGTATTTTTAAAGAAAAATTCAGGTTTTTTCTTCGAGCATCTGACTGTGTTGAATAAAATGCAATTTCTCTTAACCTCATTGTAGGTGCTGTGTTACCCTTAGCCTTAGGCTTGGCAATCACTGCTTTGCTGCTGCTTATGGTTGCTTGCAGACTGCGCTTAGTGAAACAGAAGCTCAAAAAAGCTCGGCCCATTACATCTGAAGAGTCCGATTACCTCATCAATGGGATGTATCTCTAAAAACTGGATTTGGGTCAGTTGTTTTCTCCCCTTTCTCCTGTGTCCATGAATCTCTGCCTCTATAAAAGGACCAAAATCCTTAGTTTATTTTCAAGTGTAGAAGAAGCCTGTGAGATGAAGAACATACTCTTCTCCCTCGGTGATAATATAAAAAGTGGGTAGATGTCCTTGCTCAGAAAATAAGAAATATTCAGGCTCCGGAGAGTGGCTCCAGTTGATTGTTGTGCAGAAGACTCTGCAAGGTGTGGGGAGACCCCAAACTGGATGTGGGGTGCCCTTGCCCTCCCCACAGCAGTTGGGGTCTCAGCCAGGGCCAAGTGCACCCCAGGGCCCGGGCACTGGAGCAGCCAAGGCTCCGCAGCCCGGCTGTGTTGGCCAAGGTGTGGGGGGAACCTTGCTCTTCTCAGTGCTGCCACCACTGTGGGGACCTGGATGCTCCAGCCAACATGTTCCTTCACTGTCCAGCAGAGACCAGTTGTGTTCTTTCCACCTGATGCACTGGCAGTATTTTTATTAAACAATTTGTCTTGCTTTGTTAATTAAAAGCAATTGCTATTCAAGCACCAGCTTTTGCAAAGAAAATTGGGATTTAAGGAAGAAAGCATCTTATTTTCACTCAGTTTAAATCTCTGTGCTGCTAGCAGACAGCCATGCTTGCTAAATGCTGAAATGAAAAATGCAGCTCCTCAGTGGATGAGCTTGGACTTTCTAGTGCTCAGCAGCAGTTGTGTACTGCTGCCTAAAGAAGCTGTGGAATCCCCATCGCTGGCATTGTTCAAGGCCAGGCTGGATAGAGCCCTGAGCAACCTGGTCTAGTGGAAGGTGTCCCTGCCCATGGCAGGGGGGCTGGAGCTAAAGGACCTTTAAAGTCCTTTCCAACACAAACCTCTCTATGATTCTGTGTGCAATCCCAGAGCTGTGTCTCACCCCAGAGCTCAGGGCTCGTTCAGCAGTCTCCACATCCAGCCCACCACCCTCCCCCAGCATGAGAATGCAGCACACAGAAGTTTCTACCCGAGATACCGGAGTGTAGGATTCCTGCTGGTTATCCCATAGCTCCCTGCAAACTTGAAAGCTTTGGTGATCTGCCCTCACCCCAGAAAAATTCTCATAGAATTAGAGCAAGTAATTGATATGTGTGAGTGAACTGCATATGTGTTACCAGTAAAATGTGTACAGTACATGTTATGTATTCACACACACTGTGCTGTCTGTCTTGTTTGGCTGTCCAAGGAAGTCATATTCCTCATGGGTCTCAATAAAACCAGAGTCAAATGAGGCATGCATCGTTTTGTATGTCGTCTTTTGTACTTCGTAACTTTGAGTCAGCAAGAATATTGACATGGTATACAAATAGTTCTTCAAGTAATTTGTTCTTGATTACTTTATGTAAAATAGCTCTAATAAACCAATTCTATTCTTATATTTATTGCATTGTCTTTCGTTTCCATTGCCAGGTAAATTTTGTGCTACAAGACTGCATCATGAGAGCAGACAGAAGTATGTTTCTCCTTTCTGTGAAACAGTCTTATAAGAAGCTGAAATGTGTATGGTGGGGCGAGTTGTTGAGATACTTGTTTCAGGGAGACAGAAGGACAGGGCATCTGTCTGTGTGACCTGTCTCTTGAGAAGTGCTTGAGCTGAGCAGGACAGCAGTTGTAGAGCTGGCTGTGCCAGCTACTCAGGGAATCTGGTTGCCAGTGCTCCTTGCTAGTGCCACATAAGGTGAAGTCTGGTTGTTTGAACTTCAGCGTTACAGTGAGTCCAGTGTCTGTTGATGCTGCCCATTTCCAGTTTGGGGGTACAGCCTCTCTTCCATCCCAGCCCCAGCAGACATGGCAAATAGCATAAGACCCAAAAGACCACATTTTAAACACAGCCTTCTAGGGAAGACTCACTGCCCGTTTGGTTGGGGTCTTATTTTTCAGTGTTGAAATTTGCATTGGGTTTTAATTAAATACCTAAATGCCCTTCACCACCTTACCAAAGCAGCAAGAAAAGTGAATCTTTTCTCTCTGTGCCCACTGTGATACTGTTACCAAAACACATTACCCTGGCACACAGCCAGCAGCAGAACAAAAGGTTTGGTTTTTGTTCTGTTGGGCAGGACAACAGCAAGATCTGGCACAAAGCACAAGCCAGCCAGTACAGCCATGGTGCAAGAGGCTGCTCAGCTTTCCAGTTGCTTCACCCAACAGCAGGCTTTGTTTCTGTGCTGCTCCCAGTGGAATAAACCTTCATGGATTTGGCGTGTGACAGCTGAGAATAAACACCTCCAAGCAGAGAGCAGCAGACAGCGAGCACAGTACAGGAGTCTGGCTAGTTCTGCGTTAGAGCTGCCACAGTCTTCCCAGGAACTCTTCTTTCTGGGAAAGGAGATGGTAAGAGTTGCTGCCCCATGGGCCACCAGCTTGAGGCCTGTTACTTCCCAGGTGGCAGCAAACTCCACAGCTGGAGTGAAATAAAATAGTTTTCACCTCACCAGAAAGCCCAGAGGCATTGTCAGCAGGATGGAAAGAGCAAGACAAAGTTAGCAAGGTAAGAGATTGGCTTGGCAGCTCCTGCAATTAACACACACACTGGTCTTAATACCATGTGTTTGCATTTAATAGCTTTCATGCTATTTGATTTTAAATAAGTCATACTGAACTACTGAGCTAGAGCACACCTGTGAGTGGCAGACAATACTGTCAACATGCTCAGGATGCTTTTCCCCTTCTCCCCAGGCAGCTTCCAGCCATTGCCTCCTGCTGACACCTCTTCTGTAGCCCCTTCCCAGCCATTCCCAAGGTTGGGGCTCTCCCTCTGATGCCAAAGGAGTGCTCAGAGCAGGCTGTGCTTCTAGCCCACCTTCATGGCTGCATGGCTAAAACTGCATTCATGGCGTCTCATGCAGACCCCAGAGCTGGGGATTTTTACAAGTCACAGACCACAGAATATTCTGAGTCAAAAGGGACCTACTAGAGTTCATCCTGTAGTAGAAGTGAGACACTCCATGTGAAGTCGTCACTATTTGAAGTCTGTCAGATCTGTTTTTCCTGTCCTAAACACTGACGTTTGTCTATCCACATATCTGTGAATATATTCAGTCCACCTATTCTTTCCAGCATCTTAGGTAAGCAGAGAATATTGACTACCCTGACTGCATAGTCCTGTATATGGACTGCATAGTACTCTGTGTATTAGGGAGGTCATTAAAATTTATTTTGTCAGTGTATTTTAATGTTGATCAAGATTCTTATTTCACTTAGACTGTTTTTTAAAACTGTTTTGGCCTTCAGACAGCTTAAGGGTACAAATTACTTCAGAGTAGAAAACAATACAGTACTTACCTAGGATTGATCCATATTTAGAGGTTAGAGGGTTTTTTTCCATAATATGGGCTGCTTGCTGCTTACTTTTGCAGGGGATCCTAGCCTGAACATCTCGCTGTAATTATTCCATAGCACTGTAGGGTAAGAACAGAGGCAGTTCCAAGAGCACATTTGCAAAACAAAAAGGCTGAAATAGGTCAGTGTGATGCTCCATTTGCTTTTCAAATCCTAGATAAAGCGTAAGAGTTTCAATCCCAAACTGCACAGAGCCAGTCAGAGGCATGAACCAATAGCAACACAAACCCGCCGCCCCAAAACAAAGGGAGAGCCTTTCTAGTAAGCCCTAACAGAATCCACAGTCATGCATCACTGAGGTCTCTGCTGGCTGTTTTCATGTGCATCAGGAATTGGGATTTTTCAGTTTCTAATGACAAAAGCTAGAAGAGTAAGAGCAAAGGGAAAAGCTAGAGAAGATTCAGAGAGCACTGATGGGCATAAAGACCAGACAGAGGCAATAAACACAGAGTAATTAATATGGAAAAAAGCCCATGACAGAATCAGTCTGAGCTGAGTGACATGGAAACATGCTGTAAATAAGGAATATTTAAAGGGGGAAAACTTGTGTGAAAGTAACTCTGCTCTCTATTTTTCAAGGAATAGTTACTTAAAATGACAGGAAAAGAGAGCTGCACTCTGCACTGGAGTCCTGAAACACAAAGAAAGAGAAGTCTAGAACAACTGGATCAGCACATTTCAGAAACAATTTTTAAATACACCTGCTAAAAATTTAATTTTTGCAGTTATAAGGTTCCTGGCTGACAGTTATACACTACTCATAAATCAATGAAAAGTGTATTTTGAGCAAGCTGGCAGAAACTAGACAAGACAGAAAGGTTCAGTGAAAGACTGAGAGTCGCCACTTCCTTGGCCAACAGAAATGTATAATCCTGTTCTAAAGAGGATAGAGCAAGACATTTTAACATAGTTCTTAAAACTACCAGATCCTAATGCATTAAAGAGATTCATTTAAGATTTCTACACTCAAACCAAATGACTGGAGAACAGAGATTTAGAGGGAGCAGGGAACTTGAGTAAGTGCAGGACTGTAAAGGACTTGAAAGCAGGCAGCCCAGTAGAGGATTTGGCCTATAGGGAAAACATCCCTGAAGGCTAATTCCATGCCCAAGAGATGACTATCCTGAGGCTGCCCCTATATCCAGAGGAGAGGAGCTTCTCTAGAGCTCTGATCAGAGCAGTTGCCTTGGCAGGTTCTCTGAATCACCCATTTTCCTAACCTTTGAGAGTGTCCTCCTAGTCCATAAGGCACCTGCAATAAAAGTTACTGATTTATCTCAGATGTCACTTCTCCATTATAGCTGAAAAAGGATTTTGCAGAACATCATAAACAAGAAACATGGCCTATTCATAGTACAAACACATAAAATGCAAACATAAGCCCAAACATGGCTGAAGAAAGGACTTCAGCTTCTCAGAAGCATTAGGGAAGGTTTTCAAGAGCATCTACCAGGTCAGTTGCTCAGAAGCATATGATGAAAGTGGCTGGACTACAAAGAAATTTTTGAGAATTGAACCAAGATCTCCAAGCAACTCCATCAACAGTCTTTATGAAAATGGTCTATTGTTGCTAAAAGGCACAGGATTGTCTCAAGTTCTAAGCTTGGTCTGATGAGACACAAAGTTACTTTCATTTCTCCTTCCCGAAGCTTTCAGGCAATTCTCAACGGGCAGCTAGATCTCCTCCATAAATATTTCAGCAATAGCTACGTCCACTCAATTAATAATTTAAAGAAATACAATTTTAGTTCCTGAGCATATCTGGCTAAGCATCTCATTAACACCCTGCCAAGAGCATAAGAGAACAGTAACTGCCTTTCACAGGAATGCTCAGAGTGCATCAGCTGCCTCATGATTTTGTGCTGTGTAAAAAACTACTACCTGGAACAGAAAGCAGCCCTGTGTCAAGGCTGAAGGATGGGAGGTAAATAGGCCAGGTAGAGGGAAGTTTACATCACCTCTGCCAGCATAAGGCCAAGTTTTGGTCCATTTTTATTTCTTCAGACCTGGCTGAGGCATGGAACCCCAAAGCTTGCCAGCTGGGGGGTCTGAGCACACAAGGGTGTATTATTTACAGTAAAGGCTAAGTGGGGTTATGATACCTTAAGAGTATCTGTACACTTACAAAAACTGGTCTGCAGTTCACAGCCTTTCACTGTTAAAAGCAGATGAGCAAAACTCAAATAGACCCAACAAAGGCAAAATATATGAACCCACAAAACCAACTTAAATCCCATGCTTGAAGCCATCTGTTGTATACCACAGACTTAAACTCTAATTTACCCTTACTGATGTATGCAGTTTGAACACCCTGAAATGCAAAAGACACAATTTCTGAGCTCATCATCTCTTGTAGCCTGCTGTGCCATCTTTGGGGCAACACCTCCCCTCTGATTTTTTTTGTTTGGTTCTGCACAACTTATTTGTGTGTCCTCACCATCTGCCTTTTTTCTGAACCAGGACCACCCCCCATTCACTTCAGCAGAACGCCTCTCCCACATTGCTTGGGACAGGGATCAAGGTTCCATAAAGGTAACTATTCATCTTTTGAACTGCATCCTGATATGTTTAAAATGAGCTAACTAGAACCAAAGTTACAAATCATGAGCATGGTTTGTCCTTTGTATCATGCCAAAGTTCAGAAGGAATTGTCTCATGTCCTCCTTCTGTGAACTGCATTTAAATCAAAAGCAGCACAACCTAGGGCACATTAATGAGCAGAAGGAGGAAAACACTGCTACTTTAAGAATGGGTTAACAGACTTCTTCCTGGCAGAAAGGAGAGCACTAGTTCAGAATTTTCCTCTGACTATTTTACTTTACCTCTTTGTGCTGATGTCTTAATTCCACAGTCTCTCCACACTCAAAAATCCTGGAGTTTGTCATCCTATCACAAAAACACTGCCCATGTGGAGAGAACTGCTGCCAGCTGGAAGCTCCAGAGCCTACCATATAGAGCCCCCCTGGCTCCAGGCATTACTGCCTGTTTCAAACTCGATGACTACAAAACATTTCGGGAATCATCCAGGTGGCTTCATCAGCAGTGCTGGTGCACAAATGCTGTATGCTGGTTTCCCTCCAGAAAAGGTCATGTTACGGGCTCTGTGGCCTCAAGCCAGCTGACCAGTCTGAAGAGAAAAAGTACATAGGTCATTCCTGCTACATAAACAGAAAGCAGCCATACAGCACATCAAACTCCTCTGTGGAGATCCCACAACTCTCAGTGGGTTGTCAAGATAAAAGCATTGGCTTTCCAAGGCTTCTACTGTCTGGAACCCAGAAACCAGATAAGCAACCCAGAGTTCAACCAATCCATTCCCCCAAGCCAAGTTCTGGCTTACAGGTGATGGTAACAGCCCAGTGAAAAATGACTGCACTTCTTAAAAAGAGAGAAAACTTTAATCCTTGCAAGTGGCAAAAATCACACTCCCTGAGGTAGCTGGATTCAACTATGGACAGCAGATTGAACTGTGCACAGAGCTTGTTCACCAAAACAGAGATGTGAACTAAGAGAAATTCCAAACAGCCACCAGAAACCCCACTTACATTCCAGGTAGTATTGACAGGCTTTGTAACTGCTGCAATACATTAATTGACTGAAAATGGAAACATAGTTCTGGTCAGTTAGCAAACCGGTATTTTTATACGTGTTTTCTTTTGGATATGTGAAATCCTGTTGAAGGTTAAAAAACAAAACCAACCAGAAAATCAGACAGACACCTAGACAGAGCTTCCTCTCAATTTGTTTTATTTGGCAAAGTAGCAATTCAGACAGTTCACACAGCATTTATTCAAGCTCTTCAAGTCTTCTGCATTTCAACTTGTCCTTGTCTCCACGTTTTTACTTCAGAACCATTGCTCCATCATGGAGGAGTATCCATTTTCGACTCCTAAATGCTACTCCTGGATACTCCTCTCTGTCTGAGTACCTTGACTATCATCAACCCCTTCAATGGAATGGGTGCACGATTCCCACCAGCCTTGGTCCCTGAAGCCTACACCTCCTGAAGTGTCAGCTTCCCCCAGGAAGATGTCATTGGGTCTCAGCTTTAACATCACTTCCAAGTCAGGCTAGCTTATTACACTGTGTCCAGAGAGACAGGTATTTGGATACAGTTGAGCTCATATCTCTCATTTAACTGATTAAATTAGTGAGAAGATGTAAATAAAGCTGAACTCAAACTGAAAGATACAGCGACCAAAAGGTTGAATGTTAGCATGCATCAGTTAAGATATTTCACTTCAACACCAAGAACTAGAGTCACAGTTGATTGTGGGTTAGTACAAATTTGTCAGACGCAAGTGGATTTTTCTGGATTGTATCTTCTAGAATACACGCTATATTAATTTCTTTATAAGATTAATCTTGTGCATGTGCTCCCAGGCTGCAGTCAGATCAGGAGGTGGTAACATTAACTTCCAAACATCTAAATAAATTAAGTCATATAGTATCTTTTACAGAGGAACAAAACAGGGCTAGCCTTCAAAAGACAGGTTATTTAAAATGTTCCTTTTCCATATTCAGAGGCCTTTGGATTTTAACCTTTATGCTTCCAGGGATTAATCCTATCACAATATTATTGCTCTTCCACTACAAAAAGTTGTTTTGTGGGGTTTTTTTTGTTTTTTTCCAGTAATCACGATAGGTTGTTTTATTCTATAATCCTTCTGATAATTTAAAAACAAAACAAGAAAAAAAACCCGAAAAACAAACAAACAAACAAACCAAACCAAACCACTGTTTAATTCCTGGTTGCTCAAATATGAGCAAGATGACTGAAGACACACTTCCCCCCCTTTCCCAAAGCAGCCTGCCTTACTGTACTGCTTCGCAATTTGCTGTTGACATTTTACAGTACCAAAACAGAAAACTTAGGGCAGAAAAAAAGGTTTATAGCCTTCCAATTATTCTTCTATATGAAAACTGAGTCCAGGATTCTTTCTGCATGTGTGATGTGTTCTGTTTACAGCAATTTAGAATTCACTTTTTAAAAAGTCAGATTTTTTCCTGGGTGCCCACAGTTATAAAAATAAGAATGTTAATACAGCAAATGGCTTTGCCAAAAGCAACTTTCTTTTAGAACCAAAGAGGGGTTTGATTTTTAATAAAGAACCTAGCAATCCATATCTCAGACTACCTACCCATCCTAATCTTCCACACAAGCACAAAACCCCCCTTTTGCTTTTAACTTTATTTGGCAAAGCAGCATCATGTGAATTGTTCAGGAACACACCTCATCTCACATTTATGGAGTTAGATCCATGTGTATCACACCAGCACTGAGTTATAAACCACAACAGAATTTCAAGATTACATTAATCGATTTTAGAAGGAAAGGAAAACCCATGTCTGTTATGTCCAGCTTGAAGAGCAATGTTTGATAAGAGCAGCCACCTACCTCTGATGTCTTGAAGTTTAATATATACAAATGCCTGGTTTTAAGGTAAAAAAGCAGCTGATTGTATCTACTACATGCTAGTCTATGACACCATGTCAAAAGCTTAGAAAGGAAGTTCATCTCCTTTTAGTAGCATCTAGCAGACGTTGGAACACAGAAAACGTGGTATTACCTACATAGTGTTGTAAGGTGCACAGAAGCAGTTTTACCAAGGGACACAGGAGCCAAGAGAAGTGAGTGTTCAAGTTCCCCCATCAAAATTAGAGTTCACAAGCTATAGGTTTTTATCTGCAGTTTTGCAGAAATTCACTTTGAACAGATGAAAGTGAAATAAAGGCATGTTAAATAAAACAGTGCCCACATAAAACTTTCCACCAGTTCTTTATCAGATTTGCCTTGAGCATCTAAAAAAATAAAACTAACACCACGCTTTTCCATGCTGATAACAACAGTATAACGAAGTCCAAAACAAGCTGCAATGCTGTTGGTTTTCAAAAAGCTTTTAGAACTGGAGATGAGCAGTCCACTGTAACACTATGTTTGGGTCAAGATGATGTAGCTTTTACAATTCATCCCTGTAGAAAGAAAACACATGCAGTTATGTTTCTTCTCCCCTTGGAAATGGTATTTGAAAAATTTTGATATTGAATCAAGTTACATTTAAGTGCTCACGCACATCAGCAAAACTTCAGAAATCTCTTCAAGCGTTTGAGAAAAAAAACAAACACCAAAGGAAAGGCAACAGCAATCCCATATCATCTCATGCTATTAGGTGATTTATTGTGAAATATAGGTCCCTCTATTTTACATTTAATGGATCACTTGCTTTAAGGAAACCCCACACACTGCACAGCTAGTAACACAGCTACCTGCCATCCAATTCTGCTGGCTACACACTGGCAAGCAACTGAGCCTACTTACTAGACAGAATATTGGCAAAACTCATACTCTGTAGCTGCCAAAAAGGCAAGTTTAGCTTCAGCTGCAGTCTCTCAAGAAAATGGGAACACAATCTTGCAGCCCTGTCATGCAGTTTGTACCACTTTGTTTATTCATTTCTCAGATGAACTCGATTAGCTCATGAAGGAGCTACAAAAAATCAGGAGTAGGTAGTGGAAAGGCTGGGGGCAGGGCAGTGTGTGTGTGTGTGTGTGTGTGTGTGTGTGTGTGTGTGTGTGTGTGTGGAGTGTGTGTGTGAGAGAGAGAGCTAAAAGGAGATCTAGTTAGGAGAAAGGATGCATCAAGAAATCTCTCTAAACCACTGTAAGGAATCTAGAAAATGCAGAGGTTTGTTCCTGTAGGGTATTGAAAATACATTGAATCAAGAAACCCATAGAACCTATATTCCAAACATGAAATTATCATATAGTAGTGATTTGTTTAAGTATTTCTAAAGCATTAATTTTAATGCAAAACTTCTGTCAAATCTGAATGCTGTGCACAGTGCCACTCTGAGCACTGGAAAACTCAAAGAGAAGTGTTTTGTCTTTTTTTCACAAGCGATCTATAAATTCAGAATGAGTTTGCTGCAATTTTTCTTTTAGTAGGTGCATCAGCCTCATTAACCAAAGCAAACAGTGTCTGAATTAAAAAAAAAACAACTCAGAATGTGATTGCTGGCTCAATATGCAATAATATTTCCAGCTATCATGCAAACTAACCCAAAAAAATATAGTTCTACATGCACACATACAAAACCTTTAAGTTACAAAGACATTATTATGCTCCAGGAATCATACAGCATGGAATGACAGCATGCAAAACGTTTTAAAAGCAATTGAAAAGGCTGTAGAAACTAGTGCTTAAATCACTGGATTTGTATCTAATGCAGTTGGGATGCAAACCTTGTGATTTTTAAGTGACAAATATTTGCATTCTTTGCACTTTGCACTGCCTCCTAATAGTAAGGTACTAATCACATGGCTTTGAACACTGCAGTAATTACAGACAGCAGAAAAAAGCAGGAGGCAGAAGAACACATCTTGACAGGGATAAAGAAAAATCCGTTTATAGCTACAGGTTTGAAAGCTCTCCGTATTTGCCTGTCTCACAGAATGGGTATTTACTTACTTTAAACAGAGAAAAAAAAAAAATTAACATCTGATACCCAGTTTAAAATGCAGTGCCAGTGAACTCAGGACAAGTGCTTCATTCATCCCTAACACTTCCAGGAGCTGCATCATCAGTTAATTTTTACAACTTCAAGAAGCATATATAAGTAATGACTACTGCTGTCACTGGCTTAGTCTCATATGCCTAATTGTGGGTGTGATTTCTATCCTGACTCCTACCACACATTCACAGCTTTATAAAAGCCTGGTCTTTAACTGTGACAAGCATTCTTAATCCTTCAAACCCAAGGGAGATCCTCAAGAAACTGTAAGCCTAAGAAACATTCTGTATTTACTTTGAAACTATTAAACACAATGATTTTACCCAGCCACAGATGTTAGCAAGGCTTCTGCATAATGTTGCTAATGCACTTAAGGTATTTAAAGTGTGGGGTTGCTTTTTCCTTTTCCACAATGATATTTCTACTTAAAACATATAAGTATTATAAAAATACATAATTTAAAATAAATTATATTAACCTGGCAATGTTTTAATTGTTGGTATCTTTTACTGATTTAACATATTCCTGACCACTACATCCTATATGTGACATTCAAAATAAGGATTTTCATATTTTAAACATTAATGGTATTAAGGGATGAGCTTTCCTCAAGAGATTATTCACTTGCTCTTCACTACTCATTAATCTAACAACAGAATATCAGCCCAAATCAATCCACGATACAAGTGTTAAAATTATACAGCATTTATTTTCTACAGATAGAAATCTAATTTATATGTGCATTATTGGATTTTACGTATTAAAAAGTTCCAGAAAAGTCTCAGATCACCTGATAGGTAACACGTTATCAGCTTTCTCCCTACAGTAGCACAGCTTGCAGGCATAAATACATATTGCACACCAGCATCAGCTGACATGAGCTGATCCTCCTATGGATCCGAAGCTGCCAAGTTATGAAATCCACCAGGTTTCAGCTACTGGTAAGAATCAAGATGCAAGTCTATCCTCCCAGTGGTACAACAAAATCTATCCTGCTACAATACTTAAAAGGAGACTCAAAAGATTGCTCTTTCCATGTAAAAACTATCCTGTTGTCTTTTAGAGCCACAGGAAAGATCTATTAATTTGTATTCTTTCTGGCCATGGCTATTTGCTGCGATTCTTACACAACTCGTGTAATTTCTCCCCACCTTCATAGATGCATAGATCCTTCTGATCTGCTTACCAGCTTCAGCTTAGCAAGCAATATATATATTTAGGGTTTGGTTTAAATCACCACAGTAGTCCTTTTCAGTCCTTTGGAATTCCAGCGAGAGAACTTTGACTCATCTGTCAATTGAGGCATCAAAGCAACTTTGCAAGCTCAAGTTAAAGCAAATTTCAGAAGTCATTAGCTCAAAATAATTATTCTCGGAAAAAATGTAAGAATGTTTGAAAAATTTTGGCTTACTACTAAGGAAAACATACATGAATATTCTACGCTTGCCATTATGAATATCCAACAATAAACCAATAAACATTCTGAGAAAAAAATCTAATAGGCAGCATTTCAGGTAAATGACAGAGTTTGTCATGAAAGAAAATAAAGAATCAACAATAAGTTTGGGATACAAGAAAGTCATGCAGCTTTGTGATCCCTCACCACCTCTTCAGAGGAAGGCATTCAAATTAAACATTTGAACAAATATTTATAAATCTATCTGAAGTCTGTATCTCACATCTTTTTTAGATCCACTTCACTTTTGTCATTAGGCAGCATTTGACTTTCCCTTTTCAATACATCGTTCATCTATGAAAAGCATGTCATTACTGAAAATGAAATTCAGAGTGTAGCCTTTTATGAATTAGAAATACAGCATCTACTCAGTGTTTCAGCAGCCCACTATTTCTCAGTTTAAAGATGCAATATTTAGACTTGTAGCATTTTAATCTGGAAAGGTGCTACTATAAAATATTTAGTATTTGCTATGATCAGTCAAAAAATTGAGAGTAAATTCAAATGATACAGGAATTTTTTCTGTAATCTACTGTATCAGATATATCACATGCACTTTTACATAATTGCATTGGGATTGCCTGGCAAGGTTTTGGTAGTGGGAGGGCTACAGGGGTGGCTTCTGTGAGGAGCTGCCAGAAGCTTCCTCCATGTTCTACAGAGCCAACACCAGCTGGCTCCTAGATTGACCCTCCACTGGCCAACACGGAGCCAGTCAGGAATGGAAGCAACACTTCTGTGGTAACACATTTGAGAAAGAAAAAAGTTACCGTGCAGAGAAGAGTGGGGTGAGAACACGTGAGAGGAACTGCCCTGCAGACACCCAGATCAGGGGAGGAAGGGCAGGAGCTGCCCCAGGTGCTGGAGCTGAGCTTGCCCTGCAGCCCCTGGTGCAGCCCCTGGTGAGGCAGCTGTGCCCCTGCAGCCCAGGCAGGGTCACAGGGATGCAGACATCCCCCCACGGCCCATGGGCAGCCCACGCTGGAGCACGCAGGTGCCTGAGAGGAAGCTGTGAACGTGGGGGAAATGTGCCAGAGCAGGGGGCTGCAGACCATGGAGAGAAGAGCCCCACTGGAGCAGGCTTCCTGGTAGGACTTGTCACCCTGTGGAGGACCCATGCTGGAGCAGGCTGTGCCGGCAGGACTGCATCCCAAGAACTGTGACCCACCTTGGAGTAGTTCATGAAGAACTGTAGCCCATAGGAAGGACTCATGTTGGAGAAGCTCATGAAGAACAGTGTCCTGTGGGAGGGACCCCACACTGGAGTAGAGGAAGGACTCCTCTCCCTGAGCAGCAGCAGGAAGAATGTGCAATTAACTGACTGTAAACCCCTTTCCTTGCCTCCTTGCTTGGGGGGCAGGAGGTAGAGCTAGGAAGGAGGGAGAAGGGGTGCAGGAAAGACACTTTTAAGGTCTGCTTTACCTCTCATTATCCTGCTGTGATTTTGCTTGGCAATAATTTCAATTAATATCCTCAAGTCAAATCTGTTGCACCCATGGTGGGAACTGGTGAGTGATCTCCCCCTCTCCTTACACAAGAGCCTTCCATTGTATTCTCTCTCCTCTGTCCAGTTATGGAGGGAGCAGCTTTGGTGAGCATCTGGCATGTGGCAGGGTCAAACCACCACAATAATATGTGATTCTAAAATTTACCTAAAATATTTTGTGCAGAGATTATTTTTGCCAAAGCAAAATAAAAATTTGAATCATTATCATTATTCTTCATGGCCTGAGGAATTTCAGCAAACAGTAACTGCTAATTTCAAATTAAATTGGTCAACTAGCTCATGAGGGACACTTGAAACACTGAATAAAAGTTTCTAAGCAGAAACATATTAAAATATATCCTAATAAATACATCTTCCAAAAGGGTGTTAATTGTGGTTTATGTACAGATAAGTGGGATACAGTAACTACCCCGGTTTAGTCACTGAAGTTTTTGCTCAGAAAGGTCATACTGTCATAATTTTGTATTTTATCAGCACATATGAATTTAGAATGACATTTATAAATAATTTCTAGTAATACAATATATAAGACAAAAGTAGTTGTTAATATTTTTATTAAAATAAAACAATATTTTATTTTAATAAAAATAAAATATTTTTTGTCTGCCTGTCTGGAACTCAAATCCAAAATGCAACAGAGACTCATTGCTAAGCGTTATTTACATTGTTATTCTCTTATGCCTCTGCATCAGCAATAGTGTGACCAGGTATCTCCTGGAGGTATTTAAAAGATGTGTAGAAGTGGCCTTTAGGAACATGGTTTAGTGGTGGACTTGGCAGCACGGGGTTAACAGTCAGACTTAATGACCTTAAATGTGTTTTCTATCCTAAATAAATGATTGCATATCCACATGATTCTGTGACTTTTAAAACTGTCTTTCCACACAAGTAGTAAGTGAACTCGCACAGAAAAATAAAGCCAGAGAGATCCTAATTTATACAAGACCTGCCAGTAAGGCAGCCATCAAGCCATGTTCCCAACTGCACAACACAAGAGCCTTCTCTCCATCCTATTTTTCGGTAAAAAAACGCAAAACAATTGTTAAGTTTTATGTGAAAGGATACCCTTATCAGTATAATCACATATCTGGGCATTGACTGCTGGATCTCTGGCACACTGCATTGTTTTGGTTTGTACCACAGATAGGGTTCCTGTGTATATTCTTCTTCTAAATGTCCCACATTTGAGAGGATTCCCACTAATATTGGGAACTTAAAAAAATACCACTGCAACTGAACCAAAACTAGGAAGTCATGCTCCAAATTTAAAGAAATTTAACAGTATTCACAAATAAGATGCTTTGTTCAGCAATGTATTGAAATCCAAGGAACGTTTTCCTTCCAGCTAGTCCAGACTTCCTTTTGCTACAAGTTCCAGTTTTACATAGCGAAGCATGATACAAAATACCTGAAAATAGGTTTGACTTCAAACACCACTTAAGAGTGTTGTGCTGCTTTGCAAAAGCACCTTTAAAGAACATTCCAAAATGTGAATGGCTCAGTTTCTTTCCTGCCAACTGGAAGGTCTGCTAGCCTAGGAAAATGCTGCTGCTCTATCAACTGTATTCTGTGAAAGGACACCAATTCTTCATTCAATGTGATGAAAGAGTTACCTGCATTAGCAATGAAATCACATAATGTAAACTAAAAGAATGACAAACTAAACACAGAATTGAGCTAATCTTAAAATTATTATTGTTTAATGAATGAGATTTACAGCAACTAGTCTCCCATACACTATAGATTTTTATTAAAGAAACACTTAGAGATAGTTTTTCAGAGGAGTCTCTAACTGAACTCTGCTCACAGATCATGAGCAATTTACAAAACAAAAACTGAAATCTAGGAAGTGAAGAAAAAACACCTCTTTCATCTTTGATGACAGCATAAATAGCAAATGCTGACTTATAATTAGGAATTTCCTTAGCAGCAGCTGGCTGACCATACACTTCATAGTCACCAACAAGGAAAAACAAAAAAAAAGGAAGATGTGACCTCCTGTAAGGTCAGCAGTACACTGACAGTTATCCTAGAAAATGGAATGGGAAATTTCTTCAGATCACAAAAAGGACAATTAAAGTAATATCGAATGTTAGAAGAAGTGGACTTCTGAGATTTTCTTTAACAGAGCGTTCCAAGACTGAACAAAATTTAAATGTGCATAGCAAGGTACAGCCTCTATGCCATTGCAGATGAACCCTTTGAGCTAAGCACTTCCATTTTCTGATAACACCACTGTAAATTCTTAAATTAAAAATAAATAAATAAAATCAAGAAGTGTTTCAGAAAAGCACAGAAACTGATACGAATTTCTGGGGAAAATAACATGTATGCATGACTGAAAAAAGCCCAAAGACAAACTACTAGCTCTTCCCAAGCTAGCAAACAAAATGAAATACCAAACTGCACCAAAGAAATGCAAAAATCTCAGAATTCTAGTCCTTAGCACACTACCCCACCTTCACTTGTAGCAGGGGATAAACACTATCATTCGAGAAACCCTTCTTAAAGTGTTTTATGAACACACACTGCTGCTACCAAAAAATCCCAATCGCTGCTATGATGAGACCAGGTGGAAATGGAGAAAAATCTATGAAAAAATTTTCTCTGTGAGAAGGAGGGCTTAAGAACACTAATCTTTTTCAGAGCAAGTGAGGCATGGACTCCAAACTTAAATAAAAATTTGCCAGAGGAGGAAACCGACCACAAAGGAAAGCTTCCAAATCCTTACAAGAGGCAGGAAACTCCTGAGTACACACTGAGGGAATACTGGCAATATTCGAGGCCAAAGCATTCATTTGCATAACAAATACAAGACATTTGAATAACAAGCACGTTTCAAACAAGCTTTGAACTAAGCAGTATGTGCTGAAGTTGTTTTAAGAGTAATTTGTACATGGTATGCTATATAGTAATCTAAGTAACACTGAAATGAGGTTTCACTAAGCAACAGTATACAAACTGCTTAATTTCTACTTTTTATGAATATTTTGATGGGTTAGACTAAATATTCATGTGTTCTAATCACAAGTTGTACTCCAGAATATCAAGGGGTAAAAGCTAAAAATCTAAATTTAGGTTATAAAGCTCAAGAGTTGTTTTCAGAGCTCAGTGCTCATCTCTGCACTTCACTAATGCCAATAATACATTCCCAAGCACTTTCTGCCAGGAAGCAAAACAGCACTGCTGCTTTGTTCATTCACATACTAATGCCTAGCATGGCTTAAGCTGACAGCTGCATTAGGTCTGTTTATTTATTTTTTATTATTGGCTGTTCAATTCAGCAAACTGGAAAGTTTTCTACTTCTAGAAAGGCCTTTAGAGTTTGCTGTATTGGCAAACAAATACTGCCCCATCAGAGACAGATGACAGACTTCTAATAACAAGTCTGAGAAAATTTTCTGAACAGCACTCAACTGCATTTATACTTTAGGGAATAAGGAATTATCTTCTCTACTTTTTGCCAACTGGAGGCTAAAGGAAAAGTAGCTTGCAAGATCATCTACATTTTCCACAAAGGATTGTGCAAAGATTTTTTCTTCATTTGTAGTTTCAGAAAAATAAAAAATGAACACCCAATTACCACTAACTTAAAGGACAAAACAGTATTTATTAAGTAAAATTTTACACTTCACCCTAATTATTGGGCAAAATAGTTATAAAAAGTTCATTAAAAGTGAAGTTTAACCTTAGAAAATACTGTGTTTAAAACAACAAATAAGAATCTTCAAAACACCAAAGACTAATGAAAACATGTCCAAAAAAGACAAAGTGCAACCCATGCAACATTTTTCTTCTGCTTTTAATTTAACTCAAACTTAGCATAACCTCCTTTGGGTGATGTAGTAATGCAGACTGAGTCACTTTTCATGGTATGGAGGAGCAGAAAGCAATGACAGCAGCAAAGGCAGGCCTTGCAGTCTATCTGCTTAAAATTCACACCCTTTCACCTTGCATGTGTGTGGAAGAAGTAAGTGGAACAGAAAATCACTTCCACCTGGACCACTGCTTCTCTTTATCTGTTAAAGGCACATATATCACTCCCATCAGAGGCTTCATTTTGACACTGCCATCTTCTAGTTTGTCATACTGTTCGAGCATCTGGTTTCCCCCAGCAGGGCCAACTGGTAATATCAATCTTCCGCCAGGTTTTAACTGGTCTATAAGCTAGAACACAACACAGAAATTAGAATGTAACCAGCCACTTCAGAGAAGCTGGATCCAAAGTTTGTTACAGCAGATTAATAGCTTTGCCATTATGTATCTATCTACTTCTATGCAGTAGATAAATACTTCCATTCGGAAAAAAAAAAGTGCACTGAAAATGAGAGTATCACAGCAACATGGTACAATAACTAGTATTACAGTAAAATAATTTAATTAACTGGGTACGTTGCAGTTTTATTTTCTAAATATGTAGGGGAAACATGTAAATGACAAATTATTTTTACAGCAGATTCAATCTTTGGAATGTTTAACTGTTTAGCAGTTATTGTGCATCAGTATAGGCCCATTGTCAAAAATTCTGGGGGTAACTGATCTCCCCTCAGGATAAGATTTTAAATTTCTCCTCCTGGAAAAATTTTGTCTACAACACACTCATTATTCAACAGCTCCTCTCATTCTATGAATGGAACAGCCTTTTATGAAACTAGTCTATAACATATGAATAAGATAAGTGACATGTAAACATACTATGTGAGAAATGCTTGCATTCTTTTTCATAGTTAAAGGAGGCTAATCACAGTAGTCTCAAGGAAAATTTCATACTTCCCAGACATCATGAAAAAACCTTAATCCCCATTGCTAACAAAAATTATAGTTAGGAACTTTTTCATTCACAAAAAAGTTTTCAATTATTTTTTAATTGTTATCTGTCAACATTGCTGGGAACACCCTCCTGCACATCCCCAAAAAACAAACAAACAAAAAAAAAAACCAAGAAAAAAGTCAACCAAAATGAAACAAACAAATCTCCCAGAAAAAAAACTAAATCCACAACCAACTTCAAAAAAAAAAATTAAGCAACTCCCCCCCCCCCCCCCCCCCCCCCCCCCCCAAATCACCACTGGTCATTGTCTGGAAATGTCCAAACTGTCTCTAACACCTCAAAGCCCAGTCTTTCACTATCCCTCACTAAGATTTAAAAACCTTAACTGGCATCTAGCATATAAAAATCATGCTATGTATTACCATATGCCTGATGAAAGGAAGAGAAAAAAAGATCTTATCTGCAAAAATGGACTATATGTACACACACTCTAAAGCCCACAGTTACTCTTCACCTTCTCTAGTAAGAACTGCCCTGTATCCATTCTGAAAGCTACAAACAAATGGCACTGTTTGTACTTCCAGCTGAGCATTTTACTTTCAACAAACTCAGTGCTTTGGAACTTGGGAAACACACTTGAATTTTGTAACTCAGTGTTTGATAAAATTGAATTATCTTCTTAAATAAAATGCTCCAGTTCATTGTTGTAATAGAGGGTTGCACACATGTAATTTTGAAGCATGTTTATTTAGAGCAGAGTTATTTGAACATACAGCTTTATCAAACCAACAGGAAGCCCAATTGTAACAGAGACAAAAACCCCACATGATACAGTAATACCACACTGCCCACTGATACTCCCAGCAGTGCAAGTATTTTACACAGAGATGTATGCAAAGCGTTCTCTGCGGCTAAGATATTACAGAAACACACACACAAAACATAAAGGCTTACTGCTTGAGGCACAACTGGGGCTGCAGCTCCAACATGAATGGCATCATAGGGAGCTTCTTCTGCATATCCCATTCGTCCATCTCCCACTGCAAGAAAACACCATTTTTAAAACATTTTCAAAAGCACTGGAGAAAATGACTCGTTTCCCATATCTATATGTAAAAAATACACACGTTTGTAAAATAAATGCGACAAAACATCCTCATATGTGCAAACACATGCTTATAAAATATACTAAATACTATTGAAGCATCTGAAATTAGAAAGCATGGATTTATAATGAAAGTTCTTGGAAACACATGGTCCACCTAGAAAAGATACTAAAGTATTTATGTTCCCTACCAATCCCACTGCAGGTGAGTTTTCTCCCTCATTTACCCACTTAGAACATACACTTTGCTTTGCCTTGTCTTCATTCACTATTCCTAAATATAATGCAAATCATAAGTCCAAAGCACTAAATGTCAGAAGCACATATCAGAAGACTCCAAAGGTGAGGAAAAGACAAAGGAAGTGTTCCCATGGACTATGTGCCTACTGCACTACCAGTTGGAACAGAAGCCCACACCTATATGCATACATTAATGCAGTACTGCAGTAACCTCTGCACACCCCATGTTCCAGCAGATGGGCCTCACTATTCCTCCTGCAGACAATCTCTGGACCAACACAGAGAGCCAGGTCAGACTCATGGCTAAAGCTCCACATGGCTACTTGGAAGATGCTAGGAGTAATTAAGGTTTTCAGAGGTTACCAGTGTTCTTCAGCTTTGGTGTAGAACTCATGGAGAAGCACCCTATCCCAGATGGCTCATACCATTGCAGTTATGCAGAAGGAAAGAGTAACAGTTTGGAGGTTTTAAAACAATGAAACGTGACAAACTGAACTGGACCTTGAGTTAGGTTTTGAAAGAAGATGATGTGAATATGGCATCCACAGTATTTAAAGGAAAACAACAGCAAATCAGAGCAAATTAGGCAGGCTCTCTCTGAAGTTATTTAGAACAAAGGTAATAAATAAGGCTGAACCATCCATAAATTCATACTCTGTGATTACAGAAGTTCCAATAATCAGTCAAGAAGAAAAACCATGAAGGTTAATGAGCACAGTCATCTGATCAGCACAAGTCATTTGGGGTTCCCATCTTTGGGCTGAGCTTTTACTTCTGTGTAAACACCAATATTACAGGTTAATAAAAACTGAAAGAGTCAAAAGAAGTGCTACACCCCAGTTGGAGGCTGAAAATATGTCAACATTTTGCCTTCCAACAACTCACAAGGCAGGAAAAATACATGGTCACGACAGCAGGTTTCATTTTGAGCTCCATGATAAGGAGGGCCATCTGGATAGTAAGAACACCCTTAGGTATCCAAGACAGTACAGGAAGACCTGGACAGCTCCTCAAAATAATTAAAACAGGTGTTTGTCTTCTTCCTTATGAGGTCCTAAAACATGACCCTAGCAAGGACCTTCTGTACCCATGCTCTTAAAGGAGAGCACGTTTCCTCAGAAGCTGAGAAGCCTCTTAGAGATCAGTGACATAAATACTCAATTCTGACCAGCACAAGCTCCAACCAAGTGCCACAAGCAGAAGCTGCCAAACAAGAAGTACCAGTGCTTCAAGAGAACTCATCCCTATCGATCACCATTTCCACTAAGTCAGATGCAACAGAGATCACCAGTAATTAAAGTTCTAGTATTTTCAGGGTGTAATCCCTCTGACTACCAAAGTGGGTTCTACTGGAACAACCACCTCAATGCAGTCAAGTATATAATTTATACTTATATATCTTAGTAGCACTGTACGACTCTTCTGATGAAGCAGCAATGATGTGTTACTGTACCAAGCTGCTGCCCCATCAGAGATGGCAACGGAGAAAGAATTCCTTAGAATCTGTAGTCTACAGTTACTGCTAAAAATTGTATTAGTTACACAAGAAGCAAACCTCATTCCCCAGGGTGCACAGCAGGCATTAGAAGCAGTGATGTCCAGTACTGCTGGCAAAAGAAGTGATTGCCAAATTGAAGAAGCAGCTGTGAAAGAAACTGCTGTCACTTCTGGAGAAGATGTATTCTGAGACATAAATGTCCCTAGTGCGCTCTCCAGAGACATTTGAATGTGACTTCTGCAAATCTTATCACTTTACTCACAGCAGTAAAACAGACCCAAAACCAACTAACCCCTCTGCTTTTAGAATCAATAGCTAACATCTTCAAAGACAGCACACACCCAGCCAAAGGGGGGAAAGAAAAAATCATGCTCTTTCATATGCATCAGGCACAGCATGGCTCTTCCCTTTTAAAATCCACAAAAATTCTTATAGTTACAGAAGAAATATAACCACCCACAATGGCAACACACTTTTAGATATCTAGATGATTTAACAAGTAGTTAAGTTGGCATTAATATATACAATGTCATTCAGATATTATATTATTCAATGTCCAAGGGGAAAGAGCAGCCCAAATTTCCAGCTTGTGTTTGCATCCTGAATAATGTCACCTATCCTGCTCACATCTCCAGTTACATGCAGCCTGTTAGTGAAGTAATCGTGGTGGTGGCTGGCAGGCAATGATGAAAAAACATCAGGACTTTTGGATATAAAAGGGTTCTGTAGCTTGTTTATAAATCTAGACCTGATCTGCTGATCACAGTACTCAAGCCTTCAGTGCCTCTATGCAGACCTGTTTCACATGGAGCTGTAGCATGAGCACAGAAACAGAAAACAATTACTCCTCTCAGTCATTTAGAATCCCTCATCCCCAGTGGCTATGGCTGCATCAGCAAATAGTGCAGTACAATAGAAGCAGATCTGTACAGCAAAAGTTTTTGCTGAGAACCTGGCATCCATGCAGCATATGCATTTCAGGATAATCACTGCAGTCTAGATCCAAGTCTTATCGTCTTAATATCCACATATCAAACATATTTGGTTGCTTCTTGGAACACATAATCTTGTTTACTTTCATCCAAAAGGAATCAAATTTTGTGCTTTCCAGGAATCCTCTCATGTGACCCAAAGAACAGTAAATAGAAGCACTTGAGAGATTCACCTGAAAGGCTTCCTCCTGATATTAAGAGGAAAATAAAAATCAAGCTATTAAAAAAAAAAATACCCACAAACTAACAAAGACACGTTAATCCAAGTATAACTGTTCCCAATTTCTTGGTTCTGTTCTACTAAGACACCCCAAAATAATTGTGGTTTTCCTGAAATGCAGTTACGGTATGTGAGATATGACAAAGCAGAGTAGAATGCCTGAAGCACATTGTGAAAAGCCAGCAACTGACACAGCTGGTCTTATTTCATACAGTTTCCATCATCAATCAACTTGTTTTCACAACTTTTTTGTTTGTGTGTTTGGGAGGGGGTTTTGGGTGGGGTTTTCTGTTGCTGTCTTTTTGTTTTAAATAAACAGCTCTCTGGATTCTTGCTCCACATCAAAGAGCTCCCAGGAATCTAGCACAGTTGAAACACTCTTCTCCACCTAATTCACAGTAGTACTACTTGCCCATCTATACAGGTAAATGTACGGGTACATTTTACCTAACAACAAAACTATTCACAAGTCTCTTAGTCACTTTCCTACACAGTCAAAAATAATATAGATAATGATATTAACTTAGAATTCTAGACTTGCAAGAGATCCAGAGTTTGTTTCAGGAATGAGAAGAAGCATAAGTCAAAATTGCTTTTGTACAGCAACAATGGAAATTATTTCCTCATTCCCCCTCTACAGCCCTAGCAGTCTATCTTCTTTTCCAAGACGTTCTGAGACACAAGTGTTCTCAGCAAGACACACTGCATTTTATACATGCATACGTATTGATAAACTTCTTTAAAAAACATTTAGAAAAGTCCCTCATTTACAAAAGGCCAAGAAGCAAAACGTTAATTAAGCTAAGAGCCAAACCACATAATAATCATTTTTCCGAGTGTTCTTGTAAGCAGCCTCAAAAAACATCCAGACCTTGAACTTCTTTTTCAAACTTAATGAATAGAATGACACTATCCTCCTGCCAGCCTTGCATCTTTTAAGAAAAACAAACAATAACCAAACAAAAAATCCTAAACAAACAAAATAAAAACCAAACAAAAATCCCCCAAATTTTTTTTTTTTTTAGTAAAAAAGCATTATTTAAAGTAATTCACTGATCTTGTATCATTTGGGCATTATTTCCTCTCGATAACTCAAATTGAATTAAAGTACTTTGGTGTCAATCACTTCCCCAACATACAAATACTGTCAATTTTAGAAACAAATGAAATAAAGTTCAGTGGTGTATACTGCCAGTCTAGTACTTTTTCCAATTGAATCTTCACATGCAGCTTTCTCAACTACTCTATCAGAAGTGTGAAGGCTTTGTTAAAACACCCACATTTAGATGACAGGGTATTTATTCAAGAACGGTTGTGAAATCAACTCCATTTTTAAATGTAACTATAACATGACATGTACCTTCAAGAGAAAAACATTCCCCTGTTAACCTTTCCAAGTAGAATGATTACCAAGTCTTTGAGATCACCACTAGTGATATTCTGGAAACTGAGGGAAGATACTGTTTTTCAAAGGCTTAAAGACAATTTAGATTTTAAAGGTTTCATTTGGCTTCTCTTCCTTGGGTTTAACTTCACTTCTTAAATTCAAACTTTTAGTAACATCCAATTCAGTCATTTTCAACCAGCTGCTAGAAAGAATATCAGTTTAATTAGTAAGTATATCAATCTGATACACTCACCAATCAGTTTCACTCTTCCTGAAGACAGCAATGTGGGATCGTCTTTTTTGACATTATTTATTGAGTCATCTACTAGTTCTTTGATATGATCAATTCCTACAACTTGTCCTTTGGGACCAACCTGTAATAAAAACATACAGTTGAACGATTTCTGCTAGTTTTATTTACAGAATGAGTACTTATACTTTCTTACCTCATTTATCTAAAATAAAAACAAAACAAAGTGGAAGAATATTTTCCCAATGTTATTAAAACTACTGTTAGAAATGACAAATCCTGATTGCTAGAAGCACCTGATAATTAAAGTGTCTGCACAGTTTTATAAATACTTGTTAGAGTAATCTTTTTGAGATGCAATTCAGTTGTGTTATATTGTTAGTGGAGATTTCTTCTTGGAATTTTCAGAAGTTAAATTTGATCAAGTTTGTTTCCATTATCTGCAACAAAAAGTAACAATGTCAAGGATGAAGACTGGAACTGATCTCCTTTCACACTGAATAAAACATACTAAGGATTAAGGTTTTTCTAAAGAGGACCTTACTTCAAGCAGTAAATAAAGATTTTTATTCAAAATCATCTCAAGATCCTCTTTTTTCAGAAGCAAATGCTGCAATTACCAGTCAGGGACAAATTACTTTCCACTCGCTCTTGCATTCATAAATCCACTTTCAAATTTACAGCTCTCCTCCACAGGAAGAGTGGAACTTCTAAGAGCTCTTAACTCAAAAAAGGTCACAAAATCTCTGTATTCCGAAAGGAGAATAAAAGGTCTTCTAACAAAAACTTCACCATTACAGGCATTTCTTCCAGAATTTTGTCTTTAATCCAGAAAAAAAACATTCAAAACCAATCCAAATCTTAAAAAAATCTGACCACTTTTAACAGGATCCAGCTTTAAGAGCACAATAGCAGAGTATGTCCTAGCAGCAGCCCATGTTGCCTAACAGCTGTCTTTGGACACATCTGAACGGATTGTTTATGTTTCTGTATCTTACATTTTAATATTGTGAAGACATGGAAAATTAGTAACTGGTTATCCCGGGGAATTTTTTTCATTTGTTTTATTATGAACAAGTCCTTTGTTAAAACATTAAAAGAGCAGGGTTGGTATTTCTTGTTTGAGTGGAAGATCACCACCCCAGCCTTTGAAACAGAGCAAGAGACAGCGCAAGTTTTCACCATGACAGCCATGGGTTGCTGTTCGGAGGAATGCCTGGCAGGCACTTGTACTATAAAACGGCAAAAGAGCCAGTATATTCCAAAATGTAATGTCACAGAAATGAAAATTTAGCAAAATGGTCAGAGAATGAAATAGCCTCATAAAGTAAGAGAACCTCCTGCTGTATGTGACAGCCCATTACACTATTTCTGAGTTCTCATCCATTATCTCTGTCTATTACCCTGGAACTGTGAAGCACATGCAATTAAGACAACAGAAGGATGGCACAATTTTTGAGATCTCCATGTTAGGAATAAAAATACAACCCTCTCTTTTAATAAATCCAGTACTGACAGGATGAGAACTGTAATTCATTTAACTTGCCAGCAACCTTTGAAAATAAATAAACTTAATTTTGCAAGCTATGTAGATAAGTTTATCACAGAAGTTTAACGTGAAAATCTAAACAACAATCTTAAAGATACTTTATTAGTCTAAGTAAACATAAAGCTTTCCCAGAGATACCACAAATGAGATTATCATCATGAGAGTAGTTATCATCCATGTGCACATTTGAGGCACTTGTGCCAGAAATGTGAGCCACTAATTCTAGATCTCAAGTAGACTGAGAAGCAACTATGCAATCAGTATATCCCCAACTGAACTTTGGTGTCAAAACACTCTACCATTAATTCCCATAATATAATTCTTTCAAGTTTTTGTTACTGTTAGCAGTGCTATCAAGCAGAATGAAAGCATTTACTCAATTAGTCTGCAAGCCATTCCAATGCAAACCACCAAGGAGGATTCATAAGAGGCACATGACATTCTAATGGCAATAAAAAGATAGAGGGATTAACTTCAGGAAATTTGGAAAGAGATTTCCTTTTTGTGCTTTTTCTGACTTATTTTAGTAAATTTAGTACATCGGTTTTAGTAGAAAAAGGTGACCAACCACAATTAAGCACATCCTATTGTAAATGGATATTCCTTCATACATTCATAACTTCAGTGAGAAATACATATAACCTGGACAAAAGTTTTAATGCTTGTAGGACAGATGTTCCCATGTTAGCATTTAATTACTGACTTCACAGACCAAAAATAATAGGCAGCAAGTTGAATTAAGTGCCATTTAAGATTTTCTCTAAACTGGATTTGGTTAACTTTTTCAACTATTCTTTTTTATTTTTTTTTTTTTTAATTTTGCGGCTAATGCTTAGAAAGACAAATACTTTTGCAAGGACAAATACTTTTGCTCAGTCCTAAACATTCTCAGCTAATTCTTAACACAGGGAAACAGAAGTGATGACAGACTCAGTTTGCTGCTTGAAAACAGAAAACTAAGTAGCAAACAAACCTAAATGAGAAATTATCATATGTATAAATATATTTAAAATTAACTTTGCAGAAAGACAAACAAAAAATCTAGTTGGCAGTTTAATGAAGGTCTCTACTAATCATACAGCAATTATAAAGCCCTGGAACAGAGAAAGAAGAATTGATTATATTCCTCTTCATGAATCAGTCTAACAATACAATAGCTACAACCACTAAAACCCAAATTTTTTCATCTTTTTTTCCTGATGTAAGATAGGGAAGAACACAGAAAATTCCTTAGGTACAGGTTGAATAATACAGCTGAGGTTAAGTTACTTGTAAAGATGTAAAATTCAAATTAGATTATCTAACTTATAAAAGGTTAAATGAACGCTTATAGTAATGCTTGTGCAATATAACAAGAAAAGAAAGCAATTAATTTCAAAGACGATTTATATATATACACAAGATATTTTCCTGTGGAAATAGGATTCTTTTACACCTTACTAAGCCTTCTTCATAACAGGAATCAGTGACAATTTATCACAATGAAAATATTCACAGCCACACAAGATAACAAAAATTGAATTGTTCAAGACAAACATCTTCCTTCAAGATATAAAGCAACAACTGAAATTCAATTATTAAAAAAAACGAAAAACAATCCAAAACCCCTAAACTTCCTCACTAGGCAGTTTCTTCACCATTACACAATTTATTGGACCATTTAACCTGAACATCTACTATCAGCTACCATAAGAAATGGATACCAATCACACCCAGGAGAGTAAATTATTTTCTGTATAATATACTTCAGTACAGTATGAAGAATGCTTTTTATTTTCCTGTGATTCAGAGTTACCCTGGAGTTCAAGCAGTTCTGATGATCAAGTGATTAAACTAAATAACTCACCATTCGTGAAAAGCATGCTGTAAGAATTCCACTTCCAGATCCTACATCAAGTGCTTTGGCTCCTTCATGTAACTGCTCAGAGAGAAGTTCAAGTGCATATGCATGCTAAGAGAAGACAGGGAGAGAAAATTTCAAATTATTTTAAGTGTCTGTTTTACACAATATATGTTCATTTCTTCAGAGATTTTGGGAAATGCTCTGAGCCTTTGTGTAAGAAATAACAGAATCCATTTCTAATACAAAAAGCGGGGGTGGAGGAGTTAACTACATGACATAATCACTGTTATTTCATTAGCTTCAACAAATTTCATGAGTATATTTTTTTTGTTAGCATCCATATACAAAGCCTCATCTGACCACTCAAGCTTCTAGCACAGATTCTATTTACATACTGGGAAAGACACTATAAATCAGTTTATTTCTCCTCAGGTCTGGCGGCTATTCTGGCAGTATATGACAAATAAAGAATTTAGTTTATCATTATGCTATATGCATTGGAATAAGCTGGTACAAAAGCTAGCAAGGAAGACAGCAGTTCTAGAGCATCAAGGAAAACGGCTACTAAAACTACCTCCTTATTATCTGCACATTTGCTGGATCAAATAGGAAAAAGAAGTTGTCTCTTAAAAAGGCAGATAGCCAGGCTTGTGTATGAAATGCAGTAGTCTATAGACACACTTGATGACTTTTGCTTTGCTATGTGGTGGTCCAATACATAAACTAAGGTTAGGCTGTACACTAAAAAACCAATTTGTTCTTTCATCTTTCAAAGATAGCAATAACCACACTCTTCCAGCTGAATCCATCTCCCCCAGAAAACAGAAATAAATAGAATATTCTTTGTTAGAACTTTCCTTTTTAATATTTGTTTAGAGGATATATTATTACCTCTTTGCTTTAACACTTCATACACTAGTAGTGCTAAGCATTGGAAAAATAATGACTTAAGGAACTTAAAATTTTGAAGCATAATTAGTACTTATTTTTCCCCTTAGAAACAGTACTTTTTTCTGTCTTTTCTTGAATAATATTGTTAACATCTCTATACAAAACTACTGGGTTTTTTATATCGATAACTAGGCAAATTCTAAGCCAACTACACAGTTTTTAGTCAAAAGAAGCAGACTATGTTTTGACACTTTACAAAGATCACAAAGATAAAATACATGCTTCATTTCACCTTTTTTCTCAAATAAAGAAACACAGAAGAATTATATCTGGGTTAGATGTATGCACTGAAATCCCAACTGGAACCCTCACCCTGGTCTCAAACCACTTCGCAAAACAACCCTGCAACTCAGTACAATGTCTTTTTTCCTGTCCAAAGATTTAAAGGCATTACAGCAGTACCACACTATAGGAGTCACTATCATTCACTCCTGAATTCTATAAATTACAGAGTTATTTGCAGTGGAAAGATCTCTGGAAATCTTCTGGTCCTCTTTTTCAATACACAGGCATTTTAAATTAGGCTGCTTAGAACCCTGTTCAGTCAGCTTCTTTGTCTATCAAAGAACAGAATTTCCACAAGCTGCAAAGCCTACTTCAGTGCTTAATTACCCTCAAAGTTTTGGTTTTTTTTAACTCTAGAAACAAATCAGAATTTCCTACGTTGCATTTTTTTGCCCACTACCCCTCATCCTATTACTGTACATCTGAAAGAAAAATCTTGATCGATCTTTTCTATTTCCTTCCAGTAGGCAGTTCACAAAAGTGCCACTGCAATCAACTGCTCATTAAATTTATTAGGGTAAATATTTTATTTCAAAAGCACCTGGATGTTTATAAAGTCACTATACTAATCACCTAGGTTTAAAGCTTACCATATGTGGAGCACTGATTGTTGCTTGGAAACCTGTAAAATAAGAGAATGGAAGATGTTCATTGTTATTCAGACAGCAACCTTACAGTCTTTATTATCTTGACCGTAAAGTGCAACATCTTCACTGTAACCCTCATTCAGGGTACAACATCCACACCCCACCAGTTACACAGATACTCTACATCAGAAGTGAGTTACAGTATGTCAGCTGAAAGCTACACTGTATTAACTCTGGACAGGAAAAAATCTTGATCTCAGTTACAATCTTCATTTTGTCAATGTACATTGAATGAATATCACATATTGAGCAAGTAGATTTAATTCAGAAGAGTAATGTCTCCCAGAATAATGTAATTTCTTTTTCACTCAGCCACTATGTAAAAACCTGAATTTGTTAGTTTGAGTTTCATATAGTGGCAACCATAGAACATCTGGAGAGCAACCTCATGTATTTTGCAAACAGTAAATGAGAACAAACCCCTATAAGAATAGGATGAACACTCAGCTATATTTGTTTTTTTAAAGATATATAAGCTTTTGAGTATTATCTTAAAATATTAAATATCTTAAATATTTTTTAATTTTCCTATGCAACTAACAAAATTCTAATAAAATTCACTCACCATGTACTATTAAAGGTATGGAGAAGATCAAGAAAAAATAAATTAGTACATTTACATAGCTCATTCTCTTGTCTTGGAGAGATAAAACTGGGACCTGGATGGGAAACAACTGTCCTACCTTCCCATTCAAAGCCTATTTTTAAGATTTCACAAAATGGTTTAAGAAACTTTCCATTGGTCCCAACTGATTAATTTCTGTAAAGACAGGGAATGTTTTTACAATAAATTGGATGCAAATTATTTTAAAGTATTTACATCAGCTGCACCATCACAAGTTTCTGTGGTTCGAAAAGTAAACACATATTTACACATATTAATATTGGCTGAAAAACACCTCTCCACCTGATGTATGCAAATATGCCAATGGCATATAATTAAAAAGCATGCAATAAATTGATAAAGAACTAAACAACCTTCCAAATTAAAATAATTATTTTCACATTCTTTACACAAATGACAAAAGCAGTCACAGTTACACAAACGAAAACAATTTCAATCACTTTTGCAAGATGCTCTTACCTATAGACTGTGGAGAGTCCATGTAAGGGTTGTATTTTGCATAGTGGCAACGGTCTGTAGCCAGCATTACTTCAAATACCTTGTCTGTTTTGATAATTCCATTTTCTATAAACAAACAAATATATAAAAATGAAGGCATTGTTTCTCTTCTGTAGTCCAGGAGTCTGTGAAATGTGTAAACACATTCATAGCATTGTGAGAAATCATGTGCCTTACACTGATCTCTAACTCTTAACCTTGCCATACTGCCCATGGCAGGGTTTGGACTAAACCTTTAAAGGTCCCTTCCTGCCCAAACCCCTCTGTAATATTAAAATTAAACAAGATTTTCCCAGCAGTAACAAATGCTTTTCTGAAACCATTTACAAAGATCTACCCCCTAGGAAAATTCAACTTCATGCACACCTTTGATAAATTCCGAAAATAGTCAGTAAGAAATTAGTATCACCATACACACCAAACAAGATACACTTAATATTTCTAAGAAGCTATACAAGTAATTATTGAAAAATATACAAAAGCAAGTTAGAAATGCGAAGTTGAAGCATCAGCTCTCAGTACTTTAGTTTCCAGATCTGTTTGTCTTGTGTTAGCAAAGGAAAAAAAAAATATTTTTGTAAAGAAATTCCCACTGAATCTGAATTCTTATGCTGGGGCAGACTGAGGCCAAAAAGTTTTTTATATTAAAACACTCCAAATCTTTTTTCACTTTTCAAAATAAAATATAAATGCATACGCATGTAAAATGTCAGAAGCAGCCATTTTTTCCTTGCTGTTTTACTGAAGTCTTTTTCACATTGATAATTCTATTTTTAAGTTCTGAAGAGCCAGTTAATGAAAAACAGTAAATTTTGGGAAAAAATGGAAGAAATTAACTAATTACTTACATTAAAAGACAATATAAACTAATAAGAACTGACATTTCAATGATGGATTGCTTCATTAACTACTTTCTTTAAATAAGGATTTATTGGAAAAATTACATATTAAAAGAAAAAAAAAAAACATAATTTGTGCACCTTTAATATCTAACCCAAAACATGAAAATTAGATTATGGAACTTGTTTAAGATTGTCCTGAAGTTGCACCAGTGGGTTTTTCTGAAGTACCACCACACACACCTGTGCCCAGGACTGAGCTAATGTCTACAGAGACTTTCCTGACTGTTTACTAGGTGCTCCCAACTATACCTATTAATCATGGGATTTTCTTGCATTTTTTTCTTATCTACTAGCTGTGTCCAGAATTAATTATCCTATATAACATAAACTTGAATTCAGAAAGGAAAATAACTCCTCAGATCATATTCCTTTTCAGTCTAAAGACAAAGTATCACACAGAACTGCAAAAGGAATATACTACTACTAAGGAAAAATTTCAGGAAAAAAAATTCCTTTTTAAAAAATATTATTTTTTAGAAATATTTCTGTATCTGTTAAGTCTCAGAAAAAGTATACACTCCACTCACAGTCCCCACACATTAGACATATCCTGTTCTTTGACTTCATTTTGAACTGAATACTACAGCAGTTCCAGTTAGAGGAAACTCATTTCAATCCAAAGTTTAAAATCTGAGCCAGTAGACATTTGCAGCAGTTCATAAGTCTACTCTACTGAGCAAAATTGTACCTAAAAGAAAACAAACATATCAATCCACTAATACATTGGCACTAACAACAGAGGACAGTAAGGAGAAAAATGTTTTCCCTGACCACCAGGAATTAGCTGGATTTGTTGTATAGCAGTTCTGTGAACAAAGCACAGAAACCAAGAAATCAAACTCACTCTTAGAGTCTCAGTACGAATCACTAAGCAGTTAGTATCTCCAAACCAAATGTACATCAAAAAAAGGAGAACAAGCAAGGCTGATTCTAACAAAAAATGAGGAGCTAAAGGCTCTAGGAGGCTGAAGGGATGTCAAAAAGCAAGAAGCATTCACAAAAGGTCTAAAACAGTTATTTTTTTTTTTTTTTACACGCAGATAGTGCATATATTCTAGAACTACAGGTAGCCATTTGCTCTTTCCTTTTGTGCCTTGTGGAATAAACACATAGAGAACGAAAAGAACAAGCTTCCAGCTTGGAAGTGCAACTGCAGGGCCCTTTGATAAGTCCAAGAGCCTTCCCTAATTTCATAAAACTTAACTCCAGTCAAAGTACATACAACTATCAAATAAGATGCTTATACTGACGGGCAAATTACAAAAAAAAACCTGAAAACAGAAATTACTAATATTCTACAGATTTTGAGCATTCAGAATGCTCTCATTCAGCAAACAATCATGAGATTTGATGACTGTTGTACAGACTTTGATTACTGAAATCTTTTTTGTCAGTAAAAAAGAATTGAAGAAAGTTACCCACACTCAGAGTTCCCAGCAGAACCTGTGGGAGAAGCTGAATCTGCTATCAGGCATTCATTTCAATTACTGAATAATGCTCCATCCTCATAAAAAAACCAACACCATCTCACTCAGCTGTCCCCCCCCATAGATTAAGTCTGCTTTTCAAATTTGTTTATTATACAATGGAAATAACATCAAATTGTAGGTAGGAATTAAGAAAGACAATCAAGTTCTAAACAGTAAGGTCAATATTGCCTTAGTTGTAGTTTTATTGTGTTGATTACAATAAGACTTCTTTTCTTAGTCTCACAGCTGAATATGGAGAAACATAGCAACTGTAAGATACTAAACTCCAAAAAAGCCCTTCCTTTCCTGCAATAGTCAGTCCCAAGATGACCAACTGCCAGGATTTTAATTGAGTCTGAAACATGTCTCTATCAAATTCTCAATTAAGTCCAGAAAACAAGTATATCCCCTTAAGAAGCCAATAATAGAAGCTTATATCACTAAGCAGACATTCTAATTTCGTGCCATCTCTACCAAAAAAACCAAATCAATCAAAAATAAATTAACTATTAATAAAATGCTAACTAAAAACATTTTCTAAATCTTAAAACGAATCTGTATATTGCAAGAAAAGAGTTAAATGTATAGTAGAATATTCTTTACAATTATAATGTGCAGAGAAAACTCTCCTTGAGGAGACTGTTGGGTTTCAAGATTGATAATCAGTTTGTACTGCAAACAAATCAGATATTAAAGAGTTTACAAGCAAAGGATAATACACAAACACACTGACAGCTTGAAATAAAAAGTAAACTCAAATAAAACAGTAATATCAGCACAAATTCCAAGCTTCAAAGGGCTGAAGCCAAAAAGTAAGTACTTAACAGTGGAGCACTGCCTGCCAAGTTCAAGAGTTACCCTGTGCAGAGGCTGTGGCAATGACAACTTGACATAATTGGAGCATGTTTTGAAAACTCTCTCTGGTCTGCCTCTTTTCCACAAATAACACCATGAAAACAGGAAGAGCTCAGAGCAGTCCTTAGACTTGAATGTGGGAATACACCACTGTTGAATGTAACCTGGGAAACTGGGCAGTTGGCTGTCAGAGAACAAGGAAAGAAGAATCTGAAAAGGCACCATGGACTTGCAACAAGTAAACGACCTGTCTTTTCATTTTGTCTTTCATTTAGCAACAAACACACTACTGAAATGCTTATGTTTCAAAGAACTACCTACTCACTGACGGTATCCTGACTGTTGACCAAACATGTTCCTAACCAAACCATAAAATACTAGCACAGTTAACAATTACACCAACACTGGCTTCCAGATCAGAAAAGAGAATGTGTCATTGCCACATGATCCAGCACACAAGCTTACAATACAAACCATAACACCTACTCAAACTCCTCCTATGGCTGACTTTATGTATTAAACAAATGCTCTTGCAGATCCCAAAACCATTTACTGTGCAACTACTTCAGCATCCACATAGTTCAACTTCTTATATTACTTTCTCCATAGCCACTTCATTTAGGAAGACAATTTTCAGCAAAACAGTGGTATTTTTAAATTGTACAGAGGTCTTAAGGCATGATGCAAAGCACATAGAGCTTTATGTTACAAAATATTAATTCACGTAGATTCAAATTACTGATGTGACAAATCATAGAATGGTTTGGCTTAGAAGAAACCTTAAAGGTCAACTAGTTTCTTCTTATGTTGGCAAGCTGGATATAGAACTCCAGGTAGAGTCTCACCAGAGCAGAGCAAAGGGGCAGAATTGCCTCCCTTGCCCTGCTGGCCACGATGCTTTTGGTGCAGGACAGTTTGCTCTCCACAAACTTGCAGAGGGTGCACTCAATCCCACTGTCAATGTCAATGACAAAGATGTTAACATCAGTCCAAGTGCCAAACTCTAAGGGACACCATTTGTCATGGTCCATACTTGAACACAGAGACAGCATTTTGTCATTTTGACAGCAACTCTTTGAGTACCAGAACCAACTATCTATCAAATGGTCCATCCGTCTAATCCATGCCACTCACTTTTAAAGACATGGATATAGGACAGCGTCAAATGACAGTCTCCATCTGACCCACGCAAACCAGCTAGCAGCTTTCCAGAGGAGAATGGGCTGGAACAGAACCACATCCTGATTTGTAAGCAATGTGAAGATTGTTGGTTTTATACACCTGATCAACTGACAATTTTAAAGTCAGGGTCTTTTTGTATGAGCAGAGGAAGTAAAAAGAGGGCAAAGAACGTGGTTCAGTTAATAGAATTTTAAGTAATGAGCATAGGAAGATTTCCCTGTAAAGCATGAACACAAAGAAAGCACTCAGAACAAGAAGCGATGCATCAGCACCCTAAGATCCAATAACCAACACTGACCCGAAACATACAAAGCTCTGTGCTAAAGAAATTGAAAGTAGGTGTTTGTAAACAAGTGTTTCTTATACTCATACATGCAAACTTCTTGTGCTTTGCTGATAATTTAAGAGCCATCTGCCTCAAACATTCAGCTGCCCATCTATTGTCACTGTGATTTGGATTCACAATATCCAAACACTATCCCAACAGGATGTTGCATAGAGCTCATTGGAAGGAATCACTTGAGAGTCTATCGTTCAGAGACACAACGACAGGAACACTAAGGAAAGCAAGAGTCCATCAGAGCTAATCCTACAATTCAGAAATGAAATACAAACATCAAGTCCCAAGAAAATTCCATAGTAACAAAACCTAAATATAATAGGAGTAATAATAGTAATAATAATAATAACAAATATTCAATTACCATTTAAATGCTACTCAGAACCTGCAGAGGTATACAACATGGGAATCACAAGCTAGGCTCAACACAACACACAGGTATACAGCCTCAAGCTTCAGTTAAATACAAACTTAGCTGTCAACATTTCACTTTAAGGTAGTATTCCTTCCTTATTTTATACGAATCACCTTCAAAAACAACCCATCCACTTTGGTGTAATGGGTAAGAGTTTTCTATTCATTTTCGTGGATCTGAAAGTCTGCAGTTAACTAATTTAGACATTTTAGCCACAGCTGCATTGCCCCCTCCTACTGCAGGCCAGTGTTGCAAAGTCAGTATTAACTGTTTTCTTCTCTGGGGGAGGAGAAAGGCCTGCTAACACAGCCTTCCAGCACACAGATTTATACAGAACTTCTCTGTAATGTACACACATTTATCATAATGGTTATGTTGATTTCATCTAAATCTGTATTAGCAGCTGAATGAAGAAACTTTGAGGAGCACATGAAAGAAGAAAGTAACTTTAAGGTTGGTTTCAGCATGTAAAAACATAGAACCTCATCTTCCAAGGAGCTTTAACACACACTTGCAGATTAGGGAGACTTTAACCTCCAAGCACTCCTCAGCACTCCTCAATCCCCCAACATTTGAGAAGGCTGAACTTCACTTACACATCACATGGAAAGTCAAAACTAGAGAGTTCAATACAAACTGGCAACAACCATCAGTCATAATGAAAAAATTGCAGAGGCTAAGATAAACTTAGCTGGATCAGACAGATAGACAGGGAACTCTTCACAGGAAGGCTTGAGGCAGATTTGGTAGATCTGTAAAGAAGGCAGATGGTGCACATCTTGCACCTTACTGAGCAGATTCCATGCAAGCACTCTGCAGTTTTCAGAAAAGCCAATGCTGTTAAGACCAGCAGCTAGACCACATGAAGAGTCTGCTATTATGAAGGCAATTTCATTAAGACAGGCAATAGTAATACACAAAAGCTGAGGAAGATCAAAAGACTGGCAAAATAGAACGCTGACTCTTGGGACAAAATGACAAAGGGCTGTCCTACTAGCAGAAATTAGGAAGAATTTCTGAAGCTGTATTTCAACATTTAAAACTATTTTGTGCTCAAGTCCACTATAGAAGTATTCATGTTCTAAAGTCTTAAAATGTAATTCACAAGTCAGCCAGTCCAGTTTACTGATCTCAAACTTTTTAAAAGAGTTCACTCAGTTTTTGCCAAATCTTGGTAATTTAAATTCAAAATTAAAACATTAATAAAATTAACCATATTAAAAATTTAATAAAATTATTTACCTAAAGAGTTATGTAGCAATAAAGAACATGACTTTGAGGGATAACATTCACATGAACAGTTACTCAAAATAACATGAACATTATACATTTCTTTCTAGGCTTTCCAGTAGCTCTTACTGATCTCTTGATACTACATTAAGATGAAAGAAATAATAGCATTAAAAGAACAGCTTAGAGTTATACTGAAGCTAAACCATAGGAGATTTCCTCTTTTTAAAATGCCTACATGCAGCAGTAATGACCTGTTTTGGATACCTTTGCAGTATCATTTCCATTTTGCTATGGATTACTAGACAGCTTCAGACCACCAGGAAAAGAATTATATCATGCCATTGTATTCACATAAAAAAAAAAATATATCTTCAATAAAGCAAAAGAATTAAACATTTTTAATTCAAATTATTTATTAGGAGTTATAAAGAGTTATGATGCAAATAATCAGAAAAAAGACTTCTTTTTTTGTTGAATGATCAAGGGTTTGGATTTTGATACACTGAATTTTGGGAGTTTCTGGGAAAGTAAGGGTATGTTTTTAACATTAAGGGAAAAATATATGCCAACAATAAAGAACTAGTTAAGAACACAATCTTAATTTATGCACCAATAAAATGTGATAAATGTTTTAAATTTGGGGTTTTTTTCTGTTATTTCCTATTATCTAGGATATTTAGTTGTCTTGACTTATTTGAAGGCTTGCCTCTTAAAAGATCAAGGGTGTAGAAGTTCCTTCAAAACATTTCACTGATAAGGGGAAATCATTAACAAATACTTAAATCTTACTTAAAAATAAAAAAGTTTCACAGCAACTCCTTTAGGAAATTATTCAAATTATTCGCTAACAAATTTTTTTAAAATCTCAATGCTCCAAAAAATAGCATCACAGATTTCAAGACTGCCACCTGAGATATGAACTAAATTTAAGAAATTTTGATATTCTTAAATTAACATATCAGTAGATGTGTTAATTTTTAATTGAAAAAATAGTTCACTTTCTAACTGTTTCACTGCACGGTCATAAGTTACATTGCTCGGTGACTGAAGCCTCAATACATTTACGAAGGAGAGTGGTTGCTTCAACAGGCACAACAGGCAGTATAAGCGCTTGAACAGAGGAGTCATAAAATTTGGTCTAATTTTCTATTATCACTTCCCTTCATGTTCATCCAAGTTACATTACTCTTCCTAAAGCAAAATTAGACAGATGGAGAAGAGATTTGGATAAACCAAGGGAAAAGACATGACAGGGGAAAATAAACAAAACAAAAGCAATTTTAACTGCTTGCTGAACCTAGCTTGGGCTTACTATATCCAATGTTTCCCCATTCATGGCAGTTCCCAAAGAGATTTGTCCTTGGCAACAAGAAACCTGCACCAAAGGTGCAGATTCATTGCAGATAAGCCTTCATAATGAGAAAGCATGCCAAGATGTCATTTTTAACTATTTAACATCTAAATAATTGGAGAAATACTTGGAGCATATACCTTTAGCGTATTTAAAAATAGAATTCTCAGACCACGATAATATTTGAATATATACTGATTTGAAGCATTATTCACACTGGAAAATTAAGAATATGATCTTCCATGAGATGCAAAATTCTATGGAATCTTGTAAATTAGAGTTGCTAACTTTTGCGACATAAATTTCTTAGGTGAGGAAGGTAAAAAAATGTAGGAAGAAACAAATCCACAGACGGTTAACAACTTCAGCCACAGTCAAGTTAACTCATCTCCACTTTCACTGAGAAATGTGGATTCATGTGATGAAAACATCATTGAGACAACATGATCAGAGAAACAAGCAAAGCAAGCTTGTCATATGGCAACACAACAATGACTGGAGGAAAAAGGCTCAATAAAGAAAATTAATGCACTTTGATTGCTTGTGAATTGGACAAGGAACCAATTTTTTTGTCCTTCAGGTGGGAGAGAAAAATTGATTTCTAATATGTTGGCATGTAAAGTAACAGGACTTGGCAAACGACCCAGTATGAAAGACAGAGGTTGAAACGATCTAATAGCGACCTATCAACAGATAACTGAAGATACAGAGAGGGGAAAAAAGCTACAGATTTAGAATCAAAAGATTTTCAACAAAGCAAGACAACAGTAAATAAATTCACCAATTATTTTCCTCCTTCCTCTGCACCTCTATGTGACAGATTCATAATTTTAAAAAACCCTCCTGTCAGGGTTATTTATTTAAACACAAGCAATTATTTCTGTGTTTAGCATTATTTCTAACCCTAGAATGACCTGCATTTAGAGAGCTTCCTAGAAATGTTGTCTGCTATATTTTACTTTAAATATATTTTAGGTGGAAGTTTACTCAAGTTTGAAGGCACATGTTCAACTATTTTCAGTTAAAAAGAAGCAAAGATTTAAATAATTACTCTGTGAACATGAAAAATATTTAAGGCTTTAATGAAGAAAGAATCACTCAGATTTAAAAAGGCATTTTTAAAAAATGAGAAGTATTTTCAAAAATCACTGAAACAAAGCAGATGAACTCCTCGTAGGAACAGTACATTCAAGGACAGCATTTTTGTTGCAAAGAGTGTGTTTTAAGCAAGTTTATTTTGCATATGTCAAATTGTGCATTTATGATGCCTCAAATTAACAGTGAAAAACATGTTTACAATGCAACAAGAAGCCAAAAATCAAAACAAAACAATGTACTGCATCATTCTTCAGTCACTCGTCCCTAAGCATGCGCTGAAAAACATGCAAAGTTCCAGAGCCCTACTTATTAGTTTGTCCCTTTTAAGACAGGACAGCAAAGACTAAGCCTATGAAGAATAATTGCCTAAATCTGAATAGCAAATACACAAAATCACCTGTCACTGCCCTAACACAATGATTGTTACCATTACAGAAAAATTAATTTTATAGTTAAGGCAACAGTGAGGTGAGCAGTAAAGCAAATGTCATGAAATGGACAACGTGATGGCCACAAAACAGAAGCACTAGAAACTGTCAATAATCGCTTATAATGAAGAAAAATCTTTATAGCTGTTTTAAAGGAAAAATACATGTCGCCTACAGGAATCTTCCAATGATGTTTTTATTTGGAAGCAAAACCACTTTAATAAGTTCCCATTCTCCCCAGCCCTCATTTACCCACAACCAAGTTTACTGCTTCTCTAACCACAATAGCACAACAGCTTACAGACATTGAGGAGTTTAAATCTTGATGTTTCACATGGCATGAGAAAGTGACCCAGTCTTACAGCACTGCCTCCCTCACAAGCAATTCTACAAGAGCAGTCCTGAGAATTGTGGCATAAGGGCAGGGTCAATAACCTCTCTGTTAGGATTTGCTGCAGAAGAAGACTTACTGTGTCACTACAACCTGCATTTTTTTTTTTTTTATGTTATGCAAAATACACACTACATTACACATACACTTACTAAGTTACAAACAAGACAAACACTGGACAACATCAAATTAACCTCATCCAATTTGCATTCTTATTTTTAGCATAAAATGCTGTAAATGCTACGTAGCTGTTTTTAGAGAGGGGAAAATACATTGACTCATCTACTACAAAAGAATTCTCGGAACATTTTAGTCTTTTTGTAACCAATAACTTTTAAGTTTGTTGAAACATATCTGGAAAAATTGTATCACATTAAACAGCACTTTCTTCTGAATCTGTTCCCACCTTTAGCAAGAAGGTATCATCTCACCTGAGGAACTCTAACTTGAAAGCTCTGGTCTGAATTCAGCACCTGCTCTGCACTGATAAAGCCCTACACCCTGACTATAGTCCCACTAAAGTTGACAACATAACCTTGCTGCAAGATCAAAGGCATCTGTGCTTCCACAATATTTTATTGCCAATCCATTATTTCCCTGTTTAACACCCCTCAAAACATTTTGGCATGCATAAGCAAAACAGAGAGGGGGAAATTACAGACTCTAATTTTCCAGAAAATTACCATCAGTGCATACTTTGACATTACAATACTGAGCACTTCTATTTTACTTTCTTCTTCCTATAAAATTATTGCTGTATACTAACTACAATGGTTTTTAGCTTTGTCATCATTTGTCATCATTATTTGCAACGCCCTAAACACTTTTCATGTGTTGAAAAACTGTCATTGTCTTCTGCAACAAAGAAACTGGTTTTGCCTTCAGGTTCTGGGCGCCATAGACTATTCTGGCAATAATTGCTTTTTGGATGTATTTTGGAGCTTAACATTGATTTTTACATCAGAAAGTTTTTCCCTGCTGTGTAAGAGAACAGTATTTCACTAAAACAGTATTTCTTGCCCTTCCAGTTGCAGAACAAAACAAACAAAAAGATGCATTTAAACAATTGTAACTAAAGAAGTTATTATCTATTTATTAAACAGAACTTTTATAATGAAACTACAATAACTAGCAGTTTTCACAGGGGAACTAAAAGTCACTTCAGCATGTATTATTCTGCCGGACGTGATAGTTCTCAAAAGAAAATACTGGAAAAGACCACAGGATCAGATGATCTAACAAAAGCAGAGAAAAGGAGAAAGGAGAAAACAACAAGGGTGATTCTCCTATGACACCAGAACAACGAGGAGGCCACACAGCTGAACTTCTCTGTAGCTTTGTAGTATCACTAAAATAGGAGACAACTGCCATAATACAGGCTCCCAACTTACATCCTTTTACGTCTAGGACACGGACTTGAGGAAGGGAAAAGGCCAGGAGCAGAGAAGAGAGACAGTGTAAGTATATTTAAGAGAGATTAATTCTATACTAATATGAAAAATGAAAGCTCTGAATGCAGAAGGTGTTGTTTCTCCGACCTCTCAGGACCTGCAGACTTCAGGATGCACTGAAGTACACCGGCGAAGAAGCTCCCGCCCAACACCTTCCACGTTCAGCACGGGGACAGCACAAACCCTCGGTGAGCACAAGGGAGCGCCCAGTGCCGGGCAGCCACCGCCAAGCTCGGCTGTCACAGCCCGAGTCCGCAACCCCGACAGCTCCTCTGCTCTTCTCTCCCTGCCGTCCCAGCCCACCCCTTCGAGCGGAGCCACTCCGGACCCCGCCGGGGAGGAGGGAGGAGGAGGGACTGCTGCCACACGCCCCTTTCACAACACAAACAGCCGCGGCCTTTTCGGCGCGTTTCCCAAACCCGGGCGGCTCCCGCTGCGTCGCTCAGCCCAGGCCTGGAAGACCGGAGGGCGCCCGCCGACACCGCCAGTCGGCCGCCGATCCCGGTGCGTGCGGGGGATCACGGGCCCTCCGGCACTGCCGCCGCGGCCCCGCCTCGGCTCGCACAAGGCAGACGGGGACCAGGCGGAGGGAACGGGGCCGGCGAGGGGGGGACGCGGAGAGTAGGGAACAACCGCGGCCGCCGCACGGCGCTTCCCCTCCGGGACCGCCATCGGCGCCACCCCGTCCGCCGCACTGCCTCCCGCAACAACAGCCCGGCCCGCCCTGCGACACCGGCCGCCGCCCGAACACACACCCCCCGCCCGAGCACCCGGGCGCGCACGGACACACCCCCGGTCGGACACAGAGACGCGCACATACAGACACGGACGGACGGACGGACGGACACGCGCGGCCGGGCGCCGGTGCCGCTCCCTGTGACAGTTGGCGGCGGGGCGGGCGGGCGCCGCGGGAGCGCGCGGTCGCTAACGGTCACCGGGAGACCGGCAACGGCCGCCCCGCCGCCCAGGGGCCCCGCCCGCCCGCGCCCCCGCCCCGCGACTCACTGCGGAGGTTGTGGATGAGTTCGGAGTGGCTGGCGCCGCCCGACTTCCAGGCCATCGCTAGGCACACTCTGCGGAGCAGGTACAGAGCCGCCTTCAGCGCCGCGACTGCGCACAGCAGCTTCCCCAGGAAGGACACAACCTCCAGCGCCGACACAGGCGCCGCCTCCTCGCCGCCTCCTCCCGCGGTCGCCGCCGCTGCGGCTGCCGCGCGCTCGCCGAGGGGAGGGGCCACGCGCCCACCGCCCCGCGCGCTCGACATGCCCCGGCCGCCGCCGCCGCCGCCGCCGCTCCGCCGGCCCGCTCGGTGCCCCCCCCGCGCATGCGCGCCCACCGCGCCCCGGGGCGCGCGTGGGGGGATCCCCGCGCGCCGGGGCGGGGATGCTCAGCGGCTTCTCCCGGCCCGCGCGTTTTGTTGCCGGGGCCCTGGATCCCGCGCTGGCGGGGAGACCCCAGTCTTGCCCGCGCCTTAGAAACGGCGGCGGGGCGGGACGGGTCTGGCGGCGCGGGTATGTGGATTTAGGAGCTTTTGTTAATGAATGAGATAGCGAAACTGCGCCTCGGTGCGTACACACTTCCCCCCCGCTGCCCCGGCCTTAGCCGCTCCCGTGACACAAGTCGGTAGAGGCCGGGTCCCGGAGAAGGCGGTGTCGGGGCTGGCGAGCCCTATCACGGTGGCGGCGCCGCCAGCTCCGGGCTCCGGCCCAGCGCGCGACCCGCCGCCCTTGCGACGGAGCCAATTAGCGGCGTCTCCCGGCGCGGTGTTTTGCATGGGGCGCGCCTATTGGCCGCGGCCAGCCCGCGCGGGCCAGGCCTACGTGTTGGAGGCTGCCATTGGTCCGGCGGCGCGGGAGCTGCGCGTGCCGGGGCAGGCGGCGGCGACCGGCGCTCGGCAAACGGCGCCAGAACTGGCGCGGCGGGGAGGACGGGCGGAGGCGGCGGAGCCGTGCGGTGGATAAACGCTGCCCAAGTACCGATGCTCCACAGGAGCATCGACCGGTGCAATGCCGACGGCGCAGGGCAAAGTTACAACTTAAAATTCCTTTTAAAATTACCTTTCTACTGTCCAGGACAGTAGCCTGTAATTTTACGAGGAAAACCAGAGAATTCAATGTCTATAGTCATGTGATTAGTATTTTCCCCGCTCTGAAACTCCTTTATGATTAATTTTGCCGCCAGTATTCATTTGACACCTGTTATTTATACACGTTTCTACTGTTTAAAGGGAAAACACATACCATCTTTGCAATTCTGGCCAACCCACTGTCCGTGCTGTGACTTATGCATTTGTGCTGCCTTCTGGTCCCTGCAAATGGGTTTCACACACCTGAGAATAGTTTTACAGCACTTCCTTTCTTAACCAGGCACGCCGGCACAGGTATTTCATCTACGTGGTGAAATAAACCTACAGCAAGGTTTTCAGTTCTCAGCTTTTGAAACGTGAGAACAGTGATACATAACTATGGATAGGTTGGCCCTATCAATAGTATATTGTGTAAACATTGGAGAAAATAAGGTGTCATCCAGCAGATAAAATTTCAAGAATTATATTGTTTCTTAAAAGCATTTCTGATACAAGGATACAGCTTAAGATACCACCATGGGAAATTACACAGATTATACCTGTCTAATCACAGAAGATTATATCTTCTGTGAGAGCCCATCTTGGCTGGGAGCATTGAAGCTATTCCAGCTCCACACAACACATCTATTTCATATAGTCATTGCTGGTTCAGGTGCAGAGGTGAGGCTGAGAATCTTCTTCACTACTTTGCAGTCAGTCCAGGGCAAATCTGACAGTTGCTCAATGCATATACCAGATCCCATCCATAGACTTCCCATCTGGTTCTTTTAATCCTGAATAGAGATCCACTGCTGCATTCTGTGTTCTCCATCTAACTTCTCCTAAGCATGATCTGGCAACTGCAGTCTGTGTGAAGCTCCCAGTTCTGTCCCAGAATATAAAAGGTCTCCCTGTTACACCCAGTGGGCTGAGAGAGAAGGAAAGAAGCCATGGAGTTAGAGGAATTCCCAAAGGGCAGCAAGTACAGAGAACAGACAGACATTGTAAAAGTACAACACAGAAATATTTAATTGTTTTAAAGGCAAAAGACATTTTCTGTTGTCAGATGCAAGCAAACTACATTGCTCTCAGATAGAGGTTCTGGCAAGAAAATAGCTGGCCTATGCTTAAAAGCATTCCAGGGATAGTTACCCTCTTGGGAGACCAAAAACACAACAGAAGCCATTTACATACAGACTGATGCTGCTTACAACGACCAGCTTGAATTAGGCTTAGGCTTGTCACAGAGCACCAAGAGCAAGACTGCATTTCTCTCTTAGGAGTTTGCAGTCTTGCCCAGTCACTTTCTGACTGAATGTACCTATTTGCCATGTTCTTGACACAAACATTCAGAGAATTAAAACAAGTGTGGGCCTTCCTTAACAATATCTGGGGTGTCTTGGATGGATACCAGGCATGTGTGAAGGAAACAGCATTTGGCTTAGCAGGCTTCCAGGAACTCTAAGACAAGCCAAGTTGCCTCGAAGGGCTCTGGGAAACCGACATGCACCAGTAGTGGCAGGATGCACCCATTTATGCAGCAAACGAATGTAGGAGTCCCTAACTCTTTCAGTTCCACGATCCCAGGCCATGAGTCCATTTTAAAAACATATTAGGAGCATGTCCATTGAGACAAAACTAAAAGCAACATAGACTTTCTTTACTAGAGTAAAATACAAGGAGAAATAATAAAATAAATTGTTTTCTGGCCATCATCATTCATGTGGAACCTCTCCATTTGCTCTGATACTCAGGATTTTTGAATCCTACTCCCCTTCAGTTGTCCAAACTAGTGTGAGCACCTTGGTCCCTGGATTCCCACTGTCAATTGCAGGCACATCGATTTTCCACATGTAGAGCCGTTTCCCTAGACTCTCCAAGGAGCTGCTGCATGGATGGTCCTCTTAGGGAAAAGGTACAGGAATGCCAGCAGCCAGAGTGAGCCACCATATGATTGTTCTGACACAAAGATCCCACTAACTGTAAGCACATCAGCTCTTCTTCCTTTGCTGCACATTCACCCACATCCCAATCCTCTAGCTGTACTTACATACATTTATATATAAACCCCTCCAAGCTACTATTTCTGTTTCATTCCTTCCCTCCCACCTCATAAGCCCATTCGATTTTTTGAAATTCTTTGAATTCAGGAAGAATTTGAAAAATTGCTCATCACTGTCTGCACCCATCTGCTTCTGCATACCACAAGCAGAAATTTCCTTGTGAAATGTTCCTGCTGTACATTTCCGCAGTTATGTCCCAAACCCTACGCTAATTGGCTTTTACACCTACACTCCCTCCTCTTCTTGACTCCATTCTGTTTTTTTACTTAATCACCCTCCTTCATCTTATTTCTTCTCCTATAAGCTCAAGCCGTTTGGTGGGTACCTTCCTTTTGTATTACCATTTCAGAAATTTACATTATTTTGAACTCCACATCCATGTTTTACCAGCTCTGCACTCAAAGATGAGTTGAGAAGGACTCAGTCATATCAGTGATTTCCCTATCAGGGAGCAGCAGAACTGGACCCCTTAATGAAGAAAGGTCAGCCTTCCAGGTGAGACCTTCCAGATGACACAGCATCCCACAGCTTCCAAGCAAAGCAAGCAGAGCGGGACTGGGGACAGAAATGGTTTTGTCATCAAGCCAAGTGACAAGTCAGGCTCCAAGTCAAGCCAGCATCAAGTTTGGGCAACATGGCTGAGCACAGGCCCTCCTACAACACAGCTCAGTTCAAGAGTATGGTGCCCCGCCCAGATGAGAGCTCCAACCAAGGACAAGACTTATGAGTGCACTCAGGGTTGGGCCCTCTGCTGTTACATCTGCTCTGCAGTACGCTGCACCATTACTGTACTTGTTTAAGAGAATGAACCGGGCACAGCTCCAGGAATCCTTACCAGCTGTAAACATTGTTTTGGCATCACCGAATAGCTTTCTTTAAATATTGTTCAATGATGATTGGAGGAAAGCAGATTATAAGCAAATCCAGTCCAGAATTAGCTTTATCCTGCCCTAGTAGAACAACTCATCTAGTAAGTGCCTTTGTTTTCAGGCCCCTTACCTTCTTTCAGAGACCGGTATGCTTTCAGTTTTTTTCCCTTTTACACTCTTAGCTTTTGCCATATTTAAGGGTAATCCATAGATGCTCCTTGTTGTCTCAGCTGGTATGTTTGGACCCAACACTCAGTGTCAGCTTCATCTAGACTTAACATCCTTTTTGAAAAAAACCAGAAATACTAGATAAGGCGTATTTTCTCCTGGTGCTTATTCCCGCCTTTTAAATGTTCATTTAAATCTGCCATTACACTGAAATTATATACTAACTCAGTACACATCTTTCATAGGGATCAAGCACAGAGAATATATTTAAAGGTTTACAAAGCAGCCCTAAATCTATCACAGCTCTCACTTCCATCATGCTGCCAACATTTTTTAAAAAATGTAGGACAGGAAAGAAAAACTGTGACTCTTCTTTTCCTCTAAGTGAAAATAAGCCTGTGTGTCCAACTTACTTCCCTTAACAGTTCCCAAATGCTTTTGAACATGTAATCCTGAGCAAAGAAAGAAAGCACAAGGTAAAAAATGCACACAGAAATCACAAACTAACCAACAAAAGTATTTGTCTAATAAAACTTTTCAGTAATCCCAAAGTGTTTTCAGCTTTTAGACAGCTATCTGATCCGTAGCTGTATTCTGAGGCTGCCTATTGATATTTCTCACAAGTGTTTAAAGAATTAGCTGAAAATACCCTTGGAGTCAACAGTGACTTGCAGATCTGCTGTTAGCAGTTCCAGAAGCATTTGCTACTGTAGAATAACAATGCTACTGCCATGTGCAACAAAGCTGTTTTAAGGTATGTTTGCAAGTATGGTAGACTATTATAGCATCCAGATTTTGGAATATGTTCAAGTGTTGGATTCTGCTGAATGTAATTATGGAAAAAGAAGTTAAATTAAGTTCAAAAGATGCATGAAGCACATAAAATATCACTGGGTTTGTATCACACCTGAGGGATTACAAAACAGCATATCAGACTTGATGAGGGACTCAAAAAAGCTGTATAGAAGAAATCTGACACATGCCTTTAGCAGGAAAACTGCAATAACACAGTGGAAAATTTTTCCAAGTCACTGTTAAGTCCATCTAACAGAACCTCTGACACCTCAGAGCATCAGCTTTGGAAAAAATGCAGCAGAAAACAAAGTTCTAAAAATCTTTGTGAGAAAGTCCCTTCCTGGAGTGCAGTGACCGGACCAGTAGTCTCACCCTCTGAAATGACAACTGTCAACACAAATGTGTCAGCTTTAATTTTACAACTAACCTCTGAACTTTTTACTGCATAGTTGCTTAGGTCTCAAGTGAGATACTAGAAAGGAAGTACTTGTGTTCTCTTTAACATACCATTTGGGACAAAAAGAAGTATTCTGTTTATTTCTGTACAGATAGGAATCTGTCAGAGCAAGGAGTTATCACTCAGAATTACACTTATCATGGTTTAACCCCACCCAGCAAGTATCAGGCTAATATTTGGTCACATAAGCCCCACAAACTCCCCCAGGGAAAATGGGGAGGATAACTGGAATAAAACAAAGGTAAAAAACATGGGTTGAGGTAAGAATAACTTATCTCTTAATATAATTTAAATCAAAGATAAATAGCCTATCCCTGGTCAGTAATTGGTCCCTCATTGCCAATGCCCCCCAGTTTATACTGTGTGATATTCTATAGTATGGAGTATTGCTGTGGCCAGTTTGGCTCAGCTGTCCTGGCCATGTTCCTCCCTAGCTTCTCGTCCACCTGCTCACCGGCAGAGCGAGGACTGAAAAGATCTCGCTTGGGGCAAGCGCCAGTCAGCAACAAGTAGCGCATCAGTGTGTTGTCAACATCATTCTCACATTAAATCCGAAACACAGCGCTGTGACTGCTACTCGGAAGAAAACTAACTCTGCCCCAGCTGAAAGCAGGGCATACTTAAAGGCAGATCTAGACGAGAAATGCTTAGTCGTTGTGTAAGCCGCTCACTTGGAGAAAACAGAAGTCGGTGCACGTTACGCTAAGGTGACACACGGACACAACGTTCCGGTGGACGCGGCCCAGCCGAGCTCACAGGTAACACGGCGGCACCATCACTTCTTCCTGTATTTCCTCCTCTCCGGACCCGACCTAGCGACCGAGGCCGAGCCGATACGCGCCGATGCAGCGGCCCCTCCCCGCCCGGGCCGGTAACCCGGGCAGCGGGCGCCGGCGAACGGCGGGGCCGCCTCAGCGCCGCCCGCGCGCCCGGCCTGGCCCTGCGCGCTCGCCGTCGCGCCGCAGCCAATCAGCGCGCGCGGCGCGGGGCGGGCGGGAGCGGGCGCGGGGCGGGCGCGGCCATGGAGGACGTGAGCGCCAAGTTCGTGTCGCAGAAGATCAGCCGGACGCGCTGGCGGCCCGTGCCCGCCGCCGCGCTCCAGCCCCCAGACATCTTCGCCACCGGCTCCTGGGACAACGAGGTACCGGCCGGGCGGGCCCGGAGGCGCGGCGAGAGCTTCCCGCCGGGGGCGGGGCGGGCGGCGGCGGCGCCCCACGCCACCTCGGTCCCCTGCGCCTCCGCCGCTTGGTGCGGGAGAGCGGGGCCGGAGCGGGCCGTGAGCACTGGCTGGCTCGGCAGGCCCGCTCTTCGCTGGACCGTGCCGTGCTCGCGTCCCCAAGGAAGCCGCGGGGCCGCCCCGGCGCACGGCAGCGCAATCCCCCGGGACAAGCGCTTGCCTCTGGCCGCCGGCGGCTCCCTCAGGAGCGGCGCGCAGCCCGCTGCCTATCGCTTTCCCTGGCTAGGGCTTATTGCTAGGTACTTTCGAAAGCGTTTTCGAGTAAATGTGGTGTCGTTTCCGATCAGGATAACAGGATCTCCATTTGGTCTGCTGGCGACCTTGGAAATGAGGGCCTCAACGGTGAATATCATGGAGAACCTCATCTGCTGTGTGACATCCAGCACAACGGTGATGTTATGGATATGCAGGTAAAATAGCCGTGTTGAATAGAGCCGTATCACTTAGGAGAAGTTAAGTGAGAGCAAACTGTCAAAATGCTGAATTTGCCTAAAAAATTCTTATGAAGAAAAAGGACAAAACCAATCAATATTGCTTTGTGGGTTTGTTTTTTTCCCCGCCACTTACCAATAATTTAGGTTACTCTAAAGTCAAAATTATTGCCTTGGTGCTAACTTTGACTAATAGCATTCTTGTTATCTCTCTCTAGTTTTTGGATCAAGAGAGAATCGTGGTTGCCTCATCAACAGGAACTGTAACTATATTCCGTCATCATCAAAATAACCAGGTACATGACATGCACTGGCTTTAGGATGCTATTCTCTGTAATACAGGTCACTTTGATCTTAGCATAAAAAACATCTGGCTACTAAAATCAAATTATTTTTAAAGTCTGTTAAAAAAAGCTTTGACTTTACACACACGCGGATAGAAAATAGCTTTTTGCACACATGCTACATAAACTAGATTCCAGAGCAAGACAGACTGGGGTATCTCCTTGTCTGTATCTGTAACCAAATAGCCCATTCATTGAAAACATACTTTTAGACATTAGAGTGTTTTGGGGCAGTAGATATTAATGAACTTGTACCTGCCTTATCAGAGTTTTTGCATTCTTGAACTAAATGATTCATGTCCAGTTATAACAAATTATGAATGAATTCTCATGAGTGTCACGTGAAGGAAAATATGTAAACTCTTTAGTCTTTTGCTTTGATTATAAATCACTCAAAATAAATGCATAATTCCCTTTCTGTTATGTACGTTCACAATGACACAGTAAAGGTGAAGGTCAGTTAATAATTTGGTGTGGTACCTAAAATAAACTAAGTTCCTTGCAACCATGATCTGACTCTGACCTTTTACTTTCTAAGGGCCTTAGTTCTTTTCCTCTGTTCTGGGGAAATATAGAAGACATCAACCTAGTTGAAAATATTTTACAGTCCATAGTGTTATTTCTAATTGCTAAGTCATATGAAAATGGTGGTTCAGAGAAAGAATAATTGATGTTTCATGGAAGGGTTGTGTGCTTAAGAGTTGATGAAAATTTAGATCTCTTGATTCGTATTTGTATAGGAGGCTCTTGTTCCCATGAAATAGTGTGGCTTTCTTGGAGCTCGTTTCTGGTTTCATGTGTATTCTGGAAGCTTTGTTCTATCAGGTTCGTTATTTAAGATGATAATTTCATGTCTGGTTACTACTTAGACGTTATCTGCCAACCACCGGTGGGAGAAAGCCCATTATCATGTAGATCAAGACACATCTTGTGGTGGAGCAGCCTGTACCGGAGTTGTCTGCAGCAACCCTGAAATTGTCACTGTTGGAGAAGATGGTAGAATAAATCTCTTCAGGGCTGACCAAAAAGATGCAGTAAGAACTATAGGTATGTGAAATATCTGGGGGTTTAAATTAGTCTAGTTTGGAGGGGGTTGTTTGGTTTTCGGCTTATTATAATAAAAAAGTTAGTTGATATTTATTTCAGTATTCCAGGTTGAACTGTTGGTTCCAGATTATTCCTATATCCCTCAGAATTCAAATACTTGAAGCATTTTCCAGATATATTTCTATATTCATCTAGGTATTTGTGAGTTCATAGTTTTACAGTAATAGTTGGAGAGGGAAGAGAGAGAAAGAATATCTTGGAAAATGCTCTCAGATTCTTCAGGATCGAGTTCTATGGTTTAAGCAATCTGTTTTAATGGTTCCCAGTTCAATGACACCTTGACATTTCCCAGGCATTAAGCTGAATCCTTAACATGAAGATAGATCTCTTGTACCACATTCAATAGTTGCAAAGGAATGCCTTGGTATTTTTGTTATTGTTTAGTGGATTTAAGAGTACAGTGCAGAGTGCATAGGTTTGTAGTCAGTTAAGGCAGGAAAAGAAAAATCTCTAGAGTTAGAGATTATTTAAAAATCTTGTAGAGCCATAAAGGTGTATCATTGCTAAATCACTTAGTCTGTCATAAAACTTTAAATCCTATAGAACCTCAGTATTCAGTAATCTTAACATTTCTTTTCAGTGGTGTTTTGGTGAGTTTTTTCTTCCCTCTGCTTTCATTTAAGCAGTAGGCAGAAAATTCATTCAAATATCTGTAACTAGGCATCAGTATAATTTTTTTGTTTCGATATCAGAAAATGTTTCCATCTTATTCAGAAAGATAATAATTCACCTATATTTTCAGTAAAGGGCTTACACAAAGAATTGTAATATACTTGAGGTGAAAGTAGACTCAACAAAGTTATCCCATCATAATCAAGATGAAAAGTTTATATATAGTAACAGAAATAAAATACAAGAAAATAGTGTCTATTTTTTCAGAAGGCCTCAAAAGTTTCACCTCAAAGCTGTGAGTTGTTTGATATTATAAATTACTCTGACAAAAAGAGGCACTGGAGAAAAGGACCTGAAAAAAAAGGGCCATGCTATTTAGTTATTCACAAGCACAGCGTAATTTGGGTTTAACTCTATACCACACTGGCAGTTCTGTAAAAGTCTAAAAGTTGGTGAATTAAGTGTTTCTGTATAAAACTGCTTAATGCTGTCAGCCAGAGTTACTGTTTCTTGTGTCCAGAAAATGTGTCCAGAAAATAGGAAAAGCTCTATAGCTCCTTCCTGTCAGTAGATGCTGGACATAGAAAGAAAACTTTTGAGAACCATAAACTTGGTTGAATTGATTCCTCTTCTAGGAGCTACAAAAAGAGATCTTACAAATCAGCAATTAGTTTTGTAATCACCAGTGCTAATTTAATACATCTTCTTACAGAATTGTCTCTGTAGTGTTTCAAAGAGTAAGCAATGGCTCCTTATTCACAAGAGTATTTGAAGATACCAGATGGTCTGTGGCCCTCAAATGCAGAGGTTATGCACATGTTTAAGCAGCTGTGTTCTGTTCTCTATTAAGACTTATTTTGTTGCAATTAAATGGAGACTAGCATTCTGTAGGTTTATCTGAATGCTTTCCTCATCTCTTGCAGACAATGCAGACAGCAGTACTCTCCATGCAGTGACTTTCCTTCGCACAACTGAGATCTTGACAGTAAATTCAATTGGACAGTTAAAAATATGGGACCTCAGACAGCAAAGAAATGAGCCATCTCAAATATTTTCTTTGTAAGACCTCCACTTTTTTACTTATTTACTGAAAAACATGTGCTACTTTATATAGCCTGATTAAAATATTTCCTAATAGCTTCCTAACAACAGGATGGTAAATTGCTGATTTTTTTTAAAGGATTTTAATTTCTTTGGTACTTAAATAAGCAAACGGCAGACTGCTTAGTGGCTGAACCACTGTTGTGACTCAGCATTGTGCTTAGAAGGTCTGTTTTATGATCTAACTTTTGAAGTATTATTATACCTGTATGCTTCTCTTTTTTGAGAAGAAAAACTTTGAATCCACAACCCCAAACTCTTTACCTGTTTATATTTGCTTTTTTCCACAGGCCTAATGTAATGTTTCTGGCATTTGGAATGTATTTGAATGGTAACTTTGTGCCTTACAAGGTACTGTGAGAAAACAAAATGAGCTAGATTTCAATCCTGTTGTTGTTTGTGTAATAATTCCCATTGCTGTTCATAGACTGTGGTTTAGGTACCTGATATTGTTAGTGCCTAGTCTCTCTTTTTAACTCTTTAGTATATAGTAAAACTATAATTATATCATGCATCAGAATAAGATGGTGATGATGATGATGATGATTATTAGTATATGTAAAGTATTATTTTTCTGCAAGGCTTCTCACTCCTGTAAAGCTGTCAGATGCTGTGTAGATGTCAGAGGCATACCACAGGGCACAGAACCCGATTGTAGCCTCATGGTATTGCCATACCTCTGGTTTCCAGTAGATGTCATGTGCCTTCAGCCTGGGTGGTCAGATGTTAGAGGAATTGAAGGTGCTGTCGGTACTGGTACCTTGCTTGTCAATGCTCCTGACGCCCAATTAGGGATTAAGAAGGGGTAAATAGAAGCTAAATTTTAAAAATCATGTTTGGGTTATTTGGTTGTTTGGTTTTTTCCTCTTTGCAGGGCAGGTGACAGAGTTCCACTGCACTGTGTGGATAGGCATCCCAATCAGCAGCATATTGTGGCCACGGGGGCCAGGATGGAATGCTGAGTATATGGGACATCAGGCAGGGTACTATGCCCGTGTCCCTGCTAAATGCTCATGAAGCAGAAAGTAAGTATCTGAAAGGGAGGGGGAAGAAGAAGGTGGCATTTTAGAGAAGTTTCTGATTCCTGTAAGAATAATTGTTCTAACTGTAGTAGAAAACAATCACATACTTGCTACTTCATTGAATCATAGAATGGTTTGGGTTAGGAGGGACTTTAAAGCTCATTTACTTCCAACCTCCCCTGCCAAGTGTAGGGGCACCTTCTGCTAGACCAGGTTGCTCAGAAGGGCCCATTCAACCTGGCCTTGAACATTTCCAGGGATGAGGCATTCACAACTTCTCTTGGAGACCTGTTCCAGTGCCTCACCACCCTCACAGTAAAGAATTTCTTCCTAATAACCTAATCTAAACCTACTGTGTCAGTTTAAAGCCATTCCCCTTCGTCCTATCACTACACGCTCCTGTAAGAAGTTCCTCACATGTCCTTCATGTGTTTTAGCATAGCTTCTAGGATTTGTTCTATGTTTTTCCCAGGACCAGAGCTGATGCTGATAGGTTGGTAGTTCTCAGAGTCTTCTTTTCTGCTCTTTTTAAACATGGGTTTGTGCCCATCTTTCCCTTTTTCTGGTCCCCTAGTACTTCACCTGACTGCCATAGCCTTTCAGATACGGAGAGTGGCTTGGCAACTACATCATCCAATTCCTTCAGGACTCTGCAATGCATCTCATAGATTTATGTACATTCAGGTTCCTTAAGTGGTTATGAACCTGAGCTTCTCTTACAGTGGGAAGGACTTTGCTCCTCCAGACCCTGTCTTGCAGCCCACCCACTTGAGAGGTAGGGGAAGAGAGGTTGCCATTGAAGACTGAGGCAAGAAAGTTGTTGAGTAGCTCATCCTTGGCTTTGTCCAGCATTACCAGTTTTCCAACATTGATTATTGGGGGCCATACACTTTCCTTTTCTGGCTGACATACCTGTAGAAGCCCTTCCTGTTCTTTTCATCCCTTCCAGGTTCAGGTCCAGCTTCTCTGTAGCCTTCCTCACTCTGTATCCCTAACCTTTGTCTCTATACCCTTCCCAAGATACCTACTACTACTCCATGTGTTCTCATCCAATTGGCTTCCTTCTCTGTATAGGAGACTGTTCTTATCTAAATGTGAACTCTATCTAAAAGTAGACTTAATAAGCAATTCTTTAATGAGCTGTTAGATGCATTTGATCAGAATGGCTGTGTTTCTAGCAGGGTAGATAAATAGTCAATGGAAGCTGGTGAAGTGTTGGGCAGATAGAGTAAAGCAGAATGCTAATATTAACAAACATTAAAACATGAGGAAGGGGAGACTCAACATTCATTTGGTGTCTCCACAGGGCTGAAATAGCTCACTTTCCTGGTAACTACGTGAATAAGACAACAGTTAATTTTATGCTGAAATTTTTGTGATTTGATGCTACAATTAAATAAAAGGAGTAAAAATATTTCTTAATATTAAATTTTACTGCAGTTGTGCTATTTAGATACAAAATAATGTGTGTCCTGGGAAGGAATGCATGCTATGTGCAGATTTAAACTTAATAGAAGGGAAGATGACATGATAGCATGCAGAATGCCTGAATTCAGATAAGACTTTAACAATTTTCACGGTACTGAAAATGCAACAAAATAGTCTTTTTTTTTTTTTTTTTTTTTCTTCCTTTTTCTTTCTCCCCTTCCCCCGGCCAGCAGAAGGAAAACTGCAGTATATAAGTTAGGATGGGACTTAGGGTTTCCTACCCACACACAATTAAAAATGAAAGGTTTTGATGGAGGCTTGGGTTCTTACAAATGCATGTCTATATCATACTATCCAAATGCAGTGATCAAAGTACTTGAGACTTGTTCTGAAGTGGTTTTGTTTGATACTTCCAGTGTGGGAAGTTCACTTCCATCCCTCCAACCCTGATCATTTATTTACATGTTCTGAAGATGGATCTCTTTGGCACTGGGATACTTCCACAAATGTATCTGAAAAACCATCTTTTCTTCATCAAGGTAAGGATGTTTGAAGTCCCTTTGCACAGAATTTGTCATTGGTAACATCATTACAGTCACTGTTCTCACATGACCCAATTAATAGCACAGTCCTAATACAGAAAATTAAAAGCAGGTTTCTTTTCTTAGAAAGCAAGTCCTGATGGGTACTTCAGGAAAACTGCTTATATGGCAAACAGTTGTGCAGGGTTTTTCGTGATCTGGTTTGGTATTTTTTAATCTGTTGCCTTCTGACCAATGCATAAAGGGGCACAAAGATAGACTATGTTCACTTAAAAATCATCTGTATGTAGAAAAGAAACAGAGGCAGCCTGACTGACATTATTGAGTCTCTGAGGGAGTTACACTAAGTTAGAATAAAAAAATAAATGATAGGTTAATGAGATAGTAGAATTATGAATTCGCAATTCAGGGTAATAATTGGAACTTCAGTAAACGAACTGTATCCTTTTGTATGGTGGTAGGATTTTAAAGTTATGATACTGACTTCTAATATAAGAATTTATTTTCACATTCTAATCACAAAGACAGCTAAGTGGTTGCCACTTTATACTGTAAATAGTGGGGAAACTTTCAGATGTCACCTGCAGCCTTTGGCCTCAAAGTTGTCATTCAAAGTTAAGTTTTATCTATGGAAAAATAATACATAAATTACAGAAATTATATATAAATTATAGAAATTATTGATTCAAGTTGGGCTCTGCATGTTTTCAAGTATATGAAGTATAAATCCTTCAGCATCACTTCTGCTACCTGCTAATCTTAGGCTGAATGACAGTTCTTACAGTGTGAGACTTCAATTTGAATGTAGGGTATTATGTGGAAAAAATTCAAAGTCAGATACAGGTATATCACTTGGTACAGAGTAAGTAGGGAGGAAGAGCAGTAGGTAATAAGTGTTATTGAAGCAAAGCTGAAAACCCCAAACAGAGCAAGACACTCTATAAACAGACTTGTGTTCTTGTATTCTTGCTTTAGTATCTGGCTAGAGAAACCTGCAGGTACTTACACTGTCCATTCAGTGAGATGTGTTAATAGCTGTTGTGATGTATTTGTATTAACTGAGGATAGAGCCGGTAGAAAATTTTTGTAATTATTTCAAGTACTTGATTTTTAGCTATTTTTTCCTTAATTTACCAAAGAAATGACATCTCAACTAGTCTGAAAGCTGACTTAGATCTAAAATTATATTTCCATTATATCTGACCCATATCTACTGTGTTTCTCCAAATTCTGAGAGTATATAAACAAAGCTGAAACTTACTTCTTGTCTTCCCTCTTTCCTTCTTTCAGGAGGAAGAAGCACAGCCTATCTTTCCCACAGTACCTTTAACCAGTCTGTAGTAAGTGCCTGGCTAAGCAATGATCCGACCAAAGACCGCATGGAAATCACCAACCTGATTCCAAATCAGACTTTGTCTGTGAATAGTTTAGATGTTCTAGGACCTTGCCTGGTGTACGGTACTGACGCAGAGGCTATTTATGTGAACAGACAACTTTTTGCATGAAGAGACTGTGGTATCCCTTTGAAGTACCAAGCAGCTTGAACTACTGGGAAATGTCAGGTTCCTTCCTAATGCTCCCTGTTAGTCTCTTATGGTGTGTGTGGGAGAGGCCTCAGCTTGGTGCTGTGGAAGAAGTGGGGTACTTCACATTCTGACAGCTGTCGCTTGATGCTCCAGGATGGGTAACTGAGCAAGCTTACATGCCATTTCTCCCCTGCTGCCTGCTTGGTTTTGACAAGCAGGAAAGTAGTCACTAAGGGCAAAATCTTTGCTGTAAAGCGATGTCCATAATGCACATAAAAACAGAAGAAAATGTAAACCCTGAATTTTTATTTTTCCTTGTAAAGGTATTTTTCAAGTATTATTTCTAAAGTGAAAATGTGGGCTTCATGGAAATTCTTTTTATGTCACCTGAGAGAGATGGGGTTTTTTTTTAAACTGAGTTTTTTAATATATATATGGGGAACATAACTTTCAATGTTAGTTCATGAGAATTGGAAGGCAAACTCTTAAAGCTATGAGATGTGAAAGGTTCTATAGGAATCTAAGCATTCTGGCAACATTATTTTGAATTATTTAAGCTTCACCATGGATGCTGCATGTTAAAAACTTGATAATGCACTGGTAAATTTTCCAGCAGGAAAGTGGGGTTTATAATTAAGAAGTCATAATTGACAGATGTGATGGCTGTGTTTTCAGGTGTAAGAATAAGACTTTCTAAACTTGAGACATAGTCTTTGTCAAAAATTCCCATCTAGTTTATTGAAATATTTGAAAAGTTAAATTTTCTTACTAGCATTTATCTGCTTTTTGTTACAAAGAACCCTTTCTCTTTTTAATAAAAAGTTTTGCACAAGAGTAGTTGTCTGACTTACTAAAATAATTCGAATAGATGTGCTTGCAGGAACTTACTTGGATTGAGCCTGAAGGATGGAGAAACCTCTGTATTTGGCAGGAACAGGTTAGTTATGAGGAGTTACATGGCATTTCCACCATAACTATAATAAAGTACACACTAGAGTGTACTTTAGTTCATGTCAGCGCGAGTGGCCTGGGTCCGCTGTGGCAGGAACACCTTGAACACCTTTCCTGATGAACATTCCGGGTGTGTTTGGCTGCAGGAGCTGGATGGGGCGCTGGGGACAGGGCAGTCCTCCCCTTGCAGGGCAAGGTACTGAGTTGCCAATGAGCTGCTTCGAGCAGCTTAAATTCTGCTTCCCGATTTATTTGAAATGCGAAAGATGGAAATGAAATGGACCACTCCGAGTGCTAACCGGTGGGTTTTCCTTCCTATTGGTCTGTAACGAGTCCATCGTTCTGGCATCGGCTGAAACACCAGCTTTCTCCCCCCACCGTTAAAAGAAAATCGGACACTCAGGAACCCGGACTTTGTCCGTGGTGCTCGGCAGCGGCCCGGCAGCGCGGGGGTTACAGGGCGCTGCCGCTCCCGCCGCAGCTCCATCCGGGAGCGGCAGGAGCCGCGCGAGGCAGGCCGGGATCTGCCCATATCCGGGCGGCTCCGCGGCGGGGACACTGACAAAATGGCGGCGCCGAACTGAGCGGCCCCGGGCGGCGGCGGGCGCTGGCGGAGGGACCGAGCGGGCGCTGGCGGCTTCGCCGAGGGGCGGAGGAAGGGCGGAAGGAAGGGACGGGCCGCGGCCGGTCGGCGCCGCGCGGGCGGGGCCGAGCTCCGAGCGCCCGGGGCGCTGCCGCCGCCGCCGCCTCCTCCTCGCCGCAGGTAGAGTCCGCCGTGCGCGGGGCCGGAGGGGTCGGGCGGTAACGGGCCCGCTCCGGCTCGGCCCGGGCCTTGGGCGGGACGCAGCCCTGGAGGAGCCACCGCGGGTCACGGCCTGGGGCCGGCGGCGCGACAGAGGCGCAGGTGTGCCAGCGGGGCTCCCTGGGGATACTCCTCCCGGCGGTGCAACGCTCCCGGCCTGCGTGGTCTTTGCGGGCCGGGTCCTGCTCTCCTGCAGGAGTCGGTGCCGGCCTGAGCCGGCGCAGCGGGGCTGTGGTGGGCAGAGGCTGCCCGGCTGTTGTTACCCGTGAAGATCGCTCCGAGGAGCGCCTGAAATAACTCCAGCCGCTCCCGGGAATACGTGTGTGCGTAGAAGAGCTGTATCCTGCTAAAGGACATAGCAGAGCGTAAGAATAGAAATAAACCGAGCGAATGCACCGTGTTTCTAGGGTTCAGCTGGCCTCCGGTTCTTTCCAGCTCTGGCTTCTCTGACCGTATGTAGTTATCCTTATGTGCTAATTTCGGGGTCCAGTTTTCTCCTCATCCTGTGAGAACTTTTAACATTGGAAATGTATCCTTTGGAAAATTGCTGTTGCAGCTCAACGACTGAAAGAAGAGCTTCCTTTAGTTGGTGTGAACCAAGTCCCTACAAACTTAATTTTACGACTAGCAAAGTCTTTGTTACGTTATCTCTAGCAGTGAAGCACTGTAATTATGTATAAAATAAGCTGAGATAGAATAGGTATGTGAGGGAGGGTACCTAAATGCATTAATATGTGATCTTCAATACTCAGTTGGAAGTATGAAAATTGAAATAGTTTTAGAAGGAATGTTAAAGTTAGATGATAAAGCTGTGTATTTTTTCCTCAGAAAATCATGGGAGTCATTGACAGTTGTTGCCATTTTAGAGCATCACAGACTGGTTTGGGTTGGGAGGGATCCTAAAGATCATCTGGTTCCAAACCCCTGCCACTAGACCAGGTTGCTCCAAGCGTCATCCGGCTTGGCCTTGAACACTTCTGAGTTTTCATTCAAGCACTAAGTCTAATCTTTCATGATTACAATGAAAAAAACCCAGGGTGGGTTATTTTTTCCCCTTACAGTTTGGCCTGTAGAAGAAAACTGTGTTTCCATATTTTGAAAAGAAGTGATTTTTTTTTTTTTTTTTTTCAGCTCCTTTAGGGAAGAGAATTTAATCAGCAAAAGCAGTTGTATTAACAAACAGATCGTTTAGGGACACACAACTACAAGAGGGAATAGACATCATTTCCCTTGGATACAGTTGGTGTTTGGTAGTTAGAAGTACAAAGTTGAGATACATTTCTTACTCAGCAGTCAACACTTTCTTTAAAATGTGTGCCAATGTCTATGAGCTGAGGTGACTTGTGAATTTTGAGGTTCATATATAAAGCAAGTAGTAATTCCTGCTTTCTGGAGGACTAATTGAATTTGTTTTCTAAGAATTAAGATTTAGTTTCACGTGTACCCATCAGTGTTCGGGGTATCCATCAGTGCTGCCAAAAGGAACAACCCTCCAAAAAAAGTTATTTATTTGGGTAAGTTCCTTAGCTTGGTTCATGCTGTGTGGCCCTACAAATAGTTATGCTGTCTGTGGTACGTGGTGGGAGATAAGTACACTGGTTGGTTTACACTCCTAAACCCAAGTTGCTGCTAAAAGTTTGAGTGCAGCTTTATTTTTCCAAGACTGCTCCTGATTTATGATTGTGTCCTGTTAATTTAACCTTGATTTCTCTTCGGGTGTTAGATTTGTCCATCTCAGCTATGCAAGGTGTAACCATAGAGTGAATACTGAAATACCAGATGTAATTTGTAAAATATGTCAGCGCAAAGCCCTGTTTTCTTCTGAATTCCAGGCTGTTGGAATTTGTTAAAAGCTTATGTATGGGTATTTTGTCAAGTTCTTACTTGATTTTCTTTGAAAAAAGTATTTTCAATGTGGTCTTAAATATGGCATGTTTGGAAAATTATTTTGAAAGTGGCCAAAATTAAATTACATTTTAATTGCTCTCGTGCTGTACTTTCTGCTGATTTCTGGATTTCTTAATACTTTGAGCAAAATTTCACTGTTAATTACTAAAATTCACTCATGTCTGATGAGCTCTTCCTTATTCAATGAGCACTCAAGAATTATATGTTCTCAGGCTGTATTAAAAAAACATATAACTGCCCAACTACACTTATTTCTGTGTGGATGCAGTTATACCCCTTAAGATTTAGAAAGTTTCATAAGAGAAATTCTGTTGTTTCTAAAATGGTTCTCCAAGGAGAGTGGGATTAAGTGGATATATCCCCTCTGTTTCTTTCCTCAGTCCTCATCTATGTATTACTTCCCACCTTTCAGGTTTTAGTCATATATGGGTAGCACGAGTATTTAATTAATATAATTTTCATGTGTTTCAGAGAGTTCTTTTTCCTGTTAACTTGTCATGCTCTTCCTCAATTGCTGAATCACTAATTGGTTTGTGACAGTGCAAGTATTATAGAAATGAAACCTGAATGAAGAAAGAGTGGCTTTTTTATAGACTTTTTTTAGATACTTGTTTGATTTATATCTAATATGAAAAACAATTAACAATGCCGTAGTAGAGGAACAGTGTGAGTTGAGCTTCATTATTTTTGTAGCCTGTGAAGATAAACTAAATGTTTCAGCTCTTACCTTGCACTGTCTTAGTAACTGATCTTCCCTCTGTGAAGCAATAGAAACAGAACAAGTTTTATTTCGTGATACACCAAAGAGAAAAATGCTCTTCAATTTCTTCAGTGTTTCACTGTGGTTGCTTTATCGTTTGCCATGGTAGTTGCAGTAATAATTAGTGCCCAGCCTGGACACAGAGATTTGAGTTCTCTGCAGACATGGGGCTCTTTCCCTGATGAGTCAGCGCCTTCAAAATGCAAACGTTTTTTATTTGGCTTTTGGCAGAAAACTCTGTTTCCCTTACCAAATGTCATAGCTATGCTCTCAGCGAATTTGATGCTTGAGTTGTTAAACAATTTTACAGTAAAAAGAATCCGATTAAATTTTCTTTGTTTCCCTTCCTGCTCTCATTTTCCCTTACAGAAAATAAATTCAAAAATTACTTAACTATTGATTAAGATTTACTCAAGGAGACTTGAGCTAAGAAACTGAAAGCCTCAGAATCTGAACTTAAGCAGATTCAAGTGGCAGATGGTACAAGAAATCCTAAAGTTGCATGTGATGAGCTAGGCAAGTGTTTACTTTTAACACATGTGACTGCTAGAGACTTGATAAAATCACTGTAATTACATGCTTTAACTCATGTACTTCTCACTTCCATCTTTTTCTGGAGCTGGATGTCAGGATCATTGAACAGCAAGGTTATTTGACCCATATCCTGGCTGATGTAGAGTTGGCTCTCCTGGCTATAAAGGTGTTGATGGGGAGAACATAGGTGACAATGGACACAGGAGAGAGGGGAGGCAAAGAAGTTCTGGGTTAACACACACTAGTGGTTCATACCTGCTCTGGAAAGCTTTGTCCACCACACAGATTGACTCTTTACTGTATCCACATCCTTTGCAATTCAGGACTATTTAGACTTGAAGCACCTAAATCATTCGTTAACAGACAGTTAAAAACCCAGCATGGTTTGTAAATTAGGCTGAGTAAAGACAGCCTGAAGAATTCGCTTAGCATGCTTTTAATATCTGTGAAGGCAGTGCTGCATGTGAGCATTTCACTACGACCAGTACTACATTGTGATTTTTTTACTGCTCTGTTAAATGTGATTTGTTTTGTTTTGTTAACAGAATAGCACTTTTGGGTTGTGACAAACACCAGCACTACAGGAACCAAGATTTCACAGTGAAGAGCCACTGCTTTCACAGTTCTGACATCAGCCAGTCTTCCTTGAATTCTGGTGTGTGCGAGTCCTTGGTGGAGGTTGCATATATACATGTTTTCATGAAGAGAAGTGAGAAGCCAGAAGGTTATAGACAAATGAGGCCTAAAACTTTTCCTGCCAGTAATTATACTGGCAGCAGCCAGCAGATGCTACAGGAAATACGAGAGAGCCTCAGGAATTTGCCTAAACCCTCAGATGCTGCTAAAGCTGATCACAGCATGGGGAAGATGTTACCTGAAGATCACAGACAAGGCCGAAATCCCCCCAAATTCGTAACATATCATAAAGTTTTGCAGGAGATAAGAAACTCACTTCTGCCTTTTGCAAATGAAGCAACCTCAGCTGTCAAAGGAACGTCCGAAGTTAATCGACAAATGCTGCAAGACTTGCAAGCTGCTGGCTTTGATGAGGTGAAGGGTTTTATTTTGAGGATTTGGTGTTCTGCTAGCTATAAACTATTAATGCATGTTGGAGGGGGTATTGGTCAGGGAAAGTTTGAACAGCATGATAAGCAAAAAGCTTCAAAATCTGCTAGGTTTCTGATTAGGACATGGAAATTGGTAATAGTGGGGGATGTAGAAGAGGACTAGAAGGATTTAGAGAGACCTGGCTTTGGTTTTTTAAGCATCTTGTCCAGATTGTTCTTATGTGACAGGTTGTTTAATTATTTATATAATTTTAGGCTGGACTCTCTAGAGTTCAGAGACTAGAGGGGACTGGACTCTCTAGAACATGGATTTTACCTCTGATAATCAAAGTAATTTTGGGTTGTGCTCAGTTAAAATAGGTTGATAAAATATGGCTGTTCTAAATTTAAAGGCAATACCAAATATTTTAGAAATTAATCTAAAATATGGTTTCCATAAAGGAAAAATAACTACACTTATTATTATGAATACACATGATTATAGAATACACAGCTTCTGTGTTTTTACTTGGACCTGCACATCAAAGTAAATCACACTTGTTTTGTTTGTAAACCTGGGTACAAAAGCATGTTTAAAAAAGAGCTAGCAAACCACTCATCTTTCCAAAGGAAAAAGGCACAGTACCACAACAGGATTTAGCTTTACAGGCGTGCACTGCTTCCAGTAGTGACCAGCTCATGAGTTCTGCTGTCTGTGATGCTTTGGTATTTACAGAGAGATCTACCTCTGCCAAGAGTGAGCTTCTCCAAAACTACTGGCTTTTCCTCAACAGCATCCCAGTGTCAAGTGCTGATAGTGGCTTTTCATGTTCCTTTAACTTGATCAAATACACAGTCCAGACTGTGTGTCAGGAAGAACTGAAGTTTTTTATAATGAGAAATGATTTTTGCAATAATTTGCCCCAGCTCAGTGGTTTGTTGCTGAGGAAGTTTTTTGTTGTTGAGTGTGATTGTGGGGTGAGGAGGGGTGTGCATTTGTTTTTTCAAAGTAGATCAGTTCTCAACTCCATTTTTACAGATTGAACCTGCAGCTGGTTTTGCAAACTGAAGTTTGTGGTATGTGGCTGGACAATAAACTAGAAAAGTGTCTTAAGTTGGTATTTTTGTTGGATCCTTTGTATCATGAAGCCTTTTGCTCCTACCCTTTGTTCTTGGATACAACTGCAAATTCCCATGACACTTGTGATTATATGGGGCTTTTTTCAGGCACAGTGCCAGCATAAGCCTTTCTGCCATGTGTTAACCTACAGTTGTGTTGCCACAATAGCCCATATGGCACTGATCCACATATGTCACTAGGAACAGATACAGCTGAAGTAGGAAAGCATGTTTCTTGGTCAAGGAGTTTCAAAATGGATTCGTTTTGGTTTTTGGGGTTTTTTTCCAAATGAAATATCACTAACATTCTGGTTATTTCCCCTCACCTCTCAGTTAGTAGGTAGTATTAAGGGTTAAAGCAGAACAGATAGATATCAATAAGTATCAGGTGCATGTGTGTATAGGTAGTTATATATATGTATGTATATATTTAATAATCAGGGTAGAATACTGTTCATTGTATTTGGGGTTTTTATTATCCTAAATAGTTTACAGAAAATCTCTTTTGCTTACTATGGTTCAAGTTCAATCCTCGTATGTTCTATGTATAGTGATACTCTAAGACATCAAATACTTCATGTCACATAGGTGACCAAAGTTTTGAGCCGAAAATGTTGTATCTGCTTTTTCTAATGTCAGCTGGTCCATAGAGATTGCAATTGACAGGTTTATTCTATAGAGTTGTTTTAATTATAAAACCCTTTCTTAAGGATTGTATGACCAAGCTGTTGTATGAATAGCAAGATGACATGATTTACATCAAACTACAGCGCTTCAAGCAAGTTAACTTTTCTTCTGAACATCAAGACTGCAGTAATAGTTTGGATGATCTCTTCTGGAGAAGTCATTTTAAAATTAGTTTTAAAACAATTGAGAGAAATCGATACTTTGTAAAATTACTTTGGTAAAATTAGTGGAGGGTATTTGGCTTAATAACCATGATTTTGGTATTTTTTTCTGATTTTCTTGTAAATAATTTTTTGTATATAATTTTCTCTTTAGGATATGGTTATAACAAGCTCTTAGACAAACTAACAACCGTAGTATAGAGGCTGCCATTGAATTTATAAGTAAAATGAGCTACCAGGATCCTCGTCGGGAACAAATGGTTGCAGCAGCAGCAAGACCTGTAAATGCAGGTATGAAACCACCAGGTAAGTATATCCATGGTGCCTCAGTAACTCACCGAGTATATTCTTATAGGTGAAAAATAGAACATAGTAAATTTTGCCTTCATGTGCTCGCAGCAGAACAGAGATGCTGAGATGCAGGTTTTTTGCTTTTAAAAACAGTATTTTACATATCTGATGTAATCCTTCTGACAGATAGGTCCATTTGACATGAGTTTCTTAAGCATTGTTTTATAACTGCATGGTTTTATTACTGTGCATAAACTTTTTGTACAAGGAATGGAATTCAGATCTCATTTTGGTAATTTCTATTACCTTGCTGAAGCGGGGCCTGTATTTTGTTCTGTGTCAGGCTCCACTTAGAGATAAGTGCTGAGTACTGAAATCTTCTTTTAATTTTTGTCTCTCTTCACACACTCCCACACAACAGCATTCTGTATGTGTATTTTTGTTATATATGTGTCGACGTGTGTATTTATATATCATACGACTACAATATTTTTATTTTAGGATGTTACATTTTTCAGAATCCCTCTCTGCTTAATTCCCTGCTTTGTTCCAGCTTTTGTTCGTATAGTTTTTAAGGCAGGCTTCATGTTCTTAGAGATGTTAGAGGACAGACTGTGTCTTTCCTAGCAGAGCCAGAATTTTGCCACTTGCTATTATTGCTTTCTTAATAGATGCAAGCACATTTTTAATACAACTTGATGCCTTTTTAGTAGCATACACCTAAAAAAAGTGTAACTTTAAAATGCAGCAGAAATATTGAACTTTTATTTGACTAAAGTTGGGTGCTGAGCTGCTAGCACTGGAGTTAGATTTTGAATTAACAGTATAGGTTGGAAGAAAAATTAATCGGGAGTCACAAAGAACAGTGTTATTTTCCTTTAGTCTGTTAAGCAGGATTAGTTGGTGCTTGTATAAAGTTTGTAGGTAAATTCCACCATTTAGACATAGTTTTCATTGTTACCTGCAAAAATATAGTAATTAACACATTCTTTAAGTGAGGACAGGGTAATTTTTGGCAGTTACAGTACTGCATGTGTTCAAACATATCTTAGTGTTAGCATAATAACAACCACAGTAAGACTGCCTGCGCTATCAGTTCCTTGTATGTTTTGTTTATATGATGCAAAATAGCATCTGAGAAGTAAATATATAGCAGGGTTTTGCTCTGTAAGTTTTGCATTCATACAGTTTTAATTCTTGCCTCTCTATCTACTAGAGTTTACTCAAAAACACAACTTTTAAAATTAAAGTACTGAGTCAAATTCTGCATGATGGAAATATAACAAGTCTGGTGATCTGTATGCATATAAGGGTTCAAGCCTTGATTTTACAGCATTCAGTTAAATTTTAATTTAGGAACACTAAATGTTTTATAAGTGTTAACTGGAAAGGATAGCAACATAACATATTTTTCTATGCTATTACCTGTTTTGCATTTGTGCTGAACATTCTGAGAGTTTCTTGTACACGTGATTAAAAATATATTGTGTGACTAATAATTTTGCACGTTACCCTTTTTTTCAATTAAATTTTGCATTTTTACTGAAGCAAAATGCATTTTCAGAAAAGTGATTTCTAGAACATCACTTTCTGGTATTATAGTTTTGTCGTTTCAATGTTTGTTTTTTTTCCGTCTTATATTTACACTGAGCATATTAGCATCCTGTGCTGTGTAGAAAAAGTTTTCATATGAAAAGTTTTCAAAGCAGTAAACAAGAATAATTTCCAATGATGTAAATGCTGTGTTTTCTTCTCGTGGAAGCAGGGGCTGTCCAGCAGTCAATTCACCGCAAGCAGAGCTGGAAGGGTTCCAAGGAGTCCTTGGTTCCTCAGCGGCACGGCCCTTCCCTGGCAGAGGGGGGTGTTTATCGCTCAGAAAGTCCCAGCTCCCAGCCTGACGTAGGACGGCCGTTATCTGGATCTGGCATTGCAGCATTCGCTCAGGCTCATCCTGGCAATGGACAAAGAGTGAATCCCCCGCCTCTGCCACAGATAAGGAGTGTCACTCCTCCTCCTCCACCTCCTCGGGGGCAGACACCCCCTCCAAGGGGAACTACTCCTCCACCTCCTTCCTGGGAGACGAATTCTCAAACAAAGCGGTACTCTGGAAACATGGAATATGTGATCTCCCGTATTTCTCCAGTGCCACCGGGAGCATGGCAGGATGGTTATCCACCTCCACCTATGAATCCTCCTCCTATGAATTCATCCACACAGGGTCAGAGAGGCATGAGTGCTGTCCCCATTGGCAGGCAACCAATAATCATGCAGAGTTCTGCCAACAGTAAATTTAGTTTTCCCTCAGGAAGAGCTGGAATGCAAAATGGTAATTGTCAGGCAGAATTCATAGTTCACCAGAACGTGGTGTCTGGAAATTCAGTGAGTCGCCAGCCACCCCCATACCCCATGAATCCAACTAACAGGCAGAGTCCTACAGCACTACAGATGCAATCAGGAGGATCTGCTCCTCCTTCAGCATACACCAATGGGAATCTTCCTCAGGCAATAATGGTGCCAAACAGAAATAGTCACAACCTGGAACTTTACAACACAAATGTAGCTGGAATACCTGCGTCCTGGTCGCAGCCTTCCCCTGTGCAGCCGCAGTCGTCACCGGGCAATGGGCACGACATGCCTACGTGGCAGCCCAGTGTTCCCATGCGGTCAAACTCCTTCAACAACCATCACAGCAGCAGGCAGGGTCACTCTGGCAGCTCCCAGCCTTCAGCCACCACAGTGACAGCCATAACGCCAGCTCCCATTCAGCAACCGGTGAAAAGCATGCGTGTGCTGAAACCAGAGCTGCAGACTGCCTTGGCACCCACTCACCCTTCCTGGATGCCGCAGCCCGTGCAAACTGTTCAGACCATTCCCTTCTCCGACAATCCCTCTACCAATATGGCAGTGATGTCTCCTGTTGCGGAGGCTCCAAATTACCAGGGTCCCCACCACCTTACCCTAAACACTTGTTACATCAGAATCCTTCTGTCAATCTGTATGAGGCAGGACCCAAGCTCAACAAGGAGGAGCCACCTCCTTTATCCAGGGAGGATGAGAATGAAAAGAATTACGAATGTGTTGATTCAACAGATAAAGAAAAGAAACAAATTACAACCTCACCTGTTCCTGTTAGAAAAAACAAGAAAGATGAAGAAAGAAGAGAGTCTCGTATTCAAAGTTATTCCCCTCAAGCCTTTAAATTCTTCATGGAGCAGCATGTGGAGAATATACTCAAGTCACACCAGCAGCGTTTGCATCGGAAAAAACAATTAGAGAATGAAATGATGCGGGTAAACTCTTCCTTCTTTCTAAATCTATGGCAAACTGTTTCTGTGTTACTTTTATGAGGTATGTCTTAATTGTAGAATTAAACAGTACAGATAAGCAGAACATTTAGAACTGTGGTATTGAAGTCTATTTTTAATCTTTGTATTTGAGATGTGGCAAGTTTCTTCCTTGTCTTGTTTGTGTATTTAATTTTCTTCTTAGAAATTGATTTTTAACTAAGTTCTTTGTGTGTCTAAAGGTAATTCATATGGCCTACATACAGTAAGGCAGCAGATGCAAAACAGTTGTTGCATAAACTGAAATGTAGCTACATGGTTCATAGCTTTTTGTTATGGGTTCTATTTAATCCTGATTTTTGAGTTATAGGCAATATTTTAATGATTTAAAAAATATTTATTTTTTTTAATTTAAGTACTGAAGGTACAAACAGACTGGGGACAAGTGGCAGGCTGGCTAGTGCACTTACACAAACACCCAGTGATATTTTTTACATTCTGCAGTTTGTTACCAGTAGTGATAGTTTTTTTTAAGTTCAAATAAAAAAAACTATTTAAAGGTTAGTTGGGGTTTTCTTAGAATGAAAAAGATCGTTATGTTTTGTCTTAATTATTTTGTAATCTGCACTGTAGATGTATCTGTTTAAACAAGAGCAATTGAAGGGCATAATTATAAAACAAATACATGTGAAATCAACTTTTTTGTGCCTCCATGGAGTCAGTGGTCTACTTGTAGTATTTCACTAGTGTTCTGTTAAACCAGATCAAAAGAGTAAAAACTGAAGCTGACAAGCATATGTCATTTCAAAAGAGAAAACAGTGAGAAGTAGTGAAAAACTAAGATTTGCAGAAAGGTGAAATTGAGATGTGTCACACATACATATTTCTTAAAAATTGTAGTTGAAAGTTTGACATAAGTATGATGTTCCTTTTTATTTATTCTATGAGATTATATATTTGGCTTATACCACTTTCTTGACATGCTGTTTTTTAAATCTCTGTTTTCTTACTCTGAAAATTCTTACTGTAAACTGTAGTCTTTTGTAAGTGTTTGCTTAATCACAAATATGTAAATGTTAGAAAGATTTCGTCCTGGAACTCTTACTAGATCTTTGTTCTTAGTCTTCTCTCTTTCCTTTTTCACTTCACTAACAGCTGATTTAAACTGTTAAGGTGTGGGAAGCTTTCCTGAACTCTGTAGCCTTCATCCCTGTGTAGACAAGTAAGATTCTGAAGCGACAGTGTTTCTTAAGAATAGCATGATCCCTTTTTAGAGGGCTTTGCATGCAATCCTGCATCAAAATTAAGCATGAATTTATTTTGGCTATTGATTTGCAAACTTCACTTTCCCTTCTTACTGTGTTGTGTTCTGTAGTATCTCAGAATTACTTATATGAAAGCACTGTTATAACTTTTCTTGTGCTTTTTAAGCACCTTAGTAGGGGTATTTTATTATATTTATAAACTTAATGCTAGAGTTTTAATAGCTTATGCTAGATTTAAAGCTGGGATGTTTAATTACAGGCTGGAGGGTGGAAGATGGGTTATTGTACTGCAGCAGACCTCTCCTTTTCCATAAGCATACAGGAGAGGAATGCCCCAACAATAACATATGTTTTGGTCCTTCATGAGAAGGAGAAAGGGAAACATGCTCATTATTTATTTTCAGAAAGTTTTAAGAAGATTAAGCAATAATTGAATACCTTCTTTTTACCCCTTTGAATTTTGAAAGAAAAAACCTCAGAATGCATCCCTGTGAAAATAGCTACTTTCACCAGATTCTAACGTATGTGACATATTTCTATGGTGTCAGGTCTCCTAGGAGTTGAGTGGTCTCAAAAATGTTTGATTTAGATGTGTGAGTTTGGTCAAGAGTTATAGTAGGTGTCTTTCCTGTAGAGAGAAACTTAAGTCATTAGTTAAGGCACAGCAAGATGAGAAGGGAGCAAAATGAGAGCAAATTGTGTGATGATAGCAAGTAAGGAAACTTTTGGTGTCTGACGTTTTCTTGAAATAATTGGAGATACATGTGCAGAAAAGTTTATGCAGCTGGTAGTTTGTTAATTTTTGGTAAATTCTGAAACTGAGGAGAGTTCTAGGGAAAATACAGCAATTCAGAGAGCAAGTTTGGAATTTGCATTTTGTTTGGTGGATGACAGGGAAAAACGAAGGTGAGTTGAAGCCATGACATTGCAGCACTTGGGTTAGTTTTTTACAATGAAACTGTTCAGATGCAAGAGCAAGAGAGCAGGTAGAAGAAAACAAAGCTACAAGGGTTTAGGAGACTCTTTGTATGTCTTGCAGTGATTAATTATTGTGTTGAGTCTTACTCCTAGGGGGTTGTTGCCATCTGGGTTTTATTCTTTACCAGCTTTTTCAGTGATGGGTGGGTTTCAGTTGTGTCAAGTGGGTCTGTACTGAGGCAGACTTTAGGGCTCAGATGGGCCTTAGGAAGGTGACCCACCATTGTCTGAACTGTACCAGGCTCAGGTCTTCAGTTGTTTTCTTGACATTTGTAAGTCTTAAAAAAATCATTCCTTCTGTGTTGAAGAGTGCCTTAAGCCTGTTCGTTCATAGAAAACTTTAGATGTTTCTATCTTGGAAAACAGTACACAGATATTCACGTGGTAAGACAATTTTTTTGATTCAAAATGTGTAGTTGAGCCCATTTCCCACAGCAGTCTTCAGAGTACAGCTAACCAGTCCTAACTAGTGCCTGTCTGATGTCTACAGAAATTTTGTCTCAAATTTGAGACAGCCTTCCCCACTTAAATCTTACCAAATTTGTATAACTTGTGAAATTCACTTGGGTATGCATTTTCCTAATTGCATCTCCTCTGCATCTATTTTTGCTGTGATGCCTGTAAGAAATTTTCTGTTTTCTAACAGTATTTTCTTTAACAGTTGACATATAGTAACTTGTGAAAGCCTTTTTAAGATACTGAGTGATATCTAATTGGAGTTTTTTTGCCTTTTTTCTCAGTCACGTTTTGTTTCAAGTTACGTTGGAAGTCAGGCGAGGCCAAAGTCATCTATTAACATACAGTCTATACAGGCCTAGACTATTTAGTCCTGCTGATGGTCCTGAGTCTGCTATGCAGACAGTATCTCAGATATTTGGGGCTTTAAAGAGATGGAAGCAGCAAGATCTGGTATCAAGAATTGATACCAGTGACAGTAAGAAATGGAAAGCTTTAGAATAATGCTTGAGTACAGTTGTGATGTTTGCAGGGGTTCAGTGTGGCCATGTTTGAGTTTATGATCCATGTCCATGAAAAAATAGGAAGTATGCTATAGGTTGAGCTTGCAAGACATTGGTGTGGATTGGTGATTTCAATGCCAGGTAGGCAGATAAAATAATTGAGATGCTGTGAGAAGGCAGCATGTAGTAATTTGAAAATGCTGTCAGTAAACAAAATGAAGGAATGGACATCAAGCTATGTGGGGATAGTGTCATTGAGAAAAAAATATAAAAAATTGAAGAGAGATTCTATTCACATTAAAACAAAGAAGGATTATTCTGAGCCCAGGCCCTGAAATTTGCCAAGAAAAATGGCACCAAAATGGAATGGGACTCTCAAGGGAATTGAAACCAGCAAAAATGTACCAGGAGGATGTGCAGGTGGGAGTTCAATGGTAGTGATCAATGTGGTTGTTATAGATAAGGGTTTCCACACTGTAGGGGATGAGTTGTGTGTGGCCTGTGAGTGTTTCAGCTGTCAGAATGTTGGTAGCATTGGCTGGACACCATGGATGTTCGGTCAAGATAGGGATATGTACACAGGTGGGAGACAAGAGAAGATCCTTTCGGGAGGAGTGAGCCACTTCAAAAGAAAGTGCTCTGCTCAGCTGGTTCCTAGGTAGAGTGGAGAGCAGTGGGGAGAGTGTGAGCAAAGTCTTGTTAGAAAGGGGTGTGTTTATATGATAAGCAGGGATATCAGGTCCAGGCTGGTGGCAGAGGCATGGACTTGGTGTGGGTGGGCAGTAGGAAGCAGTGCCAGTAGGATCTGTTTTGGGTAGCTACACTTGGAAGTGAGAGAGTGAGAGGGAGTGCATACTCCCTCCTGCAGCTGAAGTTCTAGAGCATGTCAGGAAGTTCAGTGACTTCTGCTCCAGCTAGTCTGCCTTTCCTGTGGCAGCTCCTTAGCCCTCAGCAACTTACAGCTCCTAGACGTGTCTTGGCTTTCTTTAACCCTGTAAAAAGAATCAGGGAGGTGGCTGATGCACACTGTTACTCAGATAATATTATTTGCAGTGTTTTTTATCAGTAATTTGTAAATTACCTTTCTTAAGAATGTAGTAGTCCCTTCTCTAGAACCTCCTGGTGCATGGCACCTTGTGCATTTTGCTGTTGAAAATGATCACATTTTAGTTTTTTAATCACTCTGTGTTTTCATAGAATCCTAATGTGTAAATTATACAAAACCAAATCCTTAAAGTATTATTTCTTGTGCTGTGTATAAGTATTTGGTTTGCTTTGCCTAAGCCTTGTAATTAATTATGAGAAGATTAAGAGTACTGTTCACTCTTCAGATTTAACTCTGTTTGCTGCACAGGTTGGATTGTCACCAGAAGCCCGGGATCAAATGAGGAAAATGTTGTGCCAGAAAGAGTCAAATTACATTCGTCTAAGAAGAGCTAAAATGGACAAGTCAATGTTTGTAAAAATTAAAACCCTGGGAGTTGGTGCATTTGGAGAAGTTTGCCTAGCAAGAAAGGTGGATACTAATGCTCTATATGCAACAAAAACTCTGAGGAAAAAAGATGTCTTGCTTAGAAATCAAGTTGCTCATGTTAAAGCTGAGCGGGATATCCTTGCAGAAGCTGATAATGAATGGGTGGTTCGCCTGTACTATTCATTCCAAGATAAGGACAATTTGTACTTTGTAATGGACTACATTCCAGGAGGTGATATGATGAGTCTCCTAATTAGAATGGGTGTCTTTCCAGAAAATCTGGCACGGTTCTACACAGCAGAACTGACGTGTGCAGTTGAGAGTGTTCATAAGATGGGCTTCATCCACAGAGATATTAAACCTGACAATATCTTGATAGACCGTGATGGTCATATCAAATTGACTGACTTTGGGCTCTGTACTGGTTTTCGATGGACCCACGACTCAAAATACTACCAGAGTGGTAAGAGAGATACAAGTATTGTTTACAAGGAATTAAATTAAAAATGAGTAGAAAGATGACTGCTGTTTCCTTTATGAGAAGGTTTAAGTAAGCTTTTCAAAATTCTGTTTGATTACTTAAAACAACAGCTGAAGAAAGAGTTGGAGCAAAAGAGAAATCAGTTTTGAGAGTGGTAAAATACAGATTATGTCATAACTTGTTTTTAGTTTCCAAAAATAAAAACATACCTTCAAAAACAAGGTTTTAATTGCTTTTGGTTAGGTTTTCTCAAAATGTCACATATCTTAGGCCAGACTGTTACACAGTCTCTGGTGAGAAGATAAAGATTTAAAATCTGATTTTATTTTTTTATGATTTAAATGTTAGAGGTTTTATGTTTACCTAAGTGTAAAAACAATATGCACCCTATACACCCAATGTAGCGATGTTAGGAAAAATCTGAAAAGTATCAAGATTGGTATTTTCTCATAGTTATGTCAAAAATTAACTTAAAAAAAATTGTGTCCTCAGAGGTTGGTATTTTATATCATAAACAAAAATCATGATCTTGATGTTGATTTCTGTTTCAATGCTCAGGTTGAGCATCGAAACTGAAACAGATTCTGTCTCGTAATACGAAATGTCAATGGGTAAAGGAAATTTCATATTAGATAAGAACTAAAGTAATCATCCTCAACTTTGCCATCCTTGTGTCACCGCGTGCAGGTGATCATGCCCGTCAGGACAGCATGGATTTCAGCAGCGAGTGGGGTGACCCGGCGAACTGCAGGTGTGGGGATCGGCTGAAGCCGCTGGAGCGCAGGGCTGCACGGCAGCACCAGCGCTGCCTGGCCCATTCCCTGGTGGGCACGCCCAACTACATTGCACCAGAGGTGTTGTTACGAACAGGTAATGAATGCATTTTTGTGCTGTGCTCTCACTGCGAAGTAACTGGTATTCAGGTGTCCTGCTTCACCTTTCCCACACTCCTGCTTTTCCCAAGGATGCGATATTTTAACAGAAAAAAAAAATTAGTTGTTAATATGGAAATCTTAAATATTGAATAGAATTGAATTCTCTTGTGAACTTTTTTGTTCTCAGAAGTTCAAGATTAAGACTATACAAAGGCTCGACTACCTTATTTGAATTTTATTTCAGGTTACACACAGTTGTGTGACTGGTGGAGTGTCGGAGTCATTCTCTTTGAGATGCTAGTGGGGCAGCCTCCATTCCTGGCACAAACACCACTGGAAACACAAATGAAGGTAACTTTAGAAGTCTGGTATTAGCAGTCTGAAAAAACTTGAAATTTAACACAGTCTTGCTAATTTGCAGTGGAAACAAAGATGATGTTTGAGAGCGCTGCCTATCCAAATATGTTATAAACTATGGAGATTTTAAACTTTACATTTCTGTGGAGGTGCACTTAATTTATAAGGAGACTTCTAGAATCACATTTGTAACTCATCTGGTCGTCCAGTAAACATGCCAACTAAAAATCACATCACATCTCAGCCTTTCACTGCTTGTATCTGTTCCAGTTGATACTCCCCTTCCCCTTTCCTCTTCTAGTATCTGTATCCTTTTCCCCCCTCTTGGCTTTCATACCTGTTTGCCTGCACAGGGTTTCCTTTGGTTGTACCTGCAGGTGCTTAGCATGGGAACGTGGAGGAGCAGCAGCAGCAGACTGCCTGCTCAGGGCTACTGTCAGCTTTGGTCCTTTCTGCCCTGAGCCCCTGCTGTTTCAGAGAAGGCATCAAGGCAGTCTTCTGCAGGTGTCATTTTTGCAAAATTGTGTTCAGGTGGCTCAAATGTAGTTGAGTATTGATTTTTTTTTTTTTTTAACTTGAAGTCTGTTAATCTTTACAGTACATCATGAAACTCATCTGCCTCACCTTTTTAGGATTGTAAGCCATGTGCCTAATCTCAGGTTCCAGGTGCTGGATTTTATGGTATCTTTGTCAGTTTATAGCAGGGGTTTTCCATGCCAGACTCTGGCTTAGATTTGGAATGTAAATAAACTTTACCTGCATTTTGCCAGATTTCCAGACAAAATACTCCTTGTGTTTCTGAAAGAACAGCTTCATGTTTTCCCCTCTACTGTGAAAAACCTTACACATACTGGATTATTTCTTTGTGGTAATTTGTTTTGTTTTGTTGTTTTAATGTGCTTTTCCTTTTTGTGAAATTATAAATAAATAACACATCTTTTTACTTTTAAGGTTATCAACTGGCAAACTGCACTTCATATTCCACCTCAGGCTAAATTGACTCCAGAGGCCTCTGACCTTATTATTAAACTATGCCGAGGGCCAGAAGATCGTTTAGGCAAAAACGGTGCAGATGAAATAAAAGCTCACCCATTTTTCAAAACAATTGATTTTTCAAGCGATCTACGGCGACAGTCTGCTTTCTACATTCCCAAAATTGCTCATCCTACGGACACGTCAAACTTTGATCCAGTCGATCCAGATAAATTGTGGAGTGATGATGATAAGGAGGGGAACAGAAATGATACCCTTAATGGGTGGTACAAAAATGGAAAACATCCTGAACATGCTTTTTATGAGTTCACCTTCCGAAGGTTTTTTGATGACAATGGCTACCCTTACAACAATCCAAAGCCCATTGAGTATGAATACAGTAGTTCCCAAAACTCAGAACAGCAGTCAGATGATGATGATGATGATGATGAACAGGCAGGTAGAAGAGTTCAGAGTCGTGATCTGGTTTATGTTTAGCAGAAGAATAAAGGTCAAAAATTAAATAATCAAGTTTGCAGCTATAGCTTTTGAAAAGTCTCTTCCTTTAAGAGAATTGAAAGAAGATTGCTAGGGTAAATATGTGCACGCTTTTTTTTTTTAAATGCTAAGAAATTATTTCTTCACTTTCCCTCTCTGTACATTTTCTTTCCCCAGAATACAGGGAAATCCTTCTCAAAAATTAATTTATTCCAGTAATGTTAATTGTTTACTTTATAAGAGATTTGATGTTAGGTAAAAAAAAAGTCACTTGAATATTTTTATTAGTCCTCTGTACTCTAAGTACTCAAAATAGGAAATAGTGATTTTTTTTTTTTTTCCTAAGATGCCTGGTATATATTTATACATATATTGAATAATTTTAGAGAACAAATCTCTGCTTCAGAATTTTTAATCACAGTTTTTCCATGCATTGACCAAATATAAAACCGACTTTATGCTAGTAAAGTTCTCTGATAAAAAAAAAAAAGGCTGCTGTACCCTCACTTCTCACTGTATTTAGCCTTATTATTCAGAGTGTTGAAAAAACAGCCACCTATCTGCTGAAATGTTTCCAGCTGCTGTGGGAGTGGCCTAGTTCTCAGCTTTGAAACAAAAAAGTGTCAGTCTGCTATAGTATGATCGTAAGATGATAAAACATTAGAACTAGTATTTTATTAAATAGTAATTGGATTTGATATTAGTAACACTGTAGCGTGGGACTGGTACTCTTAAAGCAGGACTGCTCACTCAGAAACAACTTGATTGTCTCCTGTCATCAGTTCTGCTATAGATGTAAGACGAAAAGAAGCCTTAGAAACAACACTTTCTGAAATGTAGTTCAGTTTTCTGACTAAAACTGTAAAGTGTGTACAGTTCTGCTTTAGTTGAAATTTTTAGTTTGAAAAATAAATTTTAGAGTAGTGTCTTTATGATAAATTTGAGATAGTAATGGGAAAAGATTTTAAATTATGACTTTTGAAACTTGTTGTGGAGACCCATTTCCCTTGGCTGGAACAGTTTTCCTCTTGATTACACAGACACTGAGCAGAAGGGCTGTGCACGTGTCTGCCTGAGCTGGCAGTACAGTTTCAGTGCTCTTTCACAGCCCAGTTCAGAACAGAATTAGGAACTTACAGCTGTGCCTGCTGCCTTCTGCATTACCGTTTCCATAATTTCCAGCAGCAGATGCTCAGGTATCTCCTCGGGTCTCATGGTGGGAGGGTACTGAGCCTATTGAGGTTATGTGGAGTAGGGATGGGAGCATCACTCTAAGCAGCTTCCCTGAGACAAGACCAGGAGTTAGTGTTGAGACGCAGAAAGTTATGTTTTTGTCTCTATCCTTTTTTTTTTTCCCAAAATAAACACAGTGGTAAAAAAATGCACTACTTTTAGTAAACTTAATGTCTTTTGAAACATTTCTTCCTTGGAATTGAATTCCAATGGATAATCTAATAACATACATGTAAGCATTACTGCTTTCCTAAATTATTATTCGTGCCATTGCACTGGCATGTCAACTGTCTGAATTAAATTGGTGTTCATAGCTGTTCTTGCAGCAAACATCAGTTACCAGTTTACTTTTCTCACCAAGTTGTTTTGTTTGTTTATGGCCATTTGTTCTCTTTCTGTGCTCCAGTTCAGTGTCTCTCTTTGTGCCAGTGCAGCTGTCTCTAGTACTGTCCTAAATACTGGATCAGCAAAGAAAGTGCATCTTGGTTAGCTTTTGGAGTTTCCTTTCTTGTAAGTGTGGTCATTTGAAAACTCAGTTTCTAGTGTGGTCCAAAAATGATTTATATTGACATAATTGAGGAACTGCAGCAGGTCGGCAGTGAGGAAACTTCTCAAACATACTTTGTTACAGAAGAAAATGTTTGTGGAAGTTCACCCCTCTACTGTGAAATGTGTATAATGGTTAGAAGATGGTTATGAGAAGTTGCTTTCTCAAACAGGTAGTTAGTTGCTTTCTATAATGAAAACGAGTTTGCAGCTTAATAAAACAATTCCTGTTCTGCCTTTCCCACAGCTGTTGAAATAGAGTAGCTTTTAAGATTAATTTCTTTTAGCTTAATTATTATAAAATGGCTGCAGTGCATAACTACTCCATTTTATATATTATGTATAAAAGATTGCTTTTCATGTAAATAAACCTTTAAAGATTATCCTCCTTCATAGTAAGTATCCCAGTAAAACTGGTCTACTTGTCTTGGAGCAAAGTATAATATATTGCTGGTTAAAGGTAATTTAATCAAGCCTGCCTCACCATTTTTGAAGTGTGCAGAGAAAATAATGTCAATTCATTAAATTGACTCTTAAAATTGCCTTTTCATCTGAGTATGTATCTCTTCTGCCTGCACTATACTATGGTGTATTCCTGTTTAATACTATCACTGATCTTAGGCAATTTAAACATAATTCTAAAAAATGATAAAAAAGTGTCCCGTAAAGGCACCATTGGTCTAAAAAGAAAAACCAATTGCTTTTATTAAAGAAAATTATTGATTGTTTTAAGCACATGTGCATGTACTGAAATACTAAATACTCTTTTGCCTTTTAAAAAAAAAAAACACAGGAAGTGCTCACATCTTTAGAATTTGGTAGGTGCTTCTGGCATTTTCTAATACCATGTGTTAGAAGTTGTAATGTACCTTGTTTGAATTTTTCCACCTTTATGCTGCAGTATTATGTATTTCCTTAAAAAAAGTGCAGTTCGTTACAGTCCAGGTTCTCCTCTGAGAAAGTTAGTTACAAGTGAATGTTGTCACAACTCTCCAGCATGCTCTGCTGTACCCATGTTTTGAAACTTGATGTTTCATACATAGATTCAGAGTCTGTTGGGATTCTTCATAGTTGCTGCTTAAAACATGGGTGTTTCACTGGTGACCTACGATGGGGATTGGTTTGTACAGGCAGTGGAGGAGAGGCTCCTAGCCAGCAGCTGTGGAATTCTGCAGTAAGTTTTAGTTCAGGTTACTTTTTCTTTGTAAAGCATGAAAACAAGTTTCTCTTTTATGTGCCCTTGTATACATATTAATTGTATTTATAAAATGTTCTATAATCCTATAACTTGTACTGTAAATACTATTTGATATTCAGTGGCATTCTATCCTCGGGCAGGCCCTCTTGCTGTATCTTTTCTATCCTCAATTTGTAATAGAATCTATAGAATATATGGCTAGAAAGTCTCTTTGAGACTTGATGTATCTTCCGCTGTTTCAAAAACTGTGAGTGGGAATGATTTATTTAGACTCCTTTTAATATTGTTCAGCTGATAGGCAGTGCAGTGCGTGGGTTCTTAGATGATGCTGCTGTCACTGAAGATACTATTAGGCTTTCGTTTCAGATGTTGTGGGTGTTTCAGATCAGACCTTTAAATCCATTTGCTTTATTTCAGCCAAAGCAAAAAGATAATGAATTGGGTCAATGTCATAGTAAAATGTTTGAATGCCTTAAGATGCTCATGATAAAGGCACTGTTCAAGTTTACTGATTTATATATATCAATATAGATATATATAGACATATTCTGTGTGTATATGTATATATAATGTCTTTTTTGTATTATAAGACTGTCAGTTCTTTTGGATTCTCCAATTAAATACATAGACCATCCCACAATTCTGCGTAAGCGGATCATTAATTTATTCTGTGTCTAGCTAGTAAACTTGATGATCTCACATTATCTCATGGCCATAGTAAGTTATTCATTGCTTTTGAGTGTTCTTTACTTGTCTCGATCATGACCTGGGCATCCCGTTTTGCCAGGTCTCTGCATTCCTGCAATCCAGCTACATGTGTGCCATGTGATCTCTGAATGCCTGTTGGCACATTTAGGTTTTAGGGGCTTATGGGGTAGTGGCTTGGACCATGATCTCCAAGATTCCTGATGTTCATATGAAATGAAGGTGCATCTTTGCTGTCTTTTCCAGTAGGTACACTGGAATATCCATCCCCTTTGTCTAGGAGTGCCAGGTTTCCAGTTTTTCAATGCCCAGCAGTTGAGAAGTGGAGGCTTCCTTGCCCCTGCTGTCTGAACACACAGCATGTGTGTTTGACCTGGGGGTGGGATGTGAGTGGCTGGTTGCACTGGCACCTTCTTAAAAGTTATTTCAGAATAAGAGAAAGAACTTCAGCTCTTGTGAGCAGCCTAACCGCTGAATTACTGGCTGCTGGTAGTCAATGACTTTCCTGAGTTAAAGAAACTATTCCTATTTTCTCAGAATCGTTTTCTGTAGTGTAACACTTGATGGACTAATAAACCCCACACTGAATGTTTACAAGAAGTGAAAATCACATTTTTATTTTGGCTGTTCAAACATGAAATGTAAACACTAGTTGCCCAATTGCATTTAGTTTTCTGTCCTCCTTTGCATCCCTCTTCTACAAGTCCCGTTTGTGCTGCAACGCCTCTACTGTTTAACAACAAAATGGCACAAGTGTAACAGCTGGAATGCTATTGTACTTGGCTGTCACTTCATGTTTGTAACCTGCTCTCAAAAGTATACATGTTGATGTTCGAGAGTTCAATTTGTTGGTGTTCTTTCCATGTCCTCTACTGCCTCTTTCATAAAAATAAGTAAATCTTATGAATTACTGTTGTAATTATTATTTATTATGCATACATTATGTACTATGAAGCTGTTCCTTAAGTGGACAACGTATTACAGCTTCCATCTGTATGTCTTTGTGAAAATCCCCTTTAAGTGCACATCTCAAATGCTCATGCAGAAACTAATGTATTATTGGAGAGACTGAGTTATATCCTAATTCTGCTACATTTCGGGAGGAGGTAGCAGAAATACAGCACCATTTTTTATTCATCAGCCCACCTACAAAGGGAAGAAAGGAAATTCCTCCAGCTCTCATCAATCCAATGATGTGATGCACTTAAAATTTTAGAAACTCAGCAGCAGCTTCCTGTGTCTTTACAACTGAAGTAATGTAGCAATGAATGTTTTAAACATAGACACTCCTTAAAGGGATAGACTAAAACTGCCAGTTTAAGAATGGGTAGAAACAGAACAACAAGACCAGTGAGCATGGATGTGATATACTTAAAGGATGACATACTGCTGTGGGGGTTTGGATTTCACCCTGAAGGACTATCCTAAACCTCCCGCATTGTGCCCAACCTTTAGATCCTATTTGTTGCTAAGCAGCTGAGTCTGTTTAAACAGGTGACGAGGTACTGCTCCATCAGAGACACTTAAGGGCAGTTTCCTGGTCTGTCTCTGCTCAGCAGGTTTCCGTCAGCACTCTCAGATGTGTTTTCTTTCCCAGAACAAAATCATCCATGAAAGTTTGAAGAGGTGAAGACGAGTCACAAGTAAAGAACATGTAGATAAAAGTGGGTGCTTGCTATTCACTCGGCAAAACTCGCATTTGGGAGTTACGGAAAGGAAACAGCCGAAGGGAGGCCTTCGACCACCAAAGCAAGAGCTCAGGTAGGTTTTGCGGAGCGGGGAAATTTGTGTTTTTAACCTTCGAGTAACGATGGCAGAGAGCTGTTTTCGCACAAGCATTGGTGGTTCAGTGGTAGAATTCTCGCCTGCCACGCGGGAGGCCCGGGTTCGATTCCCGGCCAATGCAGTTGCTGTTTTGTTTTCTCGCCTTTTTTTTTTTTTTTTTTTTTTTTTCCCCGCTACGCTTACAAATCTAAAGCCAAACCAGCTCTTCCCTTTTAGTAATAACACACAGACACCAACTCCTTGTCGTCCCGGCTGGGCGGACCTTCTCCCCCGTCCCACCGAGCTGGAAGTGACGCAGCCGGATTTGCCTTCAAAAATTGCCGGCAGCGGCGGCGGGAGGAGGCGGCGGGCAGGGCCGGGGCGGGGCGGGGCCTGCGCCGCTGCAGGAGGAAGGGGGCGGAAGAACCGAAGGGGTCCTGGCTGGTGCCGCCGGGAGCTGGTGCTGCCGCCGCGGGTGCGAGCTCCGGAGAGGAGTAAGTGAGCGAAGGGCCCCGCGGGTCCGCCCCGGGCCGCAGGGACAGGCGGGCCCGCGGCGGGGGCGATGGCCGCGTGGCGGGGCCACCCCGAGGGGCTCCGGCTGCTCCGTCCCGCGGCCGGAGGGCGAGGGGCCGCGGGGGCGGCTGTCGCGACAGCCGCGACCACGGAGCTCGTTCCGCGAGGGCGGTGCTGCGGCTCACACGTGCTCGGCGCCGCACGGGGCAGCGCCGTCGGCAGCAGCCGCTGCCCGCAGGTGCGCGGCCGGTGCTCCCGGCCCCCGCGGCCCGCCCGGGTGGGCTGCTGGCGCGGAGCGCTGCTTCTGTGGCTCCCTTCACCCGCCGCCTGCTTTTTTGGTTTGGGGGCTTTTTTGGTAATGTGCAGTAATCTGCAATGATACAGGTTTTCTCTCCAGACGGAGAAGAAGCTATAGGCAGCAATTCCCGGTATCTCTTCAGCCGAGGTCCTCTCTAAACTCCAGAGAAGTTTGTTAGTTTAACATTGATCATAAAAAAGGATGCCAGCCCCCGTGAAGTGCGAAGAAAGTAACCTGTGTAGTAAAGTCTTCTGAAAGGCTTAGCCTGGAAAGCATAAAATCATATTCCACCAGTGTATCTCTACCTAGGGATTGATTTTTTTTAATGTTTTTTATTTTGCACGAACTGCCAGCTATACTTGTGTTTGTGGCTGCTGGTGGCTCTTTTGCTACCGTTACTGTTAAGTACAGCAACTGCATAAGAACCATTTTGTTTAGCATCCAGTAAGTCTGGCAACTCTTCTTCCCATGTAATCAACACAATCACTTGTTGATGCCAAATGTTGCTGGCCATGGATGTTATGAGGTATTAAAGATTTAAGGGAACTCGGAGGTGATGCAGGCCACGTGTCATCAGTAAAAGCCGATTCCTGAAAGCTGTTACTTTGTGACGTTTTTTTCTCATCTGGCTTGCCAGGAGAACTTTGCAAATATTACACAGTTCCTTTGATGTTAGAGCCTGTATAGCAGGCTGAAATAATGGAAACATTTGCGCTCTGCCAAAATTCAGGCTTCTGGCTTAGTCCACACATTAAGGTTGGAGTGAAGAACTCCTTGGAAATATTTTCCATCAATGGCTCGCGCTGTTCTTAGAGTCAGCAGGTCCACCACAGTAATTGACACACTCCAATGTTGATATTCACTTTTAATATCTGCATATCGATCTCTTCTTTTATTTTTTAAAGTTCAGGGGACTTCTTTATATTTCAGGATTGATTCAGTGTTTCTCGATTCTAACATACGATTGTGAGCAGAAATTACTTACTGTCATTTCTACTGATGATTTCTTGAAGTTATTATGGAAAACATGAAGTATCCACAGTGTTTTCTTAATAATGGTTAAGCTGGTATCTTTCAAATGAAATATAAAAATTAGTTCCAAAACCTCATTCTCTCAAGCTGTAGGGATCTTGAACTTTTGTTAGGTTCAGCCCTTGCTGGACTTGGCTGTTCTATACTCTAGAAATATTTTAGGTCCTTGGAGCAAATGTTAAAATGTATTTTGTAACTTGAGATGAATGTAATTTCAGGAACCTTCTATACTCACAGCTGGTGTGAAGTCTGTGTGTTTGTACACAGTGAAGAATTAAACTTGCAAGACAAAGTGTGGAGGTTATTTTCCTTATATCCTGTTCACTGTAAACTTTATGAGCTCTTCACTGTTTCAGTGGCTGTTGGAACATAGATAACTTCACTGGTCATGATTCATGGAAAGGTCATGGCTGATAAGTGCAGACCTGCTGCTTTGACATCCTGTTACATGATAGCTCCAAGTATTTGTAAACACATGTGATATTGCTAAGTATTTGTAAATACTTTAAAAATTATTAAGTAGTGCGGCATCAGTTTTGTGAGAGTTTTAATCCCTTCAGTTCTCGTTTAACTCTGGATTTGTGTGTAGACACGCCTCTCCCATGTCTTCCACTCTGCTGAGCTGCCCCAGTCTATTGTCATCTTCTGCCACAAACTTCAATCTACTTTCAGAGTAGTGCTCTAGCTCTTCTTTTCCCCCCTAGTGCTGCTTTACCATCTTCACTTACAAGTGCAGCAGACCCATGGACTCTCATTAGTGTATCAGCTCTGACACTGCCTGAAGTCAAGTGGCAGCAGCAGTGGTGTGTCCAGACATAAGCAGAGCCAGCCAGCAGCTTTTTATGCCTCACTTGTACTCAAGAGCCTTGTATTTGGAAGCCACTTCAAGCTTTTTGCTCTCATGAGTCAAGATGAAGCAACAATTTAAATTTGTTTTCTAGTTTGAACCAAATTATCTTGCATTTTCAATAGCACTGATGAAACTGGTAGATTCCAATAGCATTATAAACCTGAGTAAGCACCTTCTTTTTCTTGTCACAAGTTGCTAGCTTATTCTGCTTACATGTCTGTTTCTACTTTCTGTCCTTACATTCTCTACCCTTTCTAACCTGAAAATGTCATTCACTCTTTTATTACATGCAGTGCTATCCTTTTGGTCCCAGGCTTTCATATGTTTCTTTTGTTTTGTTTTGGGTTTTTTTTTTGTTGTTTGTTTGTTTTAAATTCTAGTTGTTTTCAGATTTCCAGATGAAAACTATTCTTACAAATTTTTCTCTTTCTGTATACATAAAGTTGCTGTTCTGCTTGGATTGCTTTACAGCATTCAGTGTAAAGAAGTTATCTCTGACTTCCCTCTGTATTTAAAAGTCTAGTTTGGTTTTAGTAACTTGCTATTACTTGATTTTTAAAATGTCTATTAGCATCTTACTCAACTTGTGATTTCAGTAGTGTTAGTCATCGGTCTGAATTCTCAGGACAGGCAAACAGGTGTATCTGGTAGGATGAGCAGGAGTGGAAAAGCCTGCTCCTAAACACAGCAGGGAAAACTTTGTTAACATCTGTGTGATGATCCATACAGCAGTTAACAAACATCTCCTGGCTCTTCCTCCTGTGTTTAAAACCAATACAACTCCCAAGCCAAACTTGTGTCTCCTAAGCGTAATTAGCCTGGTATTTGTTAGTCTTTGTAGATGGTGGTCACATTAACTGTATCAGCTTGTCGACACCGTGGCCAGCCGGGCGAGCCCCTGGCCAGAGTGTGATTACACCCTGTAGGTTCTGTGGTAGCAGGTTTCCTGCTCAGCCCCACGGGTCCCCTCTGCAGGGAGAGGTGTGGGCTCGCAGGGGCCTGTCCTCAGCTCCACTGCTGACAGAGTTTTGCTGTTCTGGACTGAAAATTTTGACAGCAGCTATTTGCTCCAAGGGAAGCTGGGGAAAGGAGGAGGAAGGAAGCAAAAAAAAGAAGAGGATGTTGGCTCAGGAATGCCTGAGCTGTGTTTCTATGCATGAAACTACTTGGGAAGGGGACAGAAAAAAGGAATGAAAGCCCTAAAATATTTGATTTGTACTTAGCAGTCCCTCTTTACAATGGAGAACTCACATTTTAGCAATAGGTTGGCAGGTGTATGCAAAGAGTGGCTTCTGAAACCTCTGATAATGCGACTGAACTCGACCCTGACCTGGTCTTGAAATATATCGAGTCTTAAGTCTGTTTATTGTAGTGCCTCTTACATTCTTTAAATAGTTGATCTGTGTCAAGTATGCTTCATCCCAGGGCTTAGCTGGAATTGCTTGTCTGCAGTTGCTTCTTCCTGGCACTGCATACAGGTACCAAAATAAGAGCAGGATGACACTCTTGCAGGTGTGGGTTTTTTTGTTGATTTTAATGTATTCTGTGCCTGGTTAAGAAATTATGAGGAGAGTGGGGAAATTCTTGGTGTGTAAGAGACAAGAAAGTGAAGACAGCATGAGTATCTTAGAGAAGAAGGGGATGGGGTGTATAAGACACTGACAACATAAGACAACTGCTCTATGGCCAGTGGCACTGCAAAGGATGAGTATACTTCTACTGTACTTGTATAAATAATACTTCTGTGCTATTCTAACCTAAAAGAGCAGATTCTGTTAGTGCTCCCAAGTGGAAATAGTCAGTCTGTGATGTTCACTCCAAAAAACCACAAACAAGCACCACTGACAGGGAAAAACAGTGTGGTTTGAACAATATGTGAAATAAAATGTGTAGATTCAACACTAAATGTTTAATTGTGGCTTTTGCTTACCTTTCAGTCATAACTTAAACAGCCTTGATGTTTTTCAGGGGTTTCTTTTTAGGTGTAAGAATAAAGGTGATAGGAAGGTGCAAGCTGGGCATGGAATGTGGATATTTCAAAGCAACATTAAATAGAATTGAAGAATTCTAAAATCAAGTTAATGGGAGGATAGTTTCCAGTTTTCCACAAGGCAAGATCAGGCTATTAAAACTCACATGCACGGAATGTTAAGGCAAAAAAAAATTAGTGAAACATAATGCGTTAGGAAGAAGGGCTTTGATTTATTGCTTGTTTGGTGTTTTTTGTAGGATTTTTATTTAAACCACACAGCACAGGCCAGGCACAGTAAAATACTAATTTATCGTAGTAGAATTAAGAGGTAAGGAGAGTATGCAATTGTGACTTGTAATAATGCATTTAAATATGCATATTTTACATGGGCTTTTTGACAGAATCTCCATGACAAGAAACAAAGCTGTGACGTGAAAAGTTTAATTTCTACTAATATAACATCAATTATCTTTTTGTATGTATGACATTTATTTTAGGCCTTTTTTTTTGTAACCAGTATTTTCTCAGTTTCTATGTTTTGATGTGCCAAATGAGGTAATAAGCATATGAAAATACTTGCAAAAAATTGTTTCAGTACTCGGTTGGTTTTTTTACTTTCTTAATATTTCCTTTTTTTTTTTTTTTTTTTCAGCTTCATGTTGAACATGAGCCTAGTTATGATCATTGAGAATGTGAAGTTGGCCCGTGAGTATGCCTTGCTGGGAAATTATGACTCTGCCATGGTCTACTACCAGGGAGTTCTTGACCAAATGAATAAGTATCTGTACTCTGTGAGAGATACCTATCTGCAACAGAAATGGCAGCAGGTAAATAGCACTTCTCTGGGACATTTCGAGGGAAAAGCATTGAAGTAGCAAGAGTTGCCTATCTTATTGCAAACAAAAATATAAAGATTTGCCCCATTCTCTCATAAACTAGCGTTGCTATATATAGGCTTCGTTTTTGTTATGTAGACTTGTTTAAGTCATCTTTATGACTTCTTCAGTGGCAGACAGGCAGTGGAATGTGGCTCTGAGGAGCCAGGGCACTGTCTGCCTTGACAGCTATGCTGATGAGTGCCCCTGTTATGCTCAAGTTTTTTGGCCTGGTATCATTTGGGTCTTGTTTCCCCTCAATGTTTTAGTGGGACTAAGGTCCTTAATAGCAAGTTGGTAATTTGTCCTTAACAAAAACCCTCTTCGTTTTTTCATTGATATTCTGCCTATTAGGTTGATACTTTTGATTGCTGTTTAGTCTGTTAGGTTCTGTCGTATCTGTTTAATCCGCAAAACTTGTCAAAAGTCTCTTTGGTGTTAAATCCGAAATCTCTTTGTTTGTTCTTTAAATGTGCTGAGGAAGGCAGAAAAACCTACTTAATATCTAATGTGCATAATTATTGTTTATTGAAGTAGAATTAGGAAGCTTGTTAGACCCTGTGGAATCCATCCAGGCATTACATGGGCTTGAACAGAGAGGACTGTTACAAACTTACTTCCAATGTGCTTAATCTATTTTTTTTTTTTTTTTTAAAATCAGGTTTGGCAGGAGATAAGTGTGGAAGCTAAGCATGTGAAAGATATAATGAAAACACTGGAGAGTTTTAAACTAGACAATACTCCATTGAAAGCCTCACAACAAGAATTACCAGCTCACGATGCAGAAGTCTGGTCTTTGCCAGTACCTGCTGAACGTAGGTAAGAGGAAACCTGAAGACCTAAATTAATATTTATCAGAACAAAGTGTGCTTCGACTTCAGCCTGTTGTGGTGTAATTTTTGTTCTTGTACTTGTGTGTAACACTTGCACCAGCAGTTTGACACCATTTGTGTTGTTTTGGAGGTGTCATTTTTAGGCAGCCTAATCCAGAATGTTGTGGTGGTTTTATCTTATATAGTCCTGACTAATGTCAAGCTTCTTCCCCCCACACACTGCTGTCTGAGTTGTTTTTTGCTTTTGAGATTTTATTTCATGTTTGTCTCTGTTGGCATTAATTAACAGTTCAGGATGCTGAAGACATCGTTCTGTGTGTCTGGCAGTTTTTTGGGTTTTTTTGGGGTTTTGTCTTTTTTTGCAAGTAGCTATCTGACCTGGTTCACTGGAGGTTCCAACATGTGCCAGTGGTAGCATGAAGGAGGGGAGAGGAGTATTTGCAAAGCAGATGCAGAACTGTGCATTTTGACAGAAAGTGACTGTTCAATTTCTCTAGCTGTACTGTCAAGTTATTGTTTGTTAATTTTTTCTAAGCTCCATATTACTTCTAGTAATGAAATATACAAAGCAAGGCTTGTTTTAAGCAAGTGGACCCTGAGCTTGTGGCACAGGGAAAATGGATACTTACTATCTAAAAATATCTGTCTTATTCCTGACATGCAGATTTTTAGGTAGAGCAAAATGGCTTTTCAGTTTGATTTGGTTATGTAGTGCTCACCAGTGGCTTTACACTGAGGCTTTTTGCATATGTTACAACTAATTAGACCTTCGCCAGGACCCAGGAAGCGTCAGTCTGCTCCGTGCAGTGATTGCAGAGGTCACAATAATCGTGTAAGTGCAGCTGTCAGAGGCTCTCACCGTCCGTCCTCCCGAAACCCCAGTGATAAAGGGAAGGCAGTCCGCAGCCGGGAAAAAAAAGATCAACAAAATAAAGGAAAAGAGGAAAAGGTAAACTTGCAAATAACTTCATGGAGTTGAGAAACTCAGTTGTGCTTTCTTACTGCTGAGTGCTGTATAAAATGACGTGCCTATAAAATGTTTCTTCAGTTCATGTCAGTGTGCTGATTTGAATCTCACCTTGTAAGGTGTCTTTTCTTTGTGCACAGTGTTGGTTATGCATTAATTAAAAACAAGCAATCGCTCTGGGAAGTTGGGATCTGGTAAATGTATTTGAAGTTGGGCACCGAGAAGATGTTTCCAGGCTCTTCTTGGTGATGCCAAGCAATAGGACAAGAGGCAACAAGCACAAACTGATGCACAGGAAGTTCCACCTGAACATGAGGAAGCACTTTCTTACTGTGTGGGTAACCATGCACTGGAACAGATGGTGCAGAGGGGCTGTGGAGTCTCCCTCACTGGACATACTCAAGAACCATCTGGACAAAATCCTGTGCCATGTGCTGTGGGATGATGCTGTTTGAGCAGGGAGGTTGGACAAGATGACCCACTGTGGTCCCTTCTGACCTGAACCACTCTGTAGTTCTGACATGTTTACTGCAACTTGAAGGCAGTTGTTTAAAATGATACCACTAAATTTCTGAAGTATAGAGCCTGGTGGAGCTCATTCACATGGGACGTCCTTGTGGCTTAATTGCTTTGAGTATAATTTAAACCAAAATTGACTTGCTTCTTCCAAAGCATATCAAAATTTACTTAATTCTTAAATGAGACCCTTGCCGGTTTTTGCCTCTTTTTTCTTTTGAGATATGTTGCTAGCTCCAAACTCTTCTTCAGTTGTAAACATCAAAACCCCAGCATACTTGAATTGTGATCTGTTCTTGGCAGAGTGCTTTAATTTTTTCTTTGTACTCTGGTCTTCATAAATTTAGCAGATGACCAAGGTAAGAGACCATACAGGAAGCAGTAGATTCATAGTTGTCCTGGGTCCAAATAAATCAAATACCCACGCAATAGTTTGTTAGCTTCAGCAATGTTACGTTGTGGCAAGATTTCATGGCTTGTGGGGATGTAATCTACAAGGATGGAATTGTTTAGCTGTGCAATCTTCTACTTTCATTAGGAGCTAAATCAGATTGTCTTTGAGTGATAATCCTCTCTCCATCAGAATATACCCACAGAGAGACAGGATAGGTCTCTTTTTCTCTTTTACAGTTGTTCTGTCATCACCAGTGCTTGCTGATAAATGTTTAAAACCAGGGTACGTCTAGTGCATTTTATTTCCTTTCAGTTGCATGGTCTCTGCTGTTTGAGCCCTTTCAACTATGTAACTCCTTTGCTTCCACTCTGCTGCAGAGCTGCTTCTCTGCTGTTCATGTCCATGCTACTCTATCAGTTAATTAGCTCTGGATTTACCTCTGTGGTCTCCCTGCAGATCACTAGTGCTCATTCCACATAGGGAAGTCATGCTTAATTTTTTTTTTTTTTTTTTGTGTCCCACATACATGGCGTATTTATGACACTTGGAGAATTTGAGATACTCTCAGTGTGACATTTTGTGGCCAGTCTTGCACATTATTTTCCCCTACTCTGTCTCAGTTTCAGATTTCTGTGGGAGAAGAGGCAGAAACTCTTTACACTGGGGTAGGTGTGTGCAGTTTTGATTAGGTACCAAAACAAAGAAACTGCATCAATACAATATGCTGGCTTTGGGGAAAAGGAAATGGAACCAGGACAGTACAGAAATCTGGGTGAAACATAACACATCCATCCTGCAGTGCAGCTGTAATGTGGATGCTTCGTAATTTTCATGCTGATTTATGTTGCCACCTTCTAAAAATATGATGCTCTTGTGGACTTGTGGTAAAAATTCATTAGTAACATAACCATTGTTAGGTATTTACATTTTATATCCTTTATATGTAGAACAAATCCACATCTGAGATTTCAGAGCCTGAACCAAAGAAATTTGATAGTACTGGATATGACAAAGATTTAGTAGAAGCTTTGGAAAGAGATATAATTTCTCAGAATCCCAACATTCGATGGTAAGTTTGAGTACTGCTGCTAGTCTCTTGAGTTGTTTCTGCTTCCTCTCATGTGTTACGACGAGAAGTATTTTAACAGATAAATATAAAAAATACATACAGATTTTCCTGACTGCCTTAAAATAGGCAACTAAACTTCTTATGTAGTTGAAAGCTTCTAGAATTCAAAAATCTTTTTTTCCTCACATGGATTCATATAATAGTTTGGACTGGATGGGACCTTTAAAGATCAGCTAAAGCAGTCCTGTGCCATGGCAGGGACATCTTTCTCTAAATCAGGTTGCCTAAAGTCCTGTCCAACTTAGCTGTACAAAGCTTCTCAAAATTTTCCAAGAGTTCTAAAATCAATTTTTGAGGTGCCCTTTTGAAATGTAAAAGTTTCTAATGTTTGTCAGTGTCTCTCCATTTGAACAGCTGTTTTGCTGGGGCATATCAAGACAGAAAACTGATTAAGGACAAAGTTATGTCAATATAGGAACCTTTTGAAATGTAGCGTGGCCGCTAGTATAAAATACAATCCTGTGCCAGTACCTTTACATAAATGTGTTAAATATTAAACCTTATATAAAGGTTGTTTTGTGTTCTGAATGTTTTCAAGCTTAGGTGGTTTTGTGAGGATTAAATGAGCAAAAGTCTTCTGGCAAATAAAATAGGCTTAAAAAAATGGAGTAGTCCCACAAAACACTTTGTGTGCATGTAACTGTCTTGTATTCCAGTTTAATATTTAAATATATGTTTCAGGTTTTATATTGATTCTTAAATTATGACTTCAGATTTGAAACTAATTCTTCATATAAATGTGTTTTGAAACCAAAATGTTACTTGGGCACATGCTGATAAGAGGAATGCCCTGAAAGGTACTTTCAAGCATATAAGACAGCCTATAACGTATCTAAGAATTAATACTTTTATAACTCTGAAAAAGAATTCTGAAAATTCTTTTTAATTCTGCTCCATTTACTAGTTTTCAGCAAGTTGTTCTTGTAACAATGAAAGATGGTATTCAAGTTTCAGGGACATCCAATCTCTCAGCAAAACAAGGAAACATAATTGGTAGTTAGCCTAAGTTTAATCAACCTACGTTCTTCTGCTTGTCTTTCTCTGAATACTGACGGTGGTGCTCTAGTGAAATAGTTCATGGTTTTTTGCTTTTGCATCCATCTGGAGTCTGCCAGGCAGATGTCCATTGTAGCTGTTACAGGCTTTTGTCATTAGAATGTAAATAATTCAGGAAAATGAATTGGATTTACGGGAGAGCTAATGCATAACAGTAAGTTTAATTGTGTGGGTTTTTTTGAGCTGTGGAGTGATTCTTTTGCCTGCTGTCTGAATCTGTCAAACGACTTTCTCTTTTTTGTCAGGGATGACATTGCTGATTTAGTAGAAGCCAAAAAGCTGCTTAAGGAAGCTGTAGTTTTACCAATGTGGATGCCAGAGTTTTTCAAGGGGATTAGAAGACCGTGGAAGGTATGAAAAAATCTGCTCCTGCGATAGTAAGTAGGATTTTGAGATTATATCTTGGCAGAACAAGAAATTTCAAATGTTTTGCAGTTTATAAATAAATACTTCCTGCATTTTAGTAACAAAATTTATTGTAAATAATACTAACAAAATTAAGATGTCAGCCAGATACCTGCACGCTGTCTTCAGCTACATGTTTGCGAGTAAGCAATGATATTCATTACTTACCTTTGAATAACTTTTCAAGGGAAAGTTTACATCCAGTAGTTTACTATTACACTAAACAGACTTTAAAATTCTTTGTTTTGATTCTTATCCTAAAAGTGGTTCTTTTTCATTTTAATAGGGTGTGCTGATGGTTGGTCCTCCTGGTACTGGAAAGACCCTCCTAGCAAAAGCTGTAGCCACTGAATGCAAGACAACTTTTTTCAATGTTTCTTCTTCCACACTTACCTCAAAATACAGAGGAGAATCTGAGAAACTTGTTCGTCTGCTGTTTGAAATGGTGATTTAACTTTCTGAACATGAACGGGGCGATAATGAAGTAGAATCACCTCTGGAACAGTGAAACCTTACCAAAGTTTCAAACTCATAGCATACATAAAAAGCTCTCCGAGCTTCAAATGCTTGGGGCATTTCTGATTTGCTCGTTTGCATTTCAGGATTATTCCTAAATGGATTTATATAAGCTGAAAAATAGGTCATCTTTTATTTTCAGGGTTAGCTTACTACATTAGAGGTAGCTCACTATAAGCTGGTGAGTGCTGCAGAACCTACTTGAATATAAATCTAGGGATGGAATTAATTACTTTCTGGGTGAGAGCCCCATTTAGGCTGTGTGTTTTGTTGTTTTTGTGGGTGGTTTTTTGTTTGTGGTTAAAAGAAGTGGCCTTCCAAACTGTAGTTGGCTTCACAGCACATAATACTCGAAATAATACTCAGAAAATAGTTGTCTTTTTTTCCCACGTGCTACCAGGTGTGCATGTAGTGTTTGCTAGGGTGCCCAGTACTGAAGGGGACAGCAGAGTTACTTTAATCAGAAAAGGCAGGAAAGAAAAGATCTTTTATATTATAGTTTGCTAGGCAGGATACCGGCTCATTTAATGTGATTGGTCAAAACTGCAGATATCACAATGAAAAGCATTTCAACTGCTCTAATACAATAGCTTTTATTATCCTGGGTCCTTGTCTTTAAATGCTCTTGTTTTCAAAAAGGTCAGTTATTTTGCAGTTGACCTATATATTGGACAGATTCCACGTCGTGGTGTCCCAGCTTAGCGCTCATCCTGGCTTTAACTGAAATCCTATTCAAGAATTCTCTGATGGCTTTTACAGTTAAAAATGTTTCTCCTAAGGTGGGAAAGTGCCTATAGCTTATGAAGTGTTTGTTTATAGCCCTACCAACTACAGGACTTTGCCACAAGCTCTTCTGCTCAAATGCTCTGAATTAATGCACAGCTGCTCTGTACCTGAATGCTGGGGTCCAGGAGAGGAAAGGGTGGGGATGGTTTGATACTTGGAAGCTGGGGTAGATAAATCATTATTCACCTCTGAGTGTGCTGCTACTTCCTAAATGGGAGTGAACTGTTATTTCAGCTTCTGCTTTATCTTTTTCTTTCTTCAGGCTCGATTTTATGCCCCAACAACCATATTTATTGATGAGATAGACTCCATCTGTAGCCGCAGGGGAACTTCAGAGGAGCATGAAGCCAGTCGCCGTGTGAAGGCAGAGCTGCTAGTTCAAATGGATGGTAAATAACCTGGTCACTGAGAATTGCTGGACTGGAGGAAACTTCTTCATTCTTCAGAAGCAGTTTTTCAAAAGCCTTACATGAAATGGGGGTTAAAAGCTACAAGTGACATTATTTAACAATCTTTTGGCCTCTGAGCTATGATCTTGTTTTAGTGACCCAGAGTAAGGAAGATTCGGTGGAAAATACAAGATTTCAAAAGAGCAGCAGAAAAAAAGCTGCTTCTCTCAGTCTTTGCTTGGTATCTCACTCACTTCTTCAAAATTAACTAAAAAGTGGTTCAAAAGAACTGTTACCTGTTTCTATTAAACTTCAAAGGCAGCTTTACACTTAACTACTTTGGGATCTCTTTTTTTTCCTAAAAATATAAATAACAAGATCTTCTGTTTTATAGAAGTGGCTGGGAGACTTTTCATTTTAAAACACTGAGTTCATTAGAGATATGTGCCTAATATTTCACAAATCAATAAGTTCAAAAGTAGGTAACAATGCAGAGTTGCTACAGAAGCATCCATTTTATATTCTGGGGAGCAGAGAAGGAAAGGAATTACTGAGAAGTGCTAATCTGTGGACTGATTTGTGACAGAATTCCATGAGTCAGAAGATTTGCATATTTATTTCTCCTCTGATGTTGGTACCCTTTTATTTTTGTCCTTAAACAGCAGTAGAGCTCTAATACTGTTCTCAAATCAAGCATGTACATAATCTGATTTTATTAATAAGAACTATTTGAATCCTTTTACTTAGGCATTTATAAATGGTGTTTTATATGCAGACTCTCAGGCAGACTAGGTACAATGGCTATCCCACAGCCTAATCCTGTTGTTTTAAGCAAAAACAGTAGATACAGAGAGTAGCAACTTCAACAAAATTACCTTCTTCCTGTTGTAGCAGATTCATAGTATTTAGAAACAGAGGTGTTCTGTCTGTCTCTAAGAAGTTGTGATTTAGTCCACCAAATCTAAGCATTCAGCAGTTTGTACAGTCCACTTGTACATATGAAACCTTTGGCCTGACTTCAGACGTGAAGACACCTTGTAGTGGAGTCATGGTGCTTTTGTGTGGCTGTTGGTGAATACTGTGGGGGATGTCAGTCTTTGGTGTGGTGTCGAGCGTTGCTTTGTTTCCTCGCATGATGCTACAAGATGTTGATGTGCAAATTGAACCACTGTTGTGGCAGATGTACAAACAACTCTGCTGTAAAACCATTCTAGCCATGATAGAGAGGAACTTCCTGATCTGAGCAGTGGCCTATGGCCCTGCTGCTGTTTAAACCAAGCTTTCATTTATTGCTTGCAGGCTGTCATAGGGATGAAAAAGCAAACTCTGTTGTGCTTGGTGTTTCTATTATGCTTGGGCTCATTAAAGTGCAGTAGAGTAGCTGCTTCAGTACTGCAGAACTGTTTTCTCTGTGCATGAAATTTCAAAAAATGTATGTTTATTTTACCTCCTCTTTTCCTCATTGCAGGTGTTGGGGGGGCTACTGAAAATGATGATCCTTCTAAGATGGTCATGGTACTAGCTGCTACTAATTTTCCTTGGGATATTGATGAAGCCCTAAGACGGAGACTAGAGAAGAGAATTTACATTCCTTTACCGTCAGGTATGAAGAATTAGGAAGAGGAGTGGTTAAAAATTCTAAAATCTAAAGTTTATCAACATTCTTTTTGTTTTGATCGCTCGTTTTAAAAATAATTGCTACGTGTATGCAAATTCACTTACGGATTCAGGACCAGCTTAAATAGAAACATGAACATTTACTCTTGTAGCAAGTACAGTGTCCTTTTTCTCATACTTCCCTCTTATCCTCCTTCAATTTATTATTTATCTTCAGAAAGCAAATTGCACAGACTTAATTTTCTTTTCTGTGATTAGCTAAAGGTAGAGAGGAACTCCTAAAAATAAATCTGCGAGAGCTGGAACTGGCTGATGATGTTGACCTTGCAAACATAGCTGAGAAAATGGAGGGTTATTCAGGTGCAGACATTACCAACGTATGCAGGTAAGTTGACATTGCATCATTTGTGTTAACTAGTGCTACAAACTTCGGGAAAATTGTTTGTAAGATAACCAGTTTACATGATTAAAGTTATTGGATAAAAATGGACTGCAACTTTTATGTATGGCTAAAAGGTGAAATACTGCATTAATATTTACCTAAATTTCCATTTGAAGAGTAGTTGCAACCTGATGATCTTAATAGGCTGTGATTTAGGTAAAATTCCACCTTCTTTTATACAGACTAAATTCCATGAGGAATGCATGGAAATCCATGGAAAGCATGAGGACTATTCAGAGGATGGTTAACTTGCAGAGTTGCAGTCATTCTGCTTGTGCTATAGGACTACTGCAGAAATCTGTATGTAAGAGGCAACAGATAGAGGCTGGAATAACTAAAGTAAAAACATGGAGCTTTCTTCTTTCCTGGCATGGAAAAGGTGTAGAGTCTTGTGTGATGTCACAAGAGCTGTGTACTCAGCACATTGTTTCTTGTGATGAGACTGACTAAAAATTTCTGCTACATCCTTCATTTCCCTGTCTCCTCTGTACTGTTTGCATACAGTTGTTTGTGGGCCTATTCTCTGGCCTAGATTCCTGAAATAACTGACTAAAAATATCTTCTAATTCTTCCCCTCTATTTTCTTTTCTTCCCCTATTGGAAAGGGAAGGAGAGGACTAATCTATTAAGAGATGAGTGTCAGTTGTCCCGTTTACATCAAGAGATTTGCACTGGCACAGTTGCAGCAGTGGCAAACTGAGATCTGCAGTAGGGGACAGGGAGCTGAAGATGCTGAAGATCTGATAAGCACCTGTGTAACGCTGCTTGCAGGCTTTGGAGGTGGCACTGAAGAGTGGCAGGGCAAGGCTTGAGCTCCTCGTTGTTCCAGCCCAACTGATGTGGGGCTGTGCTTTGAGCAGGAGGAGAGAGCTGGAGTAAAAGCACCTCCTGGCTGCTTCCTCAAACGTGGATCTGTTTCTTGCCTAGATTCTTAACGTGGCTCTGCAGACACGTGTCAGCACAGCTGAGAGGACAATGTGCTGTGCCACAGGGATGAAAGCAAGTAGCCTGTACACAAAGCTACCACCAAAGGCTCTGTCAGCAGGGCCACTGCAGGCTTAGCTAAAAGTTTGGAGCCTCAGTGCGGTTTCCTGAACAAACCTAGCGCAGTGTCTGCGAAAATAATGGTATGTTAGTTGCTCTGAATCTGTGCTGTGGAGATGTGTTTCATTTGTAGGTTTGTGAGATGAATTTCTGGTGTTCTTTTGATCAGTCTTGGTCCTGCTTTGAAAGGAGTTCGTGCTAATAGGTTCATGTTATATGAAGGAGAGTTTATTTAGTCTGCTGCTTCATGCATGTTAGCTGCAGTTTGTCTCCTCCAGTCTGTTCAGTGTTTGTTGTTGGTAATTAATTTTGTATTGAGTATCAACACACTTACTTTAGAAATTAAAATATTTGTAATGTTTTTCAGTGAATTTTTTTGTGTGTATGTATTTGTGCACAATTACTTTTGATTTTTTTTAACCAAAGCTTCTTTGTACAAATACTATTGAACAAAGACAAACAGATTAAAAAAACACAAAGAAACTTCTGAATCTTTTATTTGTGGCAGTCTCTGAAGCGATGACTTAGTTGGCAGCAAGCAGAAATCCAGATAAACTGAGATTTAGGTGTACATGGTTTGAAATCACTAAGAAAGTGCTCATATTATTAGCCTGTGTATTTACACTTTGTTCATGGTGTCAGGAGACAGAACTCTTGGATATGATTGTTTCATTTACATTGAAACAAAAAGATATGGATGATTTAAAAGTGCTTTTTTATGGTTCAGGCTCTCAGAATATAAGCATAGTAAAGTTCAAATCTGTATATGTGACAGTCCTTGCTAGTGACACAAGCAAAACATATGTGGACCAAGAACTCTGGTTTATTGAAATGGCCCTCCTATCTTAAAGAATTTGAGGTGAAGTCCGAAGTTTGCTGAGCCAGAGTGAAAACCAGTCAGAGGTAGAGTTCCTAGCAGTCAGTATGTAAACAGGGAAATGAAGGTGAACCTTCATTTTAAAATGACATTCAGGAAATACAAAATGCATCCAAATTGCAGATTAGATGCAAGTATGAACTAACTTTGAATCGTTGTTTTGAGTGGACTGTCAATTTTGAAATGCCTTTAGAATGGAACTGGTCCCTGCTGTGTCTTCCAGTGGGTGGCTGCCTGTTTTTTGAATAGTGCTTTGGTGCTTCTCCAGGCACCAAGAGTGCATTTGAGAAAGAACCAGGAGTTCAGTTTGGAATGACTGTCCATAAAATGACTTTATAAAAGGAAGTGGTGCCGGCTGCACTTCAGTTCTGTTAGTGTTGTGTTCAGGTATGATGGGTTGGTTGGCTGGATTGTTCTTGCTGGACTTTCTGGGTTTTTAAACTGCTCTCTGGAAGAAAATTAGATGCATGGAACATCTCCCCTTCCCACTATGTAATAGTAGTTTATGGTTTACAAATGATTAGTAACAGCAAAGCATAGTGATATTTGGTTGACATGGAGCTCAACAAGGCAATGTTTTGGTTGTTCTGTAATTTTATTTCCTGTATTAAGAGATATTAATGTATTAATTAACACTGAGATTAGCTCAGTTGGTCAGAGCATAGTGATAATTATATCAAGGTTGTGGGTGCAATCCCTGTACAGGCCGTTCATTTAAGAGTTGGTCTTGATGATCCTTGTGGGTGCCTTCCAACTTGGAATATTCTGTGATTCTGTGAATTATTTAGTAAATTCCTGAAGTCTGACAGTTATGGTTTCCATTAGTGGGAGGGGATGGCACTGAAAGAGAATATACTCAAACCATTTTTCTAAATCTTCCCAGAAGATACTGTGTAAGTTTTTCTCTCTTTGGATTCTTACCTTCTGGTATGACACAATATACTATTGTGATATCACCTAGATTACACTTCCATCTTTTTACTGCTAGACATATAAGCAGTGTTTTCTTGTTATTATAAAATTTATAATAATGAATTAGTAAGAACTTCAGCCTTCTGAAGCTGATTAGGTGTTATCTAATTATCACCAGCTCATCACCTGCTGCTACCAGATTTACTGCTGAAAATCTAAATGTAGTCAAACCTAACATGAAAAAAATATGCACTTATAAAAACACTCAGTGCTCATTAAGGCCAGAAGTTTGTGGAGCTACAGACAGAACAGATTTTGTTATTTAACATTTAGCTCTTGAGCGTACAGGATGAGGTAGATACTGTTGACTCTTCCATCTTTGAAGTGGGATTCCATTTCAAACCAGGAGACATTCAAAACACACCAGCTACTCCTTCTATACTAGGAGTTATTTGTTATTGTTATTGCCTTGTTCCTGTTTAAAAATACTATAAACAGCAACCATAGCAAAGGCATGCAGTGGCATTAGCTAAACCAGTCTGTCTTTCTCTTTTGCCTAGCCTGTGAATAGTAACTGTTCAGATATCTCTTGAGGATAATGCCATGTTTGAAAAATATGGGTACATGGTATTGTAGCTTGTACAAGCACTTGGAGATCTTGCCATAAAAGTTTACAGTTCTTTACTGAATGTTTTTGAATGTAGCAGCTTAACTGGAGTGCTGTGTTGAGCCTTTCAAAGAACTGAACTCACCATCCTGTACTGAGTAATGATTTTATTTTCTTACCCTCCTGACTAGAGATGCATCATTGATGGCTATGAGGAGGCGTATTGAAGGCTTGACACCAGAAGAAATAAGAAATCTTCCCGAGATGAAATGCACATGCCAACAACTATGGAAGATTTTGAAATAGCTTTGAAGAAAGTTTCTAAATCTGTTTCTGCTGCGGACATTGAGAAATATGAGAAATGGATAGTTGAGTTTGGATCATGTTGAGTTGTCTTCTCTCGAAGAAACCACCTTATGTCTTAAAAGAGCTTTAGAAGTAATTGGTGATGTGTCAGTGCACTGTGTGCTCCTTTTAACTTTTGTAATTTAAGAGCAACAGATGTCTCAATAAATCTTTTTCTAAAATGCAAGTTCTGCCTAGCTCTCTTTGAACTAGCTCAGAAGTCACTCATTCTTCTTAAATGCTAATGGTATCTGATTTAATTTTCAAGATTTTAAAATTACTTTAATAGTAGAACTCCTTTCATCAGAATATTTACTCTTGAAAAATTGGTCTTGTATCAATAAAACTCCCCAAACTTGCCCTGAGTCAGGGATGCTGAGAACTTGAAAATAGGACAAACAAGATGCAGTTACACAGATAATTTTCCTAGCTATCTTGGAGAATTCTTCCCTTAAAACTGTGCAAAGGCTGAGATGTGGAACAGCAACCCTTGTGTTGGAATAGTCAGAGGAGCTGGTGAAGTTTGAGCAAGGGCTATGATCATCATGGGTTTACAGTAGCTGTTGAATAATATTAAAATATGGCCAGCCAGTGAAAACTAATTCTGTGCAGCCAGCAGTGATGCTGTCACATGTGTAGTTTCCTTGTTAGACTAAGAAATAGGTGTTTCTTCCTTGACTCTCTGGTACTGCAAGCAGCAAAATGCTTGACTGGTGAGTTGGGTCCTGGTTTACATGGTTATTCTGGTAAGGCTGTTCTGATAAGGCAGCATGTGTTGTGTTTGTGTTCAGTTGATAACCCTAACTTTACAATTGACATAAAATCTAAATTGTTGTTTTTCATTACTTAACGGCTTCTACATGCCATTTACTATCTGAGAATGGTTCTGCAGGTAACCATCCAGGTACCAATTTTAGATTTTGCTAAACAGTAGTAATTGTAACTAAACCACCTTTAATTTCTATTCATCTACTGTTTGGGAAATACTTCTTCCTGCTATCTCCTCCCAGTGCAACCAGCTGTAGCTCTGCTTATGTGTAACCTTCATGATTTTTCATGAATCAAATAGGTCTGGACTTACTCCAGCTGCTAGATAGATACATGCTGTATAAAGCTGGCTGTGGGATCATGTGTCACTACAGATGCTGCAAGGTAGGTGGGAAGGACAGATGGTAATGCAGGGAGTTGCAGTCTGAGTAGGAGGCAAGTGCATCTCAAAGACAGCTGTGTAAATGCCGTATTGTGAGTGTCTTGTTCATGTGCCTAAAATTCATGGCTGTGTTGTGAGTGACAGCTGGACATGCTGAAAAGGGACTTCCAGCAGTATCAGCAATGAGAGGCTCAAGACAAAGATCTTGTGAGAGCTCCTGAATCCCTGTGTGGACCTGTCATCATGAACCCAGAAACGAAAGGAAAAAGTTGAGGTGAGTATACAGGTCTGTATGTTTATCGACTTCCATTTCCAGAATGGACAACAAATTTACTACTTTCAGATAGTCTTATGTGCCAGAGTTAATAAAAATATGCCATATTTGAAGATGTGGGTACTCTTTATTTTTCTGTTTGTATGTAAGGATGAGAGTGTAGCTGTCAGCTATTGTGGCAGGAGATACCTTCTCATAATTCACTGCAAACAAACAGAATACTTAAATCTCTCTCTCACATATGGGAGAGTAGGCAAGCTTTGGTCCTTGGCAGCAGTCCAGTAAGGGGCTGCTTAGACTAAGCGTGATCTATTTTGAGAACTCCTAAAGTAAACCTCAACTTAAAAGCAGTAGTTTAGTACTCAACCATCCCTGTTCACTCTGAATGAACAGAATTAACATCTCTGTAATGTGTAGTACAGGAAAGAAAAGGTGATAGAGGCTGAATTTGGAGCTCAGATGTTTGGTTTGGAACACACACAGTTCTGCAGGCAGGAAGGGCTGCAGTGAGGTACTTGTGAGCAGGTAATGCTGCTATTTCTACGAACCTACCATAATTCCACCAGGGATTTTTTTGGGTAGATGGGTTTTGTTGGGGTTTTTTCCAGTTCCCAGTCCCCCACATCCTTCCCCTAGAGGGCATATATATCCTGATCAGTTCATGTCCTGGAAAAGTGAGACCTACCATGACTGGCATGCAGGACAGTTGCCCTTTCCTTACTGTTTTAGTTGGGTGAAGTGTTTTTTTAATAGATTTACAAAATAGTTCAGAGCGGTACCAGCTCAGAGTAGCACTCCTCTGAAGGGCATGAGACTTATGATTTGGGAAAACCATGTGCATGCTAAAGGAGAAACACAAAAGCTTTACCTTTTTTGAGACTCAGATAACTCTGCTCCATAAAGCAGCAGAAACTGTCTGGCAGTTACTGTGTTCAAGAATTGCACTATTTTTAGAATTTCATTAACCAGATGGTGATACTCCTTTCCTGGTGCTTTATGGAGCTTTGTAACTTTGCAGAAATCAGCCAAGTTTTGAAGCAGTACCAACACTTTCAGGCTTAACCACGCATTTGTTGCAGCTGTTTAGAACAGCTGAATCTCCTTGTGGCTGTTGCAGGTGCTTGGTTTCCAGTTTCATAAGGAGGGATACGAAGAGCACATGCAAACAGCTGCTGAGCTTCCATCTGCAGTGTAATTCCTACTCTGTGTGTGCACTCAGGGAGAACTATTGTGTTTCTTGTCCATCCTATTTTTTTTTTGTCCCTGAAGGAGCTAACTTCAGCATTGTACATCACTTCTTGAACTATGCTAATGGTGGGGCCCAGGAATACCCATGTACAAAGTTTTCAGACTTGCTCTTCTCTGTGCAGTCACCATTCCTGTGCTAATCCTAGCAGTTTCCTGTTCAGCCATGGGTGGAAATCCCTCTGCCACCCACAAGGTACAAGAACAAAAAATAAAATTAAAAAACTAGGGAAGTTTGAGCAGTGTCCCCATTACCTTGAGCTGGTGAGGTGTGTACCACAGTGCACTGCTGGGTAGTGAGGTCTGGGTTTTTTTTTTTTTCACAAGGCCAAGTCAGTGTTAGGAATGTTCCAATGTTCCTTTTATCACTGCAGTGCTGTCAATTCAGTGAGACAATGAGAGTTGTTCCTGTTCCAGACCAGCTGTGTAAGGTCCAGCATCTGAGTAACTTGGATCTAATTAAACTCATGATGTTTCCTTAGGGCAGGAGGAGGGGGCAATCCCAGCTTTCCTCCCTCACTCTAACAACTCCACTGAACACAGGTAATTCTGATCACTCAGATGGTAACTCCGCTCAGGCTAGTGCAAGGTAGTTAGTTCTAGGATTTTTTCATATTCTTTTGACAAACAATTTTTATAAAAACAATGAAAAGCTAAGAAACAGATAGTGCCCCGAGTTTGAAATGTTTGGGAAGATGCTGTTTTACTTAACTATAAATACACACATGAACACAGTCTAATAAACAATTTAAATGTTTAATTGAAAAATGTTAACAGTACAAACTGGCATGAGCAGACTGGGCCTACTCAGCAACAGTAAGCCAGTATTTCTGTAGAATTTAATGGAATTTTAATTTTTTCTTTTGGGACTTCATAGAATACTGCTGTCACAGATACAAAAAGCAAGCTGGTTACAACTGCAAACAATTTTTATGAGTGGAAGGGACCATAAAAATGTAAAGTGCTTAAAATATAAATCTGCCATTCAAATTTTTGTTTTGCATATATAAAATGTCAGATCTATTGAGTAACACAAATGTTTGGTAGTGGTATCTTCCTTGCAAGCCACACTTGACCCTGTGAGACCTGGAACCAGGTGGGGCAGCTTAGCAGGCACAGCTGATGTTTGCTGTATTCCCTCATCTTTTTCTCAAGAATGCTATCTGTGGACTTAAGGACACCCTGAATTTCATCATCGTGTTAGTCAGGACAGCTGACTTGGTTTATGGGCATGAAGGCAGCCAGCATCCTGTCCAAGGTGTGTAAAAGTGACTTCACAGAAGTTAAAACCAATGGTAGCCCTCAGGCTGGAAAGCTGCTCTATTTTGAAGTTTGTGAAAAGGCTGCTTGTTTATGGAGAGGCACAAGGAAGTCAGCTTTGGGCCTTGGCCTGAGTGGCCCTTTATCAATTAATCAACTGACTTAGTTTTCTTAGAAGGAAAAATCCAAGGTATTAAGATCAGGTGCCAAATATCAGATCAACTAAAAGCGTGTTTTTAAAAACCAGTAACTCCAAGGTAAATACAGTATTAAGTACATGCTTTCTCATCTAAATTATTTTTCCTGTCTGAAAGGTCTGAAGGCAGGCTGATGGTAGTCACAGGTACAAAGCTGACTTGATCCAGGAGAAGGATGCCTCTGAAAGGTAAGGTTACCTGGTATTAGTAAATAGTACACAAAATGATTCTGTGTTCTAAAAATTAGACTTAAATCAATGCATCAAATAAGTATTACTCGCATAATATCTCTTACATGAAGTTGCAATGAAAAATGCTTCCAAAATGTACTGGTTGTAGTTCCTTAGGGCTCCCTTTGCCCAGTTGCTACATCTGAAATATCAGCAGTGTAGGCTCTATCTGCTCAGTTTCATAGTAGCCTAAAACTGTTTGCTGTCAGGACCTACAGCTGATTCTCCAGGGCTCAGCAACAGCCTCCAGTTTTATCAGTGTAACGCAGAATGGCATTAAAGACTTGGGAATGAGGTCCCAACTCACATCTGCAACTGTCATTCACCAGATGAGATGTTCTGCTCATTCTTGCTGGTTTACAATCCTGCGTTAAACCTTTACCGTTCTTTAGAGGACCACTTTACATGGGTAGCAAGAAAATAACTGTGTGGTTTAGGGGTTGTTTTTTGGTTTTTTTTCTGATTGGTTTGTTTTTCTAAAGTGGAGGGGGCAGTTCAATTTCTTTATACACACTAACAAGGCATAAGCAAGCCCCATGTGCCTCAACCGGAAAAGAAATTACTGCAAGCTGGTTCCTCTGCACCATACTGACCTCTGCCATGGACAGGCCATCATCCCCTCTGCTGAACAGTTTGTTGGGATTAGAATTTTCTTCCCAGTTCTTAGTTCGGTTTCATACATGGCAGTGTTAAGCTACTTATTGCCAGTGGTAAGCTGCTTACTGCTGGGGAAAGTACAAAGTGTTTCTCCACTGCTGCTCTAACCAGGGGAGCCTGCCCATCTGACAGCATGCTGTGTGAATCAATGGCAGGGGAAGCGCTCCCTCTTCTGTCACTGCAGTTTCTAACCTTCCTGATCTTCCAACCCTCTATTTTCCCCATTTGTTTGTCAGGAGGACCAAGGCCACTCGTAGCCCTGAGTGGACACATAAATTACCTGCCTGCAGGGCCATTCAGAGGCACAGCTGATCAGATGCACTTGAAGACATCTGCTGTGCTTGGGGCTGACGAAGCATGCTGCACTGTCAGTTGCTTCCCAAAGAACATAAAGTTCCAAGGCACAGCTCTTCCAGAGCTGACTTAGGTTGCTTGAAACTGCATGTGCTTGCCCAATTCATCACTAAATCTACACTGGTTTATTTTAACTGCAGTTACTAATTTCCTCTTTCTGCCCCGTGTTCTGAGACCTTGCTTTCCCGAAGAACATCAGTGTTGCCAGTAACACAGCAGGGGACACAGCCCTTGCAGGCAATCAGCTTTATTTGTAGCCTCTTGCCACCCATGCCAGCACCAGTCACTATGGCTTGGAAGCTGCCTGCAGAGGTAGGTCCTCCTTGGAGAATTTCCACGCAAATCTGCGAAGCCAAATTTGAGGCCTTTCAGAACTACTGTAAAATTCCAACGTGGTAGGAGTATGAAAAGATTTGGAGATGTTGGAATTGTTTAGCCCTAGTTTCTACCCTCCTTTCTTAGAACTATTTTAATAGTAACTCACAATGTAGTCCTTAGAAGACTTGATAAAAACTTGGCAGTATGACAGCTCAGCTAAAGACATTTCCAATGAAATATTTTCCCACATCTCTCTGAAATGCTTATGTGTTCAATGTGCACTTGGAATGGAAAGTTACCAGTAGCTTTCTCATTGAATTCTTGCTACCATTATCCTATAGAACGGGCCTGCTTCTTGGAATATTGTTTTAGTCAGTATTTTGCCTTCATTACAGCAAAAAGAAGAATTACAAAAGTTACTTACTTATTTTCACAGGAAGGGAGAATCACCTTTAAGACTTTGATAATAAGAGCTGCTCCAACCACTCCAACAACAACCACCTCCATGAAACTAAACAAGATAGGTAAAGATTGAAACCAGAATCTGCACAACCTTTTTCTCAAGTCTTCCACCCACTGGCACATCACCTACAAAACAAGTAAAAGCACAAAGATTGCAAAACAAAGCAACTGCTGGGGTTTTGCTGATTTTTTAGCTACTGGTAAATCACATTATAAAATTTGGTTTTATTTTATTTATTAGAAAATAAAGGACACTTGAACAGAGCAGACAGTGAGTTGTAACTGAGTGTTTTGGCCACAGAGGAGGCCATGAAACCCATCCTTGCCTAAGCTGGAACTGAAACTTCTCCATCTCTTACTGTGTTTCCTACTGCAGGTGGGACCAGTGGACCATTTCTCAGAGGGGTAAGCACTTGAGCAGAGTCAGGAGTAAATGTTGGAATTTAAAGCTAAGCAATATCTGACATTGTCATAAATGCTTAGCTCAGTATAATGTAAATATCACAACCAACTATCAAGAAGTACCTGTAGTGGGTGATAACATGGCAAGATTTAGAAGCCAAATGGATTCCTACTAGACTTGACACTGCTGAATGGTAATTTAGGAGGGTGCATTTTTTGGCTTATTTGGGTTTTATCTACAGAAATCCACTGGTCTTAGTGGTTGTCAGTCTTAAATAATTATATTTATATACTAATAATTATACTGATAATTAAAACAAGCAAAGAAACAACAAAAGCACCTTGTAAGAAGATGGAGGCTCTGTCCTAAGAGGGGTCTCTGGTAACTTGCCAGGTAATGTCTCTTCATCCATTGTAGTTTCTACTTGCTGAATGAGGTACTGACTGGTAGTTTGCAGTGGATCTTGAGTATCTGAAGAAGAAAAGCTAGATTTAGTGGAGAGTTTGCTTTTTGTTTGACTCACTCTGCAGGAAAATAAAGACATGCTATGTTTTACTATAGAGGGTACAGTTCTCAAACATTTACAGCAAGAACACTTTTTTTTGACTTGAGTAGTGAACTTCATAAGAAGCAGAAACAGTGTTACAGTGCAGCCTTTAGCTATGCCCTTAGCTGTAAATTTCAGCTGTCATCAGATTAAAAGGTGTGATGGACTAGATCAAAATATTCTACTCTAATTAAATCCTTGACAGTTTTTGATTAAACAAAACTGAAATAAAATGAAGACATCAAATAACTTCAATTGCTTTTAAGTTATTCAAGTTTATTAACAGAAAACTGTTCTGTGGTTTGGAATTGACCCAGATAGGCATTTCCTCTACAGTTTTCTCTTTCATTCACAGGAAAAAGGGGGAGCTGTAGAGAAACTTCCATCACAGGTCTGAGAGAGAAATTTATTCCTGTCAGATGTATGGATTGCAGACCACCAAGTATCAAGTACTTCAAAGGAGAACGGATTTGAAAACAAACAAATAAAATACCTAATATGAAGAGTTGAATTTAGGTATTTAAAACAAATAAAAAATAAGACACAAAAACCAAAACCTGTCCCTGTTAATGAAGAAATTCTTTCACTATGTAAAACAAGGGATGAATAATACTCTCTCACCCTGTAAAAGCAATACATTGACTATGGATGAAAATACTACTTAACAGCTGAGAGATACCTTTTCCTGAGAGGTTGGGCAGTGTAAATAACACGTCGTTGTCCCTTGGCAACGAATACAGCATGCTCTCTTTCAAAGGGACAGTGTAGTTGGAATGTCTAAGTACTCTCAGGTCCTTTACTAAAATATCTATTTCTGTTACTTCTTCCTGCTGAACCTACAAAAGATGCAAACATGTTTTTACAAAAGATGCAAACATGTTTTTACAAAAGATGCAAACATTACTGAGTTTAAAGCAAGACTGAAGCAGGCTGGCAGAGGATACCAGTACAGCCCAGAAAACTCCAGGCCACTAAGATGTACACATAGGGCTGTTACAATATGAATTAGTATTCTTTGTTTTCACATACCACACTTCTGTAGACCATACCACGTCACAAAATATGCTGAACAGACTGGGTCTCTCTGCTTGCAAAAGCACGTGGTAGTCAATTCATAGGCTTTTAACCAAGTCTTACATAGTACATCACTATCCTCCTGCAGGGAGGCATTTTAGGACATGGAAAACTCAGGTATGTAGTGGAAGCACTTGCAAACACAGAAAGTCTTGCTGAGGCAAGACTGACACTTCTGCTTTTGCAGGAATATTGCTTGCTTTCAGCAACTGAAAGCCAAGTGTCACAGCATTTGACAGTGTCCTGCTTGACATCCTTGTCTCCAAACAAGAAGATGTGCACTGGACAGATGGACCAGGCAGTGGATAAGGCATTGGCTGGATGGTTGCATTCTAGAAAGTTGCTGTCAATAGTTCAACATCCAAATGGAGACCAGTGTCAAGTGGTGTCCTCAGGGATGGGTATTTGCACTGCTGCTGCTTAACAACTTTGCTGGAACCATGGACAGTGAGACTGAGTGCACCTCAACAAGTTTGTTGATGGCACTGTGTGGTCAACCTGCTGAAGGGAAAAGATGCCATCCAGAAGCAGCTGAACAGGCTTGAGAGAGGTGGACCCCTCACGAAGTTCAACAACAAGGCCAAGTGCAAGGTGCTGTACCTGGGCCGGGGCAGTTCCAAGCACAAGTACAGGCTGGGCAGCAAATGGATAAAGAGCAGCCTTAGAGAGAAGGACTTGGGAGTGTTGGTGGATGAAAAGCTCAACATTACCTGGCAATGTGCACTCACATTCCAGAAAGCAAACTCTGTCCTGGGGCTGCACGAAAAGCAGTGTGGCCAGAAGGCAGAGGAGGAGATTCTGCTCCTCTACTGTGCTTATGTGAGACTTTTGACTTAAAGGAACAATCAAGGAAACAAACAAGGAAATCATTAGCTTTCTGGTTGTTTTTACTAGGTCCCTGTAAAAATCTGAAATGCATTGTGATGTCTAGTTTGAGGCCTGAAATACAATGCCACTGTTGTGTAACAACTGAATCAAACCACGATATCTTAGGCTATTATCAGTGGGATAAAGACCTCATTGGAAAAGTTACAGCACTCTCAGTGGGGCTTTTCACTAATGGAGTAAGATTCTGACATGATACAGATCCCTGTAAAAAATATTACATGCTGACCATGCAATTAATCAAGGATCAATGGTATTATCATCATTATCCTTCATAAAAAGAAAAAGGCAGAACACAAGCCAGCTTCAAAAAAGCCTGGCCACATGTAAGATGCAGATGTGCAGAAACAGAAATATGACACAGAAAGAAGCCAGTTGCTGGCTTCAGCAGATGGATCTTTTCTACAGAATCTCTTGTTAGTAAACCAACTACACCACAGAGGTGATTTTGAGAACTCAGTTCTGCACATTTCAAGCTCAGCTAGAATTGCAACCCTTCACATTGACAGCTATTTGTGCAAATACAGTTAGAATTGGAGGGGTGGAAGTGCTTGTTCATCTCAAATCCATGTTTGTTATCAAGATTCAAATTATCTTACATGCAAAGTCTTCTAAGGCTAAGCTCTCAGGTGTAGTGGGCTTTCACAATAAGCCCACTTGTCATATGAGTTTCCTGCTGCAAGCTGTTCGCATGCTACCTGCTTGAAACCTTTTGTTAGCTTGGAATAAACAATGAGGAAAACCTCAAGATACAGAATAAGCCCATGCCCCTTTTGTTTGCTTTGTACATTATTTTATAAATAACTCTCACTTGTGAGTCTGGCTTTGCTTGCAGAAGTTCACTTATTCAAAGTGCATGTGATACTGTTATTGATAATTATTAAAATATGAAGTTTCCTCATGAAACACCCCCACTATTATACTGCCAAGTCTGCTGTTATCTCCCTCAGTACTTTGTTAGTTAACATTAATTATATACTTCATGTTCTAATCACCAGCCAGATACATGTAAACCATTTAATCCTTGGGAATTACATGCCTCTCCTAAATTAAAAAACAAGCAGAATGTTGTAGCAGGGCCTTTTTTTACCTGTTTTCCATCAATTTCTGTCACTTCTTCCTGAATGACAATCAGCTGCAAATCGGAAGTGGATGCCAAAGGCCACTCGTGAACCATGATGCGAACACTGACAGTTCCCAGGCGCTGCTGATCCAGTGAGTTATCCAAGCTTCTGTTCTCCACTGTTAACACACAGTGTCATGATTTTCAAAGAGAAACCACCTCAACCAGAAAGCAGTACCCAGCCACAGAGAAAACTCTGACATAGACGCCTTTGCACATGCAGCACCCAAATGGAGAAGTCCGGGTACCACTAGCATCAAATCAGAGATGCCAGAACAGCAGTACAGAACATCTGTGCTACGCTAATGTCCTTAACACTTCCAGTAACTGCTCTTACAACCAGCAGTACTCTGGGCAACAGCTAAAACAGGTGCCTTGTTTTTTACCAGTGTATCACCAAATCAGGCTCAGAGCAGGTCTCATAACAGCAGATCTGTACAATCCCCTGGTTCAGGGTGCCTGCAAACAATGTTGCATCTCTGCCTTTGAGGTTTGCATTTAAGCATTCTAAGCAGAGCACTTTGCCTTGGTTATTGCTGTATTCTTATTTCAGTTGTCCAAAGGAGCTCATAAGAGTAATGCCACAGCCTAGCCAGCCACCTGTGTAAACATCTTGGTTTGCACAACATTTCCCTTCCTCTGAATACAGAAACAAATACGCTCTTTTCCAGGCACACTGCATCTTCTGCTCAAGATGAGTGCCAGTTCCCTCCTACATAATTTTCTGTCCTCCTCTCTGTTTTCATATGTGACTGGTGACACTTCAACCTCTCTTCCTACCCAAAAGCTTTCAGCTATTTCAGCAACTTAATATTCTACAAGTACACACAGAACTGCCTTTCCACTCAGGCTATTTCTGCATAGTCTTAGTATCCTTCTCCCAATTACCACACCTCTGCTTCAGGTGAGGGCACGCTAGAACTGAAGTTTCTAGCATGAGAAGCACAAGAGTGCAGGTGAGGGATCTCTCCAGCATACAGATACCAAGGGATGTGAACTGAGGCCAAACCAACCCTGCTGCTAAGACTCTGGTGCTGTGTGTGAGTTACTGGCAGTGCTGAGCCTGTCAGGTAATGTGGGAGAAGGCTCGACTTGGGTCTCTCAGTCACACAGTAACTACTCGGTGTGTCCACTACTTTTATATCTGATCCCTGTCCTCATAAAACTATTTTTCTTATTTAACATACAGAAAAATACTTTCTGGCAAAATTTAGTAATGTCTTCCATTTCCAAAATAAGTGGCAGAAAGAAAGTTCCCTACAGGTGTGAGCTGGGGCACTAAGCTTGTTGCTGAATGTTTTCTGACTTGGCGCAGCAAGCATGCACTAAAGGCCCAAAGCCTCTTAAGATGCCAAACAGCTGAAGCTCCCTGTGTTCCTGGCTTTTACCAGGCTGTTCAACCACCACCACATTTCACAGGAGTGACAGATACACTAAAACTGACATTTGGGGAAACTTCAAGTGGGGATGTAGGTGTCAAGAATGATCTGACAATGATGTCAGATTACATGTTCTCTAATATTCAAAAGCATGATTATTAAGGTCAAGTTTTATTTTTAGATATGCTCAAGAGTATTTCCCTCCTCTATTGGTAAGTCTCTTGATATTTCTTTAGCATTTTACAAACACTACCTGAATCTGTTGTCAATAATTTAGTAAGTAAATAGTATAAACATTACTTTACAGGTAGCAGAGAGAGGTACTGTGCTGGGGACTCAGACCCAAACATGGAGATAAAGAGTTGCAGGTTTCTAGCTCCCAGGTCAAAACAGGATTTTCCCTCACTGTTTCAGATTCAAAACTAGTCACTGCAAGCTCTATGACAATGATATGGGAAATTAACAGGAACTAGAGAAGAGTGCTCAGGAGATATCAGATTTAGTCAATAAAATAATATCTGCTTTTCTGAAGTGAGTAATTTTGCAAGTAAATGACATTTTGCCATGCTTTTGTACCAGAAAAAGAGAAACGGTCACAGCTTGGAGAAGCAATTTGGAAAGGTGCTAGTATTCTGTAAGTTCCTCATGAGGATGACCTCGAATATCAACCTGGAGACTGACTGCATCTCATGCAGCAGAAGATTGTTCTCAACACAACAGAAGCTTATATCAAATAAGCCTAATGGTCCTTGTTTAATTAATTATACAATATGCTCTGTGGACCTCCAAAAAAAATCACAATACTTTTTTCACAAAAAAATGTAGCATTGAATCAATGGGAAAACAGCAGGTTCAAGACAATTTGAAGTCATTAAATACTGCAGGAGCCTAGCAAAAGTGCAGTATTTGTGCTATAATACCCTATCCAGCAGAAACTTTTTTGTCCAATATACACAGAAGTGATACAATTAAAAGATCTTCCTAACAAGGAAGACAAAATAACAATTCATACTTTTGTTATTGAATCTCCTTCTGGATATATGCCAACCAACCTAGGGACACAGCCATTAGCAGGGTGGAGTTGCATCCTTCTGTTTACATTATCTAGATTGTAGATTCTTTTGAAAAGATGGGCAGAGTCTGGACTTCACATTAGACCATTTACATACAAGCTGGTTAATGTGACTTGGGATGAAGGCGGTAAGATTTTTTTATCCATTTTAATACCAAAATTGTCCTACCCTGGGAAATTATTTGCTTTTACAATGCTCTGGCTTACAAACTACAGAATACCTAGCCATTGTAAGCTTTGGTTACTAAACAACAGGGAAGCCAAATACCCTAGGGGAGAGAGGAAAATAAAAAAAAATTGAAAAGAGAATACTTACATATTATTGTTTGACATGTTATGTGGGCAACCCCGCTTTTCATAGGAAAGTCATTTAGATATACCTGTCCATTAACATAGGTGATGTTAAAAAGAACCTGAAAGAAAGACAGCCAGAGTGAGTGCATGTTTCCTGCTCCTGTGCTGTAACTTTGCTCTCAGAGGAACACACTCTGTACTGACTGAGGTCTGAATAAAGGATATACTTGCAGCTGCTGCAGACTTTGTTTCGCTGCATATTAATTCACTGAATAAATAGAAAAACCGGACAAACCTGTCCTTTGTGAAATTCTCCACTGGTGTTCAGCATCGTAACACCAACTCTGATTGCTTCCTGGAAAAAAAAAAAACAGAAGAGATATAAGTTTGAGAAAACACATGAGCCATTGCAGGCAACTTTTGTGTACCGTCCTGGCAGAATGACTTCATACTAACCCCAGAGTGTATTCCCAAGGTTTCTATCCAGCAAACAGAAGGAAAAGGAATATGCTTTCTTGTTTCATGTAAGGATTAGGCTGGTTTTTTTTCATCCCTATTTTTAATAAAGAGTATTAATGAGAAAGAATGACATCTTCATCCCCCTATGTATAGTTTGTGGGTTTTTGTAATAAAGATGAAATAATAATAATAATCACTTATTTCACAAGTATATAATGGAAATCTCCCATATTAACTGAAAAATAATAGACCACAAAAGGTAAAAATCAGATCCTCTGTAAATGTTTTTTTAAGCACTCCAGTTAATTTTCAAAGTGAAGTTTAATAGAGATTAGTCTATAGTAAAGAACATTCAGTTTTGTCAGCAGAAATCCCATTTCTTTGGTTATGATTCCCAAATTATGCCACACTGGACACCTCAAACACACAGAAAATGGGGATTTGCTTCTTCCTTTCAAACCCTAATTTCTGTAATTTATAGAATCACTCTGTCCTCTCATTTCTCCCTTGTAATTTCAAGGGCTGCTTTGCAAATGGGACCTTAAATCTCCCAGGTCTGTCCCTGAAAAAACTACATACAAAAATCAAATCTTGCTCGCACATAGCCAAAAGTAATGACTGCCATACTGCTTTCCTCAGACACCTCTTCAAAAATAATGTTAAGCTCTGTATTTGGCTTGTGGGAGCCTTAAATCATTATAACTTCATTTCATTATCACCTGGACATGGCACTTAGTACTATGGTCTAGTTATGGTGGTCAGTCAAAGGCTGGACTTGATCTTAGAGGTCTTTTCCAACTTAAATTATTTGGTGATTCTGTGGATCAGTTTTCCTCTGGAAAATGTCTCCATACCTTCAGCATCTTCTTTAGCTCTATAGCTGAATCACTGTTTCACAACCAACAGTTAAAAAGTGAGTCATGTCTCAATAAGAAGTTGAACATGCTCAGAATTTAAAATAAAGAAAAATGTAAATACACAAAAAGACTTTTCATTTAGTAATTTTACACAACACTGGATTTTCAGCCAGAAAATACATGAAATATACAATACCTAACATAATACCTCCCCAGTTCATGAACAGAAAACTTCTGAAGCGTGACTGTAATATCAAAAAATCATTGAAACAATGGATGTTAATGAGCATACTCAAGTAGCCAGAACTGTCAAAAACTGAAAACAACCTCCAAGTCTGATTCAGCTGGAATCTGGCATCATGAGAAGAATGGTTTAAAACCTAACACAGATAACCTTTTGGTTCAAAGTGACTTGGAATACTTCAGACCCATTTGGCACATCAGCAGGAAAACTCTCTGGACACAAAGACCAAAGAGAAATCTCTTCCTCAATGCCCCTTCTATGAAACAGGTTTTTATACTGACTTTTCTTCAAAACTTAAATCCTAACTATTCAAAGGAAATGAAAATTACCAAATTAGTCAGACAAGTGAAGTCTGTAACTGCAAATAGAAACTGGATTAACAGTATAATCATAAGATAAATTATATCCTGTTCTCCTGTAATTTCCTCAAACCACTTATTTTCTTCTCATATTTTAAGAATTATGTATATTAAAAATAGAATAAAAATCCACCAGACCTTTAGATCTTTTAGCTCTTAGCATTCAGAACTGTAAGTCTTTTACACTCTCAAACTGTTTAACAGATTACCAAACTTTGTGGCATCACTTCCTAGGTTTTTCTGATTTCTGGGAATTCAAAGGGCACAAAAGATGGATTTTCCAGGCAGTCTTAATAGTTCTTCATTTTTTAAGCCACAAATTACAGCTGAGGTTTTTTTTTTTTTTACACAGAAAGTACTTCACAATCTTTTCTTGACATCTACAAAGGGACTCACTGAGATTACAAGAAAAAGGAAATGACTGATGAAAAATAGGAAAATCCCCTCCTTTTTTTGTAATCAAATGCTTTATTTGAATGCGAAGGCATGAAGGAAGCTAGATATGCTCAACAATTGACTGTTAAATGTACAAAGTTAAATCGTATACATACAATGATTAACTTCCTTCAAAACAACGGTCAGCTCTGTTGACACAATATCCACAAGCACTGTTATTAACTCCAGAACATGCTTAAAACTTGCACTTGAAAAACATGTTACATGTTTAAGAAATGAAATATTTCAGTGAATCACTTTGGCACTGTCAAAGGTTCAAAAATCAGACTGTAAGGTGCAGACAAATAAGACAGTTTAACAACTTGCTGCCTCTGCCACTGAAAGAGAGTGCAGATCTCTCCTGCACATCATCCTTCCCTCTCATCCATCCCAAGTCAGTGAAGTAATTTAGCTCATTAAATTGGCACAAAAACTTTCCCTTTTTTGCCAGACCATTTTTCTGTCAGTTGAACAAGCAAGGAAGAGCTGGACAAGCAGAAGAGATCCAAGAACACAGCTGGGAAGAATGAGCTGGGCTCCTTGTTCTGATGGACACAGACTGTCAGACTGCCTCTGCTGCATGATCCGTCTGTCCTTGCAGCATCTCCTTGGGAGACATCTGTCCTCACCACCATCTCAAATGATGGTGATGCATCTCCTTAATGGTACAGCTTCATAAAGCTCCTCAGTAACTCAGAGCAATGATCAGTATTCCCCTACAACGGCTGTATCATGACCCTTGCAATTCTGTGTTCTAACACAACAGAGAAGTCAAACTGTTGCCATTCCTGGGACTAGTCTGTTGACATCCAGATCCAACAAATTCTACCAGTATCTTCCCATATTCTGTACATCCATTCTACTCAGTTGTCATATGCTCGCATTTTGCAATTTATGAACAGATTGTTCATTACTCTTCATATCTTCCCACAGAAAATAGCAGTGTTCCAGCTCAGTTTTAACCCTTCCTTGAAGATAAAGTTTCACGCTGCTGTCTTCCCATGGCTTCCCACTGGTGTCTCCTGCAGTGTCACACTCAAAACTCAATGGGTCCTGCTGTGGCCAATCTTCCTGACCCTACACATACCCCATAACAAAATCTACAGGATGGCAAAAACAACAAGATGCCTGCCAAATGCAAAGAAAAACTGGGTGGGAGGACTGGGGGAAAGGAATCAGCAGCTCACAGGAGAGCAGAGCACCAGCCCAGGTAATCCGCTTTCACCCACAGCAGGGAAAAGGTGATGCATGGCACTGCCCCGTTGTCACAGGATACAGGGTACTGACTGGTACCCCTTCAACAGCTGCATGTCAAGAAGTGCCCAAGAGCCATAGGTTGTTTATGCCTCCTAAACGGGAGAGAAACAGACATGGCAGGCCAACAGCTCTTGTACCAGTCTTTCAGGATGAAATGCCTAGTCTGACAAGCCACACTTGCTAGGAAGTGCTCCAGTGATAATTCAAATCCCCATCTCTCCAGTCCTAGGGCTAAAGACTCACACACTTACAGGACATCCTTTAATTTCAACTGAGGAAATTTTTTTTTATGTTACCATAATAAAATTCACAAACTGAGGGGAAGAAAGTGTTTTATAGTGCTTTGTAGATATGTGTTGTGGTTATGTACTTCACTATTAAGAGAGGTATATAACCCCACATCCCTTATTTTGTAAAAGCAGAGTAAGACAATCCTGCAGTAACAAACCACTGAGAGCAGAACACTGGAACTCTGCAGGAGGGCCATAATACTGCACCGTCAATTTCTGGAGAAGCCTCAACTATGAGCGTAAAACTTGGTTGTATAACTTGCAATACACTTTTCAGTATGAACAGTATCATGCAAGTTTCAGACAGACCTGTAACTTAAATGGTTCTGAATTCACAGGGATATTTGAAAAAGCAGTGTTTTGACAGAGCCAGAACGAAAGGACAGCCTGAAGAATCAATTCAAGTCCCTAAGAACTGGGGTGTGTTACCACTGACCTCATTCCACACCTTGCAGCCCCTTGTCCCCTCTTGAGCTGCTAAGTGCCTTCACACAAAACTCCAATCTGCACTAAAAATGGCCCTATCATTCTTAATGATCTTATAGGATGTAAATGTGTCTCCTGAGTTTTCCCACGATTTCTTGTCCCCGTTTTAGTGCTCCAGCAGTGATATTTACAGTGGTAATGGCCACAGTACCTGTAAAGAGGACAGCACCCCTACCACAAATATAAGTAATTCTGTTCTAGGACAGCTAGGCAGCAGCACTAACAGTGTGATGGCACAGGTTACAGGGAACTAATGAATTTCTGTGAGCTTGGATCAGCAGAGGTAAGCAAGTAGAGATAATTTTCTAATCCTTTTCTCTTTCACTGTGTGCTGCAACAGAACCCAGGACTGTTAAATGGGGCAGGAGCAGCAGGAGCAGCAGAAGAACAAGAAGGGGAAAAGATGTCAGCAAAGAATATAAAGCATCTGGCATAAGTTAAAAGGGAATATTCATTAATTCTCAAAGACTAACACCTCACAAATCTACAGAGAACATTTCACTTAAGATTTATTTTTTTTTTTAAGAAAAATGCCACAAAACAAAAAGCTGATGGGTCCAATCACGCAGGAACTTCAAACAGATCTGATTACCTGATTAAAGAATTATGAAAAAACTTCATCCACAGGCAGTGAATACCTCCTCAGGTGCACTGTACATTTTCTCCCAGTACAGGGCAACTATTGAGTCCTACACAGCTGCATCAGCCACACAAACCCCATCAAGATCCTGCCGCTAGCAGCCGGCCCACTTGAAGCACAGCTGTTCTCTACTGAGGCTCTCCAAACAAGGCTCTCCCTGCACGACAGGCCTGTGGGAAGCCAAGTGGGCAGCCCCAAGAACAGATGGCACAATGCCTTACAAGATGGCCAGCTGTACAGAGCCCTGAAAGGCAGACAATCCCCTCACAGCCATTACACAGGCACTGCTGATATCCTGTTTGTGACTGAAAAATGCAAAGTATGTTGCCAAACAGGTAAGAAATAGACAAAACTAATAACCTGTTTCTAAATTTGAGAAGAGATTATGGGAAAAGAAGTGTCTGAATAGACAAACAAAACTACCACACGAACTCATACCACTTGAGTTTTAGCACTCACATGGACAACTGGCTCCAAATAGTGTAATTATATATTGCAATCTAGGGCTCCATGATCCATGCTTCTTTCATAAGAATCAAACCAGAACTATGTTGTAGAGTCTTAACTGCAATCAGGCATAACTCAATTGAAAAGTAACCATAGTAAAAGTTTGAATTTCACAAGTTTGTAGGATGATAATTTGTCCCTCACATTTCAGAAAATTTTTGTACAAAATTTTCTTCATTAAGATTTGGCATTATTAAACTGCATGACAGTATTTAGGGTAACTATATCCAGCATTTTCTTAACTAGTTAAAGCTGAACACTTTCTTAATATAATAATCTAACAGGACACTTTTGCTTTACTTTGCTTTTCTGAACAATCACACTTACTTTAATTCTTTCCTTGTTTTACAATGACTCTTATTATAACATGGCTTATCCTTCCCTTTCCCCTGTTTGTGTTACTAGAATTAATTGCCTTTGTATCCTCCCCATTAAACCAACTCATAATACGATATTTTGTCATGAGTTTTAAAGGTGAATACTCAGTCTCACATCATACTGCTTTAATTTAATCAAATATACATGGGAAGATGATGTCAGCTCTTTTAGACCTAAAATTCACATGTGCTGATCTGCTAATAGAGAAACTGGCATAAAGCAATGAAAGAAACATTCCAGCACGTTGCTATTAACAAGTTTCTTCTTTGATTAAAATACATTGTACTCACTGCATCAAATGGTTGATGCAGTGAAGATTATTTCCTGCTGTTGGGAAATTCACACAGAGGTTTCTAGCAGGCAATAAATAATATAAAACCATTTTTTTCATGCAACTGAACTGAATTAAAAAAGGAAAAAAAGTCTGGTAGGCAAGTATGTTATTTAGAAAGAATTCTGCAAGCCTAAATTATCAAGAGGTAAAGAGAATAAGCAAATAACATGGTATTAGCACTGCTTTTAGCCAGTTCCTATCAGCACATTAAAAAAATACTCTAAATCACAAAACCTTATTGCTGACCTTGCACCAGAAACATTACTTTAACCTGAAGGTCAGTTGTCTATTGCATCATTCCCCTATTTTTTTTTTTTTTTTTAAGAAAAAAAGTCCAAAATAACAACAATAAGCCCCCAATTTTGTCTAAAATCAATCAATTTTTAGTCCAGTTTTGCATATCCAAATTTTATGAGGAGAAATAAAGACCATAACAGACATGCCAATGTTAAAAAAAGAAAAAAAAACAAAAACAAAAAAAAAAAAAAAAAAAACAAAAAAAAAAAAACAAAAAAAAAAAAAACAAAGCCCAGATTTCAAAACAGCTTTTTAAAGAAATTACAAGTATTGCACAACAGTTGAGGCGTTCACATTCCGGAGCTGAAAAAAAGCATTTCAGCCTTACAAAATGATATTCCAATGTCTCAAGGTTCCTCCTCAGACCTTCCACTATGGTTTTGGTAACACTGCCATCAGCAAGGAGGTAAACTCTGACACCAGCTTTAATCCCCACATGGAAGAGTTAACAAAATGGGAAGCTGTTAGTAGAGTGCAGCCAGTGGGCTCACAGAGTTGTAGAGCACAGTTGTGGTGTCCAGCCAAAGCCAAGCTGAACACATTGGTGCTGCTTGCTCCCAACCGGTCTGCAGTCCCAAGCAATCCTGAGGAAACAACAGTTACTCTGACCCCACTGACACTGAGCTCATGGCTTCTGAAGGGAACTTGACAGCATGGCATTCCCACGCTGCCTAGGCACTTCTGTTCCTAACAGGCCACCAAAAACCAGCTCAGTGTCAAAAAACACTGATTCTTCCACTCAAAACTTTCTCAAGACGCACTGCTCCTTTTGCATCAAAACTGGTCCTGTACGTACAAAACTAAATAGCACAGGAGAAAACACAAGTTTTTATTTTGCTATGTTTAATATTTAAAAAGGAAAGAACCCACTGAAGTAAAAATTTGTATGTCCCTTTTTAACTCTTGGAAGTTTTCTGCATATACTTAGGCTACCAGACCTGTACAAAACTAAAAGAGCACAGACACTTCCAAACCAGCAAATCATGAGTTCACAAGACCACCTGAGCAGTACAGCACAAATGGACAAACTCAACCCCACAACTGTGCCCATAAGGTATTGCAGTTCCTAAGTCATGCCCTACTCACCCTCCAAAACATACCTGTTCTGTCTCTGACCCCAAGCTGCCTTACGTGGGACTGCCTCAGCATCCCTGTGCCCTCCCTGCTCACGCTTCCACATCCAAAGACAGCAGACACAAATGTGCCTTTCTGTCCTTTAAAACTGCCAGCAGTGACTAAGAACTTTAATGCTACCAAGCTGTAGTTTCAGTGTGGAAGTGTGAAAGTTTCTGGGTAGAAGACGAGCAAGAGCATAAGTCTGTATTACACTGTCACTCCATGAGCCCTTCGGCAAACTGAAGCCAGCACTCCCTTACTCAGAGGGATAAGCAAAGTAGCCAAGGACTGAGCTCCCTCTGCTCTCTTTAGCATGCCTCACTTCAGGCATTCAGGCACTTTCACAGGTGTCTGGAGATCTAGAGCCCACTTTGAAATCAGAGCCAAGGAGGCCTCTCTTCGAAAGTTCATAAAGAGAAGCAGAAACCAGGAAGTAAGGCCAGGAATGAATCCTGCTTCACAACACAGGATGTGCCAGTGCAGGGCCTCTGTCAAGCTTTCTTGGAAATGTTTTACTTAAATTACACTAATAAATAAATAAATACCTCTGGAGGGAAAAAAGGCATAATAAATTTGGTCAGGTAACAGCAACTTCACATTGGCTAGACAATTAGATTACAAACCCTTCACAACTCCTCCCTCTGTGATCTTACACTTTGGGTTCACAATTACAACAATTTCATAGGATCTATCTGATCATGATTCGAGCTCAGATAGAAGTACCCAGCTCTTCTGTAATTCTAGAGATCAGAGCTCACCTGGTTCTGTGGCAAATCCTTTTATTCCCACTGGAGAGTTCTCATAAGTAGTACCCAAAACACTCTTTCCACTCTTTTAAAAAGCCACCAAATTTAAAACTGATGTCACCAAAATACCACATAGATATTGGAATAGAAAAACAGACAACACGATGCCCTGTGTATTTACAGATATACACCAATACATTAAAACCCTTTTCTTGGTTCTATTTATAGTAGGCTAGGCGCTAGTGTGGACCTAATGCAGTGTGCACTTCTACGGCACTGAACCATGGAGATGTAGGTGAACAAGCCTGAAAATATAATATAAACACATCGACATTGTACAGAAGTAACCATCTCCCCCCTCAGATACGAATGCTATACAGGCGAACCAGCAAAGGCAGAGGGGAAACCCTGTCACCCCGCGGCCGGGTCCGGCTCATCGCTGGGAGCAGCGGGGCAGGGAGAAGGGTAAGGAGAGGGACAGGGAGAGGGGCAGGGAGAGGGACAGGGAGAGAGGGCAGGGAGAGGGGCGTGGAGAGGGAGAAGGGCTGGCAAGAGGGGCAGGGAGAAGGGCAGGGAGAGGGAGAAGGGCTGGCAAGAGGGAGGGGCAGGGGCAGGAAGGGGCAGGGAGAGGGGCAGGCAAGAGGGGCAGGCAAGAGGGGCTGGCAGGGAGGGGGGACAGGGGCAGGGAGGGGGACAGGGGCAGGGGAGAGGGACAGGGGCAGGGAGAGGGGCTGGCAGAGGGACATGGAAAGCGGCAGGGCAGGGCAGGGCAGGGCAGAGCAGGGAGCGGGCTGTCCCCGGCAGTACCTGTCCCAGCGGCGCGGCCGGGCCCAGCAGAGCGGCGGCCAGAGGCGGCAGCAGCAGCGACAGCGGCAGCAGCAGCAGCTCCCGACGTCCCAGCGCCGCCTCCATCTTGCGACCCGGGAATTAAAAGCAAGTGAAACATCAACAGGCGGGCCCAGGAGGAAGCGGGGGAGGCGGCGGGAGGGGGCCGGCCCTGCCCCGGCCCGGCCCCTGTCCTGTCACTGTCTCTGCCCCTGGCCGGGCAGCGCAGCCGCCGGCGGGTTCCGCGTTCGGCGTTGCGGAATAAGGCGCTAGTACGGAGCTATGCCTGCAGGAGCCCGTCACTCTGAACAGGCGACTGCAGCCTTAGAGGGCACTAAGAGAGGTACCCTATAGATAGTGTTAGTAATTGAAGCTGTTTGTGAAATGGCCAGCGTGTGTGCTGAGGCTCCCGTGGTCGTAGGGCCGGAGCGATACCGGGCCGAGCCCTCGGCAGCGCGCTGCAGGAAAGGGTCTGGAAAGCACAGAGTACTCCAGGAGGGAGCAGGAAGAGTCATCGGAAAGGAAGAAAGCACAAGATAAAGTTTTCAAGAGGTAGAGGTCATCATCCCCAAGAAGAAAAAGCAGAGGGAAACTTAGTAATGTCAGTCAAAACCATGTAAGTCTTAGGCAAAGATGAAGAAAACAAGCTGGACCACCAAGTCCTTAGTGGATTTGAAGATAACAAGTGTTTTATTTGCAACAAGAAGGATTGTCATTACCTATTAGCAAAAAATGGTAAGCATGGCAAATATATGAACACCTTGTTAGGGAGGTTTTAATGCTGCCATAAATTAGCTGTCCTGTTGAAGCAATCTTTAGCCTGATTTTATATTGCTCTGTGACTCCCTATTGGTTGGTAATGAACATCAATAATAAAACCTACAGAAACTTCTTATTTTGTATGCAGTTCGCATTCATGAGACACTGACAAAAACATCTGGCACAAGGAACAAGGCATTGGAAAATGAGGCCTAAGAGAGTCATATATTGTGACCTATGTTTCACACACTTCCATGAAACCCTCAGATATTGAATCCCTAAACACATTTATCATCAGCAGTTCCTACTGTTTTAGAGATCACCAAAACCAGACCTGACTAACTGCCTTTGTAATATCCACAGAAGTCAGTAACAGAAGAAGGGATGAAAACTGACATCTTAATTTCTGCTACCTCTCTTCATCATCACCACGTAGTTTACCTAATTTCTCACATACTCATCCTCAAAGGTTTTTTATTTTTAAATTTTTTTAATCTGTTGTGTTTGATAAACTGAAAGCGATAGGTAAAGGCTCTGTTCACTGTGCAGTCTCATGAGGCAGAGGACTAGGAGGTAAGAGAGCTCCCCAACACGGCGTTTTGCTGCCTCTCCTGACAGCTGCAGGAGCATGTTCAAGGATACGAGGGCTGTCAGAATGCAGCTCTTGTCATGCAAGACAAGTCATTTGCATGTGCTGGTGGGAGGAAGTTTTAAATTACTGAAATTCCTAACTATGAGTTGCATTCTCTAGAACTCAGAGTGGGGGTTGCCTTCCAGCAGGAGAATAGTACAGTGTTTTTTGTAATAGATTCATTACCTCAAATGTTTACAAAATGTACCAGAGGCATCATAGTTAATGTTATCAGGGTATGTTAAAATGGAGGGAAGCAAAGATCCCCGATCTGCAGAATTTATAGATTCAGCAAAATTCAGGCTGGGTTCTGAGCTGACCTTGAGGCATCTCACTGAAATGGAGTAGTAGATGAATGCCTATTCATTTTTTACTGCCTCTGTTTGCAAGTTGCCTGGTAAATTACCTATCAAGTAGTAGTGCTTTCCTTCTGTTTCTGTTTCCATTGTTCTTTCCTTTTTCTTCCTACTTTTCCACGCTCTTTTCTTCAATCCTCTCTTACTCTCTTTTTATTCTCCTGGAACTTCAATTAAGACTTCAAAAATCTAATAGTGCTTTCAAGTATTTCTGTTTTCTTCAAATTTCAAAGCTTTCATTAGTCTCACAGCATAGCAGATGTCATAACAGTTTTATTTAATGTAAATGGTAAAATTCCTTGCATTAACTAAATAACTTATGATCACTTTCACAGGTGAACTGTCCTTGGGTGAAAGAGAAGCTATGAAAAGCTGGGAGCATAACAGGGTTTTCCCTTTGGGCTCAGCTCTAAGGCTCTTAGGCTCCTCCAGTCTGCCAGTGAACATGTCCTGACATTTTAAACTATTATTAGAATAGGTAACATTTTTAAGTATATGGTATTGAGACTGACTACTGCTTGAGCTGCTGTGTGTCAGAAGTGCTATATTTCATTGGGTTTTTATTTAAGTTGGAAGTGATGTCTTTGACCTTTCTAAGTAATTGTGAAAAGCTGTTTTTTCTTTGAACCTTCATTACAGGCTTGGGTGATTAGGAGGCAGAAGCCAGTGTCAAGAAGAAGGAAATTAGGATTTAGTTTCTTTTATGACTAAAAAGAGTAATGAAAGCCTGCTCAGTAGCAAGTAGATAGTTAAATTTCAGGCAGCACAGGCTTGCATGAGACTCATGTACCATTTACATCCCTCCTAAAGTTTCAGAATAATAAATGTAATGTGTACTATAGTGCTTTCTTCTGTCAATAACTGCCATATGGGTGGCTTAAAACCAGCCTTGAATCAGTTCTGGATTGACATACAGGCTGGGAATAAGCTCACAAAAACAATTCAACACTGCCAACCACTCGATGACAGCACAAACAGCTTTGAGAATTAGCTCAATGTGGAGGCAGAACACAATGCCCTGCAGTGCAGATCTTGGCCCCAGGACCAGCCCACTGTGTCTCCACATCCGTGCAGAACCATCCTGCTCACTATAGCATCGAAAGTAAATTCCCTGCTTGGCTGTTGGTAAAGGTGCTGTTAGATTTGCTATTACTTTTACTGCTACTTAAAGAGGAGATCCTGCTCTCACCAGACCTACACATACCTCTGCACTTCCAGCGTCTGCTCTCCCTTTTCCCCCTCGCTGATTCCATTTTACTGTACAGTGAGTCAATTCAGGTCACTAATCTGGCAGAAACCAAATTCAGCAATAAAAAAAGAGAAATAGTTTTACAGCAGATTAGTGACTTGGACCAACTCATTATGTGATGAGTACCAAAGCATGATCTGGAAAGAAGTGAAGACAGTGTCCTGAAGCAGAAGGGAGCAGGATCCCTTCTTTTGCAGGCAACAAGCCTGTTTAGATGACTTCAGCTGTAACACACAAACCCAAAAACATACATGTTCACTACAGGAAGGGAAAAAAATCTGTTTGCTTGTCTGTCCTCTCAGAGGTGCCCACAGTACTACAGGTCATGTTGTGATCACGTACTCACAGTAAGTATTGACACCATGAATTGTTTTGAAACCCTCTAATTAATATCTGTGAGATAGACTGGGTGAAATAAGCACACAGCCCATCAGTGTGCACCATGCTCAAAAGCTGAGTGTCCACATCAAAATGTGTACTCTCCCATATGAGGTGTGAGTGTGTGTCTTTCATTTTCCACATCCCCTCTAGGACAGGCTCCCTGGCAGCCTACTGACAGTATTGTCCACAAAATCAGATTTGTTACCTGATGTATAGCAAGCCAATAATTACACACTCAAAAGAGGTGCTCTACTTTGATTGATGGTATGTCCTGCCTTGGAGCTGGAGATCAACTCTAAAAAGGGTGTGTCCTATTAAAAACATTATGGTATTGTAAGTAAGCATCATCTGCTTTACTTGAAAGGTGGCCAGTTTAGGACTAGGCAGTCTCATAAAAAGCAGTTATTCATTGTATTATACTGCATATGATCCTGAATGGAGAGGGGCCCATCCAAATGACCATCACCATAATCTCATTCCACAGGAATGTAGATCCTCTTGGATACTATCAGAGGCAGGGAATAGGATAAAATCCTTTCCTTCTCTATGAATCAGTCCAATGCAAGTGTCCTGCACTCTAGCTGTGACACTGGAGCTGATTTCTTTTCAGCTAGTGGGATTGAATTTTTTATTTGTATTCATATGGAATGCATCTGAACATTTCCATGCATATCTATGTAGAGAAGATGTATATTTGGAAGGGAAGTTTCACATGAAAATAGATGTCAGCAGCTAAATTTTAAATTTATATGTTTTGCAAACTGTTGTGGTACAGACCACAGTATGCAATTAAAGCTCATTGTAAACAGGACTAATATTTTGTTTTCAACTTCACATGGCTGTTGTGAAGCTGCATAAGTGAAAAGACTATTGAGTTCCCAAATGCAGACTTTTGTTGAATGTGTACTTAATTTTCTGTGACAACTGGCACAATAATAATAATAATCAAGTAGAATAATTGTCTTGCAAAAAGCATATAAAATGTAGAAGTGAGGTGCTCTGGGATGCTGTTAGAAAAAATGGGTGACATAAGTAGTTTGGGAATTAAGTAAAAGCTTCTCTGCATGGGAATTGATGGTTTCTCCTTACTCTGACCTCATCAGTCCTGCTGCACCTGAAATCTGTTCAGAGTCTTAGAGCAGCCAGTTATTGCTCACCTTGCTCTGACCTGTGCAGTCACAACCTGACTTTTTGGTTCAACAGAAAACAGCTCTTACAGAAGTTCACACTGCTGAGGCCAGTGCTTATGATGGGAAAATCAGCTTTCTCCCACCTCCTGTCAGTCTTTACCTTTTCATTTGAATATTGTCTGCTCCTGGGTGTTCCCATTTCCAACCTGCTGGGCACATGAGTCTCCATAAAGCAAAGCACTTAGCAGTAGATCTGGTTAGAAGCTTTTTAGATGGAAATCAGAGGGAGAATTGTGTTCATTTATTTAGGACTCCTGTAGTCTTAGGAGAATGTGACAGCAGTCCCAGCAACAGAAAATCACAATGACTCTGGCAGTGTCCTGAGAAATGGGAAATGCAGGGTAGGGCCTGCTTTCCCAGATTCCAAGAAGAATCTCCATGGGAATCTACTAGAAAAAGGGATCATGTTGCAGAAGTCCCAGTGGTCTGGTAGTAGTGCCAGCACTGCTCAGGCTCTGCAGAGCCCTGGATGGAGGCACCAGGTGCACTGTCAGTGTTGCCTGGTGTGCCTTTGGGGTGTGCATGTACAGAGGACTGGGAGCTAGGGTGCTGGGAGATGGACACTAGGGACTAGTGTCTGGGATTTGGTGCTCATAGAAACAAACACTGACAGAGACCAGAAAGAATAAGAAAAGCATTATGGACTAAAATAAGATGCTTTATTTCTGTGCAGTACAAAGAAATGGGAGTTACTTTGCTTTGAATGAAAGTACCAAAACTAAAAAATGAAGCAGATAAAATACATTTGTATAGTACTAGGAATCCTTGGGTATCAAAGCAGTGAAAAATGATAGCTATTATGCTGGAGCATTCAAATAAATATTTACGTGCCTTTAAACTAATGCACTACTACCTTGATTTATGCTATATCACTGGTAACTAAAATTCCAGTAGCATAAGATATTACCACTGAAAATGCTTAGCCATCAGTCTTTTAGCCATTGATTTCTTTATGTTTAAAATGCATTAGTACAGAAGTAACACTGCACAAAGCCAGCCCTCCAAAACCCCAGCAAAATCAGTCTCTTTTTTTTTTCTCCCAAAAGAATGAATTTGATCAATTTTTTAATTACATTGACCTTTGGTTATGTATAGTAATACTGTAAATAGTGGGCCCAGTTCACAATCAAGTAGCATGAACTATTTTATTAAGGTCCTAAGAAAGTATATTAAAGAAAAAACAAAAAAGATAGCTACACTCTCATCCTGCAGCACCAAACACAATGACTGCTCAGGATTGGGCTTTTTCAATTATAGCACTGTTTTTCAGCTTGAATCAGGACAGGTCATCCATTTTCCTATTAAATATAGATGATTTACATTTTCAAAGGTACCAAAGCAGACTGACATAGTGGTTTGCAGCAGTCAGCAGTCCCATTTACTGATTCAGGGATGCTTTTTGAATAAATAAGCATTAATTACACAGGTATTACTGTGAACCAAGCACCATTGTCGAAATGAAGCACATTTTTTCCTAATTACAATTCTTTACAAAGAATATGTTTTTATAATGGATTTGTATAGCTGCTGTGAAAGTTATTAAAGCCGTGTGTCTTCTTGCTCACACTTTGTACCAACACAAAAAAAACAATAAACATGCAGTAAAATGTAGCACCATTTAGAAAATAATGTGTAAAAAAAAAGGTAGGTATTTCCTAGTGCTGTGATATCTTGCTTCCTTTGGTGGGCAGAAAGATAAAGGTGTTAGTAATGTAATGGCTTCCCTCTCTTGCAAGTGTTCAACGAAAATCAACAGATACTTTCACAGGTGCATTTGAGAGAAAATTTGGTCTTTTTTTGCATTCATAGTCTTCTCCCAAACTGCAGTGAATAAAAGACTGTATAAGACTTCTGTTCTGCTGTAAGTTATGGGTTTGGCTGCTTTTTATAGGCAAAGGCAATGAGTGTCTCCTAAGATCATGTTGAAAAGGAACATCTTTATTGAAGTGTTTGTGCAGTGTATGCATGCGTCATGATTTTCAGCCAGCCTTTCCAGAACACTGTTTCCAGCGGCTGCCGTTGTTAATGCTGCTGAGCCGTCCTTTTCCCTTCATATGGAAATTATGAGCTTCAGCCACAGCACAAGCTCCAAGCTCCCCCCTGTGGCACAACAAACTTTATTGTGGAAGGAACACACTTCGAGGGATTCATAAGCAAGAGCTCTGAACTTTGAGAAAGTACTTGAGCCTCTGCTGGAATGATTTGGACACAGCTTATCCTCCTGAGAAGACCTCTGCATCAGGGCAGGTAAGCCCGGGGGTTGCTTGTGTAGCTGGGTCTAGAAAGTAAATTCTTTTGAGTAGAGGTGAGGTGACAGATTGGGGAAACATGAGTGAAGGAGGATATGTGCCACATCATTATTTAATTGTATTTTCTTCTTGAACAGTAAAGTCTTGTAGACCTGCAAGCAACAGTAAAGTCTTGTAGACCTGCAAGCCTTAATTTGTTTTCCTCTACCATGATTGTATCCACTGGATTTGTGTTTACTTTCCTCACAACAGTGAGAAGAAAACCAAGTCACTCATCTTTCACAGCCCATGTCCTGTTATAAATATTCTAACTGAGCACTTTGTGTTCAGCTGTATCCAAGAGAAATATGATTTACTGTCCATACATAGACACTCACCTGATCATCACTACTTGCTGCCTTCTCCCAGTAAAAGGGGAGCAGTTCTTGGCCTGAAAGATGGCAGTCATCCTGTGCGAAGAGAAATGTGTTTCATTTGATGTTTTCTTTTTCTGTGTGAGGGTAGCACAGGGTGCAATGCATTTTATGTTCTGTTTCACAGTGACTTCCCTTGACAGCAGTGGATGTAGAACTTTGAAAGTCAGTACACGGACAGAAGTAACATGGAATGATCCAAACCATGGATATCTTCCTAAGCAAGATATGGTGGCCAGCGGTTTCCATTTGTGCTGACAGATCTTCATGCCTCATTCCACATGCAAAGTAGACTTGACTATTATAGATCATTAGAGCATTTCCCTTAAAGAGAGGAATTGTCACTTGCTCTCCAATAGGACTAATAGATGAAAGCATTACCGTGTTCTTATAATCCTTATTCTTGGTATTGGTGAGTGACATAAAAATTTCTGAAACGACATTTTTAGGTGACCTTACAATAAGAGAGCAGGATCTTGCGGTCTTTCCATCTGGCTCTTCCTTCCAACCTCTTTCACTGGGGTCATTTGGGAACATTTCTCATCTCTAGTTCCATCAGGACTAGACCAGTGTCTTGTTAAGTTTGAGCTGCTGGATATTAAAGACTTCGAAAAATTGTGCCAAATGGAGATGGAACTCTCTTCGATTTTTATTTATGACCATACACAAATTACAGTTTGTTTCTGTAGCTTGCCTTACTCCAGAGACACTTCACTGTGGCTAACAGTAGTTGCTGTAGTTTATATGGGAAAAAAGATACTGATGTGATTTTGGCTTGATGTGGTATCTCTAGATCAGGTTTTAAAATCTGTGCCTGAGGTTCTTCAGTAACTTTAAGAGATTTAAGAAATGATTGCTTTGTCCTCTTGGTTAACACAAGTTAGTGAGAAGCTTCTTTTCAGAGCGTGCTTTTCAACTGAAAAGCACCTTCTTGGGCCATCACCCTGTTTCTTCCTGTTCTCTCACAACTTCCTAGAGTTGTACCATGATTCAACCTGTGGCTGTTGTCAGACTAGCTTTGAGTTGTGTGCTCACTGCCACTACTGAGAAGAGAGAGAAAACTGCTTAAAACATAAAGTTTATTTTATAGCGTGACAGTTTATATCAAGTGAAGAAAATGGAATCCAACATGATAAAACTACTTGATGACTTTTAAAAAAAACACTATGATGCCTTTTACAACTGTTTTTTTCGACACTTTGTTGAAGATCAGTGGATGCTCCTGAAGAATCAGGCATTTTTCTATTTTAATAGCGTTGTCTTGAAAACTCTTGTTTTAACGCGACTCGGAGTGTTGTCTGTCCCTGCACTTTAGTCATTCACCAGAAGGTGGGGCTTAAAGTATTGTCAGTGAACTAGAACTGAAGTCTTTGGGATTGGAGAGTTCAAAATGTGTGTTTTCTCCTCCCTGTTTTGTAGAGGAAATCCTGGATCAGCATGACAGCTCCTCAGGGCATAGCACCTCACATTGAGGAATCTTAATGGTCCCAGACTGTCTGGTACCAGCACAATCTAATTAAGCCAAAATATCATCACCTAAGACACATCAGAGAACAGAATCATTGTACCAAACATGAGAATCATTGTGCCCCTGGAGATACTAGTGATAATCTTTGGGATTACTGGGAAACTAATGAATGGGAGAGAGAGGAGTGTTTGCCTCATGTTTCTGCTCCAGTCCCAGCAGGCGCTGCTGTTACAGAATGAGAGAACAGTTTGGTTTGGAAGAGTCCTTAGAGATCACCCAGTTCCAGCTCCCATGCCATAGGCAGGGACACCTTCCACTAGACCAGGCTGCTTGAAGCCCTGTCCAACCTGGCCTCGGCTTGTGTCCCCATGGGCCAGAAGCTGGTCAGCTTGATTCCTGTGGAGGGGTTTGCACTGCTGGGCTCCATGCACCTCTTGGCAATCTGAAGCTCATGCAAGCTCTCCGGGAAGGCTCTCTCTGGCACCCAAACCACTGCTGCCTTGACATGGAGTTACCTGGTCAGCTGCAATCATTGCACTGCAGTAGCAGGAAGCCTTTTGGACAGCAAGCACCCAAACCCCACAGTGCCTCAGGGACGAGTGTCTCAGATGTCAAACCTGAATCAATTCTCTGTGGGGCTGTCACAGAGCGGCAGGGTACATAAGGGTGTCTGCAGTGATGTGTTACTAGGATGCTGCACACCAATGGGCTGCATGGAAAAAGGCATTCTCATGGCTTTCTGCTTGTATACACAAGTTTCTTGAGTCCAGTCTGGATCATGCCAGGTCATGTTTAGTATAACTGATATAGTTAGATAACTGGAAGCTGGATAGATTTGTCTAGCTGCTTTATGGATGTACTCAGGATTAAGACTTCATACTGAACAGTACTTGACTAAAAGCATAGCATCTCCCTTAGCTTTCCTCAGCTCTAGTTTGGGAGGAAGGATAGCTGCCTTCTCCGCATCATGCAGGGAGTGTTTGACTTGGAGCAGCCCTTGTTCATGCTCTTTTATGGGTCAGAAAGATACAGTTTGGGTCCAATTGTCTTTGGTGAAAGTCCGTGTAGATTCTTTTCCTGGACAATGTGGATGGGATGAGATTTTCACCCCTTCCCTTATGTGAGCTTTTTACTGAAACTGTTTGACCAGAGTAGCTGCTCTCTGTGTAGCAACTCCCATCACAGTGCCAGAAATGTCTTTTTTGGGTGAAACCAAAGTTTTAGCTGGATCCTGTCTTTGTCAGTGTTCTGTCTTTGGGAATGGCCAAAGGCTGATGCCTAGGGAAGAGGATAAGAATAGAACAAATGTATAGCAATTGTTCCCTACAGTACTTCTCTGATCAGCGGTGATATCCAGCTGATGGATTCATTGAACTAGAGATGATGCCTTTATGTTCAATTTCCCTTTTAGAGACTTGGAACAATTCTAGTGGGCAGTTTTACCAGGCCCTGTTTGTCCTAAGGCTAAATTCCCACCACCACAACTGAGAAGCTGTAATAGACCTGTTGAAAGTCACTTCAGTGATAATGTAACAGATTCCCTTGGTTAGCCTAGGTCTTAGGTGCTGACAACACTGATCAGTGAAGATTCAGTTCCTACCATTTTACACCATTCCAATGAATGGTGCAAAATCATTTGTTCAAGATAGCAAAACCCAAGAGGGGTGGCAAAAATTTTGACCTATTGAACCAGAAATAGTGGTTCAGGGTCCTCATGAAAAAGAAATAAAAAATAATTTTCTGCCTATTTTATTTCAAAATAAATAATAGGCTTATCTCTGTATCAATTATGTGTCTTTTTGAACAGCGAAGATAAGTTCTGATGTGTATTCAAAACATTCATCTCTTTCCTATTCTGAAAAGCAATCAATAGGCTCAAAGCACTATTGGCACCTAGCAGAAGCTAACCACAACTAAGAGTGAGGTTAACGAGGCAAACCCACTTGCTCAGGAAGCTTTTGAGACAAATCTGAAACACAGTGTTCCTGTCTGGCAACAAAGAATAAATTAAGTGTTTTTCTTAGCTCTTAAAATGCATCTACATGCCAGCATTCCCATGGGGAAAATTGGTTTCTGAAAAGAATTTGCATCAAACTTATCTTTGTACACACTTCTTTAGAAAAAGAGTTGATTGTCATTTATTTTCACAGTCACTGTGCCAAGTATGTTCCAAGTATGAGGAAATACTGAATTCTGCATCTGACTTTCAGCATCAGATTTGCTCCAGACAGCCTCATCTCCTAGAAAATTGATGGCTGTTCCCCTTGCAGTGCAGCTTGGATGGGGTGCTGCCACCCATCTTAGCCCTTACTCTGAGGCACACCTGCCATAGACCTTGCACCATCATTCTGGTGCTGCCAGACTCCAATAGAGGTAGAAGTCTGGTTCTTATGGGTTTCATACAGCAGGAGAAAAGAGTTTAATCCTGCCAAGAAGTACAGGCAGAAAAAGGAAAGATAAAAGAGCAAGGCACCAGAGACTGCTGAGAAATCACCATGATGTGGTGAGGGTTTTTCAAAGGCCTGTGCAGGTAATCTAGGTTACCTGGAAGTATAAATACAAAGGGAATTAGTTAAATTTCATCTCTGTCTGCACAGGTGTTCTTGTTCAAGGTGTAGGTGACCTGGTTGGTGCCATTAAACCAGTTTCACTTCACAATTTTCATGAGTTTCACTGGATTTTTTTTTTTTTTTTTGAGTTTTCCATGGTAGATTGATCATGGTACTGTTCTCTTTTCCAAGCTGGGCCTGGCAGAAGAAAGAACAGAAAGAAGAGGAACCACTCTTCTTAGAGTCAGAAATGAGAGAATTGAGTACCTTGTTAAAGAGATGAGGCTGAGCAGACATCGGCCCTTCAGAGCAATTTGTCACTTGCAGAAAATCTACACAGGAGAAAGCAAGGCAACATCAAAGGCTAAAGGATGACAGAGGCTGAGAATGGTCACCTAGGGAAGGTCTGAAAGGTGAAGAGAGAAGCCTTTGGTGAGGTATAGCCAGTGGGTGCTAGGAAGCAAGGGGTCAAAAATAGAGAGTTAAGAAAAGGATTGGGAGAAATGCTTTGAAGGGGGTGGGTGCAAGAGAGGACAAAACTGGAAAGCAGAAGGGCTGTGAAAGGATGTGAGAAGAAATGACAGATTTTAGAGAGGCTGAGGAAGGTAAGAAAGCTGAGACAGAAACAGTCATATCCAGAGGATGGCGTCAAATGAAAGATGATATCCAGGAAGAGGGTGGAGGGGACTCAGAGGAATCTGGTATTGACCAGTCAAACACAGAGGGCAGTGCTAAAGCTGATATCAACATTGAAGCCGAGCAGACCAGTGAGAGAGTAGTCCATGGCAAAGTTGAGATCCATTCCAGTGGATTGATTTCTATATGAAATATAGACCATAGCTGTGGGGCAAATCAATGAAAGAAAGATGCCAGGTAATCAGATGGGCACCAGTGTGGAGGTGAGAGTTAGTGAAGCTGTGGTTAAAAGGTAATGATGTGAGGGAAAGGTGATGACTTCCAAGTTGTGACCTCCAAGAGAGGTCATCCAAGAGTTATCATGACACAGCAGTGTTAGGATGGGACATGTTGAGATGTTGGATGAAGTGGTGAGGATGGGAAGAGGGTGAGAAAGAGCAGGAAGGTGATGGAATTATTGATAATGAGAAGAAAAGCCCAGCAACCTCTTTCCATGTTTTATCCCTGGAATAATTAACTGTTAAGAAAGATGTGGGAAAGTAAAGGAAGGAATACAACCACAAGAATGAAGAAATGGTGAGATGCTATTTGAGAATAAGGAGTGAAAAGTTAATCAAAAGAGAGGAAATATGATTAGGCAAAGGAGACCTGAGAGAAGACAAAACAATAGTGCTGGAGAGGACAGGAAGGCAGGTGCAATTGTAAAAGACCTTTTGAAATGCTGCTTGGACTCCAGGCTTCTTACAATTCTGAACAAAAGGGGAGGAAAATGCAGGTCCCTATAACTCAGAGGTGACTCTGGCTGTCTCAGTGTGCTCAAACCACTACTAGTGCTTCCTGTGACAGGCTGAGTTCCCCCTCCCTTCGTGGTACCCGAATCCCAACAGTCCATAATCCATAGTCCATAATCCAGTCCATAATGCCATGTGTCTCAAATAAAAGTACCTTGTCCCTGAAGCAGAGTAAACTTCATCAATGCAAAGCTTAATGATAGAACACCCTGAAAGACACAAATACTCCAAAAGAGTTTTGCTCTGTGCTGTGTTTCCAGACTGGTGCTTTAAGTATGCAGAACCACCATGCATTGAAAAAAATTTCTTGTGAGGCAACAGCAAGAGAGCTGTGCCCCTCACAGCATGGTAATGTCACGTTTAGCAGAGCATCCTCTGTGCCTGGGACATGGGCACAGCTGGCCTGTGTTGGTAATGTCTTCCAGCCCCTTTGGAAGCAGTTCTGCCCTCTGAGCTACCCCCATGAGATCAGCCAGGCAACACTGGGCCACTCTGGGAGCATCCATCTCAGGGAAACCTTCAGGTGACAAGTCCTAAGAGACAAATACCAACAGCGCCTGCTGCTGAGCTCAGGAGCAGGAGCTGCCGGGCCCTGTAGGGTGGCAGCCAGGGCTGCACATGGATCTGGCCTTCCTCATGGCCCTGGCGACAGGAAAACCATTCATGAAGAAATTAGGCACAACCCTCCAATGTTTTGAGGATCTGCTTGTGCAATGGCAGCATTGTTTCCCGTCACCAGGCTGACACGAAGATTTAGGCAATGGAGCTGCTCAGCAGGAGGGCCCTTTCTGAATAAAAAGAGGAAGCACTGACATCTCAGTGCTGCTGGAAACTTGCTTGGAGCTTGTGAGGAACCTTTGGGGCTTTGGCTAATTCCTGTATGCAAAATGAGCAGGAGGGAGGATGCCTTGGCCAGGATTCCCCTTTAATACATATGTGTATGGGCCAGAGTATTTAATAGGTCTGAGTGATACTTTATGCTCATCAAGCAGCATTTTGAAAAGCACTTTGAGAAACCCTAACTTGAAAATATATATAACATTGGGGGGGATGGTGAATAATATTTTGGGGATGATTTCTTGACCTCAGAAAGTTCATTTATTCTTCTTTTCTATTTAATTCATGAAAAGTCTTGTCTGTCCCACACTTTTTCAATTATCTGTTTAAGATCTGCAACCACAAATAACTTCAAATATTTTAAGTCTACGCGAGTCACCCTAAAGGTTGAAATTCCTTTATTTTTATTCCAAATATCAGTATAAACACCACAGTTAGTTTCAGATCTTAAATACCACAGATGACATTGGTCACCTAACTCTGCAGATCACCATTTGCACTTTACCATGTGTTCAGTGTACTGTTACTGACCTCAGCAATGTGACTGACAGTAAATTCATAGGGTCATGCTGTGTAGCAACTGGAAGAATTAGTCTTGACTAGTAAGATGCCTCTCTGCTTTGTAGCTGTCAAAATCAAACACTAGTTTGAAATTCATCGCACTGGGTGCCTGCCAGAAAATGCAGTGCAATGCAGTTTATTTGAATTCCAAGTAGCCTGAGTAGGGCTGAAGCTGGAGTAAACAATATCCCTAAAAAAACACTAAGAGCAAAGCAATTGTAGTCATTAAGGAAACAGTAAGGCTAAGCTGTTGATCAATCCTAGTTCTTTTCTTGCCAAATAGAGCCATAACAATAGCCTTCTCTTTTAACAGAAGGATCTCAGAGAATGAATTTACTGCTGTAAAATTAGAGTTGTCTTCTCACTCCTAAGTTTCCAGGAACATGAGTTTCATGGAGGTGCCTATCAGGAATGGGCTGTCACTTGCTCCTACTGATGGGGAAAGGTGAGTGTTCAGGCAAACAAGCTTGGACAACTTTGTAAATCAGTGGAATTTATATGGGCCCAGCAGACATTTATTAGTTGGGAGATGAATCCTCTGAGGCTCTCAAATTCACAAAGCACATCCTCTCACAATCCTGTGACTGCCAAGCTTGGTGAGAGCTCTTTCCTCACAGGACCAGAGCTCTGTCTCTGTCCCCATCCCAGCCACCTTCTCTTGGGCCAGCAGCACAGGAGTGTCCCTGCAATCACTGCTCTTAGCTGCTGGCCATGGTCTCATCAAGGAGGAGCAGTAAGAGTAGCCCCTCCTGGACTGTGCTCCTAGTTTCTGTCAGAGTAGCTGACTGCTGTAGGAGTTAAGGAGAGGAGGGTGAAAATGGGGGTCTAGGAATCCTTAAACGCCCCATCACATAGACAGGCTGTGCTGCAGGGCCTGTCCATGCAGCTCGGATGGCTTCTACCCCCTGGAGTTGTCACAAAAATCTATTTTGGCAAAATGGCAAAGGTCAGGGTTTTGTATAGAGCCTCAAACTCACCAAGTCTCTACTGGAAGCTTTTTTTCCCCTATATCTCAAAGATACCACCATCTGCAATGTGGGGATATAAGCACCATGCAGGAATGGCAGCTTAGAATCACTCCACGTGCCTTTCCAGTTCAGTGCTCTTCCACTGTGGAGGGCTCAGTACAGATGGATGAGGCATTTTTTCCTGATTTAGAAGCAGCCACAATCATGTTTAATTTGGAAGAACCCATGGTAAGAGTGGCCAAGATGACACACCTTTTATTAGACTGCGGCTTGCCGTGATGATGTTTCAGGACTTGACACTTCATTGTGCTGACTGAGCTTTAGCAGCTGAAATGGCCCTGAACCTGGACAGACAGTGTTGCATCTCTGATGGTGCCATCATCAAAGCCTGTGTCAATCAGTGTCTGGCCTGACAGTTCCCAGGGTGTGAACATTGCTGTCCAGGCATCACACTGGCAGAGATCCTGTACCACTGGGGATTGTGTGCTTCAGGCAGTCAACAGCACCCAGGTTTCAAATGCTTCAGGGCTTTCTTCATTTACCCACCTTACTTCTCATTAGGTTGTAATTTCCAAAGCTGGACTTGGGTTTTGTGACACCAGACAGGAACACAGGGAACTTGTTCTTGAGGCTTTAAATACAAATTTTGCAAAGACTTTCGTAAGAAGCACTTATATTCTGCTATTTTAATGCTGACTAGTTGCAGTGTTGAAAGGTGTTTGGCAAGGCAGCAATGGCTGAGTTATATCAACTCAGTCTCACCAGGAGATGAGGAATAGGGGATCATGACATGGCATTATTACATTCACTATTCTGATAAAACTGCATGGTAGCATAACACAGCTATTTCCATATGCATAAAGACTCAAAGGAAAATATTAATTTTCTCCAGAAGCTGAAGCAGTTTAATAGAGACGAGCAGCATTAGTGCCACCCTCTATTTTGGTACATGACAAGGAATGGAAGAATTACAGGCATGGCGTCTGTGAGAAGCTGCTTGAAGCTTCCCCATATCTGATAGAGCCAATGCCAGCCAGCTAGAGAACAGATCTGCCAGTGCTCAAGTTTGTACACATGAGCGACAGTGGCAGCACCTCTGGGGTGATGTGTTTAAGAAGGGGAAAAAATTGCACAACAGCAACTTCAGCCAGAGAAATGAGAATATATGCGAGAAACAGCTCTGCAGGTACCCAGGTCAGTGAAGGAGCAGAAGGAGAAGGTACCAAGTACCCAAGCAGAGATTCCCCTGAAGCCCCTGGTGAAGACCATGGTGAGGCTGCTGTCCCACTGCAGTCCATGCAGGTCCATGGTGGAGCAGAGATCCAGTTGCAGGTCATGAAGAACCCGATGCCAGAGCAGAATGCTCTGAGGGAGGCTGTGATGTCTTGGGAAGCATGCACTGGAGCAGGCTCCTGGAAGAAACTGTGGCCCCATGGGGAGAGGGAAAAGCTCACACTGGAGCAGGTTTTCTGACAGGACTTGTGACTCAGCCCCAGAACACTGGAGCAGTCTGTTCCTCAAGGACTGTATCCTGTGGAGTATAATGCTGGAGCAATTCATGCAACCTGTGGGAAGAACTCCCATTGGAGCAGTTAATGGAAGACTTTCTCCTGACGGAGAGACCCCACACTGGAGCAGAGGAGGAGTGTGAGGACTTCTCCTCTTAAAGAGGAAGGAGCTGCAGAGATAATCTGCTGAACTGACCACAACCTCAGTCCCTGTGTCCCTGTGCTGCAGTGCAGGAGAGGATAGAGAAAATCTGAGTAAAGCTGGTGAAGAAGAGATGGGTAGGGTGAAGGTGTTTGGTTTTATTTCTCCTTATCCGACTCTGATTTGATTTGTAGTAAATAAAGTAATTTTCCCAAGTCAAGACTGTTTGCTGATGACTGTAATTGTTGAGTAATCTCTCCCTACTCTCATCTCAACCTATGAGCCTTTTGCTGTGTTTTCTCTCCCCTGTCCAGCAGAGGAGAGGAGTGATAGACCATCTCAGGTGGGCTCCTGACATCCAGGAGGAGCTGCTAAAATGGAGCTCAGCAGAAGTAGTGCTGGGCACTTTGTCCATAAAAGTCATAGAATCAGAGAATCCTTTAGTTTGGAAAAGACCCTTAAGATCACGGAGTTCAACCAAAGCCAAAACATTCATATTGCTATAGAAGAATGGCATGGAAAATACATGTTTTCAGACATAACACAAGAAACAAGGCCTGCCAGCTCTACAGCTGCCTAAAAAACTGTAGTTACGCCTTGTTTGTTTGCAGCATTCTTTAATGACATAATCTCCTCTTCTTTAGTTTTTGTTTAAATGAGTCTACCAGATGGGCATACAAGAATTCTGATTCAACTGACACTCATCTGGCAATTTCATTTAACTTAGGCAGCTTTTCATTTTCTTCTGGCAGGTTTTATTTTGGAATCTCTACCTAGAAGCTGTATTGGGTAAATACCCCACATATCTTCAAGAACACATGCCTGAACCATTTTGTTATTAAAAGACCAGAGATCTTTCCTTTGGTTTTAAGTGGGAGGGTTACCAAAACATGAATGTGAATAATTAACAAATACATTAAAGAAACTGTTTCCAGGCAAGTAAACCAGAACAAAAGGCAAAATTCAGCAAATAAATTATTGGCTATTTGTGATTTGCCCATAACAAGTATATCTTCTATGCTGTCTTCTTTTTTAAAATGAACATTTATTTTACATGATGCAGCTATTTGTGCTTCTGCCAACCTATAGCTCACACTGAAATAGGGCAAACTGCAAGGAAAAGGAGTGGTTACCAGGTGCACATAGTTTTACATTGCTGGAAGGTATTTCCTGGCTCCTTCAGCCTCTTTTCTCTCCACTAGTGGTCTTCAGTAGAATTTTACACTTCAACTCAAAAGAATTACATGATTAACATGCTTAAAACTGTTTCTATTCATTTTGGAGTAAAATAGATTGTTTAAACAAAGTGGTGGTTGCCATTAGAGTAAGTGGTCAGAAACTTTCTTGGCAGTGTTTAATGTGGCATTCCTCCTTTCTTGTGCATAAATAAAGCAAATGTCACTGGAATTTGGTAAAAGGCTGCTATGTTTTCACTTGGATCTGAAGCTGTGATTGCAGATTGTGTAGAAAGACACTCCACAGCAGATGTGGCTTTAGCTGTTGGGCGCTGAACCATGTCTGCATTGTAGCCATGCTGCCATACCTGGGCTGATGCTGGGGCTGAATTCTGCTTGCTTGTATCCAAGCTGCAGCCAGTGCTGTAGAGAATTACAGAGGAGAGACTGTAAGACTCTGACCAGAGCCCTTGAAATTGCTTATAAGTATCTCGACAATTTGGTACACTAAAATCTTCCTTTATATGTCTCTGTCTGCCTGTGTCTTTCATTTGTAAACCTGCCCCTATAAACTGTTGTGAGTACCATTTCTATCTCACAGTCTGCAGCTGTCTTTCCTTTGCATCAATGACAAACATTCTAGAAGTCAAGAGTCAGTAAGTGTGTTCACCAAATGCAGAAAGTTGTTCCATTAGCTGGTATAAATAAAAGAGCTCCACAGAGGATGAAAGGAGGTGATGCAAGAAGCTGTGCTAGACTGTGCCAACTGAAGACCTGTTTCAGTGCGTTCTCTAGAAATCCTGAAAACAAACTGCTGGTGCATTGCAACTTCTCTGCTCAGGATTTTTCAGCATATAGTGATTATTTGTCTGGCCTCATTTGGCTCCAAGACAAGCATTTGCATTAACAAGAGAGAAAGAATCAGCAATCCCAGATATCCCTTGTCTTGGTTTAAACTATATTTTATGCTTAAATGTTACGCTAATATCACCTGGGCTAATTACAGAAAATTCCTTCCCTGCAAGGAAACAAATTTCACATTGCCATAGGAACAAGTCCATACTCATGGTAGTATGGCATCTTGGTTGTTTCCTGAGAAATCCACATTCTCAATTGAGTTCTGTCTTTCAGATGAAAAACCTCCAAGACTGCACAGTCCGTTCAGGCGAGCATGGTGGATAGTTTCATCCAGACAGATGGCTGCACCCCTACATGTTCAACCCTCTGTCTCTCCTGGATGCACTTGCATAGAGCGAGCAATGAAGAAACAACTGAGGAAAATAACACCCCTTCCAGATTTGTGTGCTCTGCAAAGATTCACCCTTTCTGATACACCTATATACTGTTTTGCCTCCAGTTAGTGTCATGGGTTTTCCTTTTTCAGAGCTGTGATTTAAAAAGGAGCAAGAAGGCTTGAGCCTGCTGAGTAATGTCAACTTCCATAGGGGATCCCTCTGCCACCCATGACCAGCTGAGGGGTGAGGGGGGCTGTGTGGGTGCTGGAGTGGCATGCTGAGGCCGTTCCTCCTGCCTTGCCAGGTACCATTTTCTCTTAGGGCAAGCTCAGATAACCTTGTCAGGGAGTACTGGCATAGTCACATCGTTCCACTAATTACATCCACTTCAATTCCCAAATGCCCACCATGTACAATAAAACCTTCCTCACACAGAACAGCTCTTGCTGCAGATAACAGAGAGATCTGGATATCTGGGACAAAAGTTTTAGCAAGTAAACCTGGGTAAAGAGTATCTGTTAGAGTCAGGATCTCAGCATCAGAGAAATCCAAATGCCCAGATCTCTCAGTGTGTCTGTTTTGGATTTTTTTTCACTAGCTGTCATGTTTGGCTAGTGAAGTGTACTTTCTCTCAGAAACAGCTGGTGTCCTATTTGAGAATTGCATGTCTTTAACCAGTCAGCGTTCAAGTCAATCCTTGATTCATAGTACAGAAAAGGCCTTTCAAATCTGCACTTTGGCATTCAATTCCTCTCTGTATGACTGATGCCATTGCACTGTGAACCATATCCTCAAGAATGCAACTTAGGAAGGAAAGAACCAAAGCTGAAAGGGGACAATGAAGCAGTGATGCTCAAGCAGGAGGCTCACCATTCAGAGCAATGAGGGGTACAGTGACCAGCAATGCCTGGTGGGATGCAAAGCCAGGAGACTGCAACAGACAGCAATCTACTAAAAATGTGGTATTACAGATGTGCCTTAACTTGAGCTCCCTGAAACCCTGTCATCTGGAGACTCCTTCTGTTTGGTATGCTGCTTTGTTTTAAAAAGCCTCTCCCAGGCTGTAGCAGTCAAGTTCTAGGAGGAAATATTCCAGGAGTAGTGAAAGACAGCCTTCTGGAGATGCCCACAACTCAGCACTCCCTTTGCTCGTCCTACTGTGGCTTCCTGCTTCAGTTCTGGACTACAGTCCCTACCTTGTGTATGGCTGCTCCAGTCTCAGCTTGCTCCCAGTCTTCCTCACAGAGTGCAGTGATCACCTTGCAATGAAACAAAACCCAGATATAATTCTGCAGGAGGCTGCCCCATACCCAGTATGGATGAGCAGCTGCCAGGTTTGGCTCCCTATGTCCCACAGAGCTCTCCAACACTATCTCACTGTAACATCACAGAGTATGTAGCCTACAGTGTTCTGCTGTGAACACACATTCAGCTCATCATTTAACACTGTCTGCACCTCATTTTAGATGATGCAAAGGATGAAAATGCACATATGCAAAATGCAGGGCATGTAGGATACTGTGTACTCACTGGCACCAGTGGGGACATGGCCAGTGTCCTCCTGTGGGCTGTGGGACCCTGAGCAGCTTGGCCAGAAGGGCTAGAGTGGTGAGTAGGGCCAGAATTCCAGAAGCAAGTAGGTTCAGCAGCACAGATGTAGCCTGAGACTTTGGAGCCATTCTGCACCAGTCCTCCATGCACTCAGCCATGGAGCTGTGCAGCAGCATGCCAAATGTGGTGTCTGGGCAGAAGCGGCTGTGGAGACAGAGACAGATTCCTGTGCAAAGCCTGCCCTGCCTTCCTTTGATTTGTGCTTTTGTTTGTTTGTTCTGTTTGTTTCTCAAAAAAAAAAAAAAAAAAAAAAAAAAAAAAAAAAAAAAAAAAGTGTTTATTTTTCCCAGCATCTTTTCTCTCCCTTCATAACAGGCAAGAACTTTTATGTTCCATTTAATTTTGTTTTGGTTTTATTTTTGCTTATTTTCCACAGCAGATGACCCATTATTAAGTGTTACAGAAATATCCTTCAGCAATGCAGCAAAAGTTTATATGGGGAATATGGATTGAAGAGTTGTGGGAAGAGCCAGACAAGTTAGACTGCGAAGTGCCTTGCAGATCTAACAGAGCATCTCGCCAGTGCAAGGCTGCTGAAGCAAAAACCCCGGGCAGAGATGGGGTGGAAGTTCAGAAAAAACAAAAGATGATGTGAAGAAGGAAAGACAACCCGGTAGAGAAAGTTTTGTATAGTGAACTCTGTGCCCACGCAGGACTGAATACCCACCCCAGCTGGGAGGGCACAGTGCCACAAGGGAAGAAGAGAGAAGGCAGCACGAGGGTGCATGTAGCACGCGTGGGCCAGCTGAAATTCCCCCGGGTGCCGCGGGGCAGGCTCGGAGCTCGTCGTCTCCTTGGGGAGATGTTTCCCGAAGGAGCGCGCACGCCAAGGCAGGGGATGCTGCGGGGCGGGCGGCCCGGGGCGCCGGGCGGGCCGGGGCCGCGGGGGGCGGAGGGCCGGCTCCCGCCTCCGCGGGGCCGCCCCGCTGCAGTGTCCCGGCAGCCCGGGAGGAGGAGACGGCGGGGCGCGCAGGCTGCAGCGGGGCAGCCCCGCCGAGACGATCGCCGGGCGGGCGGCAGCTCTGCGCCCCGCCGCTCCCGCCGCCCGCGCCCCGCGCCCCCGGCCCCATGGCGGGGCCCGCCGCCCCCTGGGCCGCGCTGCTGCTCCTGGCCGCCCTGCTGCCCGCCGCCCTGCCAGGTACGCGGGAGCTGCCCGCGCCGGGTGAGCGGCTGCCGTCCCACGCGTGTCGCTGCCCGGCGGCGTGGGGCGGGAGGTGCCGCGGGGCGGGGGGCTCCACACGGTGCTTGGGGATGCCCGGCGGCGCCGCTCGCTGCCCCTGCCCGGCCCGGGGTCAGGCGGCATCGCGGGAGACATCCCGGCCGCTCCGGCCGCCTCCCGCCCCGGCGCAGGCACCTGCCGCTGCCCCGTGGGTGCGGGCCCCTCGGCCGGTGCCCCGCGGGGGCGGAGGGAGACCCGAGCGGGGAGGGCAGCTGCAGACCCTCTGCACCGAGGGTCACCCGGCTCTCGGAGAGCGGCCGGGACCCTCCGGGGGTCAGCCCGCTGCGGCGCTGGGACGTTTCGGGCAGCTCCGGAGCGCAGGGCTGCAGCCCGCGGGGACGCTCGTGGCCAGACGTGAGCAGATGCAACCGGAGGGTGACAGCCTCCCGCCTGCCTTCAGCCCGTGGATGTCTTTTTTCCCCTGGAACCGCTGGTTCCATCGTCCCGTCGGGGCTCTGCTAAGGAGCCCCGCTTGCGCGTTAGCGGCACTGACACTGGGCCGCCCAGCGCTGCATCTCCCCGGCAAGCCAGGAGAGATCCCTCTTTTCTTCGTTCCCACTGCCGGAGTCCTGTGGGTCGAACCCTCTATCAGCCTGGGCGAGGCTGGCGCTGCTGTCAGAGTTCCCGGGCCCGCAGGCTCAGGTTTAAGCTGCTCTGGAGGTGGCGTTGTGAGAGGCAGCGGCAGAACTGCCTCGTCCTTTCCCTTGTGGAAGCAGTGCACGATCACTGCAGCCCCCGCGGCACTTTTTGCACCGCGGACCATGCTGAACCGAGACTCCTCAGCTTGTTGCCACAAGGTCTGAACCAGAGCCTGGCTAAAGACAGGGTATAGACGCACATACGGAGATTGTATCTGTTGGGGTAACAGTAGCCCGAGCGGCACAGGGACGCATTCCCTCAGGCTCCGGATGTGGATGGTGGCTGTCCCACCTCCAGCCCCTGCTGTGGTCGCAGAAGAGCCAGCCAAGGACGATAGCATCCTCCCCAACCCTCCCTGCACCTCTGGGCTGTGCGGCAGAGCCCGGGACTTCATGTCACCCGTGGCTCCTGGTGAGTTAGCGTGCAGTTAACAATCCCAATGATCTGCTTAACCTGGAACTGTAGGCTCTCTGCAACTTGCTGTGCCCATCCAGGTTAAGCTTAGGATCACACTCCTGGAAGTGGTTTTATAATTGTGCTCCCTTGTGGCAGTGGCAAATGGAGGGGGATCTGGATCTCTGAGGCTGCCTGCTGGCAAGTTAGAGGAGGAAGGAAGGGAGCAGGGGAGTGTGTTCTGCAGGAGTCTGTGTTCTGCTAGTGAGGGAAACATCGTGAGAAATGTCATAGCTTCTGAGGGAAAGTGTTAGCTGCTGAGTGCATGCAGGCTCTTGCTTCCCTGACTGTGTAATGTCTGAAGTGATTCTTGGAGATTCTGATACTTCACTAGAAATTTTGCATGTAATATCCATATAGTCTTTCCTTGCTTGCAGTCCGACACCAATGTGCTGCAAAAATTAGGCCAATTTCTGAACAAACCCAAATGTGTTGGCATAGTGCTGCACAGAGCTCTGCGTGCTTCCCAGCTATGGAACTCTGGAGCACACCAAAACCTGCTGGAGTGGGAATACTGCACTGTTAACCCCAGAGTGGCTGGACAGGACTGGATGTGGACTGCATGTATGCTCCTTGTCCTTGTTGGTGTGCTGGCCACATTGAGTGGACACTACCTTCCTTTTCCAGTCTAGAGAGCAGTTTATAAGCTATTAAACACAGGCTGTCTCCTGAACAAGTACAGCCTCAGGCAGGAGGGCTGGTAGGTTCTGGAGTTCTTTCTCAGAGGGTAAAAGCCACTGCTGAGCATTTTTGCTGCTCTTGGTCCTGTTTTCTCACACTCTATCTGTGTTTGAAATGGTCCTGCTGACCACCATGACTGCATGTGCTCTGACTAGGGGACCTGTCCCAAACTCACTCTGCATTTTGGAGCCTTTGTCCAAGTACTATGTCTGTGAGACAGAGAGGTTGCCTTGGCTCAGCAGACAGGCTCCAATGAAGTGAAAGAGCCCTTCAATTTTTGTCTGTGGAAAGAAAGGAAAGATTTTTTTTCCCAGTAATGGTCTGGCTTTGGGCTGGTGCTGTCATTGACTGTGTTCTGTTTATCAAAATAGAAAGTCAGTGTGGGGCCTGTGCCGGGATTGTTGTGGCAGTCCTCAGGCCAAGAAAGCGTAAGAGAAGGGTGTTGTGCTGGAGCAACAAGGGGGCAGATCTCATTTGTGTATTGCCAGGAGAGATTTGTTGCTTGCTGCCAGATCCCATGTGTGGAAGAATGGATATTGACTACGTTAAACAGTAGTCACCCACCCACCTTATTAGCTTACACAAACAGTATTCAAGCACCACCTGCAGCCAGTGGGAGAAATTTGGGAGAAACATTAAGAAGAGGCTATGCTCAGAACAAGAGCCTTTCTGACAACAGCACTAGCTCTCATTTTCCTTCCTTGTCTAGACACTCTGACATAAACAGAGAAAGAAGAAGGGTCTCCAAGGAAATTTTCCACTTCATTTAGCTCTAAGGAATGTATCTTCCCAGTTATTTAGGACGGTGCTGTAATGGTCTTAACTGTACAGCTCTGTACCAGCCTCTGGGTGTGTCAGATGTATGAAAGCTCCTGTGCCGTCCAAGTCTGTGATTCCAGCTCTTCAGACAGCACATTGACTGATTTTGGCTGGATGTGTGGTTAAGAAGATGCTTTCAGAAGCTGATCATACAGAAAGAAATTAGAGGAGGGGGGGGGAGCGGGCTGAGTAGATGGTCCAGCAAGACAAAGACACGCCAGCAGGGGGAATGGGATCTTATGTCTATGATCCAGTGTGTTGAGTCAGTATTCAGTTGCCCAAAAATATCGCTCAGTCACATTTACTGATCATATTTCCCATTCAGGACACTGACTTCTAAGTTTTCAATTTAGTTTGAACTTTATAAGTGCTTCACATTGTATGCAGCTGTCCTTGTATGCTGTTGTCTTCATGTCAAGGAAGCATGGCAGTATTTCCAGCAGGCTCAGTTTCTGGTGCATGTCTAGAACCCATGGTTTCTCTAGCAGGGAGTTACATATCACATCTCTGTCCGGCACTGAGGAAGTGCTCAGGAGTGACATTGGGATGTGCTGGCACCAGGCATTAGGTCTCTTAAATTTATGCTGTTGCAGCTTAAGTATAAGCAGGACTGGAACCTCTTCCTAACCAAAGACCTCTAGAGTGAACCTGTGTTTAGTAGACTGGGTGTCATCCCAAATATGCAAAAAACTGCAGCCAAATCAACACGTTTCCGCCCCCCCCCCCCCCCCCCCCCCCCCCCGGTTTTGAAGTGTCAGGATCTGCTTATCTTGATTACCTTGAGTTACATGTCTTCATAAATTACTATTCCTTTACTCCCCTCTCACTGGCCCAAGTGAACCGTAGCTAGATGCACGCATGTATCATGGAAACATTTACCTTTTGATGCACTTTCTGCTGGGAAAGAGGAGGGAGCATGGATGAGAGGCATGTCTCCCACAGATTGCTAATGTACTAAGCAGGAGAAGTGGTCACTTCTCCAGAGTAAGTGGTGTGGACATTGGTGTGCCTTCCTCTTGGGAAGCTCCATGCTGCTATTCTGCCCCCAAGGCTGCAGGTGTACCACACTTTTGTGCAGCCTTGAGTGGGTTCTCCCAGCCCTGCAGAATCTGCACTGATCCTTCAGGCAGGTGCCAGCATTCCCTGTTGTCTTTTTCTACCCCTGAAATTGCCACGTGTCATTTCTCTTTTACACCTTCCTAAAGCAGCAACACTTTCACTGCAGGACTATTTTTATTCCTTTGAATGTACATGAAATTTAATTCTCTTGGAACTATGAGTGTTTTCATTATTCTATAAGATGAGGAAGATGGCTTCACCTCTGCAGCCAGTGCCCCTACCCAGCATGAGAGGGAGAAATGAACAGCTGGGTTGTGAGGCAGTGAAATCCAGAGGAGAGAAGCTGGGGAGACCCTTTCCCTCTGTCTGGTGAGAAGCCCAAGTATTTTGCTTCCATGAGGGTTGAGAACGTGCATTTTGGCTATGTTTGCACTAACATCATAGCCCCTGAGGAGTGGTATGGCTTACATTTTCAGGTCAGCAGAGGAGTGATGGGTGTCTTAAAGAAATGTAAGATTGTCTGAAAGATCCTTTGCTGTGCATGACCCAGTAGAAAGCCTTTGAAATCATGTTTGCATTTTCTTATATGTGTTTTCTATACTGCTGTTTATTCTGCTGCACTGTTGGCTTCAAAACCTACAGTCTGTGTTGAATGTTCACAAACTGAAGTGCCAAAATAAGCACTGCCAAGATCAAGACAGTGGCTTAAATTGCACAAGATTCAAAGAAAACTGAGAACTGTTGAGATCTGCTTTGCTGTCTGTTCTCTGAGTCTTGGGACACACGTTTCTTAACTTTCCTCCACACCCTGTATGCCTAGGGGTTTAGAGGGATGGTGTGGTTTAGTCCTGCATCTCCACTGCTTGCCTCTTACCAAAGAGGCATTTAGACCAGCAGGACTTTGCACTGCCCGTGTACCTGGCTAGACTGACTAAGGCAGGCACTCTGACAGCTCTCACATGTATTCTTACTTGAGGCACCAGCAGCTTTTGCCTGCAGCACCTCTGCAATTGGATTAATTTCCTTTATGGGTGGTACAAGCACCTGGAAAGTGTCTGCTTTTCCTGGTTCCTCTTTAAACTTCAGACAAGCTTGTAATGAAAAATAACTTTTTTCACAGTGTACCACGTGGTTGAGTGCTTAACTGCTCTACCAGTAGCAGAGCTAACAAGAGCAACATCAAAGTGTTTACACAGCGTCCCTTCATCGCGGGATCTTGATTTGCCTGGGGAGATGAGAGCTTGTGCTGACAGCTCATGTGTTTCTGGTCCCTAGCAAGACCTGTGCAGGCTGCTGAGCTCCCTCTCCCTCCTCTCTGCTGGATGGGACCTGATACCCACCTCTCTCAGACCTCTTGTCCTGTGTCCTGCCCTCCTAAGGTGCATGGCTGCTGGGTCACATAGCTCTGGAAATGGCAAGTTTTCCCCCCCAGTTCCCTGGAACTGCTGTCTGGGATGTCATATAAGGTCTTTTCTCCTACTCAGGGTTTCTGCAAATGTGTGTTTAAACTTCAGCATGTTTTGTACTGTTTCACAGCACTTTCAGGATGGTTAAAATCTCTCTGGGTTAAATTGTGCCTTTCTCAAGCAGCAGTCACTGTACCTCACTCTTGTTGAACTTGTAACCTCTGACCCACTGTTAGCTCTTCATAAATGACATCTCTGCAGTGGGACACAGCAGCTTTTCCACGTGCCAGGCTGGGTTTTGTACCATGGCTGTGTCACGTCTCTGTGCTGTGGTTAGAGCTGAGCACTCTTCAGTGCCTCTAAAGTTAGCCTGAATGTATCTCCATTTTGGTATAAGTGCCTACATTTGGCAGACCTGTATTTAAAGCAAATAGTCTTAAGGAGAGGAGAAGCAAGGAAAAATGGAAGACCCAAGACATGTAGAAATTGTGTGCTCTAAACAGAGAGCTTTTCCTAAACAAAGAGAAATTGTTAGTTACATCAAACATAATACTGAAATCCAGTGGTAAGGAAGGCAGTCCAAGCTTCTCCTCATCCTGGAAGAACACATAAAATGTACATCCAAATTTAACTATGTACACATTAAAAAGTGGTCTGGAAAAGTGTGCATTTTAAATCACCCCTCTTCAGTGAGTAACTCAGGCATCAAATCAGCTCTTCATTAAACAGAGTAAAGTACCCTTTGAGGACTATGGAGTGTGTTCATATTTCACAGTTCCAGTGCAGCTATTCCACTATTACATAGTTATTAAGTCCTCTTGGCCATCCTGCAATAGTCCTGGTTCCAGCAAATCTTTCCGACTGTTGTATTCTTCCTGCTCTAAACTGATTATTTTTCCATTGGAGGAGTTGGTTGTTCTTAATATATACACTTGCTGTAAAATAAGAGGCTGCTTTTCAAATGGTTATTTGTCATGTTTACTGTAGAGTTGACTGCAATATTTTGGCTGAAACTTCTTTTTGGGAAAAAGTGCAGGACTGGTGGAGCTGGCATGTTAGTGTTTCCTTGTCTCTGAAAAAAAAAGACAGAAATAAGAGAAATTGAATTGTCAACATAATTTGTTTTGGTATTCTGTAATGAAGTGCTTAATCCCTTCTTTCAGCATGGTGTCCTTGGAAGGGTGTACAGAAGGGTTTAGCTGGTGTCAGGGAAAAACTACTGAGTATGCCTTAAAATTCCCACAGTGGAAAGCAGCAAATGTAACTGGCAAAATGTGCTGCCATGGCTGGAAGCTTGTGGTAGCCAGAGAACAGCCTAAGCCCTGCCACCTGCCTGGTCAGCCCTCTCAGAGCCCCTGGATGCTCCTGCTGCTGAGGGAGGGGAGAGTGGGAGCAGCACCCAGTTCCCAACCCTAGCACCCATCCCACAGCCTGAGAAGTAGCCAGGCTTCATGTTTTCAGCCTCAGGAAGACAGCGTTTAATTTTGGCTTTGCTGCAGAGATCTTGGGGCAAGTCTGAGAGCACTGCAGGACACAGGCTGTAGCCAGATAGACGGAGAGCTGAATTTAGACGCTGTAACTCCTGCTGGTAGTGTCTTGCTTCATGTGGCAGCCCCCTGGAAGCACCTACCGGCATCAGAATCTGCCCCTGCACGAGTAACTGAGCTTCACTTTCACATAGTCTGCATGTCTTTCCCTTCCACCACCCTTTGAAGCCATGCTGAGTTTGGTGAAGTAGTTGTGTGGTCTTTAGCACGGGATGCACTGCAGATGGCCCTCGGCTCTCACCCAAGAGGCTGCAGCAGTGCCTTGGCCGAGGGCTCATGGTGCTTTGCAGGAGTGGGTGCTCTGGGTTATGTGTTTGCAGCCTTGCTGTCCACAGCACCTGAGCTTCATGCCAGCCTCTGTCCCAGCTGTGCCATTGCTTTGATATTTCTGGTCTCCCAAAGCAGAGGTGATATAAATAATTTAAAATCAAATGGCAGTGATGGAAATTCTCCATTTGGCTTTGCTGGTCTGAGACTTCAGGCTTTCATGTTGCATGTATTTTTAATAAATGTATTTGATAAGTGTCTAAGGTTGTGTTGCTGGGGAAGGGGGTTGGGGATCACAAGGCCTGGTTTAATTCAAAAGTCTAAGACAAACTTTGAAAGTGACATCTCACCTTTCCTGAACTCCACTGGCCCCGTTTTAAAAATGAGTTGATTGCTTTTTCCATGCTGCAGTGCTGAAGAACTGCCCAAGTTAAGACCCTACTCTCTTCTACTTGAAATTTTCCAAACGAGAAGTAATGACTGATGTCTTTCGAATTGCTCGGTTGCCCAAAGCTGAATGTATGCAGAAGTAAAATAACAAAATACAAATAACAAAGCTAAAAGAAAATTAAATTAACCAGAAAAGCTCTTCTGTGATAGCACAGCAGCAGTATTGAAAACCTAGAAAGTCTAAACGTTAAACAGCAATATTAGCAAGCCAAATTTCCATGTTAGATGTGTACAGTGATGTATTATTTTGTTTGCAATGTGGTGATTGCTCTGCCAGGACACTGAGTTCCTTTTCTTCACTCCTAATGGCTCCTGTAAATCAAGCCAGTCCTCTAAGAGCCTGACTCCATGCTTAAATGGGAGTCAGGGGACTGAATGCTCAGTGGGCATTGTACATGTTTTCATGAAAGCCCTTCCCAGTCAGGTCAGAACTACTGGGTTTCAGTTGCTGAGCACAAATTTATTGCCACAAGATGTCTCAGACCATATGTGCTCCTCATCTGCCCTCCCAGCAAGTCAGCCGCCAGTGCAGGATGCGCCATGCCTTGGAAGTGCAGATTGCTGAGGTCCAGACACCTCTCAAACACACTTTCTTTCCTCTGCCAAACCAGCTGTTTAAATTACCCTCAGGGAGGGATGATGAGTGGTATGAGACATTGTGGGATTCTGGTTGTGTTTGGTATCACATCGTGCAGGTCAGGCTGGAAACCTGCAGCTGATGTTGTGACGTGGGAATGGGAATGAGCATGAAACCTTGGAGGGATGGAAACAGATTTCAAACCACTACTTAAGTGAAATTAAAAGATAAATGGCTTTGACCTGTCTTAAGTCTTTCCTTGTGGTGGTGACAAGCCAGCTGTCCCATGTTATGCTAGCATGGGGTAGTCACAGGCAGTGTGATGTGGGCACAGCTGTGCCTGCACAGTGGGAGTGGGAGTGAATGGTGTCCACACTCCCACTGGGAGTGGAGGGAAAGAACTGTCCATGTGTGTGTCAACAGAGGGAAGGGAGAAGGAAATAGAAGAAAAAATAAGATTTTTTTTTTTTCCTAATATCAGCAGGGAGAGAGTAAGAATTCAGCCCAGTGGAGAGAGCTGAAGTTAAAGCTCAATTAACTGATGGACCTCAGGGTCTGGTGGGTTTAAGCATCAGAGTATCTGATGGATGTTTCTGGAAGAAAGTGGTGTGTTTGAAGACAGGGGAATTATTTTTAGTTCATGCCTACCATTCTACCTGTTGCTTTCTTTTGGGAGAAGCAAGATTTTTCTTAGGACTGGACCCTTACAGAACAAGCTGCTAGTAATTGTAGTAAGTGTGGCAGAGACAGACACTATGAATCCAAACATAAGAGCCTCATAAAATTAGACCTAGAGTTTGCAAGATTTTTGGAAATATGAAATGAACCATTTGGCTTTTTCAGCAGTTTGAACCTTCTGCAAATATATTTTTTTTCTGCTTGTGCTGTATAAATATATTATTAAAACCCCCAAACTTTTGTTATGCTTGTAAGTAGTCCCTATAAAAACCGAGAAGGCAAATGGTGAAACTTCAAAATGTCTGTAGGAGCTTTTGAGTAATTTGGGGCCCCTTTGTATGGAAGGAAATCACTTCAGAAAGCTTTGCAACTTCAGCAAAATGTTTGTGCTACTGAATGATAGCAGATGGCCACCCCACAAAACGGTAGCAAGTTGCTTAAGCTACTTGTAAGATAATGCAAATTTCCTTGCCTTGCTCTTAGCAGCCTTGGTTTGAGGGATCCAAGCTCAGACCTTGTCTCTGCTGTTGCTGCAGAGCTGCTGCCTGAGCAGTGGCCACACAGAACACACAGATTCAGGCTGCCCATAACTCTGTTGGGTAACCTGTCCTTGCCATGCAGATCTAGTCAAAGCCCTGTGGCTGTAGAGGATATTACTGCCACAGAAGTAAGGGTTGGTTTTCATCAGAAGCTCAGGTTTGAAGAGAGGGGTTATTATTGTTCATCACAACACCATTGTAGGTCACCAGCATTGGTGATGGGGGGGTGAGAGCTCACAAGCAAAGCGGGCAATGCTGGGCAAGTGATTTTGGTACTAGAAAGTGTAATTCCTCTGAACTGCACCAGTGCCAGCTTGGAGTCACAGGTCACCTAGCAGCAGTCAGAGAGTGGGCTGCATCAATACACCCTTCCACGGCATCCTTCCTTCCAAATCTCCCACTGTGGGTGTTCAAACACCAAACATGAATAGCATAAAATAGGAGTCCATTGGTACATAGCTCTAGCAGGCTGCTAGCTATGGCATGGTAAAGACTTTGTAAGTCCTTCCCGAGATTTGCTCTCCTGATTTTTGCAGGGGCTTTGTTAACAGGAAGGATTGATTTTCTTCCCCAGAGGCTCCTCTTGCTGAACATCCCACTGACCAGGGATATCCTATGCTCTGTGAGGAGAAGCTGCAAGTCTTGAACCTCAACATTGGAGACCAAACCAATTTAGATATGTGTATTTTCAGTTCTAGATATCCCTGGGCTAACTCAAGGAAGATGGCATAGATTCTCTTTTACAAACCTGCAGATCTGTGTCTGCATCTTTTTGATATGTTCAGATGCTTTTCAAGGTTATTAATTGGGTAAAATCTTTGCCAACTGTACTGTCCCAGTACTTGACAAATCATGATGAGGAGAATCCAAGTGGCTGCTGTCTCAGTTGTGTCTGCTCAGCTATGATAGAACTGCTTACAAAGTGTGAAAGAGCCCTGGGCTTCACATGAAGATGTAGCTTTGAATATGACTGCAGAAAGTTGCTCTTTGGAAAAGAAATTAAGTAAGAAAATAATTTAGCAGTAATGAAGATCTGTGCCTCTGTGCCTATCTGAGCCCAACCTAATACAGAGCTCCTAAGAATAGTGATCACAGTATTCTCTCCATTTCCATGGCATGTCATAGATCCTTTATCTAGGATCTCTGACTTTTGCACCTTGGGAGCCCTGGAGGGTGTGCCATCAGCTTCTCTCTTAGGGTACAAAGCTACATGTACATCTTTCAAGTTTTTGAAAGAATTTTTGCAATAAGTTATGTGCAATAAAGTTAGAAGAATTAGAGCGGGTGCTACTTCAAGATATGAATCATGAACAGTTATATATTAGAGATAGAAAAATAAAAGTGATTTTTATTTACATTTTCCATTAAGAGGAAGCAGAAAAGTCTATGTTATTTTAAGATTTATGTTTTCCAGTCTCTGTAAAGAAACTTTATCTCTGAGAGCTGCTAATGAAAGAACACAGACTAATGCTGAGCCTGAATTTTCTTCTTAGTGAACCTCCACCTTGGTAAACTAACTTTTCTGATTTATAAAAGACTTTGAAATGTGAAATAAAAATGAGAGTTTTAAATCTTATTTTCCTTTAATGCATGATGAAGCTTGAATTCCTACTCTCTGACTTTGTGAGTCTGAGGCATTTTTGGCAGTTTCAAATGGAAAGTTGAACATGCACTTCAGCTAGAGATGGAATGGAAAGACTTTACATAAACATATGAATCTCCACTAGATTAAAAAATCTGTGCTATTTCACTGGGTAAGGGAGCAAATTTATCTATATTGAGGTGGTTTCAGAGACAGGTGTAAACCAACCACACTAAATGTAAGTAGAATGTTTGAGGATAATTTGGTGAAGTCTGTGATATGTATAAAGAAATAAACTAAAAGCAGAACCACAGCATCCAGATTGCCAGTACTTTGGATTCAAACTCCAAACCTTCATTTTCATGTCTTCATTTCAGAAACACCTTACTGATCATCTTTTTCCTTTTTTATTTTTATTCTTTTATTTTTTAATAAGTGAAAATCAGTTTTCTGAAATTTTCAAGATGCTAGATTTCTGAATCACAGTTAAGTTGAACCAAAGTTGAGGTTTTTTATTAGTTGTGGCTTGGTTAATACACTTGTTGCTGTGTCCACAAATGACTGATGTAGTCCATTTGTTTAATGTTAAAGTGGCTGAGATTAACAGTTTTTTCAGGGGATGTGAAGGTGACTGAGAGTTGTCACTTTCCTCCCACAGCCTGTCACAAACCAATAGAGAGTAGGCTGTAGGCTACCATTTGACTCCCACTTTGAGGATGGGCCATGAAACATCTCAGCAACCAACAGCTGAGAGAAATTTGGAAGGAAATTGGGTGTTTGGATAGAAATATTTCATTAAAAATAAAATTCTCATCAAATAAACTGAATAATACAAATGAAGCATGCAAAGCTTTGTGCTTTATGGATGTTGGTAACCACTGCCTGATGAGGCTGGAGTAAAAGCTGGTGCAGAAAGAGAACTGTGCTTCCTTCTGTGACTTCCCATAAGTCTAGTCCATATCTTCCATCAGGATAATTACATACAATGTTTTCTTCAGCCTTTGAATGAGCAGGGCCTCATTCTTCCCTTGAGTGCTTCTATTGCATGCCACTGGTTTTAATGAGATTGCATGGATGTGAAAGGAGAGCAAAGGAAAATTTAGGTTCATAAGAAATGATCCAGGTGCACAACATGAAGATGCTGCCATGGTTTAGTTAGCCTCCTAATGAGCAGTGCAATTTTAATAGGTGTGTTTTCCTTACTGGAGATCTATGGCCATAGCTGTGGGGAGCAGGACAGAGGTTGGCTCACAGCAGTGCATGCTCTGGCTCTGACTTGTATCCCTGCCAACCCACTTCAAAGCTACCTCAGGCTGTGGGCACAGGGGGAGGGAGCAGTGGTGGAAGGGATGCCTGACAGCCTAGAAATAATACTCTTTCTTTTTTTACTGCCTTGCCTGAGGGCATCCTTTGAGGTCCAGCTAGAGGGAAATAAGCTGTCTTATCTGCCAGCCTGCTTGGGGTGACAAAAAATGTGGTTAAGCTGCAGTGCAGTAATTCACTCACCCAGGACCCACATCCAGTCTGGGCAGAGCAGCATTGTGCAAGCTCCATGCTGGTGTCTCCAGTGCTGGAGAGAAGGGTGTTGGTGGGCTTGTAATCCTGTCATCCTTCCCATCTAGCCTACCTGTGTGGGCATCAGCTGTAGTTGGAGTTTCACCTTCAATTTAAAGAATGCTCTGCATATATTTCCTCATGTGGAAATGAAACATTTCCTCAGTGGCAGCTTCACAGAATGTGACAAAGCCACTGAGACTGTCAGTTGGCGAAAATGTTCTGTCTTATTCCAGGTTTTCATGAAACCACCAAAAACTTCAGTTAAGTGGAGCAGTGCTAGGAGCTGATGTTATTTCTTCCTACTGTCATAGTGGATTTTACAGCAGAATTGACCAGCAGTCAATTCTTTGTCATAGAAACACATGTTGAGATTGTGTCTCAGAGGTGCCAGGTCTCAGTGTTGGAGTCAGTATACTTTACAAGAGGGATAATATCCATCCTGGTGCAAGCTTTTTGTTGTCTTCATGCCACCTTCTGCTGTTGTCATGGACAAAAATTGCCAGGTTGTTAGAGGAGAATAAGAGTGTTGATGCTCATCATGGGTTGTGCAGCTGAAATTCTGCCTGAGTTCCAAGTGGCTCTTGTATCCCCACGCCTCTGCCAGCCTTTGAAACGTTGGAGGGAGAAGCAGTAGACTGGGGTAGTAGTGAGCAAAGGGGAGCCCTTCTCTCCAGGAGATTGCATGGAAGAGCCCGTTGAAACCCATGAGTTTGCCCCAGGCCCCAGTGACAGGTGGATGTGTGAGTCCCCTTGGGTCTGCCCTCAGGGGCCAGAGTTGCTCAGGGGGATTCTGCTTCTTTTGGAATCTCAGGGATTTCTTTTCCTGCCTTTTCCTGCCATCAGAGAGAGCAATAGAAACTTTGCTTAAACTCTACTACTCTCAATTAGGAGAGTGTTACACTTGTGACACCTCTGGGCTTCTTTAACATTGATTCAGCTGCATTTCCAGGGCTAATGTTGCTTTAGAGGTGGCTGTGAGGAGAGTGTGAGGATGGTGCATGTGTGGAGGTGGAAGTCAGGGATGTCCCAGGGAAGATGTAGATTCTGAGTATTCAGGACTGTGTTGTGGGTTTCTCTTTTGTGCTGTCCCCTTCTCTTAAATGGACAGTATGTTTTCAATACCTTCTTTGACAACAAAAATGCATGTTAAAAAGTAGTATGAGTCAGGTGTCCCTAATTTTAAAGAGGAAATTAGCCAAAATTGTAGGTCTGTTAGCTTTGTGGCAATGTTATGTTTGCTCTTAACTTCCCAGACACAGTTTTGACGTAATGTGTGCTTCATCTTAGACTGTTTGAAACAAAGAAGCTACCACAGTTTAGAGCAAATAAAGAACATGAATATGAAGACAAGAACAAAGTGTAGGTGGAAACAATGTGGTGACTACAGTCATGAACATGGTGTGGAAAGACACAGACTTTGAAGGGGAGTGTTCTATTCCTGACAATGTCTTGCCATGGCATGAGTTGCTTGGTGTGGGTTCATGTTCTAATTTTCTAAGGCATCTAATTTTCCCTCCTGTCACTGAACTGCTGACTAGGGCTAGGGGACAGCCTGTACAAGGATTATCTAGAGGAAAACAAGCTTGGTTCTTCCTGTGCTTTTGTCATGTTTGTGATTGCAGTCAGATTAAATTCAGGCTGCACCATTTAAAGCAGCCTCAGGCTCTGATTTATCTCAGAAACAGGGTTTAAGATGTTGTTAGTTGATATTTGTGCTATTTCTATGATTGAATGTCCAGTAAAGAAATGTGAGTTTCTTGCACACTCGGAGGAGTCTGAGTGTCACAGGAGCTGCCAGTTGAGAGAGCCAGGAGTCTGGTGAGGCAGTGTGGTGTCAGCACTGGGAAACTTCAGGTGCATTTCAGTGGAGAAGCACTAATATTCCCTTTATCCTGCAGATAAGGAGTTGAAGGGGTGTATATGGAATCATTTGGGATCAATGGCTTTATCAGATCCATTTATCAGAAGCTATTCCTCCTTGTTTATGTAAAAGAAATAGGTGGGCTTTGCTGTAAACTTGTTTTTCTGTAAAATCAGTGAGTCCTCCTTCTTGCAAATCAAATTTCCACTGACAGGCCTGATAAAGTAGAGGTTTCTACTGGAGCCAGGGAGCTTTGGGTCAAACTGGAGTACCACAGGCATCCAGTCCCTCCTTACAGACTTCCATTTTTAAGTTGAGAAAAGGTTAAACTTGAAGTCAGTAAACAAAGATTGAAAGGATACCTGTATTAACATTTAAAACTTAGTCAAATATTGTAGATCTGATTTTTATTTGTTATCAAAAACCTAAAGGCTGTAAGCCTAATCCTGCTGATGACACAACCTAATTCTCTGACTATTTTCTGGACTCTCAAGGAACAGCTGGAGTCAGAATTATGACTCTGTCCTGCATAGGAAGAAAAATCCTTATGTTGTCAGTCATTTTGGCAGTATCTCTGCCTGATACAGCTAAGCCATGTTAAAGAGAACAATCCACCAGAAACAAAATTATTTTCATCAGATGACTTCTAAGAATTCAAATGTAAGAAAGCTAATATTGTCAGGACCTTGAAAGATGCATTGACGAGAATCCCAAAGAAAAACAGACTGATATCAATGTGAGTTAGTATTAGACAGCCAGGTGGAGGAAATGTATCTAGACAAAGAGATAGTATGAGTGACAGGTTTAAAAACCACCTTGCAGTGCTGCTTTTGGAGTAGCTGGTTTTAAAAACTCTTTCAAAATGAGTCTGCCAAATGTTCAACTTTTTCCGTATTTTACATATTAGGGAACTGGGAATAATTAAAGTTTTTATGACATACAAAGTACATTCTTCATAAATGCTGCTCCCTTTTCTGTTAGAGAGTGAGGATTTTATTTTAGAAGGGTCACACCCCTACATACTGTGCCTGACTTACAGACTATGCTATATCCATCTATATCCACCTCACTGCCCGATGTTTGGAAGCTTTCAGGAGGCCTGCTGCTGGAATAGGTTTCGTGTTTTGCTCTCCCAGAAGTGGCTGCTGAGTTGAGCAGTGGGCTGTATTTCTCCAGGAACTGAAACAGTGGCCTGATGTAAACCATGTGTTTTGGAGCCCAGGCCATGCACGTTAAGTGTGGGTGGCAACAAGGAGCCCCAGGGCCAGAATGGCACAGCCAGGAGAGCTTGAAAACCACCTGCTCCATTCTTCTGGACTGTCAGGGGTTTCTGTCCTCTCATTGGACCTAAAGGAGCAATGACTTGATGCCTCTACCTCTGGAGCAGGAGTAGGTTTCAAAATAAGTTGGAGACAAAGTGTGCTACCAAGGCTTTAGCTGGGAGCTATGAAGGTTTAAGCTGTGAGGGCAGTGAAGAGCTTTGAATGCAGTTTTGAATCAAAGAACTCAAATGCATGTGGTGAGGGATATTTTTAAGTGCTAATGAGACTAATATCAGTCTCCAAGTGACAATTATAAATGAAAAATGTATTCTGTAGTGGCACAGCTATGTAAAATAAAGCAAGGGGGCTGTTTTTAAGGCATAGCTGTCCACAGCATCTCTTGAGAAGAATGTAGAAAGTGAAAGATAGAAAATGCACTGTTATAATGTTTTAAAATTATAGCAGTGGTGTTCTGGGAGCTGTATGGCTCAGAATGGATGGCTTTTGCTGTTGCAGCTCTGGGCCCAGTTGGAGGAACTGTTTCCATAAATTTTTATTGCTTGGTTAATGAATGCAGCAAAACACAGCTTACTGAGTCTCAGTTCTCCCTTGCCAAATGTCATGATTTTACCCCTTGTCATGCTGGCTGGAGACACTGAACTTGTCTTTGTAGTTGTCATTTTAGAGGGAACCACAGGTGGGCCTTAATTCATCCCAACACTGTGGTACATTGTTGCTTTTCTCTGGAAGTCTCGATTGACAAACCGTTGCCCAGGTATATGCTACGGATGGTTGCACTGGTACAAGTGATGCTTTTCCATCACTTGCGATGCCTGTTCAAGCCAACCAGTCACAGCTACAAGGCAGCAGGGTTAGAAGGCAGCTCTGTCCTCATGATGACTGACAAGAGGAGGATGCCCTGGCAAGGAATGTGCACCACCACATACCTGCTGTCCATACCTCAGATGTGGTTGCAGTGACTGTGCACTGCCTCTGTTTTGATGCTGGAGTTTTTTGTAGTGCCCATACCTGACCGGTGAGCAATACGGCCACCGATGATGTCTTGCAGTTTAAAGGTTTTGGCTGTATAAATACACTAGCAGATATAGATAGGATTATTGGGCAAGATACCAAGGGTGCAGATTAGGGCAAGATACCAAGGGTGCAGACTTCAGGGAGAACAGACAGATAATTATACCAAATAATGGAAAGGAGTCCCCAGCTCAGCCTGTGGGTGAAGCCAGTAATGGTGAGGGCAACCCTGTACCTTTGACAGCTGGTTTCACCTGCTCTGTTTCCTCAAGGAACCCCCAAAGCTGTTGTCACTCCTCCAACTCAGTGAACAGGCAGGTGTTGGACAGCACCCTGGATGGGCACTTGCAGACCAGGGCCATGGCTGCAGTGTGCTCTGACAGCCTTTGTGAGGTTCCTGGGGCCTTTGCACAGTGGTTTAATCACTGGAGAAGCCCAGATGTGAGGCATCCAAAGCCAGTGGGTGTAGCCCAGCCTCAGTGGGCTCCCTTCAAAGGTCACTGGTGCAGAAGGAAGCCTGTGCATTGATGTCAATGGGAGAACGTGAAGTCTTCAATAACTCACTGTTGGTTTTTCCTAAGTCGTAATACACGTGTTAATCGTGTAGAATTACATTCCCAAGTTTGAAAAATGCCCTGGTCTACTGTGCTTAGCATTCAGAGGGCTCTTCAAAGGGAGCACTGGAAACTTCTGTTGACGCTGTCAATTTAAAGAATGTCCTCTGGGTGCCAGGTAACTTCTCTACAGATGTATAATGAATTGCTTTCCTTAAGTCAGACATTACCCTTGGATACTGGTCCTCTGCCCAAAACTCCTGACTGGAGCCCAGTGAATTATGGCACAGATTCCATTGTGCTTTGCAGGAACTAAAGCGTTCCAGTCCCTCTTTCTGCGCCAAGCAGAAGTGTGTGGAAATGTGCTGAACGAGTTTTTATTTTTTTCTGCAAGAAACAAAGGATTTTTATGTCGCTTCCCTCTACTTCTTTAACTGATTAGCTTATTTCCAGGAGGAGATCTGATGTTGAGTGTATAAATTAGTGGCATTACAAGAGTTGATCAGCCCACACAGGGAAAAGTTTAACAATGCATTTTAAAATGCTAGGGGACCTACCAACCCAGTAAGCCTCAGGGTGGATTTGTTTTTCCATTTAAAGTCCTGCTTTCTCTGGTCGTATATTTAGGCTTCTACATGTGTTAACTGCTGCAGAACTCTGAAGATCCCTACTAGAGCTCGTGTTCTGCTCTGTGCCAGGGCAGGTCTGAGGGAAATCATTGAGCCCAGAGTCTTGTGCATTTAGAGCAGTCAGCACATCTCAGTTTGGAGGGCCACATCAGCACTGTTTGAGCTGGCTCACCCACTGCAGGAAATATCTTTGCAGAGAGAACTCTTCTTGGGATGGCCCCAATCCAGCCCTCATTGAAGCTGGTGGAATTGCTCACATTTTCTTAACTGAGCTTGGGTCAAACCATCAACTTAAAAAAAAGTCCGGTAACACTTAACCAAAGTGTCACGGGACATTGATTTTTGGGTGAAAAACAACTATCTTCCTGTGATACTGTGTTTGTCCTCTTTTTTTCTTTTCTGCTGATGTGGCTTGGGTATAACTGTATGGTGACAGGTAACAGTCAGAGTATGTGAAGGTGAGGAGGAGGGCAGCCACCCCTGTGTGGATTGCTGGATGAAAAATGTGAGATCTTTTCTATCCCCCATGATTTTCAGTAATGGTAAAATGACAGTTTTCTTTTCCTGTTCATGAATAATCAACAAATGTTGAAAGCCTTAAGTTGCACAAAGGACTACAGAACTTAGATGCCTGACTCTGCTGGTAAAGCCCTGCTTTCATGTTGTCAAATACACTCTGTTTCATAATCTATTTCAAATCCGGTGAAAAAATACGATGGTGTATCTGAATTGCTCCAACCCTTAAAGCCCAATATACAAAGTGATTTACCCACTGGAAGGTGGTAAAGCACCATGTGGAAAAGAGCAATACTGGGGGCATGAAGAAGAAAGTGATCATGTTGCAAAGTATTTTTGAAAGCAATAAACTTTTTCCCAGTGAAGGTCTGGCTGTGATACAGCCTGTACCTGAGCACTGCCACATGAGTGTGGGGCTTTACCATCTGACTTCCCTGGTCCTTCCTGAGGGCTGGCATCCTTCAGTCTTTCTGTACCCCATGGCAGAATCCTGTCTTGGTATCAGAAGCTGCCCAAAAAGGGCACCTGTAGAGTTGCCTTAGAATGTGTTTGCTGTGTGTGTCCTGAACTTGAGTGTCACTGCTCAAGCTTAGGAGTGACCAATACAATAGGTTTTATGAGTATGAATGTTTTATCTCACAAATGGAATGAAATTTAGAATTGCCAGCTAAAGAATTGAAATATGGTGTCTCTTTTTTTTCTGTTCATTAATTAACTATCATTTTTTTGCTACAAGTACAGCTGACATCTTCAAGGAGGTAGGGCTCGGAAACTTATAGAAATGCATAGTACCCAGAGTGTTGTTTCCCAAAGAAATAGCTCAGAGATCTAGGAACCACATCTGGCTGAGGTACTTTTCTAGTCCTGGTGGTGGTTTTGAGTGGAAAAGTGCAGGGTGTCTGTAAACTGAGTTGCTCAGGTCTGAAATTGGATTGCAAATTGTCAGTGCTGCGAGGTTCTTACCTCAGAGGGCAATTGGTTGAGCTTAGGGAGCAGTTAAGGATTTCTTAAGACTGGAATCTACTTTTTGAGAAGGATGAATGAATTGAGCAGTTCAGTACTTTTTCTTTAACCTTCCATTCTCTTTTGTCGGGATCAGTAAGTCTCATTTGATGATTAGAACTTAATTTAAAATAATAATAAAAAAAAAAACACCTTTCCCCTAAAAAAAAAAAACAACAAAAAAAACCCAAACAAAAACAAAAACAAACAAACAAACAAAAAACCCCAAAAGCAAACAAACAAACAAACAAAAAACCAAAAAAAAACCCCCGAAAAATCCCAGCAGTTTGCTGTTGCAGTCCAGATTATGATGATTTTTGGTCAAGTTGCCCATTGCAGGATTCATTAACCAGCTACCAATTTTGGCCTTTTCTGATGTCTTTGTTATCTCCTAGCAGCTACAGTTTCTGCTTCCAAGCTGTTACTTTGGCCAGGGCTGGGCTGCTGTACTCAGTCTCCCAGACTTTGCCTGAAGTGAAAAGAGAGATTGATAGTTGTTTATAAACTATATGGATGTTGTCTACTGACTGTGCCAAGTTATGTGTCATCTCTGCAGCAGAACACATTTTATAGGTCCAGTTTTCCAGTCCTGAAATTATGGCACACAAAGCGTAGAAAAGTTTTTGTTGACTACGAGCACAAAAAGAAAAATTTGTACCTAGACTTATGGTGGTAAATGGAAATGCCTAATTTTTTGTGACCTCAAATTTCAACTGCTTTTTGTGCTTGTATCTTAATAGGTTTGAGTGGTTTGGTATGATTTCCCCTGCAGTTATAGATTGATTGTTAGGGGTCAGTACTTCCCTTTTCTTCTGGAACTATTTTGTGTTTTTCTTTGCTAGATAATTGATGAGACCCTCTGAAGAATCTGTATGATTTGGCAAATGCAAGCTGCCTCCTTGTGTGGTTGTTTAGAGGATGTTTTACCCTCAGCTTAAACCTTGTGCTTTGGGCTTGCATAATTTGTAAAATGCTTTCCTACAGTACTGACACACAAAGAAGAAATTTTGGCAATGCTAGTGGACGTTTCATCTGTGAAAAGTCAGCCCTGAATTTTTGGGCCAAGATACTGTACACAGATTCCTGCAGTTCTAAGTAATGTTAGATTTCTAGACTGAAGATAGTACAAGGGAGTGACTCTCATTTTCCAGAATATAGAAAAGCATTTTATTTTAATGTAATTGCAGGTAGTTCTTTAGATGAGTTCTAAAGGTGATTACCAGTTGATTTAGTTTGAGTGAAAGTCCAGAAAGCTGTTAAATCAGCTTTGAAAGAAAAGAGAAAAAATACTTCAATATGTTTACCAGGGTAAATAATGGGCAGATGAGGAAGACTCAACCTTAAGTTTACTCAAGTACTTGGTAGCTAATTAGTTTAAGACTGTTTAAGACAGTCCTGGGGAGTTCAGTATCCCCACAGGAAGGGGCTACATTGGGAGATGGATGACTTAAATGATGCATGGGATTTATTACTTCCTCCTCCCATCCCTTCTCTGATGAGTGTAGCTTGTTTAGGACAATTATTATTTTTTATAATTGTCCTAATGTGTAATTTTTGTTGGTGGTGGTGGCAGTTCTAAGGGATTTTTTTGAACATGAATGAGCCTGGCCAGGAGGACAAAACTCTGGTCTTTAAGATACAATGAGTTTTTCTTGTTGCTCACTGTCTACAGTCACAAAGTTTTCCTCTTTGTGGAAATACAGATTTTTTTTTCCCCAGAGCCAAGATGAGAGGAGCAGGAGACCAGGACAAGGGCTTGTTGAGGTACAGGGGCTGTGACTGCAAAAGACAAGGACTCTGTTGGGGACTTAAGGAGTGTGAAATGTCCTTCTGACTGGGGAGTGCCAACCCTTTGGCATGGCTAAACCTGGTGGGACAGCAACTTGGTAGGTACTTCTATGGGGAGGTGTGAACCCAGCTTCATCTTCCCCTGTGAGGCTGAGGTCAGGCCTTTAGCCTTATCCCAGACCAGATTGATGGCTCCTGGGCTGTGGTAAGCTCCTGCTGCTGCTCTTCATTTTTAATGAGAAGTCCCTTTCTTGTAAAGCCTCGCACAGACTTCACACAAAACACTGTTTTTGATGGATCGGCAGTTATCAGCAATACCATTTTAACCACTGCTGGTAACTCCATTTTGGGCACCTTCAGACTCCTGCTGGTCAAACTGTGAAGAGGAATGATAAATAGAAACTGGAACTAACTAGTGAAATGGGGACAATGGGTAGTAGAGTGTGGTGCTACCATGAGGAAAGTAATTGAAGTCTTGGAAAGCCTGGGTTTTAAAATCTCAGCTGATCCCCTGTATTCAGCCTCAGGGTCGATACAATTCTCTTTGCCTAGAACCACATTTGTTTTAGATTGAATACTTTCCATATGGCTCTCTGGCTAGGCTGGTTCCTTTTGTATCCTTCATCCCTTGCAACTCTATTTTAATTGCAGATGAAAGCTGCAGCTTTGACTGGGGAAACAGAGCTGTTGTGTTCTTCCCAGAACATACAGGGCTGCTGAGAGAAAACCAGCAGTGTGTTCTTCCACTGCAGCCTGGAAAACTGCAGGCATCTAGGAGAGTGTGACTGGTTGAGGGGAGATGTTACTTCCCTCAGGCAGGGCTGGGATGCTCAGGAGAAATGTTGAGATCTGGGGATGTGGTGGCTACCAGTGGCACATGGGCTCCAGTGAGAGCCTAATGGAGTGGTGCTGGCCCAGTCTGACAAACAGGAGGACAGGGAAACATCTCTCAGCAGCCAGCTGCTCCTTGATGGGAATCTGCAAGAAAGTCACTTCTTGGTGGGAGCAAGGCACATGTATAGCACTGTAACACTGGGCAGCAGCTGCAGGTAGCTGTTCAGGAGTTTTGGGTTGCAAATGTATGAGAAAATGTATGAGAAATAGCATGGCCAGCAGGACCAGGAAAGGGATCATACCCCTGTACTTGGACTGGTGATACTCAACTATGAGTTCTGTGTCCAGTTTTAGGCCCCTCACTACAAGAAAGACATCGAGGTGCTGGAGGAAGTACAGAGAAGGACAACAAGGCTGGGAAGGATCTGGAGTGCAGGTCTTATAAAGGGATGTTGTGGGAGCTGGAGTCGTTCAGCCTGGAGAAAAGGAGAGAAGGTCTCAGCCCTTGTTAATCTCTACAGGTGCTTGAAAGGAGGTTGTAGCAGAGGGGGAATCAGTCTCTTCTTCCAAGTTGCATGTGACAGAACAAGAGGAAATGGTCTCAAGTTGCCCAAGACAAGGTTTAGATTGGATACTAGGATTTTTTTTTTTCACTGAAAGAGCAGTCAGGCCTTGCATCAGTGTCACTTCTTAAAAGAAAACTGTCAACTTGTCAGCAAATGTTAAAAAATACCCGACTTGCATGAGGTACCTTTTACAGTGCTCAAAGGATCATCGTCAGGAGTTGAGGCATGTGCAGAACAGACATTTTAGACATGAATCTGTTGGGGAGCAGAACCATTAGAATTGAGTTTAGGAGAAAAGAACCTGCTTTTAATAGCAAAACTGTTCTGTGTTTCATTTTACACAGAACGTTAGCTCTTCTCAAAAAAATAATGTACCAGTGTGCCTGAATTAGGGAAAGGGGATTTAAAAAAAGGAAATGGAAAAGATTTAAACAGGAAAGCTATAAGACATCCCCAGTTTCTGGCAGGAGTCCTTGTATTATGATATGTTTTCGCTTTCAAGGTCTTGCACCAGTCTGTCTGAAGGGCCTGGGAAAAGACAGACTCTGTAGAGTATTGTACATCCTGCTTGGAAAGCTTGTTGTTACTCCAACTTGGTTTTACAGAAAAAAATTAAAAAGCTGTAAAATTATGCCCTTTATTCTGATCTTAATAGATGTGCTTCCAACAGACATGTGTGGACTGCTGTACGTGTCACGTGCTTCATAGTAACTGTCTTGGGGTTTGTGTGTTTGCTTATTTTGTGAAGAGAAAGACATGCCAAGCAGACCTCTGAGAGTGCGAGCCCAGTCTCCAGGTGGCAAGTTACCTTTTCGGTGGAAACCGCCTTATGGAGCAGGCTTCAGAGGTCCACCCAGCAGATCCCAGGGTTATGCCCGTGGATATGGAGAGAGCAGAAGGATGGGCTATGCTCCGATGCCGCATGAGCGACAAAACCAGGAAGCAAGAAAACTAGGTGAGTCAAATTTCCCTGATAGCACCTGGTTTAGCTAGCACACTTCTGTAGTCCCCTGTGGAGGCTAGGTGAGCACACATCACATGCTGTCCTAGCTATCAAAAACCCTTCTTAGTATAAATGAAAATACTTGTTTTAATTGTGTTCTGTATCTTAGCAGAGAGAGGGATTTACATAGAGAATAGGGTAGAAAGTTTGTCATATTAAGAGCAGAGGGAAGGGGTGGAGAGAAGAGCCATAGCTCAGATTCTGCTTGCATGTGGTGGGACCGCTCTGAAATCCAGTCTTTCTTTTAAATTAAAAAGGTTACAGGAAACTTTCTGTTTTTTCCCTGCATGCACAGCCTCTGAATCAGTTCATGTGGTTTCGTTGCCGTCAAGGAGCTCACAAGGACGGAGCCAACCTGTCTATAGGTCATCTTTAACTAAAAGAAAAGTCACAGGTGTGTTTCTTTCTCGTCTACTGTCAATGAGTGGAGACAATTGGATGCAAAGAGAGAGCTTTGTGATTTTTACACTGGAAGTCTTTTGGTGCTGGAGCTACTAGGTTTTCCTCTGGTAAAGAGTTTGATGGGTGTCTCTAATTCTCAAATTCAAGCAGGATTAATGAACTAATACCATTTTGTAACATGGTTGGTTGAGTTTCTGAGGTGCTGTTTGTTTTTTTTTTATTAATCTCCTCCTCTCTCTCTACTGACAAATGTTATGCATTGCAGTAACTGCATGAGAAGACTTGATAAACTCAAACCAGGACCCCCAAAATAATATGCCTACTTTTTCTCAGATCTATAACCCTTTTTTTGAAGATTTGAAGTGTCAACCTGGTCATCAAAAGTTTTTACTTTCATTTGGAAAGATGTTACTACATGCTGCTGCCATGGTTAAAAACGATGAGTGAGATTCTGAGTCATCTCCATGCCAGTGTGCTTTTTCACCCCCTCACACTGTGATGTGAGTGGCATGGGAATGGGAAAGTGTTTAGGAGATTTTGACCGTGATGGACACCTATGCCAGAACTGAGAATTGTGGTTCTGTATTGTGGAACTGTATTGAAATCCCATCTCACACCTTTTCTGGAGAGGTGATGCTCGCCCATTTCTCATGCTCACTTTCTATCTGCAGGTGCTCCTATTGCAAAACTTTGTAAATAGGCCCCCCCAAGCTACTTGAGGGTAGGAATGGGTCTTCTTGGCCATTTTTGTATAGTAGCTGTTTGGCTTGGAAAACCTGGAACTGTCTGAAAACTCTCTGCCTTAAAAGCCTGTTTGGAAGAGGGGAATTGTGCCTCCCTGCTGCCTGCCATCTGTGCATGCAGTGCTGGGTTTTGGGCTAATGTTCCACTTGCTGAAGAGAAGGGCAATCTCTCCCTGAATTTCAGTCATATATGAGTAAGATCCCTAGAGAATTAGATCATCCTCCAGAGTGCACTGGCTCCTTTCCTTTCCTGAGACATCAATATTTTTTCCAATGTTACTTGTCTATAAAACTTTATCTGGAAGGTTGTGCCTTGTACATTCTGTGCCTTTGGGAGACTTGGAAATAGTTACTATTACACTAGTAAGGAAAAGTATTAAATCTTTCATTGGCCAGTAGATAGACTAGACTAAAACAACTCTGATGGACAGATAGAAAAGGGAACCTCATCAAAATTAAAAACCTCAAAATATCAAATTAGTTTCACTTAATTTTAAAATTTTGTAAATTATTTGCAAAAGGTACTCTGATATGTCAAAGCAGCCCACTTCAGTGTTTTTTTCTTTTTTTCTTGTATACCATAAAAAAAATAAAGCTGAACTCAAACAACCTGTTTGAAGCAGTCGGAAACATAAAATATACACTAAATCTCCCTTGTGAAAATTTTTTTCAAGAAGGTTTTATTGCCCTTCAAAATGAAACCTGATTTTAAAATCTCAGAATTTTCTTTAAGACAAAATTTCTGCCCTCCAGGTACCTCTAGCAGTGCATTTTCCAGAGATGGTGAATATCAGTATGTTAATAAAACATTTGCTATGAGTAACAGTTTGGGGACGAATAGAATATTGAAGGACTGTAGAGTGTATTAGCACTGTGGTCTTGTTGGCACACAGCTAACAAAAGAAATTATCTTTCCATGAAATACCATCACTAATCAATGTAATTAGTTTTCCACTCCAACCTGTATTTCTAAATCAGCTGCTGTGTGAATATTACAATGTCAGTTGAAGACATTTACTGTTTTTTTATTAGAGCTCCAATGTTGTTAATGGTATGCTGTTCTGTTTTGCCATTTCAGAGGAGGAGGAGGTGGAGGTGGCACAAGACATAACTGTTCGAGTTATGTCCTCTCAGTCTGTGCTTGTTACTTGGACAGACCCACTGTATGAAAAGCGGAAGGTTGCAGCAAATAGGTATTTAGCCCTGAGCTTTTTAAATGGGTGCTGAAGGGGGACTGCTCTCAATGCTCTACTGAATGCTTTTGCATTTATTTAATTGCTGTTGGTTATGAGAGTAATTTAGCCTGCCTCCTAGCACCCTGCTCGTTATCACTTAGAGATCTGTGTGAGTGTTGTACTGCAGGGGTTTGCATCTCTTCTGAAATGTTGCCAGCACCAGCTCAGGCATTTGGCTGTTCCAATGTTGGTATATCACCACAGTCAGCAAATCCCCAAAGATGCATGGGGAAAGAAGGAGTGGGGGACAAGGCACAGCCCACAGAGGTGAGGAGTTGAGTTGACTTTTCAAAACAGACTACAGCTTTGAGATAACCATACTGTAGGTGAAGGAAAGACTGCAGTGGGAAAGACACCCATCATTGCACCCTGTATCCTCTGACCCTCCAGAAGCCCCATGCAAGCTGAGGCTGAGCAGGCTGGCACTCCTGTGAGTGAGAGCTAGGCTTGTGGCAGCATGCTGCAGCAGTTGGAGACCAAAGCAAACAAGGAAATGGGCTGGAAACTGCCAAAGATCTGAAAGCACTGAATTGTGTTCCTCTGCCTGGGAACACTGAAGAGCTGTGCAAACTGGTGCTGAAATACCCTGAGAGTCATGACAGGAAAACTAGTAATTTTATATGTTTTCTATTTTTTTGAGGAAGCAGTTATCTAGGCAGACAGGTGGTAACTGAGCCACTGGTGCTGCTCTGGGAGCAAGAGCCTGCCAGCAATCCAGCTATGCTCATGGCCGTGGGGCAGTGAGATGGTGGTGTGGAACCACCCAGGATGCCTGGCTCAGTTCAGTAAATCCCACAGCTTTCCCCCAGGGAAGAGGGTGTTTTGAGTAAGAGTCTTGAAAGAGCTGTCCATACTGTGGGGTGAAAGCAATCTCACTCCATTAGAGGAAGGGAAAACGCTGGGTTTTGTTGTTGGTAGTTTGTTGTTTTGTACTTTGATAGGTTCCTCTCTAAGCCCCAGCAGGCTACTTAAGGGCAAAGCGTCCCTGTCCCACTCTGGTTCTGCTAATGCTAGGCTTCCACATGCAAACTTTTATTTTCCTGTGTTTCTGATGGCAGGCAGTATAATGTTCGCTATCGGGAAAAGGGGGAATCGGCAAGGTGGGATTACAAGCAGGTGTCCAACCGGCGGGCACTGGTGGAGAACCTAGTGCCAGACACCATGTACGAGTTTGCCATCCAAATCTTGGAGGGAGAAAAGGAAGGCAAATGGAGCGTGTCTGTTTACCAGCGGACTCCAGAGGCAGGTAAGCATTCAAAGGGTCCTTGGGGTAAACGCCAGTCAGTGGGTTTGAGCTGTGGAATAGGGCCAGTGTGAGGGAAGGGCAGGATGAGCCAAGTGATTGCTTGGGGCAGCAGAGGGTTGAGAGTGTGGGAGAGGCCTCAGTGCTGCTGCCTGCATCCCTGCAGTAGTGAAGCACACCAGGGGAGCACACCCAGCTGCTCTCATCGTGCAAGGAGAACAAGGGGAGGTGGCTTAGGTAATTTTGTGGGACGGGTCAGCATCTTGGACCCCTGCAGCTAGATGTGCCCTTCTTTGAGAAGAGCTACCCAGCTTCCATTCCCCTCTGTGGACAGTGAATTTAAATCCTCCCTCCACCACAGAGAAGCTGTCAGGCCCCTTTGGTAGAGGGAGGTGGTCCATAACAACCAAATTACCATGTCATTCCTGCTAAATCACCGTAGCAGTCTTGTGCAGACCTCCTGCTCCTAAAAATATGGAATAAAATTTCACTATGGCAGTCTGAGAGAAAGAAGTGACAGAGACAAGCATGGACCTGAGACATGTGTACTCTTCACATTTATCTTTGAAGTAGTGTATAGGAGTTTCTGCTATGGAGCAAAAGGTGTATTCTGAGTTGATTCTTACTTGCCTCTTCTGTGTATGTCTGTTTTCCAGCTCCTGCCAGTGCACCTGAAAATTTGGATGTTTGGCCATTAAAGGGGAAACCAACCTCTGTAGCAGCATCCTGGGATGCTCTTCCAGAGAGCGAAGGAAAAGTCAAAGGTGAGTCTTCACTGTTGGTTTCTAACTCCCTCAAGGAGCTGGTGTTCTCAAAGGCAGACTGCTGCCCTGCAGTGAGCTGGAACCTTGGCTGTGCCAGGATTCTTTCACTTGATTAAACCCAAGCAAGATTTTCATGTTTCCAGCCCAGTGTCTCCACAGTGCCACTGAGAAGCCACCACCAGTGTCTGCCTGGGATGTCACAGAGGTTCCTGGGGTATCATGCATGCACATTTTACTTCTTCTTTGGTTAATAGGCAGGTGAAAATGAGGCTCAAGAAGGAAGTTTCCAGAAAGATTTTTAAGAATTAGTTGAAGAGGAAAAAGTTGGGTAGTTGTCAAGAAAGTGAGTGTGTTTATGTTGTGTTTTATTTCTAGTTTATCATGGAAGGAAATCCTCATCTTAAGAAGCAAACACAAATCGTATTTCAGCATAAATCTTGTGTACTATAGTGTTATTGTACATAGTCATAAAGATAATTTGCCAGTTGGCTAAGTTTTTGCATAGAATTAAAGAGAAAAAAAAGCTATTTCTGGGATTTTTTTTCCTTTTTCCCTCTGAAAATGAGGCTGATTTTTTAGCCTTGTATTCTTCAGTGGTTAACAGGATTGTGTTCTCAAATTACACAAGTTTTTGGAGGTCTCTTATCAGCACTACAGCATCTCAGGATTTGAAAAATCATTGGCCTGGAGGGAGGTACACCATGTCTGCAAGACCTCCTTTATGTGTTCTTCAGGGCAGTGATGGAATTCCTTCCTTTTTTGAAGTCAGTAGAAGTCTTGCCAGTTACTTCAATGGAGCTGCAGTTGTGTCCAAGGATCATTATTTCTGTAAGAAGGGTCAAGCAGGGACATTATTTTATATTTCAAGTCTGCTCCTAATTTTGACCAGTCTGTAGCCCTTTGTGCAGTTTCATCTGCATTGTTATTAAATGATTCATCCAAGGCAATCATTTTAAATATACCTAGTATTCAAGGGGCTGAATGCTTATACACATCTAATCATATCATTGTTTGAGTATGAAGTGTTACAGGAGAGGTCTTATTTTTAAACTAAACAAATGACAAGATATTTTTACTGGCTAACTAAAATCACTGAATTAGCATTTCATGGTCATTTTGATAGCATGTGGTAATCAGGAATTTTTGTGTTTTGATCCTTTTGTTATCCAAGCGGGTCCTTTTATGTATTTATATCCACATATTAAAATAATGGGAAAAAATTTTCTCCAGTAGCCATTTGAGTTATCAGAAGCTACACGAGTGTCTCTGCCATGAAGACAACTCCTGTGTAAATAAAAGGAATAGAAAAAATATTCAAAAAAAAAAGATTCATGCCTTCTGATACCTTGATTTGTTTTTCAGTGGAGCATTAAATGTATTTGCATATAAAATATTTATGATTTTTTCCTTTGATTTTGATGAACTGTGCATGGTTTATTTCTTAACATAATAAATAGGGGCTTACTTTCAGAAAAAAAAAAAAAAAAAGATGCCATTATGTTCTTGAGTTTACTCATTGTGGCACTGTGGCTCCTCAGGTATTATTGTGGGGTTTTGTATAGAGAGAGAAAGCTGGCAGCCCAGGATGTTTATTACCAAAACCCTGGTTTTGACTGATACCTGTGCCTCTTACAGAGGATTTGAAAAGAAAACAGAGCTTGCACATGTCTGAGATCTCACCTACAGTCCTTGGGATTATAATGGGAAGATTCCTCTTTGTGCCCAGAATTGTTACTATAGGGGTGAAATTCCTCTCAATACAGAAAGCTAAGACAAAGCACAGGTACCACAGTAATTCAAAACTCGAAGGTGAGAGCAGGGTGAGTTTCAAAGTGGCAACCAGACCTTGCTTTGCTCTCTCTGCCGTGGTGTTTGGCCCTAGCTGTGGTTAAGCACAGTGTGTCTTATTTTGATTTTGTTGGACAGATGTGATGTTGCTACCATTTGGCAAATCTGCTGTGCTGATATTTTCTGGTAGAAGTATCTCTTCTGAATAAGAACAAATATTGAGCTTAACCTACATATATACATGTATCTCTCTCTCATGTCTTTATACTCCAGCTGTTGACTCGGCGTGCATTGCTAGTGTATTAATTTTAGTAATGCACGTTCTAATTCATCCTACCCATACAGTCTGTCCGCTGGAAACAGGACTGTTTTCAGTTTCCTCCTTCCAACCGTCTGCCAAATCATTTCAGAATACATTCTTTCATACGCCCCGGCTCTCAAGCCATTTGGAGCAAAGTCCATCACCTACTCTGGAGCTACAACATCAGCCATAATAGATGGTCTGCAGGCCGGGGAGCGCTATATTTTCAAAATTCGTGCAGCAAACAGGAGGGGACCGGGTCCTCAGTCAAAAGCCTTCAGTGTCGCCATCCCAGCAGGTGAGCACCAAGCCATGAACCGATGCTGTAGTTCACCCACCCTTGCCTTGGTCCCAGCTGTGTTAATTCTTACTGACTCCTCTGCACTCTGTCTGACCTGTGGGATTTGACTTCCTTAATATTGTTGATGCTTGCTCTTTTCATCATTATGTTGTCCAAAAAGCCTTTGTCACTCTGCAGCATGTAAAAGGACATATTTTTTGACATTTTAGCCTCTTAAATAATTCTATGCCATAATCTATGACAAAATTATGTGCTCTTGTTATCCAAATGCCGAAGAATGCAATGATCTGGGTCTTTGGCTGCTCTATTGCTGACAGCTCCAGCTCTTAAAAGTCACTTAGTGTATTACTCAGATACAACTCCTTGTGTTTGGCCCTTGCCAAAAAGTTATGGTTGTAGGGACAGAATATTTGCTGGGTTTGCTACAAAGGTGGGCCATAGCCTTACATGGGATAATGCAGCACCATGCCATCAGAATGACTAAATTCTGCTGAAGATTTGATTCCCCTGAAAGGGTGTTGCAATTCCTCATTTTAGATATTTGATTTTAATTGGTCTAAGTTTTACCCAAGCTACAGTAATTTCACATAGGTACCTTCCTACAGCCAGAAACTTAGCTTGGCTGGACTCCACAGCCTGGTTAATACAGAAATAATTATTGTTTCATATTCTCATAAGTTGTTTTGTTCTTGCTACCTGAGTGGTTTCTGCTTTTGGTCAGTTTTTGTGAATCTTTTATTGTTGCAAATAAACACTTTTCTTTTTGTCCCTAGCTGCTCATGAGGATTCAGTTGCTCAGAAAAAGACTAATATTCAAGATAATTCAGAGGCTAAAAAGACATCTCCTTCTCAAAGTTCTTCTGTTTCTTCAAAAGCCCAGCTCTCGCCTTCTTCTAAGCAGTTGTCTGTTCATTCACCTAGTGTTAGTGATAAAAAGAGTCTTCTTTCTGAATATAAGAACAAAATCTTGACTCGAGGGGTCCTAAGTAAATCTCAGTTACCTTCTAGAAAGACAGGAGAGCTGGAACCTGACCTCCAGTCCACTGAGGTGACAGATGATCACGATTCCTCCCAGGAAGTTACAGCATCACCACCAAAAGCCCAAGACCAGAGGAGAAATGTTAAACTCTTGTCCCCTAGTCGGCCTGTCCACCCTGTCCTTGCCTCAGGGAAGATGCCTGTTCAAACCCACTCTTCTGAGGTGTCAAGCCAGATGAACACAGAGAAACGTGAGCCACCAGCACAGTTACCATCATCAGCACAACACTCTTCTGCCTCGTCTGTTCCCAGATACACAGATAATGAAACAAAGCAGTTGAGGCAGAGCAACAGCAATGTGCCTTCTAAGACCTCTTCCCATCCTCTGCCCACCAAAAATAATGGTCTTGCGAGTAATGTGGAAGGGAAGCCTGACCCCTTGCTGGTGAAAGTGTCTTCTAAAACTTCAGAGCCTGGTCGCCAGGCCTTGCCATCCAGTCGGCAGTCTGCTGTCTCTCATGAGGGTGTCTTAGGCCATCGCAGTAGGTCTGGCTCTCTAGGTCATCCACATCAACCTGCTTCCAAATCAGCAGATTCCCATGCTCATGATAGCCATAATGAGTTTGACAGTGAAGAAGCAGAGGACAGAGCAGCACAGCCCAGTTCTAGGTCACAGCAAACAAGGCTATCCTCAGGCTCCAGTTCCCGTGCATGGAAGGATCCAAAATCAGCTGCAGCAGCAGTCTTATCGAGGTCTGCTGTTCCTGGTTACACGTCACCTCACTCTCACTCCTCCACCAGTGCCAAATCCAAGGGAAAGGATGTTGATAAGAATTATAGGGAGGACTCACAAGATGAAAACCCCTTATTTCCTTCTTTACCCTCTTCCAGGCAGTCTTCTTCAGCAGTCTATTCCAAGAGAAGAAATCCTCAGGTTGATTCTGATTCTCACCCCAGAGAGACACGTGGTGAAAAATCACCCCGCTCTGATTCAGAACAACGAAGTCAAACAGCTGCTCCAGAAAAGCATTCTCTTTTGCAGTCTTCTCTTTCCAAATACAAGCCTGAAGAGCAGGTCAATCGAGAGGTAAAAGAAACACTTGCTCGGTCAAAACCAAGTGAGTCTTTGCCTAGAAAGACATTGTCTTCTCATCTTCCAGTGGAGAAGGCCTCCCAGTCAGAGCCTCCACAGAGGGCACAAAACAGTCCTTCCATACTGCATTCAAGGGGCCGGCGCCTCCCATCTCACATCTCATCCCAAAGTAATGAAGAGTTGCAGGAAGATGATGATGAAGACGGAACAGAGGGCAGTGACAGAGCAAGCAGGCACTCTGTGTTTCTTAAAGAGGTGTCCTCTTCTAGGGGATTATCTGCATCTTTCTCTCAGGGAAGCTCAAGTTCATCTCAATCAAAGCAACAGCAGCCAGGTTCTCAGGTAGCTTCCTACAAACCAAAACATACTCAGCCAGGCTCCAGTTCTGCCAGTGATACAGCAAAAGACAACCGGTATAATCAAAGGTTGTCACACACTTCGAGACAAGCTCGTCCTTCATTACCTACTCGCTCGGGAGTTGCTACAAGAACAGCGTCCCAAACAGAGAAAAAATATGGCCTGCTGCCCTCAAAAATGTCTAACACTGAACTTCCTCAAAAAGTTCCTTCCCCCTCTTCTTCTAAATCTCATCAGTCAATTTCTAATGAAGAGGATGATTATTACAGTGAATATGATCAGAAAGAAATGGAAGAGAAACCTACATCCTTGGCAGCAAAACGGTCCCCTTCTGTTTCTAGAGGTAATAAAAACGTATATGAAGACACTGCTAGCAACAAAAGAAAATCTATGGACACTCTTCTACCTCACAAAGTAAATTCTGAAGAAGAGATGGAAAAACCTTCAATATTAAAAGTTTCTTCTCCTGAATCACCAAGAAGCTCTGCCATAGCATCACAGATTACTCAGTCCTCTAACAAACATGCCCCATCTAAACCAAGCTTTGTCTGGCCACGTTCTTCTGCATCTACCACCACACACACAATTTCTCCAGCAGCTTCTTCCACTTCGTCTCCTCGTCAGCGACTACTGAACTCCAGGCTAGGGAGCCCTTCTCAGCGGCAATTTGTTAGACCTCCTTATAGACCAGGTATCCTGCTTTTCTTGTTCTAAAGTCACTAATTGTGTTTTTCCTAAGATCAGCAGTTAGATGAAAAGTCCTCCAGCAGGATGCAGTTTCAGTTATTTAGTATAATGTGTTGCTTTTTATTTTGGTGATTGCTGGGAAGCCCTGTTCTTGAGGTCATTGCCTATTTGGTGTAGTGTGGTGCCCCAGACCCTTCCTGTAGTCTGATCTACACAGGAGCCTGTGATCCACAGAGAGGTTGACAGACTTAGGTGGTAATTGGAAAGTTCCTTATTGAGCAATGAGTTCACCGAGTGCTCATCGAAAGCCCGTTTGTACTCAGAATAGGACAACCTCTCAGGTACATAGCTCTTCATCGGATTGCTAAAAGGCCTCCGTAGGTTCCATAGCACCACCTTGCCCATGCCTAGACAGTGAGGTGTTTCCTCATGATTACCTGGCATTCCATGTTTTCTTTGATGAATTTTTAAACCACTTTCCTCTTTTTTCTATGTGACAGCTCAGGGTTGCCCATACCTTTTGAGGACTGTGCCCATCATAGCCAGCCAATCTAATACCTTTATGGCTGTGATTTACCCCAAAAGTTAGAGCCTTGCTATCTGACAAAATATCTGTGGACCTGGGTAATAGAATAGAAGGTCCACTATCAAGGTATTTATTTCTCATTTCACTTATGGAGAACCCCTGACAACCTCAGTGACTTTGCTAGGTACCTTTTATTCCTCCAGTGCATGGACATCCAAAATAGTATTTAGTGACCTCAGTGTTTTAGTAAATACCTTCTGTGTTATCTGTAGATAGTAAGGGTTTGTTCAAAGTGGCCTCACTGTTAGACAGTGAGGACTGTGAAGCTAGGTCGTTGCATCTGATATGCTTTGGTCAGACTCAGTGTTGTGTAAAGGTTCGCCAGATTAAAGAGCTTTAAGATGGGAGTAGACCTTGAATAATACCATGGGGATGAGATGTATGGCATGAAAAAAAACCCAGATTTCTGTATGGACGCTATTTAGTGTTACTACTAGCAGTGCAATTATGAAGTTGTATCCAACTGTTGTCCCTGAAAATCAGCCTTCTGATTTGTTTTAGTATAATGGAGTCAGTTTTCATGAATTGTAAGATAAACAAGAATCATGTTTGCATTCCTTTGTGAAAAGATAACACCTGATCGACTTCTCAAGTGACCAGTGGAGATGGAGAGATGGTAACTTCTCTGTCCAATCTCTGATCACTGTCCAGAAACTTATATATATGAGATCAACAATAAACTAGAGAGTTTTCTTCTTCTCTACCTGAACACCTGTTGTGTGTGTTGCTGTGTGTTCCTAGCTGCATCACAGTAACATCCAACAAGTGATCAGTTAATTTTGTTTTCCAGTCTGTATTTTTTCCCCATTACATGTTTCTGGAGGCAAGTCTCTGAGATGTGAAAATTGCTGCCCTTTCAGAGCTGGGGGGCTACAGCTCAGTGCTACTGCTTCTCCTGACCTGAGTGTGCTTCTGCTTAGCAGTGGTTTTTCAGCTAGAGAAGGAGATTTCTTCCTTTTCCAGGTTAAAAATAAAAATAGGTGTAGAGTCCCATGCCCTCTCAGTTTGTTACTACAGCTTTGTATAAGGATAGGATTCAGCAAGTGCTTGTGTTTAATAATGGTTTCTTCATTCATCCCATTTCTGAAAGATCACTTACAAAGATCACAAACATTTAAATGACTGTAGTGCCATGCAGAAGTGTTGCCCTGCTTTCTGAAAAACAAAATGAGGGAGAGAGAGAGAATTAGAGACCAAATAAACATAAATAAACATGATAGAGATGAAAAACATGTTTAACCTCTTCAGAAAAAACGATTTCAGATTCTTGGGTCAGCTGCAAAAATCTGACGGTCACAGCAGTTGCTCCAAGAAGAAATGGAGTGCCTGGTTTGTGGAGTGTGGTGAGGCCTCTTTCTGTTCTTGTTTATATTCAGATCAGCCAGAAAATGCATTTACTTGCAATTTAAAATATGGCTTGTAGGCTTCACAGCTTTCTTCAGGATAGTTTGTTTTCTTCCCTGTTTCAGGTTATAATGGCAGACCAAATCTTACAACGAAAAATGGAAATGGAAATGGAAAAGTAATGCCTGGTAATAATGGAAAACCAAGTGGACAGAAAGTAATCAATGGCCCTCAAGGAGCAAAGTGGGTAGGGTGACCTTCTCTCTAAATTCAAGATGTTTTGGCCTGTTATTATACTTATATTTTCACTAAGAAAAGACAGGGGAGCAGTGTCGTCAGTCAATACAGCTGTAAAGGGAAGCTATACTTAGTGGCTTAGTTTCTGCTATTCCACTGAAATCTAATAACAAATTCTGGGTTTTGTTTTACATTTTAAATTCAAAGCCCAATGAGTTGAATTTTAAACTATAACATTACTCCTATGAAATTTAGAAAAACACTTTCTTGTCAGAGTCAGTGAGATTTGTGCTCCCGGTGACTCAGGGACTCTTGACACAGCGGGCTCTTGTCTGCTGTGCAGTGTGAGTGGAGACTGCCTGGGACAGCTGCTGTGAAAGACATGTTCAGCAATGCTTCTCCCAGACTCACACTCCAGGTAGAAGCTCCTGGCAAGGCTTCTGAAATAAAAAGTGACTCCATAACTGTCACAATGCTTCAAATGCGCTTCTGTAGGTTTTGCCCTTCTTACAGACATGTTCCCAGAGGTATATGCAGAAGAGCTCAGATGCCATTGAGAGGAAAGCCCCGCAAGCTGCGTACATACCCACACCTTGTCTTTTGAAATCCTTTACAATGAGTTTTTTAACTGGTAAGGGAAAAGAACTGGTGCTTCCTGCATGTTTTCCCAAGTGCTGAGCAGTAGGAGTCTGTGATAGCCTCCCTGGCATCAGCAGAGCTGCTTGCACGTGGCATGACACATAAAGACATTCATTTTATGGCCACTTCAACCTTGCCATTTTCATGAGAGGAACATTAAAAAAGTGCATTAGGTATGTCACATTCAAGGGAGGCATTTTGAAAAGCATGCCCCAAGTCCTTCAAATGGACTCCGGAAAGTGGTCTAGAAGGTCCTTGGAATGCCATTGCTGCAAGCAGGATGAACACCTTGTAAAGCAAGAGGATCTATGCCAAATCTGAGGCCTGAAGGGCTTCAGAGACTGATCTCATCATCTGCTGTCTTTCCTGCTGCAGTCTTTTCTTCAGCATCAGATGTAAGTCTGTCTTGCCAACCTGGAATTGCTGCTTCTGTCCCCTTCCCAGTTTCCTCAGAGCACTTAACACCTTTTGCATTTTTCTGTGGCTCAGTGTCTGTTACCTCAGGTTAAAACAGCATACAGTTCAGCTATTTTGGGTTGAAATAGCAAGAAGGACTGAATTTTAACTGCTGTTACCTCTGGAATTCAGTCCAAGCTCTCAGACATATTTGCTTTATAAGACAGAGGCTTTTCTTCAGTCTCCTACCCCAACTAAAATCTTACCTACTGTGTTTTCACTGCCGTTTCAATATAGAGTAACTAGTTTAATATTTAACTTTTTTTTAGTTATTCATAATTCTAAATCCCATCCTCAAAATGACTCAGTGTCATACTGAAATCAGTATTACAGGAATTCACCTTAGGAGTCGCACAGCCCAAGAAAATCAAGGGATTTGCTCATTTGCACACAAGAGCTACAGTAGGTGATATGAATATGGCTGTGCAGCTCTGGAGCCCAGTTCCTGGGAATCTGCTTTCTTCAGCAATGATATTTCAGTGGTTACTATACACTTAGTTAGTTTTAAAAGTTCAAGTGTGTTGTAGCTATTCCTGAACATCACACTTGGTGTCTGAATTTCCCCAGGATTTCCGCTGCTGTGAAATTTCATTTCACCTCCTCTTGGGTTAACTAAACTTGAGTCCATCTATTGCTTTTAGATTGTAGATCTTGACCGAGGGCTAGTGTTAAATGCTGAAGGAAAATACCTCCAAGACTCCCAAGGCAACCCTCTCCGAGTGAAATTAGGAGGGGATGGACGTACAATTGTTGGTAAGTTACAACTTCCTTCTTGCAGAAAAAAGCTCTACAGTTTTTGCATGCATAGTACGAATCTTTGAGCTGTTGAGTGCTTCAGGCACCCCCAGGTCCCAAGCAAGCCATTTGGAGTTGTTTGTACCTCAAGTCTCCACCAGACAGTCAGCACACTGCAGGACCTGGGGAGGCTTTGAGTCACCCTGTGGGACTCCAGAGTATGAGGCAGCAAGAATCACTCAAGTCCATCTCACTTGTATTAGAAAGGACTGTGGAACTGAGCCAGAATAAGGATTGATGATTATTTATATCTTTGTATACATAGAAATAATTATTCCCCACTGCTAGCACTGTACCAGCCATTTGGATGTGTTTATTTAATTTTTTTCTTCTAAAACTGATCATAAATAGTAAGAAACCCTGTTTGTGTTCTTTGAAGACTCTGCTGTTTGCATGCCAGTGCATCTGTACAGATCTCTCAAATACAAATTCAGTGCCTATTGTTAACCTGGCTACCATGAATATTTACAGTACCCAAAATTTGGCACGCAAGTTTATTTGCAGTGATAGCATCTTGCCAGCTCATCCCAGTTTTTCCTTGCACACATTTGACATTAAGGAGCAGAATATGTATTCATCATACATTTCATCAAGTTATGAGAGTGCCTTAGATGAAATGCCATCATTGTCTGCACATTGGGATTCTGAAATGAAACCTCCCTGGAGTGTTTATCAAACAGCTGAAAAATGTGAACACCACTGTGGTTTCTCTGAGGTTCTTCTGAACCATTTTACAGCTTCCTTAGCTATTGCTCTTTCCTAAGTAATGACCTCCTTCTCTGTCAGTTTACTTACAAGAGGCTGTATTCACTGTATTCAGTGCTTTTGTGGCTTCTACTGTGATGAAACAAAGTAATGCTTAATGCTATAAGCCTGAAGCAGATTAATGGTGAGATTTTTTTTATTTTCTTCTTCTCTCTTAGATGAAAAGGGTGCTCCAATGGTGAGTCCTGATGGATTGCCTTTGTTTGGACATAGCAGATTTAGTAAACCTGTAGCGAGTGCACAAGACAAACCAATTATAAGCCTTGGAGGAAAGCCTCTGATTGGTCTTGAAATGATTAAGAAAACAACCACTCCCCCTACTACGACTACAACACTACCTACCACAACTACCATGACAACCACCACAACCACTACAACAACTGTTGCTACAACCACCACCACCCCTGAACCAACCACCACTGACCCCCCCACGGAGAAACCCGCACCAACCTGTCCTCCAGGCACTATGGACAGTATGATGATGAAGGCAACTTGCTCCTGGGCTTCGATGGCCTGCCAGAGTGCAATACAGAAGGTAATTTCCTTTTGTGCTGTTTGGGTTTCCATGGCTGTGCTGTTTGTACAGTACAGTTGCACACATGTGAAATGGTAGAGAATCTGATGATTTGGGTCTGTTTGATAAGGTAGGAGCTGAGATTAGAGCATGTGAAGAGGGGTTTGGGTGTCAAATGGATTTTCACTGGAAAATGCCAACTTTCAGCAGAGCTGAGGTTTTTTTTGTGGAATCGTGTTGTTTTCAGCAAATTTCTTATATTGTGTTGGATACACTTTTATCACATATGCTCACACACAGGGGTACAAGTATAGGCAGTAGCTTTGTGGTCAAAGCACTTATATATAAGATTTTCTCTTTCCATTTCAGGCTGGAGTAGGTCCCAAAGGAGCTATACATTTTGTCTATTTTGTGTTCGCTTATCACAGTGAATTCTGAAAAGTCTCTCTTTTGAGCCATGGTGGAAACATTTACAAAGTGAGATTCTTGTTCCCTTGCCAGCCCTTGGAGATAGATTGTCTAGCAGGAATGCAGCACACCACAGATGAAGATGGTGAAAGGCAACTCAGGTTCTGCACAGATAAGGCAGAGTTGTACACCGATTTCTTTAATATCTGAAGATACAAACCAGTGTCAGTGCATGTCATTTTTCCCTGTTGCAGTTGTACAAGCTTAGGTTGTGGTGCCAAATTGAAATCCAAAGTAAACACATATAAAAAAATGCACTAGAGTCTTTGGGTGTTGAGCCTGCTCCTGATCATGTTTTATGCTTTCAGCACCTGGATGTTGCATTGTGAGTCAGCTGCTTATTTTGCTAAACCAGATTGGGAGCACCGTGGTAGCCCTTACCTTTCCCATTTGTAGGTAACCTTCAACTCAGTCTATTAATGGGCAATAGCAGCACAGTCTTAACTTTACCAGCATGTCAGCAGTCAGACATTTGACAACTGCAGCAGCAAATTTTAATGGGCAATGAAGCCCATTTACTTTTCTCCCATACACCTGTATCTCTTAAATCAAAGTAGATTTACAAGTAGGTCATGAAACCATGGATAGGAAGCTGAACTATTGCTTTGAAAAGGGCAGTGATATAGAAAGTTGTGGCTTCAGCAGCTCACAGTGAGTCTAAGGATGGCATCTTGGGAGAAGATCTCAGAAGCAGAAAACAAAATTCCCTTACCAGTAGCCCTAGGTAACTAATGAGTCAGAGATGTCAGTTCCTTGTGCAGGTGAAATTACAGTGAGTTATAGTGTTAGTATTTATTAACAATTAGCCATGTTTGACAGAGTTCAGTTATAGAAGTGTGCTCACTTGTGTAGATGTGCAGAGATGTGTACACACACAAACATATGTGTGTAAAAATCATATCATCATTAAATGTTAACATGAAGAGTTTTGATTTTCCCTATGGAAAGTTCATAGTTCTTAATTGTTCTTACAAAAGTGTTACACATATTGTTATATATAGTCACTCTCATACTTTCAGAGTTCCCTAAAGGGAATCCTGATTTTTGATAGTTGGAATCCCTCCCACACCCCCCAGGTCCTTTTGCTTATCTTAAATGCTGATTATATCTTGTAATGTTTCATCTTTTTTGTCCTGTTTGGTACCTGAGGACCTCTTCTACATTAGAATACACATGGTAAGAACAGTAGAAGTTCATGACATATATCTAGGGTTAAACTGAAAGTAGGCTCCACAAGCTGAGCAACAAAATCCTTTGCAGTGTTATGTTTAGCAGACTTGTGGGCTGGGGAATTTTCCTATGATTTTCTGAACACATAAAAAATTCTGCTTGAGTTTTTTGCCTTCTACCAGATGGGCTTGCTAAATCTTTGAACTTGATAAAGGCACAAATGAAAACTAAGTTTTTATTCAGGCTGTGTGTTCAATGAGAATGGCCTTTAAGTAACTCATAAACTGCTTGGCATTTTGACAGTATGTCTGCAAATGCCTCACAGTGGAAGACTGAAAGGACAAAGTGGTGCTGGATTTCTGCTTCTTACCTGGTTCTTAAGGCTTCTTAGCTTATAGCTTGAGGAATATTAGTCCCTGGGAATTTTGAAAGCTTCTCTGAAGAGTATTTTTGGTTGTTGTTTTTTTTTTTTAATTCTAGTGACCTGCTTCAGGATTAGATAAACACAGCAAAACAGCCTGCCTGTTCCACAAAGGAACTTGCTAGAAAAGAAAAGATCTTTGTTGTAGTTATTTAATGATGGCTGTTATTCTTTAACACGGAAAGTGTATACTTCAAGAGGGGTACAGAACTACTACTTGAATTATCAATACAATGCAATTGTCACTTGACCATTTTTTAATTACATTGAATTATATTTTTATCTTGTCTTTCCCTTTAATCTGAGTCTAGAAATTACTCCACATTGTTTAGTGAAATACTTTTTCTGCCAAAGCTTGATATTTCTTGCTAAGTGCTTTACTCACAAACAGAGTAAACAGGGACTGCAAGTGCCAAAGCCCAGTTCCAAATATTCTGCTTAAGCTTTGGCAAATTCTTTTATCTCTGGCTGAATTTTTTCCTGTTCCAGCAGAATTTATTGCCAGCTTTTCACTAGATTCAGCAGTCTTTAATTTTCTAGGAGGACTTGGGCCACACAAGCATGATTTGTCAGTGAAATCAACTATATTCATGAACTCACAAAGGAAAAACCAGGTGGAGACTTAACCACGTGCTGCATGTGATAAAATCAAGTGATGGATTTTGTAAGACAAGACAACAAGACTGTCCTTACAGATGCCAAAATTCTGCAGCTAGTGGTCATAGGAAGATTTGTCCCCATTTGTTACAGGCAGGGTTTACTCAAGAGCTTCAGCAAAGGATGATGGAGCAGGTGAAGAACTGCAGCTAGAGTATGTACAGAAAATAATAAAATTATTAATAAACTTCTGTTGGGAAGTGCTCTTATTGTCACCATGACACAGCTAATGCTAAAACAAGCACAGACACTGAAATTGAGTACAAAAATAGAAAATTAAATTTGGCTTTGCTGGACTGTAGGTAGGTCAAAGACTTACTAACTAACAAGCATGGATGAGGTGAAATCTACTCATGAAAGATTTCAAATTTCTGCTTATCTGATCTTCTTGAATACTTGGATGTAGGCAGTCAAAGGTAAGTGCATACATTATAGATGTTGGTTGATGTTGGCCATTTGTGGGTAGATTGACAGAATTCAGCAAAGAGTCTACTTTGTGACTGACTACCTTCAGAGAAGTCAAGTGAATTCCAAGGGGATCATCTTCTGGAGACTGGCTGCAGATGTCTACCATGAGGAAATGTCACATTCTAATATGTGAAAGTCTGACAAGAATAAACCCATTTCTGTGTTTTAAAGCTTATTTTGGCATTAACATATGCAGTGTATTTAAAAGAAAATTATTTTAGGAGAAAAAAAGCAGTTGTACAGTAATTGCTGGTTCTTAAAAAAATCAACAAAATGAAAATGTATCATTCAGATTTTATTTGTGAACTATTTAACACTGTCATTTGAAACTTTGCACTGTTTGCAGTTCTGGTTTAGTAAAAATAACACTATTGCTTCCATATTGAGTATTACAGGAGTGTGACCAATGTATGTGAAGTGTCCTGAGGTCAAAGCTATCTTTCTTTTGTCTTTGTTCACATGCTGGCCACTCTCCAGCCCCAGCATTGCATTGGAGACTTCTAATGGTACCTGCAGCAGGTTACAGCACAGTGCTTTTGCTTTGTTTGCATGGCTTTCTTATGACTGTGCTGAGCTTTGTGTACTCTTTGGCTTCTCTGAATAATGTGGAGCAACGCTTTCCTCAGAGTAGGCAGGAAAGCCCTCCAGGATTCAAAAGATGAGGGTGACTTGAAGGTTGATGTATCTGGTGCTGGATTCATGTCCTGCAGAGATAATGAGATAATATAAAGTAATAGTCAGCTGGGAAGTCTATTGGTGCATCTGTACTGGGTTTGGGGGTGCATCAGCAGAGTGTTCTTGATGTGCACCTCATAATCATCCTTGCTAATCGTCCTCATAATCCTCATAATCGTCCTTGCTATGCTTTCATTTGCATCCTGGAGAAATCTCACTCTAATTTCCTGAACTGAATTCATGTTGGATGAAACTAATGCAGAAGCAGTGCTTCAGGATTACACCTATGTGGCCCAGCCTGTAATGGGCAGCCATTCCATAGGATCAGAGTAGAGTTAGTGCAGAGTAAAAGCCCAGAAAACCCATCACTAATTACTTCATTCTACAAATCCATTCCTTATGGGCTGCATTCCTTGCAAGACCATTGACATGGTCAGTAAATGTCAGCTCTGTGGACTGTTTGTTTGTATAGCTCCACAAAAATATTTGGGTAGAAATATTTAATTGTTTGGTTGTTTTTTTAGCAGATAATGTTTTCACATTTGCTACTTCTGAGACTATAAAATATTGTCAAATCCAGATGTGATCATTATGTAGTTGCTGTCAGCTTACCTTTGCTCCAGAGCAGCTGGGGCCTGGGGCAGAGCTTCTGGAAGGTGACTACTCTTAATTTTGTGTAGCAGCCCTGAACCCGTTTTCCCCCAGCAAAACTCCTGACAATTGCACTTAGCTTCTCATCTGTTATTCTCAATGTGCAGAGCAGACTGTCACTGCATTATTTGGAAACCAGGAAGTTATCTTATTTCTTTACAATTCAACTGGCTAAATATTTTTATTTTAAACTTTATTCCAGAAATGTTATTTTGAATTCTTATAGCATTTTTTCTTTCTCTGTTAATAGATACATTCTCAGGACTGGATTCAGATGTGACAGCAACTCCAGAAGCTTATGTGATATATGATGATGGTATGGTTCAAGTGTAGAAGTCTACTGCAAGTGGCATGTTACTTTTTTCTCTGTCTTCTTTCTTTGGAACTGGGTTCAAGGACGCAGATTGGTAAATGGGAGCTTAAGCAAGTAGTGAGCTGGAAAACAGTTCTGCATCACATGTGGAGAAAAAGGGTCCAAACCCATCTGTTTCTGGACATAAAAGTCCCTTTCTATCAGTCCTGCAATCTAACAGGAACCTATTGAGGAAAATTAATTACTTTCCAGAGCTGTATCATACAGACACTGCTTCAGTCCTAGATTCACTTTCTGTGGTACAGCTTCTAACTCCAGCCCAGTCGAAGTCTAAAATACCTCCTCTAAAATACAAAATCTATATAACATTCAAACCCTGAACAACTGAAATAACTTAGAGAGTTGTTTCTTTAATGTGTAGTCTGCATTTAGACAATTAAGCATGCTTATACTGAACGAGACCACCTCCATATAAAGTAACTAATCTGCTTAATTCATATGGAATTTAAATCTAAGAGATTTGAAATCAGATCTAAGAAATTTGAAAGGAAACCAGGGAAATATTTTTTCAGAGTTATGTTCATGCTATCTTGATATTCTAATCAAGGACATAAAAACTTAGCTGAAGAAGAAGCATCAAGTCACAACATTTAATTATAAGTTTGCATAGGGAATGCAAATTCTGAATTATTGGAACTGAAAGTCACTTTCTGCCATCAGTGACATCTGATGTTTTATCCCTTTTAGTCCTCAAATTCCTGCTTCTGCCCACACATATGGAAGTGGATAAGTACAGACCTCAGTTAAACAAAAAGTGGTTTAGTAGAATTTATGGCTCCAGAACAATGAAAGTTTTTTTATTTGTGGTTGTAGTGCTGGGATCTTAAGTCTAACCAACAACAGAAAAACATTTAAAAAGAGAGTGCAGCAGCTGAGTGGAAGATATTATAGATATTTGTACTTTTAATTCTGATCACTTCATACAGAAACTGACATTTAGAATGTGGGGACAAGGGGATGAACTAGAAATTGCACAAGACATACATCCCATATGCCTTACATCTCCGTGGATGCAGAATATCCTCTGTTTATAGGTGTTTTGCCAGGCCTCCCCTTAGGTCCAGGTCACCTGCAGAAAACATACACTTTAGCAGTTAAAGCACAAAACACTCAAAGGTGTAAGCTGAGTTCCCCAGCCTGCATGAGGTCATGGCAGGGATGCCAAATGCTACTTTCCTTTCATTTTGTGTGCCAATCTGGTAGCACAGCAGCTTTTCAAAGAGCACTGAATTTAATAGGACTGAACATAAGATTCATATGGGACAGTTTGACTTCCTTCATGGCCCTGCAGAGACCACAAATGGAAAGTACTGGACTCCACACCTCTGGTCACAGGAGGGTTTAAGAGCAGTACGAACCACCTCTAGGGCTTTAGAGTTGCAACACAGAATTTTCTTAGAAAGCCATTTTTTTGTCTCCCTTCTCTACTTCCTTTGGCATCTGAGGGCTTTGGCCAGGGATTCAATTACTGTGCCATCTTTTCTTGGGGTTTGTGAGAGCTAGTGGCAGATGTACATTCGGGATATTGCTGTACAAATACATTTGTTAATTTTTGTCCTATTTATCTATGTGAGTGAGGTCTAAATCACCAGTGACATGAGTATTCTGGGTCAAAGACTGTTCTCCCTGCCCATCAGTTTGGTAGAAACCATTGCAAGGCTGAAGTGCAACCAACCTCGACATAGAGTTCTGTAAAGAGTGGGCAGTGGCCAGGTGGGGTGTGTAGCTCTTCTTTGGGACTGTGACTGGTGACAAAATTGTTTCCCTTCTCATAGTTAAGCCAAAATTAGATGAAGCATGCTAACATTTTCATCTTATGTTTCCTCTGAAGACTACGAGTTTTTTGAGAGCACTTTGCCACCAACCACCACCACTGTCACCACTACCACTGCTTCTACGACGACAGAATTGGAGGTTGTCTATCCAGAGACCAGTGTTGTTGGCACTGGCCCTGTGTCAGAATATGATATTGCTGGGAAGAAACGCTTCACTGGTAAGGATGCCCTTTGGTTTATGTAGCTTACTACTTGTAGTGCAAAGGATTCTTGTTCAGCAAGGCCAGCCCTTAAGCTGAGACCGTTGCACAAACACATCCAGTAGATGTGTGTGTGGTCCTTTAAGGAGTGCCACCTTGGAATCCAGAACAGCAGAACTTTTTTTCCTTGCTTCAATGATTGCACATCTTTGTGTGGGCCCGCAATGATTTTGTTGAACCATAAAAACCTCTTTGTACTCCTTCAGTGTAAGTGCTCTGCTCTGTGTTCTGCATTGTGTTTGGTCTAGCTGGCCTTAGTAAGAGAGCAAGAGTGTCTGCACCAGTGCTTAGTTAAGCTTAAATGCATCTAACTTCACACCAGTAGTTCCAGCAGGGCAAGTCTCCACATAGGTGTGAGTCTTCCTCTGGGGGATCTGATTCTTTTCCACTGATCTGTTCAACCCCAGTGATTTCATCCACAAGCATGCTGTCAAAAGGGTGCTCCAAAGTCAAGGAATGAATGGTATTTTGGATATGAACTTTCCAAAAAATAAATCCAATAGAGATAAGTATGATTTTAGTATTTGAATGTTTTCTCAGTAGAAGGCATTTGGTGAAGGAACCCCCATTACATGAGCCATGTCTCCTGTGTACACAAGCCATTCAAGTGTGTAGGTTAGTGTTGCAGCACTGACTTCAGAGCAGCTCTGCTTCTTTGTCAGAGAAGCAGCTGGGGGCCAGAGGGATTTGGAGATTGTAGGGCACTGCATTCCAGCCTCCACCCAGGCTGGTAACACCCCCTGCAGCCCTTTACATATTTCTGGCACTTGAACTGAGGTCAGGTCAGCTGCTAACTCACCTGGTATTTCAGAAAAGAGTTCAGAGGATGGAGAATGATCTTTGATATGTCTTGGCTTCCCTTCTAATTTCCACAAGCTTCATGTGGCTTAGAGTGGAACTCTGCTGCTGGAGTAAAAGATTTGTTTTTATATGTGCCAAAGCTTTTTCCAGTGCATCTTCAGTTTCCCTGTCCAAAAAATTTCATGATGTTTCTATTCAGCTCTCTCACTGACAGTGCTTCTTGATTCATTTAGCTGGAGAGGCTAAAATTAACTTCATTGCAAGATCTGGAAAAAATTCCTTTAGGGCACGAAATCCAATAAGATAAACCAAGAAACGTTGGTTTATGAACATTTCAAGGCACTAGGGAAATAATATTACCATTTCAATGAATTGTATTATTGCAACTGAATAAACATTTCCAAAGCAAGTTTTATAGCCCTTACTTTGAATGTTACGGTGACTTTTAAGGCAATAAAAAGATGGCTTAATCTTTTCCTGAACTGAAGTGCAATTCCAGTCAGTATAAAGCTTTTAAAAATAGAAGTTACAGGTTGGGAGCACATGCCTGGAAGGTAGGGACTCACAGCTCCTGGTCCCTTAGTACCCAGGGGACCACAACAAGTTCTCTAAACTCATTGGACTTCACTTTTCAATTACTCTTCATGTTTCTTTTGTTGTTTTGCTCCAGCTTCAGGATGTTTTTGCAAGAACCAACCACTTAGGCCTGTAAAGTCTTAGATGATTGAAGGCCCTGGCAGGGATCTGTTCCCATGTTGGAAAGGCAGAATTTGGGCAACATTTTTATCCCACCTTCCAGAGAAGCTGGAGGTAGCATGTGGAGGGTGCTGCAGTCAGACTGCTCTCCTCTGCCTCTTGTAGCAAAGACAGTGCTTCCATCTTTGCATAATTTGTAAAGTTGTGAGTGTGGGGTAGGCAAACCTGAATGTTTGCATCCCATTTCCCCTGCTCCTCAATCAAATTGGCTGTAAGCCATGCTTTGTTGGCAGCGGTCTCTGGACTGATAGGTGAGGAATTTAAAAATGCAGCACAAAGCTTGACTCTCATTAGGAAATTGCCAGCCTGTGTGCTGCTCTGGCATACCTCATGCTAACTAAATGCTGCCCTTCCCTGTCTTTTCTAGCTCCTTATGTGACCTATCTCAATAAGGATCCAGCAGCCCCCTGCTCCTTGACAGAAGCCCTGGAGCATTTCCAAGTGGAGAGCCTTGATGAAATCATTCCAAATGACTTCAGAGAGAAAGATCAGCGTCCTCTGAAAGCCCCTCACAACATCACAGTGGTGGCAGTTGAAGGCTGTCACTCCTTTGTCATTGTGGACTGGGCCAAGCCTGCTCAAGGAGACATGGTAACAGGTACTCTACTGAGGGTTTCTCTCCTGATGGGAGAGTGGAGAAGGAAGGTTTTCCTAAATGTCCATTTGTACTAGTGTCTGCACAGTCAATGTATCACTTATAAAAGTGAATGGCTTACCTCTGTCATCTTTTCACCTTAACTGTTTTTAAATTGGAATTCAGAACTGGGTGCCATCCTCTGATGTTATGTTCCATTATTATTAGCTAATGATCGGAAATTCTTATAACCCAAGATTTTCCAGAAGAGCTAGGCACTTTCATATTCGAAGATGTTTCAACTCCATTTAATCCTTAAAATTTACTATGACACTTAGGGATATAATTTATTTAAAGTTTTATTAGAATCCTCACAACTCTTTCTCTTTCCTGTTTACAGGCTATCTGGTTTACAGTGCATCCTATGATGACTTTTTAAAGAATAAATGGTCAACCAGGACTGCAGGGTCTACTCACTTGCCAATTGAGAACCTGAAGCCCAACACACGGTAAGGATTTGATCCACTCTTTTTTCAGTTCTGTTAAGGAATTAAAACAAATTTTGAGAATTTTCAGTTGTTTTTCATGGTCTTAGTATAAATTTTTGCATCTAATTTAGATTTTACTCATTCTGTTGGACAGAAAATTGTTCTATAAACTGCACAACAACGACATGATATCTTTACCATATTAACCTTGGAGCAGATGGCAGTGTGTTCATGTATATATGTTTGTGTGAATGGAAACACATATCAGTAACAAAGGAAATTGTGGTTTAAAATGCATTTTTTAGTCTTTTGCATAACTGAATCAAATGTTGGGGGGTGGAGGAAGTATACTAAAATATACTAAAATATACCTGTGATGCAACTTGGTGTGATGTGAGCCATTCCAGCATATGTGTGGCCAAGATTTGATGCCTAAAGGCTGCTGGGGAAAGTGCTGCCCTCTGGTCTGTTTTTGCTTTCTGTTCACATAAATAGTGATGGAAGAAAAGGCTTGGTATAAAGGGAGGCTATGGCAATTGCTCAGAAGTCAGTTTAGCTGGAGCTTTAGGTCTTTATCTTACAAAAAATCTGACTGCAATGGCAGAACAAGAATGCATGCTTCACATGATACTGGAATAATTTTGTGCGACTGGTGGGAAAGTAAACAGCTACTGAGGGACAGCATTCAAATTACTCCTTTAGTAATGCTGAAGTGTCTCACCTACTTGTCTCTCAAATTCTGAGCCTGAAATTCTTTTGGTGCTCCCTTGGGTTAGGCCCTTCACATGCTGCTGTCTGGAGTCTCTTAGGCATTGGTGGAAGGTGTTGCTCACACAGTGAAGAGGTGCACTGGGATAGTGAGCTGGAATTTGCATGCCTTACCTGATGGTGAGCTGCAGATCTGAGGATTGTCTGCTTGGACAGGCACATAGGGTTTGTGCTAGGACAACACAGAGGAAAGAAACGGTGTCAGCCATAGTATCTTTTCTTTCCAACAATTCATAGGCAAAGGAAAGGTTCTGAGCATTAAAAAGTAGTTGATTGAGAACCTCAACTTAGAAACAGAATTCTTTGAGCATGACCTACATCTAAAACCTTAATAGACAAAATGATAAAATATAAATAAATTATGAAAAGCCAGTGCATTGTAGCCAATTGGGTGTCAAGTATGATGAGGCTATTTTTCTGACCACGTTATGACACTTCTCCAGACTTCATCATAGATTCACACAGGTTTGCCCCTGCAGCTGCTCCTGATGGCTGGAAAACATCTAAGCACCAAGAAATCACAGTATGTTCAGAGAACGGGGTGTGCTCCCCTCTCTTCTCCACAGAGACTTCCCTCCAGGCAAAGAGTTCTGAGGACATGACATCTCCTTGGGAGAGACAGGACCTGAGCAACTTCAGCAGCAGTTCCTTACACAGCTGCACAAGAGCCATGTTCAGCAGAGGACACCTGCAGTTTCAAAGACCTGGAAAATTAGCAGGGGAATGCTAATTATGGAGAGGCAGGATGAGCACATTCAGAGCACCCAGAGTTAAAAGTACAGAAAGAAGATGTTACAGGAAAACATGGTCCATCTTATCCTCTCCTGTTCTGTTTACAGCACTATCAATCACACGCTTCATGAGGCATTTTCTTACATAACCAAGAGCTAGAAAAAGGCCACTTACTCTAAAAATTTGTAATCTAGACCTTAGTGACAGTCTTTAAGGCTGGTTCATGGTGTGTTAAAACAAAATTACTTCACAGTGGAGAGCTTCAGTGGTATGCTCTGCATTTGCTAGCGCTCTCCTTTACAAAACATTGTTACAAATGTATACAGGGTGGTATGTGGCACAGCTCTCTGTGGGTTTCACCTGTTGTAACAAGGCGGAAGAGGTTTGAGATCTCCTGTTCCTAGGTGGTGATGGAAGCAGTTGAAGACTGTTCTGCCTTTGTACATCTACATCCTTGTGACTTGAGGACTCCCTTTCCCTAAACGACTCTCCTCTTGCTGCTAGAACCGGTTCCTGCCTCCACATCCCAGACTCCTCTGTGTTCCCAGCCCTTTTCCCTTCACTCTCACTTTGTCTCCCATGCAGGCCAGGGAGGTGCTGCCTTTACACCCCAGCTTCTCCTGGCTGCAGCCCTCTGTTTCTTGCTTCTGTGCCATTTACACTTTCCAGCTGAAGCTCCTCACTTCTTCAGTCTTTCAGTCAAGTCTCCCTCTCCTGATGCCCAAAAGACAGTGTTGAAGGCCAGAGATAACCTCCTGGTTCTCATACCCAACATCTAAAGGGCTCCAGAACACCAGAAGGAGTGGTAGCCGTGAAAGCTCACAGTTCTGCAGCTGCTGTCTGTGCTACGCTCAGTGCGAGGGAGTTGGTGGGAGTTGAGCTGCCAACGTGTTGAGATGTACATTAACTCCAGGCTTCAGAAGGTCACAATTTGTCTGTATTTGAATGGAGTTTTGTAGGAACAGCAAGGTTACAGATTTATGCATCTCAATGAACCGATGTGACTGTGTTGTCGAATTAAGATTCTGTTTCACGATAGGAAGGTTCAAGCAAGTCCTATTTATTTAGCCATATTGTTTCACCAGCTTCTTCCTGAAGATGGTATAATCCATTGGCCCCTATTGTATGCTCTGTGAAGGCAATCAAGGCTTAACGTGGGGTCTGTGGTGGAGAACGAAGGATCTTTATAACAGAGAAGTTGTATGTATCAGCCATTCTCATTTATATTCTCCAAACCCTCAGAGTGAATTGATTGCATACCTTTTGTCTTAAAAATAACTCCTTAACCACTAGAAAAAGATACCATGCCTAAGAAAATATGGCATGAAAGCTGACGTTTGTCTTTGTCTAAAAATTTTGTGTCTGCATGGTTAGAGCATTTTGTGAGAAATGTCTGATTAAGTCATTTACTGTAAGCAGATGCTGTTGGCTACTGGGCGTCCCACAGGGAGCTGTGGGTGGTGTAATTTTGCAGCATGAGCAGTGTATGAAGAGCAGGTTGGCATCTTGGCTGAAGTCAGCACCAGAGAAGATTTCAAGCTGTCAACATATCCTATCTGCCTGTTATTTAGGTTTTACAAACAAAACAGAAATCTATGTTTAATCCATGTCATAAATTTTCTTCTGAGGCCTGGTCTGACCTCCATTTGAGAAGTGGAAGTCTTTCCATTAGTGAAACTCTGGTGAGCTTCAGTGGGCACAGGAGCTGCTTCCTTGTGATGTGTGATTGCAAACACTAAAATTACTTTAAAACATATTAAATCTTTAAACTGCTAGTTTTGACAAGGTCCCTTCCCTAACTTTAATTCTCAGCAGTCACAGAAGATGATGCAAAGGGCTGGACAGCATTTGCTAAATCCGGTCTTCTGCAGTCAGAAACATTATAAACTTTGCCATAAACATTTCAGTCCCCTTCCTGAGCATGGTTAGACTTTTTCCTGCCTTTTTTCAGGAAAGCTGTGTCAGTGCCTGATGGGAGCAGCTAGATAATCTCATGATTTAAAACACCGTGCTTCACCCCCATATCTCCATGTCCCTGAAATCTTTCTCTCTGTTCTCTTGGGTTTTGTTCCATCTAGTGATATTTTGATCCCACAGTGCCTGCTACTAATTCCTACTCTGTTGTACAGAGTATTTCACAGGAGGTTCTTAAACATTTACTCAGGGCTTACAACTGCAAACAGAGCCTGGATCTTCTGTTTCAGGGGACCAGATGCACCAAAAATTTCTATTTCCTTTCTATATCTCCATTAAAAAAAAAGCCACGGTATGTCCAACAGCAGCATCAACTACAGGGGGATGCTTTGTGCCACCAGGGCCACACAGAAGAGCTAAGATGTCCTTGAAACCGTTGTGCTGTGCAAGTGGTAGACCAGTGTAGCACATACCTACCTCACACCAGCTCTGTAGGAAGCTACACTGCCAGCTTGTTATAAAATTAGTTGTAAATATTGATGAGGGATGCAGTGGTGAACCGTTTGAAATGGAGGGAGAAATTTTGCCTTAGTCTGTGAACTGCAGGCACTGATTTACACATTTTTTGTATGGAGGAATGGTGTAATTGTAGGGAGAGGATTTTAGCCCTTGCTGTGTGGGTGCATCCTGCCATCTCTGCCTGCCACTAAACAGAGTGCAGGGCTGAGGATCCATGCAGGCATGCCTTTGGAAAGTCTGGAGAAAGGAATTTGCAGCTAACTAATTTTTTTTTAAAAAGCTGCTTCCCTAATTATCCTGCTGAGTGATAATCTCACTGCGCTGTGAGTGCCAGCTATTTAATTCCAACAGAAAGGAGACACCTTGAATTAAGTCAAAGAATAATTTTTCTCCAAATGATAGGTATGTTGAACGATTACTCATGTAGCCTAAATGAAAAAACATGCTATATATTCAATACCCTGTTACAGTTCACTATGTCCTTTCTTGACATATCACTAGAATTGGCATATAAAATCTCAAAGGAAGTTTGTTCTTAGGAAGAAAAGCCTTTCTCTTGTCTGTCTTGAAAATGAACAACAAATGGTACTGCATCTGTTGTGATTCTTCTGTGCCTAATGGTAACAATTCATACAGTTCTGCCTAAGCAAAGTGTAAATCAAATTATATATTGCAAATTTTGTTCATGTATTTATGTGATGAAAACCAGTTGTGTTTTACTGATTTGAGATTTCCTGGCAAATTCATCAGTTGAAGGATTTTGGCAAATGAAAATGTCAGATTCCTGGACCTAGAATGGCTTTGGCAATTTGGTTTTTTTTATTTGTCATGTCTGAGAAAGAAGTATATCCTGACTGCATTATTTTATTGACATTCTTAATAGCGCAGTCATAGCACTGTCTATGTTTAAATCACAGGTCAACAAGTCATGAGATCTGGCTCTCATTCTGGTCCAACTAGAGCCTTCTTGTGTACATAATGATTTAGGAATCAATTTTCCAATTTAGTGAAGAAAAATGTACTCATGACTTCATCACTGTTTTTTTTTTTAGACAGCCAGGCAGGCAACATGAACCATCGTCTGCCCTAGATGGGCTTCTATGTGTGTAACAGGACAGCTGAATGCACAGTTGTCCTGATTGCATAGCTAATCACTTCCTGCATTGTGCATTGGATACAAATTTGCATGTTTCCCCCCACTTTTTGAGATGCACAAAGTTCTTGGGCTGCTCTCTCTCCTGTTTTGAGGGGGATTATGGCACTCATATGCCTGATGGAAATGCTTTGAGGCTACCATGAATACACATGTATTAAGTGTGTATTTAAAGGGTTACTCAGACAGTGCCACTGTGTTGAAAGGTGGTATCTGATTATACTTCCTTGGAGGCAGTGGGAAGACAGGCACCCATACTTTCAACTATGCTTTGAAGTGTTATGTGAAAGGTGTGGGCTGGAAAACATTTTTCTCCTGCTGTTCTGAAGCAGTTAAAGCAAACATTGAGCTAAGCCAGTTAAGTTTGGTGCTGTGTCACAGGTCTTTCGGGAGCCAATGAGGAATTTCTGCCTTGTGTCCTGTCCCTATGGACAGGCTTGTGCTGCTCACTCCTGTCCTGATCCAGGTGACAAAAGTGCTAGTGCAGGAGGTGTGGATGAATGTGGGTGCCCCATGAGAGCATTCACAATTTGGGAATAAAGCAGTGCTCAGGCTGCCATGCTCTACTTGGGTGACCAGAAGTGGAGAAGCACATGGGAGGTTTTTGCCTTCCCTCTCCTCTTTCCCCAGACATGCTAAACACTCTTTTATACAAAAAAATCTAGGTCAGTAGTTATGAACAGGGGCACGTTTTTCTTCCAGCAAAAGGCTTGTGCTGGGCATGAGCAAAAATGCACAGCCTTGCTGAATTCTGCTATTTATTGTGTTTTCTTTTCTGCCACAACTTTTTTTTGTTTTTTTTTAAAAAAAAAAAAAAAAAAAAAAAAAAAAAAAAAAAAAAGGTGAGTTGTTTATGAACATCATGCAGTAGTGGAGTAGGAGTAGTTTTCCGGTAGAAGCTGCAGGACTCAGCAGGGAAGGGACATGTCCCTCACACAGACATGGGAACGTGTCCTACAGAGGGTCTGACCATGCATGTGTTCCACGTCCAACGCAGATACAAAGTAAATCTGGTGCCATGGATGAAGCCTAGAATATTCAATTCTGGTAGCTTCCACATTGATTTCACCTAGACAACCTACCTGTAATTTTTTAAGGAATAAACAAGACGCCCTGGCCCCTACACTGGAAATAACCACCTTGCACCCAGTGTTCACGTGACTACCACCCTTCGGCCAAGGAAAAAGGATTTGTGCATCTTTCCTACCTTTTCATAAAGATCAGTTTGATTTTAAGGCAGAGAAGTTCATCTTACTTGACAAAAGATATTCCTTTTAATGAAAAAAAAAATCAGAAAATCTGTTTTGACAAAGGGCTGGTTCAACCATGCCTCCTCTGGTTTATCATTGTGAGTAGTTTATATATGCTTAGCTGTGCTCAGGCCAGAGAGGGGCCTTTCAGGAATGATATCCAGGCCCTGCTATGTGGTTAAGTCCGAGAGGAACAGATTCAGCTGATGGCACAGGAAAGTGCACATGGTAAATATTGAATGTCAGACTAGCAAAGTCCTTGCAATGGGATTGGGTTGAATTTCTCTGCTGCCTGGTGAAGCATGAACATCACGTCTCAGCCCAGAGTGGCCTGTGCAAATGAAGCAGCACTAGCAGGTTGTTGTGCAGGATGGGGAGAGCTTCACCAGGAAGAGCAGCCTGATGTTTTTGATGGAGTAGGCTCCCTTTCACCAGCTGTGATACATCAGGCCTGCCATTCAGGTGGGACACTGTCATGTGAGTAATCCCGTGCTTGGTGGCAACCATCCATGCAAGTAATCGCTTTCCCTGTTATGTGTGTAGAGCTTTTGGACAAGGCTGCTTTTGGATGAGAGGCTAAATCAAGATCCAAATTCTATGTGGATATTAGAGAGGCACAGTAATTTTTTACTTTTTTAATTAATTTCTTTACAAGAATGAAATTGAGCAAGCAGGCAAGAAAGGAAAACCAAAACTCAGAAATTTAAAAAATGCTGTCCTGGAAATGTTTAAGTAATCTTTCATTCTAGTCAGTTTCTACAAATATAAAAGGAAAAGAAGGAAACATTAATTTGGGGAAAAATGTCAAGATAGGCATCAACTAAAAATCATTGTATTTGGAAATGAACTGTCCATTCAGTAAGAAAAATGTACTTACATGTATTCTTCTCTAAGGGTGAGGATAATTTTGCTTCTATTGAGCAAAGAATGGAGTTCTAGTGGTGATTCATGTACTTTGAGTTAAGCATGTGATTTGAATACTCTGGAAGAATCAATAAGACATCATGTGATGCTTTCTTCTGCTCAAGTATTGTGATCTTAATACTGCTGGACTTTTTACAGAAAGGTCAAAAGCTTAGCTTCTGATCTCATATAAACCTGATGCAGTTTCAGTTTGCAGTTTACACCACTGCTTCCTTAGGAGTTAATCTGGTTTAAAACTGTTCCTGAGATCAGAATTTTATTTCCTTGCAACTTTTTCTTATAGTCTTTTGCTATTAGTTGTTTCATAGAAAGTGTACGTCGTTACATGTGGATTTTGGAAGGGAGATGATATATAAATAAGTGTTCCAAAAATATGCATGGGAGCAATTGAAAAAAGGAGACATTTGTCTGCAACAGCCAGCTCATACTCTGGCTCAGTATCCAACTCCACTTAATGCAAAGGATACTCAGTGGAATTTTTCTGCTTTGATTCTTACCCTGTTTTATTATTATTTATAATTTAGACATTGCAGTAGAATCTGTTTCAATATTGTTTCCTCTCTTTTCTTATTTCAGGTATTATTTTAAAGTGCAAGCAAAGAATCCCTTTGGTTATGGACCTGTTAGCTCTTCAGTCTCATTTATCACAGAATCTGGTATGGTTTCCTTTTTATTTTCATCTCAAAACTCATAATAACAGATGTGGCAGGGCAATGACTGAAACCAGCACGGCAGTAACAGTGATTATTCTGGACTTGTTGGTTTCATAATATGTTGGGGTTTTTTAAACTTTAATTATTTATTTTCAGTTAAGCTAGGAAAATAATGCACTAGAAAAGAAAGCACTCCTAATGCTTCTATGAAAATGTAAGTGATGTTAAAATCAGCTCCAGGGGAACATGAAGTTGAATTTCAAATACAAAGGGCTACTAATGTTCAACATTACAGAAGCAATGGGAAGTTTAAGGTCTTAGATAGATTGACCAGACGTTTAGTAAGTTAGTTTCCTAATTGTGAACAGTTGGAAGCAGTTGTCTTTGGAAGAAATACAGAAAGCAATAGTTCCATCAGACAGGCAAAATTCTCTTTTTTTTTGTTTTTTTGGTTTTTTTGACAAGGCATGCTGCTCTTTCACAGGGCTAAAAATACATTCAAGAGCAACACCCCCTTCTAAAAATAGTAGGTTAAATGAGCTATTTTGTGCCTGTGTCTTTCACTTCCATCGAGCCAGAGGCCAGTGACTCCACTTAATAATAAAGAACAAATTTTTCAATCTTTACTTGAGTGAAAGGTCTTGTTGTTTCTTGCAAATTTAGCCCTTTCCATGGCGTGGGGTTTGTGCAGTCTCTGCCCTTGTACATTTGACTTCACTCTGTAGTGCCCACTTCAGAAGCTCCACTAAGAACCGTGGGAGTAAATCATCACAGAAGGGAAACATATGCGAGATAAGTCAATGGTCCTGGAGAGTGTTTTCAGATTTTCATTAAATGAATAACTGGCTCAAGGATTAATCCATGCATAATTTTTGACATTGCCCTGGTGGCCAAGAAGGTCAATGCCATCCTGGCCTGGATCAGCAAAAGTGTGGCCAGCAGGACCAGGGCAGTGATTGTGCCCCTGTACTCAGCACTGGTGAGGCTGTACCTCATGCCCTGTGTTCAGTTTTGGGCCCCTCACTACAAGGAAGACTTTGAGATGCTGGAATGTGTCTAGAGAAGGGATGTCAAGCCTTGGAACAGGTTGCCCAGGGAAGTGGTGGAGTCCCCATCCCTGAAGGTATTTAAAAGATATGTAGATATGGCACTGAGGGACATGGTTTAGTGAAGGACTTGGCAATGCTGGGTTGACAGTGGACTTACTGATCTTAATGACTTTTTTCCAGCCTAAACAATTCCATTGTTTTTGTGTTGTATCTTGCAGTTCTTTTTCCTGCTGGCAGCAATGCCTAGTTTTCCCATCCAAAATCAGCTCCTTTATGAGCTTTATTTAACATAAATACATCAAATTTAAAGTTTTGTTTGCAGCACTGATCTTTCATTTGTCATGGCCAAAGGTGGCTTTGCAGCTGGCACAAGTACAAAACCCAGTTTCTAAATGCAAGGCCAGGTGGTATAGTTACAGTGATGGAATAGGTCATAAGAGAAAGAAATTGCTAATTCAGAGTGCTCTTCTAATGCAAGTGTAAGATTTCAGCTGATGTGAATATTCAATAAAGAATGCCATCATAGGATGAAGCACCTTATTGAAAATGTTCAATCAATGACTCCGTATGTTTCATGTTATAAAACAAGGTTTGGAACAAAATACTAAATTTACTATGTGTTTTTTTTTTCTTCTAGACAATCCTCTCCTCATTGTCAGGCCACCTGGTAAGTCTTACTCTGTTGTTTCATTCATGAAGTGCGTAAAACCTATGCAAAACTGTTAGAATATAAGAATTAGAAATATTTAAACATGCAGTTTAAGGTACGGTTTTAAGCGTGAACAGATGGTAATTAATGGATCTAATTCATAAAACCTTTTTTTCTCTTAGGACCCATTTAATTTTCTGTAAAGAAATCTTGTAAAGATATGTTCAAATAAGCACTCGATTTTGGCCCATCTTTTTCCCTGGTACAACAGCTTTAATTACTTGGTAAAAAGCAGTAAACTATGTTACTTCAATGTCTGTGTCTTTCAGTTGCCTAAGCATAGCTTGAATAGCAGGATCAAGTTTCTCTCTCTCTATAGTTCTGCTGCTCATCTGTACAAATCATCATGCCCTTATAAATGCTAAAAAATTCAAGGATTTGTTACTGACCTGAATAATATGCCACAAAGCTGTTTAGCTTGCTTTGTATTTCCAAATTTGCAGTGAGCTAGTTCAGCCCATAATCAGAAGCTCTGATTTCCTAGTGCTGGGACTAACCTTGCTGACACGAGCATTGGTAGTGTAACCCCAGGCAGTATGTGCTCTTAGAAGAGGTGCAGGAAAAAAGACCTCATGGTTACTATGCTCTGTCAGCTTTCCTAAGGAGTTAAAATGGTTGGTTCTGGATTTTTTGCTACATTTTCATGAAAACAGTGTCCAGTATATCCCTTCCTTCTCCATTTTATTGTGCTTGCTAGTCTGGTTTCTTTGTTTCCTTGGAAGTCTCTGAGGATTGCTGATCAATGATTGCTTCTCACATGCAAGCGTTTGCAGGACTTGGTCCATGTGCCTAGTGAGAGGAAGAATGACTAACAGAAGAAACTTCCAATCTCATTTGTAAGCCACCTAGAAACAGCAGCATAAAAACAGGGCTTTGGGCTGTAGCTAGAGAGAAAAATACCAGTTATCACATTGGAAGCTTTGTGTATCATTCTGTATACATTAATACAACGGCAATTTCAAAATAAATTATATTGTCTTGGTAATACAGAGCAAATACTTAGGTATGCCAGTAGGAATATTTATTCTTTTGCAATACAATTAAGCAATCTTATCTGCAGCAATGCTCTGAACAGAGTTCCCCAGGAAAGGTCTCACTTGTCTGTTATTGGAAACTAACCTGTTTTGATGTAATCTGGGAAAACAAAACAGAAAAGTACATTTGTGATATGATCTTTCCAAATAGCAAGAAGAGACTTCACAGGCTGCTGCTCACCACAGAGTTCTTAACACCTCTTCTTCTGTAAAAGGGTTATGTTTTATAGTCTTAAAACACAAGTCACTGTCAGACCTAAGATCAGGCTGTGTTAAGAGGAACTGTGTAATACTAGGTAGAGGAGAAGTCTTACTGAAACAATTAATACTGTTTACTTAAAGCTGTGGTTCAGTACATGAAATCATATTTTAATAATTTTAACAGTTATTTTTGTCTACTGCCTAGGAGGGATTTAATAAAGTCTCTAACTTTATTTTTAATAATATTTTTTCTTGAAGTACTACTTCTGGATATGAAAAAGTCATGCATTAATCTGTTGCAGCATCTCTTGTGAAACATATTATTAGATGTTAAACTCTGCAGAACTTGGACTGAAGTGTTAAAGTCTATCCCTAATGTGGAATTTATTTTCTTGTCCAAGGTGGTGAGCCTATCTGGATTCCATTCACCTTTAAATATGACCCCACCTACTCAGACTGCACAGGCAAGCAGTACGTGAAAAGAACTTGGTACCGCAAGTTTGTAGGAGTGGTTCTTTGCAACTCCTTAAGGTACAAAATTTACCTCAGTGATGACCTGAAAGGTAGGCACCAAGATTAATTTCCTGCTACATGATTACTTGTCTCTTCATCTTCTGGTTTTCTTCACTTCGTATGTGTAGAATTGTGTGACCACCATGTGAGAGTTCTTCTCTCAAGAATAAGCAGTAGGTCTTACACAGGTGAATTGCCTGAGAGACAATGAAAACAACTTTCCATATTGTTGAGCTGGGGTAATGGGATCCTCTCAAAGGTCTTTAAGACTATGCTAATGACTATTGTAGTGCCTTGGTATTGTTTCAATACAGTATCTTCCTGCTTTCTTCCATACCTACTTTCCTGGTGGTAAAGATTATCCCAAACATGAGTATTGCTGAGTTAAGTAATATGTCTGTATGACTCTTCAGATACCTTCTACAGCATTGGGGATAGCTGGGGTAGGGGTGAGGACCACTGCCAGTTCGTGGATTCACACCTGGATGGAAGAACGGGACCTCAGTCATACATTGAAGCCCTGCCCACGATCCGAGGTACGGCAATGGGGGAGTGGGATGCTGGCCAGGAGCCTGTTATCCCATCTGTAGGATTAAGGGGTAAGGAGCAGAGCACAGTGGAGCTCTGTCCACAGCTGCTGGCAGCTCTCCAAGGAGTCCAGCTGATGCAGTAGCTGAGAACAGATTATGCAAGTCCCAAAAGACTTGTGGGTACAGAGAGAGAGACAGAAAGAGAGGGGCATATGATGCAGCAGCAATACTATGCAAAAGTACTATGAAGCAACAAAGTGCAAAACCAAAACAAAAATAATTGTATAGGTCTATGAAACCTTTCTCTTATTGATAAGACCTGCTTCACTGAATTGAGATGCAAAACCTCTTCCATGTGCCTAAAGGGATCAGCTACATCTTTGCAAATACAGCTTTTGTGAATGATTTCTATTAGTTCATTCAATGCAAAACACAAAGGAATACATCTAGTGACTTAAGGTCAGTGCTTTTATCCTGGCCTCATAGATACCTGTCTCAAAGGGAAAATTCTTACCTTGAAGAAGTTCCTCTGAGCAAATTGCTCACCTAGATAACCAGGCAAAAGGCAGCTTGCTTCACAAAATGAAACCAATCATGGAATTCAGCCAATCTTTTCAGTAAGTTGGTTTAAATTATTCAGTTAGCTTTAGTGGTTTCCATGTTAAATTATGTGTTGATATTCTTTGCATGGTGGTGTTACCAGGAAGAAGCTGAAATAGTCATTGATATTTATATATCACTGTGAAGTACTGCACTTCTTAGCTCAGAAGAGAGATGATTAATCCAGATGTGTATATACTAGGTCTAGGAGACAGAGATAGTGAGCACACGGAAGTTTTATTATTGGCACAAGCCATGGGTGTTTCAGATGTTCCAATGCACGAGCTATGCAGACAAGAATGCTGAACCTCTTCTAATGCTTTAACCAGTCACATTCTTGCTGCAGATGAATTAAAAGGGGAAGGGAGCTTAACTCAGTATTTACTTCATGAAATTATACCTTTTTGTTTTGTGAGAAGCTGACTTTTGCTGATAATCTCTTAAGCCTTGTGAGATAATGTGATTTGATGGTATTTTTTTGCCCTAGAGTCCTTCATATATTTAAACTGACTTTGAAACTTCATAAACACAGAAATATGCCCACCTTTTGGAGTGAAATGCAGAAGCTCTTTGGCAGACCACAGCATTACACAATAGTTAAAGAGATTTTGAGTAGCAAAACCAACCAGAACTACAAGAAATATGAAGGACCAGAGTTAGATCATTCAAGAAAGATCTCGGCCAAATACCAGGGCTAGCCAATACCCTTTTGATACGACTCCCTGCCAGACAGTTTATAAAGCTTCATTTGCACTGGGGGATTGACTCTCACTGCATCTGCTGCTTTTGTTAAATTGCTGTGTCTGTGTTCTGGAATACAAATGGGTGTTTTTCTCCCGACAGGGTATTACCGCCAGTACCGCCAGGAGCCGGTATCATTTGGACGCATTGGATACACAACACCCTACTACTATGTGGGCTGGTATGAGTGTGGTGTGCCCATCCCAGGGAAATGGTAGCAGTCTGCTTGCCTGTCTTAGGTAGACCATGCTTTTCAAATTATTTCTACCAGAGGACTGTGAGCAACTGATTTGGAAAAGGAAAAAAAAAAAAAAGAGATAAATGGGGCAAACCAGTGAAGACCAGCTGCTCAAGAAACCCTCCTGAAGACAAACATGGACACCCTTTACCAGCCTAAATCTGTGGTGCTACTTGATTTCTGCTTGGAAGCAGGGATAGGATACAAGTTTGGTGTCCTACCTTCTTCTTCAGTGTCTTTAAGGCACAAAGAGAAGGTTGCAATATGTGCAACCTGTGAAAATTAGAACTGTATTAGCCATGAAAATTTGGAAGTTTATTATATCTTACAGGAACGACCTAAGCATGCTGTGCTTGCTTAATGGGATGCTAAACTGTCTTTTGCTGCCCAATGGGGTTCCCCTATGCAACCATGCCATGTAACTGGCCACCCACCAAAGGCAGTATATTCTCCTGAAGACTTACCCTGTGGGTTCACCCATTGCTGGACTAATCACCAGGTCACAGTGTAAATTCACTTTGAGATATATCTATATCTATATAAATACAGTACTGTACATCTGCAGAAATACTTCTTAGAGATGCTAAGATCTTCTTGTTCACTAGATAAATATGTTCAGAATTTTTATGTAAAAGGTGCTGTTAATTCTTTGAAATATTGCTATGCACAATATATTAACCGAGGAAAGATCTGTATTCTTCTTGTGAGTACTGTTGATATAACATATGAATTATTGATCAAGACCTGTGTCCCAATTCCTTGGCAGCCTTTGGACTGGACATTCAATGGGATTCTACCCCTCTATCCACATTAGAGTGGCACTGTATAGTCCAGCAAAAACTCATACACAGCAGTTCATCAGTATCAGTTAAGCTTTCTATCCTTTACTATTTAAAAGCTTTAGTGCAACTTTCCTTCAACCCAATCTCATCTTATTCTGTATGTTATTTATTCCTTGTCAGCATCTTTCATGTTGCTGTGCAGAGGCATAGGATGAGTAATTTGGAAATTAGAAACTGCTTTTAACTTATTTGCTCTCCAAAAAGGAGCCCAAGCCACCAATACAGGAGTCAAGTAGCAGAAAGCTCATTTGACCATGGGGACAAATTGGGATGCACTTCTTTTTAAATACTATCAACATCTCTTCTGAGCAGACCAGAAAGCAGAAAGTGACATGAATGAAAGGTGTAATGATTATTTTTTTAGAAGGCATTTCAAAGGTTGCAATAATGTTTCATGGTAACATGTCAACAACCTTTGCTCATGTTAGTAAGACTCACCTGTTCTGGCAGCCTGGGAGAGTAGCAGTAACCTGGGGAACAGATCCAGTCTCTTCTTCCAGCTTGCATGTAGCGTAGGTCTAACACCTCTTGAGTTGCTTCCTGTAGTTATTTTAATTTGTATGGGGGCAAAAATGGGAATTAAAGTGATTAAAAGAGCATTTTCTTTTTCATGGTGATTTGGGTTTTAACATTTTAATTTTTCTCACATATTTTTGCTTCAGTACAGTGCCAAATATATGGTCTTGAAGTATAACTTTTTTTCCCTAATAAACCTATGATACATGGTTCCATTTCTATTTCATCCTTTCTGGTCATATGTGTCAAGTAATCTAAGTGACAAATTGTTGGCTTTCAAAAAATCCTCCTTGGGAAAGGACTAAGTTTTTATCAGAGACTGTAAGCATGTGAATGTGTTGTTCTCTTTCAAAGATGGTTAGCAGCTAGTGTGGAGTTACCAAGGGCAAATCATGCCTGACCAGCCTGATCATCGTCTTCGTTGAAATGACTGCAGCACAGGGGACAAAAGGGAATGTCATTGGCTTCCACAAAGCACTTGGCATGGTCTCCCACTGTCTGCCTGTAGCCAAACTGGTGGAGTATGGCTTGCGGAGTTGGTCTTTAAGGTGGATGTGAAATTAACTGTATTGTGAGGCTTAAAAGGTTGTGGTCAAAAATAGCACAAATTCCAAATGACAGCTGGTTGCAAGTGCCACCCCCAGAGGCCAGTACTGGATCCAGAACAGTCTAATGACCTGGACAGTGGGATGGAGTGCATGGATGCAGTGTGCCATCAGCAAGCTTGCCACTAATACTCAGCTGGTGCTGGGGAGTGGTTTATGCACTAAGAGCTGCTCAAAAGAGGTACTTCTATGGGCTGGAGAAATGAGATGTTAGGAAACTCATGAAGTTTAACACAGGGAAGTGAAAAGTCCCACATGTTGGTCCTCGTGGCAATACAGGCTGGGATGATTGTCCAGAGAGCAGCTTTGCAGAAGAGCTGCATTATACCTTCAGAGAATACAAGTAAATTGTGATTTGTCCATCTGAAGAGACATGGTTCTTTCATTCCCTGCTGGAAATACCTCTGGGGTGTGACAGTCCCATTTAGAGATGTCACTAGTGGTGAAGATCTGAGACAGTTGTTTTTTCTGCATCCTCAGCTGAGGAGGAACTGTGAGGTGCTGGGGTAGGGGTGGAGAGCATTGTGTACTCTTCCCCTCCAGTGTAAATCTTCTCTGAGGTTAAACAAACCAGGGCAGAGTCAGCTGTAGGGCACAGCAGGGAAAGACATGAAATACAATGGTCTGCAGTCTGTTGCCTTCACTTTGAGGTCTGGGTAAGTCCTCTGTGCTGTACAATCTGATTGGCACGTTTGCATCCTTTGCCCCATGCATAGGGTAAACATATTATCCTGATACTAGGTAGTTGCTTAAAGAGATGATGCTGTTCTTGCTCTTTGTTCATCTAAGAGGTGGTGGGATTACAGAGGTGACTAAGAGCCATGTGGGTCAGGAAAGCCATGTCCCAATCCAGATCCTCTCTCCAAGGCCCTGTCAGTGTCCTGAACAACAGGCAACCCTCTGCTTTCCTTCCCTACTTCCCTGCTGTCCCCATGACACGCTGGTCCTGCCTTGCCAGCATAGGAGAAGCAGCACATCCACTTGGGAGCTACACTGCCTCTCAACTTGGAGTAGCTGTACAGCTTTCATGGCTGCCTTGCATGTCAGGGAGTGTCCTACGACTTTGGGTAGTGCTAATGGGAGAGGAATGGGTCTTTTCCTCTTTCAGCTCTCCTCCCATGCCCCTTTTACTGGCGACACCACATCTGCATCTGGTTTTCAAGCTCTTGGCGCTAGCTCAGAGAATGCCATGTCCCTTCAGAGGCTCTGAGGGGTGTTGCACCACCCCTGCTTTCTTGTCTAAGTGACCTTGAGGGAACAGGATGGAGGAGAAGGAGGATCCCCACAGAGAGAAAATTCACATAGCTTGGGCCTGCATTGCCTCTGGTCCAAGTCTCCCAGGGGTGGAGGGATGCCAGAGCCCTGCCTAGTGGGGAATTGTAGAGAGTTGAAAAAGAAAGGGGTAAAAACACAACAGAGGAAGGGGTGGGGAGGAAAAGACAAGCAAGCTGCTCAAAGCATTGTCTGGCCTGGTCAGTTCCAGATGCTAATCTCTGATCACTGTACCATATTTTTGTGAGAATTGGGATTTCTGCCTCAAAGGCAGCAGGAACAATTGCCAACATGTGACAAATGCCAAGGGTTCTTAGGGACAGCCAAAGCCCTGCATGTGGACCCAGCATGTGAACAGAGGAACTCTTTGGTGATGAAGGAAGCACTGAGTGTCACTTGGAAAGATAATAGAAGGCCTTTGTGGGAGGTAACCCAACCCTCTGAGCAATGTGAAATGATCCTTGCAGTTCCTCTCCACGAGGAACTATACAGTTTTCTATCTGCAGAACCCATGTCCTCTTTTCTTACCAGGCAGATAGATGTTATTCGAGTGAACAGCTGTCTTCCTCTGTCAGAAGAGAAAGAGGTAAATGCAGAAGGGAATGAGGTCAGTGTGGCAGTAGCCCAGCTCTGCTTCCTAAGGCAAAACTGGCATCCATGGATGTTTAAAGTCCCACCCACAGAGCCCTGCCAGCCTGCCTGAGGGCCCTTAGCTGGTAACATTTGGACAAAAAGCCGTGCCTTGTACTGCTGCTCCCTTTCTCATCATGCCTGTGAGTCCCATAAAGCAGGAAGCACTCCCACAGGACTTCTGTCACATCACTGTGCCAACTGCATCACAACAGTCAGTGAAATGTATGACCCTGGTGAGAATGAGCACTCGGAGAGGATAACACCGGAATTGTAGCGGAGTGCAAAAATCTGGTGTCAACTCTGGCAAGTGTCAAAGGCAACAGCTTGGGGGCCAGGCCCTCAGGTAGCATCAGCTGCCCTAACTCCTCAGGGACAGTTGTATCACCAGTGACAGTATCACCCAGCTCCAAACATGGCCTGACCAGCCTAAGAAGAGCTGGAGAACCTCCACATGTCACATGCCAAGGAAACACATTTGTGTTAGTGAAGCTGAGCCACAGACTGGACTGCATGAGCAAGGATACAATCAGTGGGCACAGGGATGTACTTCTCTCATCAGCAGAGGAGAGCCTGCACCTGGAGTATCTTCTGCCCTCCTGGCCAGCTGGAGGACATCAACGAGAGGATGACCATGATGGTTAGGGGAATGGTGCACAGGACACACAGGGAAAGGTTGAGCACTGGGTTTGCTCAGACTTGGGAAGGGAAGGCTTGGCTGGCAGTGATTTGATATCTCAAATGGCCTAATGGATTCATACAGAAGATGGACCCACACTTTTGTGAGCAATACACACACTGAAAGTCTGAAAGCCAATGGACACAGACTGCAACATGAGAAATTCCAAGGAATATTAAGAAAATGTGTGTATCATCAAACTCATTGCGTACAGGGACAGCAGCTCAGAGAGGCAGGGAAGACTCCATCCCTGTAGATGCTTATTACTGGCCTGGACAGGGCCATGAGTAGCCTGATCTCACTTTGATGCTGCCCTTGCTTTGAGGCTCAAGTGTGTTGGATCTGATTTTCAAAGCTTCCTCCAACCTGGAGAATACAAGTCTATGAATGATATCAACCACTGTATTATGCAGCCAGACAAAACCAGAACCAAAATTTCACAAAAAACAAAGTTCAGTCTCCATACATTTTCCACAGTGGATTTATTTATTGGACAAAAATCATCATAAATTCACAGAATGGCTAAGGTGGGAAGGGACCATTGAGAAACACCTAGTCCAATCCTGCTGAAAGCCAGGTTAGCTATAGCAAGACCATGTCCTCTTGCATTTTAAAGATCTCTACTGATGTGAATTACACAGTTTCTTTGGAACCTGGATCAGTGTTTAACCACCATCCCATAATAAAAAAATATTTTTCTTTTGTTTAAATGGATTTTCCTGTATTTGAGTTAGTGTCCATTGATTTCTGTCTGCAATTGTACACCACTGAGAAGAGCCTGGCTCCATCACATCAGGGATATGATTCCACTATGCTTTCTCTTCTCCAGACTAAAAAGTCACAGGTCTCTCAGGTCTCTCTTTCATTATATCAGAAGTGCTCCTGTTCCCTCATCCCCTTTATGGCCCTTCATTGGATTTTCTCCATTATGTCCATATCTGTCTTGTACTGCAAAATCTGTAATTGAACACAGAGACTCCAGGTGTGGAACACTGAATAATGGAAAAATAAACATCTCAATTTAAAAAAGAAATAAATTAAAAAGAGGGTTTTTTTCCCTAAATGGGAATTGCAAGCTGGCTCCCAGATAATACATGACCATTTGTGAAGAAACGAGGAAAGCTCTGAGGGCAAAAGCCGGGAAGGAGTGTAGTCTTCTAGACTCCAATGAAGAATTTCTGACCTTGGTTTCTAACTGTGAATAGTTCCTGCTCATGCTTTCCAGATGTGACATGTGGAGGCTCTCAACTGAGCCTGAGGATCAGGTCAGGCCTGGCTGTGGGCAATACCCTCATGGTTTTGCAGAAAGCCTCTAGATGGCAGGAGATACTGTTTGGCCAGGCCTTGCTGCAGGTCCATGCTGCGGGGGATGAGTGGAGGGGCGGAGGAGTGGAGGTTTAGGTTGGATATTGTGGAAAGTATTTTTTCACCGAGAATGTTGTTGGGCACTGGAACAGGCTCTCCAAGGCAGTGGTCACAGGACTAAGCCTGTCAGAGTTCAAGAAGTGTTTGGACAATGCTCTTGGACACTTGGTGTGCCTCTTGGTGTTGTCCTGTGCAGGGCCAGGGATCAGATTTGATGATCCTGATGGATCCCTTCCAACTCAGCATATTCTGTGGTTCTCTTCTGTGTGCATTCATCATTTCACACACGTTGTGAGAAAATTTTTTTAATGAAAGCACCGTTTTGGTTCAGGAGCAGTGAAGTCCATTCTCAGGTCTTAGAAACTTCAGCAAGAAGTCTGTCCCTCATAAGATAAAACTTGCAGCCTGCTCTGTCTGAAACTTTGGAAGGTTCTAAGTTGAAACAAGTACAAAAACACTGTGTGAACCTGCTGGGCTTTCACAGGTGATAATTTTCCTAAGGCTATAGGCAGTGTGATTTTCTCAGGAGTACTGTGGGCAACAAGAACAAGTTTATCCTGCAGCAGGAGTAAAAGCATTACTGACTACTTCCAGGAGGCTTTCAAACTCTCCTTGAATGTAATAGCAATAGTGTTTCTGCCCACCTAATTGCTTTCCACACTTTCATCCTTCCAGAGGTCTTTGCTGTGTGGAGGTCTTCTCCATCATTAAAATATGGGCTGCATTTGTTTAAACTGCTGATAAAATCCCAAAAGCTTTTGTTGATTCTCCATCATTTACCTCTGTTCTCCCCTTTTATTTACTTTTGTCCTTTGGTAATTGCAGATTCTTTCTTGGAGCTGAGTGTCTTTCTTGAAGCACTATGTCTTGAAAGCATGATCTAAGGTATATCCAAAAGTATTTCACTCAGAGGTTGCTGTTCCTCCCTGGCACCCATGGGCATGATCTGTATTGTCCCACTCAATGTCTCCTAGCAGATGTTTAACCTGCCTTGCCCACACACTTCCCTCCTGCTTAAACATAGCAGATGTTAATGTCACAAACTCCAAAACAAATGTAGCAGCATTTCCCCCTTCCCTCTGGTCAGTAGCATCATGAGGGAATAAAACAGAGGCAATAAAACACAGGAGAGGACCTGGGGTCAGATCTTCTCTGCTCCTCCACCTCACCCAGCATCTTTGTCTTCATGCTGGCCCCTGTCTTACCTGGTCCAGGCTGCAAAACCTCTCGGATGTGAGCCCTTCTTGTGCTGCCCATGGGTGTCTCTACTGAGCCGGAGAGCCCGCATTGCAGGTCTTGCCTGGGGCAAGCTCATGAGCTGGAGTCAGTCACCAGTGAGTCACCTTCTCCCAGACTACACGTGACACTGCACTGGGTGGTGAGGATCATTTTGGGTAGCCTTGGAAGGTCAGTGTTCATAGGTCAGCTTTGGAGAGGAGGGAAGGGGCTGCTGGAAATGGCTCCTCAGAATGTTGCAGCTGCCCCGCTCTTTGGTTGGGAGGACCTTGAGAAAGGCAAAGGCCATCTGCACAGCTGCACCTGCCACCCTGACAGACATCTGTGGACAGATACTGGAGTGCCTTCCCACAGGGAAGGGCAGGGTGAGAGCCCAAACCTGTGCCACGGTGACCCATACAGACAGAACTGCCTAAAGGCAAGAGCATGTACGGAGAGGCTGCCCAGAGCAGATACACTGTGTATTTTTGTTCTCTACTGAGACACCAGAGTATGTAAATACAAGTCAGCTGAAGTCTGTTTAGTTTATGCTGCTAATCAGCAGTGAATAAACAAGAGAAAATTGTTCCAAGCTCTGAGTATATTACAATTTCCTCTCCCTAAATGTGAGATAAACCAAAACCTACAAAATGAATTGTATTGTCAACAACAGCTTTAGGCAGTGCAACCTAAACAAAACAGAGAAGTAACCAACCAGAATGAGGACCTGTCCATTCATTTCAAGGAGTATTATGGGTTATTATTACATCTGCTCTTCATTTTTTGGTACTCTCCTGCTCTGAAACTGAACCTTGCAAAACTGCACACTGATGCTCTTGTCCACTGTACTGAGTCAGCCTGGCTCCTGCACAGACACTGCAGCCCCTTTGCTCTCCTACCAGGTACGCTGCTGCTCCTCAGCCTGCAGAGGCTCAAAACTGATCTTGCCTACAAACATGGAATTACCTTCAAGATGGTGGGGAATCTTCCTCTGATGGGAAGGGTGGTGATTCCCAGTTTTACCCCCTGCTTTTCTCACAGAAATGGTCTAGGTTAGGTCTGGGCTGACCAACCATTTCACAGTTACCTTTACTGCTGCCGCAGCTCTTATTTTAGATTTTAAGGTTATATTATTTTTCTGGATTTTCAGCTTGCTTACTAGAAATATGCTTTAAGATCTTTTATGAAAAAGAAAACCCTGTTTTGGTTTCTTTCTTTTGCTATTTTCTTCTGAAAATTATTCTAGAATCGTGTGCTGAGAAATCTGCTTGGACTGTTTTTCCTTAAAATCTGAAAGGATCAGAAAACAGAAAAAAACGCTGTGATGCTCAGAGTAACTGACATACGATTTACTTGTACAGTAAGTGAATTCTTATGTTTATTATGTAGTATATTTAATATTTTATACATCAATCAATATAACACAAGACATTTGAGTAACCTGTATGGAAAATAGAATTGCTTCAAAGAGACAGCGTATAAGATATAGGGATAAAATGTTTTATAAGGGTTTGCAAATGAGTTGCATTTGAGGAGAAAAATGTATGGCATTGAAGGATGTAATATGAACAACACATGGTACATAGCAAATTCTTAGTGTGTTCTAGAGATATGCTGATGTTTCTAGCAAATGGATTAAGTATTAGAAGAATTATGATGCTTACAACTTGGAAAATTCTGAAAATATTTGGAAATCTTTCACCAGTTCACCTTCTACAGCATCTCAAGGGCTGAATGTCCCTCAGTATTGCCAGTTGCTCCAAACAACTTGAGGTTAATTAAGCTGAGTGATCAAAATGTGATGCACTTTTTGTGATCCTTCAGACTTCTGAGATTCCCAGTCCTGGGCTTCCTTTGCAACAAGAGACAAACCACAGTCTGCCAATGGAAATGTTCTTGGTTCAGGGATCTTTGCTATGTAACAAAAGCAAGCTGCTGAAGACAGGTGTCCAGTTTCTCTGTGCTGGGGAGTGTTCATGTGTCCTCGTGTATAACTTCATTTCCTTTCTTGTCATCCAAATTTTCATTTTTACAAGTATTCTGTTTAGCTAAGAGGTCAGAGCTCCGAAGAGGAGCTTCAGGCATGTGAAAAACATTTTCTTGAAATAATCCTGTAATGTGTCACTTGGGAGGTAAAAATGTTGTAGTGTGGGCTAATATCTGCACCACATGGAATGTTGAGATTTTTATAGCTGTTGTGTAAAACAAATGAGATTGCCTGATTTGCCTCTCTCCCGTCAAGGCTTTGGTTGTTGGTTGTGGAGGTGAGCATGCTTCTACATGGTGGGCATTCACTTTTCTATAGCTGTTGTCTTCCACCAGCCACATCAAAACCAACACATTTGTTTTCCAAAGAGAAAAAGAGGCAAGAATCAGTATGATGGCCTGGTGCCTTCTGGGTTTTGCTGGATTTGCCAAGTCTCCCTTGTTCATCCCTTGCATGCAACTAAACCTGAGGTCTCCTTATGTTAAACACTTCACATTTCATTCAATAGCAGTACACCAAACCAATGCTGATTTGATCCTCTCTGTTTTCCCTCTGCCAAAGAATAACAGGAAAGGAGATGGCAAGAATGACAATGGAACAATCTCTGAGAGTTTTCCTCTGCAAGAAAACCCCCTGATAAATATTATCCTTGTCTTAATGTTGCTTCATGCAATTATGGAATTATAAAAGGGACTCTGGAATCCTCACTGACTCCTAATGCTTCACAAGACTAGGCTTCAGATATCTTGGGGATCTCTCAGCATGAGACAAAATTTGGTCATGGGTTTCTCCAAGTTTCACTGTTCCGTAGAGACTTGTGCATTGTTTAGGAAGCCCAGTTATAGGAAGAGACCCTCACCATGGGGTCTTGTTTTCAATCTTGCATCTTTTCCACAAGCTTTTGTTTCTGTTGTTGTCACTGAGCCTGAAAACACTTTGTAAAAAGGCACTTTGGTACAGACTCCACGCATTTCATACACATAGGTCTGTAGTCCTTTTCAGGATTCAACCAGCAGCTGGAATTGCAACTTCCTCCTTCATTTGGGTCATCAGGGTGTGGGTTAGCCAGCTGCCAACAGCTGCAAGGAGACAGGCTGGAGCTGGAGGCTTCAGACCAGATGATTAACCCCCACCTCCTTTCCTATATTGCAGTAGAAGACATTTTCACTTCTTGAAAATGCAAAATCTGCCTTCTGAAAAGCTGAGGTTTCCTATTAAAAAAAGGGGCATTAATTAATAGTCAGTTGACTCAGTACTGGACTGGGGACAAGTAATAGTTACATTTCAGTTGTCAGCCTCCACAGAAGAACATTTAGAGATACTGATTTTAAATTGGTGTATAAAATTGGACAACTAACTGTTTATGGATGCAATAAATTGAATGCTTTTGTTTGGTCTCACATTGCAGTTTCTGCCTGCATGTGCTGGCAGGACAGCAAAGCATCTGTCACCACAAACTCACACTGTAGATCAGCAGAGATGCTTCTGTTGAGCTTCACCTGAGAGAGTCATTACTTTGAGGCCAGAAGTGACTAAAGAGAAATTAATATTTTAGAAAGAATGTACAGTGCCACGTAAGGGTCTGTTTGCCATTTCCCCCTTCCTGACTGATTTTAGGCATCTGTTTTAGTCACACAGCTAATGGGGCTTTCTCTACATCCTGTGTTTCCCTATTTTATGAGAAATGTTTATTTGACTACTGTTATGTTGCTTTTTTTTCTATGAAGTTGAACCGGGAAGTGGTTCTCCTTCAAGGTCTGAATAGATCCAATGTGAAATAACACATGCTCAAACATACAGGCATGCTTTGGCAGAAACAGCCAACCCTCAGATGAATTGCAGTTCTTGCACTTAGGTAGGAAATGGACCCACAGAGAAGCCAACAGAGCAATGCCAGGTTTACATTTGGCTCTCTTGATGTGCAGACGGTCTAGTTGATGTCTGTGTGGACATGGACAGCTTAACCTGCTCTTGAATTCTAGGAAGCACTCAAAGAATGGTGCAACCACATCTGAATATGTCCTGCTTGCCTAGACTTGTATTCTGGAGCTGTCAACGTTTTGCACAGAGCTTAAGTAGCCACATTCAGACACATGAATTTGCTTATCCAGTTTGTCCCTCTGAAGTTAGCAGAAGCTAGCCAGCTGTCAAGGGGCTGGGATCCAGCTACAGAACAGACTCTACTGTTCCTGAAAACAGTCAATCAATCACATTCTTTTTTCAATGCTGTATGATGAATACTTCATATGAACCGGTTACAGGGGAAACTCCATATAATAAATGTTGGCACCACTACCAACATTTGATATTTTCCACTTGCAAATGGTCTTTGAAACAAACTGTACTGTGCTTCCAGAGTTTCTGAGCAGAAATGTTCAGGCAGTAAGTGACTACAGTCTAGAGCTGCAGGAAAAGGAAATGGAGGGTAAAAATGCTTTTTTATCCTCCAGAAAATAAAAGGGGCACAAAACAAATTAAGAAGGAGAATGTGGGTGTTAAAAGAGAGCTTTTGGAGGTCTGGCATTAACAAGGGAGAGATGTGAGCTAGGGCAGTGCTGAGGCTGTGTCACAGGGAGATGTGGGAATTACCTGAGACCAATGGACTTCATTTTACTGAGACCTCTCTGTGCCTGACACAAGGCAAAAGAGCTTCCAAATGCCAAGACCTTCACCAGAACTTTGCTTCCAGTGGCCAGAGTGTTTCTCTTTAAGCTGGTAGCACAGATGGTAGTAAGAAAGAGGAAGATATTTAGGTATAGTTAAGACATATTCCCACAGGAGAAACAGTTGAAAGCAAGGAGATCTGAGTGTCCTTCAATGGCAAGTAAAATTGGGACAGGCCCATAGTGACTGCAACTGTCCTGGGAAAGATTTGGAGATGACAAAAACACAGCACAGTCCAAGGACAGGATGGTTAAAAATCCATTGTCCTTCTCTTGAGCTTGGTGTGAAAAAGAAGTAGCAGAAAACTTGGCATCCAGTGTGTGGAAAGCCAACTTCTATGGAAGTGGGAGGAAGAAGAGTTAATTGCTAAGTGGGAGGGAGGCAGAATTTCACACTGGGAGGTTTTGCTTATTTTATGGGGCTTTTTCTGGGCTGTAGAACTTTTATGGGTCTCTGAGGCAACATCTGAGCTAGCTAAAAGTCCTACTGAGCTGGAAAAGGCACAGAGATAAGAAAAAAATATTTAACCCAATTTATATTTCCCCTTTTTGTAATCCACACATTATTCATATGCTGATATTTGCTCTTTCCACCCTGTCCCCCACCAATAAACATTTTAAAGCACTGAAGCATCAGAATTTTTTTCCTAAAGAACATTGCAGAAGTCCTTATTATCTTACACTGAAAAATAATTTTCCATTCCTAATCCTTGCCATTTCTAAGATATTGTGGACAGGGATAAAAATTCCTCAAGGAATGAAAAGTCATCAGTATAGTTTTGGGTTTCAGTGGTTTCACTGTTTAGCCTGTGCTGAGAAGGTGTTCCAAACTACACACCTCCTGCTAATGCCACTGCCAGAACACTACTCCTCACCCATGTTTTAAATAGTCCTCCCAAATTTATGAAGTAAAAGAAAGGGCCAAGAGTGGAAAGTGCAAAGCTCTAACAGAGCCAGAACATTCTGAGGTGGTTATCTACCTTACAGCCAGACCATAGCTGGCCAGGATGAGATTGTGTCTGCTGTGTACTGCCAGTACAGCACAGAGTGGTGGTATGGGGCAGCTCAAATGCTGTGCTTTTCATGCCAAATCACTTGCCTCTGTGATTGAGACATCCTAATCCAGGTTCAGACCTCCTTTGCCTCCTGCAAGTCACAGCTAAGTTTGTTGTAATAGTGACTTTCTACAACAGTAGTTCATTTTCCATTTTATAATGCTGAAACTAGAATGCTATTGAAATGCAGATCCACGTTAAATACCCTGTTTGGCACTTCGAGGTACTACAACAAGCCCTTTAGAAATTTTTGGAGTGCAATCTCCAAAAGATCCCCAACACCCCTATCTCTATTAAGTCTCACTATGAATCCAGTGTTTACAAACACTTGTTCTGAATTAAGCATCTTCTGTCAAGGAAATGCTGAGCTATTTGTACACTTTTGAAATGTGATGTTTTCTTCAGAGCAGGGGTGAGGAACATGTTCCTTGCTGAGAGCTAAGTAGACCCTGGTCTGGCAGGCCAGGTCTCTTAATGGTGTCCGGTAATGGAATGCCATGAGGATGGAGGGAAGTCAGATGGCTGGGGACCATAAGACTCATGTCACAGACCACAGCTCTTCCCTAGCCAACCTGGTCACCCATACCTACCTTCACAAATTAGACCAGAAGGTATGGGGGGCTGCTCTCAGATCTCACTGAAACTCTCTTCTGCAGGCTGAGCAAACCCAGCTCCCTCAGCTTCTACTCACAAGGCAAGTGCTTTTGTCCTGACCATACTGGTGGCCTTCCACTGAAATTTCTCCAGCTTGTTGATGTGTTCCTATTATTGGGAACTTCAACATTCCATGTGGTATTCTGCACGTGGTCTGTTCAGTGCTGAGTGGAAAAAGCAGACACTTCCCTTGATCTGCTGGCTGTGCTTCTGCTCACACAGCCCAGGGAGCTGCTGGCCTTCTCTGCTGCCTTTGGACAGAAAGGACAAGAGAACAGTCCTGATTTTGCTCATGCTTAAATTAGCCACTGATTTTATCCTGGCAGGCATCAGAGCAGAATTTGGATCAGAGTAAACATTTTTCAACCTCAGTACTTGGGCTTTGTCTCCCATCATGAGCTAAGAAGAAGAGCAACAGGGGGATGCAAAAACAAATTTTTTTAAAAAAAATAGCTAAAATACCTTGAACCACAAAACCCAGTGAATCTGTAAACTGCTGACTCCTAAAACTTCAGGGGATGAATGTAGAGGAAACTGCTGTTAATCTGTTTTACACAGACAATTCACCTCCCAGCCCTACACCAAGACCTTTCCGGGCAGGCACCTCCTCCTTGTCTAGCACAAGACCAAAGTCCATGGCACTGTCAGCCTGAATCTTCAACTGCTTATCCATTTTCCTACACATCCATGTGATTGGTGCACAAAACACTAGCCATGGTTTTTCTGGGACTTTAAGGACCTGCACCACCCTCTTGGTTTCCTGCAAAGCTCTGCCTTGTGAGGCCCCCATGCTCCCTTGCAAGTATGTCATATACTTACCTGCATGACTGTGCAGAGTCCCTGCTTACAGTGGATCTGTATCCAGTATTGCAAGACACAAAATTGATGCAGAAATTCAGAGAGATGGTGAAATGTTGGCTTTATAAAGTCAGTGAGAGCCAAAGGAAAATGTTTGTATTCCTTCATCAAGCTGAGCTGACTGTTTACCTCTATGATTCTTCTTCACATACTTTGCACTTATGGTCATGGTGCTGCTTGGGAAACAATTTTATGGGCTGGAGGTCAGCTGCCTAACAAGCTGAGCTAAAAAGGCAACAGCTCAGCTTGCACTCAGGTGCTGAGAGCTCCCTGTTGGGATATGAGTAACACCTGCTTGCAGTTCATCCAGCCTGTAAAAACACAAATCACCTAATTTCTGGACTGAGCTTGAAAGCAGTCAGTAGTTCAGGCTCCTTTTAATTGTAATTTATATGACTCTTCCTGCTTGAAGGAGCAGGCACCAAAGAGGGAAGATGTTGCAGCCCTGTCCTCTCTGTGATCACTGACCCATCTCTACCCCTACAGGGATGACAGATGCAGTTAGTTCAGTGGAAGATGGAACTGTCATGAAAGGGCACAGTGCTGCCAAATGCAGCACTGTCAGCTCTTAGGGACAAGTTTGCTATCTTTGAGGACAATTCTGCAGTGCTCGGGGTTCTGCTTGCTCTCTAACTTCTGAAATCAAAGTACCAGAAGTGTACCAGAGGTATTCCATTTCTTGAGCCCAGCTTGTACAACCTCCTGGGAAACATTGTGAGAGCAAAATTTTTATTTAAGAAATTTCCTACTTAAATGGAGGAGCTATGTCTTTATGGATCAGGTCATTCAAGATAAAAATTCTGAATTCTTTCCAGGGATGAGAATCCATTCCTGGACAAGGAGACCGCAAGCACATATGAAGAACTGACTTAATTTAGAAGATAAATTGGAAAGAGAGAAGAGCTTAGATAGCCCTTAGCCTTAGAATGTGCTATTTAAATATTGCAACTCACACAAAATCACCAACTGTTAGTCTGCTTTTCACCCCAAAGATAGTTGTTAAATTAAACATTTTTAAGCAACAAATTTAGAGTTATCTTCATTTACATTCTTGAATTGTTGGAGCATTTTGTTCTCACAATGTTTCCCAGAGGTTGTAAAAGCTGGGCTCAAGAAATGGAATACCTCTGGTACACTTCTGGTACTTTGATTTCAGAAGTTAGAGAGCAAGCAGAACCCCGAGAAACTGCAGAATTGTCCTCAAAGATAGCAAACTTGTCCCTAAGAGCTGACAGTGCAGCATTTGGGCAGCACTGTGCCCTTTCATGACAGTTCCATCTTCCACTGAACTAACTGCTCTGTCATCCCTGTAGGGGTAGAGATGGGTCAGTGATCACAGAGAGGACAGGGCTGCAGCATCTTCCCTCTTTGGTGCCTGCTCCTTCAAGCAGGAAGAGTCATATAAATTACAATTAAAAGGAGCCTGAACTACTGACTGCTTTCAAGCTCAGTCCAGAAATTAGGTGATTTGTGTTTTTACAGGCTGGATGAACTGCAAGCAGGTGTTACTCACATCCCAACAGAGAGCTCTCAGCATCTGAGTGCAAGCTGAGCTGTTGCCTTTTTAGCTCAGCTTGTTAGCACTGATTTGGGAGGGGTTACCGGAAAGGAGCTTTCTCCCTCTCCCTTTTTAACAATGACAGCTTAATGTTTAACTAATTGTTAATCACTTCCTACACACTAATTTCTGTACTCACAGATGTTTTGGATAGGTTGGACCAGCATGGTTTGCTGTGGCTTGTGGAAAAAATAGTTGGAGGTGAATATAGTTAACATCCTAATAGCAGCTATATCCAGCCCTGCAGGGTCATTTCACTTCTGGTGCCACTGACACTTCCTGAGCAGTGTGGCTGTGCCTGGGGGCACTGTGGTTCTGTCTGCTGCAATGGGGGCAAAGAGGGAAGATATTCTTCTGCCCCTGCACTACAGAAACCAGCATTCAGTTACACCAGGACGGTGTTTTTGAGGTATCTGCCTTCCCCACGCAGAACCTGCAAAAAGATTTGTACTGCAGACTGGCCACAGGGAACTCAGACTGGCAGGTGAAATGAGGCTGAGGAGGGTCCCTGGGAATCCTTGTAGCATGTGCCACAGCTTTATGGGCACCTGAACCAGGCTGGAGGAGAGCTGAGTGATATGAGGTGGGTGCTCAGCACTGACCTGCTCCCAGACCTATTCCAACAGTGCTACACTGCATGTTGGTGCAGACAAAGGCATGGCCTCCTCAAAAATCCACCTTGGTTATTAAGCACAGAGTTTTGAGAATAGTTGAGCATTCCTTGGAGTGATTACATACAGCAATAGGAAAGCTAGGAAATAATAACTAAAAAATAATCCTGCACACAGAGAGTGAATCTAAGAAATCTGGTTTGGATAAAGACAGCACAGCCCTGAACTTTCACCAAGTTTCAAGCTGCAGTCTCACACAGTTCAGAGAAATGTCTTCACCTTGCCCTCCTCCAGAAACACTTCTACTCCTGAGAGCCTTCTGCAGCTTTTTGTTGCTCTACTGCTTTAAAATCCCCTTGTAGCATCCATATGCAAGCATGTGATCTTTGCCCCACTTCAAGATCTCAGGGCGACTTGTCCGAATTTTCACTGTGGTCCCTGATCTAGTCCAGCTAACAATCATATGCTGGAGAACTAGAGTCCATGGAAATATTTTGACCACAAAAATTTGGGGTAAAATCTTGCCCTAACTGATGTTTATAGGAGACTTTCCATAATTTTTGGCTTTATGAGGTTTCAGCCTGCAGCACTGCTTGCCTTTAATATCACCGTGAGAAATGAATGTGCAGTCACAAAGCTTTTAGCAGACTTCAAAACTAAAATGGGAAAGAAATGCATGCAACTCAGTGTTAATTAGATTTGTCAACCTGATATTTATTTTAGAACAAATAAAATCATTTCTCTCTGTTCTCCCGCCTGAAATGGCTAAAACTCTTCCTTGGAAAGAAAATACTTCCAAAGAATGTTGCTACACAAACATGAAGAATCTCTCAATGTTCACCTGCGTGGTGGTCACAGCATTCTCCTAGACAGGGGATCTCCAGCACCTGCAGCATAGTTGGGTGGATTTCCTGTGGAGTCAAAGAAAAGAAATTGATAGGTTTTATGGAAAGATTCCTCTTAACCTGAAGTGGGGGAGGGATGTAGCTCTAGGCAAACACCTGAGTGTTGGTGCCTGCTGCTTCCTAGAGGTAGGACTCAGATGCCTAAACACAGGCCTCTCCCTAAGGTGCAGTAGTGTATCTTGTGTGGTCCCTAGACATGATCATGGGAAGCTGTGGGTCACCTGTAGGTCTGGTGTTTTACCCCCCAGCCCCCAGGGTGCCCATCCTTAGGCACCTATATTTAGGCATGGGAGTGAAGGTGAATGCATGGGGTCTACAAAGCCAGAATCCTTCCTGGCAGCACCCTGAACACTCAGGAAGCATCACTCTGAAACCTGCAGTACGTCAGGACCAAAATATTTGTCGTGGCTTCATCACGTTTGGTGTATCAGATGCACAGTGAGAATGAAGGCAGGGTAATTAAGCCTGTATTTGCCAATGGCCTGGTCAGTGAAACCAAGAGATATCCCAGGCTGCTGCCTCCACAGGGTCAGGGAGAGGGCACCACCAATACCTTAGAAATCCCCACTTGTCAGAGGATCACTTTTGAAAGAGTGATGTATTAAAATTAATGCCAAGGACAACAAGCACATTTAGGCTAAAGGACAAATTGCTGGATGATTGCAGACACAGGCTTTCTCTTTTGTTTCAGAATCCAAATGCCATAAGGTTTGTTACCAGTTTCAGACTTCAGTGATTTGATTTTTTTTTTTTCTTGACTGGAGAGGAATTATGAAAATCCAGAAATTAGTAATAATGTTCTGCATCTGTTTGGCAATCAATTTCTCCTTGCTTTAAGTGTGTTCAGCAGTTCTACATCTCTGCTGAGTCAAGGATATCAGTGAGCAGCAAGAGTGAAATATATTAACTTCTAAATAACTACATTAAAATAGCAATGAGAAAAACAGAGAGGGAAAACTTCAAAGTTCTAACTCTTGTATGGCTTGGCATGTTCCCCTTTGTTTATTATCTGTACTGGTATAGTGCATGCATCAGGGAGCAGTAGCCTGCTGTGCTTTGGAAAGTGGTTAGCAAATGTGTCCCTGCTTTGTAGTCCTGACAAGGAAAGTCATAGGGGGAGTGTAAAATTGATAACTGGGGGAAAGATAAGATTTAGGACAAACCTGTGGAACAGAGAGAGAGTAAAATCTTTGTTTTCGAATTACAAAGCTGTAGGAAATGGAATAGAGTGGAAGCTGTTTTCAACACTGATTTTCTTTATGACATTAAACAATAACTTTTGTTCTCAGAATCTTTTTCTACTCTGGTGGTTTCCTTTTGGAAGCAAATTTCTCAACTGGTTTATGGTCCAAGGGCCCGTTCCTGATATGAATGATGTGTGCACACAAGGGCTGGGTGGGAGAGGCTCCTCCAGCCCTATAAGGACTGTCAGGATCTGACATTCTTTTCTGACCAGAAAGGAAGAAATGTTGAAGTCCTGGAAAAAAAGAAAAAATATGCATAACAATTCCAAAGAAAATGAACATTTCACACTGTGTGACTGGATTCTCTACTTTCCAAATCTTTATTTTGATTTTGACCTTTTAAAAATGCTTCCAAATGTTGGTTTTTTTTCTTCTCGAATAACAAATCTTTCAAAAGGGAATGCCATTTCAAATGCTAGAAAGGAAATCCTTGGGATACCAGAGAATCCCGAAACTATTCCCCAACTTTTCATTTTGTACTGAGCCCTACAGAGGTGTGAGGACTGTGCAGTGGCACCTTCCTGTCAAGATGTGGGGGAGGCTAGAGATGGGCTAGAGGCCAGAGACGTGGCATGGCTCTGGTGGCCACGCTGGTGCTGGCTACTCCCACAAAGGCCAGCTTCAAAAGGACCCTCGCCCACCACCCCTGGGGCCTCCCACTCCATGCAGAAGCTATGTGTGAGTGAGGTTTTGCCCTAAAGCCATAAGGACTTGTCTTCCTTCCAGCAGCTGTGTCAGCAGCGACAGCTGGAGGTACTTAGGGTCTTCAACAGCACCATTTCCTTCCAGTTTGCTTCTGACCATATCAACCCCTCTTAAAAGACAGGTGTGTGCATCCTGTTCTTTTCAGACGTGACCCACATGTTCATTCACTGTAGAGATGGGGGCTTCTCTGTTCACACTGGATGCCACTGTATAATTTCAGAGAAAATTATATGGCAGCCATCAGAACCATGTAAAGCTGACAGGGAAACATCCTTGGTTCTTAGGGAAAAGTAGCCACCTGATGGGTTTTAATGATAAGAAAGATTTTCTGAACTGATCCTAGAATGGGATTTCTTAGCTTTAGGATTTCATCTCAGAATGATAGTAAAACAATTTTATTGTTTTTATATACCTGCCTACCAGAATCAATGATTCTCCAGCTTGCCTCCTCTGAATTACAATTCATGGCATCTTGAAAGCCCTTAACTGAGTTGCATTGCATTCCCAGCATCTTCCAGGCATCCCAAATCTGAGTTCCCAGAACCTCTCTCCCTAAATCCTTCCAAACTGGGCTCCCTTACTCAGTGGTTTTGGCTGCCACAGGGAATGTGTGGCTTGAACCTTGACTGAGTCCAAGTTCTGCTATCAATCAAAGGAATGTTTTACTGTCATTGTGAAAAAAAGAAAAAGAAAAAAGAGAAATGGAAAAAGGAAAGAAAAAAAGAAGATTAATAAGGAAAAGAAAAGGAAAAAAAATAGGGGATAACATGTAAAATTTGGACAGTACTGCGACTTGGAAAGCAAGTATAGATTGGAGATTTAAGGAAAATCTCACCTAGTGTGTCACAAGACTTCACCCTTCTGAACTGGAAAGGACAATAATGACAGAATGAATCTTGGAAAGAGCTACTGGCTGCAAGGGGTTTATTTCCATTTCATCACACAAGTGAAATACTGGGCTGCAGCCATTTCCATTCCAGAAAGCTTATCTCTTCAAGTAAGTGGGAGAAACTCAAGTCCACCAGAGGAGGATGAGTGGCCATCAGCAGTTTTGTAGCTCATTATCTCTTTCTTTCAGCTTGTAAGATTGTTTTCCCCATAAATATTTCAACATCCAGGAGAATGTGGTGAGAAGCCAGAAGCCCAGCATGCATTCAAACCTGCTGTCATGAACTTGTCTCACACTGAAGTTGTCCTGAAGCCTGACCCAGCTGTGAGTATCATCTTACCCAAGTTAGAAGACAGGAGGACAGCTGGACGCCTTCAGATGCCCAGTGTAACTGTTTGCCTTAACCAGGTAGACTGATGAACAAAGATGGAGGGTATACCTGGCTCCCATCCCTCCATCTGGACAGCAGAAGTGAAACCAGGCATTTGCCTCCTGCTGCTGGTAAGTGGAAATAACGTCACACGCATTCGCATTTTATTCACGTGGCCACTGAGAAGCAACAGTCCCAAAGAGACTACTTCAAATGGTTGGAAACAACCTCTACAGCGGAAGGACCAGCACATTTTTGCATAAAAGATGTAGCTGAGCTTTCTCCCTTTCCTTGCAGTTGACACCCTGCTCCTGCTCACCCCCTCACTCTCCTTCCATTCATTCCCAAACGTTCATTTTTCACAAATCTATACAAGCGGTGTTAGTCCTTACACGCAACAACAGTGCAACAAGCAAAAGAACCTCAGTTATGACCAGGCATCCTTCCAAGGAAGAAGAAAATTAACAACTGTGGCTCCAAAATTCTTGGAAGGGCTGTGTTGAACATATGTCTGTGGTAAACAGAAATTTCTAAACCTTTAGTGAAACACCTTCCTTCTTATAGCACAGATGGAACTACTGGGAACTTACTGTGCTTAGTAATTGATCAAGCTGTTTAAAATAGTAAGAGAAAACATCAGTTGCAATGTCAGTGAAAAATATTTGCAAAAGTGCTGATGAATATGATTTTAATCCCATATAAAATTGTGGTGAGAAAAAGGAAATGTCTACTGGATGCTCTCCACAGTAAACCTTAGTTTTAGCTTGGTATTAATCCATCCTGAATAACTTCTGATCCGATTATATTTTACAATAATGTGGAAAAGCACACCAGGCAAATCATTCACTGTGCTTTGTTCAGGTAACTTTTCACATGAAAACAGAACAGGAAATTAATGCTGGGGGAAAAAAATATATTGATGGACTTCCCTGATAATTCTAAACTTTCCACAGTCCTAGAAGAGAAAGGGGTAACAAATGAGTGGTCTTACACTGGGAGGCTGGTACATTTCACAAGCAAGACCTAGCCCTGCCAAACCCCTGAAGGAGGCAGAAATTTCAAAGGATAGTTTAAGATTCTGGTTTGCTTTCTTTTCCTTGGAGGGGTTGTGGGGTGTAATTGCAGATTCAGCTGAGATTTTGCAAAGCAAATATAATGAGGGAGTAAATTTCAGAAAAGTTTAAGTCTGGCTTCCATTTTTGTTCTCCTAAGTCAGGAAATTAGATTTCCATGGGAACATCTACACAGACCTTCATTTACTCAGCCTAGAGAAGAGGAGACTGAGGGGAAAACTCATACCAGTCTAGAGCTTCCTCACAAGGGGAAGGGGGGGTAGGTCTCCTTCTCTCCATCCACCAGCTTTAAGACCTGAGGGAATGATATGAAACTCTGTAAGGGAGGTTAGGAAAAGTTTCTTCATGCAGAAGGTGGTTGGGCATTGGAATAGGCTCCCCAGGGACATGGTTATAGCACCAAACCTGACAGAGTTCAAGCTTTTCAGGAAGCTCTCAGGAACATGGCGTGATTCTTGGGGTTGTCCTGTGCAGAGCCAGGAGTTGGACTCAATAATCAATCCTTGTGGGTCCCTTCCAACTTAGGGCATGCTATGATTGAATGACGATTCTATAATAGAGCACAGCTAGTACAGAGATGCATAAGATCACCTTGAGCAAGGTGACCTGGGTACCAGAAAAAGGGCAGCCACTGCAGCATGAAGATTGCCATCAATTCCTTTGGAGATGCCTGGCTCTGCTGATATGAAGGTGGTTGTCTCCCCCTTCCCTGTAAGCTCTGGGGCAAACATACTCCACTTCAGTCCCATCAGCCCTTTCCCCAAAAGCAGAAGCTGGGGTGTGGACACCAGACCTTTCTGTGCAAAGGTCTCTGGAAAGGGTTGTAATTAGACAAGTTCTTTGCTTCTAGGGCTGTTGTTTTGCCTAACTCATCTGAACTTTAAAATATCGATCATCACCTCTCATTTTTTGTGGCATTCCCACTAGAAATAGCATTGTTTAGCTCACTATGTTATGGGTCCCACTTATTTTAATGATGCAAAAAGCTCCATTTTCAAAGCAATTATGATTTGGGTATCTAAAGCAAAGATGAGAAAGTGCACAAAGTCCCTCAGCTCTCCCAGATTTAAATTATTCTCATTTTATGCTCTGAATATGAAAAGAAAATTTGGAGGAGGTCAGATTGGAAATGACAGTGTTCTTTTGAACTACAAATTACATTTTGTCACAGGGGCACTGGAGAGACATTGTCAGCAGGGTGTCTATAATTTGTTGACATGTACAACAATTTGGAATTACGTACATTTTAATATAGATGCTTACTTTAATCACAGTGTGCTGCCAAGGATTTTCGTGCTGGGATTTGACCTCTTCTGGGTGAGAGTTCTGTGTTGCCTGGTACCAAAATGGCTTGTAAACACTTTTAGCTGCCCTCAGGGGTGGAGCTAATGTTTCTGCACTATGGTGGAGGAAAGATCTATGAAAACCCATGCAGCCTTGTAGCTCTTTGACTCCGGGGACCCCTTTCCCTTCCATTTATTTTTTCACCTATTTGTGCAAAGTTTTGGTTTTCCTTTATTACCCACTTGCAACAGCTTTCCTGTAGGGAAACAACAGATTAGGAAAAAAATCTCTTTCATAATACCTGTTAGAACATCCTTCTACCATGCAAGCTGTGACCACTTTAAATCCCCAGGACGAAGGATGAAGTTTACCACGTGAAACCACAAGTGTTCCTCTTATTATACAAAATATTGTTCTTGTAACAGAAGTTGAGAGAGAAGGGTGTTCAAAGCTGCAGCTCAGATTTGGCCTTTTGACTAGCATACATCCGCAGGGAGTTTTGGTTTCTGTTTTCTGTGGTTGTTTCACATTTTCACACACCACATTCAGCATTAGAGCTAATACTGGGAAGAGTACACATTGAGACATTTGATAATATGATATGGTTTACCTTCTGCATTTGTGTGACATCCATTAAAATGTGCATTTGGCCTGGGACTTTCCAAGAAGTGGGCACTGCAAGAGTTCCAACTCTGCTTCAGGAAGAGAAAAAGATTCACAAAGTCAGTTATGGTACCAGCTCCAGAGTAGTATGCTCCTGAGGTGGCAGTTCATACTAAACGAAGGTAGTGAAACACACAACCAGTCCACACATCTGATCACAAAAGCACCAGGAAAAAGCATGTCTCAAGATCATACCTCATAGAGATTTTCTTAGGAATATGTAGGTCAGCATGGGGAAAGAGGGAAATTTCCAGAGGGAAATTGGGGATGGGGAAATCTGTTGAAGGCAGCAAAAATCCCTCCCTCAGCTGTATGAGTTTGGCTCATTGCAAACCACTCTTCAGCATATTCCCTCAGAGTGGCAGAAGTCTGAAAACAGAGATGAAATCTGAGAATTCCTAAACTACTTGAAATGTGAAATTGCTATTTCTAAAGAAAGCAATGGGAGAAAAACAATGTCCTTTATAAAACCTTCTTTTTCCCAAACTGGGATAGCAATAGTCAACTCGATTTGCCTTGCTAAATCCCAGAAGGCCTCTGAAACAGTGAAACCCACCTCTGCTGTTATCTGGGACAATTAAGCAATGTTTGGTCAGGAAAAACCTGGGCTTCTGTGTCCTGTCTTTGGGACTGGCTGGTGACCAGGTCTGGGCTGTTTGTGCTGGGATGAGTGGCAGACCCCACATATCAAGTGCTGGTAGCCACAGCATACTGCCCAACACCTTACAGCAAATTTCAGACCTTCTTCAGGTAAAGCCAGAAGCCAGGAATTTATTATCTGCCTCAGGAAAGCAGAAGCCAAGATCAGGTACTGTCAATAGACTCAGCCCATGTAACAGCAGAGGATTTATGAAGTTAAAATGAAGTTGGACATTTCACCTTTCTCCAGAGTTGCAACAAAACATTCTGTAAAACAACTGGAGTTATCCTTCTGCCACATCTGAATTTCAAACCTGGAGAAAGCAAGGCTGTGATACTGATGGTCACTGTGGTTTGCTCAGAAGGGGTCTTGTTTCCCTCCCTTTGCTTCAGACATCAGAAATAGCTCACAGGGCTGTCCTGCAGAGACCTACTCCAAGCCAGACTCCACTCCACATTAAAGTGCCCTGGGGCAGGGTGTGACACACACTGTGGGTGTGCAAATGTTCCAGACTGTGTCTAGCCAGGTATGGTGCAAATTCACCCCCATGAACCTGAGCCTGCTCAGTCTCTCCAGATGGATGAACTGGTCGTGGAGACACACACAGGCACAGTCCATCCCCAGCCTGCTCTCTATGGTTCTCCTCTCACCAGAGGTATGCTGCCTCTGTATCCCTTGCTCCATTTTGTCTCTTCAGGCGCCAGTGAACTGGGAACAGCCACTCCTGCACACTGCTGGACACTGCTGGCTGGCAGCCCCTTGGCCTTCTGCTGTGTGACCAGTGGGTAAAGCCAGGCAATTGTCTGCAGCACAGAGGAATTTGAGATACCAGCCCAGCTCTAGGCTGTAAACACATCCATCTTAATGCTGCTATCACTCACATGATTAAAAGGGGGAAAATGGAAAGAGACAAAATGTCTTTGGAAGACCAGCTTGATGAAAAGGGAAAAAAAGATCAAAAATGAGCTTGATTAATGGGCTTGCACCCAGGCCAAGAGACACATACACAGAGAAGTGCTTTGACTTATTCCTTTCCACTTCCCATTTCAAAGGCACATTGAGGTAGGGGTTGACTGGCTTATGCCATGTGCACACTGACACTGCACCAGACTCATGGTGCCTTATCAGCTCTCTTTCCTTGACTTTCTCAAGCAGGATCTGGACAGGGCTGGGAAGCAAACTCCAACAAACTTTGGCATTATGTCTCTATTCCTGTCACACTAGTTTCCAGTTTCTTGTACCCCTGGAGTGACTATGGCCAGAAGGAACAGTCAAAAATGCTACAGCAAGTAATGAAGTGAAAACTTTGCAAGAACTGAAAGCTTCTCACTCACATTTAGGCATCATATTGTGTCTTTCCCAGACTTGGCAATAGTATGAAAAAATTACATGTCCTCAGCAGTGATGAAAGTGCAGAGCTCTGTGCAGAGCTTAGTTAAACCTTCAATTCTATTGTCCAGGAGAAAATCTGAGCCTTCATTTGGAGATTAACAAAAGATAATCTCCCACTGTGGACTCTCCTGTCTTCCTGGGTATTAACAGCAATGGAAAAGGTGTGTTCCTTCTGTGTGAGATTCTCTACAGACTAAAAGCAATACTGTCAAAAAGCTCCATGGGTAAAACTTGGCTGGACAGTGATAGAGTGACACTCTTTGTCACAAAACTCTGGCTTCGTTCCCATACAGCTGTTAAATACTTCCCAGATGTAAAATGTAAGGTTCTAGTTTTACTAGCTGGAAAATGCCATCAGGGTTTTATGCAGAGATTTTGCTTGCAGTTTTGCTTTGTTAAAAGTTTGATTTGTTTTCCAAGTTGGAAGACCTTGTATCTAATGCAGGTCTAAAGAGCATCTAGGCTGTCAGCACTACTCGGAACTATTTTTCCAACTTGACATGTACTAGAAAGACTGACTTCTCTGACCCCTTACCAGTGCCTGGGGGAATTCTCCTGGTGGGATTAGAACAGAAGAAGGCAGAGTAGCCTTAAGAGTGAACGGACAAGCTGCCAGCCTACTCTTCTTGCAACATCATTTCAGCAATACATTGAGGGCCTGTTTCACTAATTGACTCCAACCCTGGAAGACGTCCAGTCATTTCTAAAAAGAGCATGTCATGGCTTTTGCTTTTAGGAATCTGCAAATGGTCTGGATGCCCAGAAGAACAGATGCTGAGGCTCATCAGTAGCTTGAAAGCAAAGAGCTACCACTGGCAGGCAGAGCTGTGAGAAGTTAACATAATGGAAAAAACAACACATTTTCCATGTAAAACTTCTCTGTTAAGTAGAACACGGCTGCATGGATTTTTTAAGCATTAAATAGTCTTCAAATCTCATTCCATCTCCCAGAAAAGAGGAAATATAAACAGGCCAAGTGCTGGGAAGATGGAGGAGATGGAACCGGTGACTGGCAATCTGGTTGCAAGGAGACCTTTATGCCATGGGTGATCAGAGATATTGTGTTGAGTACACGCTGTTGAACTTCCTACCTGGCAGGCACAGGCCATGGGGCTGAATTCTGGCTGATGTGAGACTGCCTGAAGCAACCATGTTTGTGTCAACATGCAGAACCATAGATTTGTACATGGCTGTCAGCATTGGAAAACATGTGATCAGTCCTGCCTTCCCCTCCAAACCCCAAGGTACATAAAATCTGTATTCTTGTAGGCTGAAACACATCTGAATGAATGAATGAATGAATGAATGAAGGAATGCATCTGAAGGGCATTGCATTGTATGGCCCACCATGTGACACATCCCAGTTGATGTGACTGAAGGAAGGCACTTGGAAGACAGTTTCCCTTAAGGTGAGAATCAGTTGAGGACATTTGACCTCAAATGGAGGAGGACATTTGACATGACCCCATCATGGACCTCTAGGGAAGCATGGCAGCCCCATTTCCCAAAGAGGCAGGAGTAGTAGAAGTGCATTCCAACTCAGCTGTTCCTAAACTTGCGAGCACGGCAGCTTGTCAAACTCAAGCTGCCACCCACATTGGGCACCCCTCCCCCTGGCTTTGCCTTTCCAATACACACCCCAAGCCTGTTTTCAGAGAAAATCCCTGCCTGTTGGCTGAAGCTGCCTGCAGTGCAGTTTGCACCAGCCTGGGCCCCCAATTTTTTTCCTTAGACGAAAGGGCTTGACAGCTCTTCAGTCTGACAGCTCATTCTTCCATGGCTTTAATGAGGCCTGTAATTGTTATGGACTACAGTAGCTAATTTTGGACTGTAGAAGCAGCCAGTAATTGGATAGGAGAAGAAGGGGTCTTTATATTGCCTGTCAAATCGACCTCCCTCTTCCTCTGCCTCTCTTTTCTCCCACAGCATCTCAATTGTGACTTTCTTCTACTGCTGTCCTCATTGGCCCAGGCACCACCTCATCCTCCTGCTGAGGTCCATATGGCTTTCCCTTCCCCTGCCTCCCCATAATGCCAAATTTCCCCTACACCCTCTCCTAGCTGTACCAGATGCCATCTCCCCCTGCGTGGTGCACTCCCCTCCCAGCACAGCCCCAAGCCCAGGCACGCTGGGTGCTGGTCCTGCCATGGCCATGCCCTGTCTGCAGAGCCAGCTCAGCCAACGGGAGGGCTCGGTCTGAGTAGGTTGTTAAATTGCTTTCATTTTTCATTCTGACTGAATTACACAGGCACAGTTCCACAGCAGAGAAGATGGATGCTGTTAAGCAAGCAACAGCCCAAGGAAGGCCAGGAGCCTTCCCAAGTGCAGGGAACAGTTTCAGCTCAGCAAAGCCATTACAAAAGTACCTCAAGTCAGAAGAGTGACTAAGTGATTAAGTGCTCAGCTGTGTCAGAGCCTCATACTCTGCCACTTCATGACAGAAAAGAAAGACGTCCCAGCAAAATGGAGACAACTTTCTTTCACAAAACTTGTGACGTTCTGGGCACAGTCTCAGAGAAAAGCTGCCAGCTCTGAGGGCATATATGACTACATGTTGGTATCAATGTGCTTATACATCAAGCCCATTCCCTCATGGGGTTTGCTTGCCCTGAGATGACTTTTAGAAGTGAGAATTCCTCACAGAAAAGAAAAATGTTAATTCTGCCACCAAGCGCCCACAGCTTTCATGGTGGGCTGGTGTGCTACTGGTCATGTTGCTGGTTTTAGTTCTGGGAAACACTGGTTTCTGCTCCTGTCCCAGTGGCCTAGTGCTGTATTTTGCTGGGCAAGACAACATTTTAAGGGGCTCTGTAAATTTTTTTGTTCCATCAGGCCCCGGCAATCTCAGTGCTGAGACCTGCTGATGGTTTGTTTGCTCAGGCACATTGAACTCAACTTGTAATGACTGCAAATGCACTGAGAGGTTACTGCTTGACATAGCTCTTCAGAGACCTCCAGCGTGTCTACCAGGCTAAAATAGGCTTGTGCAGATGTTTAATTTTTATTTTTCCATCTTGGCCTTTAGTATACTAACACTGCAGTGAAACTATCCCTGTAGGGTCTGAGGCCCAGGCAAGATTTTTGCATTATTAGCTCCCACAGTTTCAGAGGAAGGAGGTTGCTCTGGAGGCTTTGAGATGAAAGGTGCCAGCTGAGCTGACAGGTGCAGAGTTAATGCTGTTCAAGCCCCCAGGACTTCAAAGAACAGAGACAAGCTAGGAGTCAAGGAGAAGAGGGAGTGTGGAAAGGGGCTTAACCAGCTGTGTCACTTGGCAAGGGCTTTTATGGGCAGCATCACACACAAGCCTGGCAGTACAAGGCAGACAGGATTCTGCTCCTGTCCCATGCAGAGCTTGTGCAATTGATTGGGTGGCTGTTTCTGGTGTGTCCTGTTGATGCCCTTTAGGCTTGTGTGGATGGATCCCTGGGCTGGTGCCTCAGTTGGAAGGTGCCAGCCATCCCGCAGACCATGAACAGAACACACTTCTGGTAACAGGGCTTTTCCAGGCCTGTCCTGTTCCACTTTGGTGGGTAAAGTACCCCCTGTCCCCATGTTAAAACCATGAGTTTGTTCTTTGCTTTCACAGCAGTGGCACTGCAGGCTGGAGCTGCCCCTTGCAAGGCAGAGTCGGACCAAACCCCTGGGCCCTGGTTTTGCCAGCTCCAACAAGCAGGTTTTTTAGCAGTTCTCCATCTGAACAGCTGTCTTGTTATTACTCCCAGTGAAACAGAGATGGGAGACATACTTTGAGGGGCAGCAGTAGGTTGCCTCCGGTTCAAATCTGCTAGCAGCTGAGGTGCTCTGGTGCAGAGTGTGCAGGGGAGAAAAGCCAGCCCCAGCAATTTCCAGCAGGGGCTGAGCTGTGGCTGAGGCTGAAACCCAGTTTGGTGAGATGCTCTGCACCCCGACCTGCTATGGCCAGGGAACAGCTCAGCTCTGAGGGTTGTCCTGCTCCTTGGGCATTATTGCATGGGTGTCATGGGGATGGTTTCCCCCCATTTTTAATTTGCTGACAGATATATTGTTACCTGTCATCAGGACTTGTTTCTGAAATCGTTTAAGTGCCCAGCTTTGCCTGCTAGTGTCAGCCATTTATCACAAAGCACTGTTAAGGTGCCTCTCGCAGAACTCACACTCTCTCGGCACTGCATGACCACATGGCCTTCAGTGGCGGTACTGGAGTCAGATCTCTGGTTTCTGAGATAGATCCATGCATGGCTATGTCTGTTTAACCTGTTTTCTTCTCAGCCTAGCTGGTACATAGCAAGCACTTTTCTGTCTTCATCATGTCCTGTCAGCAGATCCATTGATCTCAGTTCTGGAGAGCATAATCGGATCTGAACTTTTAATTTTTCATGGTTGTTTTCCAAATGACCCACAGTAGAGTAACATGACTTCTTCCAGTTCTCCTCACAAGTATTTTTTGTTCAATTATGGGCAAATAATTATCCCAGCAAGACATTTCTGGATCAGAGACATGGGGCTTGGATTCCTTACTAACAAAGGATGCTGGTTTTTGCAGAGGTGTTTCAGCATGAAGACAATCAATATCCAGCTTTAACACTGAGGAATGGCTGGTTTCTGGATAAACATCACTTTTTCCTGTGTGCTGTATTCTCATAGCTCCCAAGCAGACAGGAAAGTTTGGACTCTGGGAGTGGAATATTTTGGTACAAGGAAAGAAGTGGATTACTAGAGACACATGACATTGGATATCGACTTGTGAAGGGTAAAACATTAATTTTTGTTTTAAAAATGTGCTGTTAGAAATTGCTCTCCTAGCAACAAACCATCTTAGTCTGCCAAATGCTGAACCTTAACAACACCATACTTGTGCTAATTCCATCTGTTTCAGTTCAAGACGAGAGCTACTAAGTGAATCAACAGCAAGCAGTACCAGTGTAATGAAAAGTATAGTATCATTTTCATGTAACCTGTCATTTCTTTAATAAACTGAAATGCAGTGATTGTCCCAAAGCTTCTGGATCACAAGGAAGAAGCATTTGAAGGAGGGGAACACTGGTATGAAGCATTGCTGGGTTTATGCTTCTCACTGATACACTGTTGGCTTCATGCAGCTATAAATCCCCATTTCTATGTATTTCCCCCAAGTTCTGGTCAATGTAAACAGAAGAGGCTGAATGGTTAGATGCACAGAATAAATAGTTTCCTCATCTTTTTACAGGGTTTCTTTAAATAGCTTTGCATCCCTGCTGGCTACACATGCTTTTCTCAGGGAGAAGAGACTGGGCTAGTGGTTTCTAAAGCCTGCAGATGTGAACTTCACTCCAAGTAGCTTTGGCCGTGGGCAAGGCTACACTGCCTGCTTCAGTGGGAACCTGCAGCTGAGGGGGATTTGATGTCACCAGAGACAATCCATGTTTCTTCCTTCCATCTTCTCACAATTTCAGTTGCTAATTTCACCTACCAACAAGCAGGTTTCTTTCTTTTCTTGCTCTGTAGTGGCTGGTGTCCCTTCTTAAACTGCAACACATATTGTTCTGAAAAGAAATGGGGATGGAGTAGGAAGCTGCTTGGTTGTGTAAATTTGAATACTGACCTGGCTTTCATCTAAGGCCTTGGGTACATCTTTTAATTATTCTCTTCATATTTCCAGTCTGCTGGATGGTTTCTGACACACAAAGGCCTAACGAGAAACGTGCTGGAAAATGTTTTGAAGAGAAGTGTCAAGCCTCTGGATAGATCTCTTGAGGACAGCAAGGGTCTTCTCCTAGGTCTGCTCTATCCACAGGCAGATTTTTCTCCTTGGGGTAAACTCATGGAACCAGAGACACTGTGATTGAGGAAGATCTTGGGAATAACTCACTGTGAGGGTGGTGAGGCACTGGAACAGACCACCCAGAGGAGTTGTGGATGCCCTGTCTCTGGAAGCGTTCAAGGTTAAGTTGGATGGGGCTCTGAGCAACCTATTCTAGTGGAAGGTGCACCTGCCCATGGCAGGGAGTTTGAAACTTGCTGATCACTAAGGTTTCTCCCAACCCAAACCATTCTTTGATTCCATTAATTTAGTTTGAGGTGCAACAGAAAGCACCTCCAGCAGCAGCACACCTGATGCCTTAGCATCCCTTTGTCAGCATCATGTGATCAGATAAGACAGGCAGAAAGTGTCTGAGTACTTGCAGAGCTAAGGAAGGGAGTGCATGCCTGTGGCATCTCCAGAGGAGCAGATTTCACTGATGGTGTCAATTACAAACTTATGTTGTTATTATTGTTTGTTTCCTTTTAAAACATAGTTTACAGGGAGAAATTTTGAAGCAGCAGGAAATTATTATAAGCTTAAAAGCTTTTCTTGAAATTGTCAGTCACCAAATGCAGGTTCAATTATTTCTCCTTCCCTCTTTCCTGTCATTGCCCTTTAGTAAGAAGTGGGTTTTTTTATACAGAGCTGAGTGTGTGTCTCTGGTGTGACTGGGCTCATACAAGCAGTAAGAGAAGTTGCTAGGATCAACTCTAAACCTTATTCTCTTGTCCTCTAAAATTTACTTAAGAAATGTTTCTAAAATACACAAAGTCATAGGACAGGGAATGATTTTCAAGTGTCCACACATTAAATCAAGTGAAAATACAATATTTAAGAAGTATCTTATTCCATAGGAAGACATGGTTTGGACTTATTTATTTAGAAGAGACATTTAGAAATATACACAGCTGAAAATGTCAAGAGTTTTAGGACTCTGTGAAATAATGTTGGTCATGGCAGAGCCAGTAAACACATCTCACCCAACAGAAACAGACTGCAACTGGCATAATAAAATAACCACAGTTACTCTCATTCCAGATGAAGCTCAGTTTAGTCATAATGTTAGCTGTGCCTTCCATCATATGGGTGCTAATGTCTCCAAATGAATATTTGCAGAGAAATAAAGCAAACAGTGAATTACAAGGAAATTGGTTCATATGTTTTCCAGAGAGCTGAACTTCTGAGCTTGCTCAGTGAGCACTAACTGCAGGTCATCTGGATTTATATCATTCTGATTACACTGATTTCCACAAGTAGTACTGCATTTTGTTCCTGCTCTGATACCCAAAAGATCTTCAGTAGTCAGCTGAAATGCAACAGAATGTAAGCATTTTCACTCTCTCACGTTTCAAATAGCTTATACAAAGTTTGTCAGGAGACTTGGTTTAAATTACCATAATTATTTCTGACACACTTTATTACACAAACGGGGTACTAAGCATATGATAGGAATAGAGACAAAATTAGTTAAAGGAACCTAATCTAAATTTCTTCCCTGGTCTAAAGCATTTAGTTATATTTATCTCAAAGTGAAAATGTAGAAATGGGCTCCACTTTCAGCAGGGACAGCTTGTTGTGACATACACTGAGGAGCATTTCCCAGCTGTCAATGTGTGACAGCCACAACAGCCAGCATTACACAGGTGGGATGTAGAATGCTTCCAAAAAAGCATTCCAGCTCTCTGAGCTGGAAAACAACTCTCCCGGATATTGGAAGGCCCTGAAGGCTAAATCCAAAAGGGATTTAAACAAAGTCACACGTGGGCTAAAAACCAACACAGGATCACATGTTCCCATCAAGGAGTATTTCAGTTTTGTAAGTAATGGGAGACCTTCTGAATACCAGCCTGCACTTCTGATCTGACAACTGTCTTTTTCCCCCGGAACTTCTCAGATTTCAAGCCCTTGAAATAAATTTTCAGGTCTTTCCCAAATCTATTTACTGCTTTTTCTTGGAATTGTCCTTTGTATTTTAAAGCTGTTTCTAAGGAATAATTCTTTCTTGTTTTCTCTCACTTTGTGTCATCACATAGTGATTAATACCAGTGTTCCTAAACATCCCTTTCTAGGTCACTTTAGAGCCTGCATGCTAGAGTGCATGTTTTTCCTCTCATGAGGCAGCTCCCAGTAGGTTGTAGGCAAGTATTTGTGTTTCACAGTATGAAGGCTGCATAAGCATCCTTTTAATTGAACACTGGTACTCAGCAGAGATCACTCAAGACTGCTCATTTTGGGCTGTGTAGCATTGCAGGAATAAATTTTTCCCATCTGTTTCCAAAATTGTTTTTTCTGGAAAAGTGATAGGGACTTTAATGAAGCTTGTGAAAGGTCAAAAAACAACATCTTTAATTGAATGCACTCTTGGGAATTCACTTGGAAATAATCCTCTTCATTTTTTTGTCTCCCTTTCTGGCTGCCAGTGTTGAACCACAGAGCTAATAGCAGCCCTCTAAAATAAGCTGTCTTGTGCATTGGGTCAGCCACAGTCATCTCTCTCTAAACCTTTCCATTTGCTGATACCAGCGGAATAATGGAGGAGAAGCAAGCAGCTGGAGTGGATATGAGAAATGCCTTCTTTTTGGCAATTAGCCCCTGCAGTCCATATGCAAAGGACCACAGAGTGAAAGGGCAGATGATGGTTGTTTCAGAGGAAATCTCTGCAATTTTCTCTCCTCCCTAGGGCTCCCAGGGTACAGCTTTTACTCCAGGTGTCCCTGACGGTTGCAGCTTGAAAAATCTCGGACCGAGGGAGACAAGCACGTGGGGCTCCAAAACCCAAAGCAGTGGATGACAAGCAGTGCACAGCAATCACAACCTGGCCAGGCAGGAGCAGGGGCATCAGTGTGGTCTCAAAGGGAGGGATGCATGCAGCACTGTGGCTGACTCAGGCTGGGCTTCTCCTGCCTCTATCAGGAGGACTGCAGGACTGAGGCTGTCAAATTTGCCAAGAGGCTGCATAAACAGTAATTAGCATCTCCCCCATAGCTTAGCTTGAAGTGAATGGCCAAATCCCACATGATTTCCTGCAAACCCTCATTTCAACGTCTTTGGTGTCCCTCCAGCTAGTGACAGCTACTCATGGTCCTCCCAGAACTCCAACTTCAGTCATGAGCTGAGTTCCAGACATGAGGATTTTGTGTCATCTGCTGTCAAGTCCCTTGAGGCACCCAGTCACCCATAGGCACCGCCATGGAGATGCCATCCTCTTTAATTTTCAAGCTGGTAGACCAGGAAAGAAATGTCATTAAATTAGAATATTTTAGTGTGCTGCCAAGTTTTCTACTAACTTGAAAAACTTAGCTCTGAATTAATGAACAAGCATCTTCAGATATCAAAATGGATTGCATAGTATTTGAGACATTCAAGTTCTAAAGAAACTTTATTTCTAACAGTTGAAATTGGCCTGATGTGCTTTCTTCCTTCAGCCAGTTTGGTCTTATTTTTAAAAAGCTTTTTGAATATTTTGCTGGCAAACAGGGAAGGATTAATACTAAAGGAGTATTATGACCAGATCCATACAGGCCCACAAAATAAATGAAACTTTTGTTAATTGTAACTACACAGATTTATATATGTAAAGGCTGCTTTCTTGTGCTATAAACTTAATGAAATAGATGAAAAATGGTCTTCGCAGCCTTATTTGTGTTGTTGTAATGATTCAGTTCTGTGGGGTTTTATACTGCACCAGTCCTAGCAGCATGGGAATGGTTTACCATTAAGAGTGGTAAAATGAGAGTGAGGTATATTAATCTCTTCTGAGTCACCACAAGCATTCGGTCAAGCAGACATTTCCTTATCAGGAAATAAAGGAATTCTTAGTTTCTATAGTGAGGTTAAAGCTATGGTGTCTGTCCTGCATGGCAGAGCCCTTGCCACCCCCCCAGGACATGTCATCAAAACTTGCAGTTCCGAAATTTCCTATTTAAGGACGCTGACAGCCCGATGCAGAAACACCATTCCTTCAGAGGGGATACAGCATTTGGAAGCTACTCAGCCAGGCATCACACACAAACACTCATGCTATTTGCAGCATCTGTTCTTGGTGTCCCATTGGGAGCTTTCAGAGAGCCAGCACTTGACATTGTAACCTGCAATTGGGCTCTGATCATACAAATGTTCCAGTAGGATTTAATTGATATCATTCATAATTCATTGAAAAAGAAAGTGGGACAAATCAGACTCAAATCTGGACACAAGTAATGGAGAGCACCAGTCAAGTGAAGATTGCAGCCAAGTGGTGAAGGCTCAACTTAGCATTTTTTTCAGTGCTGGGTCTGCCACCTCTGAAGGGATGTGACAGTAGGGATGGGAATGTAACAGACGTGGTGGTAATTGCTTTCCCTTCCTTCTCCTTCCCTTTTTCTCTCCTGTAATAGGCATGATAAAGTCTCTTGGCCCCAGACCCACCCCTCCTTCTTGTGGCAACCACTTTGAATTTTCCTCCACCTCTAGGAAGCCCAGCACAAGCTTTGGCATGAATAGTTCAGCCAGTGAAAATGCTGTCTAAGCTGATTTACTCCATCTCTACAGCTGTTCTGAGAAGGTCAGTGGGGTGTGCAAGATGTCCACTTTTATTAATTTCTCTTGAAATGTCAACTAGAAATATTCTCAGAGCCATGTATACACATGAACATGCTGGTGAAGAATTTCTAAATTAATACAATCATACTTTAATAGCAGAAGCTTTTCTCTTTGACCAAAGCACAGATACAGCATGGTTTGTTTACCTCTGTGCAGGGAGAGATGGGAAATATTGTCTTTTTTCAATAAAATCCAGCTGTTGATCTTATAATACAGTCAATAGCTCTGCAACTTCAAGAGACACATGTCCTTGCTGCAACTGCTGGACCCACAGCTGTTCTCTTAATGTTAACCATTGGAATGCGGGATTGACTTAGCTCCAGGAGATCAAGCCTGACAGATGTTCATCACATCTGCTCTTCAGAGCTTCCAGTAGACAAGATCCCACCATCTCTCCATCACAATCTTCTCTCATATTGATCCAAAACCTCCTTTGCCACAAATCAAGTGGATTTCTTCTTGTCCACTGCTTTAAGTTATATAGGGAATTCGTGAAAGTGTTATGAAGCAGAAGTGAAAGGCAAAAATACAAAAAGGAAAGCATTCAGCCAGGCAAGAATGTAACAGAGAAAGGTCAATCAAAACACAATCAAGAATAAAAATTAGTCTAATGAAATTTTGGTATTGTCTCTCTTTTTTATAAAAATAATTTTAGATTTGTTGACTGCTCTTGTCTGTCTTGTGAATAAATTTCATAGAAGTTCTCTCTATGCCAAGATATAAATAGAAAACAGAAAAATATGCAGATCAGACCTTAGTATTTCCTTTTTGAAGATATCTGTTTCATGACACAGAGATGACTGCTCCTTGTACATGGTTCTTAAACTGGTCGTGCATGGTGGTTCAATAGAGACTGTTTCACTTTTTTTTTCACAAAAAGAAATCAGGAGTGTAGAAAACTCAAAGCAAGAAAATTCTGCTTGTTTCCCCTTTATTCTCCAGATGGCTTATCCCTTCAGAGGAAGAAACTAGATTGGTCTGAGGCAGCCAGTTCTTGACAAGGTCATGCTGATTCTTTTATATCCCGTCATTCTCTTTCAACCCTTATTAATTGTTTTGTTAACAACCGTGCTGCGATGGACATCATGCTGATGTCTGAGTCATGAAAAGAGCATATGATTGTGTGCTTCCCACTGCTGTCCTTTGATGAAGGGCTCTGAGTCCTCTGGGTTTAAGACAACAGATGGTTGTGAAGCACCTGCCAAAAGAACAGGAGGGGATAGAATGATGCATGTCGTCGTATTCTGCACCAGAAAATTAATAAAACCCAGAGCATGACTGCTCATTACTTCAACGGAAAGCCACAGCTTAAATGAACATCAGAGAGGATCTTAACACATTCTTGTGTGGCATCCCAAACATACTGCGAGTGTCCTTCCAAGCTGGTGAGTTCTCTCCAGAAGGATGCTGCCTTGGGCAGTGTCTCTCAGTAAACACAATTTTTCATGCCTCAGATGACATGTTCTCTGAGTCACCCCTGTACAGTGCACTTATCCAGCTCACCACAAAATCCACTGCACTGCACATCCTGATCTGTGGGGAAGGCTCAGCATGCTCATGGCCCCCACACTAAGAAGAAGGGTGAGGAGCAACAGGTCTGGGGCTGGGCCACTGGCCTCTTCCCTCTTTCCAAGCAGTAAGGTTGTCCCTCAGGTGACTTTCCCTTCTTATCCCACTGGGGTTCCTGGAGGAGCTGGGAGAGCAGTGCAGGGAATGACTCCTGCAACAGGAACTACTGAATGCATGTGGATGGGACTGTGAGAGCAATTCTTTCTGCCCAGGTTCTGCCTGTGCTCTTCTCTGAGACCAAGGGGAGCAGAATACCTACCAGATTTGTAGATGTCCCTTGGCTTGACCACTTGGGTACACTACAGACTGGAAGGGATTGCTTTTCCATTCAGCACAGAACAAGATGTGAGCAATCTGCAACCCCTTTTTTATGCCATGCAACAAAATGTTGTCTTGGTCCTCACAATTTCTCTGCTTTTGCACCCTTCTTAAACTCAGTGGTATGTCTGCCATGACGGGGTTGGACTCCCAAAGGGTTATAGCTGGAATATACTCTCTGTCACTTGTTGTTTGTTGAGGCTGAACAGTGGAGTTGGATGACTGGCTTTTAGGCTGCCAGCACCTTGGCCAAGTTCTCAGAGGATAAAATCCAGAAACGTTTAATAACTGAAATCCAGACTTTTCAAAATGACTCAGAAGCAAATGCCCTCATGGGTGTGGAGAGAATGGGAAGGGGACATAGAGAAAACAAAAACAAACAAACAAAAAATGTCTCTAGGGAAGGTGTCAAGTTCTGCCACTGGGGGCTTCTGCACATGTCTCTGCAGAGTTCTCTAGATTTTCTCAATTTATACCTTCTCTGATGCAGATATAACTGATCCAGTGTCTTTCCGGAGGAATACTAAAATAAGGAGCACTTCCAAAGTAAAATTGCTAATCTTTCAAACAGTAATTTTACTAATGTTCATTCATAATTACTTAGTAATGAAGAAGCTGGAAGTTCAATTTATGGTTGGAGATTTTTAAAACCAATGTCCTGAAAGAGTTGCAATACCTTTGACCTGAGGTGCTAACATCAGTCTGTAATAATAAGACCCACTGTCAGGTACTCAGCCCCCTGAGCTTCAAGCCTGGCAGGGAGCAGAATGAAGCCTCCACAATCCAGGAAGGAATGGGAAGTGAACTGCTGTGAAACTTGGACCAGTACAAGTCCATGGGGCCAGAAAGGATTCACACAAGAGTACTGAGAGAGCTGGCAGAAGAGCTCACTAAGCCACGTTCAATCATTTGTCAGCAGTCCTGGTCGACCAGGTAGGTCCCACATGACTGGAAGCTGGCAAATGTGATGCCCATCTATAAGAGGGATTGGAAGAAGGACCTGGAGATCTACAGGCCTGACAGCCTGATCTTGATGCTGAGTAAAGTCATGGAGCAAATCATCTTAAGTGCTATCATGCAACAAGTACAGGACAACCAGGAGATCAGGCCCAGCCAGCATGGGTTTGTGAAAGACAGGTCCTGCTTGGCTGACCTGCTCTACTTTTATGGCCAGGTGACCCACCTAGTGGATTAGGGAAAGGCTGTGGCTGTTGTCTACCTGGACTTTAGTAAAGCTCTTGACACCATTTCCCACAACATTCTCCTGGAGAGACTTCCCACATTATAGATGGATGTATATGTTCATCCTCCCTGGATGAATAGCTGGGCCCAGAGATTTACTGTGAATCGAGCTACATCCAGCTGGTCAGTCACTAGTGGGGTCTCCAAGGCTCTGTTTTGGGGCCAGTCCTGTTTACAGCTTCATCGATGACCCAGGGCACTGATTGTCCCCTGTATTTGGCACTGCTGAGATCACACCTCAACTCCTATGTCCATTTCTGGGCCCCTCACTGAGGCACTGGAGTGAGTCCAGAGCAGAACTACAAAGCTGGGGAGTGGTCTGAAGCACAAGCCTTATGAGGAGAAGCTGAGGAAGCTGGGGTTGTTTAGCCTGGAGAAAAGGAGGCTCAGGGAAGACCTTGTTGCTCTCCAAACCACCTGAAAGGTGTGTGTCTATCTCTCCACTGAGGCAGGTAGTGATAGGACAAGAGGAAATGGCCTCGAGTTCCATCAAGAGAGGATATTAGGAAAACATTTTTTACAAAAACGGTTGTAAAGCATTGGAACAGGGAAGTGGTGGAGTCACCATTCCTGGGAGCATTCAAAAATGAATGGACATGACACTTAAGGACATGGTTTAATGGTGAATATGAGTGGTGGTGATAGATTGATGGTTGGACTTGTATGTCTTAAAGGTCTTCTCCAATCATAATGATTCTATTATTCAACCTTCTTGAAACAGTTTCTGGGCCAAGTTCTTACATCATTACCTGTTTTATTAACTTCAATGTTTTGGAATGGGCATAATTCTGCCCCCTGTAAACCAAATTAAACTCTTGTTTTCAGAACCTAGACTTTGAAGAGCAGAGAAATGTCAGTTTGTCATATTGGCAGTTTCAGCAGTTCAAGAAAATGACCCAAGGGTCCTGTCTGAAAAAGTGTATGCCTTGTTATCACCATGAGCATGGTAAAACCAGGGTAATATTTAGAGGAGGCTGGGAAACTGGGAAAGCAGATTCCAACACGAAATTTAAAAAATCTTTAAAGGCAGTATTTAACAACGAAGGAGGTTCAATAGTTCACTTCATGGGTCATGATGTCCTGAGACTTGAGTAACTAACAAAAAGTTGGTTTAAGTTTTTAGGCAAACTGGAGTAATATAAACTAACACTATAAAAATGTGGGTGAGGTTTTCAAAAATACTTGAACAGGATTTAACAGAGTTCCTTCCTGTATTGCATTGCATTTTGATACAAGACAAGGCAGAAACAGACAAGGATTTTGAAAAGTCCTTCATCTTTTCTCCAGCCTGTCCAGCTTTCAGTGCTCCTGTGTAGGAAAATAATACACTTTCTTATCTACAGAGTGTAAAATCATGTATTTCAATCATGCTGATTGAAAACAAGCCTATTTTGGCTGAAAATAAAGGATATCTTGTACTTTCTATCACTAAAGCAGATGCTGGATGGAAAAGAGCTCAAATGATAATTACTCAGCATTTTACTTCAAACTTCAACACAATTTCTGAAACATGGCTTTATCCCACCCATACTGCAAGGCCATAGGGGTTTCATACCTCTGCTCCTTCAGCTTCTGCTTGTGGCTCTTGAAAGGACAAGAAAGACAAGTTTCATTCTTCATAAAGGCTTTTATTACAAGGTTGTTCAAGGCACATTGCTGAAAGCCCATAAATGAGAGGATGCATGCATATTGGCAAAGGAAGTTGAAAAACAATATGTAAAGGCTGGGGCATTATAAAAAAAAAATTAAAATCCCCTGAAACAGAACATATTTCCCTTTCCTAAATCAAGTCCAAGTTTGGACACGGTTTGTATGCTGCAAATGAAGATAATCCATGAGTTGGTGGGTAATAGTGCCAGTGAAACTTGATTTGCTTCAAATTGCTGTGGCTCAAACTTGGAGTTTCTGGGCTATTTCTAGTAAGGGAAGGTCTATACTGAAGACTTGTCTTTTCTGGAGGCACTAATAAATTCAGCACCTCCAGTACAGTCATGTCTTTCCTTTCCCTGAAATATGAAATTTATCTGTGCATCTCTCCTCTGTCAAATCTGAGAAAAACTGGCTAGAGGATTCAAGACTTGCTAGGAATACATATGCAAAGGTATACACCTATATTGCCATGACTACAGAAGCCTTAGTTCTTTATGAGCACAGGTTAAAAGTGTGGCAAATTAGGCTGAAACCAAAGTTGAGTGAAGAATTCTTCTAAGATTTTGGTCAATGCTAAATCTATTATGATTTTATTAAGTTTCCTATTATTGCAGTCACTGGTGGGGTGAGCTTTTGTTTTTGACAGCATTTGCTGCAAGCCAGTGCTGATAAATCAATGTGAGTACATTTTCAACAAGCGTTGGCTGAAGAGACACGCAGTGCCATGTGATTTTGGCTCACTAATCAGGTAGCTCAAATATTGGAGTTCAGACACATGTGGTGAACAACTTGTGAGCCAGTTACAGATGTTTACTTGTGGAAAACTTTCAGCTAACAGTACATATTCCTGGAGAAGTCATAGCCTGTTTACAGGCAATTTCTGGCATGAAGGGACTATATTCATCAATTAAAATGTTTAGTCTGAATTGGTTTCCAACTCTAATTGAAACTAAATGAAGAACCGGCTAATCCGGGTTGCAGCACTTTTCTTTTAAAAAGCTCCAACGCATATGCCTCTTCTTGATGTATTGGTAACTATGCATGAGTTTGTCCAACTTTGTCTTTTCTCAAGGGTGTGGTAAGCATGCTGCTTTTCTTGACCTTCTGTGCTGGTTGACAGGCTCTTAGTGAAGTGTCTCAAAACTTGAGAAGGAAATCAGTAAGATCAGGAAATTGAAGCATGTCCAAATAATGCTAATGATATTGCATAGATTTGCCAGACTGGCAACTCACAGCTGATCACAAAGCGGGTGTTCAGTTTAAGTAGGAACATCCTTACTTTGTGCTTTCCATGAAAGCTTCTCTCTAACAGGAGCCTGGCTGGGACTTCTTGGCAGGCTGCACCACTTGGTCTGCCAGCAGTAGCTGTTACCCAGACAGGGAGACCCTACTTTCCCTGGTACATTTCTCCAGTTTCTGTTGATGCTTTGTGTTGTGAAAGACAAAACTCATGTAGCCATGTAATGAAAATAATCCACTGTAGATGTCAGGATGCTGGCTGGCTGCAAAATCACTGAAAATAAAAAACCTTGCTGGCAACAAGAGCCTTGGGGTAGGAGGGCAGAGGACTCTGCAGTTCATGGATGTTGCCAAAATTAATGGCCATACATGAAATGAGAAGCCCTTTGGAAGATCTGCCCTGAAGGAGAAAAGACATTTGGGCTATGGAACAGAGGTGAGAACACCACCAGAATGCTCAGCCTACCACATGGTATTCTTCACTGGAAAAGTCCAAAAGCACTCCCCAGGTGGGGCCAGCCTGGGGCAAAATGAATGGGTGCCCCCTCCTTCCTTCTCTTGTTTCCATGCAGGGGGCCTGGGTCAGGTGAGAAGCAAACCATGCATTCTCAAGACAGTTTAGGCCATTTCTCATTTCCCGGTCTGTAAAACAGAACTATCAAAGGTTCATTTCATATAGGCTGGTTCAAATTAGTGGCATTGATGAAACTAACTATAGTGGTTGCTCACTCCTGTGATTTTCCCAGCTTTTGAGAAGGCTGGATCAGTCTGTAAGGGAAATGTGACACACTCTGTCTTAGTTTTTCTGTTGTTTTTGGCAACATGGAAGTTTCTTCAGCATGCTCCAATACCAAATACCAGAAGACACACAACCTTCTCATAGATTATATGGTTTCAGCTCATATCTTTCTGTGTAATGAGCAAGACAGGCTTGAAAAATATTATATTTAATGACAGTTTAACTGTATATACACTCTTTGGAAAAAATCAACAGCAAAACTGAAAACAAATATTGGTACTCAAATGTCTCTAAAACCATGCAGCTTGTGACTGGAGCCAAGAAATAAAGCCAGTATTCCCACTCCGTGTGGATTTAAACAGGAGTCATTTGAGATCCCTGGGTGTTGACCAGGCTGTTGCAATGACAGGGGGTATGCTGGACTAGTCACAGACAAGTTAATGTTTCATAAAACGAGAATTAGTTGGTGCTTTTTGGATAAACTTGTTACTGAAATGTTCGAAACCTCTTTGTCTTCTTTGTCTTTTGTTTTAGCAGGAAAGCCAGTTGCAATAAATTCGGCAGGTTTGCTGGGTGCAGATCTCAGAACAGAGGTTTTTCTTTTGGCCAACTTTATTCATGCCAATGATGATAAATATCAGAGGTCTCAGCTGACTAGAAGAATGTGACTAACCTTCCACAAATGTCCCTCGACTCCACAGTGAAAAATTGATAGATGAAGCAACAAGAACAGTGACTACTTTAGTGCAATATGCAATGTAATTTTTTTTCAAGACACTGTTCCATGAGATTGAGAGAATTCTAGCCTACATCTTCATTAAAAGGTGATCCAGATCATTGCAGGCTAGTAAAATACAGTTTTGAAGACTCAAAAACCTTGAGACAAGGAAACAAAAGCAAACCACCACATACATTATTTCTGAATTCACATCATCTCCTAAACTGATCTGACCTAAGACTGCTGGACATTGAGGCTTGGCTGCAGATCAGAGGAAGAAAGAGAAGAGGTGGCAGAAGGTGGTTCAGTTCCCTCACTGAAGTTCCAGCAGAGCTGGCTTGGCTGCTAACACAAAGAGAAAACAAACAACACTCTGAGCCCCTGCTGGTAAATGGTGTTGACTTATGCCAGTGGAAAGAGCAGACCTGAGCTCAGTGTACACTTCTGAGCGAAGACAAAAGACAAAAGCCTTCCAGGCAGAACCAGTAAACTAAGGAAAGTCAAAGAGGAAATTCTTGTGGGAGTGCTGTCAGCATTACTGTGATGGATGGTGACCGTGGTCCCGGGCATGGGCCCCACACAGCCCAGACACAAACACCCTTCAGCCAAACACTGTCCAAGTGGTGGTGCCCTGTGCCTCTAGAGAGCCCCAGTGGCTGCCTATGCAGTGGTTTGCCTCTACTGGTGTCCCAGTCCAACATCTCCATAACTGCTAGTTTGTGTAGCCCCATAAACACTGCTGTAACCCAGAACTGGCCAGGGGTATGGCTGATTGGGAAGCAGGATGTGAGGGGGCTAGAAGAGTATCAGTGAAACATTAGCTCCTGGAAACCTGGTCAAGATTTCTCAGTATGCTGGCAGCTCTCTGAGAAAAACACAAATTACCGAGCCTCAAAAACTTCTAAATTATATAAAATAATTGTGAGATTGGAGAGCCCAGCCAAAACTAGCTGCACAGAGCATTTTCCAGAAAGCTGGAAGCGTGTGTGTATGCATGTTAGAGACTTTTCTCTCCTTCAGAGCCCCAACACCTGCTTCCTCCTCAGGCTCGGCAGGAGAGATGTGAGGCTGAATTCAGCTCAGGTACAGCCTGTCCTTTAAAGGGATCTGAAGACAGAGCATGCCAGGGGAGTGCTGCAGAGCCTATGCTCCCATGTGCTTTCCTGTCTGGCACCACACATCCTCGTTAGTTTGAGTGACAGAGGCTGTGCTGCCAAAAGGAGATAGTTTAATTACTGTTTTCCTCCCTCCTCTCTTATGAAGTGGCTGTAAAACTACTCACTGCTGAACCTGAGCCATCCCAAGGAACTGACTGAGTGAAATATTTAAGAGGGCTATTTATTTAGGCGTCAGCTTCACAGGCTCCCTTCATAACTGCCTGTACAACTCTGAAGCTCCTGAGTATTTCCATAGTAAATAATATGATTTATGAGGATTGTCTTGGTTCCTGTGCACAAACTCTCGCAACCATGCACAAATGGATGGTGTGAAATAGAGTCAAATACCAGATGAGCTGGTTCAAATCAAGGAACCTCAATATGAGGCCACCCCTGACCGAAAGGCACTCAGACCTGGGTTTCTGAACTCACCCCCTCTGGAACACAACAGCTTGCATGGTGTCTTCAAGGGTGGGACAAAATTGGATTGGTTTATTGGGAAATAGGAAGACAGCATGCATGTACTTGCTCTGAGTGCTAGCTTCCTCATAGCATCTATGGACTTTTTCCTCTTAGTAAGAAGCCACTTTAGCTGTTGCAAGATGGTAATTCCCTTGTGCTCCCTGCCAGCACACAGTATATGGAATACGCTGGTAGCCCTTCAGCTGGGGAGCCCCACAGCAAGGAAGTGGGTGTGATTAATAGACAAACAAAGCAGAAGATGGGAATAGACAGCATGGAATCCACAGACCACCAAGAGAGCCAGTTGCCCTGATAAAAAAAATTCTTAAGCATTACCACGATGACTTGGGTAAACTTATTGAATTTTGAAGGGGTCTGGTAAAGAAAATGGAGGAAAGCACTTTTCTACTCCTATATGGGGTACATGAGCAATTAATACAGATAGCTCAAAGGCAATTTCAAACCACTCCTCATTCTTTCAAGGACAATCATTTCAAGGACAGAACGACAGGTCTTGAGAAGGAGGTGAAGCACAGATGCAATATATCATATTTTTGTAATGTTTTCTCCTAATGTTTTGCAAGATATAAGACAGCTTGGGAAGTAGGAGCCAAGCAGTTTGGAAGGATATACAAGGAGTAGCTGTCAGTGGTGCAGCTCTGCATTAGAAGCTGGGCACAGAAATAGACCCCTCCTGTAGATAGCAGTTCACTGCTTTCCCTATGACCAGAAAGGTAAAAGAAAGAGCAGGCTTATTAAATTTAAATCTGGTCCAAACTTTCCAAAGTACTGGTAGACAGGGTAAGAGTTCATAATGATCTTGATGACTTGGAGCAGAGGTGTGAACTGATGGAAAGGGGAACAGCTTGGGAAGCAAAATGTAAACTACAGGAATGGACACAAGTCTCGTGTTGCTTCAGGTCTAGCTCAATTAACCAGCACCTTTCTAAATGCTGAGATTCCTGCAGCTCCTAAAAATATTGGCAAGGATTAGCACACATCATACAGGGCTTGCTGTCCCAGATAGCTGTTTGATCTGCTTCTTCTCCAACCAACTGCTGCATGTAGCAAAAAGTACATTCTGGTAAGGCAATTGCTGTAGGAAAGGAGTTGAGGTGATTTATGTCTTCAGTACTTTGCTTTGTAAAAGGTGAAATTTCTTCAGTTTTCCTTGAGGAGGTCCAGAAAACTTTCTGGTTTGTGTTTTAAAATTTTCTTTTCATGGGGATCAGATGTTCTCATCAATGTCCCTCTACTCAGGATGTTTCTTGTGAAAACCGAAAAAGAAGTTCCCTGCTCCAGAAACCAAGAGTGAGTGGGCAGTTGTCTCCATACAAGCATTGAAGGGCCAGCGAAGACAAGGCCATCCAGATGACCGTGCCAGGGCACTGTGCCATGGGACAGACAGCAGGCAGTGCATGGTGGTGCAATGCCCTGGGCCCTGCATACATCCAAGGCATCCCTGAGACACGGAAGCAGGAAGAGTGTAGATAGCCACAGAAGTCTGAAGGCTGGATGTGACCCTTGTGATGGGAGATCAGAGTATTCAGCCTTTCTGGTGGGGTGTAACAAGGACCAATGGCTGGAAGTTGGCAGCAGGCCGACTCATACTTGAAATAAAGAATTCCCTACTTTTTGAAGCAGGAAGGAAACTATAATGTGGATTTTTTATTGCCCAACTTCTTGAAGGAGAGGTTGGGTATTTTTCTAAAAGATGTGCTTTGATGCAGGGTAAATTTCTTGCCATCTGTGTGTGCAGCTCACTCAAGCCCAGCAGTTAGCAATGCCACTGAGCTGGTACAGACCCTTCTTGGGAGGAGTGGCCTTCCACCAATACCTGCCACGCTGGCCACCTCTCACCCACGGACATTTTCCCAGGGCTACTTCAGCTGTGGGATGGGTGTGTAGAGCTTGGAGGTGGCGTGCCGTGGCTAGCAGCTCCTGATAACAGGCAGGTGGTTGTCCCAGCTTCCCTGCAGCCCATGCCACAGTCACCAAGGGACATTTCTGTCCATCAGTTCGTCACCTTTCTAGTCTCCCTTGGAGTAAGGACCCTGATGAAATGATAGCCCTTACTATGAGATAAATGAGTGAAAGGTAATAAACCGCCCATGACACACGGGAGGACAGCGAGTGTCCCGCCTTTGCTCACTGCGCTCTGGAAAGCGCACCTGGGTTGTGGACAAGCCAAACATATAATGAGTGCCATCTGCTGGCAGACGGGAATCGGATTTTGGGGATAATGCATGCCTTCTCTGCTCCTCGGAGCTGCCAGGCTGTGTTTGCGAACCCTGGCTCCTACTGTGCCATGGCCACCGGTGCCAGTGGCTGGCAGACGGACAGACGGACAGCATGAGCCTCCTGCCATCCTTTGCACTGGTGAGCTGGTGCTCGCTGCGGCCGTGTGCGGACAGAGGCACTCGGACAGCGGGAGAGCAGGAGCCTCGCCGGGCGGACGGATGGGAGACGGCACGGGAAGGTGCGGGGTGCAAGCGCAGGGCACGGGATCCCTACAGCCTGCAATGCGGGGGCAGTGGTTCAGATCTCCTAACTTGGCCTGAAAACTTCCTTACACTGCCCACTGCTCTGTTTTAGGCCAAAACACAAGGGAATTTTAGAGTGTATATGGAAGTGTCTATATGGTTTCTATTTATTTTATAAAAGTCAAATTGTACACAATCTAAATAAATCCATTGTGTGTCTTTGTTGGTGAAAACCTCAAAAGAAAAGAAAATCCTGGTCACCAAGTATCAATTTTTTGTGCAAATTCAGAGCTATAATAATGCAGTAAAACCTAACCCTTTGACAGGCAGAAGTATTTCTGTGCAGGCACTTCCAAAACAAATGTCATTGGAAGAGCATTCTGTAGGAGGTGTTTGCTAACAGATGTGAGGATCAAGCAGCACTTGGAGGGGTCATTTCTGTTCACTGACAGGATGGTGCTAATCCCACTAGAAAACAAGACAGCCATGTACTATCTATGAGATAATTCTACTCAGTGATGGAAGACAAAGCCTAATTATATATAACTTAACAGCTAAAAGAGCTGAAGTGTGGAAGTGTGGGTTGACTTAGAGGGGACTAAACTGCAAAAACTTTTTTTCCTGTTAATTATAATATACACTTATTACCCTTTTTATTTGGCAAAACACATTTCCTTCCTGCCAGTTTTTCAGGCAGTGTTGTTGCTGTGCTTTCTGCCTGAGGTTGCTGGAAATTTCTCAGAGAATAAAGATATGTGCAATGCATATGAAAATCCCTCCTCATAGTTTTCAAGTGAGCTGCCTAACTTAGGCATGGCTTCCTTTTCCAGAGCAAGTAATCACTAGTGGTGATATGTGACTCCACCAGCACTACAGATTTTTAGCTTTTTCTTGCTTCAACTATACAATGAGATATAAAATTTAAGACCTATGTTAATGAAGGCTGTCAGCCTCAAGGAACTCTGTTCATCTTGCAACACCCTTTGAGTGTGAATGTGAAAGCTCAAAAAAAATGAAAACCATGAGCAGTATTTCTACTGTTTGGCTTGAATTCTCACTGGAATATTTGTTCCACATATTTAAAAACAGAACAAATGGAGCAAATGCTTCCTGAATTAAGATCTGCAATGGATCTGTGAAGATGTAACACAGACAAAATGTGGAAAAGAGGTTTTTGACCAAGTCCTTCAAAGGCCAGTTTAGTCCTTTAGCGTGTTAACATGTTATGGGCAGTACTTACAAAAACATTGCTGCCACAAACATGTTTGGCTGCATGTCTTCTGTAAGATGCAACAATAAATAAAAATGATAAAAATTTGGAGAGGGAAAAGTCAAGAAGTTATGTATCACCATACCCAGCAGATTGTAGAGCTCTGACCTGAGCTGAGGTCAGTAGAGTTTTTTCCCCTGACTTGGGTGAGAATCCCAAGCAAGTCCATTGAGAAAAGGGATGTAATATAGAACATGGACATTATGCCCCAGTACAGACCTTGGCTTTGCTCAGGGGGCTGATAAAACATGCTTTACACAAGGGTTGTATCTCATGTACACATTTGCACAAGATCCCAACTGAGGGAGGAAAGGCTGTTAGTGCTCTATGTCTCTCCTTGCTCTATGGGATTTGTAGTTATGGAAGCACGAGGGATTAAAAGAACAGCTTGCCAATTGTTAATGTAATAGCTTCTTTTGACCCTATTTATTTATACTTGAAAAAATAAGAATGTAAACTTCTTCCACAAGACAAATATTTAACTGTTTATTTTTACGATGTGTGTTTTTATGAAAAGTGATCAATCTCCAAGTGAAATACATGATTACTGTTTTTGTTCATGAGGTACAGACACGTCCAGCAAAGGCAGATGCCTTGTGAAGGGAACTTAATTCTTTGAGATGAGTTTATAGGCAGCTCAAAGTAAGGAACTCATTGCTTCTAATTGAGAAGAACAGAGAGATCCTAGCTATATAGAGTCAATTAAATATAAGTTAAATAGATTTATAATAATTTTTAGAGATTGTATGCAAACAGAGACACCTTGTTTATAGACAAACCTGTAAATTTCAGAGAAACGTGCATCTAGTTTCAATTACCAGAGGTTTTTGCTGTTGCTCATGTGGTCTTATGTACTTGAAGTGACACTCAGTTACCTGCTCCTCCATGCTTAGAATTTTAAATAATGGCATAAAAATCTGAAGTGGTTGAGAATAAGAATGAAAAATGTGTGACAGGGCTTTTTTTTAACACATTTCCTCCCCTTGGAGTCTGTGCTGGTCAAAAATGGATGGACTGAATCCAGTGTAGCATGGATCAATGTGTGCAATCTCCAGCTACAGTTTCTAGGAAGCAGCTGTGGAAAGCTGGCATTCTCAACCTATGCTTGCTTCCCCTTGCCTTAGATGTCTGCCGTGCATTTTCCCAGAGCCACTCATCTCTGTTTTAGGAGGAGTTAAGCTGTGCCCATTTCCCTCTGAGTGAAGACAGCCTGACCAGCTTGTTCAGCTCTTTGGTGGGGTGGATCCTACCCTCCCTGACTCACTCCAGCAGTACCAAGCTCCATGCTTGCCTGGGACTGTTGGCTTTGGACATGCCCTTGTCTGAATGTCCCTATGTCCCAGACAGGTGACTTTAGTCCAGCTCACTGTGGAGAAGAGTGAGTTGGGGGGCAGAGCCTGAGGACTCCCCAGGAAGGCTCGGAGGGCTCAGGCAGCCTTGTAGAGCCTGTGCCAAAAAGTCACACTGCCCTTAGGGCCACCAACCCCTGCCCCATCAGAGAGCCTGCGAGGCCTGGCTGCACATCCTTCTGGGGGACTTGGGGTGTGGGAAGGCAGTCCAGCCCACACACAGAGGGCCCTGCTCTGCACTAGCATTGCACTGGAGAAGATCCTTCACAGATGAGAACACCCTGCTGCTCTTGGTCTTGGAAAGGCCTCTTTTACACATCTCTCCCTGGAAGAGTGAAAAACTCTTTCCAGACATATGGCCTGAGTTTCTTTGTCAGCTCCTCTATTTGCATGTAGATACCCTCTACCCTTCCTCTACCCTTCACACTTTTCCCTTATTTTTGCAGGAGCAAAAATAGAAAAAGACAGTTTACTTAATTTTGTAATGGATAGCTGAATTTTCTGGGGGGGATGAGGAATGTAGGAAAGAAAAGATTGTTTTTGTTTCAGGGTAAATTTTTTGGACCTTTTTACATTTTCTGTCTTTTCCCTTTAATTCTTGGCAGAAAAGACTTAAACAAGATGAGGAGAAGAACTCCAGATGAATAAATCTGTGTGAAATTAGTGGATTGTTGATTTTAATTCAATGGAGTCTAATTAATTAGTACATTGGAATTATCTGTTCATGGTGTCCCTGACTTCTGTTTTCCAGACACTCAATTCTGAATACTGAAGGGTAAGACCTTGTCTTGAGGTCCTTGTTTTGAAGCCTCCAGTTTTCTAGATAATATGAAAACTGTGAATCCCAAACATATTATAGTAATTTTCAGTACAATTTCTTTTCCCCAGCAGATGTCCAAATGTTTATAATGCACATATATACTTATGTTGCACATAAGCATCTTCACCTTACAAAGGGGAAGTTATAACAGATAAAAGGAGAGTTGGCTTACATTACTTTAGCAGTTCTGTGAGCAAACCTGACACCAACCACCTCTGTGCCAGCTGACAGGCTCTGCTATACTGGATAAAGTACCTTTAGATGATTCCCTTGAATATAACCGTTTCTTCACTTAGCTTGAAGAAATGTCATCCAACAAAAAAATGTGGGTTCTAGACCTGCCATATAAAACATATCTTAGAACCGTAATGAGGAAAAAAAGGAGGAAGAAGTAAGAATAAGAATGAAGATGAAGAGATAAACTCCAAATATATTCGATAAATGAGGTAAAAATAAAGTCCATGTCTGGCTGTGTGCTGAAACCTGGGGAGTTCTGGCAAGCAAAACCATTAAACAGTCTGTGTCATCTCTTAGCGATAAAAAGAAGATAATGTTCATTTTTATATCCAAACCAAGCTGACAAGACACACTGACAAAACTTGCAGCTAAGTTGCCCTTTAGACATAGCAGCATGAGATCAACCATCAGTGAGATGCTGGCTGCCTCCCTTCTCTGCTGACTCCCTTCTCCAGCTCTTGGGCTCGCCCACAGGCAGCAAGGGAGAGCAGCAGAGATACTGCTCAAAGTGTTAGCACGAAGTCTAGATGGGGGAAATAAAATCCCCTTACTGCAGATGTTGTGAAGGTTCAAGCAGAAGTGTGGAGTCACACAGCGTGAAGATGGAGTGCACAGGTGGTAAATGTTCATGGTGTATAAGCAGTGGAATATGGAGCTGCTTAGTGACATGGAAAGGAAATGCAGGGATCAGGATCATGCAGGATTAAATTCAAGTCTCCTTTAAATTAGCATTATAGAGAAGGGATGCATCTGTGCACAACTGTGCTGGAATTGACCTTTTTAAACAGCCTTGTAAATTCCACATTACTGTCTCTACCCTTTTTAAATACCTATTTTTTCCACTTGTTCTCATTTTAACTATACAACTTTTTATCTTAATTTCCTGATTAATCTTTAAAGGTAAATGAATCCAAAAGCAGCATGTGGTTTAGCACCATCATTGGAGTTGCAACTTTCTTTCAGGCTACATGCAAAGCTACTCATGGACCTCTGAATTAATAACAGAAACAGGTATTTGAAAGCAGAATTAGGGGTAAACAGCTTCTGTCTTGGGGTTATTGATTTTTAACTTCTTGATGAAAAGTTAGATTGAGGATCCTGCTGACAAAAAGTGCCAAGTGAGGAATAAAGTGGAATGAAAGTATTCTGAATTCTCACCCTGCTTCTGTGTCCTTCCCAGCCACTGACACTGGACACAGGCATATAGTAGTCCATCTGTGTAGATGAATTTGAGTCTGATCCAGCATGTCTATTGTATTTTTTATCACAATTTAGCAAGGAAAATGTTTTATTAACTTCAGACACTTAAAAGTATATTGGTCCGAGACACTAAACACCCAAACCTCTATTACCCCAAGCATTCTTCTATATCCAGGGAAGAAAAATGGGTATCCAGGTGCCTTAAAAGGTATGAAGAATTACACCCGAAGGAGGTATTTTCTCCCCAGAAGACGTGAGGGGACTGACCTGGTCTTAGATGGCTAATTTTAGGTACATTAAGTGAGGTAATAGAACTTCCACCCATCCTATTGCCAGGTGTAGAGAAAGGTCTGGAGGACTTGGAGTAAATGTTTGGGTAATAACAGTTTTCGCTCAGATCACAAGAGCTCTTGGCACCCAATAAAAAAATAAAAGTATGTTTGAATCAAAGCCTTCCCCTTCCACCCCTATTCACTTGCCTTTTCATTTTGAATGTTCCTGCCAGGATCTGAATAATCTACAACATGCTGGCTGGCATGGTTCCCTCCAGCTGAAAGACAAATGGGAGAGAGAGGGGAGATTACCTCTTCAGTTTGCCAGTAGGCTTGCTTTTTAGACTAAACCACAGTGTTGTTGCTGCAGCTCTCCTGTAAACTGCTGTGTGTGCAGACAGGGGGGCACAGCTGGTGCACAATATTGGTGCCAGCTCAGACATAGCCAGATATGCCACTCTCCAGTGAGCAGCAGTGGTGAGGATGCACCGTTCCCCTCTGGCCTGCCTGTTCAGCAGGCAGCACACAGCAAACTGGAGTACCCTCTAAGCACATGGTCAGTGGGATTATTCACACTCTTAAAATTAAGCACATGTTTAAGATCTGACAGCCCCACCTTATTCCTATGAGGGTCTGAATGCTGTTCAGGACTGCACAGCTTTTGAACTCTGAAGTGTTCATTGGTCTGGAAACTGATGATGCTTAACTCTACTGTCCAGGACACTTCCTTGGAGTAAATATCTCTGCTTTGCGGTCTCCTCCTGTCTTCAGAGGCCTCAGACAAGATATTCAGTCATCTATACCTTTCAGTGCTCAACTTTGAGCACTCCCATGAATTCACTCTCCTACAACCTGTTGTGATCACTGTCCCAGAGATCAGAGCATTCTAAAAAATCCATATCATAAAACTGGCCATGATAAGGATGCAAATCCTTATCGTAAAACTATGCCAATGAGTTAGCCAGCCTTCTGCTGACACATCCTCCTAAGTTTTAATGAAAAGCCACACATGCGTTTTCACTGGACCAGAAAATCTCCTTCAGCCTTTTATCTTTAAGCCATACAAGCTAATGGAGGAATTAAACTCTTAAACCTGATGTACAGACACATGTTCTGTATAACTACACAGAAGGAAAAGCTATTAACTTCAATAATAGCTGTTGCATTTGGTAAGACTTCTTCTATCCCCCAGAAACATACAGCAATTCAGCATGTCTACCAAGGGTCCTATCAAGTCTGGAGCAACAGCTGTTGACAGTATCCTCAAGGGAAGCCAAGCCAAAAATGTCAGAAGAGACATTGCAATCTTAGGTCAACCCCCATAATTTCCAGGGGGTCTTCTCTGAAAGGAGATTGGATGGGTCAAACTGGTCTTTGCCCAGCAGAACCAGACAGGTTGCCTTCCCAGAGGAGCAGACAAACTTCTCTGCTCAGATCCAGAAATGTTATTTGGCATCAAGTGGGGAAAAAACACACCCTTTAAGGTAACCTTGGAGAGTTTCACATTCTCATAGTTTCATCCATTGTGCGACAGATATTCAAATACAAGCACAAATTATTTAATTTTAATTTTTATTTTTTTTTATAAAGTATAAATTGCACTACCTTGTTTGGTGGTGGAGGATAGTATAACTGTGATCTAAGCTATAGAGGTGCTTAGTTTTCCATCATTTGAAAATCCAATGGTCTAAGCCAGCCCTTCTGAAAGAGACAACAATTCATTCAGTGCAGGTTATGATATTATTCTGTTGGCACTTTAAATTCAGTAGCTAAAATAGTATAAATGTATAAAAGGCCAACAGCTGGTATCTTGCCCCCAAGATCAAGATTTCTGAATATAAATACTAGGAAAATAAGAATATGTATACTAAGGAAAAACACTGACATCTCTCTCCTTGATCAGCATTTCTTAGAGGTGATATAGGAAAAAATACCTTGCTCCACTTAAGAGCAAGATAAAATCTGAGATGTGGAGCCACATGAAATATGCAAAAAAAGATTTCTTTAGGGTAGCTGCTTTCAGAGACTTCTGTACAATTTTGATTGGAGGCATGAAAAGAGAAGAGGATAAATGAAATAACCTACCCATAAATGATCTTTAAATGTAATTTTTTAATATATCAGGTGTTTTAAAATAATAGGATTTATAAACCTTTCTTCTCTAAATATCACAGCCAATGTTTGCCTGAAAAGTCACCTACCCTGCATATTTTTAGTTCAGAAAAAGATTCAATTATAATTGACCCGCATACATATTCCTGCTTTTCTGAATGTGATATGGTGTGCCAGATGATTTTTTTTGACTGAGCAGTGTGAGCAGATGAAGGGCATCCACAGGGATAATCTGACTAGCATGCTCAATCCATCTGGATCACATCAGCTTTTTTCCCCTCACAGAAGGACATAGAAAAAGGCAAAGGAAAAACCTGATGAATTACTCGCTCAGATTAGTTGGCCACATACATAAACTTCAGGTTCATTTCATAAAATATGGCCCCAAGTCTCTTCTAACCTCACCATACTTCATGATTTTCAACTGAACCCACTCAAAAGCCTATTTAGAATCTATGATGCTTAATCAAGCATGTGAGCAAAATTTCCCTAAGGATCCCATCACACAAAATGAATTCTAACAACTTTTAAAGAATACTTATTGACTTAGATCAGCTACTTTAAAGTTATGTTTCACACTCATTAAAATAATCCTCTTGCTTATTCAGGACCTTTTCAGCAATGAGATCATTGATGAGAACAACACATGAAACCTCTGCCCTGTGTGTTTCTGGATGAACATGTGTTACCCTTGTAGAAGGGGAGCAGAATGACTGTCCACTCCATTCCCATCCCCTTGGGTAGGGAGAGCTAAGTAATGGCTGACTGGCACTTGTCCAATCCCTTCCTACAGACCTGAAGTGATGGAAACTCTATGGGCTCCATGGGAAATATGTTCCAAAGCTTCACTGTCCGTTATGCTGCAAAGTTATTCCTAATGTCTTTTCCTAGTTAAGTACTGAACATCTTGGTCAAGAAATGGACTCAATTTGTTCTGAATCATTTGAAGAATCCCCAAAGTAAACTTTCTGGGATAGATTAAGTCATTTTTTTTCTAACAGTGAGGAATGTGTTGCTACATTTTTACAGATATTCAAAAGAGCAAGTAGATACTTGATTAAACAGATGAAACTACAAAACTTCTAAACTGTATTGCGTGCACAAGCTGAACCTCTAAAGGTTTTAGCAGCTTTATCTGCAATTGATATAGAGCCATACTGCCTATTTGAGCTTTTTTGATTAAAACATGCCATCATGAGTAATGTTTCCTTGATGAACAATAGCAATGAAAATTCTTCATTCACCAGAAGCCCCATTTATTCAGGAACAGCTGTACCTGTCCTCCTCTTTTTTACTGGGCTTTGTTGTATCAGAGGACTCCTACAACACAAGATCACTTTTCTCAAGTGTTTCCCAAAGTGCTCTTTCCTTTAGCATACTGGTAGAATTAATTTCTGCTCTTTCTAAATGTTGCTTTACTGTGGGAGCCTGTCATATGACCTGGGCTGGGACACTTAAATATAACTTCCTCCATGAAGACAACTGCAATATTCAGCACGCAACCCGAGGGTTGGGTGCAATCTTCCAGTCCTTATGGTTGTGGAAGTAATCGTGCGTGTTGTCCTATCAACGGGATTGTACATGTGGGAAATACTGTGAGGATCACAATTTAACCCTCAGCTTTGGGATACATGACAAAAGATAGTCTTCTCTCTCCTTGCCACTTTTGCACAAGAAAGAAAAACACTCAGTTTTCTTATTGTACTGGGCAAACTACAATTCCCAGTGCTCTAGAAGCAGGATTTTCTTATGTAGAAACTCCTTGCTGGCAGAATGATTGATGGTCCTGTCCTTCTCCTGCCTATCATGCACAACAGCTGGGACTGATATGTCAGAACCCATCTGTATCTGCTCTTTGTGTACAGAGCTGAAAGGAAAAAGCAAGCTATAGGACTTGGCTCTCTTTAAGCAGCAAAACACAGCTGACCCCTGGTCTCACGAGAGCAAGAGAGCTGATACTCCCCATCACAGGATGCCTCAGGAATGGAGATGCTGCCTAAATTGAAGAGGTCTGGTCCAACATGTTTCCAAGAAGGAAGAATGAAAACTGGTCTGTGTAAATGTTTTCTCAACAGTCAATAAAGCTGTACATTTCTGGCCCACTTTTTACTTGCCGACTAATACTAAGACTTTAACAGCATGGGATCAAAGCTCACCCTTAGGGAGATGGAGTTCTAATAAGCCTGCTGACCTGCCACCTCTGGCCCTTTTGGGGGTGACAGCTGACTCCACAAGCCACTTGCCCCTCTCCTGCTTCCTCCATCTTTTTAACCTCCCTCCCCATGCTCTGGGTGTAACATGTGGGGAGCTCTGCTCCCCAAATTGCTTAGAACGCTCTCTTCATATGGTCACCTCTACCCTAAATATTCTCCTTGCAGAGGTGACAGAGGCAGGTTCATTATTGTACCTCTGCCCTGCCTGTGTCTCCTCAGGACCTTGAGGCTCCACGTGCCACTTCCTACTTATCTGACTGGTTCATACCTCCAAAACTACAGCACCAAGGAGCTCTTGTGCCTCTCCTTTCTCCTTCATGTAACTCTCCATGGCATATACTGCTCCTAGTACACCTGAAAAGTGAGATGTGCCTCAGTGATGGACCAAAACTGACTGCTGCTTTATGAAAAACAAATGCTGGCAAGCATGTGTTTGCACACAGTGCTCTAAATTTTAGTTTTCTGTGTCAACAGAAAGCAACATACAAGATGATAGATATCTTCCCACAGCACCTTTTCCCAGAGCCCTGGATTGTCTGGACATAAATTATTTCTTTTCTGATTGCCCATCTGTGAGCTTATACAGGACTTTGAAACTCAGTGAAGCAATGGTGACCTGCAATGGCACATTCTGCCCACGGGAAGCAATTATTGATTTAAGGCACTCTGTGAATGAGTCGGGACTTTGGCACCTCTTGGTGAAACACCTTTAGGTTTTGAGATTTACTCCTATCCTTTCTAAATACAGATTATGGGGCTCCTCTCTCTAATATGGCACACCAGTTCCCATCAGCATTTTCTAACTGGACTGATGACTCTTTCTCCAGCAATCAGATTGCCCTCTTGTCCAAGGGAGACAGGACAGCTGAAATCTTCATGAAGCTCTGGTACAGAAGTAGACCAAGGTCTTTATCCTAGATTGAAACAAGAAAACCTGTGCTAAGGGAATGCTGCAGGTTGCTCATGAATGGCAAATGATGATGGCTGGGACAATCAGGTGTGCTTCAGCAGCTGCAGCTCCAAGCATGCCTATAGAGAGGAGAGATGGCAGACGTGAGAGCAGAGGTTTGCCAGTCCCCTGATTAGTGCTGGAAGCCACTTCAATCTCCGAGTGGCTCCATGCCAGAGAGAAAAGGGTGTCACAACACTACTTCTCATCACCTACAAATAGCTCTGCCCTTTGCTGCGCTCATCATTTCTCACAAAGAAAGCTGTTTTGTTTTAGTTCGTGTATTGAACAGCAGCTCTTGCTGTGCTGAAGGCTGCTTGTAGCAGTTGATTATTTCCACGTGGTTTTCAACAAGCCTGGGCAGTCTGCAATGCAGCTAACTTTATGCCAGGAAGATAAGGCACTGGAGGGTCCCACTGGGCCAGGCTGGGCTGCACAGGTAAGGTGACCATGTCCAGAAGACAGTGTACAGGGTCAGAGAGCACAAACAAAACAGGGAGTCCGCAAGGCTGTTCATGCCAAACGGCTACTGCTGAGGCTGAACCCTTTCCTACAGGCAAGACCAGCACATCACATTGCAGATGCTCTCACTATCTCTTATTTTACAGATATCAGCTAGTTCTGAACCTATTGAAGATTTCCCAAGTCTGTCTTAGACGAGCTGCCTAACCTCTCTATTTTTCCTCCCCAAGGCTGTCATCAGGGACAACTTTTCTTTATTCTACACAGCCAGTGTAGCAGTATACAGCCAGTGGTCTAGCTACAGACATTTTCTTTTTGGTATCAAGGATCCCAAGTCACATCCCAGAGCAAAAAGGCAGGGCTAGTCAAGTCCCAAAGCTCTGCCTGAAGTTATTAATTTGCGAAGAGATACTCTATCCCTTTTTCCCTTCTATCTCCCCCTTGCCAATAATGGTGTGGAAACTTTTCTGCTTCTCTCCTCTCCTCTCCTCTCCATGCACCTTATAGTGCCAAAACCCAAGTTAAGAACATGCCTCTGTCAATGTACTCTGTAAATATATCTCAAAATAGTCATGTTGGTCAAAACATATTTCAGTACTTTGCTTCAAATTCAGATGATCTCATACGGGGAATTGTAATGAAATGAAGCCATTTATTAAAGACAGAAGATCTGGAAATCAGTTAAACCATAAAACTAAGGAAAACATTTTAATATATATCCATTCAATACATATTTTCTTTCAATTTTTCCAGAATCTCTAGTCCTTTGCTAAGACATCAGTCAAAACACTGGTGATGTTTTCCTGTCCCCATTCAACATAACAGGTCAAATACTAGAAAGTGGTATTTTTTTCCAGATTCTATGTGAAAACTCAAATGGCTAAGTAAAAGATGGCCATACATATAGCCTAACTTCTGATGTTTCATATTCATCTTGACAAATACTAAAAGATGCACATTGCTGTCAATAATAATAATAATAATAATAATAATAATAATAATAATAATATATTTATAAACTGAGACTTAAGTACTCTGCTTGGAACACAGCTTGGTATTCATTTTAAAGGACAACTAAAACTGGTAATATAGAAAACTACGGTGTTAAAACAATTAGTTACCCTACTTCTGTAAAAGAATCATAAAATTTACCAGAGGAAAATCATTGCAATTCAGTCACTTTTAAAGCCTCAGGAATGTTTTTTCACTTCCCGCCCTCATGAATGGGCAAAAATAGGAGGTTAGAATTAAAGTAACCTAAACGTTTTGCAAAGTCAAATGCAGATGCAATATTCACTCTCAGGCATGAAAATTTATTCTTTATCATCTCACATTCAGTCTAAAGAAAGTACTGAAAAATATCTTGCTTGGTGTGGCATCAACAGGGAAGCAGATACTCATGTCATACTTCTACACATAAGAAGAAATCTTACCAGAATTATCAATTTGTGCATCCACACCCCCAGAACTCAGATGTATGCCCAGCTGCATAAATGTAAAAGACCACAGTTCAGAACTGAGGAAAGCTAGAAAACCTAAACACAGGTTGAGGAAATGAATTCCTGGGAACCACTTTGAAGAGAATTGTCTCTCCCTGAGGGCCAGGGAGTGCTGCCTGCTGAGGAGGAAGGGTTTCTATCCCAGAACACCTGGGTTCCACTTAAATGATCTCGGTAATAAATATCATGAAAAACCATAAATTATACCTACTTGAGCTGTGTGCCTTAAGCAATTGACATTTGCAAAACACAATGAAATCCTTGAAATGAAAGAAAGAACATGTGGTGCATGAAATGAATTATGCCACTGCCTGATCTCATTCCAGAAGAAAGCTCTGGCTACCTGGAATTGCAGTGTGTGTGCTGCAAAACACAGATAACATGTGGGACATTTCCTTTCATGATGAACATATTTTTGCTATAATAAAATTCATTTAAAAAGTGTTTTTCTCTGTATCTTTGAAGGAAGACAAAGTAGACATCTTTCTCTCAAAGAGGGGAAGAATAAATCATAAAATTTCAGATATGTCTACAGATCATATGTTGGTTAATGCAAAGTAGCTGTTGTGATTTTACTGAAAATCACCAGTCCTAAAACAGACTGAAGATATTATCTCATGAGCAGTCAAATACAGCTAAGAAAGATTAATGTTTGTAGAAACAAATGACAGAGGTTTCATAGAACTATAGAATATTCTGAGTTGGAAGAAACCCAGAAGAATCATCAAAGTCCAACTCCTGTCTCTCCTTAGGACACCCCAAGAGTCATACCATGTACCTAAGAGCATTGTCCAAATTCTTCTTGAACTTTGTCAAGCTTAGTTCTGTGACCACTGCCCTGGAGAGCCTCTTCAAGTGCCTAAACACCCCCTAGGTGAAGAACTTTCTCCTAATATCTAAACTAAGCCTCCCTGGACACACCTTCAGGCCATTCTTTAAGTCACCACAGAGAAGAGATCACTGTCTGACTCTCTGCTTCCCCTCATGAGGAAGTTGTAACTATGTGAGGTCTCCTCTCAGTCTCCTATTCTCAGGTTGAACAGACCAAGTCACCTCAGCCACTCCTCAAACAGCTTCCTCTCCTGGCCCTTCACCATCCTCATGGCCCTCCTTTGGATGCTTCTAATAGTTTAATGTTGTTATACGTGTGGCACCCAGAACTGCCCCCAGCACTGGAGGTGAGGTCGCCCCAGTGCAGAGCAGAGCAGGACAATCCCCTCCCTTGCCCAGCTGCCCATGCTGTGCCTGATGCCCCCAGGACAGGGTTGGCCCTCCTGGCTGCCAGGGCACTGCTGAACCATGTTCAGCTGGCCAACAGCTTCTCCCAGTTTAGAGTCACTGACAAGGTTATTTAGTATTCCTTCTAGTCCTGTGCCCAAGTTGGTTATGAAGACATAGATTTACCAGTCCTTGAGATGTTTGAGATTTTGCATGGTGCAAGAAGTCTGGAGGCTACAGCTTGTCCCCACATGAATGTAGACACCTAGGTGAGATGCAGGTCTCCCCATTGCCCATGACCTCAGGGAAAGGAGCTGATTTCTCCTTCACAAAGTCCAGCTCCTGCCCTGCATGTGAGAGCTCTACATCCTATGGTCAAGTTCCTTCAACATTAAGAATGGTAACCTGAAAATAATATCTGAATTGTTTTTCCTTTTTGAATAGATGCCTCTAATCCTGCATATTCAGGATGAAAAGTTCTGATTCTCACTCGAACATAGCTGATGCTGTCCTGAGTCTGAACACAGCTTTCAACACCTGCCTGGGGAAACTGAAAGGCCCTTGTTCTAGCCTATGAGAAGTCCTTCCAACAGCTACAAGAGGCTCTGAAAAAATATTGCAAACATACTCTGATTCCCATTGGCCACATAATCTTTTCCATGAAGATTATGGGTTCTTTTTTCTGTGTGTACTTGAGAGAGCTGAAAGCAGGAAAACTCTGGGGCACTTGTATATCATCAATTAAAATGCCTGTGGCGGGCTGGAAACAGAAGCATCACAGTCAGGGTGAGATTAATTGAATATAACATGAATGATGAGGGCATCTAGGGGATTTACATGGGCTGTGCTATTCCTTTTCATAGTTCATTCCACAGTTTCTCAAGAATCTGCCGAAGTGCTGAAAGACCCAGCCACCTGGTCAACACTGCTATCTGACTAGGCAGGAAGTGACACTGCTATGGGACAGACTTATGAGGGAGCCTAAAGCTGTTTTTGTTTCAGACTGGGAAAAAGCCAAAATACTTTCACAGAGCAGAATGAAGTCACATCTCCTGTCTCCTTATTATTTGCCTTTATCTCAGTGCCCCAGGAGCTATTCTGTCAAAAATACATTTGCAAAACATTTTCACTCCCAAGCCAGTATCCGGACATGAAATAAAAACGGCCATTAAAATGTTCAAAGCTGCTCTTCAGTGTAGGTTTATCTGACTGCAGAAGCAGGTTCTCCTTTATAGTTTGAAAGTTTCAAACACTTTTTTCCAGATATTTGATTGAAAAATGCAGAATATTTTTTTGCTGGAAAAGCGCTTACTGCTATCCACATTTGGCCACACTGCAAAAGCACCTGACCCAAGGAAATGCTTTTCAGAACATTTCTGTTCAAAAAATCTCTTTTATTGGGAAACCAAACGGCTTTGCAGAAGCATGTCAACATTGACCAACCTTGTCTTAAGTCCAGGATGGAATTTTTGCTGGAGAAAAGCTGTAATGCCAGAATAGCCTGATAATTATCACATACTCTTCTGCTTCAGCCAGAGCAGTTAGGAACTCAGAACAGACAGGACTCCCTTCTTGAGGTCCTGCTAAGTATATCTGTCACTTGAGTAAACATCTCTGGCTCACTTGAATGTTTTAATTAAAAGTTTCAAACAGACTGGTGTTTTCAGCTTTATTACTACAAAAATAATTAAAAACTGAAACAGAGTTATTTTCCCTGCAGTACACAAGCTGCTGTCTCTAGAGGAGGTCCTGGTTTCCCACCACAGTCAATGGCTGGGACAGTGAAGACCCAGCATGTTCACACTTGCTCACAAAAGCCTTTTGAAGCAGAAAGCTGCAGCTTGAGACAACAAGACCCTTGCCCTTTCCTTAGCAAACACACACACACTCCATTGCTGCTGCTGGAGGCGTGTTTCCTGTCCCAGCATGACTGTGTCATCTCCGTTTATCTCGTGTGACTTGATCAAGTTATTCTTTGATAGCTCGTAGGGAAAATAGGGCCTCATTCTCTGTCAGGCTGTTGACAGCAAAACAAGATCTGTTTCCTTTGGGCTTGTGGTATTTTGGTTGGGTTCCTCTTAACTTTCACATATCAATCAAAGAAACAGCCTCAAACATGATTCTCCAGCAGTTCAGTGCAATAAACTAAACATCTGTGGGTAGAGATGGCCTCATGCTGAGGTTGAAATTGGCCTTATGGGTCTGGGAAGAATCCTTTATCTTGTTTTCCTCCCATCAAAACAATAAAAAGAAACTTTTGAGGGCAGTTATGGTCAAACTTTTGAATTTTGCAAGGGGTTTTTTTTAATGGTTTTGAAAGGTTATCTGCCATTTGGCTTTAGATCAGCAAAATTGTTTTGAAAACAAGGGTACTCACTTGTCAGTTAAATCGTGCTAAAATGCTATGCCCTGGACTTCTGAGGGAGTTCTAGCATCTCAGTGCACAAAGGCATCCTGATTTATTCATGACACCTCATCCATGTCCAGGTCTGTGACCACCTGTCAGTGCAAGGTAACTGTATGGCAGATCAACAGGCCTTTCTGCACAGGCTGAGCCGTGGTACTTACCCTGTGCATATCAGCAGGAATTGCAAGGTGATAACATTCATCCTAAACATTTTTCTCCTGGAACCATATAAAGATACATCACTCTGGCTGCCATGCTCCAAGAGCACCTGCAGGACTGTGAGCATGACACAACAGGCAAGTACATTAGTCCGGTGCATATAATTTTTCAGTGGATTGGCTGTTCATAAGGGGCTCATATGATTTAATTTTCCTAGCAACTGTATTCACTAAAGAGTGAAATTGATAACCTGCTTATTGTGTTTCTGCTGTCATAGTTACTAGCACTGGTTTTATTGCTATTATTGCAATTATTTTTTATTTATCCAAGTACTGCCAAGGAAGAAAGCTGCCCTGTTCCAGTCATTTTTCCCACAGAGGTTACTGTCCAAGTAGATAATGCAGAAGAACTGAGTTAAATGCACAGGAGAATTCAATGGTGACAGTAAGACAGGAATTGTATCATGTGATGGCTGTCAGGTGTCAGGAGGAAAAGCAGTGAGCTACCTGCAAGGGGTTGAGCTGAAGGAGAGAGGTGGTGGGAGAGGGAGATTTGCACTGGTAGGATTTTATTCATACAGTCTCTCTTTCCAAGGTGATGAATGCCAATTTTGATGGAAGAAAATATAGACATTTCTCTTCCAATCCAAACAAAACCCATTGAACTGAAATTTGTCCAAAGATGGTGTCAGAGCAGATAAAAGTAAACTCCTTGTATGAACAAAGAGCATGACTGAAAATGAAACCAGTTCATTTCTTATCATTGTATGACAGCCATTCCTCAGCAATCAGGCACTGCTGAAGCACCGTGTTAGAGAAATTACTGAGTATGGGGAAACACCCTCTGCTTGAGTTACTTGTTGGTTCTTTAGTTCTGGTTCATTATCACTGTTCCTTTATAAAGAAGTGGTGTTCCAAAAATACATCTGTGTAGCAAACCTCACCATTTCCTCATGGCTTGGCTTCACAGCAGTAAGCTCTGCACATTCACCCACCCTGCTCTGACACTGTTGGGACAAGCTCAGTGACAACTACTGGAGTACTGGGCCCTTGGTTAGTAGACAAATTACTTTTTTCAGAGAAAGAGAGAGGAATTTGATCTCATGGGAGGGGTTTATTCAGTGCCAACAGAGAGTGATCCTATCTTATCTGTCAAGGTCCAAAGTATCAAATCAGGCCCAATTCAAATGATTATCAGGACAAGCTTAAGACATGTTCACTGCCTTTGTACCAAGTGCCACTTTATGCAGTGGATATCCCACAGTAAGTAAAAATCTGCTTAGTTTTGTTGCCAGAATAGCTGTCTGCAAAACCCACCTGTGAGAGGTGGAGAGCAGCCAGTCATATCTCTGACTTTCTCTGCCTTCCATGACTCTGTGCTTGACTTCTGCAAACTCAAAAACAAGCACAGGCTGTTGGTTCAGAGGCTTGCCAAGTGACAGGCAGCATACCCACCCAGCATCAGCAGCAGAACATGGGATGGATCCTACCACAGACATCAAGAGAAGACTCTCAAGGATTTCGGTTAGAAACTCCCCAGAAGTTGCTTTCTTTCTATATTTCTATAAAGATTGTTTCTATTTCTATATAGATTCTTTCTATAAAGAATTCTTTCTATAAAGTGGTTTGGTTTTTTTTATTCTTTCTATATTCTTTCTATAAAGAATTTATAAATTCTTTCTATAAAGTTGCTTGCTGCATGATGGAGCCCACACAGAGAGGGAATGACTGTATAGACAATTAACTTTTTCAGCACTTCAAGTGCCTAAAGCAGTGCCCAGAAATACAAAACTAAAGGACATGAGAGAAAGAGAAATCAACTTACATGTCTGCAATTCCCCTTGGGCAGAGCCCTTATTTATCTAGGAGAAGAGTTGCCTTTGCTTAGTTTCCCATATGACAATTCTCTGCTCAGTCTTATCTTGGAGTGACTCATAATATGGGTCAATAGGTGAAGAGAAACTTTATGGTAACCTCTTCATAACCCTCTTGTAAAGTCTGTTTTCTTTGGCTCTCCCTTTGTATTGGTAATCAGTGGGCAATTTCCCTTCATCTCTCTGTTTTCCACCCTTCTTTTTTTTTTTTTTAATTGAAAACTTGGTAAAGTTAAGGATCCTTTTGTACCAAAAATGCCCCCCCTCCCTTCCTGCCTCGCTTGTCATGTGCATTCCTCCATTTCCCCTCAGGCCATATCCTTAGCTACTGAAGACGGCAAAACTCCATTGCCTCTGTAGTAAGTCCATCAGTGCTCCAGGAAAGTTGCTATCCTGCCCAGGGAAGAAGCCCTGGGGGCTCCTACCTTGCCTGCATTGGGTGCTTTTTAACTTCCTCCAAAGACAAAATCACTCCTGCTTGAGATAATGTATTCTGATACCCTGAAATATTTCTCAGCCTGGGTTTGGGCTGGAGAGGTTTGCAGTCAACAGTAGATCTTCTCAAGAAATGTTCTTGGGAAAGATGATAAGAGCTTCCCAGCAATGTCTTTGCCTCCATTTTCTCTTTAAGCAAAAGTAAGGTTTCCTCCAAGCCTTTCAGCCACCAAATACAGGTCTCAGAAAGAAGGTGCTCATCCACTCCACTCTGCACATCCTTGTAGCTAGACAGAAATGACCAAGTTAACAGTTGTGACTCTGGATCACTGCTGCTGACAGAAGAAGAGCAACTACCCAGCAAGTGTGACAGCCCCAGCTCCGAGTCATGAGACTGTAGGCAAGCCAACACTCTTCTGAACCTCCCTCAGTGTGCATCTGATTCTAAATGTGTGCTTAAAGACCATTAAACCTAATGGAACTGAGCATGTGGATATCATTAAACTTATGCTTCAGTGCTTCACTGACAAATTTAAGAAGGCATATAAATAGATTTTTTTTTGACAGAGGCTTGTGAACACCAGCCTAGAAGGACATTTTCATTTAATTTTCAAGTGCTGAGAGTTGTTCTTAGTCATACAGAAGTACAGCAGTGTCTGCTGCAATGGACACATACCAAAGGGAGAGAGATGGGCAGAGAAAGCTCCTTTCTGAGCTTTTTTCATGGATCCATGGCCAAGCATGTGCAGATGCCTGGGAGATGAGTCTGGAAAATGCAAGCAAAACAAACGTGCAGAGTGAAATGGAAACAGTCCTTGCTTTTACAGTTACATAGAGCAGTAGCACCTCAGTGCTACATTTCCATTCCCATCTGCTAGCATTCATTTTCATTCCTGCTGTAGTATACTACGGAAAATACGGGGTCAGAGAGTCCTTGGTTTTTTCTTAACTCTTCTGTTTCTCTTTTTCTCCCTTAGAGGAGATTTTTCTGTTCCTACAGTAAAGCCAAAATATAAAAATAAAAATAAATAATAAAATAAAATAAAATAAAATAAAATAAAATAAATAATAATAAATTGAAAAAAAATAAAAATGAATAGAATTTTTTTTGTACAGACCTAATGTCTGAGTCACAATCAGGAAGAGGGCAATGTACCTTGTTCCAAATGGCATCAGTGTTGCGCCTTTCCAGACAGTTTTGGTTTGGTTTTTTTTCATAGACATGTATAGGAAAAGTAGGATGTCAGTTAAAATTAAACTTCTAACAACCATGTTGCCTCTTAAAAAGGTATCTGAGTGCCAAACCCTTTGCTGCTCCTTTGAAAGATGATCTGATCAAATGGCTAGAGAAGAAGTTTATGCAAAAACTTATGAAAAAAGATTCAAGTAAGTAAATTAGGGAAACCCTTGGCATCAACAAATGGAATTAACAATGGTGACACATGATCTAAAGTGGTTGGTTTGACTGTGCAGTGCCCTGCTATAAAAGGCTAAGAGCAAAAAAAAAAAGCATTAGATTGTAAATCTCCCACAGGCCTCCTGGCTTTCTGTCAGGCAGCAGCTCCCACAGAAGTTACTTTGTTTTTAAAATAAATAAATTGTTTTCTTATGGATAATGGCAGAGAAGCAGTTTAAAAACTAGGTAAGATAGATGTAAAGCTCAGTATTTTCTTTCACTCAAGTAGGATTCAGGAACTGTGCATATTATTAAAAAACTAAAGAAAGCAGGCTTTTTAAAACAACCCAGGCAATGCCTTTATTCCTAATGGCCTGGCTATTTTGAGCTGCACGTGCCTACACTGCAGTCCATAAGGAAAAATGCAGGTGTTATTGCCCAGAAAGTATAAAAGCACCTATCTCAAAACGTCCCTTTCTGAGACTTGTTCCCTCCTGACACATTGTGTTTCCCTGGCGTGCTGCACATTAGGAGAAAACAGAGGCGGAAATAAATAGCAATAAAACATTTCCCAATTAACAAGGGATTACATCTTTGGCAGCATGCAGCAAAAATGAAGTATTTTTGAACAAGGTAGCAAGCATGCTGGAGAGACAATCCTTTTTAATGAGTCGGGATGCTGAGCCATGCCTCCATTGTGGTGGCATCTGTCAGCCACAGGAGCACAGTCCTGCCCTTTCCATCCCTGCAGCAGCTCTTACAGGACTGATACACCTGAAATAGTGAACATCCACCATTTGGTTTACAGCAGAGTAGTGGGAAGACTGAAAGACATCAAATTCAAGGTTTGACCCACCAAGCCCTGCCAGGTGACCCGTGCCACTGGATACATCACCCAGGAGCTGCAAAGAGACCATTGGGAATCCCACATTTGTCTTGCCAGTGCAGAATAACAGTTAAGAACAGCAGGAACTAAACTGTATCTTACAGTTTAGTTAGGTGTCTTGCACCTAAAATACTTTCATGGCACCATATATGAGGTTATAAAAATGATCATCTGGATGCCTACACATTTCCCAAACCACCACATACATTCCAAAATGCTGTATAAACATACTTTGTACAGCACTCGTGGGTGACAGGAAAATTCTTCTCATAACAACTGGCCTGTGGTTTCCTGAGTAGCAAATGTATGCCAGAGAGAGGCAGCGAAAAAAGATGTGTTAGAAAAGCCTAAGTGCAAATTGAGAGAAGCAGGAAGAAATTAAAAAGGCTATATTAGCCACTTCAGTCACTCCCCTGACAGGACTACAGTTGCGACAAAAGTGAAATTTAACCCAAGAAATATCACTGACAGACAATGTTTAGCAAAAGCAGAAATTTATTTGACAGCTGCAGAATGGTTCCTTGGACAAAAAATCATGACTGTACATTTCTGTAAGCCAGACTTGGGTCCCCCATTTTTTCTCCTCCTCACACCCATCCCAACACTGAGCTTTCACTTTGAATTGTAAGTTGGGGTGAAACGCCCAGTTATGTTGGATTTAGTCCAAGAGCTCCAAGAACACCCGTGCTGAAAGGTCTGTAACCTCAGCAAGCTACTAAACAAGGTCTGTCTCTATTTTTCTGAAGCAAAAGAGGGTTTTTATTGGATGTTGATAATGGCTTCAGTAAGAATACCAGAGCAAACTTTCTTGTAAAACTTAACCTCAGAAAATCTAAAAACCTCTTTGCTTTGGCTGCCCTAAGCAAAGCTGTTTCCAGATGATTTAAATAACTTGAGTTGCTTTATATTTTTTCCAAAACAGGTGAGGGTTTTCATCCTTTTAAAAATGTAGTTTTCTATATAGTGGGGACAATGTTCTCAGTTCTGCAAGCACTTGTTACTTGGTGCTTTACTATCAAGTCCAGTCCCAGAAAAGTCCATGAAACTGTTCATAATCTTAAATATTTACAGCACTTACTTCTCGGATTTTCTGAGAGGTTCCTAAATATGTCTCTGTGGGTCACAACTGGTCTAAGGTAACATAGTTATTCTAGACACAGAGGTGGGATTGGTTCCAAAATCTGGCATCATTGTTCAAAGAACAATATAAATTTCCCGTGTCAGAAGTGCTCCAACGTGAATAAAAAATATAAAAACTGTATACCTTTGTTGTTGTTGTTTTCTTGGTCAGCAAAACAGAAGAATCAGAACTACACTGTGTTTATTCATGGAGCTTCTCATGCACGTGGATTGGGAACACACTTTCCTGCAACCTCATACTCTGCATAGTCCTGTTTTCCCTTTTGTAGTTATACACCTTGCTACTTGTGCACACACAGGAAAAATGTGGGTGCCCCAAGTGAAAACCACAGTGTCCAGTTCCCAGGGATCCCAAGAAACCATTGTGAGCCATAGGGTGAACAACAGTGCCCTCTCCCATAGGTCTCCTGAGGCTGCATTTGTGCTCTGTTCCTGCCTTGCCTGCTGCCTCCAGGGCAGTGTGACCACTTTACACGTGTGACCAAGGAGCAGACAGGCACCATTGACCCAAATAAAAGCTGCAACCATGAGGAACTTCTTGGTCTGAGGGCTCAGCCCTTCCCTTTCTTGTAGTAGAGAGCCAGCTCCATGGCCCTCATCCCCAGGACACTGCGGGGCTGGGGTAGCCTCACTCCTTTCAAAGTAGGGAATGATGCTCCAGCCCTCCTGGAGCTCCAGGATCTGAAGCCCTGGGCAAACCCCCTGCTTCTTGGGGAGCTGGGCGTGTGTGCTTGGCTTGGGGTACTGCCACCTGCCTCTGGACTGCCCCTGGACTGCTACATGACATCCTTTCTGCTGTGCTACCAGAGGAAACGGTGTCACTTCCAAGAGGATGAGGACAGGGAACGTAAGTCACAGTGCACCTCCCACACATCATGGTACACTTTCATGTGCAGCAATTTACAAAACCTGCAGAGCAGAAGAGCTCACACTACATGAAACACAAAAAGCTAAGAGACCTAATAGTTTTCAACTTGAATTTTTATGGTTGTGGTCTCTTCTAAGTTGTGGATACACAACTTTGATGCTTGGATCACTACCAAGGTAAGAACTTGATAAACAGGTGACCAAATAACAACCACAGCAAAGGGAGAGTGGTTGCTAAAGATTTAGTAAAATTAAGACACAGTCCTGGCTTGTTTTTCATACTGAGTCCAACTACTTGCAGTTTCACATGCATAAAAAGTAGGAAGCAATTTATTATAGAGATCAGCTTTTAAGTCATGCACTTATTTTTAATAACAACTCTAGTGTCAAGCTGCAGGTGATTACTCCAGCTTTGGCTCACACTCACACCCTGGATTTGGATAATGTCTAGAAGTCATACCACAATTTCGTAAAATTTACACAGATGCTAGAAATGCAAAACCTCCAGCTTCATCACTTTCCATCCCAGGGAGTGGCCGATGACTAACAGGGGAGCAATCCACCACCCAGGCCTGCTTGGGAAATTAGGTGTTAGGGTAGGAGCCATCACACCTCACTGCCCTGCTTTCAGAGGTATTTTCTCAGCCACTGCAAAAAGGTTTGTGTGTTGCCCTGAAGGCACCACTGCCGTTTCAGAACTGAAGGGGGGGAGATTCCCCTGAGGGAAGCTGTTTGTACAGCACAAAAGGGTTGGGAAGGCCAACCAGGCACTGGCCAGAGAGGTCAAGCAAGGACAAGGCTATGTGGTGGGAGGTGCAGAGAAGAGGAGAAAAGCCATATCTCCGTGTTAAAGCTGGTGAGCAGGAAAGCTCCCTCACTGCCCTTCCTACTGCTCCCTACACGGAGAATGGAATGAGGGCTTATGAACACTTATGTTAGTGGTGATCCTCAGACAGGATGCTGATTCAGAAGATTAATACCCAAAATACTGGACTGTAATGACAAGGATCTGGCATCACTGTAAGATTTTTGGAATACGAACCTATCAATAGTGTTGGTGTCAAGGAAAACGTGGCTGTTAGCAGAATTGAAGCTTGCTGGGTTTTAACCTTCATTGTCTTGTCCCATTTGAGAATAAAGTCTCATGGAACCATAGCAAATGCTTCCAGGTGCCACTCAAGCAAGGTTGAATACCTCAGAGATGCAACCCTGATGGGCTGCAGTATGCTTTTGGAATCTGTGATGGGACCAGGTGTATTAGAGCATGGAAGGAGGTAAAGAAAAGAAAGGATGTTGCCCACGCAGAAAAATAAGGGGGCATGTTTTTCCACAGGCTGGCACCGCATCACACATCAAAGTTAAAGGGGTACCACCAGAATGGATGGAACTATTTATGCCTTTCAGGCACTGTTGAGAGAGATGAAACTGGTTGCAGAAAACCAATCTACTGTCTTCTGTCTCTTCACACAAGTTTCTGTGGTTAGGACCAAGAATTTGAAGATCTCTGTTCTGTTCACATCCATGTTCTAGAGTCTCCTCTGCAGCCTCTCTCACAGAATAAAAGTTCACAAGGATAAAGGAAACAATCACTGACAGATAGGACATCTGATATCTGGTCTTGTGATGAAAAAAATTAATTATTCTCCTTCTTATATAATTTATGTTTTATGTTCCAGGCAGGTATTTGGTGACAACACAGTTTTAGTGAGTTATTCCTTTTTGTGAAACAGAACAACAGAAAAAAACGCCCTGCTCAGTTGCTTAAAGCAGATGATGCGCAACAGTGAGCATTGGAAACAGGAACATTTATTACTCTAAAAGGTAATATCAAATCAAACCACTGGTTTTATTCTGTGCCTAAAGTGAATGATAACAAAAACAAATAATTGCCTTTATTTATACTAAAAATCAGCTCCACTGAAACCACCTCAAGTTCAGATTCCCTTAACTGCATTGCTTTAAAGACTGTGAGGGGAACATAAAACTAACATCCAAACCATCTGCTCATCAGCATTTCATCTCTTTTGCTCTAATCTCCTCACACACAGGAAAATTATCCAGCTGTCTCTCTGAATACATGGACGTATGGGATCTCAAACATGCAAGGATTTGTGATATTCTTTCTGCTGCCAAAAAATATTGTTGTGCACATTACCTGGTTAAACCTTATCCTTCTATGAAACAGAGAAACTACCTGAGCTGGGAGATTGAGATCAGGGGATTTATACTAATAAATGCTGATCCAGCTTCATGTCAAGAATTTGATTTCAACACATGCAATAAAGCATTTTTAGGTGACACTAAGATACTGGTCTGTCAGCCAAAGTTAACAAAAACAAAGACTGCAGAAATAAAAAATTCTTTTACTGGAAAAAAAAAAATAAAATTTAACATAGATATGACTGCTACATAGCCAGTAAAATGCAGCCAAACCTGTCTATGGTTTGTCCAGGATCCTGTCCTGCCTACTTTAAAATAGCAAAAGACTTGCCTTGAAGTGATTTGTTAAGTTCTGAAATTAATTACATTGCAAAAGCCTTTCCAATAGTGCCGAGTAAGCCATGGGTTCCAGAACCTGAACTCTACAGCTATAGCTAGAGCGAAGGGGTAAAGTTTCTTGCTTTTTAAGGGCTCATCTAGCATGCCTAGTGGTAACCAAGGGTTAAACAGCAGACACTCAAGCTTCCAGTTCTGAAGCCAAAAGTTACTTCACATTCTCAGGAGTAAACAATTTGCCAGATGCATATGAGAATAGATCCATGTGTAAAAACACAGCACAGAAACATTCTTAATTAATGAAGGGTTGCACAGTCAAAGCACCCATACTGCCCAAGGTTCCTGCAGGACCTACCAAATATCCAGCTCGCCCAGCCCAGCCAGTAAGTCAGCTACCTGCAGGCAGTATAAATGCAGATATTTTAATGAGAGAGGTCCTTGCCCTTTGGGCAAGGCTTTTGGTTTCTGAAAGAACCAGTGACATGGGGTGGGGTTGTGCCCCACTCTGTATTCATGGCACAGTGCTGCCAGAGGGTCAGGCACAGGGAAGAACCATGCTGGAGCCATGGGACAGGGGATGAGTCAGACATGGAGGTGCAGAAGCAGGTCCTTAGCTCAGCTCAGAGGTGGGCTCTGGCATCTCTGTTCCTGCTCTACTGCTGGCCATGAGCCTTCCCACAGTGATAGCTGGGGTCCTCTCAGGCCTCACCACCCCACTCCAGGTGGCTGTCAGTGGCTGTCTCCAGAGGAAGGGGAGGTTGGTCTGCATGTGTGGAAAGCAGTGAGGAAGCAATGTCAAACTCCCAGGTGATGGAGCAACCTACTTCCACCATGGCACTTGTGCCCCAGGGAAACATTGAATTGTTGGTCAGGTGCCTTTCTCCTCCACCCATGACCCCCTTACTTGCCCACAGGACACCTGTGGCTTTGACAAGGGAGCAATGAGAACTTCTGTATTTTCCTTTCCCCTTAGGCTTCATTTCTATTTGATTTTTTGCCTTTGATTTCCAGTCTTTGGTTCTTGTTATTCGACAGGATTAAATTACTCTTCACAGCCCTGGATTTTCTCCCTGAGGAGGAGTTCACAGGCTAGAAGCAAGCTGTTTTCAAATTGTTTTCCTTGTTGTTAAGTTGTGATAAATTTACTGAACCCAAAGACACTCACTGTAAGGGATTCTCTTCTGTACTTAACTGTGTTGTGTACCCCTTTCCTCCAGGTATCTCAGAACCTCAAAAATTTTTATGCCATCTTCCAAGATGAGTCTGTTTGTCCAGTGTCCTAAGACAAACTCACCCCCTCCTCAGTTGTCATGCAAACATGTTTGGGCAAATGAAGGACACAGACAAAACTTTTGATTTCTCTTTACAGACCTGATTGATTTAATGCCAACCACAGAAACAATAAATGATTGTAAATGATTTACACCTGGTCAGGTGTAAAAGAAGGAGATTTGGTTTAGATTAGCAGTAATCTGTTTTGCCATAGTGGAAACTCTTCACAGTCTGCTGGGGCAGCTGGTCCTCTGTAGTCCTGCAGTCCTCCTGCAGAAGTTGCATTTCCAGGCCCCCACTCTGCCTCAGCTAAGCCAGTCCTGAGTTACCCCTTCAACAGAATTTAACTCCTTTCAGCTGCACCAAAATCTGATGCTCATCACCCCACCACAAGTGCCACATGCCTATGGAATCTGGGCAGGTGGGAATCCCCTCCAGGCACAAGTTGCAGCAGCAGTACCCTGGTTGCTGCACTTTTTGCTCTGTGTCATTTCTTTCAGCGAGCTCCTGAACTAATTCTGACCTGAAGTGCCAGGATGCTTTTTTTCCATGCTGGGCGTTCCCTGAATGTCATCATAAGATGACATTTGTGGGATCACAGTTGTAGCTGCACCAGCATCATTGCTACAGCTTTGCAATAATTGCAGACTGACAATCTCAGGGCCTGGAAGGCCCCTCTGGAGACACTCAGACTTTGCTGGTGTCTGGGCTTGTTCCCCAGGGCAGGACTTCACATTTCCCTTTGCTGAACTAATGAGGGACCTCTCAGCCCATTCCCCAGCCTATGGAGAGCCCTCTGGTACCAAACACCAACCTACTGAAGTAACTTGCTTTAGTGAACCCTGCAGATTAACTGGTCCTAACACTGAGCTAAGGCAATGGCCATCAGGGGAACAAAGGCAACACCCATCCACAACACCTTTTAAGTCTGGGTTTCCTAATGTCTTTTAGCTCCCTCTTAGCCCATAGAATACACTACACACAATTTTTTTTCCTGCATCTTCTTCCCACTGCATATGTCTGGTAGACAGGGTCAGTGCAGCAACCTGGAGAAAATAACTGCAATAGCAGAAAATGAAGCACAAACCGAAACTACAGAGCTCTGATCCAGTTTTGGGGAAGGATTTTGGGAGAGGCAGAAAAGGAGAGTGGGATGTGTGGACATTCTGTAGTGCTTGCTGGTTATGACCCAGTAAATGACAAGTGGTGGCAGAGCTGCATGTGCCTAACTGTGCCCCTAACAGCCTGCTGCTGAAAAGATTAAAATGCCGTGAAAGTGTTTATGGCAGAGGCCAGCCCTGAACACAGGCAAATCTAACAGCACCAGGCAAGTCCAAACATGACTTCTCAGACTCAGTGTTCAAAATCAGTCTTTTGGGACCATCTGGCTCCTCACACATCTTCATTACTCTTGGAGTCTGTGACTTTTTTCCTGTTTCTTTTAAAATAAATCCAGCTAGACAGTTCCCAGGGGTGAAGGGCAGGAGTCAAAATGCTGAGCAAATGTAAATGCCTGCCAAGGTGTGTGCTGATCTGGCAGGACCCTGGTCCAGGATTCTCTTCTTCTGCTTCAGCAGAACTCATTCCATCTAACATTTAGGATTATGCAGTTATGCCCACTTGCATATGCTACAATGGCCCCCCAAAGCTGCAGTAAGGCTTGTGACTTCTCTGGGAGAAGATCTCGATCCAGAAAATTTAAATAAAGAGAGGTTCATGTTTGACTCTTCAGTGGCAAATTTCCCCAGCAGATTAAGCATGCAACAGCATGAAGAATTGTCAGTGTACTCTGAGCTCATGTCATTGGTAGCCAACCACATGATTTATTAATATAATATCATGAAATCAATGGAATAATGGGAAACCCTTTTGGTTTTGACAGCACAAACCCCAGCTGATTTCATTGTGTGCTGGCAAGCAGAGCTATTAGCTATTAAAACAAAATGGACCCAAACAAAATAGAAAATATCTACAGAATGGAAAAGTAGTTTTCTAATAATCTGTCCTAACATTCAGGGTGGGTGAAATTGGAGGTTTAAAAATCCTCTTTTTACTTGAAGTTTCTGATGCCTTCTTCTCTCTTTTCACATACACACACACACACACACACACACACACACACACACACACACACACACACACACACACTCTGATAGATAAAAATCTATCAGAGATGCTTGATGCCATTTTTCTTAGGTGAGACAGAATGGTGATCCTATATGTCAATCTCTTTTCTTCACTTAAATTGATTTCATTCTCACCAAAGTGTTTAGAGGAACAATTTTGGTGGTAGTGGTAGGAACATTACTGTAAGAAAAACTTCAGTCCTTGAAAAACCATCCTGAATACTTTACTTTCTGAAACAGAAGCAGCAAGTCATGTGAAGGACATGCCTGTGGGAGCCAGCAGTCTATGGATATCAAGTTCGGAGAAGGCCCTGCTGAAGAGAAGGAATAATTGTATCACTTGAAGGAAAGGTGGTGCTCCCTTCATTCCCTGCTAGCTGCAAGGAAGCAGAATGCCTCCCCAGCATCTTCTCTGTTGCGGATGACGCTGCATGCTGTACTGCTCTCCAAACCCAGGATGACATAGACTTCCCAAGGCTCTTCTGTGGCAACTGGAAAGAAAATAGCAAAGCTCTTTTTTCCCCAATCATGGGGAAAAAAGACAGAAAAATCAGAGCGCTTGTCAGCATTCTTCTGCTTGCAGATCCTTCAAGAAATTTAAAAAGAAATCTTCTAGCGCTGCCAAGGAAACAGTCCAAGAAGAAATGTGGGCTGCTTTTAAGACCTTCACAAAATTTATGTCAGCCACCTTTGCATCAGGGTAGAGGACCCAAGCCTTTCAGCTTGGCTATTTATCCCAGATTTCTTCATCCCTTATGATTTCAACCTTCAAAGCCATCCCTGAGTTCAGTTTACACCAGCACAGGCATGCTTTGAGCTAAACCATCCCCAAGAGTCCAGCAAGAGTAAGTATCATCTGCAAATCAGATACGGTTAACTAGATTTGTGGCACCTGTTCTCCCACAGCTGCCTCAACAAGGATATTTCATTTCAGGCAGGAACCTGGTGCAATGAGACCTTTGGTCAAAGGGAAGGACAATGCCTATGTTGCAGAAGTGTAATTTGGTAACAACTTTATTTTACCAGCACCAGCATCCTCTCTGAAGGAACAAGGACAGGTTCTCTTCTGCAATGACAGAAATCATCCTGTGTTGGCTGAATTGTGAGAGCTGATGCTCAGGAGACAGATGAAGTTACTCGACAAAGTGGTTGGCAGTTGATAGTAGAGGGCAGTGGGAGAGCAGGACATGCTGCTCTAGGGATTCACGTGGAAGCTGCACAATGCACCTTGCATGTGGGATGACTGAAGAGCATCTGGTTAAAATCAGAGTCCCAGCTGGCTTGCCCAAGTGACTGTTTGAAATAAATAAGTGCTGTATATCCCCTCATAGTGATTGCCTCACAAGATGTTGTTGAAGGGAGAATGTAAGCATGTTGCGTATGATTTTATTTTTCTGAGGGTTAGCTGAGTGCTCTGGCACCAGCAGCCCAAAATACATTTGGTGTGCGTGCTTAACTTACAGTGTGGCTGTTCCAGGGCTGTGTATGTTGCTAAATAACTTTCTCATTGTTTCACTGGTTACATTGCCCTCAGTATTTGGCTTGGAGTTTGTTTTATGTCCCAGTCCCTTTAAAGCCTGTCTGGTGGAAAATACACAACAACCCGTTCCTGAATCAAATTTAAAAGAGTCTTTTTGTCCATACTTCTGTGAATCTCCCACTTCCCTGGCAATTCTACATGTCCAGTCTTACCTATAGAAAAAACTTACTCTTATGACTTCAAAAAGAAAAGTTTAAGGAAGGACTGTAAAATGTTATAATTTTATTTATAGAAAAATGTATATAAAATATAATTTTATTTATATAGGTCCTGTCTACAGGATCATGTTAAACACAGGAGAGTGCTGTCTGGACAATACATAAAGGGTGAGCCTGTGGGAAGGATCTATAGGCAACTGAGATGATGGACCAAGTTTTCTTGGAGCCTTATAAGTTGCAAGGTTGAGATCTGGATGTGTTTGGATTGCTGACTTTCTCCATTCTCAAAGAGGTTGCTGATCAGCTTCTCCAGATGCCAGGCCTTTCTTAGGGAGGAAGAACTCCATGTGGGAGACTGTTGCTGTGCTCCTCTCTGTTAGAATTGAAGCAATCTGCTCAGTGAGAGACTGAGGGCTGCTGACTGGTTGCTGAAAAATCTCCAAGTACCTTCGAACTTTTAGTAGACCTCAGAGCAGGCAATAACTTTAAAAAATCTCATACTGTGATTCTGCACCCATTGCAAGGTGTCCTTCACCCTGTTTAGAGCCAGAATGACATTATCTGACATAAACCCAAGGGTCTGATTTAAATGTAGAACACACAAAGTGAAACACTTTCTGTCCATTATTCTTACAGGTGTTCCCTGTAGGGTTAGGCAGTAACAGCTTGACTTCCCTAAAGGACGCAGAAAAATGGCAGTGCCCAGAGTTTCTTGTGTTGCACCAGGTGTAGCATGCCCACTCTGACCCTTCTACACACCTCTCTTTCCCCAAGATAAATTTTAGTCAGTCCATACAATGCAGCATTCACACAGTTTGACAGTATGAAATTCACCCCTGTCTAATGTGTTTCTGCTGTGCCTGGCACTGACCAAATGCCCAGGGATGATGGTCATGGACACTTTACCATGGAGTCTGCCAGCCAAGTGTGAGCACTCCCTACAAACTTGGCAAGGAAGGGACTTGTGGAGGAACTTGTTTTGGCATGGTTGGCACTTTGTTCAAAAGAAGACTTGCCATAATTACAAAACTTCACTGACACGGGCTTGTTGGTGGTGTATGTGAAAGGAAGGGGCAAAGAGAGGTGAGGATGGGAGCACGAAAGCAAACTGCAGTCGCTGAGGCACAGCTGGAATACTGCTGCTTGGCAAACCATGGGTTAGAGCTACCTGTGGTGAAGAGTTTAGATTGCCCTCCAGTGGCCAAATGGGATTTCAGATCCCAGCATGGGTCAAAGGTAATGTCAAGAGAAAAGAAATTGGGAGAAAGAAAAATCAGCCTGCTGAATATTTTAAAAGGATCATGGTATCTGCATTACCATCATGGCAGCACATCTATTGCAGATACTTAACATTTTTCTTCTTCCTCTTTAATATCAGCTTCCATACCACTGCTTTCCTGTGGTCACACAGACCTTCACAGCTGCCACCAGCTGAGCACACAGCTGCAGGGACCTGCACTGGCCGAGGTCAGCAGTGGGTGCTCTATCCAGAGCGACACACCAAACAGAATTACATACAGCAGGAAAAGCAGTCCCCTTAACATCCAAAGGCAGCATGCCAGTAACAGCATTCACACAGAAACCAGGAGAAAATACATCAGAGTTGAATCTGGCCTCAAGGGCCCTTGGTGTTATCTCATCTCTTAACCTTTCTGGCACTGCTGAGAGGAAAAATGGGTGATAGTACAGTGATTATGTTCTGATTATGTACCACCATTCATGTTGTCTTCCTCTCTAAAACACAAAGCCCCAGAAGGCCAGCTGCATTGGGTATGAAAGAAAGACAAGTCTGGTGCACTCAGGGTTTGTTTGGCTGCTTTTTTGTTTGTTTGTTTGTTTTGTTGGATTTTTTGCTTGTTTGGAGGGTTTTTTTGTTCATTTGGACAGCACTTCTTCCCATCCATTTTGGCTAAAGACTCGGCTTTTAATTTTTGGCTACACATCTGACCACTTTTTCTGCCTCTTGAATGGTGTTTCTGAAGGGTATTTCAGCACCAAGCTCTTGGTGGGAAGAGTGCAGGATGGGGTGAGGAGACCATGTGAAAGAGAATATCTCCAGATGCATCCTGTACTTGTTAAATTTCCTTGGCAAAATCTTCCCAGGAACTGCCTGCTCTCTTGCTGTGCTGCTGCAGGTCTGATTCAGCTGGGTGATTAACAGCAAGGCACAAAACTCTGTCAGTTTTTGAGACTTGAGTGACAGCCAGGCACACATCTTCTCAGAAGGCAGAAAAAACTGTTTGATACTTGGCCAGCATATGAGTCTTCACAAATGAAGCCTTTGATATCTAGGAGCTGACTGTAGTCCAAGGCCTTGGTTCAACAGAGGTTTAAGTCCCACAGGAACCATGAATTTCAGGAATACAGGGATGGAAGAATTCTCAAGAGAACACCTTCCCCACCCTTCACACAAAGGTAACCTAACAATATCCTGGCATCTCCTGGCAGATGTAAGCCTGATCTGTGTTTAAGAGTCTCTAATCATAGAGCAACAAGCCTTTCTAGATATTCTCCTCCATTCCTGGATTTTCCTAACCGTAAGTGGTGTTTCCTAATGCCTAACCTAAATCACATTTGCCATAAATTAAACCAGTTCTTCCCATATCCTTATGAGCACCATAGTCTTTCAGAGAAATGTTTAAAGTACTGGAAGTCTTTCATTTTGTCCCATCTCAAGATGCTTTTATTCCAGATTAAAAAAAAAAAACAAAACAAAACAAAACAAAACAAAAACAAAAAAAAAAAAAAAAAAAAAAAAAAAAAAAAAGAAAACAAAGCCAAACACATCCATTGCTTGAATCTTTACTCATAGATCATGTTTTCCAAACTTTTCACCATCCATGCTGGTCTCCTCTGGCTTTTCTTCACTTAGTCTCCATCTGTCACCAAAAGCACAACCCCAAGGCAGACACACTGCTCTAGTAAAGACCTTGCCCACACTGAGCAAAGCTGGAAAATTACCTCCTGTGGATGACACAACACATCTGCTATTAAAGACCAGTACAAGATTGGTTGTGGGCTTTTATCCATTTTCCTTAAAACATCCTATTGTTAGGTTATTAATTAGGGAATTTTCAGTCCTTACAGACACACCAGCAACTTCACCTACTGTCCTGTAATGCTGTTTAAATGTGTTGATAAATTAAGACCTAAATTGGAAAGACCTAAATCCATGCAAATGAATGGTGTAACTACAGTAATAAAAATGGTGTAATATAAGTAGCAAGAGGCACTGTCAGGACCAAGTACTAGACCAAATATTGATATACTTAGATTTCAGAGAGCTAATGTGCCTATTATGTACTAACTTTGCCTTTTGTAGAAATCTACAGAGAAATTGTACATAACCCTAACAGATGTATACTGGCATTTTTGTTTATTAGCAGCTCCCTCACCTAAACTTCTGAGAATCTGTAAGAACAGGATCCTAAATCCTGCCCTCATTTTGCACTGTCAGGGTTTAGAGGTTGTATTTGTGGATCACTTGAGGATGTGGATGTGCAGATAGTCACAGTAACCTAAGAAAATAAGCACTAGCTTTGAAAATATAGTCCTTAGGTTTGACTTGCAATGGTTGCATCTTGTAGTCATAACGAGTGTAGTAGTTATTCATTATACAGGAAATAGAGATGCTGTGAGAAGGTTTTATGAAGTAATATTTGGCTGTCTCATAGTTTAATAAATATCGTTCTGTAACTGCTTCCATCTCAGTCAGTTTGCTTCAAAACAAGATTTCTATAAATCTTTATAATGCAGGGAATGCACCCAAAAATATTTGGGTAGGATTTTTTCCCACATAAAATATGTTTTATATGCTGCCCATCAAAAACGCCCACAAGAGACACAGGACTATGCAAGCCATACAGGGGGGGAAAAAATCCTTTGTCTTTGTTATTATATTCATATCACTAGTCCCCAAAGAGCCAAACTAAAACATAGACCTATGCTAGGAAAGTCCAGAAAGATAAGAGAATTGAATGCATCTTGACTTCAGCTAAACCAAAGAGGGAGAAAGTTTGTAAATCTGGCCAAGAGGAGGTCACTGGTGACCCTGAATATTTAGACATATGACTCATATATGAAAGAATACTCAAACCATCAAAGATTAATCATCTGCTTTTCTTCAGTCTCCCGCAAAAAAGAATAAGAAAAGTAAAACTCGCAGTGATTTTTTTCTCCCCTTTACATTTAATTGTTTTATTAATCTACATTGTAGTAAAGCACCAGACTTGGACTGGCAGGAATGAATAGCCTCTAGCTCATTACTATGATAGCAAGCAAAAGGTGTCCTTGGACACTGAAAGAGGGATATGGGTTTCACACTGCTGCTTCACCACTTTAGCAAGTGCTGGTGCCTCTGAGGTTTCATAAATCCAGCACCGGGGAAGAACAGGAGCAGAGCAGATCTCAAGCAGACAAGGTATCATAGGAAAAATAATGAAAAGGTGAAAAATATTGAGATTAAGATATTTTTAAACCCTTCCCTTCATAAGCCCCAAAAAAGATGATATTTGGGCTCCTCACAGAAAGTGTGTATGTAGCTCAAAGGCATCAAGCCACACTGTATTTGACAGATGCAAAGGATCAGAACACTGGAAGAGGCTCTGCAGTTTAACAGCATTACTTAAATATCTGTGTGGGCTCAGACAGATTGCAGGTTTCACCTGGGTTATACACTGCACTCCATCCTCTCTGTGGCTAATTGGCAGCACTGCCTTGGAGCCAAGAATTATCAAATACAGTTCATGGTTTTGGCTGAGAGTCTCGCCTCTTTTTCCAGCCTTTCTCTGCTGTGAAGCTTTCACAGAATTTTTCACAACTGTGCCACAGATTTACCACATCTTCTCTACCTCCTGCCACTGGACAGTTTGCTCTGCCACACATCACAAGTCCCAGCTTCTTTTGTCCAGAGAGTGTTGTTATATCAGATGAGCCTGTGCTCGCTGAGATGAGCTGTGAATAAAATTAGGCAGCTGGTCTGCATTCCCAAGCAGGGCAAACTGGGAGATACGTCTTAGCTCCTGCACACTGGCAGGGAAAAACAGAAATGGATTTATTTTTCTTTTTTTTAATTGAATTTTTGGTTTGGCTTCTTAACAGAGTTTTTTCTTGGCTCACACTTGACCTTATGAAGCACCTCACCAAACTCAAATAATGAAATTCCCTCTGGAGATCAAAGGCTGGTGTTCTTGTTTCCCTACAGAGCTTGGATTTGATCTGAAAGTCTGTGGGATTGCTAAACAAACACCTCACATCCATTACGGGGAGGATTTGTTTCTTTTAACTAGGATAACCTCCTCACACAGCTCTTGAAGGCTGGAAAATTCAGCACCATAAATCATGGAGGAGCCACAAGTTTTTGGGAGAATTCTAAGCTGTGGTGGAATGGACCAGCACTAGTGACACAATGCCTCTTCCCCAGCTCCTACCAATCAAAGTACCATTTTTTTGATAAATGCAAAGAAAGTCATCATATAGTGTCCAACAGCTCTACCTGTTGCTGTATACAGAAATTTGCAGATTCCTTCCAATACTATTGATTTATTTGGGAGGAAGTACTGAAAGGTGTCTTGAAAACAGATTAACCCAAACATGGCATACTGTTAAGAGAAAAAGTAGTTCCAGTGTTTACAGCAAGTGGTTCTGATAGAAAAAGAGCAGATGTAGGATCTCTGGCAAGTAAAATAAATTAGACATAAAGTCAGATTTAAGAGGCAACAAAGTCAAAACCTTTCAGAACTCTGGCACTCTGGATGAAGTCCTCACACAGAGGGGAAATAGCTGGAGTTGCTGCTGTGCAGTGCCACTTACTGTTCCTGTCTCAGTCACTTACTGAGTACAGCTGCTTTTCCTCTACAAAACTCTGACCCCATCAATCTAAAGACCACATCATGATGTTTCACCACATCTTGGATATAATGTGCTGCCTCATTTATTATTTTGATTTAGATTAAAGGCATCTAATTCCCTTGGAGCTAATTAAAAAGGAATGAAGCATCAGTTTCCTTTCCTTTCCTTTCCTTTCCTTTTCCTTTCCTTTCCTTTCCTTTCCTTTCCTTTCCTTTCCTTTCCTTTCCTTTCCTTTCCTTTCCTTCTTTCCTTTCCTTTCCTTTCCTTTCCTTTCCTTTCCTTTCCTTTCTTCCTTTCCTTTCCTTTCCTTTTCCTTTCCTTTCCTTTCTTTTTTCTTTTTTTCATTTTTTCATTTTTCTTTTCTTTTGACACACTTTGTATTTATCCATTGGTGAGTGTTTTAGTTCTTTTTACTTTGTTTGGAGAATTTGTTTCCAGAGGAATACCAAGCAAAAGGGTATGATGAATTTTCCATCAATTCTTACAAGTCACATCCATAATCATACTGAGCAATCTGCCAATACCACCACAGGGCAGTGATCCTGTATGCAACGTGCAATGTATGAAATAATGAAATTTATTGATGTTGATACTTTCATGGAATTTGGGATAATAAAATTAATCTCCACATGATTAATGCCACCTTTTGAAGGTCATTTTTCTTGTACTTTGCAACATCTGTTCCCATTGTGTCCTCACTACTATCCCACCTCTTTTTCCCCATGGTAGGACAGTGCTCAGTGTGTGGCTGCTCAGCAATGCTGCTGTACATGCTGCAGATGAGGAAAGGGAAAAGGATTTTACTAGATTATGGAGCAGAAGTCTAGGATTTTAAGGAAGAAGTCTCTCTGCCCCCAGCATCCTCCATAAGCTGTCCACATCCATCATGAGGTATGAGCTGAGAATCAGGGGTTAATGCAGACACACTGACCTACCTCATTTCTAACAACCTCTTCGGTGACATCAAATGTTGAAGAGTTTTAACATACCTAGTGATATTCTAATACCTTCATCAAGCATATTTATTGTGAAAGACTCGAGCCATATCCACAGGAACATAAATGTGAACACCAGGAGTCTGGGGACAGTTAAAACCAGCTTGTTCTCATGACTATGTGTGGTCTCAGGTGACTATCCTCTGGTAGCTGCATTCCTTGCAAGAGAGACTTAACACAAAGCCCTCCTACAAGCAACATGGTCCAACAGTGGGATTCCTCTGAGCTTCTTCCATCTTTCATCCAGGGAAGATGAAGATCAGTCATAATTAATGACAGATTAATTGGACTCAAGTGGCACTTCATTATGCTAAGCATTTTTTAAAGGGCTATAATGTTATGATTGGTTGGGTCAGTCACTGAATTTTGAGTAGGTTTTGGGGTCATTTGAGCAAAGTTTTTGGATCATTTACAAGCTTAACCTTGTCACTCCATCAAGAAGGACTCTACTTAGAATAACCCAGCTTTGTATTTCACATGACTTATAAAGGGCATATTCTGAGTTCATATTTGAAAGGGTGTGTTCCTCATAGATGCTGTTTGTTAACATTTCTGTATTCCCACCAGCTTTTTATCTCCTCCTTGCAATTAAACTGATGATCAATGAAGACAAAGAGTACTTTAATCTATAAGCCCTCTACAAACAGTAAGGCAAAGATTTCAAAAACAAAAATTGCAAGTCTGACCGTTTACCTTTGAGATTACTGTTTTCAGACTTCCTTTTCCCAGTACATTTTGTTGCAACTGAAAGATGCCAAAACAACTGTTTTCTTTTACATGTAGTTATTCCTTTCCAATGCTTTTTTTATGATGACAGAAAAATAATTTTCATAATGTTCATATACATCAGGAAACACTGGTTTTAACTGCTGGTGATGAAAAATAAATGCTTTCCTTCCACATTTTTAGGCAGTTCAGTCCAGCTACCATCTCTGCATAGCTGGTCTGACACTGATTGCTTTTATTACTACTCAATAGCCCTCATGAATTAATCAGGAAGGTGACTTCTTTTGGCTTTTTTGTGAAGAGACAGTTTGCAGTGTGAAACCTTCAGTGAAGGTAGTGTCAACTCACATCAGACTGTCTCATGTATCAGACACTTTAATCTTTTGATTTTTCAGGGGTCTGAATCTGGTCCCACCATTCTCCAAAACTCTCTCAATTTGCACTTGAACTCAGTCCTTAACTGAAAAGCATGACCTAGATCCCAGAAACAGACCAGAAAAGGTAGGATAGCAAGGTTAGAAGCAAGTATAACTCCACTAAAACAGAGGTTATGATGTTTGAAGCTTTTCCTTTAAAATCTCAATATAGAAGAAAACAGTATAATGACATCTTATGTGTCTGGCTAATGCTGTGTACAGCCTGGTTTATGTTACTATTCAAAGCATGAATAATGCATCTTTACACTGAAGCATTCACCTCAATTATTAGTTTGCTTTTACAAGGTTGGAAATTAATTTTGGCACCAAAGTTGCTCTGTTAGCAATGTTGTAGCTTACAGACATATGATAAATTGTAAGATTTAGCGACCAAAAAACCTGAAAAACAGTCCCCCAAAACAGAAAAACAAATACTGGGTCTGGTAGCTCAGATAACCTCCCTTAATACAATAATGTGAGCTGCTTTATGTTTGCACTTCAGATGTTTAGATACATGCCCCTCAAGGCAGATTCTGTACCTTGAATCAAGCAGCTCTGTGGTGGGCCAGGAAAGTAGCACTGCAAAGATTTCTGTTAAACCCAAATGAGTGTCTGAAACAGCAAGCAAGATTATGGTATGATGCAGGAGAATGGAGAAGTGATCTGTGGAAGGCTTTGAGACACGTGAAAAAGGAGAGGGCTAAAAAGGTAACTGAAAACTGGGACAAGATGCATAAGGAATGTGCCTGAATAACATGATACCAGTTTTTCTATAAGATGGATGCCTTTTCAGACAGAGGAATACAAGTCAGCCACATCTGTCTCGACATCTGTATGGTATCACAAAGGAATTATTAACGAAAATTGCAAAAATGGGAATCATCACTGAAATGGATTAGGAGATGAGGACATTCCTGAGGAGATGACAAAGAGTTCTCCCACAAAGAAATCTAACAAACCGAAACAGTTTTTTCAGGAGCGAGGCTAAGCATCAATTTGGCATGATCACTGGCAGAGAGAATGGGAACATCCAGCAGTATTTATTGATATAAAACTAGTGGCATTATCAGCATAGAGAAGACTCATGACCCAGAAGGCCAGGCTAATGAATCCAAACAAGACTGAATAATTTACAAAATGCAGACTCATGCACATAAGGACAAATTACCCAAGTGTTTGCAATCATTAGGAGTCCTGCCAGCTGAAAATGAGCAGGGAAGGAGACCTGTGTATACAGGTTGTGTCAGGTGTCAGGAGCCAGAGCTCCGATCTGGCTCTTGTCACTCAACTTCTGAAGCCAAACTGGGCAGAAGTTGGGACAGGGCAGGTGCAGTACATTAATTTCAAAAAAAGACAGATAAAGAGTAGTGCCCACTGGACATGACAGCTCTGGGAAGACCTCACAGGCCTGTCGTGCACAGATTCCTCAGCTATTTCTGCATTGAAGAAATAGAAGCAGTGGATGTTGACCATGGAGTTACAGGGGAGGCTGTATTAACACACCAGATGGGACAAGTCGGGATTTAGAGCCAAAGGAAAGCCAAGGCTGAGAACAGACATGACTGGCCTTTGTAAATGCAGCAGTAGATTAAAAAGCAGAGAGGGGAAAAAAGCAGCTTGAGCCAAGTACAAAGTTCAAATAAGTAATAAACCAGGCATAACTATCCTTTACACTGGAGATCACGAGCACGTTCCTCACAACTATGGTAGCCCTGTGCTGAAGTAATCTCCCAAAGGTGCAGCAAGGACATGAAGTCTCCCTGCTTCCTGGATGGACCTGGCTAAGGGCTTGGACACAGTTGTATAATGGCTGTAGATGAGACAACTGACCTTCATGACCCAGGAAAATTTTTCCAGGCCCATTTGTTCCATTTACACTGCAAAGGAAGTGCCAAGGAGTCAAGAAAAGTTAGAAAAATATGGATGACACATGCTTAGAGATGTGAATATGGAAGAAGGGCAGACCACTGAAATACATGGAGAAACCCCAGTGGATGGCAGTCCCCTATAAGCAATACTATTTGCTTGTGAGAATCTATATACATATAACTACAGCCATAATTATCTCTTTATCCATTGATTTTTGGATTCTTATTAACTAAAATATCTAGTAAAACAATTTAAAACAGTACTTCCTTCTCTGCTAATGAGATGGGAACAGAAGTGACTCTACCTGTGCCAGTTTGCATCATAGCAAGTGTGCACCCTCACTGTGCAGAGCAGAACCTGCATGACAGCACCAGCTCCTGGCCTCCTCTCCCTCTCACAGGCAGCAAGGATCCTTCAACAGAGTCACCTGCAGTTCTCCATGTCCACAAAGAGGATATGGAACATTATGCTATGTTGAATTACAAATTGTCCCTGAGCACCTTGTGTAAAGGAGCAGAGAGCGAGTAAAAATTGACTCCAAAGGGAAAAAAAAAAAAAATCTCCAGGAGAATGTAATGGTCCAGACTGCATTTGTTCCACTTGGATAAGAAGCTTCCTGAAACCCCCCATGAAACAGCATGGAGTGCAGCTTTGTCTTTGCATGAAGAAATCATCACTGGTTGAAAAGAAATCACCAAATGATCTGTGCCCAGGGCTTCACTGTTTTGCTTATAGTCTGCTTTGTCAAGGAGGGAGAGGAGGAGCAGAGCAATCTGCCAGGTTGGAAAGGGGATGGAAATTAGTGCTTGCAAATCTACAGTGTGTTGAAAGTACTTATTGAATTTAAATAAAAAGTTAACTGCCAAGGACTATGATTTTTTTCCATTTTTCATATGGCTGTTTCTCTGCAAGAACAGAACACTGAGTTGTTTGCAAGAAAAGGACTTAGAGAAAGAGACTGGGGTTTTTTAATTGGCTTCATCAAGTACTTCTTGAAGAGGTAACCAGAGAAACAGAAAAACACATGCTTTCTAGCTCATATTTACAATGTCTTCTGAAGCTCATACACTGCTGTAAGACTGTGTAATACAGTAGTGCCTGGGGACAGAATGGAAGTGAGTGTTTGTGTGTCCCTTGATCTCTGGAGGAAAATATCCTCTTCAATATTCTTCACATTTACTTAGAAATACCTAAACCCACTGCACTCCTTGCATGCCAAGAAGGGAGCCAAGAACTCAAGGATATTTTTTTCTTCTCTCCAAATAGCATATTTCCCCACTCAAAAGAAAAAAAAAAAATCCCATCAGTCTGACAGACTTCCAGGAAACGGGGATTATTTTTTAGTTGCCAGGGTCCAAGCTCTGTTTCTTCAGGCACTGACAAGAAAAAGGCTCTTCTACATCTCTGTTTACATAGCTAATGAATACAGGAGAATGCTTAGCAACCTTTTGTCAAGCAGCATGAAATTCACCTTCCTAACAACAGATGCATCAAGATGTGGTGCAATCATTTAGCTCTGTTGTAGAGTGTGTTAGGGGAAATTATTACTTTGCTTCACGTTACACAGACATGTTTTTCCCATGTTCTCTAAAGGCCTCAGGTTTTTTAAAGGTACACCTTTTTTAACATTATTGATCTACTTTTACCCTTTCTACTCAAGAAGTCTTTTTCCTGTTTTTTCCTCATTAAAAAAGAGCTTATTACTCTAAGACTACGCTAAAATATGTTGTATTCTCCCTATTGTGTTTCACCAACAAGGAGCTCTTTGAGAATGGTAAAAGTTGTTTGGCTTAAGGAAAAGGAGACGGATCAAATGCAAGAAAGAGATTATACAGACAGATTTTTAAGGTGCTTCATAAAAGTGAGCCCAAATGCCACAACTGCCATCTCAATACTTACCTCCCTGCAGGGACGAGCCAGCAGCCACTGTGTTCTCTAAAAGGTGTGACCCAGCAGGGGTTCGTGTGCAAGGGACAGTGTCCTGGCACCCCAAACACGACAACCAGTTTGCACAACAGCACACCTGCTCAATATGAATCCAGGCCCATCTGGGCATGAGTCAAAAGCAGAGACATGAGGAGAGCTCAGTGGCTCCCACACCTGTCTACAGCCATGACCAGCGAGGGCAGGGCTGGATTTGAGGCTCTGAGTGAGTTTGGTCTTGCAGGTAGTTGATGGGCAAAGAGGGAATTAACTAGTTTTGACTTCTGCCCATGGGCAAACCAGTTCTCCCCAAGACATCTCAGTAGCTGCTTGCTATTTTACATCTGCCCATAGTGTGAAGCAACAGCTCTCTTTCTGTTGAAGCTTTAGTTTAAAAGTGGTTCAAGCTGCTCAGAGAGGCACCTGGCTTCCCAGACAAATTACAGAAATACTTTCTTCACACCAACTTTTTCCTTCCCCCTGAAGCCAGCAGGTGACATCTGGAAAACATATAAAACAAAGAGAAAATTGTAATTTCAAAGGGATTAGTAACTCCACTCCATCTGTGTGGGCTGTGCAGCCCTGACGACCTCCCTTACCACAAGCTCTGCAGGAGCGGGGCCAGCATCCTGGCCATGCGTCTCTTCCCCACCACAGATATCTCAGTGTGCCTTGTGTCAAAGGGGACAGGAATGTCTTGAGCCATAAGTGAAAGAGCATCCTGTGGAGTTTAGCTAAAACAAATGCAGTTTGAGGTGCTGGGTGGTATGACACAGTTCTAGGACAGGATGTTTGTGGTATGAGAGAAAGTCAGTGTGCTGCTTGCAGCATTCTACTCTCAATATGTTGGCACAGCATTCTGCTGGAGATAGTCTTGTCAACACCTTATAGCCAGCCACAAGAGAGCCTTCTCCAGCTCATGAGGAACATGGACATCAGTGGCAGGAGGAGCACACAGCCTGGTCTCTCTCGCTGACCACAGCACTGCTGCTGGCTCAGGGCTCTGCAGCGGCGCTGTCAGAGAGACTTTGAGCATCACAGCTCTCTGCCTGCCTGCTCCTCTGTGTGGGCTTGACAAGCAGATCTGCATTCTTAGGTGCACAGGAGTGAAAGGAGAGGAATATAGAGACAAGAAAGAGTGAGACAAACGAGTAGGCAGAGGATACACAAGCTCTTCCTTCTGGGTCAGCGTGTCACATGTTCACACAAGTTGTGTTTCATGTCTGCATTTTGTTAGGTGTACCTGCAATCTCACCAGTAAGGGGCTTTCTTTTTCTATACCAACTCTGCACATTGTTAAATCAGCTTTACTCTTTTCTCATCTTTTCTCTTCCTGACTCCACTGGCCTGGGACTGTCTAGAAGATTCCTCACTGTTCAATCACCAATTACTTCCACAGCTTCAGGCTGATTATTGCCTTTCTGTGAGCCTGTGAAATGAGGGAACACATTTGTGCTTCAAATGCATAGTAACAGGTTTTAAGAAAAGTAAAATAAAAGAAATAGGCGCTTAGGGTGTGCAGCAATGAGTGCCATACATACACTGGAGATCTTTTATTTAGAGACAAGAGATGCTGCATGGCTGTAGATCTCTTTTACTGCATGAAGCAAATTTGGTGTGTGTGACACAGAGGCACTGAATTTCCCCTGTCTGGTGGCACTTAGTGCAGCACTGCCTGTGCTGGCTGGCTCAAGTGGCAGTGATGCCAGGAGAAAGTAGTGCCCCTCTGTACAGTCAGTTCCTGCTCTTCTAGGGCTCATAAATAAGGAAAAGCATGGCATAAACAGCATCCTCTGGTCCCCACATTCCCTATAGCATGCTGTGCAGATGAAGCTAAGTAACCCCACACTTTAGGTGTAAGACAGAAATGCAGCAGGCTCGCACAAGAGCCCTGTGAACTTGCCTGTGTTTGCACAGTGGGAAACAACCAGGTGGGGAATCCACCTGTTTAATCTGACAGTCCAAGAAATTAGCTCCCAGGGCAATGAGTCCATGGCCAGAAGCAGACTGGGATGCCAGATTTCACTGTGTTTGGGCCCTCTGGGGACATGTCTGGCCAGCTCCCAGACCAGAGCCAGCACTCGTCCTCTCAGCTGGGAGCAGGAGCTGCAGAGCTGGGAGCATCCAGTGCACCCCACTGAGGGAGCACGGCCCTGGCCTGCCAGGGTTTAGAAACACGTCTGATGAAAGTGCCAGACTCCAAGACTGAAACAAGAACAGGGGTGAGATGGGACCAGCTTGAGCCACGTTACCCTCATCATTTTTGGCAGATACTGGAGTACAAAAATCCCCTATGAACTATTCCTATGAACATACAAAGAAATGTAGTCTTACTGTAAACACACTAAAAACATAACATGAAAGGGAAAATTATTTAAGCTTTGCAGAGACTTGTTGGCTTTGACTTGTCTGAACAACAATGGAAAGCAAGGATGAGGAACATCTAGTACTTTTTTTACTATGAACTTTAATGCATGTTAAAGTAATATCCACAGCCAGCTATTTCAAAACAATGCATAATATTCTGCAGTAAAAAATTGCAGTAATAATTAAACCAAATTTTCTTTCAATACTGCTGGTGTTGTAGTTGAGTTCAAAGTCAAATTAATGACAACAAATGATTTAATGTCCACCATTATGCTGGCTGTAATGACAGAGATGACTGTGAATACTGGGAGTTCAGAAGCTGAACCATTACAATATATAGAGTGTTTAGATGATGTTCATGTGTCCCACTCAGTCCTTCATGCCCAGACACAGAGCTTTCTTTTGGACATTTCTGTGGAGAAAGACTTGATGTGGTCAGCAGGAGGAACAGGTGGCTCTGTGGTGTTCAGAGGTGAGAAACAGCTGTCATGTGGGAGAAAAGCCTTATCTTTGCCATGTGTATGGAGATTTTTCTCCCAAAAGACATGGCATACTCAGAAATAAGAAAACTAAACTAAAAAAACCCACAAACAAACAAAAAAAGCATAGCAGTCTCAGTCAGTCTCTTCAGCAGGTGGGGGGAGCCAGTAAAGGAGATGTGAGTGAGAGCTCTGACTTGTGGGAGGAAAAGAGTGGCTGGAAGGTTGTGGGGGCACAAGGCCAGAGGCAGAAGGGTGCACAAAGCAGGAGATATGGACAGGTACATCAGAGTCTCAAAAAGCAAAATGTAAAACATCAGGGGACTATTTTTCTTTGAACCATCATATCCTGAGGGTTCTCTGTTGCTTGTTTCCTCCTCAGAGCATTTGAGGAAAAAGCTTTAAGTAGCACAGAAGACAGATAAAAAAAAAAAATCCAGAGGATCCACAGCAGGGACCTCCAAGGAAGACCAAAGACCTCCAAGGAAAGTGACCTCCTGAAGCTGTTTCCAAAGAGTACCATGTACACTGTATAAACACTCTTTCCTGCATTTTGGGAAACTTTCCAGAGGAGGATAAGTAAGTGAAACATGATCAGTGTTTTCCTCTGCTGGTAAATCATCAGCAATAAAAAATGGCATGTTGATTGATTTGACTAGTTTGGTTTGCTTTATATGTGGTCTTCCAGAATGCCAGACACACAGGTGCTCAAGCAAAATCAAACTAAAAGTATTTTATCCTATGGGATACAAGGGAGGCCACAGATCCAGATTCAAACCCCAGGCTTCCCTTCAGGTTTTGGTTCCCAAAACTCAGGGGGACTGTCTGACCTGCAGTCACATCTCCTGTGGCAAGGTTTAGCTCAGGACACAGGAAACATCAAAGATCAACACAAAGTTCTGTGAATTCTCATCCTTTCTAGACCCTGGTTTTCTTCAGATTTACCCTAAGCTTGACCCAGTTCTGAAGACTTGCACCACAGTGCAGAATTCACCATGGAACACACAGCATCTGTCTCTCTGAACATCTCCTTGGGAAAAGGTAAGTTTTGCTAGAAGCCAAAACCTGCCTACTTTTATATAGCAGCTTCTCTGAGTACATTGCATCCCATCCCCTGTCACCATGCTGCTAGCTATGTATGAAGAGTGTTATCTCTCTTTGGCTCTATGCACCTCTGTAGCAATTCTAAAGAAAGTGGCTGGTCATTCTGATTACCAGAGGAAAATCATCCCTACCAATAGTGAAGCTGTCCAAACAAAAATTAATTTCCTGAGCTGGCATATCTCACCCAATTAATCTTGCAGCAGCCTGCAAAAGTCAGGCTGCATTTTCTCTTTGGGTTTTGTTTTCACCCAGTACTACACATGTTGGAGAAAACTTGCTTACTTGGATGTCATAACAACTTCTCAGGAAACTGGACTGTAGGAACTTTAGAAAACTGAATTGAAAGTGTATCTCTGAGCTGCCATATATCCTGTGTCTTCCTTCTGTAGTATAAAAGGATAGTATAAAACCACGTAAAGAAGTAGCTTTACTTATTTTGATGCCTTCTGGAGGCTGACCTGGAATTAAGCAGAGCAAAAGGATAAAGTAGGTATTTATTAAAAAGCTTCAATTGGTAAACCTGGGCTGCACAAGAGTTCAGCTAGTCCACACCCAAGGTGCACCCCAAAATGGTCATAAAAACTGGACGACTGATCATAAGTCTCACACTTTTATAAGTTCTGGTCCATTAGTGTATTAGAATTAATTGTCCAACCATAGCTTCGGGTTATGAAGCTCCATCCTCTTTGTTTCTCTTCTCACTTCACCATTGTTTTCGTTCTAGGACCTGAAAGTTGTCCTTGGTATCAAACTAGAGAAGGAATTGTTTTGTCTATCTACTTTGAGAAGAGACTTTAGTAGCGCTTAATATGAAACCTAAAACTACCCACCAAAAAAGCACAGAATCTAAAAAATATGAAGCTAAAACTTAAGGCATCAACTTGGGCAGAGTAGTTTTAAAACCATGGTTTCTAAATGTTTTCTAAAGAGCCAAGCTGTCCAACGCTCTTCCTACATTTTCCTGGATGACCTATGAGGTGAAGGATTTCCAGTTATCCAAAAAGCCAGAAATGGTGCTCAGAGCTGTTCCAAATGAAAGTCTTTCTGCAATATTTTAAAGACATCCATGCAGCTTCTAACCAACCAGACTCCCTTCCCCTGGAGGGCAGGCTATGGCACCGCAGGAAGATAAACTAGTGCTTTCTATTTGCTGTCTGTAAACTCAGCCAAAAAGACTGAAGCATTACACATGCTGTGGCATGTCCACAAAAACTTGCTGTGCCAACAAGAACTAACAGCCTGGAAAGTCACAGACCAGTTGCTGTGACATTCTATGAGTTTATATCCCCAGAAGGAAATAAATTAAATGAGGAATGCCTTCATTATTCACATAGCCCCCTGTAAGCCTTTACAGTGAGTTATTGCTGACTAAGCCAGTAGCTGTGCTGCACACACCCCCCGTGTTTCCCTGACAGCCTCCACTGTAAGACCCTCTTGCAGTCTAATCAGAAGTTTTCTTGTCTTTAAATACTTTGGCCAAGACTTTCATGCTGTGACTATAGTTGATCTCATCTGAACTTCAGGCACCTAACAAGGTTAACTTGTGTAATGGATGGATGCAGGGCTGTCTGAGAGGCTGAGAAGCCCCACTCAGAGGCAGCTGTCTATGAGCACCTGGTGCTGTCCTCCCTGGGTGTCCCTGTTTCAAGGCTGATGAGAAGGTGCAGCTCCTCCTGTTCCTGCAGCTGTGGGGTCTGGGGGCTAATGGCTGTGAGGAGGCTCCAGACCACAGCAGAAGGATGTAGTTTTAGGGGTACCCCAGGATGGAATGACATGCAAAGATTAGGAACAAACCCCTAAATGCAAAAGCTGCGAAAGAATGAATGAAACAGATAATGAAAAAGATCTGAGGAATAACTGGGAATGTGGGACTGATTACCTGAATCAGGAGGCAGATTTGGGAAATGGGGAGGAAGAAGGGGGAGAGATGTATATACTGTCAATGCAGCTGTGAGGCATGTTTAGGGGTCAGGTGAGAGCAAGTAACCTGATAGGTAGAAAAAGAAACTTAGGCTGGGAGGTGGGAAAAGGGGGAGACTGAAATGTGGAAGAGAGTAAAGGTCTGGAGCTGGCAGCAAAGCAGGAGAGAGGTAGAAGCTCAGACTAGGAGAAACAGGAGGCTGGAGTCAGTGACAATTTCCTGAGAGAGATGATGCTATCAAAACCTCAAGGCTGGTTGGGGGGGCACAGGAAACCTTAAACCTTGCTTTTCCTAAGTACTGAATGCTTGTCTTGCAATCTGTGCTGTGTTGTTTTAGAGCAGACTTCACACATAATGACTGCACAAGGGCTGACATCCATCTCTGCGTGCTGTAGCTTTTGAGGTGGACAGGCCACCAGGATAGCAGGCCCTCTTAGCTAAGGATCTTTGGCAAGTCCAGGCCAATCAGGAATGGAGGCTAAGGACATGACAAAGCCCTCCTCAGCCCACCCAGACACCTGTGTGTCTCCTGTGATGCTGAAGAGCTGCCCCTCAGGAGGGCACCCCTACAGTGACCGCCTCTCCAGGAGCCCAGAGCAGGAGGGCTGTCATGTCCTGCTGCTCCCTTGGACCTGCAGATACTGAGATAGCCCAGGGCAGGGCACTAGATCCTGGCAGAAAGAACAGGGAGCATGCATGCAGCAAGGCTGAGCAGGCAGCGAGTTGCTTTCTTCTATCAGTAACTTCATAATGGATCTGCAGGCTCAAAGGAGTCTTTCCCCACCACTAGGAGAATCCCCCAGAATGTGTTGCTTCTCATTTAGTAACAAAGACCAAGCTCTTTGCCTGTTGACCAGCTGGCCTCTCCACCAGTGCCTGATTAATACCCTTTGTCTCCATGGATTGCTTTTCTTTTCTTGGGCTGAAGGAGCCCACAGCTAGCCTCATGTCACCCTCAATCGCTGGAAGGACTACCTCCAGCCATGTACCATCCTTAAAACAGGCCTTGCACATCTCATGGTGGCACCTGAGGTTCCCTGTGGGGCAAGGAGTGTACACAAATGAGCCAGCATGGATGGTATACAGATGAGGAACCCAAATGAGCAGGTAGTGGCACCATGGTGATCATTCAATCAATGTGGCCACAGCTTCCCAGGGACTCCAAGCTGTCTTCTTCTTCCTGCTAACAACTGCACTCAGATCAGGCATGTGCCTAGAACTAGCTCCCTTGACTGAGGTGGAAGAAAGGATGGATATCTGTGCAGCTTGCTGCTGCCCACAGCTGAGCAAGCAGCTCCTCATGGTGCCACCTTACCAGCACACCAGGTAGGAGATACTTGTGTGAATCAGCATTGCAGTGCACCCCCCTCAGAGACCAGAAGGTAGCCTCAGCTGGAAAAGGCCAAGGCTAAGTATCTAACTTTTCCCACTGCTTGTACAAACCCAGTTTAGCAGCATGAGGTGTGCATTTACACCCCTTTTAACCAGCCAGAGATGTGTTACCAGAAAGCCAGCATGGAGCAGACCCTGAGGCACCTCTACCCCCAGCCTCACTTACTGCTGCTGTCTCAGCAGTGTCTAACAGCTTTTTCCAGAAGAGCAGTGACTTTGCAGGAGCCAGAGACGTCTCCCTGCCCATGGCCTGCCAGGCCAGCTGCTCTCCGGGGCCAGAGCCAGTGGAGCGATCTGACTCACGCAGGAGCAAGCAGCTGGCGGCACGCGGCCGTGCTGGGCTGCTGGGCACAGAGCCTCCCCGGGCTGTGAAAGGCATCATCTGGGCCCTCCTGATGGGCCATGTGCTTCAGAGCCAAAACTCACGGGGTTTGAGGCCAAACAGATGGACTTCACTGGGAGAAGGGGGGGCCACCTGAGGAAGGGTAACTCAAGCCAACACCAAACATGTGTAGGGCTCCTTAGCAACAGGAGATCAGCCTAAGCATGTTGTTGCATTGCAGACCTCTGGATATGCACATGCTCTCCCTTACTCACACATGCTAAAACCCTCCCTGGACTTCAGCATGTCTGCTGGCCTCCCCCCAGCAATCTCCCTGTGCTGCTCAATGGAGCCCATGAGCCAAGTCCTGGCACTTCTTGTCTCTTTACCACACCTAGTAGTGTAATATCAAGCACCAAATTCACCTCAGTCTGCCTTTTCTTTTCACCCCAGGATACCACAGGCTCTTCCGTATCTTAGATCTATGAGAGGAAGAAGTCAGCACAAGGGCTTTTAAATGGATACCATTGCCACCAGCAACACACAAATCATGTCACAGTGCTGGGGGCTTGTGGACATTCAAAAATGTCCCGAGCCAACAGTCCCTGTCATGACTGGCCCGCTGCTACTGATGTTGCCAATTCAGAACAGCCTTACACTGGCAGGTGATTCCGTTAATGCTGTCCTTTAACTAAGCCCCAGCACCACCTCTGTGAGTTCCTCGGATGCAGTCCTTTGCCTGACTGCACACAATCTGTCCCACACTCCTGAATGGAATACACAAGTACCCACTGCCTGGGCTGTTTGAGAGGCCCATGGCAGAGGCATGATGAGAAGTGAGCCAGGGAGCCTTCTCCTGGAAAGCATAACCGGGAGCAGGGCCATGCTCAATATTTTCTTCTTTCCCATATATAAAATCCTCCTCAAGATGGGAGTGACATGTGCAGCAGAGAACTCTGCCTTCCTCTCAAATGCTTCTCCTTGGCTTGTTGCCTTTTGTAGCAAAGCTATAACTCCTCTAGTGATTTCCTTTCATCATGCATTCAGAGCTTGTCCTCTTGCTGCTGCCTTCCCCAGCTGTGCCAATGCCCATGGCAATGTAATCCTGTCCCATGTGTGCAGAGGTATATAAACAGAGCAGGGCTAGTGAAAAACCCCTCTCCCTCCCTATCTGGATCATGTTTTCAAATCCAGAACAGTTTGGAGGCATCGCTGTTTCCATCTTCTGGGTCCTGTAATCAGCAGCATGTGCTCTTACCAGGACGTAACCCAGCTGGTCTTTTTTCTGTGAGCTGCTCCCCACTGTCATAGTGTGATTGATGAGCAAAAAGACCCAAACAGAAGAAAGAGAATAGTGAGCAAAGAATGGGAGAGAAGGCAGTGGAAGAGAGCAGTGGGGAAAAACCCTTATAATAGTGAAAAACAGGCAGAAAATGAAAAAGGAAGAAGGCAAATAGATGACCAAGTAGAGAGAAGGAGGAAAGAAAAACTAAAGAGAACAAAGAGTGTAAATCACAGGAAACTGAGGAAGTAAAAAAGGGGAAAAGTAGCTGAGGCAGTCCCCATTTTGAAGATAAACAATATGAGAGAAAGCCTTTTGGCCAGCACATAGTAAATAGTTTGGTCAGGAGGTAGAAGATGCTGCCCTTTCTGTGGGACTGGGGCAGTCATTTGTCACAGGCAGGATCAAAGGCATCCAAAGAGACTTTTGAGGAGTTACCACAATAGGATCAGAGACAAAATCTGTCCTGCAAGCTGGAAAGGGTCATTAAATCAGTTATCAGAGAGCTGATCTGTTGCAAGCTCATGCTCGGCTTGTTTGGCAGCAGCGTGTTTCTGTGCCCGTGTCCTGCTCACCGCCCTTGCCTGGGAACAGAGAGAATTCACAAGGCACCAGCAAGAAAACTTTCTGCCTCCTGAGAGAGTGGGGCCAATCCCAATCTGTGCTGCATGCAGAGATCTATGCTCTCTTCCAATGTAGCTATCCAACTAGTTTTAAAGCTGGTGTCTCACAAAATAAAAGTCTATTTGAACTCTGCTTAATATATTTTTTTCATTGCTGAGATGAAAACCTTATGGTGAAAGCCCATATTTTACCAATTTAAGGAATACTAAAAGAAAAAAATGTTGATACATTAAATGTTGGATCAGAGAAATGAGTAAAACCCACTTTATTCTCTTTACAACCTTCTGAGGATACACATGCTACCAACCCAATTCTGACTGCATTACCTCCATGCAGTTCCACACATGGAAGTAGGTTGCAGGCATGAGTATGGGGGCAGAAGCTGTACAAGGAGGTTGAGGGAGTTCACAGCACTGCTGCTTTTGTCCCTCTGAGGACAATTCCCCTGCTGAAGCACATGGTTGCTGGCGCACACAAGGCTCACTAGGTCAGAAAATGCTGGAGCCCATCCATGGGCTCTTTGCTTTTGAATCTCAGCTCTCTGTGTTCAGAGAACTAATTACACAGGTTTTTGGAAGGAGATTTTACTAATCTGCAAGACCTAGGGTAAGTTTTTCCAAAAAATCCCAAGGAATTTAAAAGCACGTCTTGCTTTCTAGCAGAGTGTAGATACCTGCACTGCTCTAAAGCACCACCACAAATCAGAAAATGCTCACCAAACGGTGCTCGTACATCCTTGGTAAACAGCCAGCAAAAAAACCAGGGGAGGAGACATGAAGAGGGATCCTGGCCTCTGTGTCACTACAGGAGCAGAAGTGGGCACAGAAACCAGCTTCTCACTGCCTCCAGCCAGTGCCAGCCATCTAGTTGCTACATTCAGCAAAAATAAAACAAATTTTCAGAACACAATTTATGTTTTGGCCTGACATGAGCATTGGAAACACTCCTGTTGCAGACTCTGTAGCCATGAAATATTTTTTCACTAACAAGCTTCCTCAGTCATAGGAAAAATTTCTTCACTGGAGGAGTGGTCAGGCACTGGAATAGGCAGCCCAGGGAGGTGGTGGATACCTTCCCTGGAAGTGTTCAAAAATCATGAAGATGTGGTGCTTAGGACCATGGTTTAAGGGTTGACCTGACAGTGTCAGGTTAATTGTTGGACTTGATGATCCCAGAGGTCTTTTCCAACATTAATGAATTTGCGATTCTGTAATATTAAGCAAAAATATTCATCCTCAAATTACAGTAGATCAGAAAAGTTAACAGCTGCTGTAAACGGATATCCCTGTGCAGGAGTCAGCATTGGCTTCCTGAGAAATGGCTTTCAGAGAGCAATGGGAATTTACACCACATGAACCTCTGCCCCTGAGCGCCCACTCTTTACATGTCAAACCACAAAAACATCTTTAGCATTAAAGGCTGGGCTAGAAGAACAAAGTCAGATTCTTCATTAATGAAAAGGCAAATTATCAAGAGGTTAAGGCAGTTACAATAGAAACATTATTTCTGATCCATTAAGACATTTTGGAGGTCTTGGTTTAAAGCACTACTTGAATCTGTCCCAGAAACAAAACAACAGGGAAGCAGCAATAACATGCAAATTAGATTTGACTAAAAGAAGGCTTTTGGTAAGTAGAGTAACTAGTTCATTATTTTTAAACTGTTAGTAAGGACTGAGGTCCGTTTTGTTTTAGAGCAGTGATGGCATAAAGGCATTTATAGGCATAAAATGGAGGAGGGGAAATGTTTAATTGCATCAGATACAAAAACATCCTTCTAGACCCACACATATGCAGATTAAAAAAAAAAAAGTACAAGTGTTGTGTCAAGAAAAAAACAACCCATATAGTTATATTGCTGGTCTATTTTGTGTATTTCTTAGACTAGCAAGTCTTTTAAATCCTTTTACAGTCTTTAAAAAAATCACCTTGCACTGAGGGAAATTATTTCTTTTAGATAATGGTGTAGTTTGTTGCATTGTGGTGGATGGATGAAGGTGTAGAGGGGTGATGCTATTAGGCAGTACTTCTCCAGGGTTCCTCAGTCAAGGTTATAAAAGAGCTCCCAATAATTCTTCACTGGCATTGAAGAAAGAAGAGTCATGACCCTCCTGGCCCTGAAAGCAGAGTGTTTTTCACTTCTGCTGTTTCTCATGTTGCCTCCTCATCAGTGCAAACTGCAAGGCTATAAGAGGGTACCAGCATTTCAGAAACCTTTTGTCACCATGACACTTGAGCATGTCCCTTCCTGTTCAGATCCATAGTGTGTGAGACATCTTGAAGCTGGGTATGGACCTGCTACACTTTAGCATCTCAGCTCTTCCTCATGCAAACCCTTTCCCCTTCCCACATAACCATTCTGGAAACCAGTATCCCATTCTGAGATGGTGGGATTCAGCTTTACAGTCACTCCTACTTTATGTGCTCTCAGTAACAAGTGAGGGGACTGACCCTGCAGCCACACAGACCCCTTACCCACGTCATTATCAGATCCATGCTGGGGCTTGGTTAACAAACTGTGCTTGTGCCCTTGGGCTCAGCTGAGTCCATCTCTTGGAGCAGGACAGCAGACTCAGGGAGGAGAGGGGCTGGTTCTCTTCTTCCTGGATTTCTTCCTCCAGCTGTACCTTGAAGGATCTCTTCTTCAGGTCTCACTCTGTATCTGTGCAGCAATTTCATGCCTCAAACTGTGATGGTGCTCCTTCAGTTGTACATCTCATGGTAGCAGGTTTGCTTTAGACATAGTTGGCCAAAGCTTTAGCAATGTGTTAATAGGAATGTAAAGCTGACATTTTCTACAAACAAACTCAGGAGCCACCTCTTCTATTTTCAGTGTCTAAACTGAAAAAGAATGTAATATGTAAACATACAGTATTAACTGCCACAAGCTATTTCAAAATTATTTTTATATTTAAATTTTAATATTAAAAGCTCTTGGTCATAAAATCACAGAAAATGTTTATTTCCTGATAAAACAAAAGCATTTTCTGCATTCTTAGATGACTTTTGTGACGACCTGCACTCTAGCCTTGAGATATTCAATCCAACGTGTTATAAATGCATATTCATATAGCTCTTAATAATGAAGCTAATCAGCATGTTATTCTTTCTCCAAAGGTTTAACTTTTTCCTTTGTCACATCTGATTTTTAAAAACATCAGTCTCAGCACTGGGTAGACTGCATTAACAGAAAAGATGAAATCACTTCATGACAAATACTCAGTGTACTGTTATATGCTATTATTTCAAAATCTAACTGCAAACTTCAGCTTTTACAAGCAGGACACTGGCCAAACTGCTTAGTTACCAAATGTGTTTGCATTTGTGTTTACAAACTGAACACATCCCTCCCTTCTTTTAATTAAAAAAAAAAAAAAAAAAAAACCTAAACAAAAACCTTGTCATTTATTAAGATTATCCTGCACTTGCTCACCAAAGGTTGGACAGGGAATGTCCCTTCCAGTCAATCACCAAAATTAGCAGTTCTCCCTATTACCCCTTTGCCACACCCTGTGTCAGTGGAGACATCTCCAACCCACTCAAACCATCCATCTCCTCCAGACAAAAACATGATATATGCTAGGGAAATCAGCTGGTCTTTGGCAGCTGCATATTTCTGGGCACTAGAAAAGCTCCCATGCTTTTGGTGTAAGGGTGTGTGTGTGTGTGATAATTCTTCCTTTTATGACAGGATTATTGTGGAATTACTCTATGTTTGTAAGAAAGTCTGATATTCTGTGCAGTCTGGAGGAGAAGGGACTGACAAAACCCAGGGATGTAGCTCTGCAGAGGATGCTGGGAACTGCCTGGGAGGTGGGATGAATTGGTCCAGCAGAAAGGACACACCAATGGGATACAAAGGTTCAGGAGAGAGTCAATATTTCATAGACTAAGTTTTCTGAGAGCTGATGGAAAACTAACAAACCCCCCCCCCCAACTCGTCACCAACCCCTCCACCCCCAGCCAACCAACAAACAAACCAAAACCAAACAAAACCACAACACCAAACAAAAACCATAACCAAAAAAGCCCAAAACACCCACACCAACAAAAAACCCCCAGAACTCATTCATCATGTCACTACAGGAGACACCAACCAAGAGTGACAGACTGACTGATTGGACTGACCAACACTGTAACATCATATTTTCCAAGGAGGCTTTGCTGGAAAACAGAGGTGCACGCCGGCGGCAGTCAGCTGGGATTGTCTGTATGGACACAGCGCTTTTGAAGGAAAACCACAAGCATCACACTGCCCTAGGACCTCTTTGGCCTGTGACTAACATAAATGGGCAGAAAAAGGGCTTTTTCTGCTCCTTCCCTTCAGAGAGGCCTTTCCAGACTCCTCTGTCCCTGAAGGAGAAACAACACAGTATAGCTTTGCTGGAAAGCATGTAAACAGATGTAATATCAAATACTCATTTAGCCAAGAACTGAATTTTCCCTGGCACACATTACTACACAGTTGCAAAATTTCTTACAAGTCTTTAGGGGAGATTCCTGTACTACATGATCAGAGACAAAATTCCCACCCACTTCAGCAGGGCTGGAGTTTTACCCGGGCTCTCATTCCTTCATGACTTTTTCTCTCTGGAGGGGGAAGTTTGCACTAATCTTTCATATCATGAGCTGATTTCTATATATGCTCAGTTACAGCAAGTCACAGCTTGGCTCTGCACCGTTCTTCAGGTGCAGCTCCCCTCCTTTATGCTCTTACGAAAGAACAGCAGCCAGAGCTGAAGAAGCATCCTATTGCTTTCAATAAAAACTGTATTTTTCAGTTTTAGTTCTTCCAAGTGAGTCACTTTAATTTTGTATTACTCAGACTGTATTTCAAAGAACTTTGTCCCCTGTGGGTTCTGAAGTAAATGAAAAGTTATCATAAGTTAGAGGACTTATAAAAGAAAAAGTGCTTGCACTATCTGAGCAAATATGCAGAAATCAAGTTCCTTGCAGGGTTCTTGCCTTACAGAAATCCCACCCTTAATTTGTGATAGATATCAAGGTTGCCTGCCAGACATTTATTCTTCTTTCTTCTCACCATACACAGAAAAAATCAGGGGCTAAACCATAGTGAAGTAATATAAGGATAAAAGAGACAGCTCAAAAGCTAGCAAGAGCCCCCATGATTCCCCATATCAGGGCAGTCTGGTGGAAGCCCCAGTGACACCAGATCCCCCCTCTGCTGCCCAGCACAGGCAGCTGAATAAGTTAGAGAAGAGCCCTGCTGGAAGCGGGTCCTACAGTGGGGGCTGTACAGCCCATGGGACTGCCATATCTCATCCCACTGCTGGGGTGTCAGGAAGGAGTTCCCCATTCCCACAGGTGCTGGCCTGGGTGCCACTAAGGCTGGCCAACAGGGAAAACCACCAGTAAAGCTGCTGCAGCATCTCCGAGAGAAGGAGGAGCTCCCCCTCCATCCCAAAGCATCGTGCTCACAGCAGCACTCAAAGGCTGGCACCAGCAAAGCCATTTGCTGCTGCAGGTCTGACCCAGGTGTCCCCAGCACTGCTGCAGAGCACGTTCCTGGTGGAGCTGCAGGATCCCCCTGCCCATGGGAGCCATCACCCTGCTCAGAATCCACCTGGCTCTGGGCCAACCTCCTCGGGATGCCAAGGCCACCAGCCCCGACACTGCCTCAGAGATGTGCCAGAGAGGGCTCTGCCTCCACTCGCACTGGCCTCTGAAAGTGCTCACCAGACTTGACAAGGGCATGAGGTCCAGAACGAATGCATATTTTATATGTTTTCCCTAGGAGGAGGAAAAATACCGCACTAAGACAGAAGTTGTGTGAAAATTGAACTGACACATGCAATGCCTTGCAAAGGAAGTCTGTCTTCAGGAATAGATCATTTTAATAAGCAACATAGTTCTCTCTGCCAAAATACTTGCCATGTTAAGTCTCTCTCTATCAAAGGACCAAGCAGTGAAATCTCCATGCTGTATGGCAACCCTAATTACCTTCTACAAAATCACATTTATGTCCATGGTCAGGTGGTCAGGTCAATTAAGCTGCCCTTAACTGATGTTTATTGCATTTACCTGTCAGTGTTACTCTAAGAAACCAGCCAAAACCTGTGTGAAGAGCAGCGGAAACCTCAAACCACAAAAAAGGGTGAAGATTTGTTTTCACAAAATTAAATTAAATGAAAAGTATTCTAGGTATAGGTTTGAAAGTTTTTTGACACAGGTACAAAAATGACTCTCAGACTGTGTTTTAAATTTAAAAAAAAATAATTATACAGAAGAACTGCATATCTAACTGAATAAATTGCTAGCACAAAATTTAGTATTGCCATTAAAAAAAGGTAAGCACAAGCAAGCACAGTCTGTAGGCATAGGAAAAATGAATTTGACAGTAGAGAAGCTTATCATTAAAATTCAGGAAGTATAGAAATTAAAAAGGCAAGTAGTTGTAAAGAAATGAAATATTTTTTTCTGCCATTTATAGAAGGTAGAAGGACTGAAAAGTATGGCTGATATGCAAAATGGAGAAGGTTGAAATGAGGGATAATCTAGACAAGTCCTACAACCTGAGTTTTTAATAAAGATGCTGATCTCGAACATGGGAACAAAGATGTAATGGTTGACACTAGTTGGAGAGAGCAAGTTCCCAAAACTAGGATGTAAGTAAATTTGAAAGAAGACGATGCATGAAATGTTGATGGCATGTGCATTCCTTCCCCCATAACCCTGGAGAACCTACAACTGGAAAAGAGTGAAGCTGTAGTAAGTAAAGGACTGTGACAAGCAGAAAAGGCAATGAAATGAAACCTAAAATGCATATAATAGGGTTAACGTGATTTTTGGGGTACAGGACAACTGCTTTCTGGAAGAAGAAAATGAAAAAGACCTGTTCTTTTTGACCTCGAGTAAAACATTTCCTACTGCATATCTTGTGGGGATAGCTGCGAGTCACAGCAGATTGTGCTGAGAACAGACAGTGCTGGAAGGGACTGGTGAAATTCATCCAGTGGAAAGTATTGGATCTCATAGCAACACTTTCAGAAATGACCCGAATGACCTGTTACAGTTTTTCATGTGTTAATGAGATATTTGCTAATGCAACATAGAAAGGAACTGCCAAGAGGTAAGGACTGCAATGTCATTTGGGAAAAAAATGGATGATTGTGACGTCTAGAACAGTAGAAATGAAATTAAAAGTACTTATATACTCATATACTTAATGTCTAGTAGGAAGGATCTCTCCTGTATCCCAGGAGTTTGTTTGTGTGAGATGATGGAGGAGACAGACTGAGGTGTATTATTTAGGGTGATGTCAAGCCAAAAATGTGGTGCATCCCTTAGAAGAGCAGATGTGATCACAAGATGAAACAGATATTTTGAATACAAGGACTCATGAATCAGTGAGATTACATAAAGTTCTTGTGACACCTAATTTGTACTGCTGTGCACAATTTTTTTGTGAAGAGTTAATTAAATTGGAATTGTGCTAAGCAAGGTTACTGGGGGGATCAAGTGACCAGAAAAGTTATTCTACACAAGAACAGAAAAACAAGGCTGAATGTGTGCAAATGCTCTCTAAAGCTGTATCAGTTAAAACACACCAGGGATGGGAAATACCTTTCTTTAAAATGAAGGTTAATGACCACACAAAACCCCAAGTCAATAAAAATGGCCCTTAAGTGACAAGATTTCCTGCAGTCAGCTCTGGAAAAAGGTTTTAGACAGTTATGTAGGCTTAAAGCAAAGCCTGATCCACTTATTCTACTGGTTGCTTTTGACAGGGAGAGGGAGAGGGAGGAGGGAGAGGGAGAGGGAGAGGGAGAGGGAGAGGGAGAGGGAGAGGGAGAGGGAGAGGGAGAGGGAGAGGGAGAGGGAGAGGGAGAGGGAGAGGGAGAGGGAGAGGGAGAGGGAGAGGGAGAGGGAGAGGGAGAGGAGAGGGAGAGGGAGAGGGAGAGGGAGAGGGAGGAGAGGGAGAGGGAGAGGGAGAGGGAGAGGGAGAGGGAGAGGGAGAGGGAGAGGAGAGGAGAGGAGAGGAGAGGAGAGGAGAGGAGAGGAGAGGAGAGGAGAGGGGGAGGAGAAATACTAAGAAAAGTTACCTCTGAACTGCAGCTCTTACTTCACTGTGAAGGTCATTGGGTTCCAACCCCACCCAAGGCAGCTGTGTTTGAGTTTTTCAAACCAAGCCCAAAGCTTGTGACTTTGTTTTTGGCTGAAGAAGAAAACAGAAGACTGTTTGAAAGGAATTCTTGGAAGGAACAGGGAGGGTGGAAGAAGAAAGCTGCACATGAAGTGCTGGACAGGGAGGATGCAAAGGGCCATCTCAGAGGTGGAATAATGGAGATCCAGAAATGGCAGGAAATACCTGAAAATCAAATGTAGAAGTTAAGGGTAGCCAACACGCAGCAAATGGGCATGCAACAAGTGTGCCTGACACAAACAGCACAGGCAGCCCTGAATACCTCTTCAAAGGCTTTTTTTTTTTTTTTTTAATAGAAATGAAATTTACGACTCATCTGAGATTAATTTCAATTTTATTTTATTGTGTAAGGAAATGCTCTACATTTCATCTAATCATTTGCAAATGGATGGAAAAGGTAGGATGTGTTAGAAATCCCCAATACATGTTTTACAAACAATCCTGTGACTCACCTCCATCATTCCTCTGCTCCGGGTGAGTCGCCAGCAGACATAAAAGACAAGGAAGGAAGCACTGGGGTTAATGAAAAACAGCCTGCTTGCAGACTTAATTCTTATGTTAACAATCAAAGAAAACAGAAGATACAGTATTCCTTCCAAAGCGAAAATGTTCCATTTGTTCAGAGCAAGCCATAACAAAACCAGGAATAATCTATTCCCCACAGTGTCGAAGAGGAAGAAAAACATAGAAAACACTCTGCATAGGAAAAGTTCTGAAATTTCTGTAGCATGGTCAGTGGTAGCAGGAGCTGTATATGTGGATAAGGAAAGCAACTCCCAGCCATGGCTGGTCTTTGAGTGGGTCTCCATATGCACAAGCCATGGTCACTGGGTGGCCTTGCAGATTTTCTCAACATCCAGCAGTGGTGGTGAGTGTCCAGCAGAGTGGTGGTTCATTGGATACTGTTATCAGCATTCCCATTTGAGCTGCCCTTATTAGGGACCTTCATTTCAGAGATATGATTTTTTCTAGTTTACCCACATCTTCTCACCCAGTAATGGTGAGCATACTGGGAAACAGAAGCTGGAAAAAGGAGATCCTGGAAAAGAGGAAAGGCAATGAAGGATGACCACCCAACAAGAGCTACTGCATCCTGTGGCCCATATTCTCATTGCAGTATGTAAATCAGTACTTGTATCCTTTCCTCTGTACTTTGTCCTCAGAGGATTTATTTAGTCAGAGGGTTCCAGATAATTTCAGCAGAATAAGAATTGCCCTTTCCAAATAGACCTGCCCTGGGAATGTATGCCACTGTAAGGATGCCAGGTGCTGCTGATGCAAGTACAACATTGACAATTGTTGGGACAGCTGGATCCTGTTCCCCAGGTGGAGCACTGGGCTGCCTTGGTGGTCAGCCTACCTAAAACTACTGCTGCATGGTGTGCTCCTTCCTCAGAATCCTCAAAAGTGGCTGTGCTGGCAGTGCTCTTCTGTGCAGAAACCTGAGCTCAACATCTTATCCTGTCACATTCTTTGCACCAGTCAGAACAGGATTTCATGCATCAGGAATAGGTCCAATACCCTGGGGCATCTCTTTCAAAATAAATCTACAGATCCTGTCTGCAAACAATATCTTGTGTGTCTATAGCAAGGCAGAGAAGTCAATCAATCAATCAATCAATCAATGTATGTATCTCAATCAGTATCTCCCATCCTTTATCAGATGTTCAAATGATCAAATATTCACCTGCAGTCAGGTCATTGAAGGGGAGTCTCTACTTCAAGCCTACATCAGACTCACACCTCTGGATTTACCACCACTATTGTGCTGCTATCACATCTGGCCAAGTGTGACTCTATTGCACACATTCTGTCAGAAAGCATTGCTGCTAACTAGAAGGGAGGATCCTGCAGATGAAAGACAGGAATTAATCTGCCAAAGGAATCATGCCTAGAGAAATTTCCTGAGAAAGTGTATTTCTTAGCCCACATGTCATATTATTTGAAAACCTGAAATTTATATAATCTTCAGAAATGTTTTAAAGCGTGTCCTTTCCTAAATGGCAAGTTACTTCAGGGCCAAGCAGAGAGTTAATTTTCTGTAGTGCAAGTTGCTTCTTCTCCTAAAGTCCTGAACCATGAGACTTTGCACCCAGTATCCATTTCATTTACTGGCCTGTTTGAAGGTCTTTATTGTCTGTTAGAAAGACCTGTAGCTTGCTGAAATTATACAGCATCATAGTTGCTAGTAAATTCCTTGTGCCTTCCCTCAGCATTCAGTCAAATAAGCAAATGTGCGAATAAAAAACCTTTTCCTTCTTAACAAGAAATCTTATAAACAATAGAAAAACAAATTACATCTTTACAAGTACCAGATAAATAAAACTAAATCTATAAAACTGTAATACTCCCTGTAGGAAATGTCACGAGCTGTTTACCCTGACAAACAATTGAGAGCATTGACTTGTGTTTCACTAAGCTAACAGTATGGAAAAAAGTTGCAGCAGTGGAAACTATCTATCTCAAGACACTTCTGCAATGTGCATCAGGCTTGTTTAAGCATAACCCACCCTAGAGATGAACACAGAAATCCAGGCCAGGAACATCTCTGCCCATTCTGCTCTGTGTCTGTCCATAGGACAAAGCAGCTTCTCATGTGAACAAAGATTTTAAGTAAGACAAAATCATTAAGCCTTTAGACAATGATCAGTTCTCTTTTCTTTCACACTCAACTATGACCAAGCATCCACACCAAGGTAGGTGATGCCATTTGGATGCAGTGATTCTCATCAAGACCTGTTTCTGAGGGAATATGAGGCTTGGAAGCAATAGGGGAAAACCTTCCACTATAGGGGTGACTGCAACACTGGTGGGATGAAAATGTTTTGTCCTGATCTTCCACCCCAACTCCAATATGCTCAGGCATCCTGGGATGAAGAAGTGGTGCCAGCCACTGATTGGGAATGGCAGCAAGGCCACCCCTGCAGAGGAGGTCTGTACAGGGGGCACCATCACAGTTGCAGGGAGGGGGACCACGAGAGGACACATTTATGATGACTGAGGTTCACCACCTCATTTCCATAGTATGAAACACCTCTAGAAGAAACACCTGAGCAGGTGCTATGTCACATGGTACAGTACCCCACCTGACATCCCTCCAGTAAGATCCCAGCAGCTCTGTGATGCTGATAGAGAAGTGCTGACCTATATCTGCTGAAAGGCTGGCACTTTTGTTTTGTCTCTGAAGCAGCTCCAATTCAGAATGGTCAGAAACATTGAGAGGAAAAGGATGCATGTCCTTTTTCAGGGTGGTGTTGATATATTTGATATGTCACACTGATATATCAGTATCTGACTGGAGACTTCTCATCTAGTCCTACTGATATTATGAATGTTCTGCAAGAGCACAAAATTCATCACTTTTGCCACAAAAACATAAAAGCAGACATAAATACATAGCAGAGAAGGGAACCACCCTGAAGTCTTTTTCTTTTATAAGTGATAAAAATATTTGAGTAGGTCTTGATGCAGTTAAATCATTATATGCTATTGACTTTGATGTAATAAATTTACTATTATCTACTGACATATTTTATGATAGTTTCATACCCTGATTGACATAAACCACTACAAAACCTCATATCTGAACTCAGATCAAAAGAGATCATGCACTAACTCAGACAGATGCTTTTTATTCAGCTCTCTCAGAAATGCCTGGAATTTTATGGCAAGCCTTCTTGGGACTTTCTACTGATAGCTGGTCATCCACTGAGCAGTCTGCAGATTTACAAAGGTTGCTGCAAAACTTGAGAGAGCTGGAAGAAAACTCATTTTCCATAGCTCAGGCCACATTTTTCTCTTGGAGAGCCCTGCATTCCATGGGTTTCACTGTCTGAGTTTAATATATATGACATGACATTCAAGTTTCTGTGAGACATTTTTTTTTCTACCACAAATACTTTAGAGCAGGTATCTTGATAGGAAAAAAACTGGAAGTAGAGACGTGTTAGATGATAGGAGGATGAAGTAACAGTATCATCATTTCCCAAAGGCTGATACACTCAGAGAAGTCGTTCACAAGCTGGTCATTAATTTAGAAAGGAGGGTTAATAGAAGCTAACTAGCAAAGTTTTTTTTTTTGCTGGACCCCGAAAGTCCCAACCCTTAGTGACCACCTGGTTTCAAGGCTTCCCAAGGTGTGACACTCCTTCTGACACCAGAAACACCCTCTCTGCCAGGAGAGCAGACTTGGAGGTTCTGAACATATTGACTGTTTTTACATTTTCTGACAATATCAACAGTCACAGGAGGAGTTTCCTGTGAGCACAAGCAGCAAGTGCCCTATGTCATAAGCCTGGCACACAGAGTTATTTTGATCAAAATTGGATCTTGACACACACACACACATACCCTACATACCAGTAGAGCTGGGGCTGATCACTTGGACTCTGCAGTGACTTGCTTGACTTGTGCTCCACAACCTCCATGGTTGCTTGTAAAAGCCTATTACTACCTGCTTATCAGAGGTTACTGCAAGTGTTGGTGAGATCTGGCAGTGAGAAATTGCTAAATGCACAGTGACAGTGCAAGACAGGGTCTTGCTTCCTGTGCAATGCATGCCACTAAGTTGATGCCACCCTTGGGGACAGGGGCCTTGCTATGGCAATCCTGTGTGCAAAGCTTTGTGGCCTTGCTGTGCCTCTGCACAGCCTTGCTGTAAGGCCTCATAGCAGCAGAAGAGCCTTTCTTCTCCCTCCTCCTCCTCCTCCACACCCTGGTCACCTTGGCCTAATTGTCCAGCTGAAGGCAAACTCACAATCCTGGAAAGCTCCTAGTGCTACTCACTGTGTGTACAAATGCCCCTGAGTCAGTGGCCACGTCAGCAAAGCTGGAAGGCAGAGCCCAGCCGTAGGAAGGTTTACTAGAACTTGGAAAGTACTAGGTGACAGTTCTCTCAGCAAACATTGAAAACCTGACCCCCTTCCCAAGTACTGTCAGCTTACAGATGGAGGAGTGGCCACTCCAGGCTGTCCTGTGCCAGGCCTTCCAGCATGAAGGAAAAAGCTGTGCACTGGGGGAATACAGTGTCCCAGAGCTTGGATTGGTTGTGACCCATCCCCTCCTTGGATGCAGGCAAGGGCACTGAAATAGGCAGAAGAGAAGTTCTGCCTAAAACATACTTCTTTACAGCAGTGTGACATGGAGAGCAGTCCAGAAACGTGATGTCATCATTTTCATCATCCATAAATCTCTTGCTTTTTTGCACTCCTAGCCAACTCTACGATGTGGATCAAAGTTTTCTAGAGAAGGAATAGGAGCCCACTTGTTATTTCTTATGAAATACTCGGTGGATCTTCTACAAAGGGATACCAAACACTCTTTATCCAAATCTATAAATCTTGTAAGACTTAACACAGGGATCAGGATGTAGTTTCAGTGCAACTCCATTGCATGTGCTGTAAGAGAAATAACATTTCCCTGAAGGAATTGCATTTGCAAGTTTTGAGAAACCAATGCCATATATCTCCTTTGCTTCATATAAAAGGGTCTTGAGCCTTTAGCTCTGCTAAAACCATCAGACAGATAAGCATCATGGAGGAGGAGGTGTCACCCTGAATTTTAGGACTGGTTTCATGTAAATGCAGCACTTTAGAGCATATTGAAATAGAATGATTCAGGAGACATGTAGGAGGACAAAGATGAGGCATGTCCCCAAATAACTATTTTTTAATATATATGTTTTATATCTTTCAGTATCTTTTTATCCAAATACTGCTGTCAGTATATAAGTATTTAAATCTCATATGACACAGCAAAAATCCACGTTTAGCCAAGGTCAAAGAGGAGTTGACCCCTACGTGAAAAAGGAGCACTCAAGAACATGTTCATCTCTGTTGCAAAATATTATCTCCGTTTGATTGGCAAGTTAAAAGAAACATTACAATGTGTGTGCAAAAATGGTGAACTGAGAACCCTCAAACACTCCAAAACAAATGTGACAGCCCCCACCAGCAGTCCTAGCATAATGCATCCAGCCCAAAGGGACTGTCCTAGGGAGAGGAAGATGCTTATCTGAGGCACAGTCTGGACCTATAGTCTCCAGCAAACCCTAAATTATCTTGGTATAGAAAAGCCACTGTAAGAACCCAAAGTTATTGCCCCAATCCTACCTCTATTCCTGTGGTACCTTGTATTTGTGACTTTTGCACATTTATGAAGAGTTTGCTAAAAGCAGTTTGTGGGGCAGTTGTAGCTGTGGGTGTGATGTGAGGTTGAAGTCTGTCAAGTGTGGGGCAGGAGGAACAAGTGTTCTACTGTCCTCTCCAGACTGAAGCCTGATCCCTACTGCTGGTCTTGTGGGCTGGGCTCAACCCACCACATTTACACTGGTACTCACCAAAAAAATAAATTCAGTGTTACTGCTCTTCACACTATGTGTGAACTCAGCCACACAGAAAGGTATCAAAGGACCTGAGCCTCAAGGTGCTCTTGAATGTTTCAGAAATCCTTGGAGAACTGCTCATACTTTTAAAACTAATACCCTTAAGGGCTGCCAAAGTTATGGTTACCAATGACATAAATGGCAGATGCATAAAAGAAATCTAACTTTGCAGCAGGACTGGCTTCCAGAACTAACTCCTGCAAGCATTTTCTGACTCACTGGGCAGCCTCACCCTTGCCTGTCACTGTTGCTAGGCACAGCACATAACCAGATTTCCATCCTGAAAAATCAGCAGAGTGACAGGAGCACAGATGAGGCGAACAGTGGAAAGAACAGGTGCATTGTTTGGCTCTTGCTGGGTTACTCACATCCATCCTCAGCTGGGCTCTCACAGACATGAACAGGCTTGCCTTTGAGCCAAGAGATCCGTACACTGGTGTGGACTGACATCGACATGTGCATTGTGTTAGCAAAATCTCATTCCCTTCCCCACATCAGTTTGGCTTAGGGGCCTTCCCTTTATTCAGGGGCAGATATCTTTGATTCCTGTCATGTTTAAAATCAGCAGAAAATCTATAGTGTTTATTCAGTCTTTGCAGGAAAGGCATTTAGATATTTTTTTTCTGAAGGGCTGTGCAGAATATTTTTCAATACAACAAAGGCAAAGATCATCCTCCAGTTCCCCACATGACCTCACAGCAATTCTGCCTCCTGAACATTAAAACCAGGCTTTTCTTTGAAAAGTAACATACCATGGGCAACTCAGTCCTCTACAGGATGTTTGTATCAACCTTTCTTTTCCTGCAGAAAGCCTGGAATGGGAGATACCTGTGTTTTTGCATGGAAAGGAGAATTCCATCTCCCTGCTGCAGGGAAAACAAGACTAAGACTAAATTTGAGTGTTCTGTGATCCACCAGCATCCCCATGCCTGATGTATCCTGCCAGCACAGTCCTTACCAGTATGTGTAAAGTAATTTTAAAGGGAGACTGTTTCGTGGAGGAAGAGCTACAGCACTATGACACTTGGGCAGAAGATAAATCTGGTGAGAGCTCAGTGAGCATGATACAAAGGTGTTGCCTCCTGGGGATGTGGAGTGGGAGGTGCCTGTCCTTGTGTCCTGCAGCCATTAGCAGGTTATGCTGGATTAAATGCAGCACCGATGCACAAGCTTGTGTTGGGTGCAGGTGCTGACACTGCTCAGTCTGGTCACAGCACCCCCTTCCCCTACACCTCACCCTTTATCCCACCTAGCATCCGTGGCTATCCAGAGCCATGTTCTCAGTAAGCAAATGGTATTCAAAATCTGCTTCATGGAATCTGTAACTATTTAGGCTGTTACTTGCTGATATTTCTTGAACAGTGCATCTGGCCAATTCTCATAGCATGGGAGGCTGGAGCCCTTCTGTTTCTTACTTAGGCTGTTTACAGGAACATCAAACTTGCTTTTTGAGAAGTATAGATTATTTGTATTTATTTATATTGAGGAAGTGCCTAGAAATTCTAGGCATGGGCCAATGCACATCTTGGTAGGATGTTATTCAAACATAGTACAAAATGATTCTCCCCCCGACTTCAAATCCATGATCCAAACAAGAGAGAAAAACAGAGCAGGCACATATGGAGCATATGGAAGCAACATCCATGCATGACAAATGTTTACTTTACAACTTGCTGGGTTTGATTGATTAAAGACTGTGAATGTAATTTTGAATGAAACCTCAGAATTTAACATAAGAATGGCTGTCAGTATAGGCTGAGTCAATATAGACTGCTGATCTCCTTCTCAGTTCTCACCATTATGCATGATCTCCTTGCTTTTCCAAGTCCTGGTCTGATACCTCTGCTGGATTTCTCTGTGGCAGTGTCTCTTTGTGCACATCCCCATCTATCTTCCTTGCCTAGAACTCCATGTTAAGAAAAAGTGCATTGTGACTTAGACAACAATCACAGAGGTAGTTCAGATCCACACATAACTCCCAGCTCCCATCTTGGGAATTTCTTCTGAGTGACTGCAACAAAGCCCAACTTTGACCAGTGTACTTTATATAAGCTGTACATCATAGTCAGGTGATGGTGGCTTAAAACACTCTCAGAGGAATGCAGAGCTGTTACTGATTTACACAGCTGCTCTAAAAAAATCCTGCCTGCCTGCCTGCCTGCCTGAGCTTTACTCAGTAAAACCTCTTGCACCCATCTTTTGGCTCATTAACTTTAACAAGAACATTTAAATGTAGTAGAAGTGCAATTTCGGTAACACTCTTCACTTCCAGAAAGATACTCATGAAAACAAGATGCAGGTGTGCATTTCTCATGTGCCTACACATCAGCTACCCTTTCAAAGATGAATCCAACTGTTGTTCTTAGTTTTCCATTACTATTTCTTGCCCTCCCAATGGGTTTCAAAAGTTAATAGAGCTTCTTCAAAATGACGACAGTGTTCCCTTTTCTTGAATAACAGGAAAATCTGATACAGTAATGATTTATTTAAAAAATCTTTCCACTCACCTGCAGTTATGAGTAATACTAAAACATACTGTAAGATCATCAGTCTGAGACATCCGAGCAAAAATTTTCTTTCTGTGATATTTTGCAATGCAACTGAGGCTAATGGGATTTAATAAAGACATTTATACAAAGTGAACAGTGTTGGAGGAGAGTGTAAAAGCATTTTACAGGTGTAAAACATCTGTTACCTGGTCACCCTGTCAGCAGATGCAGGTGGGTGGCTCCAGGGATGGAAATGATTGTGAATATGGCACTCTTACCTCCTGAGAGTTGGAAAGAATTAGGGCTCCATTGCCTTCCTCTCGGGCATTTTGTTTGTAGTTGTTCATTTCCTTTCTTTTCTTGTGAGTTATTGAAATAACACATTTAATCTGGAGTCAGAAGGGGTATTTCCTGCCAAACTATGTAGACTTAGTTTGATTCTGCTTCACTGGGTGAGAAACCAGACCTCCTTTCTTACACTACTTCAATCCAAAGCCAAATAATTTTTTCCCTTCATCTTGCTCAACATAGCCTCATGAAGAACAAAAAGCACAGCCATGCCCCACACCACCCCCAAACTCACGTGCAAGGGTAGAGGCAGGAGATGAGCACAGCCCTCCTGTCTTTGAAGAAGTGGCAATAGTGGGCAAAGTCTGTTCTGGTCCCCAAATTTAAGGCAAGGGCTGTTGTTCCAGATGCTGCTTGCCTTGGGTTTGTCTCATCCCTTTTTCCATGATGAACATTTGTGTGATGTCTGACACCTCATGGGCACCTAGGATGAGACAATGACTTGAAAAAACATTTGTTTTCAGATATGCCAGAGACCAAAACAAAGGTGGCATACTGACTGAAATAAAGAGGATCTTGGTAGTAGTTACTAAGTTTCTCACATCTCAGAAGCTTCCCTCCATCATTTCTGTACGTTTGGCATTTAACCCCATCACTAGCTGTTTCTCCCTTACGAGTGAAACACTTCAATCTCAAACTACAAGGATGTTTCTCTGGTGCGTTGGTGAGGAAGATACATCTCACACAAATACACAGCAGCATTGCTTGCTGCTCAGCAGGTGTTTGAGTCCCAACCCCTCAGGAGCTGCAGCCACCCCAGTCTGCAAGCAGAGCAGCCTCCACAATGAGCAGGAGGAACCACAGTGGCAGCAGCATCCTCCTGCCAGCCCTGCTCTGCATCCAATTAGCTTGTGGGTGTCTCTGCCCTGGCACAGGTACCCTGGTGTGGGCAGAAACAAGAGTAACTTTCCTCCAGTGGTAAAACAGCTCGCTCTCTTGTGCTGCACATCTGGAAGTATCACTACCACCACCTCAGCCAGCAGAGCAGTCTCCTCCAGGCTGCTCAGGAGCAACATGGCCTTGTAGCCTGTGCTTAAGTGCAGGCACCTCATAAAGGGAAAAAGCAATTTCCATGGCAGTAGCCAGTCTTTTCTCTCCAGAGGAAATCTCCCAAAAATGCCTGTCTCAGGGTCTGAGTGCTTGGGATTTTGGTAGAGGGCGTGTAATTGATACTGAAGAGGAACGAACAGTCAGTGAATCAAATGCTTGTGGCTAGAAGGGCAAATGGTTTGGCTGAGGCAATCCTCAGTAATCATAGAGATCACTGTAATTAGGAGGTTAACGCTCTCCCAGGAGCCTGGAAAAGGAGCGGTCTTCCTGCAGGGATCAGCAAGGAATTTCCCCTCACCAAGCAGCAGTGTTTTGTCCAGGGGATGTTCTGACAGACATCCCAGCCTCCAGCCTAGGAATCTGTTGGCTAGCAGGGCAGCACAGCAAATGACCAGAGTTGAGCTCCAGCCCTCAAGGGGAACATCACAAACTTGAGACCACCATGGAAATGAGCCGTGGAAACCTTTGTCTTACACTAGGAACCACAGCCATGCCATTACAGAGCATTATCCAGGCTGTTCCAGCAGTGACCACCCCAGCACCCAGCTGTGGCTACCCACATGGATCAGCATTGCTTGGCTTGTGGTACATCAGTGGTCCAGTCCTCTTTGCAGTCACTCTAGTTTACCCAAACAGCAATTCCAAAAATCTCCTTCTCTTCCCCTGGCCCTGCAGAAAGGCAGAATTTGGGGAAAGTTCAGCTGAGGCAGGAGATGTTTGGCCTACAGCTGCAGGGGTAAGTGACAAGCTCAGGCAACAAGGCTAGACCTGAAGACAAAGGTCTTGTTCGTGGCTCTCCAGCTTACCAAGACCTGTTTTTGGGGTGGGAGAGATGACAGTGAGGAGGATGGCATGAATTATCTTCAGGACTTCCTAGTCAGGTATAGAGCTATAAATATGGGCAGATATGCTTGATAACACAGAAACCATGTATGTTTATATAAATATGTCTATATGTATGTAACTATATCCATGTGTATATAGAAGAGATCTCTACACATGGCAAACCCATCAGTGAGCAGTCCAACTGTTTGAGCAGGCTAAGACCTTGGCTCGGATCACATTATCTAGAAAGAAGAAGAACATTATTTTTCCAACCTGTAGGCTGAGGTGACAGGCTGGGTTTTCCTCCTTCAGTTGAAGAATACTGAAATATTCAGAGGTCCCATATGAAGGGTAAATATGCGGATTCCATTAACTTCCTTAAGCATTGTCACAGCATCACCATGAAAACATATTTGTCCAGAAGTTAATTTTTTCCCCAATGGGATAAACAGAAGTATCTGTAAGAAATATTGTCCCCCTTCCTCCTCCCACAGAAAGCTACATGAGAGACCAGCAGGGACAGGAATATATAACAAATCCAAAAGAGCTCAGTAACAAAAACAAAAGTCTCTCTGCGGTGGCCTGGACCCAGCTAAAACCTTCCAGCTCTTCAGTTTACTTTCAGCAAGCACAAACCTGGCAGGTAAAAATGGAGAAACACCTTGGGAGTTGTTGCTTTGAGGTCAGGTCTTCATTTCCTCATGTCCCCATTCCTTGGGGACACACCCACAGAGCTTTTGCTTTGTCCTGTAAGCCACCATCAGGCTACAAGGATAGGAGATGACAGCCAGCTCTCTGAATTAAAATGACAGGCAGAGGCTTCCAACCATGCTCCTAAACACCCTGTTTTCAGTGCAATTACTTCATTTCTTCTCATTAAATTATCTGTCCACTGCAGCTAATCAAACAGGAGAATGTGAGTCAGGGAAGAATTTGGTTTTGGTAGCAATGAGAGATGACAAACCCATATTTTGCCTTTGGTAATTCAAGATGATACAGCCCAGAGCACCACTGAAATTTTTAACCTACAGCTACAGTCCAAATCTTCAACTGGGACTCTTAAAAAAGAGGTGGGGACAAAATTCCCCTCAGAAAACATCACCAATTGAATTGTTGATCAAACCCACACCATGAGATTGCCGCAGTATAATTCTCTAAATAGAAAAGGGAAAAAAGAAAAAAGCTAAAGTTGCTGAGAACCAATGGACACACCGTGAGGCTTTACCAGAACATACCTAAGAGATAAATGCAGGGGGATGTAGAGAACCTGCTTCAGGAATAGCAGACATACCACAAAGACACATGTTAAATGAAAATAAATTGTAAGGTGAACAGTGGTGGACAAGACAGCATTCACACAGTCTCCAAGGAGAGGCAGATGGAAGAGGACTTCAAAGTATCCATATCAGGATTTCATGATATTCATGTTTCTGAATTCCTATTTCAGCCACTGAGCATAGTTGTGAAATATCAGTCAGCAAATGCTGTAAGTCAAAAATTATTTCTCATTCCAACACTAGCAGCAAGTTACAAACAAGTTTGTTGTGTCAATGACACGCACTCACATTCAAATGTTTTATTTCATCTAAAGTTCACTTTTCACCCTCAAACAGGGATTAGAGTGTGAGTGCTTTTAAACCTCTATAATAAAACCTTTTCCTAGTCCATTGCCTGGCTGAACTTTCAGCTAAGCCTCAGCCAACCCAATAAAAGAAGTTATTGGCCAGACACTAATGATTAATAGTATGCTGTTGATAGGAAATATTTCAGGCAAAGCAGGTCCCATTGATAATCTTACAAAGAGAAAACCCTTGAAGTCCAGTTGCTTGCTGAAGCGTTCACACCCCCACGCTGCTGTGTCTCCAGAGAAGACATCATCTCTGCAGAAGTGCCACATTTTCAGCACTAGAGCTAAGAACTTTCTTAGGCTTTTCTGTCTCTTATGTTTTGAAGCAACAGTAACAATTTTTCTTGGCAAGCATTCTCTCCAAAATGTGCAGATAGTTCCTATACAGTAAAAACGAAAGATAAAATTGCACTGTACAAGAGGAAAACTTATAAAACAGACCTTCCTGAGAGGAGCTAAGCCAAAAGTGTCTAGCAGTCTTCAGGAACCTGCTCTGCTTCAGCTCCTGTTGCCCAAACCACAGGGCAGCTCTGGGTTTGGCAAAACCCTGAAAGCTTATTCTGTTTACCTGGGGACCCTAAGATTCTGCACTCCCTCCAGATGCACTTGGAAGCCAACACCATCATCTTCTCTGTGACAGGGTCCCATCACATGGCTTTGCTTGTAGAGCAGCACTTTTGTATATCAGGCTCATAATGTTTGCTTATTTCTAAACCCTCTCATGTCCCTTCTCTGAACAATTTCTTCCCTTCCCTATTGTCCTGAGGGGTCTCAAGCTTATCCTTCCTACTTCTCCAGTGAGTCTACACCTTCTCTCTTTCCTTCTTTCACATGCCTCCTGCCCACTGTGTCTGTGTCTGTATGAGCTCAAATGCTGTCCAGGACTTATCTGTTCCATCAAAATACTTCATTATGCATGATCCCTTGTCTGATTGCTGGCAAGCTTATGTCATCCTGTTCTTTTTACTGGGTGCCACATGTCAAATCTGCCAAGGTGCATCTGTTTTCATGAACCAGCTGAAACTACAAGTTTTCATCATTTTCTCATGCAAACAAAACCAATTTCTCTCACAACAAGGCTTAAATTTATCCTAAATATTCAAAGCAGACCTTTCTGAAGAGTTTAACATAATACAGTGAAGAGTGTGAGGTCACATCAGAAGTGTGACCATCAGGGCGAGGGAGGGGATTCTCCACCTGTACTCTGCTCTTGTGAGACCCCACCTGCAGTGCTGCACCCAGCTCTGGGGTCCCCAGCACAGGAAGGAGATGGATCTATTGGAATGGGTCCAGAGGAGGGTCATGAAGGTGAATGATTAGAGGGCTCGATCACCTCTCCTTGGAGACAGGCTGACAGATCTGGGATTGTTCATTCTGGAGAGGAAAAGGCTCTAGAGTGCCTCTTGAGCAGCCTTCCCATATCTGAGGGGCTCTGCAGGAGAGTTGGAGAGGGACTTTTTACAAGGGTGTGTAGTGACAGTACAAGAGGGAATAGCTTTAAACTGAAAACAGGCAGGTTTACATCAGAGATAGACAAGAAATTCTTTCCTGTGAGGGTGGTGAGGCACTGGATTTGGTTGCCCAGTAGAATTGCAGATGCCCTATTCTTTGAAGTCTTGGGGAGGACAGGCTGGATGGGACTTTGAGCAGCCAGAGCTAGTGGAAGGGGTCCCTGCCCATGGCAGGGGGTTTGGAACTAGATGATCCGTAAGGTTCCTTCCAACCCAAACCATTCTGTGACTCTATGAAGTCCCATGGCCAGATGTTTTCACTGTTGTAGAGGATGGAGGATACACAGCTTGCTGCACAGCAGCAGCTCCATTGAGGCTTGACCCACCTGCTGCTGCACTTTGTGTTAGCAGTCACTGCTGAGTTAATGTGAACCATCTGGCTGCTGCCATCATCTAACAGCCACACATTTTCTGCATATTTTCTTGTCATTGCAGCGCTGTACTCCGGTGACTTTGAGAAAACATCTGCCCTGAGGATTCCCCTTTTATAATATATTTAAAATATGTCACCATCTGCTCACTCTTAAAATCTCTTCCTTTGTTCCACCACAAGTAACTGGCCCCTCAGTGACCTCCCATTCAATAGCAAGGTGCCTGAGCAGAAACTTTCATTTCTTTGCTTCACAAGGTGCAATACTTTCTGTCACTGGTTCAATGTATAGCAGAGAAATGCCTCTGCTTTAGCAAATGCCTCTTCTCTTGACTGTTGTAGGCTTCTCTGCTTCTTGGCATTGGTGCAATGTCAGAAAGACCTCCACCACATCTCCCCCTGATGCAGCCCAACTCCAGACAGAAATTCATTCGGTCCTTGCATTGTAACAAACCATTTTTTCCACTGCCCCAAAACCCATCTGCACCAACACCAGACACAACCATTCTGGATTCTGCACTGCTTGCTCTTCCCCTTGTCACCTTGTTTCTCCTCTGCCATGTACATGCCACAATTTTTTGCTGCTCCCTCTAACAGCCCACCCTGTGCTGCCTCCATTTCCTCTACCTATTTTCGGGATCATTTTTCTCAAACAGTAAAAGCCAGAATGCACTGCATGTCATGTTCTTTGGACATCACAGAGTGGCTGATTCTTTAAACACCCCTGCCCTGCTGAGTGAACAGAGTGATTGTTCAATTCCCTATTCTGAAGAGAAAAAAAAATATTAAAACTGGTTGTGAGGGCCCAAAAGATGTTTTCTCCTGCCCAATGGTCACGGTTCCCCATGTAACTGTTATTTTACAGCCAGTTTCTGATAACAACAGTTAATATCTGCTTTAAGATGAAAAAATTATCCCCAGGTCTTCTCCACAGCTCAGCTTTTAGCTGGATTTTCTCATGTTTCACAAAGAAAGCCACCAGGATGGTCACAGCTGCTAGGCAAACTGTTAGTGTTTTAGTTCCAGACTACAGTATGAAGAAACACAACTTCTTTTTCCAAAGGATTTGATAGGCATGAAAATCTGTCTTGCTAATCTGTCTTGAAACAGAAAACAAGGAGTAAACCTCCCCTTGCATCTGTCAAAACACATACTTTAAAAATGCTAAGTGATTTAGTTTGCATGCAAATACAGGAAGATCAGAAAAACAGACTTCGATTTCCTCAAGCAAGTTTATATACCAAAGGTGATTGACTTAGCTAATTTGAAAATGTGAAGTATGGAAAGGATAAAACAGTTCTGTAGGAACACATCCTGGGCAAAAAACAGAGAGGAGGAACTACCCAAAGAGAAGGATGTCATTGACACCAGCAAAAGGATGACAAACTGGACTTAATACCATTAGCTTGCAAACTGCAAGAAATCCCTGGACAGAAGTCCTACGAGAATGAAGGATGACCCCTAGATTCTGCTGAGACAAACAGCTGACATGCAGAGAAGAGTCTCCTTGACTCCCCAAAGGGATCTGCTCTGGCAGCTGTGGCTACACAGCCCCTTTGGCACTCCTCAACAGGGCCTGGAGCTAATTTATGGCTGGTGTTACCTTTCTGCGTCTGAGAGCTGAGCCCTGCCCCAGCAATCCAGCTGGTCCTGGTTAACCAAAACATTGCAGAATGCTGGAGATAAATTCTAGCATCTTAGGGACCCAAAGGATGTCACTGTTGTCACTGGACATTATTTTCGTTTGTCCGAATGCAGCATTCTAGAGTATTATCTGTGTTACTATGAGGATCTGAAACTGGAATCTTTGAGATGAAAAGTAGAAATTGGTTGATTTTTTTTCCTTTCCTTTTTTTTTTTTCCCATTTGCATTTAATTTATTAAAATATTTGTGAATTTTCCTGGAGATTCACCAGGAATAATTCCGAAGGGACTAATATTCATTATTTTTCTGGATGCCATTAAATCTAACATCCATTGCCCTCATCACTAACATATGTTCAACAGAGCTAAATATTTCATCTTTCTGTAAATTGCATATAATTTGGCTTCTTTGTTTTTCTTTTGTGGGCACTGATAGCTGTTTTCTGCTCTGAATTTGTCATCAATAAACCAGAACTCATCCAGAGAGAGCAGTTAACTGCTTGTTTGAAGTAATCTATCAGAAGAGGTTCCCAAAGAATGTTTGTAATGGACATTACAGAGAGTTACAACCATTTTTAAAATGGGGAAAATGTTGCAGTTCCTGCCACTGTTCATTGCACAACTTGGCTTCTAAAAACACTAGCAAACAGAAATATGACACTGCCAACTTTTGCAGTGGTATCATAGTATGATACTGAACTTTTTTATGAAGTCCCCACTCCCGAAACCATCTGGATTAGATGAAAATCTAAACTTTGATTTGTTATAAACACACTGTCTTTCTAAACCACATGGTCAGAAAAGCTTGGCAAAACAAGCTGGAGTCATCACATCTGGATATGCTGTCTGTAACTTAGACAGCTCATACAAGCAGATCACCTACTCCACTCTAAAGTCCATGGAAGAGGCTGGTACCTCCACAGATTATTCTGCCCTCTCTACTCACTGACAGCTCAAAGTGAGCCTGAGCTCAAGGAGGTGGAAAGAACAGGGCTGCTTCTCCTCCCCTGTGCTCACATGTGTCCTGCATTGACACCCAGAAATTTGATTCAGCCCCCAATAACTTGATTTCAAAGGAAATCCAGCAGTGATTTCCAGCAGAAACAATAAATCCTTGTGGCTGTGTGGCCCCACCATCATCAGCATTCTCTCTCCAAATGGTGGCCTTGGCCTGAACACTCAAATGGTGCTGGGCGTTGCCTGAGGCACAAAATCCGTCAGCTGCCCTGGTAGAAAGCTGTAAGAAAACAGAGGCAATGGACTTGTGAACTGAACTGGTACCAAATGGGTGCCAGATCATATAGAGGAAGACAAGAACCACAGACTATGACTCAGGAGATTTTTCTTAATATTAGGAAAAATCTTTTCCTCAGGAGGCACTGCCATGCTGGAGCAAATCCCAGATACAGGATGTGCTTCCCTTCCTTGGGGGTTTCCCAAGGACTAACCCAGTCTGTGTCAGTACAGAGTAGGGCTGTACTAGGGGATGTTCAGGGTTTCTCTCCTGCCTGGGTCAGGAGTTTTCATTATATCATCACCCAGAAAGATGTGGATTTCCCATGAGTGATTATGGCAGTCCTCCATAGAGAGAACTTCTGACACACTCCTCAGGTGCTGCTGGGAGTCAGCAGAGAACCCGTTTTGAGAGGCATGAACTGGAACTCCATGTGCTGGAACATGCTCTCTTTTCATTTTTAATGCTCATCTTCTGTCTTCACTTTCTTAGAGAAGCTATGAAATAAGTCACAATGTTTTAATTCAAAAAGTGGTTGCGGCTCCTCTCCTCTCTCTCTCCTCTCCTCTCCTCTCCTCTCCTCTCCTCCTCTCTCTCCTCTCCTCTCCTCTCCTCTCCTCTCCTCTCCTCTCCTCTCCTCTCCTCTCCTCTCCTCTCCTCTCCTCTCCTCTCCTCTCCTCTCCTCTCCTCTCCTCTCCTCTCCTCTCCTCTCCTCTCCTCTCCTCTCCTCTCCTCTCCTCTCCTCTCCTCTCCTCTCCTCTCCTCTCCTCTCCTCCTCTCCTCTCTGTTTTATAGCCCTAAAAGGCTTGTTTGAGAATTGGGGATGTTTGATGATGACTGGATATACTGTGTTAATAGAGGGAAATGCAAGTTCTGTGAAAGAAAAGTATTGTGTGGTATGCAAATTTAGTAATAGACTATTTGAAAGACAGTTTGTCATATGTAAAAGTGATTTTGAAAGAAGTGATGGTTAAGAAAATGTATCACTTGCTTTCTTTCTAAGGAAGGTTCAAAATCTTTAAAAAGCCCAGCAGATGAGCTGAAAAACAAGATGTTCTTCTATGTAAGATATATCTAGACATGGAAGTTCCTTAAGAGTTCTACTGAAAGAGCAGGAAATGTCATGGGAGGAAGAACAGAGAAATTTCACAGTTTAAAGTTCAAAAGCTTATCAACATGGGGAATGCCTCCACAAAGACCAAAAAAAAAAAAAAAATCACTGTATTTCTGCTTCACAAAAACCCTAGATGCTCAAAATACTGTATTTAAGGAAAACATAGGGAAAAAGAAAAATATCATCACAACACAGGTAGCAAGCATGTTTGGATACCAGAACCAGAAAGCAAACCAAGCTCTTTGGGGGTTGGAAGGTCAGCTGTAATGGTTTTGGGGTGCAGCATCTGGACCACCATTAAGGATCTGCTGCAGAAAGCATGCAAGGCTCGGAATAAGAGGAAGATTTCCACTCAAAAATTGGTACATAAAAAGCAAACACAACCCTACCCCAATGGAGCAACAGCCTATCATTGTGTGGTTTTACCTCTTGTTTGGCATCTCCACAGCAGCATTACCTCATCTTGGCTACTTTGGTTGTAGAAGAGCAGAGGCAGAAGCATGCTCCTAAGGTCACATGCAGACTTAGAAGTGACATTACAGAGTACCTGCATTGCAGCCAGCAGTAAACAATCTCCATGTAAGCTTTCTTTCAAGTTGCCATGTGTCCAGCACATGGGGAATGCCCTGGGGAATCAACACTCTGACAAGCAGAACGTGCAGGAGCACGCACAAGGGAGAAGCGCCAAGAGCAGTGAAAAATTCACCCTTAATCAGCTGTGTGTTTTTCACAGGCTTGCACCAGAGTTTGTAAACACAGAGCTCCAACAGCCCAGCTGTAGCAGGGTCTTGGTGGGACATCCTCCCTCTGAAGGACAACTGTGCCATTGAGTGACCTCCTCCCTGCACACATCTATTGGCCTTGACTAAAAATGGCTGGCACAATGTTAGCTCATGCTGCCCTGCATGACCAGTCTTTTCCATCTGGGGAAAGGCCAGTAATCAAAATGATGACAGGACTTTTACACTCCCAGGTTCCTCACAGCATGGCTAACTACAAGAACTGAATTCATCAAAGAGCACTGTAGGGCAAACACACCCTGGGGCAGCAGAGACAGGTGCCCAGGTAGATGGCTGGACAGGAAATTAGTTTAACCTTTCATTCCTGAAGCCATAGCATTCACATTTGCCCAGAAAAAATTCCAGGGGGATCCAAAAGCCCTTCAGTGGCTCTCATGGTCAGCCAGGACTCAAGACTAGGCAACAGTAAAGCTACCCATCTTCAACCACAAAAGAGAGAGCTGCTGCAGCTTTGGGGGCCATTCTGCTCTTCTCAGTGGGATGGGGCAGAGACACCCTAGGGATACACACATGGGCTTTTGGTGAGGAGCAAGGAGGAGATCAGGCCACTGCTGGACAACGAGCAAAGTGCAGACCACTTTGAAGGGTAGCTGTGTAATCTTTTTTACATTACTTTGCTGGCTGGACGGCAGCATGGAGCATTCGTTTCCAGCTACAGAACTGCTCATGGAAAATACTCTAGTGATGGCAAAGACTCCCTTCCCCCTCCCCAAAGCCTCCCCCCAAACCACACAGGGCTGGATTGCAGGCCTCACCACTCAGGGCATTTTGCCTGTAATCACTAACAATAGATTTAATAGTCCAATTATGTCCCAGAATTTGTGATTATAACAGAATGATTTATGCTGCAAACAAGAGAGCTAATGGGTGACAAGACTTGTCTTCCTGTGTTTCTATTTGTTTCCCTAATGTGGGGGTTTTTTTCTCTCTCTCATTTTTGGGGAGCTGGAGCTTGGGTTTTATTGCTGGTTTGTTTTTTTTTTCTGCCAGAGGAGCTGCCTCCTAATGACTTGACTGGACCAGGCAGGAGGGAGGAGGCATGCCAGCAGGGAGCAGTGACTCGACGTGTCTTGTACAGTTAATTGGTTTTAATTTATGAGCTGTAGGCAGATGGTGGCTGCAGCACATTAAAGCTTCTTTAAGAAATAACACATAGATTTTTTCCCTCCGGTGCCTGAAAATTTTGCATCCTGAATAAAAAGTTTGAGACTGCACAGCCCAGCATCAGCACTGTGGTAGCACCTGTGTACAGCTGATGAGCCTTAGGGTCCGTTGTTTTCCAGGGCTTTTGTTGCATAAAGGCAGCTAAAGAAAAGCACAAGAGCTCCAGAGAAATCAGACAAGCTGATGACAACAGATGCTTGCTCCCTCTCATCCTGTGCAACACTGTCTCTGTATCTATTTATCTTCCCTGAACTGGTGAGAAGCCTCAAAGGAAAAAGAACAAAGTAAAAGCAAACAGAATCTTAGCAGAGAAGAGAGCTGCTGCTATGAATAAAGGATGCCAGACGGGAAAATCACAGCACAGAAATGCAGTGTGAGTCACTTCAGCAAGAAATATGGCTCTTCTGGTATACCTGGACCACCGAAGGCAGACATAGTTGCAGACACCCTGTGTCAGAAGGTTGGCATATACCGTTACTATTACTAAATATTTCATTACAGGTCACTTGGAACATCTGGTTATAGAAAATGTTTGCAAGAAGACTGAGCAGCTCTCTGGATCTCACTGCTGACAGCAGTGAAATCCAGATAAAAGGCAGATAAATCTTTAATTCTGCTCGTGACATGAGGACTCTACCATCAATATCTTTCCACCCCAAACACACTTGGCATGGGATGCTGCAGGTATGAAAGTCTACTTGAATTCAAGCGACAACTTTACACATTGATGACCCAGAAATACATCAAGAGCTATTACATACTCACTTCTAGCTTATACAAAAATTTCTGGAGGGTAGGGAAGCATCCTGTGCATTTGCCCCAGTCTTACACCATTCCTTGGCTTTGAGTGTGATTTATGTCAGGGCTCATATTGCTGGGCTGGGTGAACCTCTGTTCTGACCACTTGGTTGGTCTTATGTTCCTGTAAGATGCATTTTATTGGTCAGTTATTGGTAGATCATTTCCAGACCTCCTCTGAGATCTTCCTTCCATGAAAGAGCATATCAAATGTTACCTACGCAGTAGTTTCCATCGGTGTAGTAGCTATTAAGTGTTTTAATGAGTCTGGTTGAGCCAATGAAAGATTATACACAGGCACAAAGTGCTGTAATACTGTATTTTAACTTTGAACTTTTTATTTTATTTTCATCAAATGGAAAGAAATCAGAAAAAGTGCTCTGTGCTGTCCTATTTAGCCACACCAGCTAAAATATGCAATGTTGATTAATCCCTGATATTTTGTATGGAGAACAGGTCTTTCTTGCAGTTCATTGAGGATGTTTTGTTCAGCACCATGAAACCACAGCTGCAGCTGTGGAAAGAAATTTTTTAGAGAATATATAGAGGTGATACTCTGCATGCCACAGGGTTCCTGCAAACCCCTCTCTGGTTGCTGGGTGTTGGAATACTGCAGCACCAACACTGCACTCATGCCTGAGATTTGAGGTGGAGACACATCTTTTCCCTGGAAAGGCTGCTTACAGTAACAGAATGCCTTTGAGCCATCCAGTCCCCATATGAGATGAGCCACTTTTTTCCGCTGCAGTATAGGAAATCAAACCTAACCTGGATTTTGGACTGTTTTAGAATACAAGTATAAATAGGAATTATACCCAACACATACTTCACTCCTTGCAGCGACAGAATGTGCTTAAAATTGTTCTTTCCATTTGTCTGTCCCTGCTTCCAGTAAAATGATTCCAACCTTGCACACCATTCAGAGCTTGAACCTTGCAGGGGTTATTTTACACGCATGTGTTTGCAGAGATGAGAAACTCTTCTGGCCATAAGGCCGTACTTGATGTTTGAAATCATATGGAAAATATATTGCAAAGAACCATATTGGGAATCTTAAAGTTTCAAAAAGACAGTACTTAAAGCAGATGACTTCTATTGAAGGATGGTGCAGAACAAGCTGGTAAAGACTCTTATCCCAAACAAATCTCCAAACAGTAGACAACTCCCTTCATAATCCCAGTTTGTTGCTAATCAGCCTCCTAACAAGCTGTATGTACCCTAAGGTCAAAGTGACCAGCTTCACCAGGTCAACATGTACAAGCTGCCCTTGAGCTCAAGAAAACAAAGCTCTGAAAGCCTCCTGGGCTCCTCACAAAGAGCAGGACTGTGCCAAGCCACACCATCAAGAGGAAGAGCACAGTGTTTATTGGCACCACTTTGTGTAACTCACTGCTCAGTGCCTGCTGCTGCGGAGACGAGCACAGTCTCTGTGGGCAGGCTGCTGGGAGCCTGCTGGTGCTGAGGGATGGTGCTTTTGCCCATTGGCAGCAGAGATCCATCCATGCCCTTGTCACCTGCAGGTGGGATAGCTGCCTTGGCCTCCCCAGGCCACTGCTCTAGAGCAGTGGGGGCAGAAGCCAGTGGAGGCTGAGCCCCTGCCCAGGGCACAGGGAGAGTGGAGCAGAGACTGGGAGTCCCTTTCCCACAAGCTGGGTTTCCAGGAGCAGTGCAGTCCCCATCCAGTGGCTCCTTCCAGCACCACTGTTTTTCCTCTGGGCTCCTCTTGGCTTCATCCTGTGCAGCTGTGCTCTCCACATCAGAAGGGACTTTTCACAGAAAAGTGAAATTAGCAAAAGTAAAGATAGTTGAATGCATTTTGTTTCACCAGAGAGACTGTTTGTGGTTAGCAAATAGACATGAAATGTTATAACATAATTTCTAACAGTACCCTATGGAGATGACTTGTCTGTTAAACATGAAATAAAACTGGCAGGAAGCCACCATATTGACTTAATAAGGCATAACATTAACTGACACCAAAAAGCAACTTAGTTATGAAGTAGAAAACTTTACAACCTCAGTTATTTGAAAAATACAGGGGTAGCCCAGTAATTAAATTGAAAGTGATCATTAGGGTAATTTGCACTATTCAGCTCTCTGCAATTACACATGATGCCATGAAAGCATTGGGTTGGAATTTCTTTGACTCTGTTGTTCTCCTGACTGGTCCTGATTAAAAAAATATTAAAATACTAACTGCCAGTTGAAAACCATATACTGTTTGGCAAGATTCATTTAGAGATATTTCTAGCTGAGCAAATTAAGGCTTCAGAGTTTATGGAGCAGACATCTTCCCAGTCCATAATGGTATATACATTCTTGACATACTCTGTGGCTCGAACTGGGTAACTAGAGGTACTGCCTGGGTCTAAGTGAGGCCCTGGAAGAAGCAGGTGTTGTTAATCCTCTCTGTCTTTTAACTGATTTTTCAAGATTTTTCAAGAACATCTGTGCCCAAAAAAGATGAAAAATATAGTAAGATGTCAAGCTAAAAGATAATTTCTAATTCATACCTATGTTTCTGTACTGTTCACTCTGGTCCTGACTTAACTCCTTGTGCCATGGGGCCCAGAAGAGCCTCACAGTCTCTACTGTTCTGCCTGTCATGAGTAGCTTTCTGGAAAATCACAGGATGCTCAAATGGCTGGTGAGGTGGGACCAGTGTGAAATCACAGAGATGTGAATGTCACTCGTTCATGCTGCAAGCAAGCCCTTGTGACAGTGCAGTTGTTACTATTTTAATTGCAGTACCACAGTCACAATTCCTGATTGTTTGTGTTGGAAATCTAGGGTACCAGATCATCTCCTGATGACTGTCAACAAAGGGCTGGTATAACTTTACCTTGAGGTGGTGCATGATCTCAAAATATACCGTAAGGGCCTATTCCATAACTGGATGGGCCCTGATCCTATTCCTCTCTATTCTCCCCACTGTCTGAGGTGTCTTCTTTTTATCTCATCTCCTCTAATAGCACAGTTAGTCATTTGTTCACTTTTAGGTGTGCAGCTTCCCTGACAGAGTCAGCAATTACCCCTTTTTTTTGCTAAAGACAAGCACAACCCATGTTGGGGTGTCAGGGTTGCTCCCAGCTTCCTCTTTGCCGAGCTGATTCAATACTTGAATAACCCCTGGTGAGCAACAAGGAATACAGCTACTGTAAGCATTTCCTCAGTACCTAGACAGCCACAGAAAGAGAGAAAGGTGGGAGATTTTAGTAGTGGTGTGTGCTTAAAGAGTGTCTACTACCATGGATTATAGCAAGTACCTAAGTCTCCTAAGTTGTAAAATATTATAAGGAAATTAATTAGGAGAACAAAGTAATTATATGGAGTAAATGTATAAGAGCAATTGATTCAGCCTTCCTCCTTAAACTCTAGAATTGTGGTGCCATTTGTCTAAAGATAGAAGACTTCAAATGCTAACATGCAAAGTTTTAATATTCTTTTTCCCTAAGGCTAAACTAAAGAAAAATTGGCTGCACTTTCCTGGAGTTAACAGGTCACATTTATCACGCTGCCACTTATGTTCAAGAACTAGCAATTTAGCTTTTCCTTACTGGCTTGGTTAAGCCCTCCTGAAACTGGAGATGGGCTGAGGTTTTTATGCAATCTTATCTGCTAGAAGTGACTAATAATAGAATAACACAGGACTACAGTCTTGGCATTCTGGAAAGCTGGTGAGATCCTATCCCCAAATTCTTCTTAAATGCTGCTGCTAATTTCAGCAGTGTTTGTGTTATTACTATGATTTTTATATATATATATAGGTCCCAGATAAGTTAACCACGAAGGAAAAGATAATTGACAAATTCTCTACTAGTCTTCTGAGTTGTTTTTTCCCCTCCTGGGATCAAAATTTCTTTAGAAAAAAGATGATTATTCTCTCCCCACAGCTAAAAATTCCTCAGCCAGCTCCTCTGTTACCATGCAGTCTGCTGGGCATATTCCAGAATTATTTCTGAAGTTTTCACAAACTTCCATATAAGTCCAAAAATTCCATAGTTCTGCTCCGTGCCAGCATGACAGTCGACCCTTACTGCTTGGTATAAATTCTTGAAACACTCAGTTCCGCTGGTGTGGAGCAGCCAGTTAAATTAAGGACACAAAATCCACATAGTACTTTGGGAAAGTGCTGCCACAATAATCACATCCATCTCTCCAGAAGCTTCAGTTCTTTGTTGTAAACCAACCTGCCCTAGAAACGATGGGGCAGAAAGCATCCAGCCATCACCACATAGTCTAACTCTGATCACCGCCAGATGAAGAGGTGTTGGAAGGCAGCTATAAAAAAGAGTGGGGGAAAACCCCCAATATCTGTACAAAAATACATGAATGGTACAAAACAAAAGAGGCAAATGAATCACTCCCCAGCTACAAGTCAAGCATGACTTGAAGCACTCTATGAAAATAGATGCAACATTCTCAGCATGGTGGTGTCCACAGTGAGGGTTTCCTACCAGAGCCTGGTGTCCCAGGCATGGTGTGGCTCCCACATCTACCACAGGCTGGATGTGCAGGGCCAGTGTCTGCTCACAGCCTGTGTATCCCTGTTCCCTGCTAAAAGAGCAAGTTAGCCAAAAAAAAAAAAACAGTGTTTGTTTTGTTGCCATCTCAGTAGACGCTCTAATAGAGCTAATAGGAAAAAGAAACCTCACCAGAGAAAGGAAAGGTCAGAAGGCTAATAAAATAAATGCAGCTATTGTACGATCCCTTGGCAATTCAAAAGGGAGTGTAATTTTCTCCTTTTTTTTTTTTTCCAGCAGCATGAAAATCTTCTAATGAATCCAAAAGGAAATTTCAGCTTTCATGCAAAGTTTATTACTGACAGTCACACCATTGCAGAATTAGGAATATTAGAGATTTAGGTTTACACTTGTTAAATTCCCCCCTCGTTTCATCTCTCTAGATTTTTCTGAGTTTTTCTTCCAGTCGGTTCTGGCTATCAAAGAGAAGCAGTGTCATGCATGACAAAATGTTGGCCAAAAAGGTAATTTTACACCAAGAGTCCTGTGTTGTTCTTGAAGGGCACAGCTGGCCAGCTGCAGCCCTTTTAATAGCACTGCCCATCTAGGTAATTCATGGATGGTTGCTCTTTTAATCTAGCGAGTGTTCCTCAGTTTATAATCAAATACCTGCTGAAATGTTTGGCTGTTCTAGGGCTTTGAGTCAACAAAATACAATTTGATAAATAGTTTTCTTTCAAGCACACTCCTCTCCAGCCCTATGTTGACACCACAGCTCTGCTGGATTCAGGGACTGCCATTCCTGAGTGTCTAAGTGTACACACACACACCCCTATATCCTGTGTCCCTGAGAGTCACAAGTGACACACACAGCTGCAATTTGACCCTCATAGCAGTTGCAAAATCACTACAATGCTGGAAAAGGTGTCCCCATGGATAAAGGATGTAAATGCAACTGCTGCCCTTCTCTAGGAAGGATGTCCCTGTGCTCCTCTGCCTTTGAGGAAGAGGCAGCAGCAGCAGCAGCCTGGAGCTATGGATGAGTGGGCATCTAGGGAAGGCTGACTAGTACCCCAGTGCCTGCCCTGCATCCAGGCAGGACACACAACCAAGGCAACAAATCCTCGGTGCTGTCAGCCTTTGGCTCTTCTCCACACCCAGTGGAGAGGGTCAGACAAGACTCCAAAGCAAGGCAGCTGAAGTAAGGGATCTGTACACAGGCCATGGTACTAGAAATAGCACAGCACAGCACAAGCTTAGGGAGGAAGTAGCCTGAAAGGCAGCAAAATAAGCTGCTGGACTCACTTTGTTCCCAGGAATTACAAGAGGAGGCCACCTGCTGCAGTGAAACTCTCAGACCTGCAGAAGGATGCACTCAGGCCAGCCCTCTTCCCTGCCATGGACTCCTACAGAGCCATCAGCTGAATCAGCAGCATCTGCAGCTTCCCCAACAGGCCAAAGACATTGCCTAGTTTAAAAACCTATCAAACACAGAATGAAGCTGCATTCTGGCTTCTTGTTTGGTAGGATGATGCAAGAAAACAGCATCATTTTACCAGCATCACCCATTCACATTTTGGGAATATATTCCTATACCCTGTTCCAGATGCTGGATGTGAACACATGAAAAAATACCTTGGATATGGTTAATATATTCACTAGGGAATCTCAGAAGAATACAGGATTTTCCCAAACCTCTTTGTTAGAGAACATATATTGCTTTCAATCTACTTCTAAGTCAGCATCCGTCTGAGGAGAAACTGTCTCAGATTTTTCTTCAAGCTCTCATTATCACAGCAGTATTTATGGCTGTGCCTCAGGGAAGCAAGCAGACAGCTTCATCCATCCCACACACAGACAGCAGTTCCTGGACTCTACTTACACAGAGGGTTCTTTTAATACTAATTTTGTCTCAGGCCAAGGGTTCAGGCAATAACCTTCTAGACACCACCACAGCCCCAGCAATAATTGCTTGGACTGCTATGCCACATTGAATTTCATAACCTTAATCTGCTAAGTGGTTCTGAAAGAAGAATGAGAAGCCATGAGGTCATAGCTTCTCTAATCCAGCATTATCAATCAGACATTCACAGACCATTGTCATGCTGCTGGGTCTCCTAAGGACTCTATCAGTTCCCAACGAAAAAATACAAAACACTTCTCAAGATACTCAAGCCTTCTCCATATATATACAAATCTGAGTGTTTTCAGAAAGCAGCAGCATTTTTTCTGGTCTCTACTGATTATGTTCCTTCTGAATTATATTAAAGTTCTATGTCTTGAGGAAACAGCAATTGAAGTTTCCTGTAGGACTTGTAAAGAATGAAAGTTTTACGTGCTGAGGATGCAGGACAAGACTAGCAGGCATGACCTCAAGGACTTCTGCAGCTCTACAGATGTGTTGAGACTTGCCTGATAAAGAGGTCTCTGAAATGCAGCAGGCTTCTTACTGCTTCTTACTCCATGACACTCTTGACTACGAACACCACATGTGAACAATTTAACATAATTCAGTGAGAAATATATTAGCTCAGAATCTAGAACACTACATAATGACATATGAGAGAACACAAAAAACAGATGGAGTTACCATTGTCAACTCTCTTCTCTCTTTTGCCACATGGCAAAGAAAGTGACATAAAATGAATTATTTTGTTTCTATGGAAATAAATACCATCTCCTGCTGGAAGTGCTCGTCTCTGCCTGTGTAGATTGTGGCTTAACATCCAACTGCCTGCCCTGCTCAAGTCATGAGGATCTGGGCCATGCAACTGCTGTCACTCAGGAAAGGTGGATGTTGGAAGCTGAAATGTTGACACATCAGACAATAAACCCCACAAGCAGCTACAGGGAGCTTTTCCTTTGGTGATAAGGAGCAGCTATCTCTAAAGAGAGCAGAGGGTCGCTACATACATTAATGCTGCCTGGTTTCATGTTAGTTCAATTTGGGAGTGAAAATAATGTGGCAATAGGATATTGTCTGGTCTAAGGGGCCTCTCTGTTATCTGAATATTTTTCTTAAAGATTACTGCTAACAAGGCTGGGCCATGCTTGATAATCCTTGACTGCAACCTGAGAATCTGACACATGATGCCAGTGGAGGTGATGAGTTGTTTTCAGTAGATAGTGGTGATACTGTGGGCAGCTTTAAATCTTCACCAAAAATATCCTGCAAGAGAAAACCAACTGGCTTTCTACAAGCACCATTTTTTTTTTGTTTTGTTTTTTTCTAGTTATAATTATTTTTCTGATTCCTTCATTTGTGCTTTTTCTCAGAAAAGTTTTATGAATTTTTCACTGTTGTTAAGAACTTTGCGTATTAGTGTGAAAGACAAAAACAGAGTCTTTTTCCTCTCCCTGTCTCTTCCACTGCATTTATTTTTCTGGTCAAGGTGAAGGATTGTTCCTCCAACAGAAGGTGAGGTTATGTGGCTTCAAAAAGAACATTATTAACACAGTTTTCAGGCTATACTATTTTTTTCCCTTGAAAAAAATCCTAAACTATAAAAATCTAGTGTTGGAACTTTCCAGTAATTTTCTCCCTTTGATCTGAAGTCTGACAGGTAGTTCTTTCTTCTTTTTCACTTATTTTTCATGTTAGTGTTTCCTGTTTTGTGCTAAATTTAATTTTGCACTATATTTAATTTTGCCCTCATTAACATAACCCAAATGTCACTGCCAACTGCCACCAAGACAGTCATTCTTACTTGAGAGAAACAAATTCGTTGTGAATTCCTTTGAAAAAAAAAGCATTCCACAGCCTGAATATCTGTGGAAGATGGAGTCTAAATTTGATCGTGACAAAAATCAGTAAATCAGAGTTCTTGTTTAGCTGCTGTTACATGTTCTCTGATTCAGTCAACAAATTTATTTCATTCCTCTTCCCCTTTCAAGCCAATAGAAAATAGTTTCATGCAACTGAAAAATGCTTTGGGCAAGACTGGGAGAAGAAAATAACTTATTTACTGAATATGGGGTGTTGACTGATTCAAAATGTCTCGCCAATTCATCCAAAGTCACCAAATGCTTGGAGCTAGAAAGAGGATGTGGGGCTCAGTTAGTGGAATGAGATCATGCTGAGAGCAGATGGTTCCCCTTGAGCAGTCAGGATATTTTTTTGATATCCAGATTCTCCTCTGGATCAAACAACGGGAGTACCTTGGGCACTGGTCTGGAGGGGGTCACCTTTGCCTGACTACCTCAGCTAACAAGCACTTCAGTCATTTTGGCTGCAGGAACTCAAAATACATCATCCCTGCAATGCTCCTGCCATGGCAGACAGGGCACATCAGTGGGAGTTACATGTTCAGGCCCATGTCAGCAGAGGAGGAATTCTGTGCTGCTCTCCTGAATTTTGGAGTGTCCAAAGTGCCTACCCAGACAGCAGAGACAACGCTCCAGCACCCATGTCCTCTTTCTTTGCATGAACTTCACTGTCATCTCACCCTTTTCATTCATCCACAAATAAATCAAAGAGGCAAGACACAAGGTCTCATTTCCTTGCACGTGTGTGTGTGGTGTGTAAGGAAAGTAAAGCATATTTTTCCTGAATTTCAGTTCAGAGGCTAAATGGAAGCATTCACTTGTATCGCATTCATAGTGCAGGACTCACATTTCACCTCTACAATATATCTGAGTAATTTCAAACACAGTTCCAACCCAAGCAAGAGCTTTTTAAGAACAAGTCTTTAGTGATGAAGCCCTATGAGAACCATACACATATACTGCCACTTGGATTACCCTGGAAACACTTCCAGGTAAACTGAGTCTAATGGTGGACACCCTCTGTCCTTCCAACACGTTGTCAGATCACACTCTGCCAGGAAGGACAAGTTCCTCTGCAGCACTCAGTCGTAGCAGGGAATCAAAGCATGGAAACCACATGAGCAGAGATTACACAGCCTCTCAAGTCTGGCAGCCAGATGTCGGCTTGCAAGAGTGAGTGCAACCAGATGGTTTTTCTGCCATTTTTTTCTCCAAACATTCAGAAGAGGTTAACAGAACGACACACATAGAGATAAGTACATTATCATATTTGTATATTAAGACACATACACATGATAGCCCCCTCAAAACTGTAATCCCTGAGGATTACAGGCAGAACTAGGATTTTCAGATGTCAGGTCCAGCTGAGGCTCTGCAAGAAGCTCCAAGTGAGTAAAAGCCAGACTAGGACTTCTCCATACTGCTGCCCTGATGTCAGGATCAGCCCAAGGGTGCAATCCAAAGAATCTCTTTGCAACCACTTAAAAACATGCTCCTGGATGCAGTACATGGAGACAGCTCATCAGCTGGACATGGGCAGCTTTGGTTTTTTCTACCCATGCAAAACTGCCTTATAGTGAACTGCTTGGGATTTGAAATGAAGAAATACAGCAGGAAGATCACTGCATTGTTGTGACAAACTGGCAGCTGATGCAAAATGCATCAAAGAAGGCTTTGATGGGATAGTCCTACATCCCAACATGATCTAGCTGTTGGATACTTCTCTGAGGCCACAGAAATATGCAACTTTCTAATGATGCTGACATCAGAGCCTGCTGGAGAGAAATCTGGGCAGGTCAGCTCAGAATCGGTAGATGCAGATGTTAATTTCAAGGATCAGTTTCAAGGCTGAACCCGCATCACTAGCCCACACCTCTCTCCATTCCACAGCATCTATGCCAGACAGTCATTTGGAACAAAAACATTTTGTTCCACTTGATATCCTGTGCTTTTCCCTCTACAAGACATGGGTTTGCCACTCACATACTCCACACGCACTGCACAGTCTCATACAGGCTGGAGAGAATGCATTTGGGACAGCAAGGAATATCAGCAGATGGACAACAACCAACACTTAACTGCTGTGACTTACATTCTAATAAAACAAAATCCAGGAACAACTCTAATTCCCACCTAGATAATACAGAAAACCAGCAATTCTGGTCCTGGGCTGCTTTAAACTGACCTGGATCTCATGAAGGCAAGTGAAAACTCCCATAGGAGCATTTGACCCTCAGACAGGCTAATTCCAGTTGATTGTTCCTATTCTATTTAGCTAGGCAAACAAGCACCAAGTCCTACACTTAAGCTTTTATAAATAATATCCCTTCATCCCCAAAAAGCCCACGAGACAGCTTTAGTTTTGTGACCCCTATTCTTTCATAAGTAAAATAAATAAGCAGAAATTAATGAATACATTTCCTTGTAAATGCCAGTAGAATCCATTGCAATTAAACCCAGGAAGAGGTGGGGGAGCCCAGATGGAAGAATAAGTTAAAAGTCCTTCTGACACAAGTGTCTCTCAGTGACTTGGGAAACAAACTCAAACACTCAAGGGACCCGAGTCAAGCTTTTCTCCTGTCAGGCTGGCCAGGCTTGTGTGCATCTTTTACAGGAGGAAGAAATCAAAGATATCTTGATGATACATCCTTTAAAAGACTGCATTTCCTCTCCTCCCTACAGCCTCTTAACACAATTTTGCTAGAGGGATAAGAGTGGCTGGAAATACCCCAGTGAAGCATTTAGCCAGAAGACAGATACATAGAGACAGAGAGTTTTCTTAAACAATACCTTTATGAGCCTAAAATGTTTTGTTTGAAACAGCTCTATGTGAATGACCTTTGGAGAAGCCTGAGGCTTGAAGCCCATAACAGCTGCTCTGACAGACAAGACACCACACTTGCCTGACAGCTGTAGGGCCTGGGGAGCTTCTGGATTCCTGGAAACACTGACAAGTTGTCAATTCTATCCAGTTTTGACCACAGCCAAATTTCAAAATTCCTGAAAACTGGGAGCCCTTGCTTTTAGCTACCTCAGGTCTGAATTTCTAGAGGAAAAACAAGGGTTGCAACATCACCATTTCCTGTCAAGTTCAAATACTGAAATAGTACAAATTAGTCTTTCTCAGAATTGTGAGATTACCTTCAAATCATGACACTTAAATGAACAGATGTTCTTTTCTCTTGCCTTCTGATTTACAGACCTCTGATATGTCAGTCGCATTTTTGTAATAACTGTGTAAAAACTTTTAACTGTCTCTTACAAAAAGTAAGGCAAAACTGAAATTCCTGTGCAGTAATCTGAGTGTTGCAAAGGTTATGGATAAAAGTAGCTGCATTACCATGCTACTTGCTTCTAGATATGACCTTTTAGAGCTACAGTCCTAGTCCCAGTAGCATAAAGGACAAGCCCTTAAGATGCAGCACTATGGAGCAGCTGGTGAGAAGGAACAAGGCTGCAAGGAACAGAACTGCAGAGCACACTCCAAAGGAAGTGGAGCTCAGTAAGGGACCTCAGGAGAGGAAGGGAGAAGCCAGGGAAGTATAGACATGGTTCCTCCTTAGAAAAAAAGGTGAGGAAAACAAGAAAGGACTAAGGAATCGTAGTCTAACTGAAGACAGACCTGGACTTTGCAAATTTTTTACCTTTCCAACTGGGACAAAATTCCCTCACAGGAAGTCAGATTATGAAAGCCTCCAACCTGTCTGCAAATACCAGGTGCAATACCCAGCAACTTTTCTATGTTTCCACAGAGTTCCACAGAAATTAATACTTTCAGAAAACTGTCATTTCAAGTTTATATGCAACAGGATCCCACATCTGTGGGGACTGTCGGTCACTTCACAATGTCCTAATGTCAAGGCTTCCCATGTACTGTGCTGAAGGGAGACCTCTGAGCTCCAGGGATTCCCATCAATCCAGCCATGCTTTAAAACACTGCTGTAGGATACATGTCAAAGTTGCTTCTGTGGTGTCACAAGGCTGTGTGGGTCCATACTGGGGGGTTGGTTTCTTCCTTATAGAATTTTTTTCCCGTAAGTGGCTAGGGAACTAATTACTGGGCACTTACGAGTACTTAAGAAAGACAAAAGAAGTGGCTGAAGTCGGGGGAGAGGCTGGGCACCTGGATTTCACTTCTCTCTGGGGATTTCTTGGCTCAGGAAGGGAAACAGCAAGGCTGTGGATTGTGGGGAGATTTTCACCGACCCCGCTGGAGCTCAGCTCGGGGTGGCTGTCCCCGTCTCCCCGGCTGTGTCCCGGGAATCCCGACCCTCTCCCCTCTCTGCCCCGCCGGGAGCCGCCCGCCGCAGTCTCTGCGCCCGCTGTCCCTGCGCTCCTGCTCGGGCTGCTCTCCACGCCGTGTCCCGCACCCCCTGCTGCCGGCACGTTTGCTGAGCTCCAGCCACGGCCACAGAGCTCCTGGGACAGCTCCAGCATCCCGGGACTCCTCACTCCGGCAGCTTGTGACGGTAACTGCACCAAAGGGGAAGGTGCCAGCAGCAGAGAAAACTGACTGTTTCACTGGTTCTGTCTGTTGTTAATACCATAGTTATTGTTCTGCTTGCTTGTTAAACACAAGTAAAGAACTGTTATCCCTATCCTCATATCGTTGCCTGAGAGCCCCTTAATTGCAAAATTATAACAATTCGGAAGAGGAGGTTTGCATTCTCCATTCCAGGAGAGGTTCCTGCTTGCCCCTAGGAGATAGCTGTCTCCCAAGCTAAGGCAAACTGGACACCACCAGCTCAGGCAGGTCCGGGCAGCAGGTGTACCAAATAGGTGCAAATTGGGCTATCCATCTCTTTAGGTGAGAAGATCCAGTGAAAAGCTGCTATAAAGCAGCACAGTTCTAACTGCAAAGCTCCGTGCCTCAGGTATAATCCCTGCAGACTTGGCTTAACTACAGCGATGTCACAGGCTTCATCCCCGGCAGTTAGATCTGAGGTCTCTGTACGTGAAAGACCATTCAGGATGTCATGTACAGTGTGTCCCTACACAAACACACTTAGAGCCTGATGATGCAGATGGAAGCCCTAGAAGCATCTTCATTTTAATTAGTTCCTCCCTCTAGCCTCTGCCTGTCTGGCTCTTGTTGCAGTGAATTCTGCATTTGACTGTACGTATTATCACAAACTGCCTTCTCCACAGAAACATTGTCTCCTCCCCACATACTGCTCACTGAAGAGGGTCGCCTTCATTGTTTAGAAAGTGGAAATCCAAGCAGATCCCCTCCTGAGCAGTGAGAACACCCAGACAGGTTCCTAACCTGACTTTTGTAAATTCAATTTGGAAGCCCGAAGTCAACAGAGTAAGACAGACAGACACTCCCACCTAGTGGGGAAGGCACAGCTCTGGGTCTCTGGGACTGGAGCGGATCCAGCTCTGCAGACTCGCACACTCCTACCACAGAACCCTTTGCTTTTTCAATCGACAAGAGTAATAGCTATGACGAAACCTGAGAGCACTACTTTTAATTATTAAGCAGAAGAAAAAGGCAGGTTAAGCCTACCAAGTTACCAGTATTTTTATCTCCTCAGTATTAGACATGACTGCAAACAAAACCCTTTCACTTTATAGTAGTATAATGATTAACTTCTGCAAGGTCAATGCAACAGGCACATAAAATATTAGCAGAATGATACAGAAGCATGTTAAACCTACTTTGCTACACTAGAGAGAACTAAATTCTTGAATGCAAAATAAAGACAAGTCTTCAGTAAATAAAGAGGCTTTAATATCATACTTGCTCACAAGCTGTGTCACTGTCAGTATTTTTTGGAGACAGTTTATGGGTTTACTACTTTGGGAGGGGTTTAATACATGCTGTGGATAAAGATAAAATAAAAAATTGTAAGGTGGCAATGGGAAGCTGGAGAGAAAAAGCCTCTTTGCTCTATTTCCATTTGTGCATGCTCACTGAAGATAAACAGACCCCTCCTGTTTCCCAGCAGGATGAAGGTGCACGGGCTCACTGGGGCTGGCCACGGGAGTGGCAGAAAGGCTGCAAGAGCTGTTTGGCTGGCCTCGAATTACTTTAATCTGTTCTGTAATACGCACACTTTGTCATTCATATTAGCCTTCAAATGTTTTTATGGGTCAGCAAAAAGTCACAAACATGCACTTGCATCTACCAGCAGCGTATTGCCCTTGTGGACCCAACTGCATGTTTCTGAAAAACAATCAGCCACCAAAATCTGCTATGCGCAAAAACCAAAGTCTCTGTGTGCAGCAGCTTTGCCACCTGCAAGTATTTATTATGGGATCTCCCTGATGCACCCTGTTCTTTCAGCCCATGACACTATCATTTCCCAGGTTTTGGAAACTGCACTTTGTTCCCCTCCTGAAAATTACTCCAGTTTTTATTTTAACATAATGTGGTCTACACACAAATTAACAGTGTCTACAAACATGGCATCTTCCTCAGTGACATGGCTAAGCCCTGGTTTCTGTCAGGATGCAATTTTGCAACTCTTCTGCTTGGTGCAGGTCAAAGACTTAATTCAGCACTGAAATTTGCAAACTCATTGTTCCTGTCTTGCAGACGAAGTCTGCAAATAATTCCATGCTCATTGATGATACTCTGCACAGTTCCGGTTGGAGATGACTTTACACACACAGCTATTTTTACCACTGGGGTTAGAAAGGTCTAGGTAGAACAAACTGTTAATTTCATGTTTGACTAATGGGTCTCAAGACCAGACAGGGCATTTGAGATCAGCTGTAAGGCTTTCCTTTCCTGTTTCTCAATTCAAGTAGGGAGAACAGACCTGCCTGCCTCCACAGCAGCCACTGTAACACAAAGTGCTAGTTCTCAGCAGGAATTCTGAGTTTACTTCCTAACATAGATTAGCTAAGAGGTTTAGGCACTTTCACTGCCCAGTCAACAGCTTTGCTAGCACACTTGCTAAATTACAGGCACATACTCCACCTCATAGTACCACAAGAACTACTTTTTCCAGATTTCACAGCAGTATGGAATTAAGACAGTTTAACCAAGCCCTTACTTCAAATGAACCACGTAAGAAACCTTTGTCCTTTACAGTTGTCCACCAGAACAAGCATTAAATAATTTTCATTGCTTCACTGTCCCTACTATTTGCCTTCAACAGTAAATAAGTTCTCATCTTCCTATTCCAGACACTCCTTTTTGTATAGAGCTGACTTTGCACATTCAGACCTAGACAGGACACAAGCTAGCACTGACTCCCCAGCTGACTGGAAGCAGCAGATGAGTGGAACTTTTTCTTAACCTGGTGCACAGCAGAAACTAAGCCTTACCAGCATGTACTGGGATTTAACAGTACTGCCTTTAGAGCCTCAGCAAATGTTGGCTGTGCTTGAGGAGCACTCCGTGATATAAACCTCACCATTTTGAGTTAACTCAAGCTTCCTCCATAGCTTAAGCACTCCTTTCCAGAGCACCAGACTACAGACATTTTTACCTCCTGTTCCTTTGGAGTGTGCAGTACCAGGGTGTCTGGCACACACATTACACACTTGCCAACAAAGCCCTGCCTCAGCAGTCACTCACACTGAGGAGCACTCCACCAGTTGTCCACCTCTGCTAGGTGGTACTACACTGTATGTAATAAGGAACACAAAAAACCTACAGTTTCCTTCACCTTCAAGCAGACACCATGGTATGCACAACATTCCAACCACTTCTTTTTCAAGACCATGGACATGTTTTATTACACAGATTACTTCATCCCTGCTTCAGGCATCAAGTTTAATTTGGTACTACTTCAGCAAAGTACTACAGATGTGCAGAGATAACTCATACTTGATATATGCATGGAATCATTCCCTTTAGTTAAAAGTTAGTTAAAGGATAGTCTAAGACACACCTGTACAGTTAGTATGAAATGAGTGTCACACGCTGTCATTCAGGCTCTGCGTGAACCATTTGCTTGAGCCAGGAATCTCTTGCTCAGTGCTTGTGCATCAGTGTTATGAAGATCTCTTGTAAGAGATGCAGGAAGAGGTAGGGATGATTAAAGACAGTCAATTCAGGCAGGCACAGCAACACCTATCTCCCCTTTCATTTATCTTTTCAACCTTTATGAAGGCTCTGCAGCCTGTAATACAACAAATTAAAAAAGGCATTTTTCTCTTCCAATTGTTTTAAAATCAAGTAACTAGACCAGATATTACTAAAAATGAGTCTCTTGTAGACAGTTATAGAAGATTCTTCTTTTGAGTTTTATTTGTTTATAGCAACAGTAGCACATATTTCCACTTAGGTATTTTAGCGCAACAAGGAAATCCATTAAGCTTCAGCAAGGTGACCTATGTTTCTATATGCAATGGAACAGATTAAAGTGTCTCCCTTTGTTGCACAACAGTTTAAAGCTTCAGAACTCTAAGTAAATACCTTTCACAGAATTAAACAAGCAGACATTTTGCTTGATTATGAAATGTTTTGTTGGATGAGTGAAGTGCTCTCTGCAGTAGAACAATTCATTTGTAAGCCACAGGCACTACGACAAGAGTGGTATCAGAGTAGAAGTGGTGACATTTTAGTAGTCTGTGCAAGAATTCCACTCTACTTTTTGCAAGTTGCGTATCTTGAAGATACATTCTCCCAGTTGATCACATTCCAGATGGCTTTCAAATAATCAGGTCGAACATTTTTATATTGAAGATAGTAAGCATGTTCCCATACGTCGATGCCTAGCAAAGGAATGAGACCTGTGAAAAAAAGAGGATAAATTTTGTAAATGTATGAGAACACACTTGACATGGAAAGTTTTATACTGCATCCCCAAGTTGTACCCAGTTTCTGAGTCTTAATCTGCAGGAAGACAAAGAGCTCTGCAGCATACTGGTCCTTATCACAATATTTTACAAAACTGTGTTCACACACACACACACACACACACACACACACACTCGGCATAAACTCAAAGAGTTGATTTGGGTAAACACATCTATAAACATTCTGGAACTGCCTGAAGACATAACAGAAACCAGATTAAGTAATTTTTGAAAGGCTTCTATCTTCTGCACAGTTACACAAGCGCTTTCATGAAAAATTACATTATAAAGATTTCTTGCTATGCCAGCTTGCTTCTGATACTTTAATTACAGGCTATTTGTTAAGTACCTAATTACCTCTGCTTTTGTGCTGAAATACTCTTGTCACTGAATTTTTAATTTTTAAATTTTCACAGGAGGGAGGGTGAAATTTATCCCCATTCTAATCTATGTCTCTATACTAAATCTACAATTTCTTTTCACCCTACTGATAGGCAATACACAAGACTGCTGACAACACATGAAATTCCTTGCCATTCTCTATGAATTCTGCAGAACATGTTTTAAAGGTATCTGCAAAATTATTTGGACAAACTGATACTGCATGCAGATTCTCACTGGTCATGACCTCTTTTCTCTGTGAAGGGTGTCCAGCCTGCCATTACCACTTCCATATCTCTAAAAGGAAGTAAGAGTATCTTAGAAAAAGATCACTGCCAGCAGTGCGCTGCTTGTCCAGCTGTAACATTTAATCACATCATAGATTAATTTGGTTGACACTCATGCTTTGTGAATATAAAAGAAAGAAATTATAAGGCTCCATATTAAACCCAGTCTAGATAGAAAGAAGAGTTACTATGTTCATCTTCCCCTCTCCTATTGTCTGGCCTCCACTAACAGTGCTATGAATAGCTCCTCTGTCAGAGAAAAAAAAAATCTGAAGACAAGAGGCTTAATGTTGCTTGATAAGTGCAATTTACTCCAGTTACTCAAAAATCCAAGGAAGCTGAAGATAAGATATTTGCCAAGCAAAAAGCACTTTCATAATATGGCCCATCTATTTTCCCCTGAACTAGAAGGACACTTAATCCTCCTGATCTTTGCAGATTTTAAGTCCCGCTTTAAAAACACTGCTCTAAAAACTGCATTTTCACTTCTGCTAGAAGAGACATTTGGTTTTTCAGATGTATTTATCCATCAACTTCCTCTCAATACTGTCCACAAACCACTTTTCAGATGTCATACACTCGCCTATCGAATTTACAGAAGCAGAGGGGAAGGAAAGAAACCTGACCTGTTGTTCCTTGCAAAGGGTCTTGATTTGCACAAGCTGCTATCTGTAGGCGCCCCTGCTCCTTGTTATAGCCAAGCCACCCCCAGCCTGATCCTTGAACACCAACTGATACAGCTGTAAGCTTCTCCTTGAAGTTTGCAAAGGAACCAAAGTCACGCTTGATGGCTTCCATCAATTCTCCTTTAACAGAAAAAAAGCACAGAAAGATCACAGGCATATAAACCTCAATCCAAACCTCTCAAGTTTATCACAACAGCTTTTGTTATATCTGTACTAAAGGGCCTTTACCTTTAATTGCAGGTCACTTTAGGTAATCAGTACTCTATCCTCCCCAAGGGGATTCCCTCCTTTAGGCTTTAACTGCTAAACTATCCCTATCCAAACTGGAGCATAACTCCAGCCACTAGGCTGGGTGAGTCTGCAGCACATTTCTTCCTTCTGTGAACCGAGTACATACGGCCAATTTAATTGGCATGGCTTTGTACAGCTATTTTCTCTTATGAAGGTGGAAAGGATATATACTGCAATAGCCAGGTATTTTGCAGTGTATACAAAATCAGCTCTAGAAATTAAAAATATTTTATATATGACTTGTTTTTTTGTACTTTTGGCTTACATCCAAAAACCCCCGAATACCTCAGAATTTTGGTAACTGTCACACAGAAACGTGAATTAACTCTGAAAAATTAAGATCCTTTAGACTCCTTCAAAGAGAGAAAAGATCATGAATTCTACCTGTTAATTAAAACTGATGTAATAAACCACTGTAACACACACTAACCTTTAGGCTCCCCTCCTCCATTAGGGGAAAGGTTTGTCCAGAAGATGGTGTGATTGATATGACCCCCACCGTTGAACTTCAGTGCAGGCTGAAGTGACACCTGAGTTGTAACATCACCTAAGGATACACAAAATAACACATAAATAAAAACACTATAATCTCCACAACAGCAGTAAGTTTCTACTAGACCTCTATTGACCTCCAAAATATTTCTACAAGCATGTATCTTATCAATGGAAAACATCAGGTTTGTACTGTTATCCATATTTCAGACAGTCACAAACTCTATTAAAGATTTATTATCTTTGACCTTTTATGCTGTAATAAGTGATCTGCAATATCGCAACTATCACGCAGCCACAGAGCATACAACATATAGCAAGCCAGAAATCAAAAAGAAACTCAGAATGCCTTAATGTGTTCATCACACTTTGTTCCACCATTCCTTAGAAGAACCCACTCCTCAGGACCACTAGGAAACAGAGATGGCACTTCACCATTGTCCTTAAAAAAAACACTATTTGTGCTGCTGAACTTTACATTGGAAAAAAAAAAACAACTGAAAAGGGGTCACTTGCCCTTAAGTTACAGTAAAAATATACTGGAATTTATTTGGTATAGAATCCATGGACAATTAAGTAAACCAAGACAAGAAGCTCAAAGGTACTCAAGAGTAGTCAGCTCAGTTTCTCAGCCTAAGTAATTTGTTTCCTTGTTAAGAGTGCAATCACAGGTTGCATGATGGTCAAAGAAGAGCAGAAAAAACTACAGGAAGAACCAGTTTGCAGTGAAAATATGATTCAAGTTAATATCCTTCAATTAGAAAATCTGACACATTTTGATGGGCCATTAGTGAGGACCAGTTTATGTTGAAAAAAAGTCCTATGTTGTCACAGAAGTGCACATTCATTTTCAAATGAGCTGACAACATAAGTCAACAGGATGGCTTTGAGTTTTCTATGCAGATATAGATAAGTGCAGAACATATTAAAGATAATCTGAAGAGAATAGTTGATTTTCTATTGCTGAACAAGAGACATTGATAAGATTCTGCAGTCCAGAAAAGTCATTAGATAGTGATCAGATTTCTATGTAACCCAACACTGACACACAGCCCAGAAAGATTTTTGACTGTGCTCAGTTTTAACATGAAAAAATAACAACAATATTGACAGAATGAGGTAGCAGTTCAGACTTTGCCCCAGTCTTAGAATTTTTTCTAATGAGGGTCAAAATACTGTACATGGTATACTGAGATACAAGTTAGAAAAAAACCTAACAAACCACACAATCACAAATATTCGGAGTGATTATTTGTCTGCTTTGGTGTGCATGACCACAACCAATACGTAATCCATTTGGAAAATAATCTCTACAGAATCTTTAAGGAAAAAATAACCTCTACCTCTAAGTGAAACATTCCAACAGCAAGTGATGAGATGCTATCAAAAGCTGTAATTTCTAAAAAATAACTCTAAGGATCCACAACACTGCAGATGCTTCTGATAACCAGAAAGTCTGCCTCCACTAGTGGCTGAAGCTTTTGTCATTTAACAGCATAAGTAACAGCAGCAGCAGACACACTGTCTTCTTACACTTCAGGTTCCCTCCCCAGCTGAGTTTGCACTAATTACATGTCCAGAATACACCTTTCCTGGATCTGCCACTGAGAGGGGAAGGCAGCAGTCAGTCTTGATCATCTGATTCTTAATCGAATCTCATTAGTTCATTAATTCAGACTGTACAAGTTATTTTTAGGCTTACTTAGGTACTTGAAAAGCCCCACTTTCTATTCAAATACACTGGCAATTAATTATCAAGGGATATATGGTTCAGGTTTACTTAGCAGCAATTCTCACTTTCACCCAAGCCCAAGTAGTTAAATTCCACTGTGAACCCACCTGGCAAGCAGACAGAAGTAAGTCTATACAGTAATAATTTTTTGGAGGTAAACTAACTTTTAAGAAGATCATCACAACAGCAAAAAAAACCCCAGAAAATATTCCACCTTCTTAAAAAGATGTACGGGTTATTTCACACACTTTCATCAGTCCAACTGAAAGACTCAAAGTTTAGAAAAAATGCAACTTATGTTTTAGCATAGCTCTGTTACACCAGCAAAGTTTTCGCAAAAGGCAGCGGATCTCAAATTTTGAGATTGTAACAAAAAATTCCATGACGGTTTCCTGCCTATTTTAGTGACTCACATGGGCTTGTAACCTACATGACCCCTAATCTGACCCAGGGACATAACTGACACCCAAATTCAGGTCTCCCCTCTGACTGTTTTACACATTAACTGCATGTTTGTCTTATCTCCACTTGTAGGCAGCCCAGATTACTTACCAAGACTGAGAAGAGCATCTGATGTGAAAACTACCAAGGCACACAAAATTCACTCTATCTAACTTTCCTACGAACTTTTTATTGCAAAGTACTTCTTCCACAAAATGACTGCAATTTCCTACTGACTACTGACACAGTCTTTGTTTGGTTCAAGTTACTAATGGAGTATGGATTGAACCCACAACAATCAATAAATCTTCTAGTTTTACAGCATGACAGAGAACAGAATTCATGCTTTTTATTTACATTTGGTTTCCAATTATCTGCACCACTAAAGCTACAACAAAAGATTTTCCCCTAACTATATTGCAATGATATAATCCAAAACTTTTAATTTTTTTTTTTTGTTCTCCTGTATCACTGTATCATCTATGCTAATAAACTTCCATCTCACCTGTTGACTGTGGATATACAAACCTTTTGCCAGTGCCTCATTGTACTTCTCCTCGACAACATTCAGGTTGTTCACGTAGGTGGCGTGATGCTTGCTGTGGTGCAGCTGCATGATCTCTGCATTAATATGGGGTTCCAGAGCAGCATAGTCATACGGCAAGTCAGGAAGAGTGTGCTTTTGCCTAGAAACCAAGCACCCCAAGGGTGCTACCAGCTTGGCACTGCTTCTAGAAAAGAGAAAAACCCCAGAAGGAAGAAGTCTTACTCAGTAAAACTTGGGCTTTACCAATGAAATAGACTGAATATGCCGCTGTTATGATGAGCTGCTTGAAGTACCTGGGTGATATTTTAGCCAAAGAAATCAAAATTCCATTTCTCAAGAGCTCAAAGCAAGCTTGCTTTGCAGCTTAACTGCAAAGATGAATTCACACAAAGGTCACCTATACAGGCCTTACCACTGTGAAGCTGTTGCTCCTCAAAGCGAGCCTCCAGGCCACTGCAAAGACTCGTGTACCCTCCCAAGCATGCACGTGAAGGGAGAAGCAGGGAAAGCAATGAAAAGCCAGTAGTAACTTGATGACATTCAAAGCTTCACTTAATCTTTGTTGATTAAAAATAGAAACAAAGATGTCGCTGAGGTGTCCTTCCCTCGCTATCCACAAGGTCCCAGTACCAGGAAATAAAAAGGCTAAAAATCCCTACAGAATCACCGGGTCTGAATCTCGCCAGCATTCACAAGGACATGGTGCTTCCCTCTCCCCGCAGCGGGCACCGGGAAACCACACGGGGCGTCAGGGCCGCGATGCCCGGCACAGCCACCGCGCGGGTTGTTACCCAGCCCCATTTTGACACCTCGCACTTGTCATGCGACACGACAAGGGCCACGACGAGAGGAGACTCGCCGGGCCGGCAAGACGGTCAGCTCTGAGGCCCGCTGGGTACAGCTGTGACCTTGACACCAGCCAGGGACACGCCGCGAGCAAAGCCCTGGGGACCCTGAAGAGCCGCCGAGCGCGGCGACCCCGGCCAGCAAAAGCAGGAGGAGGGTCTGGCAGCACCGTGCGAGGCCACCGGAGCTCCTCGGCGGACGGCAAGGGCAGAGCTTGGAAGCGCTCAAGGACGACCGGCAGCAGCCCCCGCCCGGGCCGGCGCCGACCCGGCGGGGCAGCCGGCAGCAGCGCGACCTCCCTGCGCGCGAAATGGCGTGGGGCAGGCACCGAGGGGCGACAAGCCGACCCTCCCGCCGCCTCCTCCCCCGCTCCCGCGCTCCCGGCCCCGGCTCGGCGGCGAAGGGCGAGGGCGCCGCGCCCGCCGCCCCTCGGCGCGGGGCCCTGCCCAGCCGCCGCTCTGCCCGGCGCGGCTCTCACCTGCCCGCGGCGGCAAAGCGGCGCAACATGGCGGCGAATGGAGCGCGGCGCGACTCGCACGGCGCAGCCGCGGCCCGCCCTGCGCCCCGGCCGCGGGGGCCGAGCTCGGCCGAGCGCCGGTGACACCCCGCGGGCGGGTCCGCCGCCTTCGGGGAAACACCATCGCGGGGCCGTGTGTTCTAGCGCTCCTAAAATCGTTATCTTAACGCTTAGGCCTGCAGTAGCTCCAGCTAGGGCGAGCCCGCCCCAGCGCCCCAGGAACAAGAGCAAATGCCGCCCGGTGCCTGCGCCCGCGAGAGGACACGGCAGCACAGCACAGTCCGGCTTTGTAAACCTGCCCCGCAAAGACGGGGCTGGCGGGTTATTTCGGCTACCCTTTCAGCTTTTTCGTCCACGACTTATTTTTGTTAGTTCATTTCTGTTCTTTTACCCATTTTTTGGGCATCTTGTTTTCCCCAACATCTGCTTTCCTGCATGTAGCAATTCAGCGGCCTCCCCAGTTACCTTAAGCCCCTCCAGCTAAAATAATTGCTAGAGTTGATGCAAACGAGTCCAAAGACCCATTAAAAACTGGCTCTCCAGCGAGGTCAGGGACGAGAGGCTCATCCCTCCGTTAGGAGGTGCTCTGCAGACAAGACAAACATTAGGTAAAATTTAAGTTGTATGGAATTAATTTCTGCTACCACAAGTTATTTTTTGTCTTTTTAAGTAAGTACAAATAACCTTAAGATCTTACTGCATCCACATTTACCAGACTACGAAAATTCAAATGACAAAAATTCAGTGGGGGCCCCATCTTGCCAGTTCCGAGGAAATGCACCTGGAGAGACTCACAAAGAGAATCCCAGCCCACTGGAAGACACAGTGCTTCCATCCCTCACCTCTCCAGGCATCTTAGAAAAGAACAGTAATTCAGTTTCTCTGATCAACCAGCGGTGCTCTTGCAAGAATTTGAGCAGTGAAAATAGCTGCTTTAGCAGCAGCTAAGATATAAGGCAAATTGTCCAAAATCTGCAAGTTGTTTCTTCATCCTTGACTACTGAAAATACACACAGCAAGATATAGGTCCTATCAAACTTTAAAGAGGAGTATGTCTTATTTATTGGATCAATAAAATGTCACTTTTTGTTAAAATGAACTAACTACGTTCAGGATTATTAAGTGTCATAATACAGGCACCAACAGCCAGGCAAAACCATGAATACTACAGGCTTTAGCACTTGCAGATGTAGCATTACACTGCAGTTCACAAATACTTGTAGCAAGTGTTCCATGAAAGCGAGTCAATTATGTAATCATACTATTAATTTTCTTAACTGGCACAGTTGCTGGGTTGCTCTCATTTTAGAAGGAAAAAAAAACAAACCCAAACCACACAAAGCACTCCAGCCTACTTATTTAGAAGATACCTTCTAAGCAGAGGATGACAATGGGAATAGTTTGTCTTACACCATTCTTTTTTCAAAAAGCTAACTTTTAGTCAGATGGTATAATTGGTATTCCTGATTTTTTTTTTTTAACTATTTAAAAATAACATACCACTGCTGAGAAAATAAAAACTTCCTGTAAAGATGATTTTAAAGTCATGAATGTCCTGTAATACCTGACGAATTTACATTAAAACGTATCACCATCTGAGAGCTATGCCTTATTTTAATGACCACGGATTTCCTCAGAAGGCTTTTTACCATCTGATCACATAAAGCCTGATTATTATATTGTGTTATGAGCATTTGGAGCTTCTTATAAATTTTGTATTTTACCATGTACAGGATCCAGGATGTACATATATACACATGCTACATAAGCAAGCAATATGATGCTAAAAACAAATAAAATTCATCATCAGGGAATTCTGGGATCTAAAAATTCCCTTTGGGTGCCAGATGCCAGTACCATTTTTGTACAGATATTTGTCACTTTCTTTTCATGCATTTAACCATTTAACTGCTCAACTTCTCAGGCAGTAAGGTTCGAAGTAACATTCAAAAAGCAACGAGGTATCAACAATGGAATTTATCCTTCGAGTCATCACTACCAAGTGATTTTAGAACACCAGTGTGAACCCTATGAAATTAAAATAGTAGTGGTGCTAGCCATGGACTAGCATGTTTTTAATACAGACCAGTCTAGCCAGTAGCATTTTAATCACATCCATTTGTCTTGGACAATATTACTGCAGACACTAATTTATGCCACTTAAAAATGCTACCTCAGAAGCCCTTCTATAGTATAAGAATTTACTGTAACTGTAAAATTAAACAAAGTCAAGTGTGCTCTAAAACTTTTGAGAAATACTGCTTTCAAACAAGTCTGCTTCCACAGTGAATGCTAAGCAGTTAAGCTATTATTATTTCAGTAGCTACATATGCATTAATTTTATTAGCCATCTGGTAATTACAAGACTCACAGGCAGAAAATGTTGAAACTGGACTTAAATACAACCTAAAATACACCAATAAGTACTTTTGTCTTACCTTAAAAAGTGCTTTTTCATCTTCTTGCTCATGTGCTACCAACACTAAACTAGATGACAGAAAATAAACATCAGAAATCCAGGTTCTGAAATTCATAGCTCATTGCTATTGAGCAGTAAGAGTATGTTTAATTAAAGGGAATTCTTTCATTCTCTGCACCTGTTAAGAAACCAGTTTCTTCAGGCATTTAAAAACAAAGTTAGCCAGTTCAAAAGGCTAAACTGCTAATTTCTCAAGTTTTTTTAGGTTAAATGTAAAAGTTTAAACTTAAACTGACATTAGGTAGGTACTTCAAACTTGTGTTTGGCTTGGTTTTTTTTTTTTTTTTTTTTTTTTGCTAACTGTTAATAAAACCAGGTTCAAACTCTTAAGGTTAACTTTTATTAAGTTCTCCTTTCCACCTCCCCCCCCCCACCACCCTTTTTCTGCCAATAAGGACAAAACCTGTGGAACAAGCACTATCAGGCTGTCCTGAAAACAGTACTACGACACACCTACACTTCATGTATTTGGCTGTATCAGAGAGGATTGACACAGATACAAACTCAATTCAAAACCAAGGACTATAAATACACCACATACAAATAAGCCGTGTAAGCCAATGCAGAACAAAGAGGAAATTACATTATTAAAAGTTTTTATTTAGGTTTGGTCAGTACAGGTAAGATAATATTGGAGTCACAGAGCAATATGCATCAACAGGATACAACAGTTCTTAAAAACTGAGTAACTATGCACACAATTCATAAACATTCGGTCACCTAAGGAGAAAATGCACAGATGTATGGTGGGAAAAACTGTAATTAACACTGAAACTACTAAAGGACTCCTTCTGTAAGTCCATCTTTTTAGTGATAAAACTACTGTACTGGGCAAACTTGGCAGTCATAAACCCACAGCTATTATGACAAATCTTGAAGGTGGTGTTAAGTATAACAGTATGAGTAAGAATGCCCTTACACAGCACAGGTTCTAGATATACACAGATTTGTACAGACATCATTTATGTTATACTTTATGGAAATAACTTCCATTTCAACTTCACATTAACTCATATAAAAATAACTTGAGCTACACAAACGTCCTTTTAGCAACATTCAACGTAATTAACTGTTAAAATTTCCAAAGTGGCAGAGGTATTGAAGCAAAAAAGAAACCCACAAAAAGGCAAAATTGTGACAAGTATGCACTAATTTAAACAGCTTATGGACAGTATCCTCTCCCAATTTCAATGACACTGTATAAAAATTTTGCAGAAAAATGTTACAAAACTGAACCCTGCACATTTACACTGGAGTCCAAACCATTCTGGACATGACGAGAACCCACAGTTCTGTTACCTTTCATGCTCACTGTTTTCTCCTCTTGAGGATCATGATTGGAGTCTGTGTCATTTGAGTGGTGAGTGAGAGAGTTTTCACTGCCAGTGGGAGAGTCTACACTTTCATACCCAGTACTGAGCTGGTTTATGTAGCTACCACTTCCTCTACCAGTTCTATCTTCAGAGTGGTTGGACAGCTTATTACCATTCCCTGGAGAAGCTGGGAAGTCATCTTCCGTGCCGCTACCCTCCCTATAAAATCCGGGCCCAGACGTCCGCTGATGGGAGGAGCTGCCATTGCTTGGTCCGTTTGCCAGGCGGCTGCAGTCTTTGCCCGCAGCCTCTCCCTGCTCCGTGGGCTCAGAGGATGGAGTCCTGCTGGTACCTGCGCTGGAGGCCTGGGACTGCTGCTGCTGCTGGTACTGTGCCAACTGCTGCCGAGTCTCCTTCAACTGCTGCTGAAGAACTAGAATGGTACTCTGCATACCCTCTACCTCCTCATCAAGCTGGATGATGAAGTCATTCAATTCTATGTAAAGAAAACACATTTGTTGAAAGCACTTATAGAGCTTGAATCTCAGACAAGAAATTAAAATCCTGTAAACTCAACGTTTTATGCTGAAATTTTCCAATGAACTATTTCTCAGCCATCAGGTATGCACTGGTTTTGATACTCTGCCTCTGAAGGAGAAAATGCTTAACAACTGTGGTATCCACCTATTTTCTATACTGCTATTGAAAATATGTGAGAAAAAATTAATTTCTGCTCAAGAAAGGAAGATACTCAGAAAAAAGCTCTATTTCAGTAACTAGTATTTTGCAAGTAGATCCTAATTTATCTACTTCTACTCAATTATAAATCCCTAGCAGAAATACTGTAAAAGTGACCATATCCATACGTAACAGATATGAGTTACTGTAAAACCCTATTCAGTAGCCAGAATTATTATTTTTTTCATCATATTTCAAGGAAGTTTCAATACTTACTGTGTTTAATCCTTTAAATCCTTCAAGAGAGGACACAAAAAGACCTTCTTACCAACAAGAGTGTTAACTAATTTCACAATGTGTTTTAATATTTATGTATCAGAAAAAGGGTTTTACAAATTAGTACTGCATTATGGAACAAAACAAATTTGACCTCAAAACAGTGTAAGAAACACTGACTCAGTCTTCAATTCAACTGCACCATTGGTATGACAGAGGAAATAAAATGCAAACTGCTTAAAATGGTGAAAATAAGTGTTCTTGCTGCTATTGAAAAGAATCATTAGGAAAACTGTTATCTTGACTCATATATGGGGAAGAAGCAACTCAGTGTTGGAGACCACTACACTCAAAAGCAGCAGTCTTTTAAAGAATGTCTACATTTGCTTCAATTATGTACATGGTACATTTTGCTGAAGTGCATTATCAAAACAGTAATTACTACTCCCACAAAATATTATTATACAATCATCTACCTTAAGAGCTTTGGTTATTTTACACTACTACTTTCTCAGAGATGAAAATATGACTGGGGAAGATCTATCCTTAAAAATGCAAGACATCTCAGACGTGATGCCATATCAAGTTTCTGGCATCATACAATCTTCAGATGTAAAACAAAGATATTCAAGTATATGTGATGTCTAGATAGGTTATAGCCCCGAACTTCAGATAACCTAATCTAACATTCTATGAAGAGTCACTGACACTACGCAGAATTCAAGACTGAAGACTTTTAAACCTGCATTTTCCCCTCCATTTAAATTATGCAAGAGGTCAGAGTTTTTAGATAATTTCAATTTAGGTTTACAGTGTTGCCAAATTTAGACTATAAACACAGTGAGACACTTTCATTCATCTGAGTTACCAAAGGAAAAAAAATCAATTTTTCATATTCTTAGGCATAGTTGAAAAGTTACTGATTTTTTAAAATAAATTCCAAATGAGTCAATAAGAAGCTTTCTGTTCTCAGTGCATGCCTAGGCTTTATGTAATGTTAACAGCTTTCATCTTGCCAATTCACCAGTAATATGTGCAGTCTTAAACATTCCCTATTAAATAGCAAGACTTACAGTACAAAAAATCTCAATTTCAAACACTGCATTAACTGAAGCTGCAAATCCCACCAGTTCCCCCCAAGTTAAGGATTTTGTTTGTTTGTAACTAAGACTACCAGTTAATACTTACTATTGTCATATTTTACTCAATAGTGCCCTTTCATTCTGACAAGATGGTTTTGTATTATGTATATCATCACAAAATTAAACTTGCAGAAGTGCAAGGCAACTTCTTTTTTTTTTTGTTAAAAAATCCCTTACCATCCTGACTGCTTTTAAGTTCCTCACTATATTTCTTCTGTAAAGCCAATTCTGCCTCAAGCTGTGCAATACGTCCTTGGGACAGCTGCCTTCCAAGCTCTTGATTCTCCTGGATAAGCATTCGACACTTCGCCATTAACTTTTTCCCTGTTTGGCTGCAAAGGAAAGAGCCATCTATCACAAAACGAATATAAAACCTTCGGTTATCTTCCTCAATCACAATTACAGACAAAAAGGAGATGCAATTTCTGCATGTCACAATTCAAGGAACATTATGCCTCAACATAATTGTCATAGCAGAAAGTCTCCCTATAGTTACCACATGCTGTTCCAAGGCCAGTTCATCTTCCGTCGCTGTCCCACAAAGTGGAAGGCAAGTTTTATTACTGAAAATATGAATAAGCATATTGTACTTTTTTGATACCGACATCTGGATTATCAGTATGCACAATCTTGCAAATGCCAATTCTTAACCGAGTTAATAATTCGATTAAAGATGTGTTTTGCAATTCAAAAGATCAAGGACTGCATAGACACTGTGCAAGCAAATTATAAGCAAAATTGTTCCCAATTTGTTGTACTAATGAAATTTAATAACTGAATTTGGGTGAAGAAAAGGAAGTTGCTTGGGGGAAATAATGTATCTCATGTACGTTTTCATACTGACAACCATTTTTCTTTAAGAGGTTTAAACATCCCTTTAAATGCTGTCCAGGTACTCTTGTTTAAAAAATGAGCTATCTATTTTTGAACTCAACTTATATGCTTGACAGTCACATGCACAGTCTGCTTCATTATTTCTATGGTAAGCATTTCTTAAATACATCTTGTATGGTGAAGAGGAATGAAAATGTAGCTGAACATTGGAAGGACATCAAGGAAGGGGAGTATTATCTATTTCCTTTAAAATGACAGATTTCAGATCATACGTAATGATCATTAGGACATTCGGTTTCTGAAAGAAATGTGAAACAGGTAAGAACTGACAAGATTTTCTTTACTAAACTGGTAACATTACACATCTTTAATCTTCATGATAAAAAATTCACTGTAAAGCATTATAGGAAGTAGTATGCAAATTAATATATAGGCAATACAGCTGACTCCATGAAAGAGAAAAATTGAAGTCCTTTAGGACTCTTAGTCTGCCAAGTCAGGATAGCATCCCCAAACAGTTCTCCTTTTAACAGGCTCAGCACCACAACGAAGCTGTGTTCTTTTCTACAGAAGTGTAAGCTCTGCCAAAACCCCCAAACTTGAACAGTTTTATTGTGAATTCAATAGCAAGATTTGCATTACTTTTCAAGACCAAGAAGGTCATTTAATTTTTTGTATACTTTTTAAACAAATGACAAATACTGAAAAGAAACTGAGGATTAAAAAAATAGAACAGGAATTTTCTGCTACAATCACAGCCACAGTTCTCTCCTGCAACCAAAAGACCCAAAAGAAGAATTTAAAACAGCAATTTCCTTATCAACTACCTTCTGAGCACTCAAGCCTTAGACAACTTAAGTTCTCTGACAACTCTGCCCCATTTAACATTTTTCAACTGACTTCCCCAAATCATTCAGATGGGCTGCTCCAGAAGGAATCTGGCTGTGTAAAGTCCTGGAGGCCTGAACATCTGCTAAATGCAGCAGCCCGTTTTCTTTCTTGATGTGATGTCCAATGCCAGGTCCTTGAAGTTTAAATTGTGCCGACCTAATACAGTCCAAGTCGCACATTTAAGATGCAAGTTTCCTTAGAGATGTTCATTCTGTGCAAAGCAGGACCACTTTGGAGATAACCAATGTGACAGATCCCAAAAGTTATTAGGCAGACATGATTTTTAGCCATTTGCAAATTCCTGTTACTGTATTCATCATCACTACAAGTAGAAAAAGTTTACAATGCTTAAGTCATTCAATGCTTTTCTCTTCACAAACCAACACCAACTGCAGAATCAGCAAGTACCAGTCACCTTGGAATTGGGACAAATTTAGAATCCCATTAATATCTTCAGGTTAACTCCTGCCAAAACGTAGAATATTTATTACCTGTATAGAAATTTGCATAGTTACCTATAATGCTATTTCTTCCCATCAAAATTTTTCCAGATGTTCTGAACTAGTAGAGAATAACCCTTGCAATTTACAAAAAAGACAACACATTCAAGAACATCAAATGCAATAACTATTAAAATAATTCCTATGAACTGTAAAACTAAGTTCAGCATTGTTTTCACAAATCCTCTTGAACATACATGCAACAAAACCTGTAAGAATATAAGTGGTTAAATTTCAGAAGACTAAAGTTTGTTCTACTAGGCTTACTGCAAAATGACATTTCAACTAATTTTTATTCCAAGTTTATACTCTGCTTAATGACGGTTAAAATGGCTTAGCATAGCCATTCCTTTGATTATATGCCCTTTCATCTCCCCCTCCAGACATCAGCAATGTTTATGCTACACAGCCTTATCTACGTTAAGGCCCAGAACGAACCCTGCTAAGGGCTGCAGTTAATGTGTTATCCACCCCAAGAACAGCAGTGAGAGATCTGAATAGGGCCATTGCCTCTTTCAAAAACTAGGCCAGATGCCATGAAATGAGCAGCCATGTACAAGGATGGACAATTAAGGCAATTAAGGAGGGGCGGGCAAGATGCAAAGAGAGCAAAGGAAAAACTACGAGTATTTTACATGAGCCAGTTTCTTCACCTTTCAAGCAACAAAAAACCAGTAAAACCTTAACCCAGTTAACAAAGCCTCAATTATTTACCAGGAAATAACTAACTTTCTTATATTCCAGTCACTACATGTATGAATTATGCACATTCACACCACTGACTTAAAATTATATGATGCAAATTAGGGTATGTTGTAGCTACAGAAATAGCATTTTCTTTTGACACTTGGGTTTGAAAGGAAGTGGCAAGTTACTTGTCTCTCCTCAGTTGTACTCCCACATTCAGAGCCTGAGGACTTTAGAAAACAACCAACTTATATCTTAATGTATTAAATAATTTTCTGAACTCCAAGTTAGAAACAAGCAATCTGCATGGCATGCCTTTTTCAACACATTATAGTGAGTTTTACAAATGGCTTGGTAACACATTAACGATTTATTAATATAAGTCTTACCTCTGTTTTGATGCTAGATCAATAAAATCTTAAGATACTGATATAGCAAAATCATTCCACATGTATCACTTTTAAAAAGGAAAATTTTTTTCTGTGGATTTTTCTTTTGCTGTTAAGTTATTACTCATGCAAAAAAAAAAAAATAAACCTGCATAAGTATACTACCCTTTGATCCCATATTAATCATCTGCAGCACAAACAGTTAAAGATATGTCCAAGTTAAAATTATGTAATGGCATCTTAATAAAAGTCATCAAAACAGTTAGAATACATCACCTTCTGTGACAGCTGAATGTCTCTTTTCAATTTAAAAATTATTTTTTAAACTGAGTCATAAAACGTTGGCCAACTGTTTTGAAAAATCAAAACCTCAGACTACTAAATAGAACTCTATTTGCTACGGGAAAAAACAAACACACAAATGCTACACCAAATCTACATTTTGCTTTACAGACCTCAGACGTGCACTCCCAACTGTCCCAGATCGCTACTCTTAGAAGTAACTCGGGACAACAGAACAGAGGCATCAATAGAGTAGCAAAAATGCCTTCACTGAATCCACCATCGAAAATGCATGCATTTAAGGTTTCTGTTGGTTTGTTAAAATACTGACTTTGTTTTCAGCGAACGAGATAATGCAGAAATAACAACCTGTTCAATTCTCGTTCATCCCAGGAGTTTCACGATACAACAGTATAACCAGAAGTGTTCCTTGAACTATGTATTACAACTATTTCAAGGCACATTTTATAGAGAAGCACAATACAAAACACCCAGGTGTACAACGAAATAAAAACACCCCACCAACACTGAAGACGGTTGCCATCATGTGCCTTCTGTATTGAGCATTTGAGATCAGTTCTTAAAATGAAGATCAAAAAATTCTCATTTCTGCATGAAAACATGCAGTGAAATTCATATCACAACCAGTTTTTCTTATACATGCTAGTTGTGATCAAATATATATTGCTTCGAACAATTTTAAACCTGCATTTAGATGGAACGTACATTTTTGTACAGTCCTAATTTTGAGGCATCCACAGTATTACCAACCATCCAGAAAACAGTTCATTATTTAGCAACAGTGACTTAAGGCTGCATCAAGTGCTAGAGCCCAAAGGCTAAACAGTCAAATGTATACACTACCACTGTTGTGATATCAAATAGCACTCTCATGGCTATTCAAAACTGGTTAGCAAGTAAACTCTTTAATGCAAAATTCACCTCATTGAGTTTTGACCCAGCAGTTCAGTGAACAAGCAGGAAGTCCACAGTCTTATTGGAAAAACTGACTTACAGTGTCTCTAAGTCACTAGGCTCAAGGTTAAGAGCGAAGCATATTCCACTTCTACATTTTACGTGAATTTTACATGTTCAATTCATGATTTATAATCTCTAGGTTCTCTCTCCTCCAAACTGTCTGTAGACACAGTGTGCCACAGACTTAAGACTTCTGTTTCTCCCTCTATTTTCTTCAAATAGAACAATTTTGCAAATGTCTACATGTTCTAGAAAAGATTTTTTTCGAAGATGGCCATTTCTTCAGAATAGTCCGACGCTGTCAGGCCTCTGAAGCAAAAGGGAGAAAAAAGCTGAAACACAAGGTTCATCTGGTAAGTTTTACATTAAGCATTACAAGCTGGACAGTATAAGAATGTGGCTTTTGCCTCAAAACGTCTGAGTCTTGGTGTGGAAACGAGTACTTGGCTGTCCCACCATAGCATTCTCGTAGTGGGACTGTCAGGGAAGTCTTGACTGGGGAGTATTTGTTTTGTTTACCTATCAGGCGTAAATTTCCAGGCACTCAGTTCATTTTGGGCTTGTTCCAGTTTGTCTTTAGTCTGTTCCAGTTCACCTTTCATTTTTAGGAAAAACAAGTTGATGGCTGGGTCCACCATTGTTGATCGCAGTTGGGCAACACTAGGCTGCTGGACTTGCTTGAGGTACTGAATCTGATTCTGCATAAAATCAGAAAAAAAGACCGTTATTCATATAATATTAAAGAAAAATTTTAAGTAATTTCAACACAAATAGTCACTTCAAAGTTAACAACAAGGTAGCTGGCCCTCTTTCACACTGCAACCCAAAAAACACAGGATAAGACTCAGTTGTGCACACCTTGCACCCCTGTCCATGTGCCTGCTCACCCAAGTCCCCACTCTAATGCTTAACCTTTCACAGCAGATTCCACTCCAGATCCCAGATCATTCTCTACATGTCAGTTTACATTTGTCAGAGCAACACCTGGAGCATTAGAATGCTCCCTTTCTTTTGTATCTGCCTGCACTCCTTCTGGGAAACAAAGAGCATATGGAAAGAATTATCTGCTTAAAACAGACAGCTAATTCCCCCTTAAATTCGGTGTAAGTTATTAAGGAACGTTACAGCTAAAATTGACAAGAAATACTTACAAGCAAGTAATAAAAAGGTTTTTAGAGCCTTCTAAGGTTTTCTGCAACTGCAATAGTCACTTATGATGCAAGATGATATTTTTAAACAAGATAATTTAGAAATACTAACAGCAATTAAAACAGATTTTGGTTGGATTTTGTTCTCTTGCAATAACCACAAGCCAAAGGAATTACAATTTTATATGTTTAGAACATTTGCAAGAGACAAAATTTCAGAAGTAATAACTGAGAGGTTCTCTTTTAAATACAGTATTTATTATTCAAAACAAATATAAATAGGATTAACTCAAAAAGCTTCTTCCATTTTAATCCCATCACAACAGCCATATCTTAAATTGTACTAAAAGTACATGCTTAGAACCATGCTAATCACCAATACTGCATCAGGTTGCACAGAATTCGTTGATTCTTAAATTCAATTTATTATGCTCCCTGTATCACACACATTTCCTTATCAGCAAGAGGTGAACAGAATCACATGATGTTAAAAGACATTCAATGGAAGTCAGATGGTTTGTTTCCCATGCAGCCCATCTTGCAACCAGACTTGAGAGCAAGAGTTTCACTGACAAACCCTAAAGGCAAAGAGTCTCCCTGCACTCTCTGTTTTTCTTGGGACACACAGCACAGCCAGCAGCACTGACAGCTTAACCAAGTTCCTGCACCTGCAGTTACTCTCTTACAGGGGCTTTACACAGCAGCAGTGAAGTGGAAGTACAGAAGCCCTATATACATTCAGTGTGCAGCAGCAACCTCAATGACTTCTAAATTGAGTATAATGTATTTTAATTTATATACTGTTAAGTAGCAAAAATTCTAGCATTTTATTTCAAGTAAGTGGTTTCAAAGATGCTGAAATAACTGAAGTATTTCCTTTGACACATTAATTTGATATTATAAAAATAAAAATACTTAGCTACTTCAAAAAACTGAAATCATCATACTTTAAACTTTAAATACACAAAATTCTATGTATCCAGATATAAAGGGAATAAAGCATTGCATATAAATATTTTCATGAAATAAAACACTCAAGAACCCACATACAAACATTACCTAGAAACAGTTAAGTCAGGATCAGAGTTATGCTAGCATTTCTTGGATGGCATTTTACCTCTCAGGTCTTGTGCCTCATTAAATGCACAATATATTGCTCACTGAATAAAGATCAATTTTATTCATTATTATTGAGGTATATTTTCTATCCACTCAATTTTTTGATTCTTTTACTACTCAAGTATTTAAACAACCTGTCAGTTCTTTATGATGCTTAGAGCTAGTAGACAGTGAAATGGACAACTTCACTGGCAATGTATTTCAGAAATATAATCATGATACAGCAACACTGCTCCCAATCCATTTTTGAAGAGGCATCACTAACTAGGAAAAAAAAAAAAAAATCCATGCTCCTTTTCTTACCAAGGCCCAGATTCCTCCCTCTTCCACTGTAAATTTAAAAATTGTAACAGATTCCTTGGATCACTAGCACACAGAATTGCTGCCACTGCTCCTCAGTCACACCAGAAATGCACTTAAACACTCCAAAGGACCCAGCCAATGCTGTGCAAATGCCAGTTATTTGACAATCTCATTGGGGTCTTCTCCAGCTTGCACTCCTGGGCCCAGCAGATGGCACCCACACAAGACTTCAGCTCAAACCACCATTTCTAAAGCAGTCAGGTAAAAAAAATTTACTTAAGCTTAACAATCGTTGCTCATTCCCTCTCCAAACTTAAAAGACCATTCTTTCCCTCCACTTTCTCCAACTCAAGTTTTCTCAATCCTTCCACAAGTACTTTCTCTAGTTGTTAACTCCAGAGTCCTCATCTGTCTTTTCATCCATGAAGACCTAGCAACCTCCTCCCAGTATTACCTGCACCCAAAGCAAGCCCAAATGTCTTCTCTTTTCTGCTGATTTCCTCCTTACGTTTGTCTTCCTGCTTAGCCAGTCCAAACCTCACATTCTTCTTGCTAGCTCTAATCACTTTCTGGTACAAGTCAACTCCCACTGATATTTCAGGTGGCAAGGGTTAGAGAGCAGGAGAGTTTGCCTGCAGTCAGGACCAACTTCAGGCTACAGCTGAACATACAGGAATAGCCATGCCCAATGCCAGACCCCAGGGAATGACCACTCTAACAACTGAAATGCCTACAGACAGTTCATATTCCCAAACATGAAAGCACACACTCGCTGATATTTTTCAAAAGCCCATCACCTGGACAAGTAGAAGTAGTTTTCAGAAATAGAATAAAAATCTTGCTATCAGCTTTCTCTCTGTGCCAACCCAAGGCAGGAGAGCACTGAAAGCAGACTATTTAGAGGACATCAGGCCCTGTGAGGTTTTGTTTACATGGATTTTTTTTTTATTAAAGACAGACGATAACATTTTCAATCCCACTAGTTCTCACGTTCTTGGAAACAGTTGCATGCTTTCAGCTGAAGTCATCCAAAGATAGCCACAAAGAACAGACTCTCTAAACACAAAGAATTTACAAAACAGATCACAGGTGCCTGAGAGAAAGCACAAGCAGTCTAAGATCAACTGTGTATCCTTCTTATAAGGAAGGGGTAGGAAGGAATAAAGTGCACAACTAAGAGAAAAAACACAACAGAGCTGTAACCTAAACCACAGGAATAGAGACTATCTAGTGCTACAGTCCAATTGCTCCCACAGAAAGTTCCACTCATTGTTATCTGTTCCACGAAAAACATATTGGAGCAGCAAGTATTTCCAAATGTCTACCCACTTACTGACTCGCAGAACTGTGCAGTAGCCTGGAAGGTGGCTAAGGCCTTTCCCTGCAGTAGTGTTAACTTTACCACCACCTCTGCCAGAAATAAAGCTTTATGTGGAAACCACAGCAAATACCTTACCCACACTTCCCTAAGAGCAGCAACCTCTTCTAGGGGGGTGTTCCTGCTGGGGGAAGGTAGCTCGAGGCTGCTGCTGACAACAGGGCACACAAACTGTTAAATGCCTGAACTTCAAGGTAGCCTTAGTCACTCTAAAACCACAGAGCAACTTTGCAGCACCTGTCACAGACTTCTAACTAAGCTGCTGGCTCTGAAGAAATCCATATATTCTCCTTCTAGACTCAGTGCAGAGCACTAGAGAGAATGGAGCTATGCATTCCCCTCCCAAATTGTTTCTTCAAAAACAGCACTGACACAGAATAAGGGCAGTGATTCTGCTATTGACAGGCACACCTACCCTTTCAAGATGACAACTGGTGACTTTCGTAAGCTGAAAACAAACTAAAAATCTACTATTTTTAAAAAGTAGGTAAATTAAAAATTATTTTGTTATTAAAATACCAAAATAGAATCCATCACATTCTATCTTAAAACAGAGCTAATGTACTTTAGTAAGCAAGGTGCTCTACACAAGTAATCAGAAAACTCAGTCTTTGCCAACTACTAGCAGTTGAATATGGTATGGTATTACATTTTTTTAACCACTTAAATTTGAAAGCAGTGGGTTTGTAAAAATAAAACGTCCCAAAATAACATCTATGGTTTTCAAAAAATGAGACACCATAAATGCTCAGTCTTTCTAATTAAAATGTGACAGGAAACACTGAAGGCTTACACATAAATGTTACTGGTATATTTTACATGTAAGTGTAAGAAAATGTTAACTGTAATAAAAATATGGAAAAATTATTTTATGTATTAAAATCAGGCATGTCAAATAACATCACATGGTAATAATAGCTTATTAAATGATTTAGCAACCTGTAGCTTAGCTTTGCACCTTATCCAACATGATTCATTTTTCTATTGTTACTGTAGGGGAAAAGTAGTGTCTAGTAATAAAAAGCCAAGTAGGTCCTTCAGACCTTCTTAAAACTATGTGCATTTTTAAATTTGAAAATACTGAATGCTGACAATGTCTCCATTATACACCTCCTGTGTATCTGTTTTACATCTCTTCATCAAGGATGCATCTTCCTGCCTCCATATACTATGGAGATTACATCCTTGGTGTTACTCTTGAGTCAAGAGCAGAAGAAATATAAGCCATGTGCATGTGTGGGCACGTGTCTGTTTTTGGGTTTTTTTTTGGTAGGATGCTACCCACCCTTATTCCTTCTTTTAAAGTACACTGAAAATAAAAGTTCTTCAGAAGTTCTTATGAACAGATGTTCTGGAAACACTGTGCAGCTATAAACATCTAACAAAGTGCAGTCAAAACCCCCTGTAGTCTTCATGATATTGTCAAATTCAAAGCACTTAATAATTGAAGTTTATAACTTCAATGGCGAAAGAAAGGCAAACACAGTACACACGACTTTGGTTTTGGTGAAAAACTTACCTTTCATTTATTTATTTTTAGTATTTATTGCTTTAGCTATATGCTTAGAAGTTCAAAAGAAAGAAACCTGTTATTACCTGCTGTTCTACAGAACGGAATTTAACAGTAAAACTTCACAAGTGAAGCAGGACCAATACACTAGCATTACATCTAGGGAGGTATTGGAGTACAGGACCAGAACAGATCTTCACTGGCATCCTAGGCTGCATTAGCAGGAGCACTACCAACAGGCTCAGAGAGGTGGTACTCCCTCTCACTTGGCACTGGTGAGGCATCTGGGGTACTAGGTCCAGATCTGGACACCCCGCAACAAGAGAGATGCAGACATAGCGGGGTGAGGCCAATGAAGGGCTGTGAGGCCAATGAAGGGCTGTGAGGATGATGAAGGGGCTGGAGCATGTGACACACAAGCAGAGGCTGAGAGTGTTAGGGCTGCTCCATCTGGAGAAGGCTCAGGCAATGTTACCAGTGTGCATTAATACCTGACGGGGAGTAAAGACAGCAAAGCCACTGGTGCCCACTGAAAGCACAGAAGGTGATGGACACACACTGAACCACAGGAAGTTCCACTTAAACACCAGAAAACACATTCTGCTGTGTCAGTGGTACAACACCGGCACAGGTCAACCAAGAATGATGGAGTGTCTATTTTAGGAGATACTTAAAAGCCAGTAGTGCACAATTCCTTGAGCAACCTGGTCCGACTGACCCTGCTGTGAACAGGCAGGCTGGACTAGAAACTCCAAGTGTCTTCCAACCTTAGTGATTCTGGGCTTCATTCTTTGCCACTGCAAAGTAAACTTAATCCCTTTTTTCCTGCTTACAACACTATTTACTGTGAACTAAAGTGATCTTATGGTCTTAAGAGCAGTGAAAATACTGTGTACGGAGTTCAGTCCTGACAGCTCTGAAAAACTTCAGGCAAAAAAGAAATGAAGACTTAAAAAGCAAAGGAAAGCTACAACACAAGTTATTAGTTTTGCACAGAGCTTGTGTTTTTCATAAGAGAAGCTCTAAAGAGTGCATTACCAAAATCAGCAATAAGCTTTTTAGCAATCCTCTCAGGAACTGCCAGATTCAAGCAGAATGAAAATTATGTTAAGAAAGTAATCCAAAATGAGATTGTTTCCAAGAAACTAAAACTAAATACATATGTCAAAGTCACTGAAAATGGCCAGAAATAAAGGAGAGAGAAACAAAGATCAACAAAATATGTATTCAGAACAGCAGAAATTAAGCAGATCTGCCTAATTTCAAAAGAACTTTGAACCAGTCAGTAGCAACTCCACCTATCCAGCCAGAGGCTTACAAATACCTTGTTATCCAAAGGCAATCTAAGTACCAGCCTAAAACCTCCTAAATGAAACCAAATAAACTCAGTCATATTCTTACACTTTTATTTGCTCCTGACTCTAATGATACTCAGAAATAGCATTTTTGTAGATATGCAATGTAGATAAACTCTAGAAGAGAGTAAGCATGGCACATGGAACAATTACCTTGGTTTGAAGTAAAAGCCCTTCTAATCACAACTGCTGCTGAAAATCAACAGAAGTAACTAATATTAAAAAACCACAAACTTCAAGAAGTTTTCTTTACTATTTAATGAAAGCTAAAGTATCCTGCCACGTTTTAAAACACAGAAAATGTGATGGTGTAGATACACAGAAAACACAGCACATAGGTACTGGTTCAACAGCTAATACTGCCGCAACAGTCTGAACACACTTATCCTCTCTAAATACTTACAGTACACTCTTGCATCTCCTGTTCCTTAGTTGCCAGCCTCATCACCAGAATATTTTCTCTTCGGGCAGACTCTTGCTGTTGCTGTTTCAACTTCTCTTCAGATTCTCTCAGCCCCGTCACATCATTAGCTAACACAAGCAACAACACAGAGAAAGTGTGTTTTACAGCACCCTCCCATAGGAAGTTTTTGAAAGATAGCTAAATGAAACTAAAAAACCAAATTGATAAACAGAAATCAAACAGTTGCACTTTTTGCAGTCATGTTTATAACTAGCATAAACAAAAACCAAAATATCATTAAGTACTAGAAAAGACTGACAACAGGCAGGTTTAAATCCACATTCCTGGTCCTTCTTTAGGACTTATTAAAATTTTGAATATGTTTCCATGCTTACATAGGAAATCACTTTTAAACTGCTTGCTTCACCATTATTGAAATTTGGGAAGCTGTAACTGTCCAGGTATGTACAAGAAAAGCCAAGGCCAGAGTGGTAGAGGAGGAAAATCTGTACTCATGCAAAAAAAAAACCGCTAAATCTGCAACCTGTAAAACAGTGCTGCCTATGGGCAATCCTCAAACTGGTCTCAACACTCCATGAGCAAACAGTAAGACATTCAAGAACCCTCTGCCACAACTAGAATTCTGATCCATAGACATTTGTGTAAATTTATATATGAAATACAAAGAAAGCAACACATTTCCAAATTACTCAAAAACACATGCAAACAACTCAACACCAACTGTATACATTCACTCTGCTACTTGTCATATGTAAAAGAATTAGAATTGTGAATAATTTAGATTTTCATTTTTTTCTAATTTCTTGAGAACAATCAGCTGTAAATACAACATGAACATCACAAATTGCTTCAGGACAATGATTTCCAAATAAATCTTTGCAGGTAATTCATTAACACTGATTACTATGGCCAGTACTGTTTCCAAAATTGAGAAACTGGAAATGTTGAAGCAACTTATTTATCTATGTTTAGAAGTTTGAGATGTGAATGGAATCACCTGTTTCCATTTGCTATATTTTAGTCTCTCCAAAACATAACAAAACAGCAGTAGAAGGATGTAACAACAGCAAAAGAGAGGACATCGATTTGGACTGACAGAAAAATATCCTTCAAACTCAGTGGTACCTACATCTTTAAGTATTTAGACTGAAAAGGTGAGTGGAAAAAAGGAAATATACAATCTCTAGCTGTCAACACTAACTTTTAAAAGTTACATAGGACTGGCTGTTCAGTCACTCCCAGAATGTATTCATATTTTTTCATTTAACAGTAGGATATTTTCCCGCTGTTATCTTGATCAAGAGATCAAGTTTTAATGACCATGTGAGAATGACAAACAAATTTGCCTAATCAGCTCAAATAATCCCTGGGACTCGTTTTAGAGATTTACCTCTAAACACTATTTCCCCTCCCAGTCTTACAATCCTGTAAGACTACTAAAAGCACAGACATTGCTGGAGTATTTTGGCAGACAAAAGTTTCCTTCTCTAATGGTAAAGTTCAAAAAGTACACCTATTTATGGGGTTACGCTTTGAAGCTTTTCCCTGCCCAGCAGTCTCTGTCCTACTGATGGGGAAAAAAAAAAAAAAAAAAGACTTTTAAGATGGTGTGATAAATTTGCAACTGGAAAAGAAGTCAGTAAGAAAGCTGGGAGGCTGAAAATTTACGTTAGAAAAAACAGGGGCTCTATTCCTGACAAGTAACTGACACAAGATTATTATTTCTTATGTGTAGCACATCTAGAAAGCACTCATACTACTTGATCACTCTGCTTTATATACTCTGGTAAGTTGCACCATTTTGAAACCCAGATAACTTACAATTAAGGTCTGTGTACTTGCCCTCCAGAGCTTGCACGTATGCTTCATATTGTTTCCACCTGTTGCAGATATAAAGAGAAAAAAAAAAAGAATTCTCTGAAGCTCTGTTTAATAAATCAGATTAATATTAAGGTATCTCATTCCTAAGCTTTCACCACAGAGTACACACTGATACCGTAATCGGAAAATGTCAAAAGGGAATTACACGACTGCACAAAAGACAATTCCAGTTTTAAAAAAGGAGCTTTTAATCATGGAAATAGTTAATTCTGCTTTGCATCTCAGAGGAATAAAACGGTAGTTGTGCGTTACAACACTCAAAACTAACATCTTAAAATCGGTATTTTAGACAAACATTAGGATCAAACACTAGTTATTTTGTTAGCTTTGTCAAGTTCCCTATATACATGCTTTTCTCATAGCAAAGCAATTCAAACAAAATTCTGTAACAGAAAGTTACAAATACAACATTAAGTATGTTACCAAGTGAACAGGAGAAGCAAAAGTGTATTATAACACTAGATATGGCAGTCTAGGTTAAGCAGTTGTATCAGCTAATTCAGGTCAGGACCACTCCCTGATTAAATTCATCATCCATAAGCCAAACAGTTTAATAATTCTTTGAAAACACGTTATTTGGGCAATTCATCCGCAATGAACAACAATGTCAAACAATGTCACTTAAAAACAGCACTGCCTTTTATACAAACAATCAAATCAGGAGCAAATAAAGTCTGCTGTAAAGTTTAGCATGAAATGCTTTATGAAAAAAGCTCACAGGTGTTTGGGGATTTTTAGTAGTACTCTGCATCTAACTATGCGTGCTCATCATGATGGTACAACTGCACATTATAAAGAAAATTAATCTAATAGCTTACCTACAGAAGAAGGTGTCTGTTCCCACCTCCCAGTTACCTTCTGTCCCTGACATGTATTTTATGCCAGGCTCAATACAACTACTCCATTTTAACTCTCTAACCTACACACTACTTGAACTGGAACTATAAAATCTACCTCCAGGTAATTCCGACCATTCAGCACATTCAAACAGCACATCATTTAAAGGGTCTAAAAAGCATCAGATATCTTTAAAAGCAAGCAAGACCATAACACTGAGAAAAGGAAAAGGAAGCACAAGATCTCTTCCTTCAAGCAACAACAAAATTTTACATCTCTTGAGCTGAACATGGCAACAGCATGAATGAAAACTCAAAGCTCTGTAAAAGAGAGCAGTAGTATTTGTACTTAACCCTTAAACTAATCTCTCTGATCTAACAAGTTTCACCATTTGACCATTAAAAATTCTACGCTAGTTCAGGAGATTTCAATCTTCCAGAAGTAAAACTGAAATGGTCTAATAAACAGCAAATCTAGAAAGAACCTAATTTTACATTAAAAAACGGCATGCAATAAACACTTTATCTTCAAATATACAGGACCACTTGACTTTTAAGTCATACCTCACAGCCCAAACCCAGTAATTATTTTATCAAAATCATGAGACCCCCTACACTCTCCTAACAGGAGCAACGTACAGAGCCAGGGAAATGTAGTTAAGTAGACTTGCCAGACTACTACCTGAGTAAAAAGGAAAAGAACCCCTGAAATAACCCCCCACAAACAAACCACGTAGCCTACGGTCACCAAGAATGTCGTAAATAATACCTCTAAGTCACCTCTCAACAACTGCTAGAATTTAGGGAAGAACCAAACTCCTGGAAAAGAAAACCTAGATGGCACTAGGCCATGTCATGGATTGCAATTCACATGCCTACCAACTCTTCTAGGAAACCTAACTATTCAGATCTGTCATTCTGTCAAAAACCTGGTGAAGACTCTTTCAAGTTCAAGCAACTAGTATTTGGTCTGGCTGAGACAGAGTTAATTTTCCCCAAAGCAGCCACCAAAGCCCTGCGCTTTGCACTCATAGCTAGCTAGCTAGAATGGTGTTGGTAACACACCAGTGTTTCAGCCACTGCTAGGAAGTGCTCACATATAATCAAGGCACATTTTCCAACATTCCCCCTTCACCAGTAGGCCAGGAATGGGCACAATATTGGGAGGAAACACAGCCAGACCCTTGATCTCCTTGCCCCTTACACCTTGAAGCACACCCATAGCAGACTTAGGCACCTCATTGCTGAATCTGAGTGGGGGAAGAATGGCAAAGACTAAAAGCCAGATTTTTTTCTCCCATCAGTTTGCTTTCCACTCAATATGGTCAGTTTATGTCCATAATCTGATGGTTCAAAATTAGTGCCCTAAAGAGCTTCACTGAAGTGCTACTTGGAAAGGCATTCAAGAAAAGAGACAGAACTGGGAGGACACTCCTGAATCTGTTCTGCATTCAAGGGATTGCTAGAAGTCTCACAAGAACTGGAAGGTAACTGAGCAGCATTATTTCAGTTACTTAATACCTGTTATTCTCTAAAAATATAAAGCAAGGTAATTTGAAGCTATCAAGTCCTAAACACATTTTCTCGAAGCATCCATTTTTTATGCTGAGCTCTGGGGTTCAAGTAAATGTTAAGCAGTTAGGGGGTGAAGACACACTGCACCCAGGCTATTCCAAAAATTACTGGCTCTAAGTCCCGGTTGATTGTAGTAAAAGCACTGTATGTCCTCAGAAATGCTGTGTTTATCAGGGTGCTTCAGTGTTTTACCAGCTAACCACTCAGCTAAACGATCTGGGCAACACTGATCAGATTTTTAGCTATGATCCACAGAGTATTTCTTTACTGTGTTCCTGGCTCTTCTTTCTCTCAGAAGCTCCTACAGTCAGGCTAAATAACTACTGCATTAAAGAGGGGAAAGTTTAAGATGAGTCCACAGCAACAAGTCATGAGACAAGCAGAGATTCAAGGTCAGATCTAAAGGCTGTGTTTGTCCTGCTCATATTTAGTCAACAAAAGTTAAGATGAGCAAACTTCAATAATGTATTTCATGGAAAAGAACAGTAGAATTGGGACTCATGGAACAGAAACTGACAAAAAGAATGTTTTCTACATCTGTATTTCAATGCAACTGTACAGCAATGGTAACTGTATTACCTAAAGGACCATAAAAGTTGATTATACACCTATCAAAAAGCATGTGCCTCACCAAAGAACAGACCAAAAAAATACACTCCAAATCTTAAGACAATCTACAGGTCAACACATGCTTTTGTATGTCTCAAAATAATAGAAATGACATTGATATATATATGTGCAATAATATTTTATTCCAGTGTACAAATGAAGCCAGCAATTAGTGTAATGCTTGCTAGTTTTATGCGAAATCAAAATTAAAGGTGAATTTACTAGAAATCCATAATTTGCCCAATATAAAAAAAAGTGTTTGAAAGACTGATCAATGCAAACTAAATGGACATGACCAAAATGGAACCTTAATTTCCATTTCTCATTATATTGAACAGCTATTCTCCTTAAATCCATCAAGCGCCCTCTTTGACAGCATGTTAGTTTTTCTACACAGTAAGATGATTCAATAGCAACAGAGCTGTCATTAGCAAATTCCCTGCTGCCTCTTTGTTAACACGGGTGAGCTGCTGACATACTTTACCTCCTTTGGGTGTATTCCATCACATTCTCTCCTGAATATGTGCTGGAAATTCATTTCTTCTATGGTAGCAACCAATCATTGCAAGTTAAAGAAACTGATTACAACTGACATCCTTTTTTTTGTTTTCATACTATCAGTCAGAAAGCAAGTGGCACAGAACCTATGCTTTGGTAATTTCACATGAATTTTATTGCAGGAAGTAAGGGCACAGCTTTGGAGACTTAGGAATTTACTACTGCCAGAGATAATCTCAAGTACAGAAATTTCTATAAAAAGGATCACAAGATCAAAAGCACTTATGAAAGAAGCACTTTTTCATACTGTTGAAATACATTTTTCTTTACTACCCAAAAGACTGGACACACAGAGGCAGACAGAAACCAGTTTTAAACATATGGAGCCAGACTGTGTTTACTCCCTGGAAAAAACTGTCACCCCAAAAGTAGCTGGCAGGATAGTTTATCCAGAAAGGAGGGTAGTTGATCACCGTGTACACTAAGTGTTGCATATATAACCCCATGTTTCTACACAATTTAGTCTTTGTTCTATGAAACAGCAAAATTTACCTTGAGACCAAATAATGCTAATAACTCAGTGTACAAGAAGCCAAGAACTAATGTTTACCAAAATGCACAGACTACTCCAGCAGATAAACAGATGTCCCACAGATGGCTAGTCTGGATAGTTCCTGGTTTACAAATCAGGAAATTCAGGCATACAGAGACAGGTGGCTTGGGGTGGTTTCTTTAAGCAGGTGGTCTACACGACAGGGTTCCCTGTAATTGTTTCTGTGGTGACACTTAAGCTTGCTAAAAGGTAAAAAAGATGGCCAGGTTCTTCCTTATCAAAGTTCTAGACAATAAAAACTTCATTTTAACATCTTTCTGTTAATATCTGAACATGCTGAGAAGACAACTCCAAGGACTGAGAAAGTGTAAAAAGAATCAAAGAAGTAAACAGCTGACATTTTTCTGATGTTTAAAATAACTTGCTATCTATCAAGGAATGCACACAACCGTACCTTCTATAGTCACGAGCGAAGAAAAAACCACTCATACTCATGTTTTACAAAATACTATTAAGGATTCTGCCTATTGGGAAAAAGCATTCCCTCCCAAACTACCAATACAAATATTTGAGACAAGAGGAGAACTTCATAGAAGAGATGCATCATGAAACAAATACAACTGTTTTTCAGCTCAGGGATGCCAAAAGACAACAGAAGAGTAAATTCACACATCTTCCATAGGAAGTTCACTAAAACGTTGAGACAGAAAAAATACTTTTTACATTACCTTAGGATAAGCTCATCTCTAGGTAAAACCTTAAAATCTGCTTCACTAAGGCGAACCTATGAAGCAAAAAGAAAAGTGTAACTTATCAAGCTGTCCTGATTACCTGGAAGGGTGAAGTCACAAGTAATTTTACACATACCTTCTTTGGGAGAGGTTCTTCATTCGTCATTGTGAACTCTGAAGGGAGAGGAAAAAAAGGAGCTTTATTTAGTATAGTTTCTAGTGTAAGCAGAACACTGAGCAAGTCAGAAACTTGTACTTCTACCCTTCATTTTTTTTGCTTGCAATATTACACCACTGAAATATTAGTTCCACAATGCAGCACCAGAGTACAAAACAACACCATGTCATGTTTGCTCCCATAATCTAGATAGAGTCAGATGCATTTTTTTCTAGAAATTACCTTAAACTTTCTATTTATGTCTAAAAAGCCAATGAGTAATCAATTATTCCTATTTAAATAATCAAAACAAGCCAACTTTGTATCAAACTGACATTCAGTATGTGTCTACATCTACGTAACACTGTATTTTACAATATAAAGGATAATTAGGGTCTGAAGAAAGCAATTTATACTACTGCTCCTCCTCTTTGGAATAAAAGAGGATCATTTGTGAACATTACAACATGTTCTTTCAAGTACTTACTCTCTTAAGATTCTAATAAACAGGAAGTACTGTTATTTTAAAACCCATGTGAATATTTCCAGGAAAAGTAAGATGCAAAATAAATGACTTAGATAAGCCATCAAACTGAATTCCTCTAGTGCATACAGAGCACAAGAGGACTGCATTTTGCTAGGTTTAATACTCACACTGCCCTGAGTTACAGGACATGCCTCCTTATCTCAAAAGAGTAATACACAGTATTTTCTGTAACTATGATTATGTAAAATATACTGAGTTCCTAAATCTTACAGGCATTCAAGTAACAATAAATGCAAGGTTTGCTGGAGGCATGCATCTTTGCAATACGCTTCCCAGTGGAAAAGTTGTATATAATATTAAGAATTGACAAGCTTGTAAAGCTGATACTGCACATGTACCAGGGAAAAGATACAGCAACTCCTTGGTTGTGAATATTTAGCTTTAAAGAAACAATGCTCTTAAGGAGTAGATATTCTATTTTCACAATGGTTTTTACGGATTACCTTACTATTTTCACAATGATACTCAAAGCACCAATTTAACTTTTCCAAATCCTAAAACACTGTTGATCAGAAAGGCAAGCAAATACATTCTGATGAAGCAGAGCCTTTTCAACCTGCACTAACTGACACCATTGACAACTACACAGCACCCTACCAAACAAGGTCCTGGTTAACAACAAACAAAAAACCCAACTCTCCCACTCCCTTCTTACAATAAATACTGGCATTAGGACCCACAGAAAGAAAACATTCAGTAGAAGCATCTCACTAATGAAGGGCAGCTTCCTGTTGCTAAGCTTAGTAACACACAGGCATGTAAGTGCTTCCCTAAACTAAGAGGTCCCCTCCACTCCCACCCCCTTCCCTCCCACTCTCAAGAAGTTACTCAAGCATACAGCTTCTTATTTGAGACTGTTTTACCAAAAACATACCTTAAATATAAAATACAAGCATACGAGGCTACTGATACAAATTGCCAGTGCCAAACTCAGTCATTCAGAGTAATCTGAGGTTAGAGAGGGAATGCTTGTGGGCCCTGTACTTAGGCTGCCTACCTTCCCCACTGTAATTTTTCCAAAGATTTTTAAAAATTTTAACTCCTTTGGTGTTTGGAAGAAGTCTTGAAGACCTCAGCTAGTGTTAAGTTCCTGACAGAGAGAAACATGTTTTTCAGAGGTTGCACACAACTACAGCTAACACTGAGTAAATGGTGCACACATGTCAAGTCATTAACTATGTGGTCCTCAAAAAAGTACCAGAAACACACAAATATCAAAAAAGGTGAATATCCCCCAAAGTCCTGGCTTGTAACCCCTGCTGCAGCATACAGCAATTACGAACGTATGATTACTGTCACAATCATGTCTACAAGAAATCAAAGGTTGATGCTCCATCTAAAACCTTCCACTCCAGACCTCACACAAAATTCTAGCAGACCAGTCTACTCTAATCTCTACACCCAGCACATCACTGTTTACAAAACCACCTCCTGCTTTCAGATAAGAGCAGGAAAGACTCAAGTTATGGGCCACTGCATTACAGAAGTTACTGCCTTACTGCTACCTATTACTTGCCATGACAGAACCACACATTACAAAAATAAAAGCACACTAGCTAAAAATATTCTGTAGGTTATTCGGGAAAAGTTACCTTGCTAAGACCTACAGATAAACGCTTAGTGCTCTTTCCACATATATGAATTTCACCTTGTTACTGCCCTGCAGCAGCTTTTTGGGAACCTGGAGTAACTCAGCAGAAGCTTAAACATTTATTACTGTTACATACGGCTATCGTGACGCCCCATGTTTCTCAGAAACATCAGCAGTGCCACACTGGCTCCAGTAACTGCAACAGTGATTTGCCTTGGTTTTCTGTTAATGAACAGGTGAATCTGTATGCTACAGACAACAACTGCAACGGAAACGTTCATTCTTTGAATCCAATACAGTAACTTCTCAAGCACTGTGCATTAAGAGATGCTTCCTATCACTCAGCTCTCCTGGAAAAGATCATCTCTCTCCTACCCACATCAGAAATATATTGCAAGAACATGATGAAGTGTCACTTTCTACAGTAAAAAAAAGAATCAATGTAAGCAACATTCCTGCATAACTGACTGGAATTAACACAACTGCATTTTGTGATTTATATTATGAACAGCTTAACTGTACTATCCTAACTAAGCACTTTCATGATTTTGCAGAAACAGCGGCTGCTGCACACCACTCCTTCTGCATATCTGCTCCTGGCAACAAGCAACATAACACCATACTCCATACTCAGAATAACATTGTCACAGGCACTAGAAGAATGTTTAGGAAAACTCAATGTTTTAGGCTACTGTGGCAGTTTCAATTAAAAGAGCTGTGAAATAGGGAACGCACATTTTAATTTTAGTAACTATGGTACAAGTCGGCACACCTTTTCTACAACGTTTTTAAAACACAGGCTTTTAAAACATTTTTAAAAAACCCAACGAACAAAACTAATGGAATCAGGTATGAGGCTTTACTTGCTATACCCGAACTGAGTTATTTTAATGATACAAAAAAAAAAAGAGTTCCATGGGGAAAACACGAGTATGGGCTGCCAGCTTGCAAAGCATATATGTGTGTGCATATATTTATATAAACATATAATTTACAGGATCACAGAATCGTTAGGGTTGGAAGGCACCTTTGGGGATTACGTAGTCCAACATACACACACATTCCCTCCCCCCCAAGACAGGGTCACCTAGAGCAGGTGACACATGAACATGTCGGGGTGGGCTCTGAATGTCTCCAGAGAGGGAGACTCCATGACCTGCCTGGGCAGCTGTTCCAAATGAGTGTGTCTGAGATTGCTCAAAAATTTCTCAGATGACACTGCAGCCTAGAAAGGACTTAAGGGACAATGCGCTACCACAGCAGCCTGTTCCAGTGCTCTGCCGCCCTCAACGTAAAGAAGTTCTTCCTCATGTTGAGGTGAAACTTCTTGTGTTTTAGTTTATGGCTTTTGACCCTCGTCCCGTCGCTGAAAAGCCTGGCACCACTCACTTTAAGACAACACCAGCATTTAGGATATTTGTATACACTTATGAGAGGCTCTCTCAATCTTCTCTCTTCTAGAGTAAACAGGCCCAGCTCACGCAGTCTCTCCTCTCAACAGAAATATTACAGACCCCAAACCATCTCTGTGGCCCTCGCCTGGACCCTCTCCTTGTCCTGCTCGTACTGAGGAGCCTTTGGATGTTTAGTAAGAAAAGCTTCACCGTAGCGCTATAACTGGTCAACCCTCACCGTCGCCTCAGCAAGCGCGGGGCGTTCCGCCCCCCCCGCCCCGCGGGCCGCAGGTGTTTGACAGACCCAGCTGCCGCCCGCCAGCCCTCGCTCCTCTCCCACAAGGGAAGCGACACACGCGGCTCCCGCGGCCGGGGGCGCGGCGGCAGCGCAGGGCAGGGGGAGGAGGATCCCGGCCGCGCAGCCAGGCCGGGCTCCGGGGCCTCGAACAAAATGGCTCTAAGTGCTTCCGCTCCTCCCCCCCGCGCCCGAGGTGAGGGATGGAAGCACCGCTGGGGTTCGGCACTCCGGGACGGCGGGCTGCTCGGTCCGTCCGTCCGTCCCGCCGGGGCGGAGCGCTCGCACGGCCACTCACCTCCCGCCCGCGGCGCGGAGGCCCCGCGCCCCTCGCACGCCGCTTGCCTGGGCCGCGCTCCTCCTCACATCGAGCGGGGGCGAAACGCCGCTACCTCCACACCTGCCGCCACCAGCTCCGGGGGCGCTGGCACTGCCGCTGGCACTGCCGCTGCCGCCACCACCACCAGCTCCGCGGCCGGGACCGCCGCGCCGCGCCCCCCCCCACCCGAGCTCCCCCGCGCGCCGCTCCCGCCCGCTCTTTATTTGCGGGTTCTCTGCGCTACAAAATGGCGCCCAGGGAGGAAATGAGCGCCCGCCCCGCCCCGCGGGCGGCGGCTGCGTGCGCACCCAGCGCGGGGCGGCAGCGGGAGGCGCCGCAGCGGTGTCGGCCCGCGGGCGGCTACCTCGGCCCGCTCGCCCCGGCCCGCTCGCGGGGCAGCCGCCGCGGCGGATCGTCGCTCGCCGCTCGGGAAGCGGCGGCTCCCGCGGGTTGTTAGAGCGCCGGTTTAAAGCCCGTCGGCTGAACGGGTGGCGCGCGGCCTCCTGCCGGCGGGGGGCGCCGCCGCTCGGCGGGCCGGGGCGAGCGGCGCCCGTCTCCCGCCAAACGGGCCGAGGGGAGCGCGACCCGGCGCCTCCTGGGAAAAGCGCTCGGAGCCGTCCCGGAAGGCTGGCGGAGACGATGGGATCTCTGGGAAGGGAAACTGCGCGCAGCAGTTAAATAAAGTGCGAGATGGGTGCCGGGCTTCTCGGGGCTGCCTGTCCGCCGGCCGCCGCTCGGCGGCGTCGGTGCGAGCCGGTGTCCTCAGCCGCTAATGAAAGATAAAGGACTTAAATTCCAGCTCCTTCCAAAGAAGTTAATTGTCAGATTCCGCGTTTGGGAATAAAACCCGATAAAGTAAAGATGGCCCTTCATTGCGGTCTAGCACTGAGTTGTTGCTTTAAAATGAAGTTTATCCTTCTTACTATCCATGATTTCGCAAGCCGTGCTATTGGGTAAACACTTGGGTCGGCAAAGTCGTAGAGCTGCTGCAGGCTAAACCAGCCTGTCACCCGGGTTGCTCAGATGAAATTGGTTGTCCCTCTGTCAGTGCTGAAGGTGCTCCAGAAATCTCTCCTGATTCTTACTGGTAGCAGGAGGAATGTAATCACTATAGAATAGAACCCTTTGTACGTGGTCCCACATCCACATGTATGAGTATATATGAATACACAGATTTTTCAGTGAGAAAACGTTTAAAAACCACACTACAAGAGATTTGACAAAGCTACCCGAGGTAGGGTGGTAAGGTGACCACAAGGAGAAAGGACCTGAATAAATGCCTTTGAAATCTTACCTCATTTAAAATTGAAAAGAGATGTACTGCAATTACTGTACAGTTATCTGCTCCTGCTCTTCTTGCAGATATTTGTTTTAAGCATTCAAGATACGATTTAACAGATTAAGCCATCCAAGGATATGGCAGCATGAGAGATGCACTGAAATATTAGAGTAGGCCTGAATTAAGAACATTAATGTAGCAAATTGACTTGATTTCCTTATGTGCAAATGTCAACATTACAATACTAAAAATGCATATAAACCAAGCAGGAGAAGAAAGTTAAACTTTTTCTACATAAAATAGATGCAGATGTACACTCAGGGCTGCTTCTATTCTGTGTGTAACATACCTAACATTTTCTGTGTGTCGGTGGTGATTTAAACTCAAGATCTCCCAGTAGTTTGTCTAGCGTTTGGCTACTTTTTGCTGTGTTCAGAAATTAAACCTCCTTTGTGTCTTCGTAGTAGTACAGATAAACGTCTATCTCAGATACACTTTAGGGTGTGGGATGGTAAACCTTCCACAATTGTTTGTGTTCATGAGCACGTAGAAAGTATTCCTGCGCATTTTTTACCCCTTGTCAACACCTAGTTATTTTAAATTTATCTTTACAAGTGTAGATTTCATTTGTGGGAAATATGCTAGCTGAGCAAGAGGCAGGCAGCCAGGGACATGCAGAGATAAGTGGAATCAGCCTGCAGAGCTTAATATTCTGGGCTGCCTTCCTTCTTTACTTTCAAGTTAGTAAGTATATTATCAGGCTACGCCTGTAATTTTTGTTTAGGGAAATAAGGGCAACAATTTGGTAACCAGTCCTCTGATACCTTTGGGAACAGGACATTTGACTGAAATACTCTTTTGTTCTGTTTTCACATTACATTACACAGTGAGAACTAACCTGGGACTTTTTAGTGCTGCTGGAACAAACGTGTTGACACCTGTCTTGGGTTGTGTTTACAGTGTGGTAACTGGAGTAAATTGGCTTTTCAAGTAATAGGTGGTATCATAATCCCCAGCAGCAGCATTGGTCTTTGGATGAGAGGGCACATCATGATCTGTCCAAGCACCAACACAAAAGCAAAATTCATATATTGATTCACCTAAAATGATAAAATGGAATAGGAAACAGATTACGAATGTGCGGCCAGCACAGCTAACCAGGTTTTAGGTTCCTTGAATGATGGTGTGTTACTCATTAACTTAATTATCCACTGACTGGATGGCTCCTCCTTGGTTTTACCATCTCAGTTCTGGGTTTCTGTTCCACCCCTTGGTTTCACACGGAAGCCCTCTGGACCAACACAAATACCACAGTGTTTCCCGGCTCCAAGGGATGCTATTTGTCCCCAGGGAAGGCAGGGTCCGAAGGAAAATGCTTCCTAGTGTAAAACACTCATAAAAAAATTTAGTCTGCAGGTCAGGAAAGCGTGAGAAATTAGGAGGAAAATTACATAAAGCCTTTTTCAAAAGTTAAAAATAATGTTTGGAGTACTGTACATACTCTTGGCATTTTAAAGCACCTTGAAATATCAGGAACTAAAGAAAGGCCAATCAGCTCTTGCAAAGGCTGTCCTTGACTTGCAAGGACAGGAGATGGAGCAAGGCAAACCCGTGGTACATCTGCTGCAGAGAATGTGCTCTCAGGCACAGTGGAAAAGGCTGTTGCAGCCTACTGGTGAGGGAGAAAGATAAAATCTGTGGATTGCACTGAGAGGAAAGTGATGCAGAGACATCCTTCAGGTAAATACTAGGTAAAGATGTGGGCTGGAAAAGCCCAAATTTGACATCAGAGAACTCTCTCTTTTAGAGAAACTTCCTGAATGCTATGCTGCAGGGCTAATGCTGTCTTTATATCCCCTGCTAACATGCTTTTATGGGTATTGGTGGAATTATCACCAATTTTTCTTACATCTTTATAGCAAGAAGTACCAAAACTTCTTCAGACAGCTCTTGCAATAATTATATTTTAATTAACAGTATTTTTTATAAATTTATATATAATTTATATATAATTTATATATATATATATATATATACACACACACACACAGTGATTGAATTCCAGAGCCTGTCCTGAAGACCTCCCCTGACTGATAATCCATCCATATACAATTATGACCAATTAGGTGACTCAAGCTAAATTCATTTTTGGGGATGTTTGATAAATACTGCAAGCATGCATTTGAAGTACAGGTGTGCATATAGTTGCTAAGGATATAAGTGTTTACTATATCTTTTTTAAAAACTATAGAAAGGCAAGTTTTAATAGTGCAAATATTTTCCTGTGTAAGGGGAAGACTGCTGTCCCTGAAAATAAGCCTTCTGATTTTTTTTAGTATAGTAGTCAGTTTTCATGAATTGTAAGATAAACAAGAATCATGTTTGCATTCCTTTGTAAAAGATATCACCTGATGGACTTCTGAAGTGACCAGTGAAGATGGAGAGGTGGGAACTTCTCTGTCCAATCTCTGATCACTGTCCAGAAACTTATAGATACAAAGTCAACAATAAACAAGAGACTCCTTCCTTTCTTCTTCTCTACCTAAACACCTGTTGTGTGTGTTACTGTGTGTTTCTATCTGCGTCACAGTAACAGAAGACAACATTTTTTAATTAAACACCAATTAGATTATGAACATTCCCTAACAAAAATGGATTCAAGGAAAAGAGATTTCTCTTAACACAGCCAAGAACATTTTATTGCCTTGATTTCCAAGAACCCTGTCAGTCAGGTGGAGATTGAGAAATTTTGGAAAACGTAGCTCTTTACCTCACTGGGAAAACAGTGTCTCTGTTTTTAAGAACATGCCTTATGTGCTGAACCTACTCATAGACAATTGAAGGTCAGTCCACTGCTAAGAAAACCTGGGAAAAAAATGCATTGTCTTTATATACATGAAAAAAGGCTTTAAGGTACTGAAGGCAATGAGGAAGCCTGAGGGCCCTAAGCAGATATTAGTACCAATATTTGTGTATAAGACTACAAAATTTTCTGTTACAGGAAAGTTGTAAAATCTATTTAAAAAAAAATTAGAATTATCTCATATTAAGATTTATTTAAAGTAATTGAGTTTTGTTTGTGTTTGTTTTTTTTTTTCCTTTAAGAGGTGCATCGTAGTTTTTATTAAAATCACATTCCCAACAAACCTATTTTTGCAAATATTCATTGACCAAATGTCAGATTTAAGAAAAAAAAAAGCAAGGGCTTCACATTTTGGTAATAATACTGATATTTTAAAAGGTCGGATTTAGAAAAAAGTTATTTAGCAGGAGAGTAAATCAGTGAATATTGAAATCCTCTAACTTTTCATCTATTTCTAATAAAACTGAGCCACCATTAGCAAACAAAAATGCAAAAATCTTTATGCCTTGATTATTTCATGGAAGCAGTGTCCATATGATTGTGTTCATAGCAAAGTAGCAAATAAACTTTGTGCAACTGATAGCAAGTAAGATTTCTGTTCTGAATTGATGACTTAATTTCTCAGAACTTCGATTTCCAAGAAATGACAAAATGTACCTTCATAGGGCAGTAGTTTGCTATTGAGTGTTATGCTGCCTATTAACTACATCGAATTTAAAAGCACAGCTGCCTACTCCCATTCAGTAGTGTTTTTTTCTGCATTTACATAACTTAACTTTGATCTGTATCATGCATGTTTCATAATTATTTGCCTTTGTGCAATTGCTACATTATTTCCTTAGTTACATGCCCCTTTTGTCCATTTGGATCTTAATCCTGGACACCATCCAAGCAGAGTTAAATAGAATACTGCAAACCTGATAGACATACCAAGATAAAATTCTTCTCTGTTGTTTTTGGGTGCCCCAAAGCCTGGTTTGTCACTGATGTTGAGCTGCAAAACTGTTCTGCTGGTTGGGGCTGAGAGCAAAGGTGCAGCCAGTCAGCTCACTGGGGTGAGCTGGCCTAAAGTCCCTAAGGCTGCTTCATATTTGAACTTTTTCTGTCTGCTAGTGAACTGTGGGGAGGGAAAGGGCTGAAGCCTTGCTTTATGTTCAATTCAATATTTGTGGTGATATTTGTAAAGTTTTAAATTCAAGGGAATCCTGTTCATAAGGTTTACTTCAGGTGTAGTGTCAGTTGTGGACTTTGAACACCTACTGACATTTAATCTGAGCTCATCTCACATTATTGACTTTGTATTTCCATTCATGGCCTTAACTTGTAATCAGTCAAATGTCACATTAAAAATGGCATACTGGTATATGGTACAATTGATAAACAAGGTTACTTGGTGCTGGCCTCATATGTCTGTGTTACTATCTACTGAATTTTGAAAATGTGCAGGGACCACATTCAGTCATGCAGGGTTGCTCAGGAACTGTACAGTATTTTTCTAAAATATTCACTGTATTGCTTAAAATTCTACATTCCTGAGTTTTGCTTGTATGTTAGTTCTACTACTTGCTTACTGATAGCCTTTTGAAAAGGCTACACATTTTTTCCCCTCCAGATTTAATCTTACACATTTGTCAGTGTTATCATCTGCCACGATTGCACAGCATCATTAAAGAAAAGCAGTGGTGCATGCATGCATGCATCCTTTAATACATCTCCTTAGGTATATCAGTCCATCTAAGCATTTGGCTGCTGTGGGATTTCCCAGATATTCCTTTCCTGAAGACATCTGAGGGGATTCTTCTCTTGCTGAAAGATGGAAATCCCAAAGTAATTGAAGAAATGTTATGACACATGGTCTTCCGCTCTGGCCTTGTCTTCACAAAGATCAAAATATCTAAAAGGAGGAATGCATTTTGAGTGTTGGAGTCCTGCAGCACAGTTTAACAGAGCTATTGGTGAAATCTAGGCCAATCTTGCTCTCTATAGCTGAAATAGGATTTTTTCCCTATCTAGTAATGCTGTAGCTTTTTACATTGTAAAAGGAAGAATAGAGGCTGATAGGAGTCAGAAGAATCCAACTCAGGTATCGTAGTGCTCCTGTTGCTCATTGTGCCCGCACAGAAGGATCAGATGCATTTTGTGGATGCAGATTTAATACTGGCAAGTTCAGATTAACCAATGTGCAGGATGTGACCACAGATGTATACTGGTGCACTCACTGCATATATAACCGCATTTATGTTTGTCTGTGTTTGTCATCACATGCTGTGTGCTTTTTAGGACTTAATTTGTACTTCTCTCCGAAAACCTACAGAATTTTACTGCCTGGACAGGAAAAAAAAAGTCTCCAGACTTTGTAGCTAAAGTAGGAGCAACAGCACATTTTCTAACCACCTTCTTGGCTTTCAGATGCAAATTCAATGCAGTGCTTTCACTGGCATGTCCCTTAGGCCAGATATCTGTGAATGAGGAAGGAAGGAGTAAGGACTTAGGACCAAAGCTGTCCAATAGACGAGTTACTTCAGCCCGTGCAATTTTTTAATAGTTGTTAGTTGCTTTGACTTACTTTCTTGGTTCCTCCCTTTATTCTGTCCCTTCTTCCTCCAGATGTCTTAATATTCTTGCTTCCCACCTCGCATCTCGAGGCTTCCCACCTACATTTTCCCGCAGAGGAACATTCCTGCCTACCCGTCCTGCTGTGGGCTGCGGCCACTGCTGCAGCCACCTCCTCTCCTTCCAGCTCCCTGTCTGCCAGGAGCTCCTGCGGCCAGCGCCGCGTCCTTCCAGGCTACCTCGCCTTTCCCCTTGCAGCATCGCTTCCCATGGAAGCCGCCTGGGAACAGCCCCCTGCTTGCCTCTTTGGTCAGGTCAGACTGGAACAGGTTTTGGACCAGCGGCGGAGCACTGCATATGCTCATACATACATATGTACATAAATACATATATATATACACACACACACACATAAAATATATAAAATATCATATATATATATATATATATACACACACACACACACATAAAATACTTAATATACATTATATATATATATATTTATGTCATGCTTCTGCTAAAATTAAAAAAAATAAATAAAAAAGGCCGAGCTGAGTGCTGGTAATCTCTGGCATCAGTTGCGGAGCAGATCAAACCAGCGATAGGCAGTTTTGTATAGTTTTATTCAAACTATTATTCTTTCTTCCTGCTCACGCAGATCCCAAGAAATGTCGTCACGAAATAAACAAATTGTTCTTAAAGCCACAATATGACAAGAGAGCGCTCGACCCGCACGCTTCATTTTGTAAATAAACACTCCGGACGGAGCCTGCAGCCGGCGCCGCGCATCACCGGGTGGGTGTGCGAGCGTGGGGCACGGGAGGCGACCGAGCCCGGCAGCCGCGGCCCGCCCCGCGGAGCCGCTCCTCTCTCCGCCCCGCCTGGGAAGGGGCTGGGAAGGAGCCGCCCAAGGCCACGCTCGCCCCATCGATCGCCCCAGAGGGCGGCCCGGCCACGCCACCGCCCGCCCAGCCCCCGCGCTGTCCTCGGGAGCGCAGCGACGAATCCCCTGCTCGGGCTCCCTCCTCCCGTCCCGCCCGCCGGCGGCCGAGGGGCGGGACCGGCGCCGACTGCGCTTTCGCTCCGGCCGCCGCTCCGCCCGGGCTCCCGCCGCTCCGCCCGGGCTCCCGCCGCTCCGCGCCGCGCCGCTCCGCTCCGCTCCCACCGCCGCTGCCGCCGCCGCCGCCATGAGCGCGGACCCCGTCGTCTTCGTGTCCGCCGCCAGGACCGCCGTGGGTGAGCGGCAGCGGCGGGCGCGCCGGGCGGATGCCGCCGCCGGGGCCGGGCGGGCGTGCGGGTGCTGAGCGCGCTCCCTCTGTCCCCCTGCCAGGGTCCTTCAACGGCGGGCTGTCGTCGCTCCCCGCGCACGAGCTGGGCGCCGCCGCCATCCGGGAGGTGCTGCGCCGGGCCGGGCTGGCCCCCGAGGAGGTGTCGGAGGTGATCCTGGGGCAGGTCCTCACCGCAGGTACGGGCCGGCGGCGGGACCGCTCCCTCTCCACGGCCGCATCCCTTCGGGCTTGTCCCATTGAAACGGCTCAGGTTTCACCTTCCAGGGCGTTATTCCTTGCCGTTGGGAAGACGGTTCTTTAACAAAGGACTTGAGAGGCATCGTGGCTGCTGCTCCATACGCTCTGGGTGACCGAAAGGTTGGGTTTTTGGAAAGGATGTTGTGGGGGATAGTTCGGGGGTTTTTTTAAATCCCTGAAGCAGCCAACAGTGTATGTGTGAATGTAAGTTCCTATTCTTTGTTACAGCATCCTTCTCACCTTGGTCATCTCAGCTCCTACATTTAACATCCTAAGTAATGATAACGCTGAGATTTTAAGAGCTAGGCCTGCATTTGTGTTTATCTGCGGGACCGACCTGCAAGATCTGTGATGCCACTTGTTTGGAGACAAATATTTTGATTTAATGAAAATGCTGCTGGCAGGGAATTGTTTGTTTTGAACTTGCTCCTGCTTTTTCCAGGGTAATGTTTAATCAGTAGAATCCTAGGCAGGTTTGTATTTTATGTGTGGAGGAAGGAAACACATTCTTTTGTCATTAAGATGATTCAGATTCCTCTGTATTTTAGCTTGCTGAATGATGTGCTCTCCTTGTCTTTTTCTTTGCATATGAAGAGCTTTGGCCTTGGGTTATGCCGATGAAGACTATCTTCTTTGATTATAGTGCTCCTATTATCTCCATCAGAATCACAACAAAGACTGGAAGCTTTCAGGTCCATTTGTGCATAGTTGTGCTTTTGGTTTCCACATGAATTTTCAGGGAAAGTCAGCTGCTGGTGATGTACAGAAGATGTCAAAGAGAAACTCTTCATCAAGTAGCAATTTAAATGATTTCTCATCTTACACATACAACAGGCTAGGGCTGATCTGAAGTGCTGTTTCCTCTGACCTGGCATCAAAAGCAGAGTTGTAGATATGAAACTATCAGTAGCAGGTACTTATTGATCAATATGAATGAGAGAGGTTTCCATTTACAGATTACTACTGGGCACTTCTCTACCCACCAGCAAAAAGTAGGAGTGAGCTCTAAATTTTCTTGGAATCAAGGTATTGTTGTGAACAGTGACAAGGCGGACGTTTTGTGTTTTTAAGAACAGACAAAAGCAAAATGCTGCCTGTTCCCACAGGTGCTGGCCAGAACCCCGTCCGGCAGGCCAGTGTGGCTGCGGGAATCCCGTACTCCGTGCCCGCCTGGAGCTGCCAGATGATCTGTGGGTCGGGCTTGAAGGCGGTGTGTCTGGCTGCTCAGTCCATACTGACCGGAGACTCCAGCATCGTGGTCGCAGGGGGCATGGAGAGTATGAGCAAGGTGAAGCAGAGCGTTAGACTCGCGGTGCGCTGACGTACTGGGAGCAAAGAGCCCGATGCTGAAAGCCTGTGTTTCCCAGCTGGCACCTGGAGGCAGATCCAAAGGGTCGCTGCACTTGTGAATGAATTTACACATGCAGCAGTTGCCTTCAGTAGCACGCTTCTTTAAAAAAAAAGGAAGACTTCATACTGCAGCTACTGAAAAGGTGTCCTGCAAACATACGCTGCGTTTAAAATTCCATTTTCATTCCCATCTAGCCCTGTTGTGAATGATTTGCCTGTGGCAGATCTCAATAGACAGGATTTTTGTATTGCAAGAAGCCCAGAGAAGGAATAACTGAAAATGTTGTTGTTTGCCAAGCAATTAGAGCTTGGAAAGAAAGCAATGCATTTTTATTTCGAGTTGTTCATCCCAAGGCTGTATTCAGGAATGGTGATCTGACGCCCAAGAAATGGATAGCCTCTTCTGCCAGGGCTCAGCTGCCTGTGCTGAGAGTGATGTTAACATTCCCTGACAGCAGTTGGGGACTACCTGGGGCAAGCTAGTAGGATGGGAGAGCCACAGCCATGTGGCCCCAGAAATGATAGATTTGGTCTGTGGAGAGGAAACAACACTTGCAGTGTGGTCCTCTGCTACCAGGGGAATGCACAGGCCAAATGGCATGCCAGCTGGCAGGCTCTGGAGGGACAGACAGAGCAGGCAGCTGGAGAAACTTCCAGGATTTGGGATGGGTGCCTCCAGCCACCAGGCAGGGGTCTGCCTCTTCAGTGGTCTGTCTGAATTGTCTACTGGAGATGTAAACATCTCACTCCTTTCAAAATCCACTTTTGCAGGCTCCCCATGTCATTCATATGCGAGCTGGGGTGAAAATGGGAGAGGCTTCCTTGCAGGACACTATAATCCTGGATGGCCTTACAGATGCTTTTTATCAGTATCATATGGGCATAACAGGTGAGTGATGACAGTCCATAAAATGAAATGGTCAACTGAAAGAATTCACTGACAGGAAATTTCAGAAATCTGTAGTTACAAATCATGTGTTTCAAGCTGTCTTTGTCTTGTAGTCATGAAAAAGAAAGAAAGAAAGAAATCTGTAATATTGAAAGGCGTTGAAGGCATTTTCAATTTTATTTGTAAAGCTACTGTTCTGTGTTTTTCTTCTGTCTGAGCTAATCTCTCTGCCTCTCTTCTACATCTGAGAAATTTAGTTTCAGAAAAAAATACAAATAAAATAGTCCCTGTAGGTAACTGGAGCATTCAGCAGCACAGATTTACAGTGGAGGGGAGTTACCTAAAGTGTCCTGTGGATATGCATGATTCTCCTGCTTCAGGTTATTGCATCCTGGATGGGGTGGTTAGCCAGCTGCTTTTCCAAATCCTGCTTATCAAACAGAGTGACTTCAGAACTGTTCCCTTTCCTGAAGTGGCTGTAGAGACATCTGAGCACAGTAATGCAGAGAAGCAATAACTACAAAAGCTTGTCTGTATTTGTATTTAATTTGAAAAATAACATCCGTGAGGAGATTCCACAAGAAATTTTCACCCTCAAGTGAAAATTCAGTAGAAAATCATGAATAAACAAAATGAGGAAATCGGAATGAAATTGGTTCAACAAACTCAGTTGCTTGCTACAGCAAACATTAATGACTACATTTGTGTTTACAATTTTGCAACTTAAAATTTTGGCATTTCCTGATGGCGGTTTGCGTTTTGTTCCTGTTTCAGCTGAAAATGTGGCCAATAAGTGGCAAGTCAGCAGAGGTGAACAAGACCAACTTGCTGTACAGTCACAAAACAGGGCAGAGGCAGCACAGAAAGCTGGCTATTTTACAAAAGAAATTGTTCCTGTTCTTGTGCCTTCTAAAAAAGGTAGGTGTGAATGGATAATGAGAGCTGATTTTAAGGAAAAAAAATCTGTTTTCTGCTATGTCTCCTGTAATCAGTGGATCGTTTCCCACTTACACAGCCTTTTTATAAGCAAGAGCCTGTTGCTCTCTTTTTCAGCTTTCAGTGAGAAAAATAAAGAGAGAAGCAATGCAAATGCGCAATATCTCAGTGTAGCTTTCTGCAAATACTACTAGTGTGTTTTGTTGGAGATGGAGTAACAACACAGAAAAAGCACTGAATTAACATAGCCTTGAATATGGTACCAAGAACAGTATTTTTTCATTTTCTTAAGACTCCTGCTACACCAAACTTAAAACAGTCATGTTGATCTGGCAAACCTGGCCACCTAGAAAAATATAGAGTAACAATAATTAGGGTTACTAGTTAATTATGTTGTCAGGTTACATATATTGGGTATGTTTCTCTTTAGGTCTGTGAGGGATATGAACAGACCTATTAAGATGCTTGAGCTAAAGGTCTGTTTCTAGAGCAAGGGAATTTCCCAGCTCCTTGTGAGGCAGATGCAAAAACTGAATTTTCCAAAAAGAAATCAAGAATCAGTTGTTCAACAATTCCATTGAACAGACCTTGTAGAACAAGTCCTGGCGTTAGGCTGGCTACAAACTAACGTAGGGCTTTCCTGATAACAGTTTAGATGATAATGTTTAATGACACTTGACTACTCTTTGTAACAACTTTACTAGAAGTATCATTTGAAATACAGCCTCCTGATGAAAGAGAAACTATTTGGTTTGGAATGGCAAGAACAACATTGGCATTTGCACCAGACAGTAGTTTAGCTGCTAGTGTTTGCTAGAAAACCTGAGCTGTCTGTCCTCATAGAAGGAGCTAGAGGGTTACAGCCATTTGTTAAACTGCCTAGAGTTGGCAGCTGTCTCTGGCATAAGAATACTTTGTTGATTGAAAGGAATATATTCCCACTCGGCATGTTGTTTTTGCAGTCTTTCTGTTCGAGATGTGTGTGTGTGATTTGACCCTCCTGTGAGCATAATGCTCTGTTTTGCAGGTCCTATAGAAGTTAAAGTAGATGAACACCCTCGACATGGGAGCAATTGGAAACAATGGCAAAGTTAAAGCCATGTTTCCTGACAGATGGAACTGGGACAGTAACAGCAGCTAATGCTTCAGGTTGGTCCATCTGGCTTAAATGAAATGGAAAAGAACAGGAGCTGCTTGTGGGTCTCTGTGAGGGGTGTGACTGCTATGTGTTTAGTGCTTTGCAGGAAATGGCAATGTGTTTGACAACATAGGTGGAACTCCACTTTAGATGTGGTGGAGGATTTCTTTATGTTCGTCTTTTGTTTCCTTGTTTTCTATGAAACAATACAAGAATTTGGACAATAACAGCAGTATTTGATAGGCTGAAAAGAATATTTCTTTTTAAAATTGTCTGAGGGTTTCTGACAGTGCAGGTCTGGACAATGGAAAACTTAATGATTCATGTTTGAAAATGTTACTCCTGTGGGACTGCCACAAGCAGCTTTTAAACATATTCTTGTGTCCTTCTGCTGCCCTTTCCAAAGCCTGCCTAACAAATCTGATGTACTTCTTTTTCATATTGTACTTTGATTCTTCCACCTGCTGTTTTCCAAATAGAATCACAAATGTGTCACATTTACAGCAATATAGTTTCAAGTGTTTGTGGCAGAGAACAGACTTGGCTGATACTAGCAGTACTGACCTAAATCAATAAATGATTCGTGATTTTTTGTCTAGATTGTGATTTTATGCAAGCAGGAGAAAGCGGGTACAGTAAAAGCCATAAAATCCAACAAATACACACAAATTGTTTGTTATTCCACAGGTTTAAATGATGGGGCTGCAGCTGTTCTTCTAATGAAGAAATCAGAAGCTGCTAGGAGAGGTCTTACGCCTTTGGCTCGGATTGTATCTTGGGCTCAGACAGGTATAGATCCGTCTATTATGGGAGTAGGGCCCATTTCAGCAATAAGGAAAGCTGTAAGTAATCACTTATCTATTTATCATTATGTGAAAACTCTTGCTTTTAATTGCTTTTTGGTTTTTGCCATGTCTTGGTTTTGCCCTGTTCTAAAGAAAACTTAGTAGGAAAAAAGTAAACTATGTGAAAAAAAGACTCAAAATTGTGTCATATGTAAGATTAGGAATCCTAGTGCTACTAGGCTAGTACTTACTTGTTGGGAAAAAAACCCAAATGCATGTGTATAAATGGACTTTAGAGCATAAACTAGTCAGGTTTGTGGAAGGGTACCTAGATAACCTAGGAGGCTAAAGATCAAATTTCCGGGATGCGTGTAACTAACCTAATTCAGTGATCCAGTTCTGATGCTGAGTATGGCCAGGTTAATCTTCAGATCATTGCCTGATTGTATTTGCAAGAGTACAACACTGAGGGAAGGGCCACTGACTGCCACCTGCATTAGCAAATGGGATGGTGCCCTTTGTGTTTTAGTTTGGCCTGGAAAAAGCTTGGAGCGTACAAATTGGATTCCTTTCCGGTGTAACTGAACAGGAAGGTGCATTCCAAAACCACATCTAACATGCTCAGAGCATTACTGCACCCACTGATGTGCTCAGTGTTCAGACCACAGGACAAGATTCTCAATGGCCCAGTGAGCAGCCCTGCTGGTACCACACTGCTTGCTAATTCAGACATAACCCATGGCAGCCCCAGCTGATTATCTTTAAAGCTTACCTGTGAAATTGAGCATGAAAAGAGCTAAGAACAGATTTGCTTTAATGTTCCTTATTTCTTTAATACTGTGTAAAGGCCTTGCTTTTTTCACCTCTGAACTGTCCTGGTGATGTGGAGGTCTGACTTGAACTCACCCAAGCTCTCTGGCTTTTGACAAGAAAATCAGAACTGTAATGCTAAAGCTTTTTCTTACCAGATCTCAAACTGTTCTTTTAAATGAAGAGTGCAGTAACTGCATATACAATACAGTTTTAGTTTAAACTATGGGACAAACAAACTGTACTTATTTATAACTGTATACATACTGTGAAAAAGGGCACACTACTTCATAGAGCATGGTCCTAATAACACCAAGGTGTGGCTTCGATCTCTTTATGGGCCATTTACTTAAGAGTTGGGCTTGATCCTTATGGGTCCCTTCCAACTCAGAATATTCTGTGATTCTGTGATTAAGCTTTGTAATTTGTGTTATCAAATATTCACACCCTACATGTATAATGTTTATCACTTCAGAATTTTACAGTACCACTTCATAGTGAGAGAATGACTGTTATACATTAAGTGTTACAGTAACACTGTATCTTAAGCTTTTCCCAGAAGAATGGCATATTCCATACTGTCTATTTTATCTAGCAGAAAAAGGCTCTCCTACTTGACTATAACCTCGGAGGTTCACCAGTCTGGATAGTCTAGGTAGTGAAACTTCATTGTTGAGGATTCGGCTGATAAAATACTGCTGTTAGAAACAAAGTGAGTGGCAGTAAAATGTACATACGGGAAACATGCCTAAGCCTGTACTAGAGTAGGCAATTACATCGCAAGATTCTCAAGTGAAAACATGAGCCAAATCATCTTCCGAAATAGTCACCTGTGAAAAACCTAAAGTGGCAGCTGTCAATGTAAAGGCAGGAGAGACTGGACAAATCTGATGTGACACTGATCAAATCTGATGTGACACTGATCACTAATGGTAGACACCTAACTATTCCCTGTATAAGTCTCGTGTTAAGTAGAGACTCCCTAATGGAATCAGACTATGTCCTAAAAAATTGCTTTTAATCTGTTAAAACCTGCTTTTGAATCCAGTGCTTTTTCTAGTAAGGGCATCAAGTACAGTTTGATTCTCACAATCGCACCACCACTGCTACACATGTAAAATTAGTCAAGATTTTAATGAGCAGGCACCATTATTACAGCTCATTGTACTGACTTGTCTGACACTCAAGTCTGTAGTCTTCAAGAGTTCCGTCATCAACACTGGCTATAAAAAATTGTTTTCCTTCAACTTCTTTGAAGTGGTAGCTTGAAGTCACCCAATTTACATCTCATGAAAAGCTTCCTCTGGTGCCAAAACCTAAAAGATATTAAGGTCCTATTTGTATTGTTTTCTCAGATTGACAAAGCTGGCTGGACTCTGGAACAAGTTGACCTGTTTGAAATTAATGAAGCCTTTGCATCACTATCTGTTGCAATAGCAAAAGAACTGAAAGTAAATCCAGAAAAGGTAATGATTTATAGGCCGGCATTAGTTCGCCTCCTGTAATTCAAACTTGTCCAATTCTGTGCATGTGGATTGTAAGGATGAGCACAGCTCTCTTGCAATCCCTCTGGTGTAAGCAAAGAGGGCGAGAGCCCCAGCAGGCATTTCCTCACGCTGCTCAGTCAGCTGGCTTTGCTAGCAGTTTCCCAGCTGAAAAAGTTATAACGTTGTTGCAGTGGCTTTTTATGCAAATCTAGGCAACTGCTCAAGCATACTTAACTCAGAATTTGAGATTGCTGCTGAAAGTATGTGCCACAGTATTCTTTCAGTGATGGCAAAAAGCATGGGTATTATTCTCCCCTCCCTAATTTAACCTCTTATCTTCAGAGTGAAGATAGTATCCTTGCAGATGAAATACTGATTATTGCCAGCTGTTGCATTTCTATGCACTTTCTTGTATGAAGTGATGTTTCGGTTTTCAAGTTCACAAATAATCCAGGGCTAGATCCTAGTGAAGTCACTTATGTTGAAAGTCAGCTAAGCCAGTTAAATGTTCTTGACTGTCTATATTGGCTTTTTTTTTTTTTCTAGATCAATATACAAGGTGGAGCTATTGCCCTTGGCCACCCTCTGGGCGCCTCTGGTTGCCGCATCCTTGTAACTCTTCTCTATGCACTGGAACGAACTGGTGGGAAACGTGGTGTTGCTGCTCTCTGTATAGGAGGAGGAATGGGAATAGCCATGTGTGTTGAGAGATCAATGTGAGGGAATGAATGAACAGCTAGTGTGAACTAGCTTTGAAACATTTTACTAATAAACTTCTAATAACGGAGCTCCTATTTTGTTTGCTTTGGCTGAAATAAATAAGCTTACACCATTACTTTTTGACACTCAATCACTGACTTGACAAAGAGGTCAGTGGTCACGGTAGGCATGCTAGTTGTTAATACACACTAGATGCTAAATTTTCACTGCAAGCACCGAGCTTGCTTTCAAAAATTAAGTTTGTTCACAGAAAATAGCAGCAACATTCAACCACTTGTTTTATTAACATTTTAGTTATAAGAGTGGGAAGTGTAAGTGAAACAAACATAAATAAAGCCTAAGTTATTCTTCAAGTGCTCCAGACTGAACTGCATCCTCATAGCACCCTCCTTTCTCTTCTTTAGTTTCAGGGTGCAGTTTAATAAGGTCATCAATTCGAAGAATAGTAATTGCAGCTTCTGTTGCAAACTTGAGGCTCTTAGTTTTGACCATGGTTGGTTCAAAGACACCAGCTTGCTTGTTATCACGAGGCTTTCCATTGATCAAGTCAAGACCAATCCTGCAAAGAAGAAATGCTGTCAGATGGAGAGGGAGAAACAGTAGAAATACAGCTGGGAGTATACTGTGTAGTTACTACTTCGTTACAGCGATACATGCAACTGAAGGGCAGGGCCAAAGGAGTTCACTGATAACATACTTTTTTTCCTATTATGCAAATCATGGTTCAGTAAACTGGGAAAACAATTTTCCATCGAGGTCAGAAACCCACATCACTTTTACTAGCCTTCCAAAAGACAGATACTTGCCATTTCAGATTTTTGCGATCTGGGTTAACTTGAGCCTCGTTGTGGAATGCTCTCAACTTTGCAACAAGATCTGTGGCATCCTGAGCGGCATTTACTGCCAATGTATTTGGAATTACTAAGAGGGATCTTGCAAATTCTGCTATTGCAAGCTGTTCACGTGATCCCTAGAAAGAGAAAAGAGAACTTTAAACCAACAGCTACAACAAGAGAGGAAAAAAATACAGCCACGATCAAGAACAGCACTAACAGGCAGGGGTTTTCACATTGAAACCTGTGTGTGGGTCAAGAACCATAGAGTCTAATTATCAAAAAAAGAATTAACTCATATCCTCCATTTCAAAGAGCATTCTTAGATTCTGTAAGATGATGATGTTTTCATGATCCACAGAAATGACTTCTACTAGATGAAAATAAACACTTAGAGATTAATTGTGCAAGTCTAACACATACACACCATTGCTTCTTGTGCAAGACTTACCATGCTGGTTGCATAATTTTCAAGATATATTGAAAGTGCTGCCTCTACAGCACCACCACCTGGGACAACAGACTTGGATTCCAAAACCCTTTTGACAACACATAGAGCATCATGTATAGATCGTTCCATTTCATCACACATGAAGTCATTGGCTCCTCGTAAGATAATTGATGCTGAAGTACGAGCCTTTGTACTAAGGAAAAAAAAAGGAGTCAGAAGTCAGCTGTGTTGGATGGAATCTATATTAAAATTCTTCTTGGTAGATTTTTCCTTCTAAAGCAGAGTTCTGTTGAGCATTATTATTTCAATATTTAAAAGAAAACGTTAACATCGTTATGATCCTTTGCAGGATACACACATTGTAACTTAGTCACCATTTTAAATTCTAACATGCAAGCACCAAGTTTGAATTTTAATTTTTTAAAGAAAACTACCTGTCAAAGCATGATGACAAGATATTTTCCCATCAAAGAGGGGAAAGTGTACTTAGATAGTAAGAAAGACCCCTTTTGCACGGCTCTCAAGTAAGCTAATGACTGCCAATGTTATAGAAAAGGCTTGTAACCATGTAGCTGACACACAAGTGCCACGGGCAGAGCACTTCATTCTCACTCAAATGACACCACAAGAACATGAACACCCAGAAGGGATATATATTGACGCAGTGGAAAAGTTATTTTCCAAAGTATGCTCTTGTTAAATTAATTGATATTTAAGTCTTCAGGTACCAGACAGCAGTGACAGCAGCACAAATGAACACTGTCTTTCACTACAAATGGAAATATTTAGTTCACACCTCTTTACTCAGACTGTACTTATTTCCCTTTACTATCTCTAACAGGAAGCCAAGTTAGAAACATTTGTTTATAAACAAAAATTTAAGGAAAAAATGTCCAGCAATCTAATTGTCTCATATACCGCAGTATATGAGACAAATGTATCCAGCTCCAGCAAAAGAGATTAAATACTGATACTTTCACATCTAATTTGCACTGGATTTGTGTATAACTACTTTCCCATGTGTACTTAGATAGCATGAAGTAAATAAACGAAATTTTATCTCAAACTTAGTAGTGAACATATACAAAACTGAGTATTTTTAAAATGATCCTTACTTCTTGATTAAAATCAGCTCATCATCACAGATTCTCTCTTGAATCACCTCTTCTGCCTGTCCCAGCATTAATGCCTCAAAACTCTCTTCACCTTCAAGGTTTGCAAGGGTTGAACATATGGTTGCTTTAACAAACAAAAAAGTGAAGCTATTAATTTCTGCACATTCTGAAGCATTCAATTCCTGCACATCATCTTTTGCCCACTTCCCAGAACAGGCATGAAGAAAAACAGAAATAAAAGCTGTGTTAAATAGATTTTTCTTAAACAACACTTGTAGTTCTCAGGCAGCAATTCAGTATTTCAGTTTGTAACTGATAAACTAACTGCTCCTTTTGTCCAACTTTCACAGCATTTCTTTTTTCACAGCCAGTACAAGTTCCCATACTTTACCACAATGAAAATGTTTTCTTCCAAATTTAAGAACTGACAGATAAAAATATGTAAAGGACCACATTTTAAAAAATGTATTTAGTGATTTAGAAGTTCTTTATTCGTCTTGAACTATCTAAACAATGTACTTGACTGTCTAAACAGAGGCTTATGAATGGGTGCATAATAAAGACTCCCAAATAAACACAGATTATGGCTCCTATTTCCACAAGAGACCAGTCTTCACAGTTCAAGGCAGCTTTTTCTCCTCCCACTGTACATCTTCAAAAAAAGTCTTATATTACTTCTACTTCAACAAAGATCACTTAGAAGCAACAGTAAAGCTAAAAAGAAGTGGCTTAGCTTTACTCATCCTGACCTCGAACGTTAAGAAGCTGTATTTTAAAAATCAGTAACAAATACCCTAACAACAGCTTCTACTTTGAATACTACATTTATAAACCAGTTATTCTTATACAGACATACCTCCAGATGCCTTAGCAATCCGCTTAAGATCCTTTTTTACAACTCTTCGTACTGCCATAGCTCCAGCATCAACAAAGTATTTGAGACACATATCATCAATACCTCCAGTGGTGAGAATAACATTGGCACCAGTGGCCAGAATCTTCTGGATTCTTTCTTTGGTAATATCTGACTCTCTGCAAAGATTATTGTCAAAGTTATAAAAAGGCACTAAAAAATATACCATCACATCCTGTCAGCCAATTTCCTGAAACCTTAATGCAAAGCTCTGCAAGAATGGACCACTGCACAAACATACTTGCATTTCTTGAAAACTGACTTAATACTAGTTCTGCCTCCAGCAGTGAAGGCTTTTTCCATTACTATTTGGTGGTATTGGGAAATGTTAACACTGAAAACATTTCTTACCTCTTGCACTCAGCCAAAATTACATTGAACCACCTCAACTGAAGAGACCAAATCAAGCCTGTGAAACCCCACTGCCTCAATTATTCAAGCTTCCACACACCTCTGCCTTATCTGGTCCAGCTTCTCAGGGTCTGAGATTACAACCTGAACACCAAGCTTCATTTTTGCTTTCTGCAGGCTGAAGTCAAGGCATGCAATCTTTGCATTAACTATTCTCTTGGTCATACCTGATGAGGAAAAATAAGCAAGAAGGGTTTTGTCAAATTGACTTAACAGAACATCCAGTCAGCATTAGAGATTAAAATTAACATCACTTTTACATTTCATATTTCTACTGTTTGTTTCTCCACCTCCAGTTCTGCCCTACTGCAGAAAATTGCCAATCAAGACTTTCCTGTGTTATCTTTTCACATACCTTGTCCCCAAAATGTGAATGACCATGACAATCTGACCTATCAGCCTCACATCCTCTAAGTCACCTCATCACAGCACAGCTCTGCTAAATGGAACAGTTCCCCACAAACCTGGCGGTGACCCCCCACAAGGGGAGCGTTTGAATTCCACCAGACCACAATGCTACCTTGCTGACACTGAGCTAGGAAAACTACAGCAACTCACCAACACTTGGTGGATCACTGCTAGCTGGCAGGCTCTAGTCTAAGAAACACTGGTGAATCACAGTGTTTTGTGTTCTTGTTTAATTATTCTGGAACTGAAAACCCCTGTGATTTACAGTGAACACAGCCAGTAAGAAGAGCGACGCAGAAAGACAGAGAGGACTGAGCTGACACAAAAGATGTCTGAAACACAGCCTGTTCTTACCCTGTGAGCCCACCACGCAGTTCAGAGCGTAACCGTTCACAAGAATGCTCTCCTTCTGGCTGCGGCCATGGGCCTTCAGGACATTGACAGAGTTGATGGGGTACCGAGCCTGACCCTTCTGGTCTGTGTATTTAACTGCCATTGCAGCATCCACCACCATGTTAGCAAAGAAATCACTATCACTGAAAGGCTGTTAAGGTTAAAACTGAAGAAGGAAACTAGTATTATGCTTAAGAGAAAAAAACCCCAAACAAAACAAACCATGAACAGAAGTAACTGACAGTGCCCAAACTAAGTTTCCAAGAAAGAGCTTCAGAACAGTACAAAAGTGCTAGCTCTCCTTACCATTGTCTTAAAGGAATGAGCCATTCTAAAAGCTGAAACACTGATAAGAAAATTATGACAGACTACTATGAGACCTGCATTTTATGTACCTTTTGTTGCTAAAGAAAAACATATATCTTACGTTCAGTCTGCACAGAAGCTAAAAATGCCATTTTTCTGTGTCCATGGAGTAAAATTCAATTTTCTTTCCTCTAGATTCACTGCCCAGGTACTTCTGTAACACATTCTTCCATTCACACAACTCTTTTCTAGTTTCTCTAACAAGCAAAGCAATTGTTAGGAAAAAACACCCTTCAAAAGCCATCATGATGTGCCAACTCGGATTTAAATAAATTGGAAAGAGTTTGAACATGCTTTCCCTGTCAGGTCACAGTATCTGTAAAATGCCTGCTATAAACACAACAGCTTCAATACTGTGTCATGTTCATAAAAACTGCTGCCAATGATACTCTAGCCTAGCTACTGCTCTAATCAACCACTCTCACTTCACTCACTTGGATCAAGTTAAAGGATACACTCCTATAATTTTCGAGGACATTGATGTTTTAGCAGCATTAATTAGGCACTCCCTGCCCAACTCATCTGTGTTAATAACAAGATTTTCATTGATGTAGCGAACAGCTTCCCTGTAAAATAAAGACAAATGCACTGGTAAAGAACTACCCCCACAAAAAGACAAAAACATACATGTTTTCAGCTCTTCTACATGTTACCTCAAAGAACAAAGGGATAAAATCAGCTGCTCTCCACGGTCAGTAACATGACTGTCATTCCATTACATGATTACAGAAATACAATTTAAAAAAACCCCAAAAAACAAAAACCCACAAGAAAACCCAACCCAAATCAACAAAACAAAACCCCTACCACCTCTGCAACAAACCATTATATTCTGCTTGGCCCCAAAAAGTCTGTATCAGTGCAGTCACAAAACGCTGAAATTCAACTGTATCAGTTTCTTACTTGCAGGCAAGTCGGTATCCACCGATAATGGAGGTAGGATGAATTTTCTGTTTCACCAGCTCATCTGCGTTTTTGAGAAGTTCTGCAGCAATAATTACCTGTTTGAAATACAAACACAAAATATGTGCATTCCACTTAAGCAAAATGTGCAATGCAGAACTAAAACCAGTTTCTGATGTAAGCTGAGAACTACCTAATTCCAACCCCCACCGAGGTATCTACAGTCTCGGTCAAGTTTTCAGCATTCAGTATCCTTGTTGGTACTTCACTTCTTGCTGCTCTTAAAAATTAAAACCCTAAATTCAGCCTCTATCACCAACCTTCAAGACAGGAAAAAAAATCAAAAATGAAACAGAAGTAAGCAGATTGCCTTCTGGAGCACCACTTTGCATATGGAAACTAGCACCTAAGGAAAATAGCAAATATCTGCTTGTAAAACATGTTACATACCACTGAGGTGGTCCCATCACCAACTTCTTTGTCCTGCAGGTCTGCAAGCTCACAAAGGACTTTTGCAGCAGGATGTTCCACTTCTAGCAGTTTCAGAATGGTTGCACCATCATTAGTAATGGTCACGTCCTAGTTTTCAGAAATCAAATGTGCATATGAAGTATATTTTTATTACACTTTCACTGTTGCACTTCATAATGTTCATACAAAGAGAAATTAATCATTATTTGCAACTGCCCATAAAGTAACTATTTACACCAAAACTCTCCTGCTTCTTTTTAACCAGGAGTCCCATTCTAACAACAGAAATATTACCAGTGCAGAATCTGCACTTTTATCAGAAAAGCCTTTATGCTACAGAAACTCTGATCAAACATTTTGCAAATAGTGGATAAGTAGTCATGCAATGACCTCTCTCCAATGCAGTATTTTATTACATCAGCCTAGAAAATGACAAACTTTCTTCAATTGCTTGAAATATCTTAAAATACCAAATACTGCCTAAAAACTTGCTATGAATTACTTGACTATTTTTTTGTTATTTCTCTTAATGTGGAGACCAGGATATACAAGTCAGCACTTGTTAAACCTGGTTTACATGGTGAAGCTCACTTCTTGCAATCTGACCTGTGTTTTAAGTGATTACAAGAACTTACCTACAGAAATTAAATAACTGTATCACATAAACTACCACCACAATAGATGAAAATAAAACAATGTAACACACATTACACAATACTCAATTTTACCACAGTTCTCCCACCCCTCTCAGAACCATGGAGAAAACAGGCACATGCACATCGAGTCTATGAAGCACACTAAGTGGAAGCACTTTTACACAGGAATATAAGTCCTCCTGACACTTCTTAAAGAAACATTACTTACCCCAATATCATCCACCAACATCTTATCCAGACCAACAGGCCCAAGAGAACTCTTCACAATATTGGCAATAGCAGATGCAGCAGTAACTGAATAAATGAAAGAAGGAAGAAAAAAAAAGTTTCATCTTCCCATCTTTAAGATGATTCTCAGGTTTATAAGGAATAGTGCCAAGAACCAACAAATCGGGAACTTGACAACAAATGACCTAATCTAGTATTAAATTTAGGCTATCTAACCTGAAGCTTTACCTTACTTTGCTAGGCTTGCTGCTACTAAAAAAAACACAATCTCTGCAAAACCTCACTCTTCCCTCCTAGCTGGTTTAGCCAGCTAATCTGGCAAAACTGACTGACCATAAAAAGAATGCTTTCTCTGCTGTCTGGTTAAGATGGAGGACAGGACTGAGGCGAGAGGAGCAGGGGTGTTAGATCAGGACGGGTTGGTAGTACTGCTGCTTTTGACTGCAGCAACCTGTGCCACAAGACTTCACTCCAATTTAGTCCTCAGTTCTGGGCAGAGAAAGACCACACATCAATTAGTAAAACATCTTTTGGTCCATATCAGGCTTGTGACTGAAACCAAACATTTATTTCTGTAACTATATTTAAGTCATCGAAAAACGACCTTTGAGTCACTACTAAAACAACACAAAGCCTCTAAAACACTGTCTCATTTAAAGGTTGTTCTGCCATCTTCATATAGGAAAAAGATACAATCAACCTTTTCCTTCAGACCATGGCAAGTTTTTCTCTATCCCACAAGCATAGCCACTTAATCTGGAAAATGAAAAAGTGGTAGTTAAATGGGAAAAGTTGTAACTCAGAGACCTTCAAAGAACACAACAACTTCTTTTGCATGGAGGATTAATGGCAGCTTTCTGGAAGAAATAACGTTATACCAAAGGTGCCATTATCACGTGAAATCTCACTCGTGAATTAAGGCAAGGCTCGTAAATTTTAAGTGGGCTGCCTAAAGTTATCATCAGAGCTACAGGAATGAATCTCAGTTTGATCAGGAAGCAAATCTTTGGTTTCTTCCTTTGTCTTTTGTCTAATCAGAATCTGAGATCAGTCTCGGAATTTGCAGCCATCTCCCAGGACTTGCGGTACAATCCTGAGCAACGGGCCACTTGTTTGAGAACCACACGCAGTTACAAACAAGCATATCGAGAGCGGTCCCCACTTTCCGAAGCAGGTTATTCCCTGTGCTGGGCAGCGGGGACCTCACCCAGCTGCCCCTTCCTTTCCAGAGTTCCCCGCAGGCCTTGCAGGCTCAGGCCCTACGCGGTCGGGATGGGGCAGAGCGAGATCCGTGCAGCAGCAGCCGCCCTGGCTCGGGGCTCGCTGAGACCAAGGGAAGGAGGGAGGGGGACACGGGTCGCGTCGCCACTCAGACTCCTGCAGGCAGCGCGGGATGGCGTGCACTCCTCGCCCGCCTGCCTCCCTCCCTCCATCCACCCTTCCTTTATTCCCTCCCTGCAGGCAGCAGCGGCCCGGGACGGAAGCAATCTGTCGAGAGGAGCGGCAGCTCCCGGGCAGACCGGGGCGGGTGAGCACATGGCAGGGGTGACCATGGCCGCGCCATGTTCGCTCCTTCCTGCCCCTCCCTTCCCCACCCCGCTCCCTCGGGCCTCGCCGGGGCGCGCCGCCGTTACCGTTTTGCGTGCGGACCGTGTCACCGCTGGTCCGCTCGCCGAACACGGCCAGGGGCCCCTCCATCGCCGACATGTTCCCGCCCGGGCGCGGCGCCACACGCACAGCGGAGAGACGGGCGGGCGCGGGGCGGCGGATGGCCGGGGCGACGCGAGGCACGCTGGGAACGCGCCCCCCTGCGCGAAGGGGCGGGGCACGCCCCGCGGGGGGCGGAGCCGCTTCCCGAGCCTGGCCAATCCCGGCGCGCGGCGCCGCCGGCCTCGAGCCGCGATTGGCGGGCGCGGCGGAACAAAGGCGCCGCGAGACGGGGCGGGGCCCGGGGCGCTTCCACGAGCTTCTAGAAGGTGTCGCGGGCCTGTCCGCGCAGGCGCGTGCGCTTCCGGCGGTGGCGGGGCTGGGAATGGGAGCTGGAATGGGCGCGGGAGGGGCTCCCGCTGCCCAGCGCAGGGAAAGAGCCTGCTTCCCAAAGTGGGGTGCTCGCTATGCGTGGCCGTAACTGCGCTTCTCAAACGCGACACCCGTTACTCGGGATTGTACCCCGAGTCCTGGGGGAAGGCTGCAAATTCTGAGACCGATCTCAGATTCTGAGATGAGAATAGAACAAGCTGAAGACCTGCTTTCTCTGTAACTGAGATTAAAGCTTTAGCCCTAAATACTTTAGGCCAAACACCTTTAGTGAGAATTACCCTAAGTTATGACAGCGATTGCACTTGATAATGGCACCATTGCATTGTTTGAAGGTCTCTGAGCTGTAACTGTTCTCATTATCCCACCTTTTCAATGGCTAGGTTAAGTGGTGATGTTTGTAGGATAGGGAAAAACTTGCTACAGTCTGAGGGAAAAGTCTCAGGGAGTGGTGGGGAGATGGGAAACCTGCAAGTCTCAGTTTGGGCATGTAATGATTCGTAAGGCAAGGTGCAAACATGCAAAAGGCTTCTTGCATTTTGAGGTATCTTGGGGCCAGGAGTGACCTGCATAGTCAGAGTTAGCCCTGCCTCCTGTGGCAGTGTCCAGAGTTCATCTGCCAGGTGGTGCCAGGGTCTCACCAGGCCTTCAGCCTCCTTTCAACACAATTTGCTCTTAGATGGCTCATAAAGTGCATTTTGAGGACTACGGCAGTTAAACACAGCCCCAAAGTAGGGCTCCTGCGTGGTCATGCTTGCAGGAGGATGCTTTGAGAAGGCAGAGCAGCTCTGCTGTACCTGCGTGCTGCAGGAGCGGTTGGAAAGAAACCTGAAACGGATGACGGTAGTTCCCGAAACACCTATTGTTGCTCTTACCCCCTCCCCTTTCCTTTCGGCGCCTTAGTCCCTCTTCCTTACACCCGTTCCAGGAGAAGCCGACCCAGTGGGGGCCGGCATTTCCTAAAGCCCTTTTTCCACGGGGAAAAGTTAAAAGATGATCCCCCGAGTCGGGGCAGTGTTTTGCGGGACGGGAATACCACACAGGCGCCCTGCCGCGGGAAGCTGGCGCTGCTCAGCCGGCGGGGCGAAATTCCCGCGGCCCCGCGCTCGGCTCTTCCGCCTGACCCCGCCGGCGGCGGGCGGAATTCCCGAGGCCGCTTCCGCGGGAAGCGCCGCCCCTCGCGCATGGCGGCGCCCGGGTGTCCCTGAGCGGAAGGAGGGCACTGGCGGCCGCCCGGGGCTGCGGCGGGCCCGGCTCCCCATGGCGCTGAGCAGCCGCTTGCTGCTGGCGGCCCGCGGGCTCCGTGCAGCGGGTAAGGCCAGGGCTCGCCGTACCGGCCTCTCCCGGCGGCGGCTCCGCGGACCCCGTGCTCCCGGGGCCATCCGGCGGGCGGGTGTCTTGGCGGTGCTGTTGTGCCAAAGATGAAGGGTTAATACCTTGTTATTTGGTAGCGTTGTCTTTGGTTCCATGTGTATTTCGCTTCCAGTGTTTTGTAAAGCTCTGGTCCTAGGGATCTCCTAGTTAGGCGTGAGTTTGTATTTCATATACGAGTTTAGAAACGGCGTTAATATACTTGCAGTTCACCTCACAAATTGGGGAAACAGGTTGAGATCTTGTAGTTCATCTCTTAAGTGCTTAAAAAAATAAAAGCAAGATTATTCTGCCCTGCTGAGTTCTGTAAGCTGTGTCATTTTGTACTGTATCTGTTCTACTGTCTGCACTACGTGGTTTTTTAATCTTCGGGCATTTTTTTATCTGCTCTCTCCCCTCTAAGGTCTTCGTTTTGCATCAACTACAGCCAGTCTCAAAACTGAGACTGAAGTGGACACAAGTGAGAATGAGATTGTTGCCCCACATTTCACTAACAGAAATCCTCGAAACTTGGAGCAGATGGCCCTGGCTAGGAAGGAGCGTGGCTGGAAGACAACATGGCCAAAGCGCGAGTTCTGGCACAGGTGAGTCAGGAAGTTATTGCCAGAAATGAAGACTCCAAAACAAAAAAAAAAATACAAACAGGAGACCCCAGAAATTCACATACAAAATGTGTATTTTGGGTTGCTGAGTCAGTTGTCACGTTAGCGTTGCTTAATTAGCAGGCATTTTCTGTGTTCAGAGAAGAGTGGACTAGTAGCACGTGAAAGCAAATGTGGTCAAGATTTTTCCATCTGTTAAGGCAACAGTAATGTTTCTTAAGCAACAACTTTTTAACTCGGGAGTCTCTCACTCCTGTGTAACCATGCTTCACAGTTTTGTTTGAGGCACCATAATAGTGTGTTTGTGGTTGTTTTATGTTTGTGGGTTTTGTTTTGTTTTAATTTACTTGTTCTCTGGAAAATAAGTTAATTTTAAGCTGCCATTTCAAAGTCTTTATTTTGTTCTTGTGGGGAGAGCCCCATTCAGTTTGTTCATACCAGAAAGCCGATACTGTCTCAGTGCAATAAGAAGTAGTTGCTCCTAATAAACATTCTACTATTGTGTGTGGAAGCTTCTGACTATTTGCAGATCTCAACATGTTGTTACCTGCTGTGTCAGCTCACGCATAGTGACCCTAAAGTTCCATTTCTGTTGGAGCAGTTCCCCTCATATATATCTGTGCTACACTGTGCAGGTGTACAGTGCTTGGTTTGGAGTGGCTGCTGGTCTGAGGCAGTATAGGACTGTGGCTCTGAGTAACTGATTAAAAGTTGCTCTTGGAATTTCACTCCTCTGAGCTAATAGTAGGAGTTACGTGAGTCGACACAGACAGGCAGCTGGAAGGACCACAAAACTATGGCTGAAATGCAAAGAGTACATGTATTTCATTACCTTGTTAACTGAAGGATCCCAAAGGAACACCCAGGTGAAGACACAGGCAGGAAAGCAGGCCTTCTTAGGCCTGCTCGTCTGTGCAGGTGGTGAGCCTACTGTTGGCATCGATTTATTAGGGGCATTTAGGTTTACCATCATGCTGTGGTCTCCCCTGTGCTTTTTATGATCTCTGAGCTTTGATCTTCTGTCTGAAATCAGGGAGCTCAAGAATGTCCATGAGAGAGCCTCCAAGGCTCTTCAAACACCTGTGTTATCTCTACACAGAGATTCTACTTCTCAAAACAGTCAGAGGATAAACAGCAGTAGGCATAATAGTGGGGTTTCCCACAATGTTGTTCTCCAGGCCTTGGCATTCCCAGCTGCAAGGTCATTTGAGTGAATCCTCTTTGCCATTCTGCTTTTAACCCTTTCCTCCCAACATGTGTCCTATTTTGTGTCTTAATTGGCAAAACTCCTAGTATTATATTATGTGTATTAATACATTCATTTTTTTTCGTAAAGGGAGTAATTTAAGCATTTGACTCTGCTCTCTGGAAAAGACATTATAATCATTTGTTACTTCTTTCCTGCACTCAGATTACGGCTTGAGCGGACACAGCATTACGTAGAAGCCTTTGTTGAGCGCTCCAATGGGGATGTTGTGGTATCTGCCTCTACCCGAGAGTGGGCCATAAAGAGACACTTGTACAGTCCCAAGGGAGTAGCTGCATGCAAAAACCTTGGCCGTGTAATGGCACAGCGCTGTTTGGAAGCAGGAATCAACTTTGTGAACTTTAAAGCCATTATCCCCTGGGAACACCACTGTGACTCGGCAAGTACCCATCTCCTTATTCCTTTGGCCCTTTTTTCCTTTTTAGGCTTTTATTTTACTTCACCCTTAATTTTCTTATGTGGCTTGACAATCCCTCCTTGCAACACTCAGAAGGGCAGCTTTGACAAGCTGCAGTTCCTGGTATTATGCTTCTGTGAGGCCGTTAACCTCTGCCCATCCATATAACATGTCCCCATTGATACTTTAGTGCTGATGGCTTTTTTTCTGTATTTATTTGTGCCTGTCTCTTAAACAAGATTCAGGAATTTGAGAAAGCCATGGAGGAGGGTGGTGTTGTTCTGCACGAGCCGCGAAGAATCTACCGGTAAAATGGAGACCATTGGGAAGACTTTCCAAGGAAGAAGGATCACTTCTTTAGGTTTGTGCACTGGCAGAGGGAAGGTTGAGAGCTGGAAAAAGTTGGAATGTGTCATCTTATAATAAAATATTTTTAAATGGATAGAAGTGTGTCATATTCTTTATTCTAAAATGATCAACACCTTTAAGGTTAGAATAAACTTACCATAGTTCAGCTTGACAGAATTTATTAATAATTTAGAGTTTTAAAAATATATTGTTGGAAAGGAAGAAACAAGAAAGTCCTATAAAAATTAGCCAAAGATGCTAAGAATGCAGAAACTAGAAAAGACATTGAAATGAAAGCAGTGTTTGTTTGAATGTTTATAGAACAGCTTTGGCTGACCAAGGGTCTTTCTCTCTTTGTTAGGAATATAATTTACAAGCAGACTTACCAAAGCCAGAACAGACCCTTCTTCCCTGGCCTGGCAGGAAATGCCCCCCCCCCCCCCCCCCCCGCAATAAGATTTAGAGATTAGAATGTAGTAAAACATGGTAATGTAGCTATTCCTATAGGATGTATGTAAATGTAGAAAATTTGTATTTGTTACTAGATTGGTTACTGAGAAAGTAGAATATTCAACATAGAAAGAGATACAAGTCATTGTAAAAGGACAGCTCTTCTCTCTTACTACTCCTCTCTTTCTTCTCTCCTCTCTTGGCTCTTCGTTTTCTTGCTCTCTTTGTTCTCTAGCCTGCTCTGAGCTAACTCTGAGCTGGGCTCTTTCACCAACACCCTATGTAATAAACTTCAAAACAACCTCAGAGATCTCACCTGAGTACTGTCTCGACCGTTTTGGCATGTAACTGCTCTCACAATGTATAAAATTTATATTATTTGTAATATTTGATTTTGTTTGTTCCAGCCTGAACTCTGGAAATGCTTTGATATTTGATCCCTGTATACTGCCACTCTAACCTAGCAAAGCGTAGTCATTACATGAATGTTTAGAAGTGTGGTAAAGTAATGCTCAAATCTTGGTGAAAAGATTAAACTCCCCCAACTCGTCTTTGCACCTTTCTTGGAATCCTGAGACTCTAACTGCTTAACCACATGGACAGGTCTGGGAGGGAAGCTGCACTAATGCATGCTGTACGGAATAAGAAGCTCCATTCTCCCCTGGTGTGTCTGCCTGCTGCTTGGCACGGGCTGGTGCTGTCAGGGCCTCTGCCTGATGGCTCGGCAGTGCTCCCGAATAGAGCCAGGCTGTGAGATAACCCCAGTAGGTGTGTTGGAACCCTTCTGACAGGCAAGCTGGGTGAGGCCGGCCTGGTCAGTGCAATTCCTGCACCTGTGTCCCGGTGCTGTACCTCGTGTTTGCGGGCTCCGGGGCAGGAGAGGGGAACGCCAAGGGTGTGTGCTAGAGCTCAGCAGCGTGGGAGGTGAGCCCGGCACGGTTCTGCCATCTGTATTAAATCCTCAGTATTCAACTGACATAATGAAAAAAAAAAAAAACTACTGTTTTACTGGATTTTTACCTAGTTCTTGGTTCATAATAATAAAACCTCTCAGGGACGGCCCCTGCGATCTGGATTTCCGGCAGCTGTCCCTGTGAGCGCGGGGTGTGCCGGGCGGCTTTGCAGCCTCTCCAATTCCCCGCCTGAACCTCCCCGTCCTTTGTCGCCGCCGGCCGGGTGACGCTCGAAGCCCCCGCGGCGCCGCCTTTCGCATGGCTCACTGCGGGTCGGGTCGGGTCGGGCCCGCCCCGCGGGGCAGCGCCGGGCACGCAGGCGCGCCGGGCCGGGCCGCGGGAGGGCGGCGATGGAGGTGGGCGCCGAGGGCTTCGCCCGCTGCCTGCCGCGCCTCAGGCGCCGCATCATCCGCGCCGCCTTCGTGGGTGAGCATCGGGGACATCTCCTCGGCCCCAGTGCTGCCCTCGGGCCCCGCCCGGCCGCGCAGGGCGGCGGCTGGCCCCTGCCCGGCGTGGGGACCCGGGCACCGAGGGGTACTGCAGCCGATAATGGCGCTGCTGCGCCCCGAGCAGCGAGCGCTGTGCGCGGGGATTCGAACCGGCAGCAGAGGCTGGAAAGGGAAGCCCGCCTGCCGGGCTGTTCTCGGCTCGGCGGGCTGGGGGCCGGGGTGCGGCACGAACAGAGAGCAGGGTGAGGCAGGCCCCTCCCGGGGGGCGCGGGGAGGTGTCCCTCCTGCCTCATCCTGCCGCAGGAATGAGGCGGCTGGAGCTGTAAGCCCCACAGCTTTTTCTCTTGAGCCTGCTTCCTGTGGTTTAACAAAGGTTACGGTGGAGTGTTAGAGAGACCCTCTAACCTGGTGCTGGTGAAGCACATACCTCAATTTTCAGGTTCTCTTGTGTTCTTTCCACCTCAACAGCCCTTGATATGGAGTTTACTGGTTTACATTCAACTGCCCTACAAAACAACGAACCCAGGTAAAGCTGTTGGGACTTGAAATGTGAGGGAGAGTTGTTGCTCTAGCCCTGTGAGAACGACCTGTGCATAGCAAGCCTTCATGTGTCCGCTCTCCCCAATTCTGGTTTTGTTCCTAGCCTGTTTGACTCCCCTGCGGAGCGGTATGTGAAGGCCAGGCAGAGTGTTCAGCGCTTCACTCTTGTTCAGTTTGGTAAGTGTTGCTCTGACAGAGAAAGTGACCTCCTGAGATCCTACAGGTAACTGGCCTCCTGCTAACAGGTGGGTCCTGCAGGTGGCTCTGGCCTTAATTCACCCATTCCAGAGGTGTTTGTTGGGGTTTTTTTCCCCCCTCTGATGTTTAACACTATCAGCTTTTTAATAAATAATGTAAGTCAGGTGGGCTATATAGTTTTTACTGGTCTAAAGTTGATCATATTTAAAGGTCACAGTTAAAAATACAAGGCTTTTAAATCAGAGGATGCAAGCAAGAAGCATATGACGGCAGCTCCTGTTTAAAGCTGTGTCATTTGATACAGTGCATTATAATTAAGGGGACTACGAGGAAAATGAAGGCATTATTTCTGTTATTCCTAAAATAACAAATCAGCATGAGAAGGGGCCTGTGGATGAGCGCTATTGACAGTTAAGAGCCAGTAAGGAGTCAATAAGCTAGCTCTGCTTGAAATATTGTTCAAAGTCTTGGGGTATCTAAGATCTTAATGTGCCTTTTAGGGATTAACAGATGAGAAAAGAGCCTGAGAAGTAAACCCCATGTTTCAGTCCTCTGTGGTGTACAGGTTGTTCCAAACATTATTGTGGTGTAGTTGGACCCACAGACTCATCTGTATGCACAGTCAGTGACTCATCACCATCTCACCTCTTGCCCATTGCTCAGTCTATTTGTTATTTAATTCAGTTTATACTCCTTTTCCCACATAGCAGTGAAATCTTGTCCTCTTCAGCTCTAGGAATCCAGGGAGTGGCCCGGCAGTTGCTGATAGGATTGCCATAGTGACATTCGTGAATGGAAAACATGTATTTCTTGAAGGGTTTCCCACATCCCTCATCTAATTTGCATGCTATCTGTAACATCCAGCTAAACGCTGCCATCTCAACACAGGTTTCTTTCTTGCAGGGCTGTCAATATTCTCAAAAGAAAATTCAAACAAGTAAGTTAAAAAGCAGTTTTCTGTTAGAATAGTGCAGTAGAGATTTTATGCATAATTCCCTTAAGGCGGGGTCATTTCTTGTAATTTTCTTCTAGAGATATTTTTCTTTTCATTTTAGGTATGTGGTGCATTCATACAACTTTTTTCTCTTTCCCTCAACACTGGGAATAAGGGATGTTGAATTCACCCTCTCTGCATCTAGTATTCAGTTCCTGTCTCATTATGGCTTTGACTACAACAAGGTATGTAATCTCTGCCAGAAATGCAGATCAGGGGAAATCTGTGCAACTGCAGAAGAAATCAGATTAGTATCCCTAAATGTTACATTTCTGGGGTAAATAGTATCTTCCTAAAGTATGAATGCATCATGAAATTCATTATCAACAGGGGTAGTGAGAGCTGTTTTTCCTGAACTAATGTAAAGCAGTAACCACATCCTTGGCAGCTTCAGACAGACTCTCCTGCCTCAAAAAAACCCCACCCAAAACCTCTCTCTGGTGAGCTAAGGATTTACTAAACAGACCCTGGTGGGTGTCTTTGCTATCCATGAAGGTACAGAAGTATCAGTTTACCAACAACCTGTGTATTGCCACATTTCCCATAGAATTCAGACTCTCTCATCCCACAAGAATACTGTTTTGCAATTCTGGGCAGGCGGCATCTGTCTTCTTGACTATTGGGAGCATCTTATTAAAGGAAAAGTAAAAGAAAAGCAAAAAAATTGATTACAGTTGACAAATACCCTATTCTTTCCTCCATACCTGTTGGATTGCCTACAGTTTGTTTGTCCTGACTAACCTGCTATTTCTCTAATGTGCTGTGAGAAAATCCAGGGGAATGTAACCAACCTGGCATTTTCTCTCCCCTCAGTTCCTCAAAGATGGAATCCCATACATGAATGAGGTACAGGAGGAGATCCTTAGGCAGCACCTCTTAGCAGGTACCTGGAAAGTCTGCAGGTGAGCACTGTAGAGTTCAGAGAGGTGTCTCCTCAGTACTGTGTTCATGGCTCAGCATCACTCAGATCACATTTTGTAGAAATACTGAAACCTGTTGGTGTGAACACCTAGCTGCCAGCTGTTCCAGTCTGAAGGGAGACTGAGATCACTGGATATTATGTGGAGAATTATGTGTATGTCGGGAAATGAAGTTTTTGCATTCCTACAGCAAGGCACAAGGCTTCACCTGTAAAGAGCATTTCTCACACTGCCCCTTTCCCCTCATCCAGCACTAGTTATGCAGACAGGGATGTCCTGAAGAAAGCTATTGATGAAGTGACCTCTTGGATAATTGCAGCAAAAGAAGAGGATACTATGATTCTGCAGGATCTGAATGGTATTAAACAATGACTCTCTTAGATTCCTGTGGGCTCTGAGTAGCTTCACAATTTCATGTGAACTTCTGGGGCTCTACCTGTCCTTTCTTCTGTTAAATTGCTCTATTGAGAGGGAAAGTACCAGTGCCCATTCTGCCTTTACAACTCTTTACCCCAGTTTAGCTCCTGTCAGGAGTTCATCTCTGGGCTCTGCTTTTCTACTGTGTTGGGGTGGTGGGTCTTTCTGAAACGGAAGTGGATGTCTGGATGCTTGGAGCATGCTTTGTAGTAATTGACTTCCATTTTGTGCTTCTGAGCAGCAGCTGGAGAATTTGTACTTTGAATCAGGATTAAGTTTTACATGTTTTAAATCCTGGGTGATCTGTTTTTTTATTTATTTTCTTCCCCTCCTTTCAGAGTTTAGTCCCTCTCATGTGGAGCAACAGGGAGCCCCATAGAGACACATACATGCCAGTGGGAATAAACAGGCCACTTACCCCTGTGTTAGGTTTTAGGGGCACTATAGCAGAGCTGAGGAATTTTCTGTGCTGACTTGAAGAAGAGGGAATTTTTGCAGGGAGTAATTTGTAGGTTTACTTACAGAACCCAAAACTTAATCTTCTGGGTCAGTGAATAAAATATAGAAACGGTTAGGAAGAACAGACTATTCAAGGCTTTGTCTGTAGACATTTTTTGCAGAATGTGCAATAGGAGGCGTGGAGACTGTGCTGTGCTTTTTACCTGCTTTGTCAACTAGATGATACTGATATTTTGATAGAGTCTGGCACTGGTGAGCACCTGTAATAAGAAAGACATTTATTTAAGTAAGCAAGAAGACTGATTTTAGGTGTCTCTTTTAATGTCTCTTCTTCTCAAAAGAGAACTAGGTTAGTTCCTTTTCAGCTGTGGGGGGAGAATGCATTGGTACCCTTTGTGTGCTTGGCTTTTGGGTCTGTTGCTCTGAAACTGAAACTGTCCAAAACCAGAGAGTCTCCTTTTCAGAGTAGCCGCCTTCCTTTCAGTTAACCTTTTCCTTTCTTCCATGTCCTTACAAGAGCTCATTTGCATGAAATTTTCACTGTGACTTTTGTTTGGGGTTTTTTTTTTGCATTTTGTTTATTTTCCTGGATTTGTGGTCATTGTTTTTGTGTGTGTATGAGTCTGTGTTTTTTGTTTGTTTTGTTTTCTTTCTATAATTGTTTATGGTAATGTACCAGGATCATATGTTGAGGAATATTTTCTATATGTTGGGAGAGCAACATGTCAGTCCTTCTGTCTAGAAGAAAGATGTGTTTTCCTTAATAGGCTTGTCTACACTTCTGAAACTTTTACTGCCTTTTTTGTTTCTTTGTTTATTTGTTTGGAATTTTTTGTGTCATAGGCAATCATATGCTTGAAGTTCAGCTGGTTCTGAGGCAGGCTCTTGAAAATGTTTGGACAGAGCCTCTTGGAGACAAGAAGGTGAGATGGAAATGTGGACCTTTTGAAAAGAGGATTTCTCTCTGGACGCACAGGACTGGCATTCTTGCAGGGCCTCTGAAATGTTGCTTTTATGCTTAATGATAGGGCTGAGGAGGAGAAGACAATGACAAAGGAAATGTTGATTGTGGGATCCTAAGAAAAGGGATACAGAGAACCGAGCAACTTTTTTCTGTTTTTCCTGTAGCCCCAAAATCCCTCTAAATGGAAGTGCTTGCCCTTGGAGCACTTCTGGAGGCACCCTCTCTGTGACTTCAGACTTTATAAGGTCCCTCCTTTAATACCACCACAAGAATGTACAGTTATAGCATTTTCTGTGTTTTTTCTTTGCTGACTTCTGCCATGAAGTTGGCTTTGAAGATTTTACTCTGTGATTTACTGTTTTGCTATTCGCTACTGGTATTTTACATTCAGTGTAGTATTTTCTGTATTAAAACTATGGTTGTGAACTTCTCAGACTATGGGTATGATTATATCAGTCAGTTGCTTAGAATTAGCTTACAGAAATCTGGGGTTTTTTTACAGAAATCTGGTCCTACTTTGGTCTGATAACCAGTGTCCCCAGAATGTCAGATTTATCCAGCCTTCTCATCTGAAGCATTGCCTTTGGGTACTTAGCTTGTATGATTCCTGTTTGTCTCTGGGATTTTGGTACCATGAACTTACCATATTGGTATCAAGTTAAATTGAATTAGGTTAATTTGTGCTCAAAAAACCCCTTTGGTAGGATAAGTAGAGAAGCACAATTAAGGCTCACTTTGAGCAGGCCTGTTTAGTTACTTGGGCACTGATCTCCATGTAGAAGTGAGGCAGTCCCAAGGTTCCAGGGGATGCAGTTTTTCTGTCCTTCAGGGCCTTGAGGCTGAACTTGACCTCAGCATTACTGAACCCCAGTAAGCAATGTGCATACAACTAACATGGGAGGCTGAGATACTCAGTGACTGTTCCTTTTAGGTAATGGTGAAAAAAGTGAGTCCAGAGCATCGTCAGCTTCTGGAGAACTCTTCTTATGACCACTGTCAGGAAAAGCTCATTCTCCTGTCTGCCCGGGGCTTTACCAACCTCTTCCAGATACTTGTTAAAGCCAAGAAGGTAAAATGCCTTAACCCTACTCTCATTTTTCATCTCTTTTTAATTTTGCTCTGCTAAATGCAATATTAAAAATCCTGTGTTACAGTTTGAGTCACCATCTAAGAAAGCTGAGCAGATTCTTGCCTTTTGGGCAAGCTGTGCTTTTCAGCATGCGACAGACCAGCTTGTTGGACCATGTGGACAACTGGCCTGACTTTGTGTGGAAATCCTTACATTCTGTATGCAGCTTATCAAATGGATTTCAGCTTTAGAAGACTCTGGGTGTCTGTCCCTGTCCTTGTGAGTGAGCATATAAATCTGATGCTGGAACCTTGTTCAGCTGAACCAAGAATCCACTTAGCTCCTTAGGACTACTGAAAATAGGATGCTTCTGAAACAATACCCTCTCACAGAGTCCACAAGTCTGATTTCCTGCAGGCAGTAGTTCCCCTGTGAGCCTTGCAGCATGAACAACTCCTGTGCTATTGTGTGTAGATTTGTCTGCTGGTTGTCTGCTGTTGAGTGTGCCTGTGTTGTTTATCTCTGGGCTCTCTTCAGAAATGTGCTCCAATGGGCTGTTATGTTTATATTCCTCCCATAGCCCCTGGTGGGACACAACATGCTTATGGACCTTATGCATCTTCATGACAAGTTCTACAGGCCCCTCCCAGGTACTGCTGTGTGTAGCTGCTGTCCCGGGCTGCTCCTTTGCACTGGGGGTGGAACAGGAGGTGCAGTGGCCATTTACCACCACAGACACCTGCAGGGCATAGCAAGCAGCAGGGCTGGTTGCTTCTTCTGAGTTCTAAATGCTGGAGAGGGCATCGTTGCATGCTGTCACTTCTCTTTCCTATTGCTTTGTGATTCCATTGGATTTTCCCCAGTTTCCTGATGCCTTTTTCCACATGTGCTTTGCTTTCAGAAAGCTATGAGGAGTTTAAAAGGAACATTCACAACCTGTTTCCTATCATCATAGACACCAAGACTGTAATAAAATCTGTGCAGAAGGTGAGATGCACAGGTTTCTTTGTTTGAAGTACCAACTTGTATTTCACCCAAGATAGCGGATGTCTTTCCTCAGTGCCCTGTGATAATAACAGAACTGCAACCAGTTCTCAGTGTTTCCTTGGGAAGTTCTAATTTTAGATCTCATGTAACAAATTGGCAATGCAAGTAACTGAACTCACGATAAGGTCTGTCTTGGTTGGTTTTCTGATACATTCTTCTTTTATAGAAATATCTGTTTCCTCGAGTACCTAGTCTTTTGGAGATATATGAAGTTTTGTGCAGGTAAGTGGTGGCCAATAGAGCTTTCAGCAATCCCTGTGTCTTCTTTGGAAAGATATTCCACCTTCAGCCATTTCCCATGTTCATATTTTCCCTCCTCTCAAATGTTTTTCAATTGGATCCTCATCTTCCTAAATTTAAGTGCCATGGATTTGCACATCTTTCTTATAAAGGAATTGTGTAGTATAGAATTTGTTCTGAATCACTTCTCACATTGAATTGCCATTATTTCATAGGTCACAAATTTGGTTTGCATACAGCTGTATGCACAGCTTGAGAATTATATTGCTTGTGTCATGTTCTGAAATGAGTAAGATTCAGTTCTTGATGAAAATACATCTTAATTTCAAATGCCTGTCCTAAGAGAGGGCTGCACTGAGCCCAAAGCAGTAGCTAAGTACAATGTTTAAATGGGGCAAGTGAGTAGATGTTGTATCTCATGAGCTTAGTCATGATGTGGTAGGAGACTTATTTCACACTTCTTTTGTAAATTAATTTTTTCCATGTCAATTTTGCTAAGGAAAGGAAAATTTTGCCTGTTTCCTGTTACCCCCTAGTCCCAAGGACATGCAAAATTAGTATTTTTTAAAAAACAGTACTGGGATTCTGAGGGTTTGTTTATTAGCAATTTCAGACTGCATATTCTTCTTGATTGTTCTTTCTTTTATTTCAGTCATTCCAGGAGTATCTGTTTATCCTCCATGGTTCCCCATTCAAATAGAACCATGTAGTCAACCTCTTTCCCTGCAGTTTTAATTCTGTTCACGTTTTTAATTTTTTGTATGCAATTAGAACAGATTTGCTGCTTACAAGTTTTAAGTGAGGAAAGAGACTAAGGAAGTATTTAGGTGTTAGTTTTTGGTAAGAAAACTGGTAGATACTACTCAAGTAAGTATTTTGGCCCTTTCCTAGAGGCCTACCAAAGTTCACTTCAAAGTCTCCGGTAGCTTTTTCTGAAATGAAGCTACATGTCACTAGAGAACGGTAGCTTTTCTCTAACATACTGAGGAAAGACAAAAATCTCACACATCCATTTGTCTTCAGCAGCAACCTAAATCCCAAAGGTCCACCGTGCCCTGTTATTGATCTTGCAAGTGGCTGCTCAAGATACGGTATGTTCTTAAGCAAATCTTTGCAGTAAGATAGATCAAAAGAGGTTTGTTGTACTCTGTGGGTAACCGCATATAAAGCATGAGGGATTTCCAGTGGGTCTGCTGGATTTGCGCAGAGCTGCTAATACACATTTTTGTCCAGACCCAAAGCCTGGGCTCCCAGGATGTGTGTTTTTGCATGTCCCTGGTAGCTGCTGTGGGTAATGCAGGGCATGTCTGCCTCATGCTGCTGGTACAGATAGCATTTACACTGTGTTGGCCTGAACTGAACCTGACTTGAGCTGTGAAGAGTCAGGAGCCCTTGGAAGGGGCAAGGGTAGGTGGGAAACACCTGTCTCAGAAAGGAAAGTAGGAGGAGCTAATGGCAAAATGGCAGGAGCTCAGTGGCAGGTGTGCAAGGTTAATGATGCCTGTGCAGGAGGTTGTGTCCAGGACATGGTGAGATACTGGCTCTGAGGCAGATGTTTTCTGGCTTCTGGCAGCATCATGTCCTGCAGCACAGGGCCTCCTGTGTTTTGAAATGGTTCCTATACCATCAATAATATAGATGACAAAGTTTGGTTTGGACTGTCATAAAAATTAAAAATTTTTAATATGCATCTTGCTAAGCTTTTCAGACATTCACGTAACGGCTGCTTCTTTGTTGGTGTTGTTTTAAAATGCATGCTAGAAGTACAGACTTTTTACTGAGTGTAAAGTTTTCAGGGTAAGGAAAGAAACAGAGCTAGGGGAGGGAGAAAAGAACCTCCAGAATAGTGGATCTCATGAATTAGGATTCTGCAGTGTAGTAGTTTTTACTGCATGCTAAATGTGTTTGCTTCTTGATTTCGTTGGACGCTAACAGCTGAGAAGAAATCTCCTCATGAGGCAGGCTATGACGCATTTATCTGTGGTTCAGGTAAAATGCTTCTTAAAACTTCCTTCAGAGTTTGTGTTAAGATTTGGCAGTCTTTTCCTTCTCTCTAGATCTATTTGATGCTAAGGAATATTTGTTTATATACAGTCTGTTGCTCTTGGTAACTTAGCTGCACTTCAATGCATTTTTGCTTTCTATGTATTTAGCTGTGTTACTCTAGCTTTCTTCTAATGCCACCTCATTATTCCTTTCCCTAGTTCTTCTGATGTCAGCTCATTTGCTACTGTGCAGATCCACAGAGTGAGTAATGTTTAAGTGTTGACTGAAAATTGCGTTACATAGGATGATTTTCTATGGAAAATGGTCTTCCATTTGCTATGGCTGACTTTTTGTTTCGCAGGCTGGCCTTCCTTTTGGACAAAAGAAAGTGTTACTGGAAATGTCATGTTCTAATTAGATTTTTATTTTATAAATCTGAAAGTAGTAGTTTTATGTCAAAGCTGACATTTTAAAAATGAAATCAGGGGCCATGTGATGGCTCAGATGTTGGGAAATGACATTGTGACTTCTTTATTCTTGAACAAGCTCTCTCCAGTTCAGTTCACTTGGGTAAGGGTCAAATAATTTTCCATTAGTTTCCATTTTTGAATCACTGTGAAATCACTGCCTTGAGTTAAGTTCCTTTTCTTGCAGCTTTTTGACTTCTATAGGAAGAGATACTAAGATCTTAAATATCTATTCTTTCATTAGTTGAAAAGCTTGACACTATGTAGCAGTGCAGCACTGGAGAAACAACACTTTGTTCTCTTTTGTTTTCTGATTTAGTGATGCAGTGGAGGCTGAGCCTTCTTTCTCACAGTATCTCACCGCGTTAGCTGAGCATGTGAACAAAGTGAATTTCATCCGAGGTGGTGTTTCAAGCATTGTGCGTATGAATTGCAGGTCTGAGACCTGTTTGTGGGGTGCATAGGTCAGTAGCCTACTTGATAAGCTTCCTCAGAAGAGAGGAATCCACTGGTGCTGAGGCCCACCTTGGCAGAAATTGTCGTCATACAAGGGATGCAGTGGATCTTTTGAAATGGCCAATGAGTTGAATTTCTGCTTCACTAAATGTATTCATGTTATTCTGTAAAATGTCTTTAGCCAGTTCACATTACTGTTTCTCAGGTAGTTTCTCCATGGTAGTTGTGACAGTTTGCTTTTATGATTATATTTAGATGAATCTTGGGGCAAAAAAAAATAATTTTACACTAGAGCAGCATTATACAACCTGTCATTTATTTGTCATGTTCTGCATATTTTTTGATTATATTAATAGTGCCTCTATAGTATTTCTGAATTCAGATATGCCTCAATATTGTACATTTTCTAGAATTTTTCTGGGGAAGATGCTCCTTGCCATCATCCCCCTGCTTTGGTTGTTCATGTCCGAGGCTGGCCAGATTTGACAGAAAGACAGATTTACCAAGAGTTTAAAGCTCATTGTCGCTTTGATGTCAGACGGCTTTCAAAGAACCAGTTCATTCTGCTCTCCAATAAATACAAGCAGTAAGTCATCAGAAATTCTTCATTTTCAGTCCTTTCTTCCTTTAATCCAGGCCTTTGCTGTGACAGTTCTTGGATAGAAATTCCTGCCCTGAGCTGTGGGGTGCTGTACGCAGCCTGCGGGCTGGGTTCAAGCCGTGCTTTCTTTGCAGGGTCAGGCTAGTCCTGCGGGATTACAGGCACCACCCTCACCTGCAGGTCTCCGTCTATCGCCACTGGAGGCACTCGCCGAGCGTGAACTGCCTGCTGCAGTGAGTTTCGGGAGCCCGGGAATGAGGCGCGGGGGAAGTATTCCTTTCAGGTCCGAGGCTCTGGCACAGCAGCGGCCTGCCACGTGTTTGCAGAGTCCTCCTGCCAGCCCCTCGGAGGAACTGGGGACTCAGAAGCAGGTTCGCTTGCCAGCTGCTGGGTGGCTGCTCATGAGCTTTCAGATCTGGGTGACTGGACTTTAATCTCATTTATGGCTAACCCATGAATGCTATCCCATGGGCAGCATAAAACTATGTACGTGCTGTCACAGCAGAGAGGTGGTAACCTTAATGAGCTGTAGCACCAGCTCTAATAAGCTTCATGAGTGAGAGAGGCAATCTCAGGTGTGGGATGGATGTGGGTTTTTTCCTACAGTTGAATTGAAAGTTTTCTAGTGGGAGAGAACTCCAGATTCCAAGTGCACCCCTCTTGTGGGGTGGTGACAGTGACACTCATGAAGGGTTAATTTCTTCCTTGGCATGGTTTGGAAAAGAACTGAAGGGCTTAATAAACACAAAATTAAGCTGTAAATGTAAGTAGCCTAACAGCATTTTATTATTCTTGTCTCTTAGAATCTCTGGTATTGTGGCACTGTGGTCTCTCTTGGCCTTTGCGCTTGGAGGAGCTCGTAGCTGTTGACTCTAAAGGACTACTGTAGAGATGAGATGTGAGGAACACTGATCTTACTTCTGGTGTTAGTCTGTTTTGTTTTGTTTCATGCAATAAAATATGAGAGGAAAATGAACAAAAAAGTCCCCAAAACTATGATTACTGTTTGAATTGTTTTCTTGGAAGTGTGTTTTTTAAAGGGGGTATGTTGGTTTGCAATTTGTGGTATTTTGTAATCTGCTCAAACCATCATCTCCTGAAGGGGGAGATGATTGTTTCAATGCCAAATTTACTTTGGTCCTGTGTAGGCTCTTCACAACTATTCAGACCCTCAGTATGTTCCCCAGTGCCGGTGCTTGCTGCATAAAACAAATTTCTGATAAAGTTCAGGAAGTTATGAAATGAAAGATGCTATTTTTAACTTCAGTTGTAAAGCAGGGGAAATGTCACCGTTAACCAAAAGAAAATGGGCAGAGTTGATAGAGAAACCACTCTTGGGGCTCATGGTGGGGAATACTAAATAATTTGCAGTGCTGTCAGTGCAGTATCATGCACTGGTATTTTCAGTGGCAGTGTAGCTGAGGTTTGACACAGATAAGTGGAATTTATCGGTTCCAATTTGTGGGAGTATACAGAGGTCATATGAGTCAGCACACATTTCTGTTTGCTTCTAGTGCACAGCATGTGAGCAGTTCTTTATCCAAAGTAACATGAGACATGCTTTGTGGATCAGTTTCTCTTGATATAGCTGAAGTATTTGTCAATCCCAGGAATTTGGTCTTCCGAGATTTTTCTTATTAATCTCCTTTTCTTCTTGAAAATAACCTGTCGATCCAGGGTTTCCGTGTAATGGTTCCTAGATGTCATTAGTTAGACTTAATTGGATGGGGCCCATGCTCACCTAATAAGCAGAATCTGCCTTTAATTGATGGTAATGTGGGAGTTGCTGCAGGGGACCTTAAGGCAGCAGCACAGCACTGTGGTGTGCCTGAGGATCACATGCTCTCTGCTTCTGAGGCCCTGCTGCTCTTGAGGGGAGAAGGGCAGCACATCTTCACATGTGGTTCTCGAGTTCTGCACAGCTTGTGGTTTACAGCCCTTGTTTCATAAACGAGCTTCTACAAGACGAGTAACTGGCTTCTTGTTGACCTTTTTTATAACCCTTCAGTGATGGGGTTCTCTGTCACAGTGCTCCTTCGAGTACCAGTGTGGCTCCCTGCTTATTCTCTAATGTTAGTTTGTCTTCTAGCACCATTATACACGCCTCTTGTGTCAAGGGGAGCACAGACTCTTTGTGTTGTGTGTTTTAGGAAGAGTTTCTCTGGGTGTTATATACAGTAGCATGTGTTTTCACATAAAAACACTCTTCTTGGCTTATGATCTGGGAAACATAATACCCTTGTTCTCTGGGGTTTGGATTCAGCTAGCTATTTAAATGTGGGAGACGAAGCCTCACTCACATCTAGTCTTTACAGTCTGGGGATGATGAAGATACAGATGCAGTTACCTATGAGAAGCCCAGCAGTTTTTAAGGGAGCATGCACTTTGAAGGAACAAAGAAATTGTTCTGTCTTTAAATTTTGTTCCTCCCATTTTGTTCTCAGAGTGGCACCCAGACAAATCATGACTCAGTTCCCTGCAGTGCTGCTCTCTCTCTTGGTTCACTCTCTAGAGAAGCATACTTCCCTGTGAACAAAAGTAGAGATCCTCTCACCCTTTTTGGAGAAAGGGCCTATGGGTCTGACCATGTGTTTTCCATTTCCAAGAGACAGACACACCTCATGTAGTAACATGGTGTAGTGAATCAAGAGACTTGATTTTCCTGCTTTAGAGAAGTTAAGTGACAATCGCTGTAGAACTACTAGATATTTCTAGTACAAATCAGTTAAGTTTACATGTAGAGTAAAAATATGAAGAGATCAGAGTGAGTTGAGTATGTTCTGATCTTCCAAGGAAAGACTTGACAGAAACAAGCTGCCTTTTTCTAATAATTAAGGGTCACTTGCTGCTCAGGTCCTCTTAAAGAGCTCATTGAGATGTTCTGGCAGTCAATTCCAATGAAATGTGTTAGCTGGGGGCTAGTCAAATCAGAGCAGAGTAATTTGGCCCTGGGAACAGAGCTGCAAGTTTTTCTGAGCAGCTGTTGATCAAGACACAATCTTCCTGAATCCATCAATCTGGCCATTTTGTCCTCAGCCATTGCTTTTGCTCCAGACTAGGGAATTCTTACTAATTGAACTTGGAAGTATCCAAAGTATTTCAGGTTATACCTGTTCCTGCCTGTCTCCCACAAGGAATAGGGATAATTTAGATTCTTGTGAGGCCAGTTCATGGTGGTGCAACCTGACTTGTAACTCTGGCCCTGAAATGATGCATGTCAGAGCTTCCGAGTTGTTCTGAGGGCTGGCAGTTCAAAAAATCAAACCCATCTCCTTTAGATAGTGGTAAAACCACAGCAGTGTCCCTAGAAGCAGCTACAGCACACCTGCCTCTTAGCACTGTGAGAAGTTTGTGCTTTAGCTGCAAGGCTTGAAAGGGTAATTCCAACCCTCCGTGAAAAAAAATGTTAAAATTCAAGTTGTGAAGGTGTATGCTAAAAATATAACCCTGAAACTGGAACACTGCAGATCAGAATATATTTATTTACAAGAACAATTAGGTTTTTGATACATTGACTTTTTTTAATGTGTTCAAGATTAAATATGTGGATTTTGATATAACATCTCTACTCCAATGAGAAGGCTTGGAAAAGACAGAACTATCTCTAAATATTCCTCTATTCTTGCTGCTGCTCATGGCTTCAGTGGTAATAGGCCAAATTGCTGCTGGCACTGGAGGACAGGAGAGCAGGATTTACCTCTCTGAAAAGATACTTTTTTCATATAGAAGAAAATTTTGTATAGTTCTATGTTTTCAGAAGGTGTGAATCAACAGTTCTTCACAGTATGCTTTCATTCAAAAGACATCATAGCAGAAAACCTTGGAACGGCAAGGTTGCAGATGTCTTGCCGGATAAAGGAAGTGCAACAGCCTGGTGCCAAGTGGCAGCAGTGCTCAGCCCTTGGCAAGAGGTTCACTCACAAGCCAGAACAGCTTTGGCTGTGTTGCAGCACCACACCTGGGTCAGAACTTTGTGTGCTGATGAAGGACTGACAAAGTTTCCATATGCCTTAGACATGGGAAAACCCTGCTGTGCAACTGCTCTGTTAACACATTTTTGTGGTGTTCTTTTATATACAGCAGCAAATCTGACTTCTTTTTTCCAGTTTTTATCTCACTTTTTCCCATGGCTTTTCCCAACACCCCCTCTCCACTGGTTGCTGTAGTCTCCAGCACTGGAGACACCCCCAGGAAGGCTGAGTGAAGGGGCAGTGCGTGAAATGCCATGGGTGTATTTCTTTCAACATCCCTTATGCTTAAGGAAGAGGCCCCCGTTGGACACAAGGGACCCTTGGAAGGGAAACGTTGCATCAGCCCAGTGCCATCTGAAAGGCATCTCTGTAAGGGCCACACAGACCAGCAGTGCTAGGGAGAGCCCAGATCTCTGATCCCTTGGTTTGCTGGAGGTTGGCACGGCTGACAGCTGTGCTGGCTGTCCTGCAGAGCTGTCACCACACATTCCCAGGAGCACTGGTGGAGAGCGACCCACAGGAGTGTGTGTCAGTGCTGTGTTACAGCACAAAAGCTGAGGCTGAGCAGTGGGAGCAGGGCCTGTGCCCCCAGAGACAGGGGGAGCTCATGGCACAGAAGGTGGACAAGGATTGCTCTGGTGCATGGACTGGAAGGAGAATGTATGCAGGCAGAAGCCATGAAAAGATTTTTTTCCAGAGGCCCCCAAGGAGCTGTGAGCTTGTTGCAAGGCAGGAAAAGTGGAGAAGGGTTGTAGTAGTCAGGATGCACGGAGGATGAGGGAGAGTTTATGCCTAATGTCTCACCTTGTGCTTTCTCTTGCTCCAGAAACTACCTTGTTCAAGCTTGTGGTTTTAACTAGTTTTAATAAAACCAGTGCTTAAGTATTATGGGAGTGCCTTTGGGCTTCCCTTCTGGGAAGGATCATGGCACAGTCCCATCTCTGAGGGTACTTGGGCTGGGGTTGCTCCCTTTTAAGCACAGACCCAGTATGCAGAAACACTCCCACCTGACATTCAGACCCCTGCCCTGCAGCTTGGGCAGGGGAATGAGACTCATATCCTCAGAGAAAGTGGATTCAAATCCCATCAGCATCCTAACAAGCAGGTGAATAGTTGAATCCTCTTGGAATTTCTGCCCAGCCAAATGAGCATATAAACAGACAGATGTTTTGTCAAAGGTGAGATGAAGATGGGACTCCTGCACCACTTCCTCCCCATGCAGGACAGCTAAGGGCGCCCTCCAGACACAGGAGCAACTGGCCCTCATTCTCCTGTTCCTGGAGGTGGCTGTGTTACTCCATTGACCTTCTGTGGCCAAGCTTTAAAAGAAAATGGCAACAGCAAGTGCATTGGGAAAGAGCCTAATGTCAGTGAAGTTAGGCTGGCTTTTAAAATATCTGTGGGATGGAAATCTGTGAAAGGTAATAGCTACTAGGCATGAAAAACACATGGTACCCTGGCAGAAACACATCCAGTTAAAAAGGAAAATAAAGAAGAGTGCTATTTAACACTTAAAGACAGCTTTTTAAATTAATCACCCAGGCATACACAAATTGAGGAAATTGTAAAGTACTTCCAAGTTTGGACCTGGTCCACCCATGAACATTCCTGGAGTTTACCTGGGTTTATAAGCAGTGGAAGAGTAATCTGCAGTTCTCATTTTGAATTTTGAAGTAATAAAAACTATTTTACTTGCCCCATAAAACTTGGCACTAGTGTTTGGACAGGTCTGTCACATGTTCTAGCCTTGCTTGGAAAGGTGCTGCTAGAAAGTCCTGCTTTGCCTCCAGCTTTTGGTTAACAAAGGTACAGCTGTCTTAATTTCTCACCATTTAACAAGATGCTTGCTTACAAGTGCAGCCAGCCTAACCAAAACAGGCAGTCATTTGCTCACTCTGGAACTCGTCTGTCCTGTGCATGGAACATGTGCAACTGACTTTGCCATTCCTACAAAAATGTGAGGATTTGCAAACCCACAGGCTCCCACAGCTGCCTGCAGTGCTCAAAATTTGTCCCCTCCCCTGGGATGCAGGACAGAAGCAGCTTGATGTAATTGTTCCACAGGGCCACTGGGTCGTGGGAAGCAGTGCCACAGGAGACATGCTGGGCTCCTGGGCCTCCCTTGGGGTCCTCCAGAAGCTGGGAAGTCTCCAGGGGCTGGACTGGGTCTGGCTGCTCAGTGAGGGGTGTCTGGAGGCTCTCTGCAGCCAGAGGCACCCCTGTGAAGGGGATGCTCTTGCTCCATTGCATTGATGAATGTCCTAAACGCACCATAACTTAACACAAGAGTAGTGCACAGTGGTGGGGGAACAGAACTGCAACCAGAGCTCTTCCCAATTCCACAGGCACCTGTCACCATCTTTAGACTCCCAAGTACTGGTACAGTCTGGCACCTCTGATGCTCCCTCCTGAACTTACCCTCTTTTACCTGTGTGCTTCCAGTGGTGTCACTGCTGAAGGAGGCACCTGGAGGAACAAATACAGCCTGTCAGTGGCTGTTGGCTCAAGGTGGGCTCAAATCGAGCAGGAGGCACAAAGCTCCACCCCATCCCTTTGCTGCAGGCAGTTCCCAAGGAAGATGTGCTTGCCTGTCAGCTGTTTCTATGAGTATCTGTGCTAGAGCAGTGGCCATGAGCTCCTGGCACACATGCCAGGGTTAGCAGCCTCACTGCTTACAGGGCAAGAGGACCCTGACTCTGAGATTGGCCCAGCTGGTCAGAGGCACTATTAATATAATCAGAAATTATGCAGAACATGGTAACACACAGGCTGTGGGTTCAGTCCCTATACAGGATATTTGCTTGAGAGTGGGACTGAATGATCCTTGTGGGTCCCTTCCAACTCAGAATATTCTGTGGATATGTGAACCCTGGTCTCCCCTTTCTTCCAGTTTTTGGCCCTCACCGCATCTCTGGAGCAGCAAGCACAGGACAGAGATGGACTTTTCTCCTCAGCAGGGAAGAGGGACTGGGAGAAAAAGTTGGATTTGGAGAGAATGGGCAGGAATAGGTGATGGGGAGCTGGAAGTGATGTGAAAGGATTTGCTGATTATGATCTGTAGGGGGAAACTGTCTTTAGATAGGAGATTTTGGCACCTCAGCTGCACAGGAGTTTCTCCTTGCTGAAGGTTACCACTTCTCTCAGGGTGTTGCACATTCACCCTCTTATTTGCCACGTTCACCACAAATCCCACCAGAGGTGGGCAAGGATGCTGGAGCAGCTGACATGTAGACCTGGCAACCCTCAGTAAGGGTCAGTATTTCTTTACTGCTACTCTTGTCCTGCAACGCTGAAGTTTAGAAATGAATCCAGCTTCCTCTGTAAGTATGGATTTCCCCTGACACCAACATTTTTCTACTGTGGGGATGGTGCTGGAGCTGTGTTCACAGGTCTTACTGACAGGCAGGTGTCCCGGGAAGCTGAATACAACTGTGGTTGCCCTTCTCTGCACCCAGCTTGCCACAGGGGCAGGAACCAGCCCGGACTCCTCTGTGCTGGAGCTGGCTTCTCTGCCCCTTTTATTCTGCTCAGCTGGCTTGTTCAGTTGGAGCAGAGACTGGAGGAAATTTCCTTTGAATCACTGTGGCGGGAACCCTGTGAGAATTCAATTGTCTAGCCAGGGGCAGGGTGCCTACATGGTAGGGTGGATTGAGCATTCCTTCCTTCACTCCTTATTCCTGCAATACCCAAGCATCAACTTCCTGTTCTGTAGCCACTTTTGCTTCATTTTTTGAGATGTGAAATGCTGTATCTTATTAAATTTCAGAAGATTTGCTGGGTTTTGGTGTTTTTCCAAGAAATCCCGAATTCACTGACAAATGGAGTTTTCACCACAAAAACTGTGACTATTTTTGAAAATAAAAAAAGTAAAGTTTCCCCTTTTTTCCCCTCAAAAACTTCTTTCCCTTGCCAATGGCAAAATGCTAGGTTTTGTCGCCCTGCAAATCTGACACCACCACCTGCCACTGGTTTCACCTCCCCCTCAAATCCACTTGTGCTGAAGACTGTGACTCTTCTTGGGTAATATCATGTAGTAATTTGTTGTCTGTAGACTTTGCAAAAATCTGAAAAACTCCAGAGTGCATCTCTTCAAGAGGGTGAGACTCCAGGATGGGAGTTTCCAGCCCATCCTGGCTTTGTTTCTTCTCTCACTTTGCTCCCCATCTCCCATCCTTTAAGTCTTTCTTCAGGGCTCTTTGAATGGTTTCTCCAGTTCTCATCTTCTTTCATCCCCTGACACAGAAGGAGACCAGGTGTTTTGTACTGTTGGTGGTGATGCTGAATGAAGCAGAAATATACATGATCCTGAGTGGCAGCAATGCAGGAAGCCTTTATTTCACAGTGGTTGTGACTCTGACGTTGTAGAGGACGAAGAGTCTTCTGTGGGAGATCCCCTTGTTCTTCCGTGGAGAGGGACTGCTGGAATGCAGAACTGATCCTAAGATAAACAACCTCTCTTCACTCACAGTGACTTGGCGGTCCCAAACCCCAGCATGCCTTGACCCCTATGCAAATGGCCTGCATCCACCCCTGCCAGGTCCCTATAAAACCCCCATCCTCAGCCTCTGACTCCAGGAGTTCCTGTCCCTGGCTCCCTTTGCAGAGACCTGCCAGTAAAGGTCTCTGTGGAAAGCACTGCACAGACTCCTCTCTCTCTGGATCCTGCACTGGCCTTGGGGACTCAGTAAGGCTGAGCTGAAATCACTACTAAGAGCTGATATTGCCTGCTGAGTTCCCCACAGCTAAAGGAAGCAGCCAGTGCCTCTTGGAAGGTGTTCTCTCTGAGGCACATCTCTCTGGGAAGGGCACAGCCCCCTGGGTGGAACCTTTCACCCAGGTTCCTGCTGTGTCCTGACAGCACAGCAAAGATGAGGAGTGTCATGGCACAGACCACCGTGACATGGTCAAGCTTCATTTGGAGGCCTCTTTTACACAGTGATGAACAACATCAAACAGGGGAGAACTATGAGTTAAAAATGTGGTAATTAATGACTGAAGATAATTATTGCATTCTTGCTCCCAGAGCCCTGAGCAAGCAGTTTGAGAGACCTTCATTTCCTGAAATCCTCCATCCCACTGAAACCAAAGTAATGAAAGATGCTTCTCCTCTTTTGATAAAGACCCAGGAAATAAAACCGTGTTGGCAAATCACCTGAATTATGGTGTGTTCCATTAGCTACTAAGTACTTAACATGGAAACCAATCTGATAAAGTAATTTATTTAGAGAACACAAAGTCATTGATCAGTGATCTGTCTCTCTTTGTCAAAATGGTAATTAATGTACTGTGTTAATAGATAAATATACAAAAGTATGTAAAGATAACTCACAGTATCATTTGATCTTTTGCCATTTGCTGTCTAGTGTAGTTTTCTGATATTTACATAGACTTGAAAAGTACAAAGTACTAAGCATCTTTTACCCCATTTATGATAATAGTAGCTGATAATGTTCAAAGTTTGGTGGGAATAGGTCCTACATTTTCCATGAGTCATGAACTTTGTTGTAATTTGCCTCCAAGGACCCACTTGGGGGTGCAGCACTGCTCTCTCCAGCTCTGGTGGGCTGATTTCAATTGGTTCTCTATATCCATCAGAAAAGGGCAGAGCTTGCTTGTGTCCTGGTCTTGTGCTCCCTGAGGCTGTGTCTCAAGGCAAGGAGACTCAGCCTCAATGCCTCTGTTGTGAGGAAGGGCTGAGTACTCAGCTCTGTCACTGTGACCTTCCCCAGTGTGTCCCGGGTTATCTCCTGTCAACAAAGGCAAAGCACCAGCTTATCAGTCTGCTTTAGAGACCTAACAGAAAATGCAAAGGCATTTTTAGAGTATATAAGTAAGAATAAAACCCTACCATTGCTCTTTAGAACAAGACTATACAAAAAAATTAAATTTTGGATGAAATCTTTATTTTGAAGCATTTGATCACTGTGTTTTGAATGAAATGGCAGAAACCCTTTAGGCTGTTTAAATAATTATTTGTGCAATCTATTTATTAAAAAAAGACACAGAAAAAAATTTGACTACTAGGTGGCATTGATTTAAAACAATAAGCCAACAAGTATTATAATTAAAATGATTTCTCTTCTCTCGTAAGCAAAGTGGCTCAGAGGCATTTGCTAAGATTTTTGCTTTATGTCCACGGCACCCACACCTCCCATCCCCATGTCCTTCTTGCTGGGGCTGAATGTGAGCCTTGTGGCTGCCTCATGGGGTTTTTTGTTTCCTGTGAAGGAGGAACTGTGAGCTCAAGAGTGTATTCTTGCCATTACAGTTGTTTGAGGCTGCTCTGGTCTCCAGGGACTCACAGGAGAGAGACAGCCACCTTCTTTCTCACACAACTCTTGCTTGCAAGACCTGCAAAGTGAAGCAAATGGGATGCTGAAGGCTCCACTGGTCATACAGGAATGGAAAGTCACAGACATACTCAGGAACTAGATTAAAGACAAATGAGCAGGCTTTGTTAGTACCACTCCTGCACAAAAAGCACTTGAATCCAGAATTCCCAAGGGCAGAAGAGATGAAAAGGAGAATATACTGACTTTTTTTTTCACTACACTGAAGTAAGATCATTAATGTGCTCAAGAAGGAATGCAGGACTAGAAGGGAGCTCTTTCTTTACAAAGCTGAATATCTTGTTATTGCAATTTTTTTAAAAAATCCCCTCTTTAAGCTGATCATATTCTTTCCTGAAAGTATTCAGGATTTTCTGCCCCTTCTTATTCCAGGCTGTCCAGAAGCCATAGTTCTCTGGCACCAGATCATTTTCCAGCCCAGTTTCACTGTCATGCTAGAGGTGATACAATCTTGTCAGCCAGGCCAAGTCACTCTGATACTTCTAGATAATGTCCAACAGAAGTAATCATATCATCTCCTAACTGGAGGAAAAAGTGTGCTTCACAGGCAGTTTTCTTCAGTTTTTTAGAACAAAAAGTGTAAGTCAACATTCAAACAAGTGTCAGTCTGGGTTCTGCTCCCAGACAAGCCAAAGGGTGAGCTTTGCTGGAGGTCTCAGTTGGAGCTGCTGTGGTAATTCAAGTGTTTAAGATATGTGTTAGACATAATTATTTTTATTTTGAAAAAACACCAGCATGCTGCTTTTTGCAGATAATGGGTGCTCGTGCATGTGAAAAATTGCAGACATTCAGTGGTAGCCACCGTGCTCATGGTGAGGGGACCCCCAGCTAATCCAGCTCATGACTTCTTTGCCAAGTCTGTTAGTGATGTTCCAAGTCTGTAGATGAGCCATGAGGGAGGAAAGTGTAAGAGAAAGCTGAGACAGGTCACCACATGCACTCGGACAAGCTCCGAAGCTGTTGTTGTAGCTGGAGGGACAGCATAATGCCTCCAAAAAGGTAACATTTCTTCAATGCTCAGTGTATCTAAAGGGTTAAGGTGTCAGAGAAGATTTTCTGTTCTGCCTAAATTAGGAAAGAGAAGAAACTTCTGAGATTCTGTGTTTTGTGTGTATGTCTGTGTCCTGGAAGACCTCTACTAAATAAAGACTTTACATAAACAATTGGACAAAAATAAATTTTCTCCCTGAGGTAGAAGGAGCACATTGTAAGAGGGGGTGAGGGCAGCCCCCTGGAGCCAGTGGGTGAATTTGAAATGAGCATGTAGACAAGGAAGAACTTTAATTGCTGGTGGTGTGACAGAAGAAGGGTCTGAAGCAGGTTATGGTCAGACTATTGGCTTGCTGAGTAGAAATGCAGAGAGGACATGGCAGGAAGATACTGAAGATGCCTGCACTCTCCACACTCCACAAACCAGTTCTGGTTTTACTCATGCTTTGATGGCTCTGTCGGCACTGATGTGAAGGAAAAAGTCCCATGCCTCTTTGTCTTAGAGGTATTTTTCCTTTGTATCATCCTTCGTTCCATTTTCCTAATCTCTCAAGTCTTGTCTGGCACTTCAGGTGTTCAAAAGAAGAAAGTGAACATCTCAAGAGAGAGCTGCTGATGTGATGAGAGAAGGAGCAGGAAAAAAAAAAAGCCATAAAGAAGGAAGAGAAAATAGAAATAGAAACACCCAAAGCTGTGGATATTGGAGTAATATGGTGGACAAAGGAGGCAGAAGAATAATTTCAGTACTGCTCATTTTGTTCCTTCTGCTTCATCCAATTCAACACAGTGCTGAAAGTTTGCAGCCAATGCAATGTCAGAAATACTATTTTAAGGTCTGTTTGTTTTCAAATCAGCTGTCAAGCAGTCAATTCAGCATCCCAGGCCTTTGCCTAGCCCCAGGAGGACATCTCTGGCTTCTAGCTTCTACAGCCATCAGATTGTGCAGCTATCCAAGAGCAGAAGAGACCAGGGCAGATGCCCAAATAGAAAATGCTTCCCCTCCTTTCCCCAGAACTGTTTCCAAATCCTCATCTGAGCTTGGCTTTGGTAAATGGGAAAGAAATGACCCTAGAAGGGAGGAGCCACCTGTGCTTATTCCAGAAGAATTTTGACTCTTATGCAATACTTTCTATGGAAAGAAAGGCTTTGAAGTGCACAAACACATAATTTGCCTCAGGGTGCTACAACAGCCACATCCAAGAGCGATACAGGGAGTGCTGTGCCTGTGATATACTGGTGTATTTAAGATGTGAGAGGAACAAGTGAGGATATGAATATTGCCAGTTCCAGATCATGCCAGTTACTGCAGTGGGGAAGTGCTCTTGGCTGTGAATTAGGGCAGAGACTGTATCTCCTCTTGCATTAACATAAAGCCTGTTCTTGGAAGCCAGAAGGGATAATTAGGCTTAATCAATCACATGTTTCCCAATAGGGAAGTCTGTTTCACCACTGACACAAGGAGATGAATGCTTGAAAAGCCTGGCCTTGTTTTGCCTGGCACAATGTTCCTTCAGGAATCACGGACCTACAGTTTAATGATCATCCCAAGAAAGACTTGCATTTGCAGTTATGGAACAGGCAGTACCACCCCTCAGCTGTTTCTTCCTAGCTGATGAAAACGTGAAGACTGAAGAATTTAAGCTTTGATTGAATAAAGTGCCTGAACACAAGCCAGAATTTAGGTGGCATTTAAGACACATTCTCATGCCATCCTGACTCGAGCTTGCGCTTCAGAAGAGTTTGGGGGTTTTATACCATACAAAGCCTTTGTATTCAGAGCCTGCACCCTGACCCCATCCTGACGTGCATACAGCAGCTTGCTTAAGTAGCAGAGAGGATGAAAGAAACCCCTCTAAATCTAGTTAGCTGGGATCAGGAAGCATCTGGGGCTCATTCCCTGGTTTTGGGCTCACAGATTTTGTACTGTAGTTTAACTCTGCCAAAACAGAATTAGTAGATGCTCACTGAGACTATCACAGGTGATAGGAACAAAAACCACCTCATTTTTACAGATTCTGGCCAGCATCTACTCATATTGCCTCCTCTGTCCCAGCAGAGTCATCAGACTAACAGCCATGGTGCAACAGACACAGACTCCAGTGACTCATCTGCCAGGGGAGGGATGAGCCCCACTGCCGTGACATCCTGATGTGATGCTGCTTCAGGAGAGGCTCTGCTTCAGGGCTCTGTCACTGGAGTTACCTTCCAGCTCTGAATGCTGGCACTCCATCTCTGTGCAGTGCCAAAAGACAGCTCTGATTTTGGTCTTCAGCCATCACAATGTCTCCAAAACTTTCCAGTGAAAAAAGAGATACAGATCATGAGGTTATTTTACAAATCTCTTAATCTACTTTTTTCTTCTGACTCATCTGGCTTCTATACAACCAACTGTATTCTAGACTCTTGCTGATTCTTCCTTCCCCCATTTCTGTCCCTCAAAAAAATACCCCAACACCAGAAGCCAAGCCTTTCTTCACCTGGGAGAGTAATAATTTAAGTTTTGGCAAGACATGTGTATAAATATTATGTATATTTATATGCTATAGGGTCATATGGATGATTAGTACACTCTGCCTGATGAGGAGGATCTGTATAGCTCTGTGACTGACACCTCTCTATCTCCTTCTATCAATCCGTAGTTGGAGGAGGACTAGGAAATAGCTTTGCTGAGAATATGTGTCAGATTAGAGTCTGATCTCTTTGTACCATGGCAGAGCAATCCACATAACAACGTAGTTGCAGAAAACTTATTAATTGTATTTAAGTGGGCCCTGAGTCATGCCTGTAAACTCTGCTCCTCCACCTCACTGGAAAGGTGTATTCGTCAGTAGGAATGTGGGTGCATGAACACCACAAGGTATTAAAAGATTAAGCCAGGATCAGAGAGAGAGAGAAAAAAATAAGATAATGAGAAACAGGATAGATGATACAGAGCCACCAGCCATGAGTCTTTTGCACGTTGTGAGCAGTCAAAGTGCTTGGTTGCCAGGGCTCTGTCCCGTGGGACTGTGCTGGCCTGGGGGCTGGCAGTAACCTGAACATTTCTGCTCTGCACAGCCATCTCAGATCCACCCCACTCGGGTGCACAAGCTGACATTGCCCACCTGGGACATGCCCTGCAGCCCTACCTGCACCTGCCTCCACCGTGATCAGCAACACCTATTGCATGGCCAAGAGCCACACAGAGATGCTGCTGTGTAGCTCATAGGGCAAGGGAAATCATGTGTCCTTGTCATCAAAAGAGAAGGACAAAGTACGACCAGGAATAAAACATGTAGTCCTGGGAAATGTGTTCAGCAGGAAATAGAGGCAGCAGTAGTCCCTGGAATATCTAAATTCAAGGAAAATATTTTCTAATAAATAAAGTCTGAAACTTCAATTGACTCTGAAAATATTTTCGTGTTGGAAGTCCTTGTTAAGGAGAGGGAGAAAGCAGTGGTGTCTTTAACCCCTTGTGGTAGTTTGAAAAAAATGAGTTTTTGAAATTCAGTGGTCAAACCAATGAGTGCTCAGGTTTAAAGACTGGCACCTGGTGTGGCCACTGAGGACAAGGATCCGCCTCTGAGAACACAAGGGGTTCAAAGCAGAGGGCTCCCCGGAAAGCTCTCTCTTGGTTCCGGTCCCTGAGGACGGGCGGATCTCCCTTGCCCAGCTGGGCGGGGAGGGGAAGCCATGCGGCCTGGGCGAGGGAGGCTGGAGCCTTGGGCACAGAGGGGGAGAGGAAAATCCTGCAGGATGGAAGGGTGGAGAGAGTACAAGAACCTTGAGAGGCATCAGGCAGCCTTCTTTCCCCCCCCCCCCCCCCCCCCCCCCTCCCGGAGAGAGAGAGAGAGACTGAGAAAACCGTGTCTGTGATCTCGTCACCTTGAAATTGGATATCAGTAACTGGGCAGCACGGCCGAAGGAGTATGGGGGGGTGGCGCGAGAAGAGTGCCCAGCAGCAAAGATACCGTGAGAGTTCTGGGGAAACAAAACCCAAGATTTTAACCCTTTTCGTAGATGATGGAAACTATAAATACTAATCCTCCTGAATTTGAAGAAGAAAGATAGAGAGAACTAAGCAAAGATGATGAAAGTTTGTGCAAGTGGAAGATTGTCAGAGAATGCTGAAAAGAATCCTAGGTGGGAGGAGATGATGGAGTGGCCTTTGGCTGGACTGTTCTTATAGCCATGGATGGACTCATTTCTTTTCTGTAACACAGAGACTGCATCTGGGGAGAGGCGTTGGCTTGGAGCCAAGAGTGGACAGTAGTGTGAACAGAGATGAGAGGAAGAGCTCTGTTCTCAAGGCCCCTCGGCCCCAGGGGGTGAAATTGGGGGGGACTGGTGTCCCAAAATTTAAGAAGCTGTCGTTTCTTGGAACTAACCAAAGCATCTTTAAAAAAGAGAAACCCTAGAAGCAGCTCTGGTCCATGCACAGTGGTGAGAGCACTGGACATGGAGGAAGAGGCCACGATGTGGTGCAAGAAGGACTCCTATCTCTCCTTGATGAACTGAGTACTAATTATCAAAAGGGTGGTAATGGATTAAAGATTAATTATCTAAAAGTGGTAACTTGATTGGGAATTTTTAGTTTGTTTTATTGTGTTGAGAACTGGGGTGGGGGGAGGAGGAGTGTTTTTTTAAGTTTTCATTTTCTTCTATATATGTCTTCTTTACATATTATAAGTAATAAAGTTCTTTTGTTTTGCTTTCTAAATTAGAAACTGTTTTGCTCTGCTTTTGGTCACATCTCACAGCAAACACCAGGGACAGTATATCTTCATGAGGGCACTAGCCTTGTGCCAACGTCAAACCTTTGACACCCCTCCAGCTCAGAGGAAGAAGGAAACTTATGTTTTGATCCAGGAAGAACTGGAATGCCAGAAAACTGCAGAATTTCAGGTTCTTTATCTCCAGCTGAAATTTGGTTGGTTATTGTCCACTACACAGCTTATTTAGTGTTATCTCAACTCTGCAGGGCAAAATACTTTGTTACCAAATCAAACAACGAATAGAAGAGGACAAGTCAGTACTGTTTCTGAAAGAAAACTGATGATACAGCCAATATAGGTGTTTATGCTGGAACTTTGGCAAGATGTACAACTACATCACTAGTTGTGTATTTAGGAGCTAAAAATACTGATGTCCCCAAGAACAGCCTTTGTTCATGCGCAGGGCCTGAATTATTCCCTGGTTTAATGACATGGATTTCCATGTGACATCTACCACAGCTTAGCATCTTGTCCTATTTCTGTCAAAGGTAAAAAGAAGAAAGTTGAAAAAGGTGGAAATATGTAAATAAAAAGTCAAGACCCCTTGTTATTCCTGTAATAGAATCAAACTAATTTCTTATTGTTTTTGTAAGGTTGAAGCAGTAGGTAAATTTCTTGTATTTTTAGTATTTATATTACTATATTAGGTAAGTGTCTCACAGATATGAAGTTGGCCTCCCGGTGCTCCTGTGCTACTCCCATTTTGCAGAGGAGGAATTTTGATGATGTTGAGATAGTCTGAAACAGAGTAAACCCAGGCCTCAGGATTTCTACCCTCAGAGTCATTGTCCTGTACTCTTGCTACACTTCAATAATTTCATTTTTCAGAAAATATAATGGCCTTTTTTATATTTTACGACTCTAGATCCACTCCGTACTTATACGAACACTTGATAGAGGAGGCAGTTCAGTGTTTTCACTCAGTGACCTTCTGACTGCATGCAGTAAACCCAATGCAAGAGCTTGTTTTGCACTTGTATTCAAGGTGCATCACCTTGAAAACTAAAAATTATCTCTGAGTCTATGTTTTGTCTTAGGAAGGAGATGGGTATTAGAAGCAATTTAGAAATAATAGAAGAACTTTACTCAAAGGAAAATATTTAGCTACTTGAGAGCCTTCATTTAAAAATTCAGCATTTGGGAAAAATCCTAAAGCAGGAAGAAATTTTTATCTTCTGCAATGGTATTTTGATGCATTGTGCTCTGGTTCTTTTCTATCAGTCATGCTCCCAGCTGGAAACAAGAGAAAAGAGGATTGTAATACAAAGTCATATTCCATGGTGCACTGTGAGAGGTTCTGTTCAAAAGGAGAAATGAGACATTAGAATACTGGGCTACAGTTTCCCTGCAGAACCACGATGTGATATACACATACCCACCACAACACTGAGATTTTGATTTTTAAAAGAGTGAATTAATTTATGGACTTTTAGGATCACTTTTACAGTTCTGATGGAAATTCCTTACTTAAACCCTGGCAACACATAGTAATACACACCTCATTCAGGCATGTCATTATAAAGCTCTTGTTGTTTACTGCTTTTTATCTAACTACAGTCATACACAGTAGTTCCATTTTCAGTATATCATTAGATGACTCATAAAGATGTTGCCCTAAGGAGTCACTGACCTATCCTTGCTGATTCCAAAGAGTGTCCAGAAAGCGCTGTTAAAAATTCCTGTGTCTTCTACATTAATGTTTTTAAAACTCCCGGTGCTTCCATACACCAGTTATCATCCTTTTAAACAATTTTCCAGTGCAAGGAATCCTCAGCAGAATAGCTATTTTTCTTGTGCAGAGGACAGGGAGACAGGTGAGCCACTGGACTTCGGGTGAAAAATCCTGAGTGTTCAGTGAACTGAACAAAAGACATTCAAGTTTCACAGTAACATGCATCAAGCATCTTAGTTAACCACCTATTCCTGCAGTACAGAGGGCAAATAAAGAATAATGGCCAATTTTTGTGATAGGTTGGAAATCCATGAAATGATAAATTTGTGATACAGATTAAAAGTATACAGGGGTAAAAGACAAAAGACAGATTAATTAGTACATTCAAGAGTAAAGATTATTTCAGGACAATCATTCTTACTAGGGCAGGCACTTGACAGACATAACTTAGTCTGACAAGCAACACTGTTTCAGAAAGGATTTGGACATATGTTGATGGCTGCATCCAGAAACAATTTGAATTGAAAAAGAGAGTACCATGGTATCAGACCCTTCTTTCATTGACTTTAACAGGAATACAAAATGTCTTACTCTATATGCACTACTGGCTAATCAGCACTCAGAGCTTTCTCTCCAACATTTTATCATGGGAAGCTCTGACTCACCTCTATCATGCCTCAGTCACATTTTCTAATGTGTAACTTCTGCTTTGCACAACCAGAGCTAAAGTGGTTTAAACCACCTATACTAATCATATACACCGAGTTATTACTGCCATTCTTACCCTATTGTCTCCCCAGTGGTTTCCTGTGTCGTTTTAACACATACAAAATGAAAATGTAGAGAGAAAACACTGTTTCCTGTGTTGTCTTACGCTACATAGCAGTGGTGCCCTAATGCTTGTTGCAGTTGGGGCTGTCAGCAGACAGGTGCAGTGTATTTTCTCTTTTGATGCATGATGACACTGGGTTTGGTGTATTTGTGCCATCAGCTACCAGACCAAGGGGGAAATAAGACCAAGAATTATTTTAGCAAGGGTAGATTTCCACTGGGAACAGACTCCACTGTCTTCAAGGTAAGAATAACCACTGAAGGTAGGTCTGCAAACAGCTGGGAGCCTCTGGAACCCAAGGATATAGGGGATAAAGATGGGTATTAGGAAACTTTGTTATTTGATTTACATTAGTTTTCCCCAGATCACAGCAACACCAAGAGCTCCTCAGTTGTTGATACTCTCTCTGATTTGGGAAACTCCTGCAATTTACTCTGGCTGTTTCCTCACCAGCTGTGACATGACACAGAGGTATGAGCTTAGACCCAAAACACCACGTGTGCTGCCACCCAGGTGGGTAAACACAGACATCTGGTATTGTATGAATATGTCTGTACAGCTTCTATAGCCAAAGTGGCCAATCTCCCCCCGGCTGTGGGCAGTGGAGCCAGCTGTGTCCCCCTAGAACCGAGCAGCACGTGCCCCTCCCCAGGGCTGCTGAGCTGGGGCTCTGCTCTGGCTGCTGCTAGCATCACCCCTGAGTGCTGAGCCCTGGCTTTCCACTCAGAGCTGTGCAGCTCAGAAAAAAGAAGATGCAGCTCAAGCCAGGAGCAGGGACATCTCCAAATCCTCCCTTGCTCACAAGACAATCAGTCCATAAAGTTAAAACATAAACAGGTCCTCCAACCTTCCACCAGCCTGGGAAACCACCAGAGTAATGAGAGACACCTCATTCTGCTTCCAGAGATGTGCACACCAGCTTGGGGCTAGCCTGGCCCTACCTTTTATCTGCTATTAATTACCCTTTTCTCATCAGCATTTTCAGAGCAAACCTAAAATTTATGAATCATTCAAAAATATCTCTGACAAAGAACAGGAAAGTAATCTGAAAACAGCTTTGCCAAATTATTTTAGGAGCCTGTATGGTCCCAACACCAACTATAAACTGCCCCATCCCTCACTATATGCCTTATTCTTTTCTCTGGTAGGGTTCTTCCCTGTTTCCCGCAGTACACTTGGCTTTCAGGCCTTAAATCCACTTTCATAAATGAAATGTGGTGGGTCTTAACCACCCACAAAATAATACAATTAATTCCCCTCTACCAACTTTATCTGTCAAAATTTTTCAATAGGATTACAGGATTAAGCAGAAATCCTTGGTTTAGAGCCTGCTATTCCATACTGTTCTCATGAAAACACAATCCTATGATTGCCATTAATAGGATTTTACAACTGGTCTTACAGCAGCTGAGCAGCCACCAAGGAGTCTTCAGTCTTACACCAATTCCAGACTTAGCTGTCTTTGTCTTATGATTTCTCAAATTTTAATTCCTACCATAACCTTACTTTTAGCTATTAATAGATGACCTGTGTTGGCTTCAAAACTTTTTGGTGACACATATTTTCACCTTGTTTTGAAGAAACCAGCAAAAAAGTCAGCTTTCACAGCTGTTGCCTTTAAAACACAATCCATCAGTTACACCCTTTAAAGAATTGGTATGTGCTAGCATCATGGCTGGTATGAGTAGGATAAAAGATGTCCAGCAAGTTCTGTGGTGAGTTTTGGGTTAGGGTAACCTTTATTCTTAAGGTTACCCCATACCTAACTCCTACTGTAATGACACTCTCCTATCACCTACTGAGGAGTATCCATAAGTCATCATGGCTCTTTCAGCCTCTGTGAGACTTAAGGGGTCTTAAGACCCTTAGGATCTGTGCATTTTGTAGAGTCACAGAATGGTTTGGAAGGGACCTTAAAGATCATCCAGTTCCAATCTCCCTGCCATGGGCAGGGACATCTTGCACTAGACCAGGCTGCTCAAAGCCCCAACCAACCTGGCCTGGAACACTTCCAGGCATGGGGCATCCACAGCTTCTCTGAGAAACTCATTCCAGTGCCTCACCATCTTCACAGTAAAGAATTTTTTCCTAATATCTGATCTAAACCCACTCTCAGTTCAAAGCCATTTCCTTTTGTCCTATCACTACAGGCCTTTGTAAAAAGTCCCACTCCAGCTTCTTCTCAGCATGTCCCGTAGTCCTCTGTTTGCACCCTAAAGCCTCCTGTTTAGTCTTTGGCCCTCTTACAACCCCTGTTTCTCAATGTGCCCTTCAGCTCTCTGTTAGTGGTTTGCATCCAGATCTTCAGCCCACACTCTGAAACCTAAGCCCAACTCCTAAGCTTTGTTAGAGCTGAATAATTAAGGAATTAATTATTCCTTAATTATTCAGCTGGAAAGTGGTAATGACTGAATATCCATTAGGAAAAATTGCACTTTCTGAAAGTGCTACCAAAGCTCATCCCTGAGGGTTTTGGTTGTGGCTCATATAAGTATATGGTGGGAGATATGACTCCTGGGTACATATATTTTTTATATACTGGCACCTGTAACAGCCACATAAACCCCTCTAATCTGGTTTATAAATCCTAGGTTGTTGGGTTGTGCTTAATGAATGAATTGCAAGTTCTTTACAAGTTGCCTTCTGCTTCCAGGAATTGGAAATGGGAGAACATGAAATTATTCAAAGACTCTAAGAAAAATGATAAAAGGTAACACTACTAGCTTCCTATATACAGGATATTTGCACGTGCTAGTCCATTCAGTTTACTTCTACTGCAAAGCGGCTCCGTCCCACAAGTTAGTGTCAGGGACAAAGATCTTAGGATAAATTATCATTCTTGCTTTGTATTTAGTTTAGATTGAAGTTGAGTTTCCACATTGCCCATCATATCTTTACCATTAGCACTAATTTCTAGTCCCAAGATCTGTTCAAGTTCCACGTTCTGCTATTGTAGCCCCCTTGTTCATATCTGAATACTTAAACTGATTCAGAAATAGCTGCCCAGCTCTTGGCAGCATCTGATCTAAAGACTGCTGTTCGACCTTCCTCTTACTCCCCAAATCACTGAGGTTAACTCCCCTCAAAACCAGGTTTCACTCTGGTGCTCTGGCCGTGTAGATGGTGACTGATGGTGCTACAGGGATCAGTCATGATCCTGCTGTCTGCCTGAGGGAGGTCCCACAAACCAGCTGCCTCTTGGAGACTGGGAAGCCAGGGCATTTCCAGTTTTGGATTGCCATGGGCTGCAAACACAAGTACCTGGTCAATCTTGACATGTTAACGTATTCCTACAATGACTCTTCTCATTACTTGTACGCATATTTCATTTGGGGGAAAGGAGCAGGGTTTTTTCCTTTTTCAGAGGTAGCTTGAAATTTTTGGTCCAATAGTTGTTGAATGTAAGGTAAATCACAACTTAAGCCAACAAAAAGCAGTTAGAAGTTGTTTTATTTCACTCTGTTCCTTCCTTAACTTTATTCTGACCCTCCCTTTGGGGTCATTTATTTCTCACATTAGTTAGTTGCTCTTCCCATTTGGGGATTTGGTAGTTTTAGTGAAACTAAAGAAGACCAAGCAAACTCTCTCCTTATTTGGCTAAGAATATTTGTTCTGCTAATATCTCAATATAAAAACAACCTAATACTTGGGTAAAAGCAGGGGGCGTCCTCAGGAGACTTTTCAAGCTCCTAGTCTTGTTTGAACTTTTCTGGGGAGACTATTTAAATCTCATGAAAAGGTTTTTGGGGTTTGGTTTTGGTTTTTTTTTGTAGAATAATCTCAAGATACAGATTTTACCTACAGGAATGGATGTATGAGACTAACACGATCATGGGTTATTTTCTTTTCTTTCTTTCTTTCTTTCTTTCTTTCTTTCTTTCTTTCTTTCTTTCTTTCTTTCTTTCTTTCTTTCTTCTTTCTTTCTTTCTTTCTTTCTTTCTTTCTTTCTTTCTTTCTTTCTTTCTTTCTTTCTTTTCTTTCTTTCTTTCTTTCTTTTTCTTTCTTCTTCTTTCTTTCTTTCTTTCTTTCTTTCTTTCTTCTTTCTTTCTTTCTTTCTTTCTCTTCTTCTTTTTCTTTCTTTTTTCTCCTTTTCCCTTATCACTTTCCTGTTTTCTCATATCAAAAAAATATAAAACAAATTTGTGAATTGACTTTTATTTTTTTAGATGGCATGTGGTGGCACAGTTCTAAATTGAGATTTTTTTTTCTTTGGATCTTAACATCCCCAAATAGATTTTTCTACTCCCTTAATATTTGTTTGTTTAAACTAGGTCTCTTGGTATTGTAGCAGCTCAGGACAACTTTCCATATACTGCCCTTCAGTTCCCACAAGAGTTAAATCCCAGGCTTTCAGCTAGATGAGTTGCCAGCTACTGAGTGATGCCATTTGAAGTTCAGCCTCAGATGATGACCCTGGGACCCTTTATTTGGCATGCCTCAGACTTTTGGAGCAATGGGAGGACTGCACACTTCTTTTTGAGTCATGGTCACAGTCACTATTTGCTCCCCCTCTTACCAAAGGCAAATGGTTGGAGAAGGTAAACTTCAGCTTCTTCAAGGAAGTTCTTCAACAGCCTCAGGGAAATCTGAACAAACCATGGATGTATCTGGAAGAAGAGGATTCTTTCCACCCTCATCTCTGAATGCTGTCATGTGGGAATGACCTTAGTAAGTCAAGTACTTTTTCCTCTTTGTTTTACTCTCCAGAGAGAAAACTCCTTTCCTACAGTGATACAAATCAAGAACTTGCTTGAATATTTTCATACTTTGTCTTTTTTCATACTTGAGACTTTTCATTCTCTTTTTCCTTTCCTATTGGTTTTAACTCTTGAAATAGATAGTTTCTCCTCTCCTTTTTTTCTGTGAACCTTTATTGTACTTCTAGCAGCACACTGAGCACCTTCCCTCTGCAGTTTTTGCAGAACACTTCTTTTGGGAGGCTTGCCACTCTTTCTGGTCACTTCATTCACTTGTTCCATTCACACTCCCACATCTCCAGCTATGTTGTTTGTTGCCTCCATCTGTCTCATATGGTGGTGTGGTCAGCATACAGGTGGGATCATCATCATTAAAATTTTTGCACAGTTTAAATGCCAGCAAGGCCTGAGGCTTCCCAGGTTGCTTACAGAATGCTCGTTCTTAGACTGTGATATCCTGTCTTAAGGAGTTGTTTTGAAACCAGGAAATGCAAGGCTCATGAGAGAAAAACTATGACTGGGTGAATGGCTCTCTTTAAATAATCATTGCAGAAGTTGCCCCAGTAAAACTACTTTACCTTGCATTTGATGTTCTTAACTACTTGACAGTACGGGTAAATTCTCATTATGGCATGTTAATGAACAAGGTAACTTACATGGATGAATCAAGTCAGTTAGATAAGCTTATTGTCAACAGTTAGTCCCTGTTAACATCAGTAAATCCAAAAGTGTCCTGTATGTGACTGTGTATCATCACAGGGCACCTGGGAAGTTAACAGGGAATGGGGGATGAAATATTTGTATGAAAATCAGCAGAAGCAAATGCTACTAACTCTCTGTTATGAGATAAAAGAGGTCACACAAAAGGGGAAGCTACCCCATAACTCAGCAAAACAACAGTTAAAACCATTATAACAATGGCAGGGAACCTGAACAGCTTATGGTGATGATGATGATGAACATATGACTAACAACATCTCCTTGTGATGGATTAGATTTATAATGTTTGCAAGACACCTGCTGTCATGTTAAGTGTTCAGAGTGTGTGAATATTTTTAAATTATGTTATGCTGTGATAAATGGCACTTAAAGCGGGTAAGAAATTGCTCTCTCAAAACAGTGCCATTTTGCTTTCCCTCCACCTCTGTACTTGGAGGGAATATGATGCTGAGTAGCTACATATTATTTTTACTTAATTAAATCCCTTTCTGGAAAACTGATGTTGGTATCAATGTTTCTTTTTTTTTTAAGCCAAAAAAACCTATGAGCCAAGTTCACTTGAGATGCATATGTTTAACTTAAAATTAATACCATTTACTTCAATAGGAACTGAAAAGACCTGTCTGGGAACGATCTAGGGCTCTAACAAGAACTACCAATGCCATTTGTCATGATTATATAATGAAACTGTGCAATGTGATGGAGACATTGCTTGTCCAAGAGCTCTTTAAGAGAATCTCTTTAGTTGTGGTTTAGCACTCACAGGCTGACCCCCTTAGAGAAGGCAGCTCGGGATTTCTGCTAGCATGATGGGCTTAGTGATTTTTAACATTGCCAAGAGCAGTTCCAACTGGGTTCTAACTAGCATCAGTATATCAAAGCTGGTGTTCCTTTGGCCAAGGCCTTTCTGGGTATGACCAAAAATTGAGAGTCCACAAAACAGAAGGAAAAGGGGGAGGGGAGGAGCACACAATGCTCACAGTATATTTTTATACATATTTGCAGAAGGAAGAGCTGTGCTATCCAAACTTGAGCTTTCCCCATGGATGAGTCAAACATAACGTTTCATCCCAGCGAAGGCACAGAGAACATCTCAATGCACAGAAACATTTCTACACAGGAAAGGGTCTGGGAGATATTGACCCCACTTTGGGTAATTATGATCATCTCCTTCCTGGGTTTTTTGTGAAAATGGAATTGTCCTCTGGTGCCTCTGCTTCCAGATCAAAAGAAACCCATTCACTGCGTACATCACACACTTGTCCATTGCTGATATCTCCTTACTGCTTTGTACGTTTATTCTGTCAATTGAGTACATTGCTGGTTTTGGATTCGCATATGGCTTTTACTATTATGTAACCACCACACTATCTATTGTCTTCCTTCTTGGCTATAATACTGGTCTCTATCTCCTGACAGCCATCAGTATTGAGAGGTGTCTGTCTATTGTTTACCCCATCTGGTACCGATGCCACCGGTCACAGCACCAATCGGCAATTGTGTGTGCAATTCTGTGGACTCTGTCTTTTTTCATGACAGTAGCCGAATATTTAACATGCAAAGATGATTCAACCAAGGAACAATTCGACGACGACAACCATTGCCAAGCACTGCTCATCTTCACATGGATCCTGACTTTCATGATCTTCATTCCTCTAATGATTCTGTCCAGCCTGATCTTGGTTATCAGGATTCACCGTAACTCCCTGAGGCCTCATTCGTCAAAGCTCTACATCATCATTGTGGCCACAGTCATTGTCTTCCTCATCTTTGCCATGCCTATGAGGCTGCTGTATCTTCTGAATTACCACCACTGGTCATCTCTGCTCAGCCAGCAGAACCATGTCACCATTGTTCTCTCCACTGTTAACAGTAGCATCAACCCCCTGGTTTACTTCTTTGTAGGAAGCAGCAAGAATAAGAGGTTCAAGGAGAGCCTCAAAGTGGTTCTTAGCAGAGCCCTCACTGATGGCTTGCGGCCAAGAAGCCAGGAAGTTGGCATGAGTTTGCATATAGCTGAAACAATCTTCTAAATGTTAGGGAGGAAACTCTAGGGGCAAATAATTGGACATGAAACATTTAATAAACCACTGCAAAACTAAAAGGAATTTTCATAGAATGTAAAAAGCAGTGGTGAAATGGTATTGTTATCTTTGGTGGTTGAGCAATGGAAAAACATGGACCAGAATAAAGATAAATTTTATTTGTTCTGTTTTTTTTATTTGTATTTTATTAATTATTCAAACACATGCTACACCCTGATGTGACTATGCCAATCAAAGATACCACAGTGAAAAAGAGACAGGCCAACAGAGAATATAAAAAGAGGACACAGAAATATGTTATAAATAGTGTGACATTTATAAAAGCACCAAGCACCCGTAAATGCTATTGAAGTCATCAGGGCCTGTGTGCGTTCGCATTTTTAAAAGTCAAACCCACTAAACGCAGGATTCACATTACATACTGGGATTTAAGCTCATTTAAGTGCACAAAAGAGCTGCTCCCTGGGGAAATGGAGGAAGAAATCCACGTATGACAGTAAATCCCCATAAATAGCCAAGAGCATATGGTGTAACTTTGATCTAGCAAGACATTTAAGTATATATTAAATTGCCTAATTCATCTGTTGTTAAACTTCAGAATTTGTTTTCGAAGTATATGTTGCATAATTTTCACTGACATTGACATGTCTCTGGGTCCTCGGATAATTTGGTACTTGACACATAGGAGTATCTGGCAACACAGGGATGCTGCCAACTCACAGGGGCTTTTGCTGTAATTTTGGAGGGTGGGACATTTATTTGGACATTTATCCCCAAAATGACAGCATTCCTGTAGGTTTAGATATTCAAGGAGTCTATGAGAAAGTCAGTCCCAACATTTGCTGTCCCAGCCACATACTTAGTATTTATCTCTTCTTTAGAGAATATATATATATTCCCTGTGTGGCCTCTCTGTTTTATAACAGCTTGTTCTGGAAAAACAGAAAAAAGAAAGGTGCCTCACAAAATGAATGACTGGATCTACACACCAGCCACATTGTTTCAGCTGCCTGCCTCCTTCTGTTGTATGCCAGGGTACTGGGGCTGGTATTTTGTGGAGTTTAATTCCCAGGGCCACTTGCCTGACGACAGCCAAGCTGCAGAGCGCAGAGGACAACAGGAGAGAGGATGGGGCAAGATGAGCTTTATCACACAGAACATGAGAGATCTTGGCAGTCAGAGCACTGTGGCACTTTCAAAGAGACACGCATTTGCTTCTGGCCCCCATGGAGCTCCAAATTCAGCAGGAACTGAGAACTCCCCTCACAAGCAAAAGCAGCATCTTCAGCATCCCGCCAAGTTTCCATTGGCACACTTAATAGCTAACTGGGGAAAGAAAAATACAACCTACTCTTCCTTTGTTGAAAGATTGCCAGTCCTGGAATAAGGAAGATTGTAGGTTTAGACAGAGGATTGGATGGGAATTCATGTAGAGAAGAGATCTCAGAAGGATAAATGTTCTTTCTACACGTGCCCCTTCCTCCTAAAGTTTTAAAGCATTGCAATGTGTCATCATAGAAAAGACTTGGGAGAAGGAAGAGGTTACTCCTACATCTTCCTGAGTCACTCACTCCATCAAAACTTTTATCTATGACAGCCCCTCCACTCATCCAGTTTTTGTCTTTGAATCTCTAGTCACAGGCTTGTCACCTCTACTGGTTCGGGCAGTAGATGAGTGGAGTCTGTTTCTCTCTTAGGGCAGAGAGGTCTGCTGTGCTGCTGGAATGACACACCAGCTGAGCTGCACCCCATTGTCAGTGGGGAGTGACAGAAGGCCTGTGGACACCTTGTGAGGGAGGGCTAGGAGGAAAAGTGAGTGTCATGTCCACATGTGTGCATCCACTTGTCGCACACATGCATGCGGCTGCTGAGGGCCTGTCAGGAGATTTGTAAGCACTGATGAATGCCATAAACTTAAATACTAGGGTAGATCTAGCCCCTACCAACCCCCCCCCCCCCCCCCAGACTTTCCTTTAAAGCTATTCCCTACCCTAACCTCAAAACCCTTTACAATAATCACACAGAGAATCAGAGAGAGGGACAACATTGGAGGAAGCATCTTCAACACATGCTTCTGCTGTAACTACACATGTAACCCAGTTGTCTCAGAGTGATTCATGTGAGGTATGGCATATGATTTACAGTGCTTAAACATATGCAGATTATTATAACAGGCATGGGTTAAGGATCACTATGCATGCAGCCAGGGCAGTAGATCTGAAGAGGTAGTAATATGCAGCAGGGCAACTAGGATTCTTGTGAGCTGAAAGGTGCTCAAAGGTGCTCTAGGACTTTTAGCTTCTTACCCCTTTCTTCTTGCCATGCCTCCAAATGTTTCAGACTTAGGATAACTGATCCATAGATCAGTTCACAGAGCAACAAAAATTAACACTCAGCATGAGATGAACATCCAGAAGGACAAATGAGAATGAACATCTAACAGTTGAAAAATTATTAATATTTTCCAGTGGATAGATAAAAATAACTTAGGGGTGTTCTTTCTTCTTTATCATAGCACCTGGTGACTATTCTCGGTGCAGACAGGCTGCAGTACAAGGGGAACTAATAAGCACGTGATTCAATGATTAAAAAAAACAAACCCCAAGACAGGGAAAATGTGACAATTTGTTGCACAAGGATGTGATTCTCCACCAGCTTGCATCTTTAAAAATTATTTGCAACTGTGGGAGAGACTGAAATACCACTGTGCAGATCAGACGGTTTAAGCACTCTGTAGTGGCGCAGAGCAGGAAAGGTTGTCTTGTGGGTCAAGTACTAGCTATGGAGTTTAGAGATGTGGGTTCTATTTTTCTGTGCCACTCTTTCCTGCCTATAAAATGAGAGATATATTATTTTGCCTCCAGTGTTGTGCTCTCACATTTGCACTACAGGCACTTCAGAACAGCAACTATCTCTTGGTTATCTCTTGTAATGTCTAGGGGAATAACGATGTAATTCTGCTGTGCAGTCAACACAAGGAATTATTCAGGAAGGTAACGCCCAGTATAGAGCTTGTTTTGTTAAAACTCTCTTTACCAGGTTTCTGATCAACTTGATACTAATGAATGTTGTGGGATGTAAAAGTATGACTAGAAATACAAGGAGAGAAGTCACTTCCCTAGGCACAGAAGAGTTTTTGCTCTTGTAGCTACTCCCTGGGTGGAAAGGATGATATGGGGCAGACTGCTGTTTCAAGCCCAAAATGATGTGATGAGTTTATGCAGCAGATTTACTCCATAACTCACAGACTTTGTGACAAGGGCAGAGAGGTGAGGAACAAGATATTGCCCAGTTTACTTCTAGCCTGGAGCATACCCTGGGAAATCCTCTAAAGGAAACTAAAATGCTTCCCAGTTGTACTGGTTGCTGTGAACAACACAGCTCTCTTTCCTAGCATGAGAACAATCCACAAGTCCACAGCATTCCCTGGAAAAATGCCTCAGATCACTTTGTGGAGCAAGGGTAAAGAGGGACAGTTCAATTGCAGGGCCCTCCAAAAAACCCTAGATAGATTGTCTGGCTCCATATGCACCTCAGGGAGACTCCTTCTCAAGCCCTCTGGCTCTGCCAGTCTCAGGGAGAACATGATCCACACACCGGGTTTTATGAGCAGATGTTGCAGTGATGATACTGGCCAGCAGAAGATATTCTCAGATGGTGCCAGGTCAAGGGAAAGCAGAAAGTCAGTGTGAGCTTGTGTGTAGCTCACACCATACAATGCTGCCTGCCATTTGTGTACCTGCTGCTTCTCTTCCCAACTCCATGCAGAAATAATTCACTAAAATGCACTACATGGGGTTTCTAGCTACCCATCCAGCTGGAAAGCCAGTTTGCTTTCTATAGGGTTGCCCAGGCACTTGTGTGACATCCACATGGAATGATTTTCTTTTCCAGTTGACTCACACAAGCCTAAAAGATGAAGCATCAGGATCCACATTCAAACAAAAGATTTGTTTGAATAGGTGCAAAACTTTGAATTCAAAGAAGAGGTACTGAGACAGCCTACATGATTCTAATACTTCTTCCTTGCATATAACCATTCCATTTTTAATTATATGATTGCAACCTATTTTTTTTTTCTCTAAACTGGACTCTTGCCTCAGTCAATACACAAGACTGGACTTGCTGTTGGTTTAGTTAAATATTTCTAGAGTCCTTGCTTTGGTTGTTTCAGAAATATGAAGGGTAGGAAAGGGGAGGGAACAACTGTGGCTGTATCCATCTGGCCCCAAATCCCGTCTCCAGCCGTGTTCACAAGCAGATGCCTACAGAGGAGAAGGAACAGAGCAAACACATATCATGCTTCTTTCTCTCCTCTCCAAGCATTCAACAGTTACCAGCTCAGAAACACTTTGGTCTAGAAATCTTTATACTTGGTAACTTTCAATGGATTTCTCTTCAACAAAAACGTCTGACCTCCATGGAAGCTGTATGAGTTTTTTACGTCTTCAACACTTTTACAAAAGTATTTCATGGTTATTCTGAATGATTGTCTTCAGGAATAGGAGAATGAAATTCTTACTTGGATTCCATCATTCTAACACCACTAAGCAAGATGCAATACAAAGAACTATTTTTTTTCTCTTAGACCTGGACACAAAGCATCTTTGGAACTGGAGTAACTTTTAATTATTTATTTCTCCTGTTAAGAATTTGCTTTATAAAAAATATGGCTCTTGAAAATTGGACATTATAGCAAATAAATAGCATTTTTAATGATAAAAGCTAACAGTTTTTTGAGGTAGAGAATAAATTAAAATATTTATAGAATCAGTATTTTTAGGTATTGTCTACAAAGAGATGTAAAACTTAACAGCCATGTGCAGGACATGGAGTGAATGCCTCAGTGTCACTGTTCTATCTTAGAAGAAAAAAACCATTTGCTTAAATGCATTAGAGGAGGGTGCTTTACGTTTTACGTTGTCTTTGGTCTACCTGAATTTATGTTTTAACTCAAAGAGTGACATGTTTCAGATATGACTTTTTAAATATTCTTTATAGGAAAGAAGTTCTCTTTGTTACAAGTCAAGTATTTCAGATGAACACATATACTAAGCTCAGTGACTATACTCAATTATATACTATAGAAAAATGTAATCATTTTGTAAAAATAAATATTTACAACCAGTAATTTTTGTTTTGGCTGAATGTAATTTTTTTTTTACTTTCCCTGGGCTTGGCCTGGAATGGACCTGCCCTTAGCCAGGGGACAGGCTGAGCCTGTCAGACCAGTGTCTGAACTGTAAACAACATCTCTGTTGTTGTTTCTCTCAGCCTGGCTGAGGTCCTCTGTAAATATACCTCTGCTCACTAACTATATTCTTTGTATTATCACCTCTCTTTTGGTCAATTTATCTGTTAGCATATATAACATTTCAGTAAAACACTGGCCTCTTAGCAGCATTCAGTGTGGAGAAATTTTTCTCTGTACTTTTCTGTGTCTGGAACTGATGTCACCTCCCAAAGCATCATTCAGCCACTGCACCTGCCATCCTGTGGGTTCTCCCTTGTTTAATCCCTGTGGCAAATTTCAAGCCTACAGCACAGCTGTTTTAACTCCTTGGGCAGACACAGTGAAATATATGCCATGCATCTCTCAGCTTTCCATCCATCCTGAGTTTCCTACTGTGTTCTCCACTCATACTTCCCTTCAGTTTCATCATTCACATAAGGCTTGTAAAGTTCTGCAGAGATTTATGCCTCCTACCCTGTCTACTCAGAGTCACTGCAGCCATCACATTCTTCTCTTGGCTATGCTCATGACATCACGTCCCTCCTGTAGCACTGGGATAACAAAACACTGCCAAAAGGACTCAACAAGTTTTCAGCATCACTGCCCACCATCAAGCCGTGTCAGTCTCCTCATTATCGCTTGGTGTGGAGCAGCAAGAAAGAAAAGACACAAGAAATCCCTCCAAGTAGTTTTATTGAAGGCTTCAAAGACAAATTACTGCCAGCTCATGAGAAAGCTCCAACACGTTTCAGAGAGCAGGCTCTGAGGCTTGAGCACACATTAGAACATTGAGAAAGTAAAAGTTGTGACAAATATTATACAGAGAAGACTATTTTCTCTCATGTGGGACAAACCTTCTATCCTATTTTGGATGAGTACATACATGGTATTTCCTAATACTACTTTATTTCAGCTGCTAAGGCAATAGCTCTTTGATAATATCAGTATTTATTACTAGAAATTTTTCCACTATGGTGTTTATTCACTTAAATAAGGGCAAACTGTAAGATTTTCTTTCCCATTGTAACTTCTATCATATCTTTAAATGTCATGTCAGTACACAAAAAAATGCTAGAAAACTCTTCAGTCAGCTGTCATTCCATGTCTATCTGATGCATATTTCCTAGCACATGCACTAACATATTTATACACTTTCTGTTTGTTTTACTCTGGCTCTGACTGAAAAAAGGCAAGGAAAAGCAGTATGGAGATCTTGTTGTCTTGTGATCCACATGTGCAACCAGCTTTTACGATCTAATATGATTCTCTAATTGAACCATTTATTCAATACTGTAATGGCTTACCTGGGCCTTCATGTATACACTGATACTTATTTTTCTTAACCCTATCTCCTCCAGCAACTTGTGAATATAAAACAGCCAGGGCAATATGGTATCTATTACTTAAAAGACCAGATTGTTTCTTCTCTTTTAAGTAAGTTAATATGTAAACTTCTTTCTTCTACTTCAGATATCTTAAAATGTTTTACAGACAAATGTAGTGAAAATAAAATGCATGTTAGAAGAAGTTTAATACTGGCCTAAACCTATTTATGAATGTGACTATAAAAAAAAATCTATATGCATGGACAGAATATATAAATGTATCACCAGAATATATCAATAAATTCTAGCAAGGCAGGGTGATAAAATAATCACCTGAATAAAGTATACCACATATTTTAGTCCTCTGCAAATAGCGCACTATGCAAGAAATTTCTTGTTCAGTTCTTTTTGCCTGAGAGGATTAGGAAGAAAGAAAATTTAGGTTGAGCCTTGATGCTTTAAACAAAACCAATAAGGTAATTTCTCTGCTGTGTATGAAGTTTGTTAATTTTTAAGCGTGATGCTGAAAATAGCATTTTGATTTTAGTGCCCTTCAGGTACATTGGAAAGAAGAACTCCTTTTTCTTTGTAATTTCCCATTACAAAGAACCAGGAAATGTACCAGCAAACCAGAAATTTATCATCTACCTTGTAACAATCAAGAAGGAACAGATTCTTTACATAATACTACTGAATTAGGCGAAATAGCTACTGAATTAGAAAAAGAAATGTTGCCTATTGTCTTACAATAAAAATACATGATGGAGCAGTAAGACTTCCAGATGATTAATTCTCTCACTTCAGCTCCACACGAGATATCTGCAGGTTTTTTGCTATCATATAAAAGTGGTCTTTACATAGCTTGTACCAGCTTTGTACTTCCAGCCAAGGATCCACAGCTGTTTTCAGCTGCTCTAGGTTAGTGTTGTGGTTTAGACCCAGCTGGCAACCAAGCCCCATAAGCTGCTTGCTCACTCCCCTCCAGGGGGATTCAGGAGAGAACTGGAAGGGTAAAAGTCAGAAAACTTGTAGGCTGAGATAAAGACAATTTAATAGGGAAATAAAAAAATAGGGAAAGCATAAGCCATGCCACAAGAAAAGGCATTCATTCACTGCTGCCTATAGGCAGGTGTTCAGCCATCCCCAGGAAAGCTGGGCTTCATCATGTACAACAGTGACTAGGGAAGACAAACACTGTCACCCCAAACATCCCCCCTTCCTCCTTCTCCACCCAGCTCCACGTGTAAGCATGATGCTGCGTGGTGTGGGATATCCCTGTGGTCAGCTGTGGTTGGCTGTCCCCCAAGGCCTTGTGCACCCCCAGCCCCCTCAGTGGTGGGGGGGTGAGAGGCAGAAAAGACCTTGATGCTGTGTAAGCCCTGCTCAGCAATAACCAAAACATTTCTATATTATCAACACTAACCTTCTAAGCCACAGCACAAAACAGTGCAAACACTGAGTACAGCACGTAAGGACTTCCCCAACAAGACAAGGATTTCACATAAAGTCAAAGTGTTCAGACAAAGTTGATGTTCTTTTACAGTATCACTGAACAGTACCATCTAGATTAGGAAATGTCATTAATTATCTCCCTAACTGCATTGGGAAGCCTAAACCTAAGTCTGCAAAACAAGGTCATTGGGGACCGTTTTCCTCAACAGGAATTGTTATAAAACAGGATAACTCATCACAACAAATCAGAAGGTAGCTCTTATCAAGAGCTTGCCTTAAAAATGCTAAGAAGAGTAGATGTGGAACAGAAAGAAGCTGAAAGCATTAGAGGAAAAGTGAAAGAATGAACAACCAGCAAAAAGAATAGGGAGCATTCAAAAGTAATGGTAATGGGAGTAATATTAGGAAGACTGAAGTATAGTATAGCAAGCAAGAGAACAAGAAAGAAAAGGCGACTACCCAGTGAGTGGCACATCTGTGCTTTCTGAAACACTGCACAGCTCCATGGAAGAGCCTTATGAAGTTTCCATGAAGTATAAAAGTAATTACTTTAACATAATGTAGCTTAGAGATAGAAATAAACTGTCCAGACCTCACTGGAGAAGGAATTTCCCACAATCAAATATAAAAACAGGTCTGGATGCTGATAATTTTTTTGTTCCTATTACTGAAAAAAACAGAGATGTGAGTATTAAAGGGAACTGAGACAGTAACAGTAAAAATGAGCTTCCTCTCAGCCAGCCTGGCCTGCACAGCTGATGGTGGCTACACAAAGCAAGCCTGTGAGTCCAAAGAACAAGAAATGATGGGACATTTGACATCTGAGAAGATGAAAAGAAGAATCCTGGATGACCTGTATATCCATCACTTATTCATGACACTGTGCCTACTGAAAACCATCCACAACATGGAAATCACAGCATCACTTCCAGGTGTACTGCGATTTACTCCACATAACTAGCAGCCATTGTGCTGAACTTCTCCTGTGGGAAAGGAAAAGGTAAGATTAAGACAATTACGTAATTTCAGAATATTTTAACACTCTGCCATGGTACATGGTTAGCTGAGATGCCAGTATGATTAAGCATGGGAAGTAAATATTTACCTTATTATTTATAAAAGATACTCAAAATGGCATATTTCTATGGGCTTTTTGCAAAACATAGTTTAGGATACAAAAATGACTGACACATAGCTCCTGACCATTTCTATTGCATGTAGCTAGCTTTAAGCATGGCAGAAAATCCATGAATCTTGAGAGAACTGCTGCATTCACCAGATTATAAAGGTTAAGGAAAATATGTAGTAAATGGAAACAGCCACATTGCAAACTTTTACTTCATTTTATTTTAAAGGTATTTGCACTTAGACTGTGCATTTCAGTTTTCTGCAGCACCCTTGCTGTGTTGCAACATTAGTTCATTGCTAGGTTGATGCTTACGGATTAGTACAGCATACGAAAGGAGAATTACTGGTTTGATCCTTTTCCTTTCTAACTGGGCTTTTGTCCCCAGGTATTTCAATTTCTTTCCTTCTTGCTAGATAGCTGTTCACATACTTTTATCTGTATGCAAAGAAACTGCTCTGAAGTCTTGTGCAAATACAGAGGCCTAAGCATTCATAGCAGTACAAGGAGTGAAGAATGCCACTCTAAAGTTCTTAATTTTTTTATCAGTAAACAACTTTGAGTTAGCTCTTACCAGATAACTGAAATTAACTGTTTCTGCACTGCCAGGCCCTGACACTGCAATATTTATATGTATTCTTGATGTTACCAAGGTGAGCTGTCACACTGTCTTGAGTGGAGTCACTCAGGTACTTAAATCTACACAAAGAAAATTTCAGGGATAAAGCCCTATTTGCAGAAACCTGGGTAGCTAATAAGATCAGCAGTGACAGAATGCCTGCTGCTCTGCTGTCTGCAGTGAATTTCCTGGCTGATAAATTTTTAATTCAAGGTGGAAGCAGAGACAGGATTTCCACCAAGTCTTTCTATTTGCACTGCTCCGTGTAAAGTGAGTGATGCTAGTCCTAACAGCAGAGCAACAAAGTTTAAGAAACATAACCACAGAAATAACAAAACCACAGAAATAACAGACTTGGTAATATTTTGTCAACTGCTTTTGTCTTTTTGAGCCTTTGAGTTGGTGTCATCAAGCTTCTCTTTAAACTACACAGGCTGGACTCTTAAAAGCAGAAACAGGAATTCTTGGGTAATCAGATTTGGAACTTTCAGGAATCCACTGAAGGTTAAAACAAAAGACAAAGGATTGACAATAATCCATTACATTGTTGTAGAAAACTAGAGGAAAATAACATTTACTCAGTCCCTTTTATTACTTCTTTTTCTGAAAGTGAGCCAAGTAAGTCAGGTGACAGGTACAGCTGCAAACTTGCACAAAACAATCAGAATAGTATGTCAGCTTTCAGCCAGAGCAGCCAGCTGACTGCCCTGCTGCAGAACTAATGCTACCATAAAGGTGGGTTGTACTGGAGAGAAAAAGAGAGGAAAAGGAGATCATGGCAGCCTGGAATCAGACTGAACTGCCAGAGAGGCAGAGCTTCGGTGCTCTCATTCTCATGGATGTTAGGGAATGGGGCAAGAAAAACTATTTCAGTTGTAGGCCTTTTTCAGGTTTTTTGTGTAAATGGCTTTTGGAAACATCATAGTTAAGAGAACAGGATTTCTTCACACAAGACAGCTGTCTGTTTAATGAGTGTAATTTTTAGTTTTCTTTCTCTCTCCCACCCTTATCCTCTTACACACTCTAAGGTGCTTTTCTTCTTAACTGCACTTTCATAAAAATTTACTGCTAATTAATTACCTCTTTTGAATCTTTACGTTGCAGTTGAAATTTGCTAAATCCTGGAAATAATTTTACAAGTTCCAGGCTGGATAACTTTTCTCTGTAGTCCAGGAGGCAGTGGAGATAGGACAGTGTGTGTTCCACTTCGTGCTGACAAGGCTGCTGCCTTATGCAAGCCTCCCCTCCTCCCTTCTGTTTGAAATGGGGGTAATTTCTACACCACACTAGCTTCTCTGCTGCAGTAATAATTCTTGCAGCCAGACAAGCAACCACATCACTGGTATTGCCTTCTCATCTTCATCCCTATTAATAGGTCGTGAAAAACGAAGTTCACTTTCCTGGTAACATTTAAAAATGTTTAATAGAAACAATAAGAGACACAATAAATAAGGCAAAGGCTAATACATTCTACCGGGTGTCTTGGCACACTGCCAAGAGCACACCGGTGTCTTGGAACCTCCCCTTTTTATCCTGTCCTTCATGCAGGGACTTATGCACATTCACTTTTCCAGGAACTGCTCTGCATGGTCACTCCTTGGGTCAATTTCTACTTTTATTCGGTTCTTATCATCTTTTGATGTGGGCTTTGGTCCCTTTTTCACAGGCAGTGAATGCTGGCAGTCACTTGGGCCTCTTTTGGAAGTTATTTATTCAGGCAGCTGAAACACGCTACACCTAAATTCCAAACTACAACAAAAAACTCCCATTATACATCTATTAGGCAGTTAAAACACACTAAAAACCACAGGAAAAAACCCATCATACTTATAACATTCACTCCAACATTTGCGAAAAGCCAGTACCAAAATGCACATTTATAACAGGTTTAGTTTCCTGATCTCTCACAAGATTTTACCGCACATTTCGAATAACTTACTTAAAACGCCACTTAACGTTTTCCAAACAGCATTTCTTTGACTCAACCACCAAACCACAGGTTTGGTTCAGGTCAGAAGGGACCATAGTGGCTTATCTGGTCCAACCTCCCTGCTCAAGCAGGGCCGTCCCAGAGCACACGGCACAGGACTGTGACCCTTGTTACTGTGACGCAGATAGAAACACACAGTAACACACACAACAGGTGTTCAGGCAGAGAAGAAGAAGGAAGAAGATTCTTGTTTATTGTTGACTTTGTATATATAAGTTTCTGGACAGTGATCAGAGATTGGACAGAGAAGTTCCCACCTCTCCATCTCCACTGGTCACTTGAGAAGTCCATCAGGTGATATCTTTTACAAAGGAATGCAAACATGATTCTTGTTTATCTTACAATTCATGAAAACTGACTCCACTATACTAAAACAAATCAGAAGGCTGATTTTCAGGGACAACAGACCCTCCCTGGGCAACCTGCCGTGCGCGGTTACCCGCACAGCGGAGAAGTTCTTCCTCACGGTCAGGTGGAACCTCCTGTACATCAGTTGCTGCCTGCGCCTCTTGTCCTATTGCCTGGCTCCATCACGCACAGCCTGGAAGCATCCTCTTAAGATATTTATAAGCCTCTTCTCCAGGCCCAGCTCCCTCAGCCTGTCCTTGTTGAGAGTCGCTCCGGTCCCTTAATCTTTGTTGCCCTCCGCAGGACACGATCCGGGGCGCCCCAGCTCCCGCGCACCTCAACCTGCCGGACAGCGGGCACGGTGCGGGCACGGTGCGGGGCGGGAAACAGGGGTATACAGGGGTATACAGGGGTATACAGGGGTATACAGAGGTATCCAGGGGTATCCCGGTATCCCGCTGTCCCCCCCGGGCCGCAGGGGGGGTGGTGGTGAATGGGGGCGTGTCACGTGACGGCCGTGCCGCACATGGCGGTGGTCACGTGACGGGGGCGGGGCGCGCGGCGGTCACATGACGCGCCGCCGGCGCCGCCTGCCGTCCCGGGGCAGCCCGGCCCATGGCGCCCATGGCCTCGCTGCTCCTCGGCGCCTTCTTGGCGCTGCTCCCGCCCTCCGCGGCGGCCGCCGCCGCGCTCCCCGGCTCCTTCCAGGATCTGTGCAGGTCAGTGGCCCTTGGGGCGGCTGGAGAAGGGATGCCCAGGGGGGTACGGGGAGGGGGGGGGTGTCCCTGGGTGCCCGTGCCGCTCCTGCCCTCCGCGGTACCGCGGCACCGGGACTCGGCACCGCGGGCGACCGGGCTCTTGGCCGCCGTTCCGGGAAGGGTCAGACCGGGTATCTCCTGGGGAAGCGGCGGCCGTGTCCCCGGGCGTGAGGCCGAGACTGGTCCGTGGCGAGCACGCAGCAGGGCTGGGAGCCCGGAGGGGCCGGTGCCCTCCGGCCCCCCTGTGCGTGGGTCTCCGCAGGGACCGGAGCTCTGCGGGCTGAGCGTGAGCAGAGTCTGGCTCCGTGCGAGTCGCCTGCGGTCGGGCCAGTCTGGAAAACGCCAAGTGTTGTTGGTTTGGAAGGGATGTCACTTGAGAGTTGGCTTCTTGCTAAGGATATCATTCTGTGCCGTTCGGTTACTTACAGGTGAGTGAAGAAAGCTCTGGGAAACTTAGCACGTGGAGACGTCGCTATTATTCGTGTCTTGGCATTTTTCTACTCCAGTTTCAGCCGTGAATTTAATGTAGCACCAATATCTTGCCGGTCTTAATTTCTTAATTATTTAGCCAGGATATTCAGGGTGGATTCGAGAACACATTTAAATCAATGTCACTGTGAAGGCACCAGTGTAGCAGAGTGAATGTAGCATTAAGGTCAGAGTTTGGATTGCTGGAGGGAATGGGCTATCCACCTGGCAGAATCTGCCATATGATATTGTTAAATGATGAAAAAGGGGAAAAAAAAAGTGTGTTGGCTTGCGAGAATAACCCGTGAGGGTGGCAAAAATTGGTTTTGTGGTTTTGTCAGATGACCACCCTAATTGCAGAATTGAGACAGAAATGAGAAATTACCGTGTAGCTTCTGGAGGGAATTAGCTACTCTTATAAGTGATTTTTGGTGATTTTTTTTTTGTTTGTTTGTATTTTGGTTTTGTTGTTGTTTGTTTTTTCTTGGCTTTGTTGTGTGTCTGTGACTAGAGGAATGTTTGAGAGTGCTATGGAGAACTGCAGTCTCATTTTGGATGTAAATTACTCAAGCCGGTTTCATTTGTTACTGACAAGTGAAAATAATTTGCACGTAGATAGCGCAATCAGCAGATTTCCTTCTAAGATGAACTACTTCAAAAACATGTATTTGCTGTTGTGCCATGGTGGGGAAAAAAAAACTGCTTTGAAGGACTTATGTCCAATAATCCATAATGGGTAAAAGTAAAAATAAGAACTTGTAGTCTGATAGGTAGGAATTCCCCCTGGAGTTCAGTGGTGAAGTTTCTTCTTGGGTACAGTTGCCAAAAAACTATACAAGGTGAAGAATGATGCAGGTAATGCAAACACACTGCTGGTGGATTTCTCAGCCAAAAGTTACAATGTCAGTGTGCAGGACAAGTCCCTGACCAACCTATTTTTGTACTCGCTTGAAACAAAGTTTTTATTTGTTTTACAGCTGTTAAGAAAACAGTGTTCTGGGTTTTGTGTGCTGTGATAGGGCAGCTGTTGTGTCTGCTGTGTGAATGTCAAAAGGTGGGCAAAGAAGGAAATTGCTGGGGATTTGAAAAGGCACTACTCTTCTTTAAGTAAGAGAAGGAAAGCTGTTTTGCAGGGAAGCAGGAAAGGTGTCAAAACTGTTTTGCACAAGAACTGTGGTGTGAGGCTACTTAAACGTGAGTTGGAGGTTTTCATAATTTGTTTTGTGTGGCCTCACTGCTTGTATGCTTGGATGGTCTCAGGGAAGAAGCAAAGCTTTCATTCTCTGAAACTTTGTCTAATGGCATGGCTTCAGTCACTGATTGTGTTATGCTTTCTCCTTTGTTCTTGTGTGCTCCGACAGCTGACTGTGGCTGTCATGTGACTTGCAGTTGGAATTCTTTTTTTATCTTCTGTATAGAGGTTTCTCCAGGATTGCTGCAGTATGAGTACCTGGGAAAGAATACAGGGAACTGTTAGGATATAGGAAGTTACTGGCCAGTTTGGTCTCTTTCTTTTTCTTCTTCCCCTTACATCTTTCATGTTATGATGCAGGAAAAATTCTGGAATTCTGGGGGAGTTCGTTTTATGACATGTTATTGAAGTCCATTTACTTCAAAAGAAGTCATGACAGTTTGGATTCAAAGTTGCTGTGTAACTTTCCTTTTTTTCTAAAAAAAAAATGCAGAATATGTTTTGAGTGTGGTGGTAGAGCAGCAAATACAAACTGCCTCCCCTGTGGGCTATTTTGCCTGAAAGACTACACTGAATGAGAGGTGATTTAATGACTGGTGATGTTTTTCCCCCCTTGCAAGGATAGGAGCTGGTGCATAACTTCAGTGATTTTTAGACTTTTGGATATAAGAGACTCTCAAAACAGCTGTGCAGCACAGGATTGCTGTTACACAGTCTTCAGATTTTGGGGTTGTAAGTCAGTCCTGTTTTATGGTAAATGCGTAGTTTTTAATAACACAACTCCTGCAGCTGACTGTACCTACACTTCTGTTCATTCAAAGCACTGTCTTTTCAGCCTTTGTTGTGAAACCACAACTGTTCTCATCCGTGCTGCTTGAAACCCTTGAAGTTCCCCAAGTGTCTGCTTGGTCTTGGTGAAGAAGCATGTGCTGAGTACAGAGAGGTGACCTTTGGGTGCACTCATTCAGCTCTGTTAAGTGCTTTGACATATTTAAGTGGGAGATGTCATAAATAAGCTATTACTGGACTTATATACTGATATGAATGGTTGTGTCACATGCCTAGGAAGCTGCCATTGTAATGTCTGAATGCGATTTTTCAGCACATGGGCCATCTCCTATAGCTCTTCCATACCTACCAGATTGATACCCCTTTTCTGAAGCGTTCTGTAAAATGATGTAATAGCTGTGGTTTAGAGTGCAGCACGAAAAACCAAATGTCTTCTGGATGCAAAAAGCAGAAGAGCTTGTGGTGTAGCTGTAACGCTGTCATGCATGATGCGCAGGCAAAAAAAACTTGCCTGAAGATACACAGTGTGCGTGGTGGTTGGAAAAGGGTATGGGTGAGCTAGAGCGGAATTAAGCATGGGTAGGGATGCATTAGAAAGCTCCTGAGGCATAGTGATGGCTGTACTTGTGCTGTTCAAGCTCTTCTTTTCTCTAAGGAGAGCTTGCTTTGACATAGAGATTTCTTTACCGTACACATTCGTGTGAAAATGGTAGTCATGTCTAATAGTGATTTCTGTGGTAAGTGAGCTGCAAGCTGCAAATTTATAGTGGCCATCCTGGAAATTGTTCCTGATCTTGTCTGCCTGGGATTGTGCTGCTTGAGACTGCTGGTGAAGAGCTTTGGATACTGGTTTAATCTCTGCAGTGTTCTGATAGCTGGGAAGCATCTGGGCACAAAATCGTGCGGCTGCATAATCACATGTGGATCTGCTTTCCAACTCTGTGGTTGTAGGTTGCCTTGTCTCTCTGCCAGGTTGTCTGTATAACACCCCTCAGCAAAATGAGCTATTTCAGTGCGTTCCCCAGAGAGGAAACGCGTGATTCTTTGCGACTATGCTTTACAGCTGTTTGGAGCAGGGTGCACTGTTCTTCCCAGCAGTCATCCCTCGGGTAGCAGTTTGAGAACCAAACATCTCGAAGTACTGTTGGAGATTGGTGGCAGTAGTCTCTCTAGTGCTCTGCTGATTTGAAGAGGTTCTCTAGTGCTCAGACCTCAAAGTGGCTCTGGCATTGGGATGCACTTGCTGTGACAGAAGTTAGCCTTTTGCACCTTGCTTGACTTCAGTGCCTCAGCCTCTCATCACAAAGTAAACTGGGCTTGCTTTTCCCTTTTTCATGTTATTTTTTTCGTAGTGCTTCTTTGATTTGTTAAAAAAGCTGAGCTCTCGTTTGATTGCAGCTTGCTGAAAAGTAGATTAATTTTCATGTGATTGCTTCAGCGTCTGAAAAACAATACTAGGTAGCTGGAAAGGCTGACCTGCAGGCAGGGTTATTCCCAATAACTCGTTTGGACCTCGCTCACACAACTGCTTTTGACAGTGGTCGGAGCTGGCCCTGCCTCCTCCTGTACCTCCCACTGCTGGTGCATGGCCAGAAGTCACCGTGAGCCAGACAGGGAACTGGCCAGGCTCAGTCCCCCCTCCACACACATGCTCACGCACCTGTTGTTTTTGCTGAGTTAATTTTGAGAGAGGACTGCCTCTGGGCCCAACTTGTGTCAGGTGCTTGGGCCAGCAACACTGGCAGGAGACGGGAGAGCCTGCCCTGGTGGGGATTGACTTGGGTGTATGTTCCATTCCTCTAATTGTGGGATAGTTCAGAGTTGGGTTTATCAGAAAACAAGCGTCATGTTGTGGTTTCAGCAAAAATAACTGTTTGACAGTTTTATTCAGGGCAGACAGCATGTTTGAGTCCTGACCTTGAACTGCTCCAGAAATGGGTGTTTGAATGCTTTAATCTGTGAGGTAGCATGTGAACTGAGCCCCCTGGATCAGAGGATGCATCACACCCCACCCCATGATTGTGGCTGTTGCTTTTTAAAGGTGCTGATGTAACAGCTCCCTAAACTAGCTCAACTGCATTGAAGCAGGATAGCTTAAGCCCTTCAAACAAGATAACTTCATCTGTCCCTGGCAAAGAGGAGATTACATCAGGCATCACCACTGGTAGAGGTGAGTGCTGAGGAAGCAAGAGGAAGGCAGTCCATGTGACCGGTCACATGGTCGGGATGGGCAGTGTGATTGCCAACAGATTGTTTCCATTGTGGATTGCAGTTGAGAGGTCAGCTTGTATCTTACTGGAAAGTAGAGCACATGCAACTTGAAACTACTCCCAGGTACTGATTTAATGCTAGGAGTCTTACTTGTGTGAGAAATTATTTTTGCTTTTACTGTGAGAGTACTTTGCATCTCTCTGAGAACAGCTGCTTAGGCTGCATCCAGGCTGCTGTAACTATGAATAAATCCCACCTTGCTCCTCCCACACATTAAAAAAAAAAAATAGAAGTCTCTCACATCTATGAAAGTAATACTACTCTGAAAACTGCACTAGATTTTTCACTTCTATATGCTCCTGAATTGTGGTTTGGAATATGATTGAACATTGGATTTCATATTTCTTTTGTGCAGACTGTTTTGAAGGATTCTTCAACCTTCCATGTCCAGGGGCCTGTAACAGGGCAGAGGGAAGGTCTGGCTTCAGTGGCTGCTTTGCATCTGTTCTGTAGGCTGCTCATCTGGTTTTCTTTTGCTTCTGGCCCATGGGTAAACTGACTTGAAGATGCTGATTTCCTCTATTTCATAACACAGAACTGGGAAAGCAAAACCTTAATCTCTGAGTGATAATTCTGTTGTGTAAATTCTTGTTCCGTTCACAAATGGATTTTAACTTGCAAGGTCTCTACAGAAACCGACAACACACCAGGAACACCCCAGCTTGATCAAAAACTTTGTGTCTTAGTATTATATGTTACCTTTTTGTCATCTTCCAAAACCAAGAGTACTGGAACCCTTGAGATATTTTCAGTTCTCAATTTGAGAACTGCTAACTTTCTGGAGCTTCATTATGGATAAATTTGGTTTGGATTGAAATGCATTTTCTCCTGGATGTAAAACCAGTTTTGGTTTTAATCTCTTGCTGTTTTCAGAACCCTTGAAGGTAGTCAGGTTCTTCTAACTTTTTTTTTCTTTTGTTGTTGTGTTGAGAAGCTTTATTCCATTGCTGAATTTTGGTTATTCTGTACTGCAGCTAAATTCTCATGATCCTCCTGAATCGATATTGTTTTTATCCACTTCAGAAATGCAACAGACTAGCTGAGAGAACTAATCAGTATGATTGTAAAAGGTCAGGTCTGCTTGCTTATGAGGAAAGAATAATGGCAAGTATTTGTCTAGGATTGAGACATAGTCCTTGAATACATACTTTTATTGGTGTTTTGGGTATGACTCAATACCTGGCAAGTTATTTTTGACCCTTATATTAGGATGTAAAGCCTCGAATATAGTAATATACTAATATATAAAGATTTTCTTTGTTTTTTCAGTTCAGAGAATGCTCTTGTATTTGTCCCTAACTTGTTCCAGCCATTAGAAGTCTGAAATGAACACGGTTGCTGTAGTACAGGGAATCCAAGGGCCCCACTGTTAGTAATTAAGATGGAAAAGTATGTGATATCTTACTGATAGCTCTTTGATTAGATGTAGGATGCACTGGGTTTGAGAGGAATTCTCAGAGGATTTAAAATTTAAAATAAAGTAGCTGAACTGTTGTTGCCTCTTTTCATCTAATGACTGGAGTTCAGAGCTGAACAGGATTGGTTTCTCCTCCTGGGGGGATCTGGAGTATGATAATGCTGAGTGGTGCAGCACATGTGCCCTAGAGATTAAGGCAAACAAACCTGATGGGTGAAGCTTCTTATTAGCTGAAATTTGTACATTAAGACAAATGCTTCTGTGGGTCAGATAGGTGCGCTAAGTTTTGTGTGAGTTCTAAATAACAGGATTGCCTAATAAGTCACTGTGGTGTCCTCAGTTTTCTGATGTGTTGAGGAGTGTGTATTAATCCTACTGAAGTTTCCACTTGGACTAGAAAGGCAGGTGGGGAATCTGTTATGTTGCAAAAATCAAGTGTCCAGGGGATGCAAGGCTGCTGCCAGTGCCAGAAAAGGGATAGCTGAGCCAAGGTGAGAGCAAACATTTATTGAGTTGTGCTTTTTTTAACAGAGCTTGGCCAGAGCACCCTGATTGTAAGCCAGGCTCTCTAAAGAGCTCTTGGCTCTAAGCTAGATGACCTGGGCCTGCCTCAAAAACGAGCTGTGCTGTGTCATGCAACTGACCACATTTCACTGCAGTCATACTGCCTGCTGTGAGGGGAAGGAATCCTTGCTCTGCCTCTGAACTGTGCTGCATTTGATTTTTTTTCTGCTCTTACTCAGATTTATTCCCAGTTATATTTAACTTGAGCTTCATGTTCCTGTTCCAGTTTTCAGACAGCTGGCTTTCTGAGACTCCTGTAGCTAGGTAGTGTGATCTTTCACCGAGTGTCTTGAGGATAGCTCTGCTTAGTTTCCAGCTTTTGACATATATATATAACGCCTAAAGGTGCAGCTAGGCCCTAAGAAGCACTGTTAGCATCTTTTGGTCTGAATACTATAAGAGTCTCCATCCCAATTTTCACTCTGAAGCTGGGTAGCTCTACTGCTCTATTCCTCTTAGACTTAGCACTTCTGGCATTGTTGTTGGGCAGAACATTAAGGTGCAGTAGTGTCCAGCCTACCAAAAACATCTGAGAAATTTATCAGATGGATAAATTTGTTTGTCAAGGATAACGTATCACAGGTGATGATCCCTAGTCAGGCTGGCCTTCAGAGGTTTGATGGGGAAGCATGGATAATTGGATGTTCAAGAAAGGGATAAAGGGACTCAGTTACATTCCACAAGTGGTTAAATCTGTTTTGCTCTTAATCCCAACAAAATAGCAATTATTTCTGGTATTTATAAATACAGAATATGAATAGGAATTTAAGTTAGGGGTGTTTTTAGCCTTAAGCTTGGTTATTTCAGGGACTGGTATCTAGGTTTGCAATTCAGACAACTGGAATACCAACTGACAGGCATTTTTTTCTTTTCAGTTACACTTGGGAAGCAATTGATGCAGACAAAGAGGTGCTTTATAAAATAAATTTCTGTTCCGGTGTTGAAGAGTGTGGAAGGACAAGTGCAGTCTGTGCATATGATGTCAAGAAGGATACCCATCTGTCTGTAGGTAAGTAAACAAGTGTCTTGTAGGTAGCTCAGAGCCATGTTAATGGATGGTCTTACAATCATTGCAAAGTTTGATGTGTTAGTGAAGATTCCCCCCCATCTTGGAACTGTGTAAAACTTTGTTTTGTTGCAGATTTACTAGGGAGATTTGGTAAAACATGATCTGGTTGTAGATGATGACTTTATGGGACAGTGAAATGTATCTTATGCTCTAGTTAACTGTAATCCAGTGTGAAAATATGCAAGGCTACCTCTGGTAGAATAAGTGCATCTACCTGTGGCAGGATATGGACTGTGTACACTTTGTAAATACTGAACACAGGAGTTCAGGTTGAGTTACAGCTCTAAAGTATATTCAGCCTAGCCTGATGTAATACCTGGTCTCTGTTCAGAGGCAGGTTACTCCCTGTAATGCAATCTTGGGAGTATTGTTAAATGTCTGGGATGTTGTCTTCAAGTTGTTCCACACAGAAAGGAAGTTAATTCTATGCAGTTCTCTGGTTGTGGTTATACTTGTCAAATCTGGTGATGGCTTCAGTAGTTCACAGATGTCCTTGGTATTCTGAGGAGAGGCGGACTTGTGTATGCTGATCTAAATATGAAACTGGCATATTCCTCCTTACATGATTTCATCAGGCAGAAGCACCTTGTGCTCTGAACAGTACTTTTTCATGTTATTTATTTTCATGGATGTTTGTCACTGTCAAGGTTGCTTTTGTGTTTTGGCTAGTGAAACAATAATATATGAGTACTGTTCAAGAGGCCTTCTCATAGTTGACTGTAACTTCTAATAGAATAAAGTAATAGCATCCTGAAGAGCAATATCTCTTCAGACTGCTTCGTAGTATCTGCAGATCTGAAGTCTGATTTAACATGCTTGCCAATCTTGCCAGCCATTGGCAGACAGCTCTTAAAAGAAGCTATGAGTGTTCATTAAATTGCTTGAGCTTGAACTGCCAGAATATGGTGAGGAGGAAGGTGTTTCTCATCTATATGCCAATGCACAGAAGCTAGTCAACTTCCATTCTCCCCACACCTCTGTATTAACAGTAGAGACACTTTGGTTTTAGTTTATGGTCAATCAGTGCTTTTTAAACGAACTGTTCTTGTTGGGTCCCGGGCTTACAGAATCACTGAGTGCATGAATAAAGGTATATTCAGGCTCCAGGGTTCTCTGGGATGACTGGGTAGATTGCATTTGTATTCAAACTGCAACTGCATATAGTGTAGCATTTTCTCTGAGGAATATAGCATGTTAGAGCACTTGATGATGTTATTATAGTGGTACATTTTAGGAATGAAACACATTTTTATTTCCTGCTGATGGAGGTCTCAGCTCATATGCCATTGAAGCTTCAGTCGCCTGTGGATTGGAAAAGAAGGCAGCATCTGAGAGTCTGTTTTTAACATGCTGCTTTGGGTGAGACTGGAATGTGGCAGGTGGAATGAGATGGAGGAAGTCTGTTCTTCTCAGGGAAGTGTGAGAACTAGAGGCTTGTGTAGGTTTTGTTAGACAGTTCTTGGGGAAAAGGAAGGGAGAAGACATCTAGGTGATGACTGAGCAGTATCAAATATTCCTCTGTATGCAAACCTTGGATTTCTGAGTGCCTCAGTGCTACTGAAAGGAAGAGGATTTAGCAACAGATAAACTGTGGTCTTGCTGAGGCAGTTTGAAATTACTTTCAAAGGTTAAGCTATGAATCTTGTTCAAGCAGGTTATATTTTTAATTACCCTGCAATAAAGTGAGAAATCAAGGTGAGCAGTTAACATTGTCATTGGATTTTATTTTGTCCTATTGGTCAAATTATCCAAGTTTTGTTCTTGCTCATGCCTCTAAATGCCTTGGAGCTTTATCATCATCACACTGAGTTTAGATCATGCTAATGGGTTATCAAGCTTGTTTGTTAAAAAATTACTCCTAGTGAGAAAAGAGAAATCTCTCTGGACTCTCTCTGATCCAGGTCTAGGCAGGTGTAGACTCCTGGTTACCTAAACTAGCTAAACCACATACTTGCCTTCAAGCAGTCCAGATGACATGAAGTTATCTGTATGCCAAAGCTGTGGGCAGATGCAGGACTTTCATTTGGGGGAAGAAGGGCAATTTGCCAACTCATAAATTTTGTTAAGTTGTAAGCTTTCTTCAAGTAAGGGCTTAATCAGTTCTCTTCTTCATTCTTTCCAAAAAAAAAAAAAAAAAAAAAAAAAAAACAAAACAAAAAAAAAAACGCAGTGCAAACAATTGGGTTTTTTAAAAGTATTAGCTGTGCAAGGGTTGACAGCTGTAGGACTGTATGTTGCTCCCAGTTTTGAGGAGTGTTGGGGGCCATGTGCTCTGTGGCAGTAATCAGTCTGTATCCCAGGGAAGCCTTGTGGTTAATCTTAACTGTGTGTCAATGACATACCAGGGTTTGCATGGAGATCCCAAAGGCCTCTCATCTGCACTTTTATTGATTAATCCTAGAAGTTTTCAAGGGTAGGCAAGTGTTTGGTTCATGAACATCAGTGAGGATGGAAATGACATGGTAGTTATTTAACCTTTTAACTTACTATGATACCTAGTGACTCTCGTGCCATGTACTTGGACTGCTCCTGGAAAATGGAGATACTACTTTAAGTCTTTTAACCTGATGGTCAAATGTGCACTTTGTCCAGCTGCTCTAGGATGAGTGGACATGAAATAATAGCTGCCACCTAAGTGCCACTTCTGGACAACTGATTAGATGTCTTCCATGATTGCCTTTTTCCTGCTAAGTAGCAAAACAGATGGAGTCAATGAGCAGAAGGTGTTGTGGGCAGTGCCCTTGATACTGATTTAGTGCAGCTGTGTAATATGAAATATTTGGTTCTAATTTTTGTGAACAGTACTAGCTGACTTGTAGTGTGTTGCTTTGTGGAAGCAATATATCTCTGAAGTCATGAAGAAGCATGAGTGATGATTGTAGAAGGAGCTTGATGCCACAGTAAAAGTGGTTGCAGCTCTGGAAGGAAGCTCATCATGTGAGGGGTCGATAATATTCCTTGCTCTTTGAGCAAGGGTGTGAGGAGGCATGTGCCACTGAAGAGACTCTTACTAAAACTTTTAGCAAGTTCCCAAACTAATTGTAAGCATGCATGGGGGAAGAGAGCATGTGTGTTGGCCTGTAGTAAACCAGATATACTGGCTGAACTTGTTTTTTCTTGAATATCACTTTAACTGAGAAAATTGGAATCAGCTCACAAGTGCCTTTAACGCAATGTACTGTGTTTTTAGCGGAGAGAAGCTAGTGCTTACAGGTCCCTAAGTCCTCAGATGGTGCTCCCATAAGTTCCCTGCTAAATATAAATGTGTACTGCTAGTAGCAGTGTACATTTATAACTGGAAAGGTTTTAAGTCATGTGCATATTGCTACTATATACATCTCTTGCCTAGAAAGCTGTGTTGGTTTCCTTCTGCTGATCTGTGGAAGAAAAGAGGACACCTTGACAGTATCCTCTAAGCAATCATGTGATAAGTAACACTTCTGCTCTCCAAGCAGTATGTGGCTCTTAGGTTTAAGAGAGCTGCATGACACTTTGGCTAGCATCAATAATGGAAGCTGTAGAACTTGCAGATGGCCTTTGATAACACAGGAAATAAAAAAGGCATACACCATATGTATCATCTTTCTGCCCTATTTTTTGACTTTACTCCTCTTCTGTTCTCTAGGTTATATTACTTGGGTGCAATGTAGTTTTGCTTGCCCTGAGTGAGGAGGTAACAGGCTGGGCAAAGTTCCTACCAGTGTGTTTTTTAAAGTGAAACAACATTTGGCCTAGGTGCAAAGCTGCTATCTGCAATGATTACAAATTTGTCTTGCTTTCTCCCTAGTGTAGATGTAAACTAAAATAGAAAGGAGGAAGCTGGAAGCTGATCCATGTTCACACTTTATAGTGTTTTCTGTAGTTCAAACCAAACTTGTTGCAGAATTAAAATCTACTTCTCAAAAAAAAAAAAAAAAAAAAAGAAAAAGAAAAGAAAATGAACAGGCTGGAGTTAGCATGTAAGATCTAAAAGCAATTAGTGTTTAATATTAACCAAAATGGGCTTGAGCAGGAACATTTCAGTGGCATGAGCTGATGCTCATCATGACTTGAAATGTTCTCCACCTTTCCCCTTCACATCAAGTGCTGGGGAGGAGAACAGTGTGCAGTGACAGAGCACTGACCCTACTCTCTGTGCAGCCTGTGAGCTGTGCTAAAGGGGATGGGAGATGTGGGGGTTTGCACTGAGGCAGTGGATCTGTGCTGGATGTGTCTGCAGACAGTGCCAGTGCCCGGGCACCAGTGTGTTCTTCATTTAGTTGATTAAAGATTAAGTTGAGCCAGCAATGTGCACCTGAGCTGGCTGTATTGAAGGCAGTGGGGCCAGCAGGTTGAGGGAGATGATTCTGCCCCTCCTTTCCTTCTGGTGAGACCACACCTGGACTACTGCATCCAGTTTTGGGGTCCTCAGCACAGGAAGGACATAGACCTGTTCGAGCAGGTCCAGAGAGGGTCACAAAAATGCTCACAGGGCTGGGGCACCTCTCCTGTGAAGACAGAGTGAGAGAGTTGAAGTTGGTTAGCTTGGGGCAGACTCCAGGGAGACCTTATTGCAGTGTTGGAGTGCTTACAGGAGGCTTACAAGAAAAACGAGGACAGACTTAGCAGGGTCTTTAGTTATAAGACCAGAGGTAATAATTTTAAACCAAAGGAGGGTAGATTCAGACTAGATATAAGGAATAAATTTCTTTGTGATGGTGGTGAGGCACTGGAACTGGAGAGGCTGCAGGTGCCCCATCCTGCAAATATTCAAGGTCAGACTGAACAGGGCTCTGAGCAAATGACCTAGTTGAAGTTGTCCCTGCTTATTGCAGAGGCGTCCCTTCTAAGCAAAACCATTCTGTGGTAGACCCTCTCTCATCTTGTGCTGATGCTATTATTATAAATGGTATAAAGGTTGAGAAACTGATAAATAGAGGCTGGCAGGAGGAAGGAGTGAATTGTGATTGAAACTAGTTGGTAACAGCTTAGCTTTCCTTGTTCCTAAGGGGTTGACTACTAGTTTGTAGTAGCACCTGCTGTTGTACTTTTATTTTTAAAACATGTTTGCTATAAACCTTTAAGAAAATAGAAGTGTGATTATAGATGTCAAACACTGTCTTTACTTGGATCTGATCTTCCAAATCAGAAAACTCAGTGATCTTCAGTTGTACTGTCTTCAAGTGGACTGGTATGTCTGGTGTGGCTCAGTGGTTGAAACTAGACCCTGTCTGTTGAGCTTCTACGAATGTGTTGTATTATAACACCCTTTTCCTCCCCTCCTTCTCATTTTTAAACCCTAGGTGACTTAGCCCTGCTAAAAGTTTCTGAAAGTCTTCTGGAGCTCAATACTACACGTAACTGCTTGCAGCAAGGCAGTGAACACCAAATTCAAAGCAATATTAACTTCCTGTGTGGGAAAACACTGGTAAGTCTAAATAATGTGCTGTTATCTTCAATGGAAGTGACAAGTAGTTCTGACTTGCTTTTTAAGGAGACTTGCTGTTCTTTTGGATGTACTGATTACTGAGCTTCATTGCTTAAAGAGGAGCCAGTTAAGGTCATGATTTCTTGTGGCTTTCAAAATTCAGTCTTAGTAGAAAATTGTTTCAGGTCTGCAGCTTATCTCTGGTTATGGGCTCTTCTTTGTCTTTAATGTTTTTACACGGTTGGCACTGTAGTATTTTATTAGCTTAATAGGGAGGAATGAGTCAACAGTGTACGGGGTACCATAACAGTACAAGCTGTTGTTTGATTGTTGGCTGTGCCTTAGCTGTGGACCTGGTGTGACTGTTGAATAGAACAGTACTGAAGAAAAGACTGACCTCTGCTATGGGGCAGCACAGTTGACAGCAGTAAGCCTTAGGCTTGGTCTGCACATTGTTGAACTAACAGTGCTTAGACAGCCAGCTGGGCTTCTGAGGAAATAGTCATTTGTGAGAATGTGTTTGAAGTGTGATTGGAGAAACCCAAAAAGTTTCTAGGGGCCTGTGTGCATGCAGTTCACTTCAAAATGCCTTTGGAGTTACAGCCTCCACACACTTAACAGATAGGAGAGTACAGTTATGTCTGTGCAGTCTGTGATCGGTTTACTTATATTTGTGGATCCAGGAAAAGTATTTATTGGTGCTGCTGTTGGCACTGACAGTGCTACTGCACACTCCCTCTTGGAAATCTAGCCAATTCAAACAAAGTGCCAGTGCAGCAGAGACTTAAATAAATGCTTCTTGTTCTGTTTCAGCAGATGACTCTTTAAATGGCAAATTATTGCTCAACTTCAACTGTAACACCAGATCATACTGCTCTTCAGACTTCTGGTTAGCTCAGTTCTAATACCTGTTCATCTCATGACACAGTAAAAGGATTTTGTAATAGTGTCTGGAACAACTTGTTTTGTCCCCTTTTAAGACAGGGTTAAATGAGAGAGGGAATTAGTTTAAGTATGCAAAACTGCTTCTAGCTGAGGTGATGGAGAGCAAAGTGAAAAATTGTTGCCTTTTTACTGAGACACATTCAGTTGAAAATCCAGTTCTGAACCTTGGTAGAAACCCCTTCTTGGAATATATACAAATGTGTATAACATGAACCTATAAAATTAGGCAGCTAAGGTCAGGGATATTCTTTTTGTGTAGCAGAAGAGGCTGCTAGGCAGTTGTTTCTGTAGGATAAAAGGGAACTAATAAACCATGCATTGCCTCGCTGTGTTAAGCTATTTATATGCATTTCTATTGGTATCTTCCTTTCTAGTAAGCAGTTATGACTGGTACTTCTGTCATTATCAGTTGGCATAGTGAGCACTTCTGAAAGAAGGAATACATTTACTGCAAATTAGCACTGGCACATGTTGAGTATTGGTGCATATGCAGACTCAAGATTTGGCATCCTGAATCTTCATGAGTTGCCCAACAAAGCTGTTATATAACAATCTTGCTGTTAACAAGTGGCATCAAGAAACTGTATGCCCTTGTTCTGTGATGTGCTGTATTCTGTTTTTCTTAATCTCTTGAATAAACTTCTTAATGTTTATAGATGTAAAATAAAACCAGTCTGTTTTTCAAAGCATTGTTTTTTTTTTCTCACTTAAATAGGGTACCCCTGAATTTGTAACAGCAACGGAGTGTGTGCACTATTTTGAATGGAGGACCTTTATGGCTTGCAAGAAAGACTTGTTTAAACCTGTGAAAGAGGTAATCTATGTACTATCCATGCAGAAGTTATTCTTCACATACATGATAATTTTACTCTAATTACCTGCCCCCACCCCAGTTTAATCAGAACAACCTCCATAAACCGATGTTTTTCATTGGTACATAAAGCATAAATGTTCCAAGTTAGTGGAGGTGAGAATTTTAAGTAACTCTTGAACCTTTTCTGTGCATTGGGTGGTTGTTTATAGTTAAACTCTTCTAAAAGCTGGAGCAAAAGAGTCTAACTTTGGATGTCTCATTTTAATCAGCATGTCTAGCTTGGAGCTTCCAGAAGTAAAACAACTTTTCCACATACTAACTGGGCTTCATATATGCCTGTTCATAACTTCCCCTACTTGTGTAGCATGGTTTGCATGTAATTTTTTTGTTGTTATTCTAGGTCCCTTGCTATGTATTTGACAGAGATTTCAAGAAACATGACTTGAATCCTCTCATCCAAGTTTCAGGACACTACTTGGTGGATGATTCTGATGATGACTCCTTGTTCATAAATGTCTGCAGGGACATAGGTTTGAATAGTTGCTTGTGTCACCTGTCAGTGTATACATTTCTTGTCGTGTGGTTCTTTGTTCTTGTCTCCATTAAAGTTGTCCTATGTCCAAACATCAGTATGTCAAGACTTAGATAATAATTTCAAACTCCCTACCCTTCAAGTATTGAGGTGTTCAGAGATATGCCTCTTCTGGATGCACAAGTACTGTTAGTACAGTGTAAGTCACTTTTTCTAAGTGGGAGAGCACAGGTTGTCTTGTATCTGTGTTTGTTTGCTGCCAGATAGGACCAGTATTGTTCACAGGGCCTCATGTGCTCTAAATTTATTCCTTTGGACTCCAGGTTGTTTCACAGTTCCTGATGAATGTCCTGAGATGCATCTAAAATACTGTTTAGGTGCTTGCCTAAGGACTGGTGCATAGCTAGCACTTTCCTCTCACTTGAGAGCTATATGTCTAAGGAATTAAACCAGCAGTCATGTACTTGAAACTTGCTGAAAAGGTTAGTTTAGCTTTATACTCCCACTGCGATTTTTACTCTGCATTTAAATATGTGTTTTGTGCCCCTGGTAAGGGTTTAATACTTCTCATTTTAGTGAGAGGTCTATTCTTTCCAATATCTCACTAGTATGAAACTTTTTGCTGGTGGCTTCAAATTAGATGGCTAATGAGAAACAAAGAAGGGGATAAAACCTTCCCTGTAAGGAGGAGTTACTCATTACGTGGTTGTGGGGAAAAAAAAGAAATACTTGGCACACTCTGAGAAGTTTTCAAAGTCCTGTGTATCCAGCAGCTGTACTAGCAACTAGCTGCAGCTGCTTTGTCAGGAAGGATGAATTTGCTGTCCCCAGTCAGGGCAGCACAAATTACCACAAATGCTCCAGGTTTTTTCTTGTCCATTTTACATTCTAATGTAGCCCGTTTTTAGAACTTTTTTTTAGAAGAACCCACAGATAAAATAGCAAGATACTTCAGGTAGAGCAGGGCTTAGAAACTGACTCCTGTAATTTCTCTTTCTATGTGCTATGACCAGGAAGTTCGAGTGGAGAGACCAGAAAGTGCCCTGCTGGCAGTGCTGCTTGCTTGTTACATGACGGTGTGGCATATGATGTTGGTCATCCAAAGGAGCAGCTGAAGCTTCAAGACAAAGACAGGTATGCAACTTCTGTGGTGATACTTCTGTGGACACTTCAGTCATCTGGCCTGGGAACAACACTTACTAACAGATGAGTCTCCTAAAACTTAACGTTAATACCTCTTCAGTGTTGAAGCATTAGCAGAAAACTATTTAAAAATACTGTCAGAGTGGTCTGTCAGGTGTTCTGTGGTACTGCCATAACAGATCAAATTTTCTCCTTTGTTGTGAGACACCTTTTTCAGAATTGCAGAACTCTTAGTAGCAAGAGGTGATTGGTGGTCTCGGCCCACAAGCAGTAGAGTAAGGTTTGGTCCTCTCTGCCTGCTGTCTGAGGGCCTACAGGATGAATGAATTTGTCTCACTGTGGGTTTGTACACTGCTTTTGGCTCTCTCTAGTCCCTAGAAGTACTTTGAAAGTTGTGAATAGGACCAGATGTTGCCTTTATGTGGTTTTTTTGTTGTTGGTTTTTTTTTTTTTTTGGGCATCAATGAGTTCTTAACAGAAGAAATAGATAAGCAATGCAAGACTTAGTGTTCCTTGTGGTGGTAGAGCTGGAATTACAAGAAACTTTCCTTGATGATGCTCCTGTTTACTGCCTTTTGTGTTGTATGTATTGCTTGATGTAAAAGAACTCCAAACCAACAAAATAACGAAACCTCCCCAAACAAATAAAAAAAGAATGAACCAACCCAAAAGCCCCCCAAAAACCACACCACCACAAAAAACTGCACCACCAACAAAAGAAAACCATAAACAAACAAAAAAACATGTTAAAACACCGCACAAACAAATGAATGTGGCTCAGGGAACTTACTTAACATGCTGATATTTCTGAGCTTCAGATCATCTGAGCCTGCTTGCCTTCTCTGTAGTGTCAATAGCACCTGTGTTGATTTCTGCAGTACTCTTTATTTCAGATGCCAGCTGAAGAAAAGAGGCATAATAAATTAATAACAGGGAAGGTCTGACCTATCTGTGGAGGAGTTCAGGGATTTATTTTAGTTTACAAGTGAAATTCTTAGTCCTTTGTTGCAGGGCATTTCCCTAGCATGAAACAAGTGTCTGAGGTTTTCCTGTACCAAGGCAGTAGCTTGCATCTGAGGAAGCACAAGCTTATTCTCATACTGAAGTCCAACTATTAGTACTCTGGACAAGTGCTAGGCAAGCATGCTTACCCCTGCTAGGATTGAAGAGCTCTTTGGTGCTTCAGGAATATCCACTGTGTATGTGTCCTATCAGACTAGGGTGGCCTGGGAGGGAGTAAGGTGATGGGATATCTGTGTCCTGAGGTTCAGAGAGGTCAGCTAGAGGTGTGGCTCATCTGAAGCTAGCATGTCTCTGCTCTGGGAGCTGCTGTCTTCTGCCTGTAAAACTGCATAGAATAATAATGCATAGCTGGGAAGCTGTGGTGATCTTCCTGTTCTCTCAAGTTATCTGGCTATTTGTCTCTCCCTGTCAGATAATTACCATGTTTTATTCTCCTACTCTTGCCTGACCTGATCTTACCCAGTTGCCTTGCTCCTGTCATTTTGCCAATGAGTTAATTTTGCATAATTCTGGGGGCAGAATGGAAAGAGTTATAGGTAGAGAGATGATAAAGTACAGGAATGTGGCAAAACCTGAGTGGGTATTGCTTTCAGAAGTTGCAAGAACATTTGCCACATCTGCTCTCCAGCAGTAGTTTTGAGAGCAAAACTGCAATTATCCTGTGTTCCTGTGATTATCAGCTAAATTCTTGCTACAATATGAGTCACAAGGCATTCAGCATAGTCTTAAGTAGGGTACCAGAAGATACTGTATTAAGTAATTTTGCTGGCACTATTTTAATTTTTATTTTAATTAACTCTTAGGATTAAAGGAGGGAGGCTCTTCATAAAAGTTGCTTTCAGGAAGAGGGCTATGTTGGTATATTCTGCCTGAGTGTCTAGCGAACTTTGAGCATTTCAAGAATGTCCTTCTTCTATACAGTGTGGTGCCTTAATTGTCTTTTTTGTTTGTTGTTTTCTATTTCTAGGCTTGTATTGAGTTATGAGAGACAATACAAGCATGATGAAGATAGGCCAGTCTTCTGTCTAGGACACAATCCAGCAGTGACAATCACTTTTGTTTGCCCATCAAAGAGAGGAGAAGAGGTAACTTCAATGTTTTATTTTGTGTTAACTGGTTGGTCTTAAACTTTTGTATGCGTTATCTTTCATTTTCATTCAGACCTGAAGACAGCCTAAGTATTTCTGGCTTGTAGCTTATGAAGAGTGTGAGATTCTAAATGTACTCTTAAAATCCTCTAGAACTTAAGAAATAACAAAAACCTGAATAAAATTTCCCCAGGAGTTTGTTGTCGGTGAATTTGGTTGTCTCTTTTCAGGTTCAAGGCTTTTCTATAAGCATAGGATGGGCCTAGTGTAGAGTTAATCCTGGGCACATTGGCACAGACCTTTACTTGCATATGAGCACTCCTCCTCTTCAGTCAGGCTGGACATGCTTATAGGTGTTGCCTATTACTTGGTTTCTTTATTAATCTGTTCTTCCTTAGGGGAAAAAAAGGTAGCTAGTAAGTGTCATTGCATGGCAAGAGTCTGTCACTTACTAAGCAGACTCATGTATTCTTTTTAACTTTAAGTAAAATCTGAGTGTTCAGCAACAATGCAGTCTATGCAGGATGCTGTTTCAGCCTCACTTGACTGCCGTGTGATGGTCACTTGAGTGTGGTGCTGGGTAATTTCAGCAACCTACACTCCTTGAATCGGGCAATTGTTAATGCTCTGCCGTTTCATATAGTGATGCTTTTTATTGCAGGTTAGTGAAGAGGGAACTCTTGTCTGGCTAATTCTTGGTTCAGTGTTTAGTTCCTCATCTGACCTAGATAGGTACCACACTTCACTCTCCTTGCTGCAGAAATAAACCTGGCTCTTGTCTACTGTCACTTTGTACTACCTTTCTATAGTACACTTGTAGTACTATATGTACTATAGTAGTAAACTATATGCACTCTTGTAGTATGAGTAATATTACTGATGATACTTGTGCCTGTAACTTACCTGATACCTGTGTATCTGCCAGTTATTCCAGTGGATGGCAGAAATACAGATTTATGAAACAATTTGAATTTCTAGTGTTTCACTGTAAAGTGAGGAAAACCAAGACTACTACTTCTTCTGGACATGCAAAAATATATCATTACACAAACACACCTGACAAGTGTTGGCTAAGGAGACTTCAAATGTCTATATGTTCATTTGGACCTAGGGAATCAAAGTTGCTAAAACACCAGTGTCTAAAAGTGTACTTTGCCTTCAGAGAGTATTTGACCTCTGTTCACTGCACTGAGGACTTCTCTGAGGCAAACACAATCCAAGCTTAGGCCATTTTGGCACACATCTTTGCTTTTTCCAGCACTGTAAGTATAAGTACTTTTAAATGTACTCTTACTTCTGCTGTCCTCCTGCTGATGTCTGATGCTTTACTTCTGCTTAGACTTGTAATAGTTCGCCACATCATTTATAAGACCTGCTTTATTTATTCTCAACACCTATTTCTGAGAGGCCAGAAACAATGTTTGCACATCTTAAGTAATTTACAGGTGAAGTAGTTGTTACTGATCTTAAAGGAATGTGATACTGTTGTTTTAAAGATTATATTTCAAGTAAGTCTACTTATAATTTAAATTCTGTTCACTTCTGTTTTAGAGTGCGGGTCCCAAGCTTACAGCAAAAACAAATTGCCGGTATGAAATTGAGTGGGTTACCGAGTATGCCTGTCACAGGGATTACCTGGAGAGTAAGAGCTGTCAACTGACTAATGAGCAACATGATATCTCCATTGATTTAAGTCCACTTAATCAATATTCAGGTAAGCTCAATATTTTCTTTTGTTTTGTGGTTTTTACTAGCCAGTTTTGCATTTCCTTATTTAGGGACAAAAAAAATATCCTTTGTTGATATTTGGAGTTTCATGTCTGTCCTGATGTTTTGGTTTTTGAACTCTTTTTTGGTTTTTATTAATTCAGAATATGTCCAGCCATATTCAGCCAAAGATGACAAAGAGGAGTATTGCTATTACTTGAACGTATGTGGGAAAACCTCTGCAGGTAACTGCAAGGACAGTACAGGATTCATTTCATCTTGCCAAGTAAAACTTTCAACTAACCAGCAAAAAGTGGCGGGAAGATTTGCAAACCAAACCCTAAGGTGTGTAAATGCTCTTTAGCTCTGCTAACTGGTCTGATTGGTGTTTGTTTCCTGATTTGATGCTTGCTTACTTGTCACGTAATCAACAATTAATACAAAATACAAGTGTTTTTGCTCACTTCTTTTGTTAGAAAAACTAACAGTATACCAGGATAGCATTAGCAAACAGAGGAGCCAGTGAGGTTGGCAGAGGCCATTGTCTGGACAGGAAGACTTCTAACTTTTTTGTCCCAATTGCAGATTGTGCTGCACTGCCTGGTGTCCTCTTTTTACATGTTTTACATGTAAGGCAGTATCACGTAGATACGATCTTCCATTTTGTCTCTGACAGGTTTGTTGCTGTAACCTTCCAGGAAATACGACTTCCTCCTGTTGCAGAAACAGCCACACAATAAACTAGTGGGAATAGATATCCCACTGTACCTAGGGGAACTTCAGAGCATTCTTTAATCTCTATTTAATTTAATTAAGAAATTAATGAAAAATGATTAGAACAATCAGTGGATGCCTTTGTTGCTGTAGAAATGTCAGTTTTGATGTTGAACTAGCATTTGTTTTCTCTTGGAGTGAGACAATAAATGAACAAGAATGTGACTTATGTTATGTGAAGAACATTGTGTAATTGTCTGACCCCACATTTCTATCTATAACTGACTTCTTACTCAGATACTCTGATGGGGATCTCACTTTAATTTATCCGAATGGGGAGGCATGTAGTTCCGGCTTTCAGAGAATGACTGTCATAAACTTCGAGTGCAATGAAACAGCAGGTGAGTTTAACAAGCTGTGATAGCTCTGCTCAGGGTTTGACTCCTGTCTTGCTAGTAGACCTTATGCTCAAATGAATGCTTGCTTTGAGCCACAGCTAGCACAGGAAATAAATACTGTTACATTAAGCAGTCATTTCGATGGCTGTCAGGATGTGCTGTGTAGTAGCATTGCCAGTCTAAATTTACACTGGCGAGTGAGAAGATGGAAGTATAAAAGAGCCTTTTTTTCTTAGCCAATAGTCAAAAAACAGAAATGCAAGTCCTCTGCAGCAAAAGGGCTTTTTGTCTTCCTTGCTCATTGCTAATCCTCAAGCCTCTGCTTTTTCCTCTTCCCCTGCTAGAAACCTCATGTCTGTTCATGTGTTTTCCATGTTAAGGTAATGATGGTAGAGGAACTCCAGTATTCACCGGTGAAGTTGACTGCACCTATTTTTTTACTTGGGATACAAAATATGCATGTGTTAAAGAGAAAAAAGATCTCCTTTGCAGAGTTACTGATAAAAGAAAACACTATGACTTGTCACCTCTTATCCGAAGTTCAGGTACGGCAATAAAAACTAGCTTTCAGTTCCTTTTAAATTCCTGAGCTTATGTGCTATCTCCTGTGCAATTCCTTAGCTGAATATTAGTCAGCTTTTGTTGCTCTTAGTGAGTTTCTGGGATGCTGGTTTGCTTCCCTCATACCAGACAGAGTGCCTCAGTAGCCATGTCCACAACTGCCTTGGTTGCTGCCATCATAAGTGGTTTTAAGTCACAGAATCGCAGTTTGGGTTGGACACGACCATTAAAGATTATCTAGCCTGACTCCTCTGTTGTGGGCAGGCACGCTTTCCACTAGACCAGGTTGCTCAAAGCCCCACCCAGCCTGGCATCGAATGCTTTGAGGGAGGGGGCATCCAGCATCTCTCTAGGCAACTTGTGCTGGTCAGGATCCACCATGGCTCAGCAGCTTCCAGCCAGTGGCTTGTGCCAATGGAATACCTTTGGACCCATTCAAAAATGGCAGGATTTGTCAGCTATGGCTTCATGGGACAGATGCAGGTGGTAATCTCAGCTGGTGGGAGACTGGAGCTGGAATCAGGGCATCTGTGTGCTGGGGGATACTCTGAAGTAGAGTTCATCACACAATTGTGGGGTACTCTGTAATAAAAGGCATTTTGGCATAGAGATGCTGAAACGATTTAGCCAGATGACTTGTTCTTAACCACCCCCTGTATTTCAGAGTCAGCCCAGAACTGGGAAGCTGTGGACAGTAGCTTTTCAGAGGTAGGAAGGAAACATTACTACATCAATGTGTGCCATAAAGTGTGGAAGAAAGGAGGAGCTCTCAGCTGTTCAGATGGTGCTGCTATTTGCTCTGTAGGTGAGTCAGAGGTTTTTGTTGGTGGTATTTCTGGAGGGTTTTTTTTGTTCATTGGGCTTTTTAAGCCTCCGAAGGCTTGGCACTTCCTATGCAAATGGGGATGGTTTTCTTGAGTGCCTTCATTTGTTCAAGGAAACAGATGTTAGGAGCACGTTTCTCTTGTGATCTGAGATCCTTGAAGAAAGAAGGCAAGCATCTTTTTCTAGCTAAAGAACCATATGCTTTGTAGCATGGTTTGGCAAGGTAAAATCAAACTCCTAATGATGTTTTCTCGTTAAGTGGGAAGTCTTAGTATCCAACAGAAGCTTCACTTTTTTTCAGACAAACAATAATTCTGTATTTACTGTCTTTACAGATAAGCAAAACAACAGTAAGAATCTTGGAACATTTGTATCATCTCCAAAAAAGGTTGGAGAAAATATTCAACTTATCTATTCAAATGGAGACAGCTGTCCTAAAGAAAAAGAAAATATTGAAACGGTCATCACTCTAATATGCAGACCAGGTGAGAACATCCACACCCTGTTCATTGATCCAGTTAAAAACCAAAGGTCATCTAATAAGCCCAGACATGAGTGCTAAATATTAGCATGTGCTTTTGTCTTCCTGTCTCTTTCTATGCAAAAGCTTGAAGCACTGGGGGTTTGTTTACTAGGATGATGGCAATGTAATTGCAGATATTTAATTCTGTTTACCTTTTATGCAAGTACTCTTTAAAAACTCTTGAAATAAGATTCTTCCAAACATGATTAAAGTATACTTAAGTGTTTAAAACTCCACAAATATCTGGAAGCTATACCAAGCACTTTCTTTCTCTAAATTATCTGGATGGGAAAGAGTAGTTCTGAACTGAGATCAGATACTTTAGCTTTGTTTTCCAATAAATATTGTTCGTATTTAAGCTGATGACAGCTTATGAAAGGCAGAAGCATTTGCGGAAGTTAATACTGTTCATGTTGATTATAATAACCTGCTAGTTGACTATCTTCCGGGCAAATAGAAAACCTCTACCTCAGCCTGAGGAACTTGAAACTTCCAAGTGTGCTAGCTGTTAGGATCAGATTGTGTGCTATTTGCTAATACAGCTATTGCTTTGTAGCAAAGCACCAGTTTTGTTTATCAAAGTAGACATTTTTGCAAATATTGTGATAGTTCTCAGGTGCAGATTGAGCCCTTCATCTTCTGGGGTAAACTTTTATTTTGGGGAAGAGGCACTTTAGCAGTTAACTTGGTCTCCTTTTGAGGAGAAATTAGTTTCTTAGGTGTAGATTCTTAGTTCTGTTGGCAGCCTGGCTGTCTATAGTAAGTGTAACACTTTGCTCTTGTGATACCAGGTGATCTAGAAAGCGCTCCGATCCTGATGGCCGAGCGTGAGTGTTCATATGCATTTGACTGGTATACTGCTGCTGCGTGTGTCCTGTCTAAAACTGAAGGAGATGACTGTCAGGTGTCTGATCCTCAGGCAGGTATGTATTTCTGTTCAGCAAATTAATAGGCTGTTAAGGATAGAATCTGCCACAACAAGTCCTTATGATACTCAAGAGCAAAGTGTTTGGCATAATGCTAAGCACCCACTGTTTTACGTACATGCATGTGGAAGATCAGAACAGTATGAGCTTAATACTCCCCTAGTGAATCTAGGAAAAGAGATGTAATGTGTATTTTACTGAAGTAAATCTCTCTGTATAAGAAACCATGCTTTTAGTTTGTCCATTTTGTTTCTGGAACAGTAATTAAATAGAAGGAAACTTATTCAGGAGGAGGAGAACTAGCCATATGACTGACTGAATCAAAACCTGTGAGAGATACCAGGACAAAATCGAACTGATAGCGTTTATTCCTTCCTGATTAGGCTTCTCTTTTGATTTATCACCTCTGGCCAAGGCAAAAAGTTACTATACAGTTAATACTGTGGAGTACTTGTTTCACATAACCGTCTGTGGCAGTCTGCCTGATAACCTGTGTCGCACAGAATCGGCAGCGGCAGCTTGCCAAACAACAAAAAGGTGAGTAACTAATTCTCTTGCCTGCAAGAGAAGATCTCTTGTTGCATTGTTGTCTGTGTGCAACAATGAATAATTTGCATGTAAAGTAATTACAGGGCTACCTGTAATAGATTCAGGTAATTATCATTTAATTTGCAGTAATTGCACTGCCAGCCAAATGCACATATATGTAATCTTGCTTACAGCTAACTTGTGAGATGGAATGTGCCAATTGCCCTCCCTTTTGTTATCCATAGGGACTGTAAACTCTAGATTAACTGCTGCAGCTGTATTAAGGCAGCCTACAACCCAGAGAGTGCGGGTCAGCTGCCTTAGGTAGAGGTGAAGCCTAGGGCTTGGGTGTTGTACCATGTGGCCTCAGGTTATGCCAGTGGAGGCTTAGATTAAATAATAGAAAAAGTTTCTTCATGGGAAGGGTTGTCAAGCATTGAGGCAGGCTGCCCAAGGAAATGGTGGAATTGCCATCCTGGGTAGTGTTCAAAAAAGGTGTGGATATATATGGACTTGAGGACGTGGTTCAGTGGTCAAGATTTGGTGGTGCTGCTAAATTGATGGTTGGACTTGATCTGGGAGGTCTTTTCCAACCTTAACAATTATATGATCTCCCTTACTAAATGGGCTGTTGCAGGCATGGTCCCAGTCTGTACTGCTACTCTGACAGCATCAGTGCTTTTTTGCCTCCTACCAACTGTCTGAGGTAGTATCTGTGCATTTCAGGTTCCAGGTCAGCCTGCTGCCAGGGATGGGGTACAGTGCAAACACTTGCAGCTGTACTTGAGCTGACTCTGAGTTAATCTCCAGCCAAGGACAGTTCACTGCAGACCCTAAAAATGTTCTTCAGAGGAAGATGATCAAGCTAGGTCTGATGGAGTCAATGTTAAGTCAGAATGAAGAACCTTGAACCAAAGCTGATACCTAGTAGAGAGCTGTTGTGCAGTGCTAGGTCTTCACTGCCCATATGTAATTGAATGAGGCCCATTTGACCCCAAGGTGAAGGTGTCTGCAGTTTGACTTCTGCTTTGGGTGGACAATACTTGATGGTATTGTCACCCTTTTAGAAAAGGGAGTATTAAAGCTTTCTAAGCAATCTGTGACTTACTTTCCTTTTCTAAGAGGGACATCTGCTCATGTTTTAGGTTTCCTTTTGGCAGCGTTCTTTTTATCTCAGCTCAATGAGGTCTAATCAACCTTATTTAGATACTATGTCTTATTATGGTGTCTTGTATAAACTGACGTGGTTACTATTTGTAAGACTTCTCTTAGAGACAGTTAATTTTGCATTCTGTTCACTCTCAAAACTCACTTTTTCTTTTCTAGTAACGAACAGTTTTGGAGTCTTGGACTGCCTAGTTCCAAACTTTCCTATTATGATGGCCTGATTCAGTTGACCTACAAAAATGGTACAGCGTACAATAACGAGAAGAAAACACAGCGCTCTACCCTTATAACTTTCCTGTGTGACCGTGATGCTGGAATAGGTCAGCCTGAGTATCAGGTAAGAAGTTCTATATGAAGAAAGGAAGGATCTCCATCCTAAAATACTGACAATAGCTAGATCAGTACATGCAGAGTGTTATGCGTGGAAATATCCAGTGTCTATAAAGCAGACTAAAATAAATAGTTATTTCTCTTGGGATGTTTGACTCTTTTTGTAGCCATAAAGCTTTCCTTGACCAGTGAACAGGATGCTATTTACCTGCATCCAGATTCTTACCTCACTCTCCTCTAGTCCCTGGGCCATGTAATTATTAGTGCTTTTGATTGTCTTGTATTTCTAGCTGGAAAAAAACCCAAACTGGCTGAGAAGTAACAAATAGTAGGACTGTGTACACGGCAGACAGCAATTTAACAGACCAGAGCAGTTTTTTTTGGCAAGAGCGTTTTTGGTGGCACAGGGAATAACAAGATCTATAGCAGGGCAACTGAACACAGATGAGTTTGAGAAGGTATATCCCAAAACTGAGGGGAGATAGCAACCTTGACATATAAAGGAGTAGCTGTGAGCCACAAAGTTGTCAGTGTGGAAAGCCTCTCTGACCTATTTTGCTGATTTGTAGAAAGAAGATAACTATACCTACAACTTCAGGTGGTACACTGAACATGCTTGTCCAGAAATTCCACTGGAATGTGTTGTGACGGATCGTGACACCATGGACCAATATGACTTGTCAAGGTAGGAAGGTGATGCATGCGGTGTAACTTAGCTATTCTGTTTTGGTGTCCTGGCTGAAGTTGGTTTCCTGTGTAGACAGCATCAGAAGCTTCACCTGTTGTGATGGTCTTGACTGCAAATATGTTGAAATCCCTCTAGTATGTTGACTTACTTCCTGGAATGTAAACTGACTTTTTGGGATGGTTTTGCTCATGAAAACGTATTACCTTGTCAACTGTGCTCTATGTCTCAGGAGTGTTCTTTTTAATTGAAGCACTTAAAAATGACAGGGAAAAGTTAGTTGGGAATGCCTTAGGGTTGCTCTGTTTCTTGAGACTGAGAAAGGCTAGGTAGTCCATGAAGAATGTGTGTTCTTAGAGCAGAACTTTTTCTTTCTGCTCAGATTAGCAAAATCTGAGAAGAGAGGTGAAAACTGGTATGCCATGGATAATTCAAGACCAAGTGAGCTCAAGAAGTACTACATAAATGTCTGTCGACCCCTGATTGCTGTCCCAGGATGTGACCGGCGAGCATCTGTCTGTCAGATGAAATATAACCATGTTTCTGTGAGTACCCTTTCCATCCCAGCTCAGAACTGGTTTACCACATGAGTGAGGTCAAGGCAGCCACGTGAATTCTGACTCCTTGTGCACAGGATATTCTGTGTACTGTAATGGTTGGTAACCATAACAAAATGGTAGAGCTCCTGTCCACCTCTTCAAAGATGAAAGCTTTAATTTTTACAAGTGTACCAATGTCATGTCTGACACTCGTGAATTTTTGCCCTGTGTTTCAGAGACAGGCAAACTGCTTCTCTTCTGTATGAATTGCTGGAGTGTCAGAGACAGCTAGGAATGCACATTTCTTTAGGAACAGGCTGTTCACCTGGATATTTTGTCATGCTTCTGGCTTGTTTTAGATTGAGGTGTGGAAAAAAAATTGTTTAAAGATTCTTTGTTGCATCCTTACCCTCCCTGAGCTTTCTTTGGATCTGAGGAGTAGATTAGGCAGATGTTGCCAAGCAAATAAAAGAAAAAAAAAGGGTTGGTGGTTGTCATGGGCTTCTTACTTCTGTATTGCCCTCAAGTATAATAATTTATGGTGGAAGTGATAATTTGCGGGACAGCTGGATGAACATCTGAATTGACCCATTGCCCACTGCCTGACTTCATTGCTGCTTAGAGCTGTAGGAAAGCTGAACTAGAGGCTCACCAAGCCACCCTAATTCCTTCTACAAAACAGAGAGAACACCTTCCCTCCCGACTTTTAAAGGGGACTGTTAGCAACTGAAGCCAGTCATTGCCCCATTAAGAGATAATTACTACTTGTGCCCTGGGCTTGCAATAGTCCTTGTTGTGCAAGGCTGCTTACTTTACACGTAAAGACATGATAGGATTTCATTACTTCGCTGCTGGAGATAGTGGAATAAAAGGTGAGCACCTTGGGTCAATCTAAATGCTGAGTTGTTTAAAAAAAATGTAAGAGGGCAGAAGTCTGGACAGCTGTTTTGGAGGTTTAGTCTGCAGTTTGTTGCTGCTATTGACTTAAAGTAGTTTCTTAAAACTAGGAAACACCAGTTATGTTGAAGTGACAATGACTTCAGACATTGGTAGTAGCACCTACTGTCTTTCTAGTGCTCAGTTTCTGTTAGTGGTTTTAAGCCTAATCATGGCAGATCCCTAAAGTCAATTCTGAGAACACCTGGAGGCTTCAATATATTGTTTTAAAGAGCTCTACAATAAATTCTACCTACTGCAGAAGACATAGGCCTCCCTAAATTGCTAAGCTAGGTAACCTGGGAGATGCAGATGGGTGTTCTAAGGTACTACAAACGCCTTATTGTACTAAAAATAAAAACAACAAAGATGAAACCGTACCTGGTTGTAGAGGTTGTCTGTTAAATATGTGAAATACAGAATGGGAGAGAAATGTAGTCAAAACTCTCAACCTGTGTACAAGAGTATTTAGTAGGTATCTTCTTTTTGGTTGTATCTTTTTTTTAAAAAGTTGTTGACATGTTTTTCTTCATTTCTAGGCTTCTTACTCTGAAGTCACCTCTATTAGTAATCTTGGTGTTGCCAGCAAAGAACTAGTAATTGAAAGGCCTGGACATGTTTCTCTAACCTATGCAAATGGCTCCGTGTGCATCAATGCTGATGGAAAGACAACTACTTATACCACCACCATCCACTTTGTCTGTTCCAGGGGCACTCTTGTAAGGACAAATGATCTTCCAGTTGTTATTTCATCATAGTAGGTTTCTCATCCTATAACATGGAGCCGCATGAAGATGTGTAGTGTGTAGAAGATTTGTGGCAAGGGAGACTTCTTGAGGGTTTAAAATAGAGATGTAAAACCAAAGCTGATTTAGATGCTAGAGGAGCATGTGTCTGAGTATTTTATCATAAAAAAGAACTAGATAAAAACTAAAAGCCTTGATGAACAATAATATTTCAGACTAGTCTAATTAGCATGAAAAATAGATGAGTACTTAAAACTGCAAACATCGTGGGCACACTTAAGCGGAAAAATATTGTAACGTGTATCCTCAGGCTTAGGTTCTGCATTTTCCATAGATTGTTGATTCTAGAATTCTTAAATCTATAGAGCTTTTGGGGATACACATACTGAAGTTTAGACTGAGGGTATTATTAGACATAAGCTTCTGTAGACTTCTTCCTGCTTTTGTGAATCTGCAGGTCTTACTCTTCCCTCACCCCACAATTTTTAGCCCAAGAGGTGTGGTAAAAAATCTATGACATGGGGCAATTATGAACTGCTTTACTCTTGTCTGAAAACACTGACGTCAAGTGTATATAATTAATATTCCTGTTACCTTGTTACCTCACTTAACAGACTTGTGTTGCTTTACTTTGGTTATTATAAAAAAAATTTAATTATGGACTATGTATTGTACTCCAAAACTCCTCGAAGCTTTAACTGAGACAAGATCTAGTTATACATGTCTAGATTAAATGTTGAATTTAATCTGAATGTTTGGATGTCAGAGTTCTTAGCTAATACTTGGTGACATAGTAAGTGTTTAACTAGACAGAGTTTTCAGTGATGACCTTCAAAATAAATCGGGCAAAGGGAAGTGGGGTGGGAATTTTGTGCCTTTGAAGTGAAGTCCTTTAGAAGAACCTGACAGTGTCTTGTAAGGTAGAATCTCAAACACGATGAAGTGTTAGCTATTACACTTACTCTGGTCTTCCTCTGCAATCTGTTTCCAGAGTAGCAGCCCACGGTTTATAGCTATTTTGGATTGTGTGGCCACTTTCTTATGGGAAACTGAGGCTGCTTGCCCAATCAAGGAAACAAAAGATGATTCTCAGGTGAGAGAGGAGAATGTAAATTCTATTTGTACTCTCAACGTACAGTGTTTTTTTTTTCTGGCACTCTTGGTTGCTGTGTTTAAATGGCTCTTGAAGAAAACTAACTAAAGTGAAGTAAGTCTTAAGTTGGTCATTATGTAGTCTTGTGATATCTTATTGCTTTATTTTTGAAGTGTTTCTAAAATATCTAACTTTTGACCAAAGTATTCAGATGCTTTCTCTTGAGAACAGTTTATTCACTCTTGAATGCTTCATTTAATGTTTCATTCCCTTGCCATGTTGTTAGTAAAACTGACTTTGTATGTAAGTGTATATATTGTCCTTGTTTTGTGCAGATCATCAGATGAGACTTTTTCTTCACACTAAATCCTGAGATTAGCTCTGTTCATTGGAGCATGGTGCTAATAACACCAAGGTTGAGGATTTGATACCTGTTTGATCCCCATACGAGCCATACATTAAAGGGTTGGACTCAGTGATCCTTGTGGGTCCCTTCCAATGCAGAATATTCTGTGAAATCTACTCAGTTGCTTACTTTACAGGTTTCAACATAAACACGTTAGTTTGAAGACAGCCCTCAGTTAAAACTTCTTTGCTCTTAGCTAATATGATAGATGTCCTCTGATATCAAAATTCCACTTTGATATGTTGGTGTGGCTGATGTCAGTGGACAAAAAGAATTGAACAAATGTACAAATGTATTGAATGAAGCTACTGCCAGAGCTGTTTTCTGCTGTTCTGGTATGCAAGCTAACAATGTCTTAATCACTGCTTTGGTTCTTGAAACAAGTTAGAGGTAAAATCTAAATGGAAGGACTGCAGAAAGAGAAAATAATTTTGTTGCAATTTTTTTCTCCAGTCCTGCTCTGTGCGCGATCCAGACACTGGCTTCCTGTTCAACCTGCAGCCACTATCTTCCAAGGAAGGCTATACAGTCACTGGCAATGGGAGGACCTTCTCGGTAAGGATTTTGACTGTACAGTCTGTTGTTTGTGAGCACTGCTGTTGCACGTTTTTGTCTTGCTTAGTGATCTAGTACAGCTTTCACTCAGTCCTCTAAGGAAGTATGAGTTGGCAGGAAAGTATTGTGGTTGAGGGAATAAATGGAAAAAAGCTCAATTTATCTTAGATGCTCATAAGAGCATTAAACTTCTGGTTCTTGGTGAACATAAGGTAGTCACACTTTTGAGGCTGCCTTTTTGAGATGATTTCCCCCTTATGCTCTCTGTGTACTACCAATTTATCTGCTGATTCTGAAGAAATTGACAGTGAAAGCCTAGAAAAGGATTTAGTCTGTCCTTATCAGTGTTTTTTATGTAACCTTCATGTGTCAGTAATCCTAAACTGTCACAGTTAATACTGTAGTGGCATCTTTAGGCGAAGAATAAACTTGCTGAACCACATCTTGTACTTCTAATGGGGAGAATTTGTGGACCCTCTAATCTGAAGGTTGAGGCTACTCTTACTGTATTATAGTTGAATTATAGTTTGTCATTTCTAGACTGCAAGACACCTGTATTGTTTGAAATGGTTCTCATCAAGGGTTTTACTGATGTACAAAAAGCCATGTGGACCTTGTTTTTCTGATGCAGTTAATACTATGTACATCTACGTGTTTTCAAAACTTCTAGCTAAACATTTGTGAACGCTTGTCATATTGTGGTACAATCAATGGCAAAACAGCTGCTGCATGTGAAAGAGAACACCTGACACCTGTGAGGCCGCTGGAATTGGACAAAACCCTTTATCTATCCAGTGAAGGGTTCCTAACTCTTACCTACAGAGGTCCTCTTCGTGTGGAGTCAGGTGAGTTCAGGAAATACACAGTGTACTGTAAAAACTTAGTGTGAGTGGTCTTCATTCTTTCTTTTGTTCATGTACTGAAGTCTTTTCGGCTTGGTCTTTTTGGCTTATTAATTACATAAACAATCTGGCTCATGGAGAAATTTTTGGAAGAAATAAATTTACACAGAATGGTAATTGCTCAGTTTTCAGTAATACATGTGCATTTCAAAACTCTAGGAAAGTGACTCAATATAGTATAGGGTTTTTTCCTTAGCAGATGAAAAATACTGGTCCTTGCATGGAGAAATGGATAGTCAAATTGGGAAAACAAAATCAACTCAGGTTCTTTTTCTAAGTGAAGTAATAGCTTTTAGCTTCAGTTTCATGGATAATGCTCTCTAAAGTTGTTTTATATCTGAAAGGTCAGATTCAGTAAGCTTATACACTCCTGTATGGAATTTTTTGAATTAGTGCTCTGATACATCATGCACACCTACTTCATGAATTTATATCTCTTTTGCAGATAAAATGAATAAATGTATCTTGTTTTTTGATATTAAATGCTCTCCAATTATACTGAAGCTGAGCTTCGTGGAAAGGAATATGACATTTTAACAACAAAAGACCTTGGGAAAACTGGGTTTTGGATTCATGAACCTCTAATGCTTCGACATGCTTGTCCTCTGTACAAATTGCTGGGGTGCTATCTCTTATTTTCCTAGTTGTAACATTTTTGTACATAATATGTTACAGTGATTAACCTCTTAATGTATTTTGCTTTGAGAGGGTCTACGATTTTTATAACACTACTAAGCATTTTGATGACAAGTACTGCTCCCTGACATAATTCTGTCACTTCTTGAGGACTAAACAGAACATATACTACTTCGATTGGATTAGTATTATTTGTTCTTCAGTCATTACACTGAACTTCCTACAGACAAACAGAATCCCCAAACCCAAAAGTTTTTGTGATTTAATTTAAAAGCTGCTGTTACCACTGGTGATATTTTAAAGGGCTTTTGTTTCTTCATATATGTCAAGGAGCATAGGGAACACTGGTCAGTGAAGACAGTTCTGTTCTTCAAATGTGTCAGGGTCTCTTATTTGTAGAGGTAGTGGTGGCTGCTAGGCAGTTTTTCATAGCACTCTAAAGAGGGCTTGCATATTTTCAGTGAAAACCCCATAAGCAGTAGGGTAGTGTTACCCTTGAAACAGTTAATAATAAGAAATGGTTAGAAAATTTTGAAGTCAAATATTAGCACGAACTTAAATTCATATGTTCCAAACAGAACCATCAGCAGATAAATGTTTGTTTTATAGGAACATCAGACATGTTCAGAGTGACTTTCATTTGTAATGATTCATATCCTGGAGAGCTTAAGTTTGTGCGTGAGGAGATAAACAGCGTGCTGGACGTCCATGATACTTTTTTTGAGTTTCACACAGCTCTGGCTTGTGCTCCTGCTCCTGTAGATTGTCAGGTTACCGGTAAGTACCTGGTATTTAGGTGGACTCTGTCCCATGTTGGAAGGATTAACTGAACAGCAAGCTTCTGCTCAGTGGAGGGCTTTAAGAATACCTATTGTGAAGACATTTGTAACACTTAAAATCTTTGTAGAAGTTATGGAGTGGGAGAAGAGGCAGGTTGTTTGAAACTGGCTTAATTTACAAAAACAGGAAAATAAGCTGATTTAAAACATAAGGACCCTGATAATTACTTTGAAAACATTTAATCATTATTGTGGCTGATGCTGCTTCAGCCCAGCTCTAAAGGAAATGAGTTCATTTAGTGTTGATGTCTGTAAAAATGCACCTAGGAATTGTGGAGAAGTTACATTTGGGAAGTAACTGTCAAGGGAACTATGTTCTGCGTTTGGCATGGTGAGGTTTTTGTGGCAACAGTATATTCTTTTAAAACATATCTAATGTGAGTCTTTTGACTTTGAATTGTATATTCACCAATGAGGCTGGTATAATTTCAAATCTAATCCTGCTGCAAGTATTAAGTTCCCTCAGCTTACTGCATTTCTTCCAGATGCTGCTGGCAACGAGTATGACTTAAGTGACTTGAGCAAAGAGGGTGAGCCATGGGTTGCTATAGACACTTCAAAGGAAGCAAAAAAGCGAACGTTTTTCTTGAATGTCTGCAAGCCCTTGCCCTATGTGACTGGATGTCCTGGTAAGCCAAGTGGCAAGCACTTCTTAGCTTGTCTTCTGATGCAAGACCTTGTAGTCAGAATGATGTCCCTGGGTATTTTAGTAAGATTTCTTGACTCCTGTCCATTTAATTGCAGAAGTAGCCTAGACCTGGCTGAACTATGTCATGAATGTTAATAAACAGACTTTTGCAAACTGAAAGCAGTCTTTATGCTTATCAGGACTCTTGCATTGACATGTATATTAATGCATTTGGAAAAATTGCATTGAGGGCAGTATTTGCCTGGATCTGTGATTCTGCTATTGTTTTTTTAAAGAGATAGGAAAGTGTCACAGTTTAACCTCGGCCAGCAATCAGCCCCATGTAACTGCTTGCTTACTTCCACAACAGCAGGACTGGGGAGAAAATCAGAATGGTGAAGGTGAGAGCTTACAGTTTCAGGTAAAGACAATTCAGTGGGCAAGCTGGTCATACAAGCAGAGCAATACAAGGCATTAATTCCCTGCTTTAATGGGCAGGGAGGTGTTCAGCCATCTCCATGAGGGCAGGGCTGCATCACACGTAACAGTGACTTGGGAATACAAACACCATCACTCCAAATGTCCCTCCTTCTTCCTTCTTCCCCCAACTTTATATACTGAGCATGATGTCATATCCCTTTGGTCAGTTTGAGTCACCTGCCCCTGCTGTGTCTCTTCCCAGCCTCCTGTGCGTCCCTAATTTCCCTTGTCACGTGACAATAGGAAAAGCAGGAAAGGCCTTGGCTCTGTGTAAGCCTGCTCAGCAGTAACAAAAAATCTCTATATTATCAATCCTGTATTCAGCACAAATCCAAAACACAGCCCCATATTCACAACTGTGAAGAAAATTAACTATACCCTGCTTAAACTAGTACAGAAAGTCAAATGCTGTTGAAACCTCCTAACTGAATGAGGCCAGAATGAGAAGCTTATGCCATGTCTTACTGCATTTCTAGCCTGTTTAATGCATTTAACTCTACTGTAGTCTTTTACGAGTCTGTGGAACCAGATAAATTAGTGCAGTTTGAAAGATTTCAGTATGCAGGAGTAACTTGTTCTACTCCTCAAAGGCTTTAGGTACACAACGTCTCTAACTGTATTAATGAATGCGTGTGTTGTGTTCTGCTTCCAGGCGTTTGAGACTGTTTACTTCAAAGCTCTCTTAAAGCTACCCTGTTATATTATGTTACAGTAAATTTAACTCTAGTTGTCAAATCTTTGGACTTAAACCCAGTTCTTTTCCTGTAGGTGGTGCCATAGGATCTTGTGTGAAATACACTGATAAAAGCAAAAACCTTGGAGTCATTCAGATAAACCCCAGGCTGCTACTGATGGGTCGTTAAGCATTCTCTACTTGAATGGTGACACGTGCAAAGATAATCAGCGTTATTCTACACGTATAATCTTCCAGTGTGATCAAACAACGGTAATTTTCTGTTCTCCTTGCTACTAATGAGGATTTTAGTGCCTGTACCAAAATAGACCATGTTTACTCCTCTTAAAATGGAGAGACTGGTTCTGAAAAGTAAAATCTTACATACTGGGGTTTTCCTTGCCTCTTAACAAAGCTCTGTCTGTTTTACTGAACCTGTAGAACACAATAGTGAACTACCATGGTATCCTGTGAGCCATCAAAAGCATCTCTTTGCTGAACATGAATACTGAAATTTGTTAGTGGAGACTTTAAACCGCAACTGCAGTAAAAATGCCACGCATGTATGTCTTGAGATTTGCAATGTAATTATTAGTAAGCCTCCTTCATATGGCCCTTTTCTGTAGGGATCACCAGTGTTGGAGCAAGAGAATGACTGTGAGTTTGTCTTTGTTTGGAGGACCTTGGCAGCATGTCCTGTTCACAAAGCAGAAGGTAAGTGTAGTTATTTGAGCTTGAAAGTATCAATCAAAATGTACAAGTAATAAATACTTGAATTAAACTGTTGGTTTCTTCTGCTGTGAATCTTTCTGTAAGAAGTGTTGGCTTGTGGAGGAATGTCTATTCTGAGCTTTAAACTAGCTACAAATCCTATCTAACATTAAAAGTGCAAGTTAGTATGACAGGCAAATGTACTTTTTCATCTAGGGAAAGAAGATAGAGTAATAATGCTATTTTGAGAAAGCATTGTACTGCCTTGTTAATTCAGACAGACTTGCTAGTTAATATAAAGGCATCAGGTTTCATGGGAACAGTTGATTCTGTGCCTGGCAGGTCATTCCCTGTCCCTCACTAGAGACTGGAAGTCAGACTAAATTTGACCCTAGTTAGACAGTGGAGGAGATGCCAGTGGGGAAGTCTCAGTTTGTATTTGAATATATGTATTCACACAGGATGTGAAACAAGAAATGGCAGATTCTAATTCTGGTACTCAGTTGTCTCTTAGATGGAAGATGGAGTGTGTAGGCATCTTCTCTGCCTTTGCAGGCATTGTTTTGCAGCTTGTAGATAATTTGTTATAAAACATCTGGACCTCCTGTAAAGGACCTATTGCAACAGTCCTAGACATTATTTAAACTGATGATCTGACATGGCATGAGAAATGTTCATAAACTACTGCTCTGTAGCACATAATTACTGTGCAGTACACTGGTGACTGAATTGTGGTTTTGAAGGGAGGAAAACTGATGTCTTTAGCTTGTTACCAACTTGTGTGATTGAGAAGAGCATAATGTTCAAGTGATACAATCTGACGATTTTTAAAAAACTTCAGAATATTGGGCAAGTATTTAAAAGTGAGGACTTGATCAACAGCAATGTCACTGACGTATATCAGCTAATAAGACTCATGGAACTAGAATTTTCCTAAACCTTCTTTTATATGCAGCTGTGGATTTGTAAGCTGGAGTAAATTTGTAAGCTAAGACCAATTATTTTCTTAACTCAGTAAACTTCAGAGCTGTTAAAAGAAGATACAAGACTGACATCTAGGTCACCTTTTGCTTTCATCTTGTGACCTTGCTGTTCTTTCCAGATGATTAAGCACGTTCTGGATATAGTGTCTCTGATTCTGTACTTAACCTTCAGCACAGCTGAGGGAAGAGCTCAAGACCACTCTGAGGCAGTTTTTGAACTACAGTGTGACTTTTGCTTCTTGCTTTAATGGCAGTTATACAAGAAATGTGGCATTTATATATAGTCACATAGTTTTGGGTATTGGTGACTTCCCGAAATGAGTTGCTTAGCTGAACTAAGATGGTTGATCAGTGTCACTGCCCTAAAGTAGCTACTCATTTTTGTGGCCTTATTTGCCCAGTAAGCCTTAATTGTCCCCAGTGTATTTAGCAAGATCTTAAGTTGTATTTAAAATTCTTAACTTCTCTTTAAAGGAAAAGATTGCCAAGTGAAAGATCCAAGGTATGGTCATGTATTTAACCTGAAGCCACTTTCTCATAAAGACATCAAAGTGAGTACAGATGAGTATGACTACTACTTCAGAGTTTGTGGAGACATATCAGAACCTTGTGCTGTGGGTAACAGTGTTGCATCCTGTCAAGTAAAGAAGACAGACCTTACCTTCAGAAAAGTAGCAGGTACTGCACTTACCTAAACAAACCTCGGGAATGGGAAGATGAACCAGGATGTAATAGAAGAATGGTTCTTGCTAATGTAGTAAATCTAATGAGATGAAGCACCTTTCTGCTTTTGCTCAGTGTGCAGATAAAATGTCATGTGTGTGGTTACCTTGACACTCAGTTCTGTATGAGCTCAGCCTTACTGTGCTGGAGTAGTAGTCCCTCAAGAACTGGAGTGCAAGTTTTAGAGGAGCTCTAAAGTTGAGGTCTGTCTGTCTCTTCTTTAATTGTGCATTTTATTGCTGTTTGACCCTGTTATCAGAGGCATTACTGCAGTTGTGTGTTTATCATAGCTGCTGACTTTTCTCAACTCTTTGCTTCTAGGCTTACGTACAGACAAACTGACTTTCAAAAATGGTTTAATAATGATTAATTACACCAGTGGAGAAAAATGTCATAAAATATATGAGCGATCAACTGCTATATTATTCTATTGTGACAAGACTACATCTGAGGTTAGTTTCAACTAACCTTTATGCTTCTTGTACATACTGTCTTCCAGAGTTGCCCTCTTTTTTAAAGCATGGAAGGTTAGTGTGAAGAACATGAACATGCCTAATCATTTACAGATTAGACAGGCAATTCAAAGGTCCTGTGAGGGGACAAAAAAATGAAGAATGTTCTGAATCTCCTGTTTATGGATGGTACCTTTATCATTGTCCAGGAATATCAGTGCACGTTGTTCCTTTAAAGGGACATCTATCATTATTAGATCTCTTGGAGAAGATGGGAAGGGATGTTCTTCCATAAGTAACAGCTGTTTCTTTGTAAGAAATAAAAGGTTTATTATGCAGGAAGGCAGGTATTACATGGCCAGACTAAAATAAACTGGTTATTTGCCTTTAGTATCTGTCTGTATTTGCCCTTCACTTACTGTTTCTTATTTCCTGGGGTGGCAGCAATTCCTCATGGCTACCCTTTTTTATCAGAAGTGTGCATGTGGATAAACTCAGGTTTGCAAGAAGCCGTGCTTTTTAGCTGGTCAGAGACATAGTGTGCCTCTAAGATAAAATGTGTTCCTGGATCTTTCTGAAGCATGACTGAGACATTTCATAGTTTCAATGTGTCTAAATGAGACAGCAAATTAATTTTGTATTGTGTTCTTTCAGCCTGTATTTTTGAAGGAAACTCCAGACTGCACATACATGTTTGAATGGCATACTCAGTATGCTTGCCCACCTGTTAAATCTACTGAGTGCTCATACAAGTAAGTTGTTTCCATGAAATTAAAATGGAGCTGTATGTTGAGAGAGACAGATACAGCCTTCTTGAAATTCAGTGCAGCACTGCCCCTTTAGCTATTGCGTTTTGACTAGCTAATGTAGCATTCAATGCCAATGCATAATATTTTAAATAACTTTTGCAATTTGTGCTTCTGAAAACTAATTTCATTGGGGAAAAAAAACCCTAGCTATGAGATTCTTCGGGAGAATAATAAAAGGGAGCTGTTTGTTATGTATTTATTGATAGTTGAATGCTGAGTACGTTGCAAGTGTCTAGTTGTTATTTAGCAATAACTAATTTAAATAAGACTATAACTTAGGCTGTTTGGAACTTCCACCAAACAATGCTTCAGGAAAAATGTCATTTATATATGTCACAACCAAGTTATTAGCTCATTAAAATTAGATGTAGGATCAAATGTGGCTAATATTTGGCCCAGAATTTTTACATCTGGCCTCAGTATGGGTCTCTACCCTAAGGTAAAACTTCATTTAACTTGCCATGTACTGAAAGCCAACATGCTTGAATTAAGAGTTGGAATTACTCTTGCATTGGCTGAGACCTGTGTGCATGTGGACAGTTTCTGTGGGGATAGCTGGTGCAGTGATATATCCCTCTATTGAATTTGAAGTTTCTGGGGAGCGATGCATCTAATGCAGACTTCTTTTCCAGCGTCTTACTCTGCTTAGAGTTATCAGGTTAAAATTACTGTAGTAACTTAAGAATTGCAACTTCAAGTGCTTAATTGTTTTACTTGCCTTTAATCTTTTGTACAGGGATGACGAAGGCAAGTTCTATGACTTTTCATCCCTGACACGACATAGAGAGAACTGGGAAGCCATTGCTATATCTGCTACTACCCAGAAATACTATATTAATGTCTGCAGGCCCTTAGTACCGTATAGTGCTACACGTAAGTGCAAAATACAAATATATGCTTCCCATAGCTAGGGGAGGCAAGTGGTAGGACAGTACTGCAGGTGGCTCTTCTGAGTGAAATAAAGCACAAAGTATGCAGAGACAGTGGTGTGATTTTAGCACCAGAGGGAAAGGTAGATTGTGAGCCTGATTTCCATCTGCTTGGTGGGTGAGATGCACTAACAGCTCTTCTCTTGATAACTTTGTCACTCTAGCTCCTCTGTCCTTATCTAAAGTTTGTTGTAGCTCTTAAAGATTAAAAAAATCAGTTCAGAATTTCCCTATGGCTTTTTCTGACTGACTTTGTTTTGTGCAGTGCAAGGCCAGACTGTGTAGACTTCCAGACTACTGGAAGACTACAGTCTACCAGTCTGTAGTGGACTGCTTCCCCTGTGGTAGCTGCCACTACTTCTTGCATGACCTTAAGTCAAGTGAGACAATTGCTGCTAGTTGTGATTTTTTTTTCTTTTTTTGGGAAAATACACCCCAATGAGTATAGTTTGGACAATAGCTTGGATATAGATCAGCCATGACATACCTGAAAGTAGTGTAGTGGACTTTAATTTCAGGCAAGTACACCTTACTAACATTTTGAGTAATGCAGTTTTTGTTTATCTGTATAGGTTCCTGTCCTTCTGATGCTGCTGCCTCCCTCATTGAGGGTACAAAATGTACCAGTCTTGGGGAAGTGGCTGATGGTCCTCGTTGGGAAAATGTCACTTTTATCCTGAAATACATTAATGGAGATTGGTGTCCAGATAAGATTCGGAAGAAAACAACAATACTGCGCCTCAAGTGTGATGAAAACAGAATTGTAAGTGGATTCCTTCTGCTAGGATTTTATGTGTTCATGCAAGCAGGACTTAGAAGTACTTGAATTTTAGATGCTGAGACATTTTTGAGATAGTTTTGTACACTCTGTTAGCACAAATTTTGTCATCTGTAGCAGCTTCAGATAATCTGCTTACATCTTGAAGATGAATGTAGCACAGGTTGGGAAGTGTTGCAAGTAGTAAATAATGCTATTGGCTGTGTAGCTCTTAACTCTTGCACAACTGTATGCCTTGATATTAAGTACTCTTTCATTTGATGAGATTTGAATCGCCTTTTGGTTTTTCTATTGCCCTCAGCTACCTTTAGCTCTCCTCTCATTAATTTTATTCCTCCTGATAATGATTCTATACTGTTGTGTAGTGGAAATAATCACAGTTAAATACTCTGTCCTTGGACTGTGATGATCTGACAAATTTTAGGACTGATGTTTGAACTGAGCTCAGCTACAGGCTGCAGGGATAAACCTGTTGGCTTGGAATCTTAACACTATCACTCTGTAGAGATGTCACTCTCTCTTCTGTTTTGTGTTTAGGAATCAAAGCCAGAACTTATAACTGCCATTGAAGATTGTGAATATACCTTCTTATGGTTCACTGCTGCTGCATGTCCTCTTAAAAGCAATGTGCAAAATGACTGTCGGGTAACCAATCCTGCAACAGGTAAGGAGGAGCCCTCAGGAATTTTGTATGTGGAAGAGGCTGCTGGAAGGAGCACTACTGTGTGTTCTTGAGGGACTTGATTAGAAAAGGGCAGTGTGACCCATCCTCTGGATGGTGACTAACAAGCTTACTGATGGTAGAAATCTCTTGCACTACAATGTCCCTTGAAACGTAAATAGTTCATAGTTCAAAACTACTTTTTTCTCTGTTAATGTGAGTTAAGTAACTGTTTGCCTTTCTAAGTTAGTAGGCAGATAGGGTCTGGTTAACCTTCCTACGAAATTAAGTTACTGAAAGCTTATAATACAAAGAAATGTCTTGATTTTGAATCTGAAAAAGATTCCCTGATCTCTCTATAGGCCACCTCTTTGATTTGACATCATTGAAGCGTGAGTCTGGCTATACCATCAGTGATTCACACAACAGAATAATTGAGTTGAATATTTGTGCTGAAGCTAAAAGTTCATGTGCTAATGGAGCTGGTAAGCAACTTATCCTCTCTGGTACTGTAATCACTGACTATAGGGTAACCAAAGGAAATGCTTATGCTCAAGTTTACTGTAAAATGTGATGTTTTACTGCAGATGCAGAAGGAGTGAAGGGAGCAGCTGGTGGCTGTACTAACTAGGAAAAGAACCTAAAACTGTTTCAGAAAATGAGGCTGTATATTTTTACCCAACACCATTCACATGGGCTCAGCTCAAGTCCCAGTCCCTTTAGTTCCTAGTGATTTTTTTTGGACATGAGGGCAGGAATGTAGGTGCTTCTACTGCATGTCTTTAATGCTGTGAAAATGGAGATGTTACAGTCTTCCAGCTAGAGTGAACTTTATAGTGATGCATTGCTGTAATGCATCTGCACTGGGCTTTGTGTCTGCGCTTCAAGCCTTTGCCAATCCTCTTTCTGCCGTTCTGTTCTGCTCTGGGTGTGTCTGAAACATCACTAGAAGTTAACTTTCTGCTTAATTAACTGGTTTTAAAGCTGATTGATTGCAGGTTGAATTACTAGCTCTTCTGTCAAATTGAATATGAAACAATACTCAAGTATCTTACATGCTAAAATAGGAATATTGTTTGTCTTTAAAATTTTTGTGGAGTTAGAAGAAAATATTGGATTGATTTAATTTTTAAGAGGCATCTTAATGAAATTATATATGATCTATCTGACATTTTGTGTTAATTGCTTGGTTTTCAGAGAAGTGATAACCAAACACTGCTCTGTGGCTGCTTGAGCATGTATAGGTGCTATACCTTCAGCTGGTTAATGAAGTAATAAAGGCACTATATGGTTGTGTCAGTGCAGTTCAGCTCAGTTTAATAGCAACACCAGATGGTGTAACAAAGCTATTCTTCCTTAGGAAAATTCAAATGACAGAAAAATCTTAAGTTTCCTGCTGTTTGTTGTATGATGCAATTTTTCAGGGCAGTTGCATCAGATTTGATCTGCTTTCTTAATTTCTTTTTTTTTTTTTTCCACTTTAGCTGTCTGTATCACGGGTGGCCAAAAACCAGTTAATGCTGGAAAACAGAGTAAAACTTTAAGTTATGAAGATCAGGTGTTAAAGCTTGTCTATGAAGATGGAGATCCTTGCCCTGCAGACCCTGCACTGAAGCATAAAAGCTATTTTAGCTTTGTATGCAAGTCTGATGCTGGAGATGAGAGCCGGCCTGTTTTTGTGTCTTTTGATGAGCTTACATGCACTAGTTACTTCTCTTGGCATACTTCCTTGGCTTGTGAAGAAGAGGTAAGAATTACTTCTGCAGAAAACACTTGTGGGACTTAACATTTCTGAGGGGGTTAGATATTTCTGGGGGTTTGATATAATAGCAGTCTATTTTAAATTCGTTGGGGGAAAAGGTTTCTTCCTGTAGTACAGAACCCAAATTCATGTTGGAGTTCTTGAATTTTCAGCAGGGGTAAGCAATACTTGACAAACTCCTGTGTTGTGTGTTGAGCCAAGTTAAAACTTCCAACACCTGAGAATAACCCCTTTGTGGAACCCACTTAGCTGCTTTTTTGTACAGTTCAGATGGAAGCCATGGGGTGTCATGTTGGGAAGTGAAGGTGAAGATCCTCCAGTGCAGCAGGCCAGCAGACCTGAGGCTGACTTGAGGATGGATAGCATCTCTGTGCATGGGGATAGTCTTTGTTTGTAGGCAGCTGACTAGAGGCCAGGCTGAGTGCATGTTTGATCAGTTTTCTCAGTGCAAAACTCAAAAAAGCTTGATAGCATGAATTTAGAATCTGCTTCTGATGTACAAGATGTGCTGTAACAACATAATCTGGTCAGTTTGGTTGAAGTGGTGCTGCAGGCAATGCTTTGAGGTAGTCTTTAGTTAATTTTAGCTACTTAAAAATGACCAGGAGAGGATAGGTGCATGGAGTAGAAGGCAGCACTAGGAATAGAAGGCTAAATGAACTATTGGATGAGTTTAGATCTTTTCTTAATACCTGAATATTTTCTTTTGTGAATCTGTGTAATCTATCTTTCTGCTGCTTTGGTTACCTCTAGTGTGACCATCATTCTCTGCAACATGTTGTTTTTCCTCCTCATCACTCTACAATACTATGATAGTTCTCACTTCTATTTAGGAAAACATCTTCAAATTTTCCTTTCCCCAGCAGGAACTGTCACTGTCTCTCCTTCAGCTACACACAGTTCTGGTTTCCCCTTCAGTTATATGTACCACGCTGCAATACAAATCAACAATACCCAACCTCGCTGTGTTTTCTAGCCTGTTAATTCCATTTGGTATCCTTGGTGCACTTCTGATCCCTTTTTTCACAGTGACACAAGCTATTTCAGTGTGATAATATCTAAGTAGCAACAATGATTATTTGTCCTGAAATTTAATTGTCATTTTGCTACTTGCTCCTTTTCCAATATTTAAGCAAGAATAGATTTCTCAAATTCCTCAGACTCTCAGTAAGTTTATGCATGTTAAGAGTGTGTGAAATTGGTTCTGAGTAAAGGTAGTACTTTTACCATCAACTTGGAATACACTAACTTTACATTGTTACAGTGTTGTTATAACCAGGCTTGTTTGTTGGAGATGGTGGAGATGAGGAGAGGAAGGCATATGGGGCCTGATTTTAGCAAGTCATAGTGACTATGTGTGCTGGAGTGTGTGTGCCAGAGCTTTGTCTTGGTAGTTCTGATAGGGACTCCATTCCATAAGAATGCTGAAATGATCAAGGTTTTTCATATGTTGCATGTAGGTGCTCATTATCTGTAGACAAGCAAAAATTCTAACAAATACTGCTTTACTTACATTTTAAACATTTAAAATGTAGCCATGCTTCTGGCCCTAAGAAGGATGTTTGTCCATTAATCAAAGCAAGTATTAAAAGAATGAGAGCAATAAATGTACCTTCTTGTAGGTGAAGTGCTCAGTAATGAACGACAGTTCCATTATCGACCTGTCTCTGCTGATCCATCGCACTGGGTATTATGAGGCATTTGTGGATGAGGATATTACAGATGTTTCTCCAGACTTCTACATCAACATTTGTGAGCCTCTCAATCCTATCAAAGATGTCAATTGCCCACCTGGAGCAGCTGTTTGCATGGTTCCTGTTAATGAATCACCAATAGTAAGTGTTACGCCAGGAATCACTGACATGACATTTCCTTAATAGTTTAATATAGTATCCCTGCCTAGAGAAGTGATTTGAACCACAGGCTTGACAATGGATTAAAGAAATGGAATACAGAATTAAAATCTCCTCTGCAAAGTTCCCTTTTATTGCTTTTTCCCTATGAAGAAGTATTTTCCTATACTGAACCCCAGTGACCTTTTTGGATGTCAGAAGATTCAATACAGTGGTAAATACAAAAATAGCTACAGAGTATTTTTTATGTGGAATAAAATTTGTGTGCCAAGTTTCTTTATGCTAAATATGGACACTGTGAAGCAGAATGTTTTATCCATTCTGTGGCTTAATTGATCTTGTGATAGCCTGTTGCAATTGGAAGTAGTCTAGATGCTAGTATGCTTCAAAATTCACTTAGGTCTTTCATGTAAGAACTGACAGCTACGTAAATAGCAAGCTGGTTGAAGAGGATTGACTAACTTGTCTGTGTCATTACCTTGAGAGATATAGGCTTTTTCTTTTGAGGACTTGTTTGCAAGCTCTACAATATAGACCAAAAAAAGCTGCAATTTGTTTTCCACAAATTTCCGTATTCAACTAGGGACCTTATTCCATTTGTTAATGCTATTTTTAAGTGATGTGTTGGTAATCTGGCACATCAATGTAAAGAAGAATCTACCTCTAAGAGTCAGAAACTCCCTGGGTTTTGTCAAGCTTAGTCAAAAACTGTTTTGAGTTGCTCAACTTGTGTTTTGTTAGGATTGAAACGTAATGGCTGTTGAGTATAGAATGCAGATTTCAAAAGTGCAATAGTTGTGCTCCCCTGTAAACCAAACAAATGAATCTGAATGGATCTGAATCTCTGGGCTGATCTGGAACCTAGGTATGTCCTGTAATTTTATTAATATTTTTGCTTGTGTAGGATATTGGTCGTGTTACTGAACCTCCCCAGTTCAATAAGGCAGCAAATGAAGTTTACATCACTTATAACAGCACTACTCCTTGTCAGATAAACAACGGATTGAACTATACATCCATTATTGTATTTCACTGCAGCCAAGGAACTAGTCTGGTAAGACATCTGTTAAACTTAGGTTGATATTGGAGTGTAATGGAAAGTGGATAGTTACCAGAGTTAGCTTTGTTTAAAACTAAGTCAAGGATTTGTTTCTATAATGTATGGATGGACTTGCTTGAAGAATAAGGATCAAATTTGTCTTCTTGACTGGCCAAAATTTTATTGAGTGCATGAACTTTAAGTTGAGAGTAACAGGTTCTGATGATTTCAAGAATCAGATTCCACAGAAGTAATATAATGATAAGTTATTGCTGACATTAAACTTAATACTATATTGCACCTTGTTTAGATCATAAAGTTTGTATTTGTACCTCAAGCTTGCACAAGAACCAGTGTAATTGTACAGGTATTACTGGGAAGTGTTCCCCCTATGCTGTAACCTTTTACATAATCACATACAACTTACAAAATTTACATTTAGTTTCTTATGTTTTGATTTTGTGTCTACACCTAAACACTAAATTGAGTTTGCATGGTGATGTGAATCTTAACGTTTCTTGAATTTTTTGAAATGCTTCAACAAACTGTAGAGAGGCACTTAGATATGTTTGTAAAACTAGAGCTTGCTGAAGATCATGAAACCATCTTCCATCAACATAGGGCATGAGCTGAAACTTGAGTCAGCTCTGAATATTACACAGACCATACAAATGCTTTAGTTTAAAACATAAGGTAAACTGTATTTGCTCCAAACCTTAACTCAGTGAAATTTCTTAATGCTCTCTGCCATCAAGAAGCACAGCTGTGCTGCTTGCAACTGAGCTGAACATCAGAATCTCAACCCTAATTAAGAAGAAAGCTTGTGTACCTTGATTGTTTTCTGGAGCTAGGTAGAATGCACTTCCCTTTAAAGCTTTTTTTGTACTGATTATAATATGGTGTTTGTCCTACAATCAATGAAGTCCAGCCATGGTAGTAACTGCGGTTTAATTTTGGGGAAAGGGGAAAGTGCAGAAACAACAACAAACTCTCCAAAAATTCAACGTGTCTTCCTGTGTTCTTTGGTGACAGGGTAAGCCAAAGATGATAAGGAAGGTTGACTGCACGTTTGTGTTTGAGTGGGAAACTCCACTTGTGTGTCCTGATAAAGTGAAAACTTTAGGCTGCTCTGTGATTGATGAACAGCTACACTATACATTTAACCTGACCAGCCTTTCTGGAAGATCATTCGAGGTAATACGTTCTTGTGGTGTGGCATTTCTTAATTTATTTATTTATTTGTAATTGCCTATTGCTGTCAACATTGTGAAACTACAGGAAGGGTTTCTTTTAAGCATTCAGTGTGAGGAAAGGCTGACATATGCTGTGTTCAGTATCAATACTTGTTTGGCTTCTGAGAGAGGGAATAATATTATAACATTTTAATGCTTTTGAGAGTGAAGTTAATGGGCACAGTAATAGGTAAAGGAGCGAGAAATCTTCACCTTGGACAGAATCTTGAATGAGAAAGCAGGTCTGCTGAACGTATTTTCTGTGGTCCTGTGTGCTTTATCTGCAGTTTTGTCATATTAAGGAAGGCCAGACTTGCAAAATTAGTTATCATTTCATCCTGCGTTATGCAAGTGCTGCCTGAAACTTGGTTTATGAAGCACTTCTGTGATTTTGTAAATACTGACTCTAGAATTGCTGTGCTGCTTCTGATTGCCTACACAGGTTTTTTCTGGATCCAACAATTACCACGTTGGTGTGTGCAGCGTAGGCTTACCCCAAGGAAAATGCAGAGATGGGGCAGTGTGTCTGACATCTAAAAGTGGTGTGTCATCTTTTGGAAACATAAAGGAAATGAGAATGGACTACAGCCACCAGGATGAAACAATTATCTTGCAATATACAGGAGGTGATCGGTGCCCTCCAGGTGAGATCAGAGCAGACCCATTCTTTATGTTCAAAACTTGTCAGGATATTTTTTTCCCTTAAAAAGTGAGGTTTTGTTGTGACAGGAGGAAGTAACACAGATTTTACATATAGTAATAGGTGTGTGTTTTGCCAAATCACAAGTGTCCTACTAATCTGCAACATCAATGGAAGAGACAGTGCAACTTTCTGTAGAGATGATTGTAGCTAATTGCATGCAACATCTGGTTTTCTAATTGGGTTTAAATTCAATGTTTCAGAATTTCTGTTTGCCACTGACCTTTCTTTAGTATTGAAGTACAGGTTTTGAATAAGGTTCCAAATATGGATATGCCTCTTGTTCTACTGTGTGTAGTTATGAGACTGTACCTTTCCTTCTCAGTGACTGAAAAGGGAGAGCTCTGTGTGTTCCCCTTCAAGTACAAAGGGAAGACCTATGAGGAATGTATTACAGAAGGGAAGAATAGGCCATGGTGTGCTACAACTGAAAACTACCAGGGAGATGAAAAGTGGGGATTCTGTAGTAGCAGTAAGTACTTCCTATACTTCATGTACAAGGTTCTTAGCTAACACAGAGATTTATCTGCACTAAAATCCGTACATGCCTGCAAGCTTCTTGTAAAATATGCTTTTTCTTTTATTCCAACCTTTCCCCTTACAGCAACTGCAAGAAAGGAATCTACCATTATCTTTACATGTGATGAAAATGCTGGTGTTGGGAGCCCGTATCTTCTTAGTGAGACTCTTGGTTGTGCTGTGACATTTGAATGGAAGACTCAGGCTGTTTGTCCTCCCAAGAAGATGGAGTGCAAGTTTGTCCAAAAACACAGAACATATGACTTGAGAATGCTCTCTTCCCTGACAGGATCATGGATCTTTTTCCACAACGGGAACTCGTGAGTAATGAGCAACTCACAGGGAGCAGCTTGCTTATCAATAGAGTTGTAATGTGGTGTAGTATTTCTGTTCAGTCCCTGCTTAGTGTCTTAATACTGTTAGTGCTTAACACTTTATATAAATAAAAAAACAAAAAACAAAAACAAGCTGAGAAAGGAACCCATTTTATCTGAAGAGACCGAGTAATCACATTTTTCATTCTCACTCTTTCCCCCTATTGGTAATCCTTTTTAAGAGATGAATGTCTAAACCGGAAGCTTTGTAAAAGCTTTCTATTTAAACTGCCATCTTAAAAATGTAATTTTGTTGTTTAAGTACTATTTTTTGGATTCTTAATCTTGTTGAAGAAAAGTCTTAATTACTTAGTTGCTTTCTTTTGATTCAAATGTATTTTCTGATGTTTAACTGACTTTTCACCCATATACCTCAATGTATTTGCATAGTGGAAAATATGGATGTCAGGAAGTCATTGACCTTTCCAGCCTCTCTCCTCCAGTTAGGAAATAGAAATGAACTGGCAAGGATTACAGCATCTAATTCTAAGCTTTTGATAAACTGGGGGGTAACAAAGTGCTTCATTCACCACCTTGCTAGCAGTTCTCTGCTCTAGCATATCTGAGCTGGTATAACTGAGGAGGTGCTGAGTTTAGGGTAGTACTATAACTTTTATAAATGAAAAATCTTTAGGATATTTCTTGACTCTCTTCCAATTTCTACTTTGGACCTAGGTCAAAATTATCTAGTGACCTAATCTGGTAAATGATCAATTTTTTTTTTACACAGTCTTACTTGAAAATGATAGTTAGAAGTAATCTGCCAAACCACAGTACATGTTTTATTCTGTCAGCTAATTTGAGATTCAGTTTCTTGCAACCTGTCTTGCTTCCCATGAAGATTCTAAAGTTGGTGTATCTCTTGTTCAGTTTGATGCCTAAATGAATTTTAAAGAAGTTTTGTCTGCCATGTTCTGTATAGGTACTATGTGAACCTCTGTCAGAGGGTACACGAAGGGCCCACGGGCTGCCCTGAAAGAGCCAGTATTTGCAGGAAAAGCCACAATGGAGATGTTCAAGTTCTTGGACTTGTTCATACACAGAAGTTGAATGTGACAGGTAGAGTTCCTTTTTGTTCTTGTAGAGACCTAGAGATTAAAGGTTTAAGTCTTACAGCCTGGCTGCAGCAGTTCTTAAATTATACTGAAGCCTTTAGTTTGAAATATTTTTCTCAGTGAATCCTCTGTTTAAAAATAAAACAGAATGTGACATTTAAGCCCTGAGAAAACATTGAAGCAAATAAACAGTGTTGTCATTAAAGCTGTAAGAAATGAATTATCTATCTGAACATCAAGAAACCCTTTTATTACAGTGGAGATAGCCAAACACTGGCACAGGTTGTCTAAGGAGGTTGTGGAGTTTCCTACCTTGGAGGTATTCAGAGGCTGTCTGGACACAGTCCTGGACAGCTGGCTCCAAGTGACTCTACTTGAGCAGGGGGGTTGGACCAGATGACCTCTGGGGGTCCCATCCAACCTCAGCCAATCTGAGGCTGCATCTACTAACTTCTTCAATTAAAGCAGCATGTGAAGGATGATTAATTGGCTTCACTTTTAGGCAAAATGAATGAAAACCAATAATCTCAGCTTTACTCAAGCTTCTAGTTTAAAGAATATTTTTCAAATTGCTGCTCAGGGAAATTTTCCATCCACTTACAGAAGTACTGACATGTATTGGCTCTGTTTATTGCTTGATTTCATTTATAATTGGGTCTCTTCATTTACTCTTAAGTTTAATAAAATTATATCTTAAATGTCAACATTTGTTATGGCCATACTGGTGGCCTGTCACAGGGTACAATGTAAAGACAAACGTGTTTGAGGAGTGATTTTTAAATGATCACAAATGTGAATGCCTCAAATTACTGAAGTACTATAATTGATATATGGTTGATGTAGGGGAAAGGAATGCTGGAAGTAAGGAAGTCTAGGGAATGAGCAAAGGAAATTTCTTATAGCTGCTTACAAAAACCTTTTTTTGTTTGTCACCATTTTTTTTCTTCTAGGTGATACAGTGTATATTAGTTATTCCAGTGGGCAAGAATGTAGGAAAAATAAGAAAGTAACAACAATTATAGAACTGAAATGTGCAAGAACAGTTGGCATGCCCATGCTGCAGAGGTGAGTAATAAATTTACATACCACTGATCTTCATGGCTGATTCTTTTGAACCTCTCTAGTAAACTCTTCAGTCTCAGGACAGGGACTGTCTGCCTTTTTGGACAGTCCCTAAAATCATCTGTGGTCTGTACTTACAAGGCATAGGGTCTTCTGGAGTTTGTGCAGTTGTTTGCTTCTGTAAACATATTTTGTATTTATCTTAAAATCTCTGGGCAAAAATTTAAGCATTCTCCTTCTGAATTAGATCTGATAATTGCTGTTGTTTTCAGTGTCCGTAGCCAATGTCATTGTACAACCACACTTAACTCTGTTCAAAATCTGTTTATTAAAGAACATTTTCTGTATGTAAGCGATTGGGCTAATAAAGCATGGTTTATTTCTGCCTCAATACAGTGTATTTAACCAGAAGCTCTCTAAATAAGGTATATATGCATGATGACAAACACTTTAGAAAGCTTGAGAACTTTTTGCTTAGTCTTGATATTAACTCTATGTTGCTTGTAGAATTGGAAAGCTCAACAAAATGCTCTGAGTCAAAGAACTAGGCAGCAAAGTCTGACTAGCTGTCGTCGTTTAGGAATGGTATTCTCTAGTACAGTGCTCCCACTGAAACTACATGCTGCTTGTTCCCCCCTTTCCCCTTCTGAGGGCTGGAGAGGAGAAGTGGAGGCACAAAAGGCAAAGATCATGGGTTGATATAACAACAATTTACTGGAAACAGAAATGAAATAAGAAAAGAAGCAGTAATAGCAACAATACCTAATGCCAGAGGGTACAAGAAGGAGCTGAATGATTCAAACAAGTCAATGGTGCATGACTGGGGTCCCTTTGCTGTGCTATGTTGGCCCAGGAGGGACCCCTTCTCCCTGGGAAATATGTCCTTCCCTCTGTCCCTAGCAATTATGTGAGCTGGTATAGAATAACCTCTGGGTCCTGGCCATAGCCCTTCCTGGCTACTGCAAAAATATTACCCTCCCGTGGCCAGAACCAGGACACTAGCTTATACCTCTTATCCTGCTTAAATAAAAGGTAGGTTTAACATGCTGCAAAAAAGCAGCCTAATGTGCTTCCTAGGTAAAATATATCATTAAAACCCTTTGATACACTCTGGGAGTTCAGGAATTTTCACTAGGAAGTTCAGGTGCAGCCAGGTCTTCTGAAATCATGAAACTACAGAAAAATGCAATGTAATTCTTCAGGTAGCTTTGTATGAGTGCTGCTTGACTATTTTAACTTACTCTAGGTGTGATGCTTAGGCAGGACATTGTCATGTGCTGGTTAGCAGTTGCTAAAAGATGCTAAGAACTTGTTATTCTTTCCTGTAATCATCAGCTCTCTCTTTTATTTGGTAGGTTTGATGAAGAAAACTGTGCTTACTACATCACATGGGACACACGTGCAGCTTGTGCTGTGAAGCAGCAGGAGGTAGAAGTGGTGAATGGAACAGTCATTAATCCTGCAACTGGGAAAAACTTTTCTTTAGGGGATGTTTATTCCAAGTGAGTACAAAAACCCCAAACAAACCCCAAAACAACAGAACAGTACAACTAGTTACCTTTCTGGAGAAGATTGCTAAATTACTATCATTTACCATAGCTGCAGAGCACACCATATGGTTCTCACAGTCAGTAGTGTGTGTGAGCCAATGAATAATGCTTTTGACTTCATATTAAAACTTTGGAGGTATTTACATGTTCACTCACACATTGAGGGCAGTATAGCTAGAAAAACATGCTTTCTGTGTTTGCTAAGGATTATATTTATGCTAAATGTAATCCTTATTTCTATGTTAGGGAGGAAGTCACAGTCCTGCATCTTAGGTAGTTGCTGAATCAGTCACTGAGCTTGCTCTGGAATCAACCAGTGATGGCATCTACCACTGCTGCCAGTCTTATGTCTTGGAAATAAGTCAAGCCTGGGAGTTCAGGCTTAAGAACAGACTTGTCCTCTGTTTCCTCAGGTTGTACACAGCTTCTGGTGATGTACGGACAAATGGTGATAAATATGTGTATGAAATTCAACTTTCTGGTATAATAAACTCAAGTTCCCCAGAATGCTCTGGAGCAAACATCTGCCAGGTGAAAACTAATGAACAGCGCGTGCGGAGAGTTGGTTCTGCCAGAAATGCCAAGTATTTTGTTGATGGTAAGTGCTCACCAGACAGAATTGCTTGATACTCTGTGAATTGCTTCATCAGAAAATGTTTTTTGGTTTACAACATCTATGTTAATCCATTTCTGTAAAGATATCCAAAATCTGTCTAGCATAATTTAGTTTTTTTTTTCCTCTGTAAGCTCAGTTGAAAATATGGCTTTAATAGGGGTTAGGGCTTGACAACTTGAGAGACTTGAAGTTGAAAGACTTTGGTAAAAACAATGCAAGATAGAAGACTTTCTCCTGTTTTCATCTGTGCTTGTGCTGTATAAGCAGTCATTTCCTTTAGCTAGCTACTTTGCTTTACAGAGTCTAGTGTTACAGACTGTGCTCAAAGAATAGTAGTAAACTACAGTTTTTTTCTTCTCATTGTAGATGATGATTTGGATGTCATATTTTCATCTGACTCCAGATGTGGTAAAGATAAATCAAAGTTTGTGTCTTCGACCATTTTCTTCCACTGCAATCCAGAAGCAAAGGAAGGCATCCCTGAATTTCTTCATGAGACAGCAGATTGCCAGTATTTATTTACCTGGTACACATCCGCTGTGTGTCCATTAATGTGAGTAGTTAACCATTTTCTGAAAGCACCTCTTGTCAGCACTTCCCAGCAAAAGGCTTTCTTGTATTTATCACAGTGATTGGGAAAAGGGGAAAAAACTAAAAAAGCAGAAAAGCAGTAGGCTTATAGATAAATTGATGATCATGTATGCAGTGTTTGGCACATGACTACTAAATTAATGCTTGCCAAACTGATCTGGACCTAAAGCTGGAGAGGCACAGTGGAATTAATATCCTTGTTTTCACTAAGTAAACCTACTGTAGCTGACAGAATATGCTGTTTCGTGTTACTGAGAGGAGCAAACAGTTTGTGGATGAGGTATTTGGTCCCCCTTGTCTGGAAAAGTTTGAAACTGTGACAAAGATGGCCTTCTCCTCTATCTGCCCACTTATTTAGCCTGGAATGGAAAAGCATTACAGGTCTTCAAGGAACAATGAAGTATTTCTGCATTTAAATATGGTAGCTAATCTACTGCTTTGTGAGGGGACAGTGTTAAAAGCAGACCGTCTGTATCTAGGTGCTTACAATGTTGGTGACAGGTAAGCAACCTCACTGTGAAAAGTGGAGTGACTACTTCTGGGAGCATATACTTGCTGGCTGCTAGCTTGAAAGCGCAGGCCAACTCTTGATTCTGATTTAGAGAATCTATTTTAGAGAATCTAATTTAGGGAACCTATTGAGAGAATTTGGTGTGTGTAGTGCCATAGTCAGATGAAAGGTGGATAATTTCTATAGCTGTTGTGGCTTGCTCAAGTGCAGATTGCTCAAGATTTAGATTTGATTCTAAAACAGCAGCTTTGTGTGGATAGCTGCTGCTGTGTAAGCTGTGGAGTGCTTAATTGTGCACTGCAGTTTTGACTGTAGTTTCATGCACTGTTTGATAACATACTGTGCTTTAAGCACAGTACGTATATTTGTGTTTTTCAAGGTGTTTTTTACTTAGAAGAAATCCCCTAAATTCAATACATACAGCTGTTAGATTGGAATGACAGGATGGTGTGGCTTATCTTTTTAATCTGCTGTTTCTAATTCAGTTTAACAAAACTTATCAATAGATCTTATCTTTTCAATTTATGTTGCTAGATCAACCAATGATCCAGGAAACAATCATCACCAGACAGATGAGGAGACCCAAATACATAAAGGTCTTTCAAGGAGAAGCCAGGCTGTTGGTGCTGTGCTTAGTGTCCTCTTGGTTGTTCTCACTGCATGTCTCATTATCTTGCTGTTCTACAAAAAAGAGAGGAGGTAAGAAATTTTTAAGAGACTTCTAAAGTTTCTTTGTCATTACTTGGTTTTCTGACAGAAATGAAAGGGAAATAGTAAACTTTAGAGACATGGGTTCTGTTTTTTGGTTGGTAGCATCAACTGTCAAACTGCTGGTTCCTTCAAATTCTCCATTACTGTCTGAAGGCCCATGTAAAGAGCTGGGGTGTACAACTGAGTTGGTCTAGCCTCTCTTGTGGGAAACTGCTAATTAAGAAGCATAATATGAAGTATGACAGTATTGTTAGTATTTGATATCTCTCTGCTTTCATGGACTCAGGCTAGATCCATACAACAGTGTCAAGGAAAATGTGCAAGTCCTGCTGTTTGTCTGCTTTCCAAACAATTTTCAGGGTATTTTTCTCTTAGATATGAAGGCCAGAGGGGTTTCAGAACAGTCATCCTGAAGCTGTAGCAAGGGGGAAGAGATATGCATCATCCCAGACTGGATTTTGATAGAGTGGTTCAGAGTCAGTGTGATACTTTGCAGCTCATTTGTTGACATGCTTTACGTTGATGGTAAAAATCCAGTGAAGAAAAGTGAGGGCTAATAAGTGGATCTGGTGTTCCTAATGTAGTATTCTTTCCTTTGTTTAGGGAAATTGTAATAAACAAAATAGCAAACTGCTGCAGAAGATCATCTGGTGTTTCCTACAAATACACAAAGGTAATAAAGCGACAAAATCAAATTTGTTTCTTGTCAAGTTTTCTTAATATGAAACTTTTGTTAATAAATAAATAACCCCCTTAATTCCTGGTTTCTTTAGTGCATGGAAACTATATGGTGTGGCATCAGTAAAGCCACATAGCTGATGTATATATATTTATATTGTGAAATGGGAAAGGAAGATAGAGTTGAGGAAATGAAGAGCAGTCTGTAAATCACCAAAAAACATGTAAATGTACAAGAAGATAACAAAGTCTGTTTCAGCACAGTGAAAAGTGATGCTCTTGCAGTGTTTACTCTCTCACAGCTACCTTACACCCAGGCAGTGCATGCTGTGGGGTCTGACGACTGGGGAGATCAGTGTGTGTGTTGGTCTACAGTGGCAAATGCAGTCTCCTTTTTTCTTTTCTTGCAGATAAACAGTGAAGAAGAAGCTAATGAGAATGAGACAGAGTGGCTTATGGAGGAAGTTGCAGCACCAAATCCAAGAACAGCCAAAGGAGGGCAGGAGAATGGTCACATTGCTACCAAGTCTGTTACATCTGAAGCCCTTACCTCTCTCCATGTGGATGACCTGGACAGTGAGGATGAAGTGTTAACCATTCCAGACGTAAAGATTCAAACAGGAAGAGGACTAGACAAGAGCAAACACCCACAAAAGAAGCCATACAGTTTTGGCAGTGATAACAAATCTTATTTATTGAATGGTGGAAAGGAAAGGAAAGCGACAGCCAGGCCAGGCCAGCAGCAGGCACAGAACTCTACAAATACGGCATCATTTCATGATGATAGTGATGAGGACTTGTTGAATATTTAATAACCCCTCTTGTGCCTAATCAAATATATATAGAGAGATTATATATAACAGGACAACATTTCCAACCAAATACGAGGACTTCAGCCTGAAAGGTTTTTCTGAATTTTGCCTTTAACAAGAAACCATTGAAAAGGGAAGAAGAGAAAGATTTCTTGGTTGCTTACAATGATCTGTTCAGTAATTACTGGATTTCTGACATCCAGTTGACTGAGTGTAGTTGACTCTCTCTAGCCAGGACACTTTTTTTTTTTTTAAGTCTTAGCATAGATGTTAAATGCTTGCTTAAAAAAGAGAAACCTTTGAAAGGAAGGGATTAAGGCTCAATGAAGCCCCTGGCTTCTGAGACTCGAGTTATCTGACTACTATCATTTTAACTCCTTGTATTTATTGATCCTCACTACTCAGGTTTGCTTAATAGTAACGTTCTTCCTGCCGGCAGGGTATTCTTATATGGGTTCACCCATCGTGGACAAGGAAAAGTATAACTTTTGTGTGTTGGGATGATTTGATGTAAATTTTGGAACTGGTCTAATTTATCCTGTAAATTTGAACATCCATTCTAATTTAAACAGATCATTGGTTCAAAGGTGTGGACTGAAAGGTACAATTCTGTATAGCTTTAGCCTGAAATGGTTGCTGTTCTTCGCATGGTATATTTTTTTTTTTTTGGTACTGGTCATATTAATGACTTTATCAGTATTTGCCTAAGCAGCTGACAAGCACCCAAAGATTTTTTTTTCCTTGATTATGGCTGGACTAGGCCAACTGCACAGAGAACCAGAGTTTTCAAGGATGTAGAGGCAGAATTCCTATAATACAATCTACACTACCCAGTTTGTCAGCACCAAGAAAAACCCAGGGACTAGGGGAGCCCTAGTCTGCATAATGCCTCTCTCTGGTATTAATTTCAAGAAAACAAATTTGGGCCAATATTTTCTGATAGCCTAATTTATAGTCCATATGCTATGATCCTGGCCATGGTCATTGATTTGAAATGTTGCTGGTAATAAATGCAAGAGTTTTTCTCTAGCAGTCTTGCTCTTTTCCAGGTTTTTCCTAAATGAAATTATGGACAATGATAGGGTTTCAAAGCATTGTACAAGAACATGCATTGGTCATTCAATTTTTTCAAACTTTTTGTTGTTCCTTTTGGCTGGCTTATTCAGTTTCAACAATGGTTTCTTTTTATAAAAACTCCATTTTGAATCAAAATAGTGTAATATAAAGTATTCAGCAATTTCAATAAAAGATATGAAGTGGGTATTCCAAATCCCACATCTCAAGTCTGGAATCTTTCTTACACTATTCTGTATGCTGCTCACCAGCCTGGTGAGACCCTTTCCTGCTGTGATGGTTAATACCTTAATCATGTCACTCAAAATGAGAACCAGTGTTTGATGACAAAAATCAGAATATGTAGGTATGCCCTGGTGGTGTATTCTTTCTTTAATTAGACTTGGGGTTTCTTCCTCTTGTTGTTACCAGTGGATCTGTAAATCAGTTTAGCTTAAGCTGCATATTTTCAAACATAAATAAGTATTTTTCATATTTATAACTAAGAGAGCTTGGAGAAGTGAGAGGCTTGATGGTGTATTTTTAATACTATCTGTTATCATTATAACAGTTCTCTTAATGCATGTCAGAAGGTTCTGCGTCCCTTCCCCAGGTCATCAAGGCTGGCATTTTCGAGTTTGATCCATGAACTAACTGCATGAAATTACTTCTGTGTAAAATCACATGGTATCTTTGTTTGGGCTGTGCCTAACAAGGCTTAGGTAGTACAGAGCTACTCTGTCAGGGGGTGCTTATCTGAGCAATATCAATGATATAATTTGCATCTGAGACCAGTGAGTGACTTCAGTGCCTGGACTTGGAACCATTGCCCACTTTTTACCTAGGCATTTGTAGGTAGGCTGGCTGAATCTTATCTCATAGAGAGCTGGATGCATAACCAGCTTCACCAGATTATTTTTGCCAGAAGAATGCTCTGCTTAACTGTATGGAGGGAAGGGGTATGAGGGTAGCAGGGCTCAGATGAGTATGTAAAAATGTCTGGGCCAGAAGCAGAAGCTTTTCCAGTCCACTCCTTGGGGAGTGTCCCTAAGAAACCCACCTGCGTGGCAGAGTCCCACACAGCCCCTCTGGGCTGGCTGCAGAGAAGATGGTGGGAAATGGGGAAAACTCACTCAGTCTGGATTGAACTTTTGTAGTTCAAGGGAAACTTTTGCACACCATTACCATCTGTTTAAATAAAGCTCTTGGAAAAGAAGTGACGTGAGGGGTTTTGGGGTGTGTTTTTAAGATGCAGCCTCATGCTGTAGCTTCACCCACTTCCCAGGCAGGCTTTGACTTCAGTTCCCTTGGCCCCAGCTGACTGCACGCATCTTCCTGCTGAGGAAGGTTTGCCTTCACCTCTCAGCATGGTGACTGCTGTGCACTTCTGTGTCCCTGTTCCCTCCCTAGCTCCACGTGGAACTCTGTAGCTGGGGAGGCAAAGGTCTGGTGCTGTGCTTGGCTGAGGGTGACTCAGCTGTGAGTGGCCAGGAGGGGAGGTCTTGTTAACTTGGTGTAGCTGTTCCTGACAGAGATGATGAAGCAGGAGAGGAGAAAGCACATCTGCATGTGGGGAGTGATCTTGGACTGTTGGTCTGCAAAGCAGCTTTCATAGCTGCTCAGGCCACTCTTGGTTTGTAGCTGATGAGCAGTGAGACCAAGTTCTGTTTCAATGCCTGGGCCAGAATGGCCTTCTAAGCTAGGTTTTTGTTTGGTTGGGTTTTTTTTTGGGGGTTTTTTTTTGTTTGTTTGTTTGTTTGGTTTGGGTTTTTTGAGTGTATTGTGTCTTTAGTTTTTTTTCCTTGTTGCCTAAGCTATTCCAATTGCTTTCCAGACAGCTTTTCTACTTTTTTTAATGTCTTTTAAATGTTACCTTCACTTATGCTTTTCTTCCTGATGGAAGGCTGCTGTTGTCAGCAAAAGATACGGGAATAGCTGATATCTATCTCTAGGCAGGACAGTGTACCACTGGAGCCTAATATAACTGCATTTATTTGAGGTGCCTGCAGTGAAGTCTACCTAAAGTTCTGTAGGTCTTCTTGTGGTAAAACAAATAGCTGTTTTGGCCATAGATGTTGTATATTGTGGCTTTCCACAGCTATTCCCAGTGCATAATCCTGTGGTGAATGCTTTTCTCTTTTTTATCACTGCAAAAATATGGTCAGGTGAAAACTGTATTCCCTGATACAGGTGGGGAAAGGTTTTCCTTGCACTGGAAGACTGTGGAAGGTGAGAGGTGAGACACACATGACACAGGAGTTTTCAGGAATGCTGTTCCTTTACTGCTATATGGCTCAGTGTATGGACACTTTTTTCTCAGAGTGTACCTGCCTATTTTTTACAGATCCTGGTTAAGAAGCCTTGATCACATATGGTGCCCAGCCATTCTGCACTAAACCTATGCATTGCTTGTATAGAATTTTCCATCTATGTTTGCTCCTTAAATATATCTATTATTTGAGAAGATGACTTGCCTAATTAAATAAATAACCTCAAAACCCCCAACAAAAACTGAAGGGCTCTGGCCCATAGGAGTTTTTCCAGAGAACAGGAATGTATAAGTGTTCTGATTAGAGGTTAAAGGCAAATTCTCCCTGGGTGAATTAAGGTCTGATTTAAAATGAAACCTAAAAAATAGAGCTTGCAACATGTAGTTTAATAATTTATAGAGTTAGTCTTGACTTTTGGTCGAATATCTTTGTTACTTAAGTAGCTTTGCTGCCAACTAAATATATCAGAGCTACAGAGGACCTAGTTGAGGTTTCTGAAGTGGCTTTGATGCCAAAATGACAACCCTAGATGACATATTAGAGCATGTTGGAGAATTTGACAGGTTCCAGAAGCAAACCTTTTTTGTCCTGTGTTTATTATCTGCTTCCTTCACCCCAGTATATGTGGGGGTTGTCTTCTTTGGGTTCATCCCTGAGCATCGCTGCTCCAGCCCCGGGGTGGCTGAGCTGAGCCAGCGCTGTGGCTGGAGCCTGGAGGAGCAGCTGAATCACACAGTTCCCGGGTGGGATGGCCACGGGGCCAGCTTCAGCAGCCGCTGCAGGAGGTACGAGGTGGACTGGAACGCAACGGGCATCAGCTGCACGGACCCCCTGGGCAGCCTGGCGGGCAGTGGGAGCGCCGTCCCGCTCGGTCCCTGCCGGGATGGCTGGGTCTACGACTCCCCAGGGAGCTCTCTCGTGACAGAGGTAAAACCGGCCCCCTTTGCCCTGTCCCCTCTGTTACTGGCAAGTGAGGGTTGGGGGAGAGGGTCGGTGCAGCCTTGGCTGTGTTCGAATATCCCCTGCTTACCTGGAGAAGGGATTGTCTGCTACTGTGAACTTGCGCTTGGGGGTTTACATGTCATCTTCCCTCTGTCCTTGCTGTCAAGTGTTGCCTTGGCTGCTCAGGAGGCTTATATCTCCAGCTGGGGAGCAAAGCATATTTCAGCAAATAAACCCCCAGGTAGATAAAGTCCATTCGGAATGAAATTCCTGTCACATGAGAGGTCCGATTGGTGAAGGTGTGTAAACAGTGCAGCTAGCAGTGCTGCAAACAAAACTGGCCAATGCAAAGGTTGTAATTTCTTTCCCCAACCCCTTTCTTTCTTTTCCTTTTTTTTTTTTTCCCTTTAAAGAGTAAAGTCTTTTAAAGTTGGTTTTAAATAAAAATGAATGGCAGTATGGGGAAAGCTATTGCCTCCCTCAATTACACAGCTGAAGTCAGGAATAAACTGTGGAAAAGCCAACGACTTTTGTGTTCTCAGAAGGAGTGTGAATAAACTGAAAGTGGTACTTAAGCTATTTTCTGTACTTTTGCAGTTTAGGAGCCTTAACTTTAAGAATAAACCAGTAACTGGGACAACAAGCTTGATCTCATCAAATAAAGTTCCACCAAATATTTAGAGGTGGTCAGGATCCCTTCCCCCATAGGTCTAACACAGGAGCAGTTAAGATCTGTGCTCTAGCAACTTCAGCATTCATAGTTTTGCAAGAGGTTTGCCCTAGATATAAGGGGATGCACTCGAAGTGTACATCTTTCAGCAAGTTATGGGCTGTGAGATATGAAAGAGAGGAAGGTGAGGCACCTCGAATGCAGGATGACCCAGCCTACCTATGTAGCAGCAGCTCTGTGGGCACATCCCACTGGAAATGGCTCCAGCAGATCCTGTGGTCCGGATTCCCTCACCATCATCTCCTGAGGTTGTGGGAAGCTGAGCACTTGCAGTCTGTGTGGGCTCTTGCAGTCATGCTCTCACATCAGTGGGTGCAAGGCCAGGCTGCTTCCTTCACAGGATAACCAGATATATCACATAACACTGCATATTGTCAATGAATTCCTGGTTGCAACTGTTTCTGTGAAACTTCTCTGCATCTGTTATGTTGTCTCCCGTTCTGATAGCTAAGAAAAGGAAAGGATAGCATGGTTTATACTGCACTATTTCAAAGGAAATGTTTGCATGTGGAAGAACATCCTCATGCAAAGTCCCAGAAAGCATCAGAAGAAATATTTGGTTTTGTGGTTATTATGATGCACTGATTCAATTAAACCCAGCTACCAGGAGGAAAGGAAGGGATTCGCATTTTAAGAGAGAATTCTCGTCTTAGGAGAGGTTTTTGCAATAACTTTTTTTCTCCAGAAGCTTTTATGTATTTCTACAAGTAAGATAGATAGTACAAGAGTAGATGGCAAATATATGTGGAATCTCATGTGATATAAAGCTTGGCTCTGGAGAAAAAATATCTGCTCTCCAGACACATACAACAATGTAGTTGAGCTAGGGACCAGAGCAGAGAGAAAATGCAGTGGCCTCAGGGCAGATGCAGATTCTTTCACCCTCCTCCAGGAGGCTGGTGCTCCATGGGATGTGGGACAAGGCAGGCTCCTGAAGGCATCTAAGATGCTTTTAGTAAAGGCATCACACTTAGTCCTGAGTGGTCTGTGGGGACTCCTCTGCTATGCCGAGGTATGAGGCAAGAAGAACTGCTTAGAAATGTTCACCATCAGCCACAAAAAAAAGCTGTTTGAAAAACCCAGAATGATCATCAGATCCATGCTGATTTGATCAATGAGGGCCAACAGGTTCAGGTGCCAATTTTGACAGATAATAACTCACTTAGGCTCTTTCCAGAAAAGAGAGATGAGACATGAATGGGAAATGCCAGTAGACTGCTCAGGGGCTTGTTCCAGTTCTTAATATTTGACAATTAGTTAAGTTGGTAGGATTTCCATGTGCTGACAAAACAGGCATTGTCCCAGAAACAAGTTTAAATCTTTAACTGAAGTGAAGGAGAGTTGTGGACATGGGGCAGCTCCTCATTTCACTCTTTTTTGTCTCTGACTGTCGTTGTTCCTTTAGTTTGACCTGGTGTGTGAGGACTCCTGGAAGCTGGATCTCTTTCAGTCTGCTGTGAACGCTGGGTTTTTTCTTGGCTCTGTAAACATTGGCTACATTGCAGACAGGTATGTGGGAGCTGACAGCAAAACCCTCTGACCTCACTTACCAATGTTCAACAGCCAAACTTAGATAAAGGTTGTGCAATTGATACCATCTCTGCTCTTCTGAAAATAAGGTCATGCCCCTGGGTGTTCAGTCCCAGCATGAGCCAGTATCCTGCCTTTTGGGTTGTACCTGGTGGTTAGCACAGATCTGCTCATCAAACCCTGCAGAGCCCACAAGGACTATTTTAGAACTGTACACCCCAAACTTCTAGCTATGCACATCAGAGCCCTTGGTTGTTAACCAAAGCCAGGAAATGCTGATTTGGATCTCCCACTTAATCTGTCTCACTCTGTGTGGCTGCAGCTCAGAAAGATTTTGTTTCTTTTGGAGAAGCTTAGAAATAGTTGGCACAGATTGCCAGCTGTGTACAGCAGCAATCACTGTGAAAAAAGCAGACAATCCCTCTAGCTCCCTCTTCAGAGCCAGCAGAGTCAGATTCCCTGGCTCAGCCACCTGGGGTTAAAAAGAAACAAATTCCAGTATGCAAGGGCCCATTTTCCCCCTTGCTGCCCTTCTGCCCAGGACTGCTAGCTCAGCAGGCTCTGAGTTGCTCCAGCTGTGAAATCCAGCCTGCTCTCAAGTAGATCCATACATTACTAGTGTTTTAAGGGTTAAGGTTGTGGTAAATAAATCCCTTATAAATTTGGTGCATGTGGAAATACCAGAATCATAATATTAACCCATACTTCTTTTTCAGTCCCAATGTAATATATGTAATCATGGGACTAATATTTTTTCCTGAAAGTTTTTGTGGAATTGCTGAGCAACTGGCACAGTAACTCTTCATGGCATAGAAAAGCAGGTAAGGGAGTAATGGGCAAAGAAATAAAGCATGTCTCTACTTTGCATAGCAAAATTGCATTTTTTTCCCCAGAAGATACAAAAGCTCTTACTAGTTTAAAATGGTTCCATGACTAGTGGAACTAGTGGTTTGCTTCATGACTGTCATTTTCCAATCCAGGTTTGGCCGCAAATTTTGCCTTTTAACAACAATTGCTGCAAATATTGTGTGTGGAATCCTTCTGGTCTTTGTGCCCACCTACCTGTGGATAGTCATCATCCGGTTCTTGCAAGGGCTGGTCAGCAAGGGCTGCTGGACTGCAGGCTACATCCTGGGTGAGTTCAGGGACTTCTCCCAGGAGCACAACTAGCTGCAGAAGATGAAGGAACAAAACTCAACTCAAAAAAACTTGAAAAAAAGCCATTTAAAAAGTGCCTCCCATGGTGTTTTATTAAGGAGTTTTCTCCCTCTGATTTCACAGGATGTTTTCAAGCCCCCTCATTAGGGAGAAACAAGAGTAGCCTTCAAAGCCCGAGCAAGTGGTGGAATATTAGGGCTGCTACCTCGAGATAGGCTTTCCCCAGTGGCACAACTCATCTTTGCAGATCTGTCCAGGCCCCATGACTCTTCCTTCCATCAGTCTCTGGCCGAGGAAGGTGACCAGGCAGACACAGCCCCTCCAGCCCGGGCACAGACAGGATGGTGACAGAGGAGGCCATTAAAGAAGCAAGCAGAGGGTGGGGAAAACTTGAGACATCTTTATGACACAAAGAGCATTAAAGGGCAAACAGAGGCTTCAGAACCTAAAAATAACTGAAGATCAGCACGTACTTGCTGATAAAAAGGCAAGGTGTTTGTGTAGCTGTGTGTATCCACTGGGCTGAGCAGAGTCCAAGCCATGGAGGAGCCAGCTTGTGTGGGTGCCTCTCCCAGTGCCCTGCACCAGCTGTGTCTGCTGCATGGCCAGGCTGGCTCTGGGGCCACCTCAGGACCATTTTCTGGTTCAGGGTAGAGATGCCTGGGACTTCTCTGATTTTTCTGGAGTGGAGTTCAGTCTCTTGTCCAAAATACCCAATGGCAAGCAATCACTGAGGCAGCAGATTAACTATTTTAAAAGCTGACAAATAGAACCTTAATGGGTTAGGATGGCAGGTGGTTCTACCAAATATCTCTGAGAGGTGCAGTTCATTGTGACGGTGGTAAAAATGTAAAAGTCAGTGGCCTAAACTTCCATTAAGTCTTTCAGTGTGAGCATCTTCCTAATTCAGTTATCCAGATGTCTGATATAAATAAAAGCACCTGTCCCACAGTCCAGACTGTCTTCTGCTAAAACACACTTATTCCTTTTGGTGCATTTCTGGATGCTTCCTTGGCCTCTTAAATCTTTTCCTGGCACATATGAACTCTCCATCCCCTCTTCTGGGGAGCCTCAAGCCATTTTAGAGCATGAAGTCCTTTTCAGGAAAATGATTTGCCCCACCCTGGTATTTTCTCTCTGTTACATCCTGTTAGCCCTGGATTCTCTTGAACCTCTCTTATGAAAAAGTTCCAGCCCCAAAGCTCCCTCAAATTTGTATCTTCTCCTCAAGGGTGATTAATACTGAATGTCCAGGGAAGGATACAAAGATTGAACAGCCTTGTTATCCTGCTCTGCTGGGGCACTTGTCTACCCTTCAGCTGCTTCTGGCTCAGTCCTGCTGAGCCTGAGGAGATGTCTGTGCATCATTGGGCTGAGCAGCATTAGCTGATCTGTGGTTCCAAAACCCAGCAGTTCATTTGGCTGCCAATTAGTTCCTTACTGTTCTTTTTCTAATGAGTTTGCTTCCTTGAAGTCACAGAACTGGATGCAAAATGTTGAGTGTGTTTGTGCCTGCCTGCTGGAATAGTTACTTTTAACGTTGTATCAACAAGACTTAATGTGCAGGTCTGTGCTGTGGTGAGGAGCTGCAAGGTGTGGATGGATAGTGATCCCACCCTGGCCTGGGAGCTCTGTGCCATCCTGTGGCACAGGTTTTCCTTATGTGCTTGGAGTGAGATGCAGGACAAAAGCCTGTACTTTGGAAACAAAATATTCAGCTTTGTTGTTGAGTCAGAGACATTATGCATGTTGGCATTAGATTTCACAAAAAAATCCACCTGTGCACTTTGACGCATGCTTGCTTTACTCCAAGGTGTCCTCAGCGAGGACATTCCGCCTGTCTGAGGCCAGTGCAGGGCCAGCAGCAGCGCTTTCCTCTCTGCCGGAGTTGGGGAGCCAGGAAAGCGAACGGGGGTTTTGTCTGGAGGCGTTATTCCAGGAGGCCCATGACCGCCAGGGTTTCTCCAGGGTGTCACCGTAGCTCAGTCCCCCCGTGTCCCCTGGCTGGTTTGTGCAGCGTGGGGCAGCCAGGGCTCTCACCTGGCCCTGTCACGTCCGCAGTGACAGAGGTGGTCGGCCCGCAGTACCGGCGGACGGTGGGGATCCTCTACCAGGCGGCGTTCTCCGTCGGGCTCCTGGCCTTCGACGCCATCGCTTACGCCATCCCTCACTGGCGGTGGCTGCAGCTCACTGTCACCCTGCCGACCTGCTTCCTCCTGCTCTACTACTGGTGAGTGCCCTTCGGCTGTCCCTCTGCCCACCACCCCAAAAACCCAGCTTCTCCTGCTCCCCAAGGCTTGATACTGACAGAGACCGGGCGCTCCTTCCTGGCGTGAACACCTCTTGGTGCAAAGAGGAAAAAGGAAAGGGAAATAGGACCCCTCAGATCTTGTTGAATCCTAGCCTGTGTACCTCATCTGACCCTTGTGTTTAAAAAACAGACCACTTAGAAAAACACTGGAGGAAAGTTGGGTTAGTATAATTATTTCCTTCAAGCAATTCATAAATGAAAATAGGTGCCTTGGCATAACTTAGTTGGTCTTACACTGAAAATATGGTTATTGACAGATGTCTAATGCTAATGTAACTGTAACAGGTTGTTAGAATATTATTTTAAGACAGAAAAGTTGCAGTTTTTTGTGGTCCAACCCAAAAAAAGCTCTTGGGTGTACTCCTTCATTTTAGTTTCTCTCCTCTCTTTTTAATCAGTATTTTTTGGTTTGAGTGCTTTGGATTTGAGAAATTCTCTGGATCGGTCAAGAGGTTAGGAATAGTAGAAATAAATTTGTTTCCTTCCTTCTTCCATATTTTTGATTTGATGAGCCTGTTCTAACTTAATTAGTACTTCTTAACCATATTGGCAGAAGTGAATAATGGCTCTCTAAGAGGAGCTGGTTTGTGGTAAATGGTCTGGATAAGATGAGAGCACTACTCTCACTCAAAGCTCCTCCCTGATTTATCTTTAGTAAACTCCTCTTTGACTAAATCCATTACTCCGACTGTTCCTCTTCCAATCTCAGCCATGGGATATACTATTTTTCTGGACTGAGGGAGTGGGAAGTAGCACATAAAAACCAGCCAATCAAAAAAAAAAAAAAAGTCATCTACCTCTATTTAATCCCTCTATTAATCCCTCTAAAGCCTCAACTCATGGAAGAATAGGAAGGCTTTATGTTTTGTTGTATAATGGCATCAACTCACATTGTAGGTGCCTCCCAGAGTCTCCCAGGTGGCTGATATCTCAAGGAAAAAATGACAAAGCTATGAAAATTGTCAGCAATATGGCTAAAAAAAATAAGAAAAAGCTGCCTTCCCATTTTCAGGTGAGCTCAGGGTTTGCTTGTGCATGTAAGCATCATGACAGTACCTTGCTTTAGTTCCCCCAGATAAATTTAATGTATTATATACTGGCTCTTCTATAGGATATGAAATTTGAAGAGGAAGATTGTGGAAAGCAGAATCCCTCACTGATGGACCTTTTCAGGACACCACAGATAAGAAAAAACACACTCATTTTGATGTACAACTGGTAAGAATATAATGCTAGAGAGCTGGCTTTGGAGCTCTGGGTTTGGAAACTCCATCAGGACACGGACGTCTGTTCTCTTACTATCCAACGAATCCAGGATGCTCTTCTCTGCCCAGGTTCACGAGCTCCGTCCTCTACCAGGGGCTCATCATGCACATGGGAATGGCTGCTGAGAACATGTATCTGGATTTCCTCTACTCTGCCCTGGTTGAGTTCCCAGCTGCCTTCATCATCATCGTCACTATTGACCGTGTCGGGCGGCGCTACCCCTGGGCCCTGTCCAACCTGGTGGCTGGGGCCGCCTGCCTTGCCACAGCCCTCATCCCAGAGGGTGAGTCACCTGAAGGAAGCCCTGTGAGGGCTTCCCACCCTGTCCTCTGGAACCTCCATGCTGCTTTGTGAGGGTCCCTTTGCTGCTCATGCAGTCCTCACTGTTCCCATTCCCTCACTCACATGGGTGAAACAAAAAAAAATTCCTTAAAAACATCAACTGATGTGGGATCAGAGGTCCCACAAAATAACACTGTTGTATTAATTGACACCTGCTAAATCACTGGGATGCTTTTAAATGTGTTGAATGTATTTTCTCTGCAGACTTACATTGGTTAAAAGTGATTACTGGTTGCATTGGGAGAATGGGAATTACAATGGCTTTTGAAATGGTTTGCTTTGTAAACACAGAGCTGTATCCAACTTATATCAGGTAGGTGCCTCCTCTCCCCAGCTGGCATTTGACCTAGAAGGAAATAGCTGAGGCTGATTTGTATGTTATGTTTTGTGCTAAATTAAGTTATCCTCAAATGTGTCAGAACTATAGAGGTACTGTTGAACATAAAGTAGGTGAAGCACAATTGAAATGCTTTAAAAAGGCAGCTTAATAAAGAAAAGAAATGTATTTTTAGACAAGGGGAAATTTGCATGACTGAAGTAAAGGGAAAATTTGGGAGAACCAGGGTGGGTGAGTGATCTGAAGTTCCACACCGTGCCTGGATCTGTCCTGTGCGAGGATGAGAGTTGTGATCCATCCCCTCCACCTGCAGTACTCTGACACTAACATGATCCCTTTGCTGCCAAACCAGGAATCTCGGGGTGATGGTTTGCTCCTCTTTGTGTGATATTGGTGGAGTCATCGTCCCGTTCATTGTCTACAGACTGGTGGAGATCTGGCATGATCTGCCACTGATTGTCTTCAGTAAGTGCCACTTTACATCCTTGCCCGCCCCTCCCAGGGGGCAGTGCGGGACCCAAGTTCCAAAGGGAGGGAAAAGCCACCAATGCAGCTGTTTTGAGTTCAGCAGAAGCCCTTTGCTCTCTACAAGGCCTTAGCCTTTAGTTTATGACCAACTGGAACTTGTTTATGCTGGGAACATGAGAACTTATATCTCCCTTGCCCCTGTGATTTCTCCTTGCATTTAAAAAAAAAAGTTAGATATTTGACAGATGGAAAAGAGCTCAGAAAAATTTTGATGAGCTTAATATTTGATGGACTTAAAGCTGATTTACTGCTCTTCTGTGGGTTACATTGTCTCTGTCCAGCAGTCAAACCCTAGAATTTTTTATAATTGCCTATTTAATAGAATACAAGCGTGGCTGTAATGTTTCAGCTTTTCCGACACTTTAACTGGCTCTTCTCCAGCTATTTGGAAACTGGCTGGTAAATAAATGCAAGATAAATTTTGCAGACTAGTGACCTGAACTCTCAGATCAGGGTCTGCAACACTTTTATGAATTTTTAGGTCAGTACATTATTTATAGAAAAATACCTTGAATGGCAATATGCAGATTTTAGCAGACAGGATATCTAGAAGGGCACTTATTAGATTTAAAATACATGCCAAACATGTACAAAATGGGTAAAAGAAATTATCAGAGGAGAATTTGATCATATTACTTAAAAGATAATACATTGTGTGTACATTTTCTAATCTTATGTGAATAGCATAAAGATGGAATGTGTTTCCTGACATGCTCTAGCACTAAAGAGTTCCTTCCTCTACAAAGGATGGGTCTGTCCAGTTTGAGGTGTCCTAGTTCATGAATAACTCACGAGAGGATTTGGCTTGGTACTGTCTCCACGGGGCAGCCACATCCTCCATTTTTGCACCAGCATGGCAGTTTTGCATATTGAGACTTGAGGTGCACATCTTGTATGAAGAACAAAATAAAATGCCATTGACAACTCCGTTCTGCCTGGCAGTGACAAGTGGTTGATAACTGCTTACAAGCTCTTTGTGCCTTTGTTTTGAAGCTGTGCTTGGTTTGATTGGGGGTGGATTGGTGCTGCTTCTGCCTGAAACTAAGGGAAGAGTTTTGCCTGAGACTGTGGAGGATGTTGAAAACTTTCACAGGTGAGTCTTAACAGTGAACTTCTGGCAGTTTTCACTTGATATTTGGTAAAATCCCTGTCCAGAGGGAAACCCAGTGGTTACTTGGCTGCCTTGTTTGTTTCCAAGAAGTTGCTGGGTAATTTCCAAACTCTCACTGGACAGATTCTGGACTCCATTTACCCTGTGTCTACCTAGGCAGCTTGAAAACAAGTAGCCTAGGCCTTTACTGGTCTGTGAATAGCTGCACTGGTCTCTCAAATGTGCTGCAACACAATTAGAAATGGTTTCTTTTGTTTAAAAAAACCCCCTAACAACTGAACTGAAAGAGTGCAGTCTTGATAGCAGCTTCACACATGGGGTGTGAAGCACCAGTGTATGCTGAGGAGCCAGAGCAAACCCAAGGGAATACATATCATTTTCTTGGGGCCAAGTCAGAGCAGGTGAAGAAGTTGAAGTTAGGTGCTCCCTGAACAACTTAATTCCTGGTTAATGTTTGTGTTTTATTACTCTTGCAGACGAAGTGCTCGAAAGGCCAAAAACATCTATCTCCATGTCCAAGGATCAGAAGTAGCACGTGACTGAAGAAGGCATAACTCTTGCTGGGTAGTCTGCTTTAGGGCAGTAGCATGGAAATGCCACTTAGAATAAATACTCTCTCAAAAGTCTTGCCTCTCTTACTTCAATTTCTACACAAATTCTTTATTTACAGCGTTTAGGATTTTCTGATGGGATTGTCCCTATTGCTGCATAGCTGCTTTCCCCTCTGCACGCTAAGAGAAACATATTTTAGGGCTGGGAAATATTTGTACCAGCTGTGTGGATTTTAACGTGAACTTCAAGAGGTCTTAACTTGGAGGCAGCATAATATAAGAGATTTATCTCCACTGTTAAATCAAGGTAACTACAAACCTGGTTCAATCATGTGACAACTTGCACAGAGTTTTTAAAAAATTGATTTTTTTCTCCTATTTCATTGGGTACTCAAAAGGATGGACATGTGACAACTCAAGAGCATGAAAATGGGTGCATAGGAGAAACACAATCCTTCATAAGGTAATAGAATTATAAGTGTGCCCTGCAGGGGCATTCCTTTGGAGTGAGCTGGGATCAGGCTTGGGGAGTTGCAGGACCCTGACCAACGGTCCTGTGCATCAAGGAGAATCAGAAACAGCACTGGGTAATCCAGAAAATATCCAGCACCTCCAGAAATTTCCTAGTCCATCCTGCTGAGTAACCATAACAGACCTGTGGTTGCAGGGCAAAACAGGGACAGTGGTTCTGTGGCTCCCTTTCCCTGTTTGTGTTGCTAGTTCCTATCTGCTGGAAAACACTGGTTTTCCATAAGGTTACTGTGAACAGGGTACAGGATACCTCTGCCCATTGATAATCAGCTGCAGGGAGAGAACTCCCAGTTGAGCAAGATGCTGCTGGACTCCAGCAGGCAGGGTGAAATTCCCTCAGGATTGCATCCCAGTGACCTTGCACCTGCTTTCAACCAGCCTGAGCCTCAGTTAATGTTCAGTGTTGCTGTGGGGGCCTCCAAGGCAGGGAAGCATATTGTCCAGCAAGGCCAGGGCCATGGCAAGATTGCCCTGAGAAGATTAGGGACAGATCAGGAGTGACATGACTTTGGCCCAGGCAGTTGCAAAACTAATATTTGCTTCAGGATCAGAGGGGAATAATCTTGTCCTGAGAGAGCAAGAGGAACAGTGAAGGTGTAATTATGTGCCTGGTAGAGCTGATGTCCTGCTGTGGTTGCAGACATGTCTCTAAAAGAAATCTATCAGAAATTCTGACTTACAATTCTTTGATATAAAACCCATTGAAAACTCTGCAGATAGAAAATGGAGGTGGTTGCAACAAGTCAAGCAATGGAAAAAAAACCTGAGATGAATAAATGAATAACTACAAAAGCTGAGTCACAAGACCCTTACCTGTCACACTGGTGTTCATTCCAATAAGCACTGCTACTGCCACAGCAGGAGTTACACGGGTGGCAGCTCTGGCATGCCTTAGATTTGCAGTCACCTACATCTGATAGTGGCATCTGCTTCTGGTGGCAGCTTAATAAACACAAGGGCAAATGTCCATTTATTTCTTTGCTGGTGATCTTTGCTCATTCATGGATTGCTTTCTGGAGCTGGGAAGTCAAAGAGATGTAAAAGCTGGTCCAGCTGCACATGGCTGCTCTCAAAATGGGGAGCAGCAGCATTGTGTCCTGGAGGGGAGGTAGGAGTGTGTCACCCCCAGGCTATGAGTGAAGCTCATGAGGCTCCTGCCTCAGGTAACAGTTTGACAGCTTCCCTTCCCCTTAAGAGCAGCTGAAGTCTGTCTGCTCCTGGGGCTGCTGGAGCATAACCAGTGCCAGGGCTGTCCCTGGAGCTTGGAAGGAGCACCTCTGACTCTGGCAAGGAGGCTGGGAGCAAGTAAACAGGGCCAGGTTAATGCAAGTGGGACTGACCCCTAAAGAAGACCCTGCCCCTTACTTAAGTAAACCTGGGCTGTATGTCAGCTGTGCCTGAAGGAAACATAAAAGCTCCATGTTTTGTAATACTCACCAGCCTTCACCAACTGGGTTTTGGCCAACCTACTTTACTTTTTACAAGTTTTCTGGTGTTCTCCACAGCATCATCTGATGGGCAGATGATCTTGTGGCCAAGGGCTGCACTTTTCTAAACATTGTTCTTGTCCTCCACTGTTGCTGTCACTATCTAAATCCAAATGCCAACATGGAAAGCATGACTGTTGTTTGGACACTTCTGTGCTCCTATCCCATCCCTGCTCTACAGCACTATGTCATCCTACATCCTTAATATTTTGAAATATTAAGAAATTAGGCCTTCTTCCACAACTAGAACTGGTCAGGAGGCAAACTAAAATCTAAAGAATAAATATGTTGATGAATATGATGTGAATCACAGCTTCCCAAGAGCTGTGGAGAGGACTCTTCAATCTTCAAAGGCACTATAGCAGTGATTTTCCACCATGATATGGAGGGAAAACTACTTTAAAAGCTATATCCTTTTTTGCCTTATCTTTCCCCGCTACCTCAGTGCTTATTTCTGACAGATGTTTGGGAGTTGGGCCATGTAAATTATCAAGCTCAGGGCATTAGGAAAACATTAATGCATAAACATAAATTTTAATGGGCTTTAATATGCAGGGCAGAGTGTCCTGTTACTTTCTGTGCTGGTCCTAGGGGTGTCTGTGATGGGGCTTTCTGCCCCTTCCCTGTCACTGACCCCGAATGTTGATGCAGTTGTACACGGCCCAACACGTCCTGAGGATTCACTGCTCTAACTCCTCATTGTCTTTTTTTTTTTTTTTTTTTTTTTTTAAATTTTATTTATTTATTTTTTTTTTATTTTCCAGCTTGCCTAATATCAAGTCAAATTCTGGAATGCCAGATCTTAAAAGCCAGCCTGGGATTAGAGGTGCTTATTTTTTTGTAGTTATTTCTCTGGAAGAAGAGGAGCAAAACTAGGAGGGAAAAGAGTCTTGTGGGTGCCTTGGGCTCCCATGATGGCAGTGCTCACTGCTGGGTGGTGGGAGCTGCATTACAGACCAGCCAACAGCACCAAGATTTTATGGGAGGTAGAGGGAATTGTGACAGTAAATCAGATACTGCCTCTATGTTACTTTTGTGTAGAGTCAGGTGTAGCTTGGAGGAAGTGAGCTGGGCTCCTTCCTGCACTCTTGCTTGCTACAGAATGAGCGTGAGTGAGCAGCCCAAAGAGATTTTTAGTTTTATAAGAAGCAAAAGAAAGTGCTCCTTCATGAGTTTCCTGCTTATGCCACATGAGTTGCTGCTGGGAAACTAGAAACATGAAAGCATTCAGGAGACAAATAGAAAAAAAATTGCAGGATGGTCCATGAAGGAGTGAAGCAAAAATGCTTCTGGCTCAGGAAGTCTGCTCTTGTTACACACAGTGCTTTGAAGATTAGATGGGGTCAGTGGGGGCTTATCCTGCTGCTAAACCAGGATGCCTGCCCAGAAGGTGCAATTGCTAACTGCATAACTGAGGACATAGCCTGTGAGCCAGCCTCCCTTGCTGACCAGTCCCTGGGTCAGGCAGAATGTCACCAGTGCAAAGGCCATCAGAAACCCCGAAACCACATTGATGGGGACTGCGACCAGCAGGCAGAGTTTGTACCCAAACCTGGGGAGGCTAAAAAAAGAGAAGAAAGATGCTCAGCTCCTGGAAGGGTAGGGGGCAAACCAAAGGGTTTGAAGAGGCTGTAGAGGGTGTCTGTTAATTTTGAATAGGCATCTATATCTGCTCTTCCCTCTGCAACATTAACCATCTCTATGGAATTCCAGGGATCTCCCCTGTCTTGTGTTTTCAGGTCATTGCCCACTTTTGGTTAATGACTTGCCCAATGAATTCAAGATTGCTCTGATATGGCTTCCCAGACCATCTTTCAAAGCTGCCATAGCTTTTTAGTGGGGATTTGTTTGCCAACTGTGATCTTTTCACATTTTCTTATCAACCCTGGCTGACTATTGAGCTTTTCTTGAGCAGAGTTTTGTACATCCCTGTCATTTGTCGTTTCCTTTATCACTGTGTCTCAGAGATAGTCAGAAATAGAGGGTTTTGGAAAGAAACAAACTGACTGGAACACTGGGAAGGCGTTTGATTTCTAGCTGACAGAGATACATATTCAGTAAGTACTAGCCAGAATAAGTGTCTTTTGTTTTCCACAGTAACAGCAGCAGATCCCATCACTCAAACTTTGTCCTCTCATGAGCCCGACATACAGATATTTTTGACTTTCCTTAAAGTTCAGCCCATGAGATCCTCATCAGATCACACTTGAAAGTTCTGGTTTTGTTTTACCTTGAGCACAATACATCCTGGTTATGGTATTTTATGTTGCTCTTGGGTGCTCTCAATGCAGGAGCAGCAGTGAGCTGGGACAGGGTGGTGTGAGCAGAGTGAAGGCCCCTTAACACACTGACATGTACCTGTTCTATGTTAGGAGGAATTATATCCTACTCCCTCATGTCTCTTCATACTTCACAAAAAGCCTTGGTAAAAAGATCCTTCAGTATTTTGGCACAGAGAGAGAGATAGAAGAGCATTTCAGCTATAAAGGGCTATGAATTTGGAAGCTGGTTTCTGTTGGCTCCCACCATCATATGGTGGGTGGCAAGAAATGCCTTTGCTAGGGAACATGATGGCTTGGAAAGGTGATCTGAAGAGTGGTGCTTCTGACATTCATAGAATCTGCTCTCTGCTATTTCATGTCCTGTTATGCCTGGATGAGGGTGCATCACCACCCAAGCCTCAGCTCTGGGAAAAAGGATGGAATGCTTTCAAGTTTACTAGGAGATTAGTCAGAAAACAAGAACTTGGATTTAAGGGAATGAGAGGATGAGGGAGGCAACAAATGTTTCCGTTTAAAACAAAACAAAACAAAGATCTTCCAAAATGCATGTGAAGAAACGCTGGAATTGTCATAAGTCTGTCTGCTTTTGTCCTTGAAATCAGACAGAGGATTCCATCCTAGGACATAAGCCTGGATGCAGGATTTTTGTGGTACTGCTCTAGCCATTTGATGTCTTTCACCTGAGAATTTATTTTGCCAAAGGTGTAGCCACGCACAAGATGTGGCCACAAAGAGTTATTGCAATAAATCACTATCTATTGGTGAAAAATCCATTTAAGCAGAAAGCTTATAAAAAAGCTGGTCTGGTTCACTGGCAGTATGGTAATGATTAATGAGGAATGGAAAGCAATCTGTCCAATTTGGGCATAGATGAGCTTCTTCACAAGTGGATTTGTCTGCACAGCCTAACTGATGGTGTGTTTGCCTGCACTGAAACTAGGGAGCAGGGTCCAATGAGACAAACACAGTCTCATCCTAATTTTGTGACACTGCAGAAGTACTACAGGGGATGGCTATGCCCCTTCCCATAGACCTTCCCTCTTGGAGGAGTGGGACAGTGAAAAGAAGGGAACAATAGCAATATCTGTTCAAGAGAGACAATATTGGGGCTGTTTTGGGAGGAAAAGGCTGTTAAGAATACAAAGTTTTAAAAAAATAAAAATCTAAGACAGACTGGATCTCCAGAAGGACTGTTTGCTCCCTGTTTACTCCCTGTTCCCTCCATTTCTCCAAATTCAAGTCTCATTCTCCCTTGTTATTTTACTGAAAAATTTGGTAAATATGCAGAGGCAGATCAGCTACAAAGAACTAAATTTGTTCAGAGTCTAACCTAAAAAAACAATCCATTGGGCAGATATATGGTACAAAGACAGTTGTGATGGAAAAGAGGAAACGAGAGAAAATAATGTCTAGAACTGGCTAAATACAGACTCACCTGAGAAAAAGGAGGATCATATAAAATTTAAGAAGAAACAATTGCTTCTATTTCTGTATCTGAGAAAAACTCTCCTATTATGAAACTGATTTATGTCCATCTGGATACTGTTAAAATTAATGTGAAACAAATTTATTACAAAGATGAGCAAATAGTTCTTGGTGCAAGACTAAAAATTTCATCTTGGGCTCAGAGCTTGTGTTGCAGTTTGCACCTGTGAGAGAAAACATAGTCCCTTCACTTGTGTGAATTCCTCAGGGCTGTAAAAGTGGAGTGATACTTCGGCATTTTGGTGGATTCTTGGGTGACAACAGACTTCGAAAGAAGAACCTTAGAAACCACCACCCATGTCCCTTTTAAGTGATGCACAGACCTTTTCAATCGGGTTTTGGTTGCATTTATTTTCTTTTTGAATTGTGAATGTTGTTCAACAACATCAGAATGCCAACAACCAGAGGGAAGAGTTCATCTCATACCTGTCTACACACCACCTACCTGTCTGCCATGTAGCCAATGCTCACAGAGCCAATAAAAACCCAGAATTCACACACAAATGGAAGCAGGCCAGCTTCCAGGAATCCTCACACACCAGGTTAAACTGTAAGGGTAAACACGGTTAGAAGCTCAGGGGCATTCCCCACAAACCACAGCTGTTTGAGAAGGAAGGAAACCAGTGGCATCAACTAGAAAACAGAGAGAAAGAAACCCTCTCTCCTCTTAAGTTGACATCTGCAGTACATCTGGTTTGGATTTTCCCCAGCCTTGTGAAAGTTACACCCCGGAAAAGGGTTGCATAATGACACATAAGGAGAGCGAGAAAGGAAGGAAAACTCTGAAACAACAAATAAAAAAATTGAGAAAAATCTCCTCCTTTTGTCATCACCTATCTGCTTGAAATCTGGAGGACACTTGGAGCATTGTCTCCTTCCAAGATGCCAAGACCTGTCTCAAACCATGTATTCCCTTGCTGCAAAAACAGTGCCAGCTTAGAGAGATGGAGGTGCTGCCGTGAGCCCTGCTGGGGTGGAGCCAGGAACTGGGGTGTCCTTCACCTCATTAGCACAGGCAAAAGGCCCAGGATTTGGCTGGCTTTTCTCTGAAGGGAGTGGGTACTTGGGAACTTGCTTTTGATTTACAATTAACAGGTTGTCAGGGCACACCCAACAAAGGGAGGAGGGCAACTTGGTAATAACTTCTCTACAACTGGAAAAATTCACTCAAGTGTAAGTAGCCTTCAGTCCAGAAAGAAGCATCAATGTATTTGGCTGCTTATTTATTTTTTTTCTAATCCAGATGAGTTTGCTGGGGCCATACCAAACAGCTCAGCTCAGTTTCTCCGGTGTGGAGGACAGCTGGAGTGCTCTTTTCTGCCCCAGCCCATCTGTCCCAAGGGAAAATAAGATAGACTTACTTTGTAACAGTGATGATAGTGAAGCAAGGAAATATGAATGCCCTACCCACAGAAGCTGTGAAGTATCCAGCGATGCACTTTTTAAAGATCAAGTTACACAAACATCTGCTTGGTACAGTTTGGGTATAGCTAATACAGATTTGGCAGTGAGTGGGAAAGTAGAAGAGATCTGTTTGGAGGTCATTCCTGCACTTCGGGTCTCTACATGGCTTTAAGACTATTACTACTAGTTTTCATTGGTTTTCATATTGTAGATTATCTGGTTTAGATACTGTAAATTGAGATAAAGGAGCACTGCAATTGTTAAAGCATTATTTGAGAAATGTAGCCCTATGCTCTGCTTCTTGTTCATAATGGATCACATTATAAATGCATACTTTGGTATTGGCTATTTGCAAATGTTGGAATGAATGATATAAATATGATGTTTGCTTCTGTAGCTTTTAGTGTGTTTTAACTGCCTGAATAGATGTATAAGGTTTTCCTTTGCTATAGTTTAGAATTTAGGTGTAGTGTGTTTCAGCTGCCTGAATAAATAACTTCCAAAAGAGGCCCAAGTGACTGCCAGCATTCACTGCCTGTGAAAAAGGGACCAAAGCCCACATCAAAAGATGATAAGAACCGAATAAAAGTGAGATTGTGCTTGATGGACCCAAGGAGTGACCATGCAGAGCAGTTCCTGGAAAAGTGAATGTGCATAAGTCCCTGCATGAAGGACAGGATAAAAAGGGGAGGTTCCAAGACACCGGTGTGTTCTTAGCAGCGTGCCAAGACACCCGGCTGGCTGTATTTCTTTGCTTTATCTGTCTCTTATTGTCTTTATTAAACATTTTTGAAATTTTACCAGGAAAGTGAACTTCGTTTTTCACAACTGGGGGCTCCTCCAGGGGAGATGCCTCCGAGACCCTGGGAGACCCAGAGTGGGGGGAAAAGGCGCCTCTGCCGATTTCAGCAGCCCCCGCTCCATCTCTTCTGGCGTGGATCGGTGGTAGCAGGGTGACCTGGAGGACAAGAAGAGACAAAATAAAGTAAAGGAAAAAGAAAAAAAAAAAAAAAAGGTACCTTATTGTCTTAGTGTAAGTAAAAACGAGTGAAAAAAAATATATGAAAGAAATAAGAATTAGTGTGTGAATGAAAGACTGTGTATAACTTTGTTTTTGGAGGGAGGTAGATTGTAATAAGTGTTGGTAGTGGTAAATTTTTATTTTTTTTTAATCACCGCTGAAAATCAAGTGTTTTTCATTTTAGATCAGTGGCTGGGGGTCCCTTTTAGGGGCTGTGGGATGGAATTTCATTCTTCGCTGCAGTGTTTGTACCTCAGTGCTCTCACTAAAGCTTTTTCCTCCTGCATTTTAATTTTGGAAAAGTTTTAAAGCAGATTTGGGTCTGCTTTTCGGTAAAGCAGATCAGTGCCCTGAGGGTCCTGTTGAGTCCTCAGGGTTGCAGGGCTGGGGTGATGTCAGTGGGCATCTCCTGGCAGCTCCCTGTGCCAGGGATTTCCTTGAAACCACCTAATCTCCTTTGGCACTGGGTGTGCAAACACCCAGAACAAACAAACGTTTCACAATGGGGGGGTTTGAGATGTTTTCTGATGGAACAGCTCAGCAGCAGCTCATGCTGCTGTGGGAGCAGGGTTGTGGTTAGATTTGGAGATGTAGAAGTAGATTTGAAGGTGTGCACTGAATTTGGAGGTGCACAGTAGATTTAGAAGTGTAACAGTAAATTTAGAAGTGTAAAAGTGGATTTGGAGGCATGCAGTGAATTTAGAGGTGTAGAAGTGAATTTAGAGGCATGCAGTGAATATGGAGGCACGCAGTGAATTTGGAGGTGTGCAGTGGATTTGGAAGTGTGCAGTGAATTTGGAGGTGTATTCAGAAGTGTGGATGTGAGCCTGGCACCTCCCTGAGCATTTCCCATCAAGTGGGGGGTGGCTTCTGTTGTTAATTTGCTCTATGTATGACATACTTGAAATGCAAGATCTGGAGTCAGCTTATGGCCATTTCAGTCTGTCACTGAGAATCTGCCAGAGCACAGTATGGGGCAGGTGGTAATTACTCTGTTTAGTGTTTTCAGAGGCCATAAATATTATTAAAGCAATATGATCCTTTTCCTCATGTACATATACAATTGGAGAATCTTGAAATAGATGACTGCTTGTATGCTCTTTTGAGGGAATAGGAGAAAACAATACAGCAAAAACACAGCATGGCAGATTTCTTTTAGCTACTTAGTGGTTAAAGAATAGTGTTGTGCCTCAGATGGGAAGTAGACCAGTACGAGTTGGGACCTCTGAGTCAAAGGTAAACAAATTGAACTTGCAGGGGTTCACATGCAGCTGACCCTCACTCAGGGAACTGAGAGTGGCCCTGAGCTTGCTCACCAGCCCAACCTGCCCTCTGTCTCCTGCCCTGCCCTGCACCCTCAGGGAGGCAGAGGGTAAAGGCTGCTGCAAGATACAGCCCCATCTCACAAATAGTTTCCAGCTATTTAATGAGAATTTATTAGACAATGCTAATGTGTAAATGTTTGATTAAGCAATGGAGACGTTCTCAGCCTCCTTTACGTGAGAGAGTGGTTATTGTCATGTTCCCATGGCCATGATTGCATAAGGTCCTTTCATCTCGTTCCCCATTTCCTCCAATGATGGAGGACTGGAAGAGGTTCAGTACAGCTGAACATCAAAAGTGTGGACAAAATAATACTATGGGCAACAATATCTGCCTGAAAAATTTCTGTCATTTTTCTGTCATCCGCAAATCTTTCCAAGCCAGACAAAGACTCTGTGGCTTTATTAGAGCTTCTGAAGGGAACCTTTGAGCAGGCTGCTGTCCCTGGGTTAGTTTTCCCCTGAGGAGCACTCAGTGACCTCTCTGAGTTTTATGAAGCAGGGGTGATAAGTAATATAATATATAAAAGAGCTATTAAAACAAGCTCAGCTCTTGAGTTACAATGACTGGCATTCCTAAATGTCATGAATCACAAATGGGACTGCTCCTTTGCAATAAAGATCTTTTGCAGCCTAGAAAAGACCAGTCCTTTGTGTACAACTGAAGAGTTTACCTATCTCTATTCATTCTGATTTCATTAGGAGCAGAGAAGGGACTATTCCCTCTGTTAATACTCAAGGAGCTCACTGCACCAGCAGCTTTTGAACCTTGCATCCTCCTGCTCACAGACTACTCAGCAGTACACATATTTGATGCAGTGGTTAACAGCTAAAGCCTGTCCCAGCCAAAATTGAATTAAGTATAACAAGAAGTGCATAAACTCTAGAAATCTGCTTTACTCCCTTTCCTGATTCTGCCTACTGTAATTTCATGCTGGAGAAAGCATGAAGAAAGCTGCCACTGTGAAGTGAGCATGCCAGTTCACATGCCAGTTACGCTGGCAGAAGGCTGTATCTCCGATTATGATTAATATTACTTCTGGAAAACCTTCACTGTTACTTGAGTATTCTTTTTTATCACCAGGAAGCAAAGTGTTATCATACAGTGGGAGTGACCATGAGTAGCTTTACATATTGCAGGATGTCCAGAGGTTTTGGCTACTGTCATCCAAGCCGCCCTTGATAATCCTGGCCAGACTCCTGAATATGGTCTCACCAGACTTTGGGGAACTGAGTGGTCCATCCCACCAATATAAAGGCAGGTGACTCTTGTCACCTGGATATCCCTGAGTATGATGTCTTTAAGATGTTTTCAGTGTTGCTTTTTCCCACTTTGCTGGGGACAGAGCAGGCACTGAGCATGCATGCAGTTCTGCTGGTAGATCTGAGTGCATGTGAATGGAGGCAGCATGAGAGCTTGCCAGGGTGACGTCTGTACTGAAAAACTAAACTCGACTGTGCCTGAGCTCAAGCACTCGCTCACAGCCACAGCGCTTCATCTTTACCACGCTCCCCAGTACTGTTCTGGTACTGTTCTGCCTGATTCCTGTCAGCACCCACAACACGCAGGCAGGTCTGGGGAGGTGATGTCAGGCAGGCTGGTTTTGGCCGTCAGGATCACCCTGGCTGGGGATGGTGTATACAGAAGTGAGCCGTTGCCTCCGGCGTTCCCATCTATTAGCACAGATGCAGCACAGCATCAATCAGCATATAGCAGGTAACTCAGCCAGATGACGAAAGGGAACAAAGACAGAGAAGCTGTTAGCAGAGGGCATCTGTGCCCTGACAGAAGATCCATATCACTCTGCACTGGCAAGTTCATGAAACACTGTCAAGTGTGACAAGTTTCTGGGGATAATCAGTAATCCCTTCAGTCTGCAGTAGTGAAGCATTACCATGGCTGCTTTAAAGCAAGTCAGCCTTCAAAAGCTGGGGTAAACGTTCCTGTACTCTGACCTTTCTGAGCTTTAGATATAGGCTCAAGGGTTGGTGAAATGTGAAACAAAGCCAAGCATACCACACCCCTGTAAAACAATTACAGATGAAAGACATACTGATAGTGATTGTACAAATAGCTGTTGGCTGCCAACAATAGCCCCAATTCAAAGATCTGAAAGCATCTTCTCATTAAATCACTCATGAAAGACTGAGAAACTGAGGGTTTCTAGCAGGTTAGCTTTTCAGCTGAGGTTGAATCTTGCAAGTTAGCTTTTCAGAGAAACTGGTTTTCAAATCTTTGAGAATTTAGGCTAAAACAGTTTGCTAGAGGTGCCTTAGACAGACTTTCTCATTCAGAATTTCCACCAGGAACATGCTGACATGTTGTTCTACAAACCTTCTTGCATGAGTAAACACGTCTGCATTGATTTCCTTCTAGTGATTCATTCTTTCATCCTTGCCACTTTGTGATGATGTTGGTTCAGTATTTACCTATGTTTTTGGATCTTATCACAGCTCTGCTTCCTGTGAATACATCAAGAACGTAGACTTTTAACAAGGAGCTCTGAGCATGCTGTCTGCCGTAATCACATGCTACTATGTATCTGAGCAGGAGGTGCTTGATTCAGAGGAACGTGATAGAGAATCCCTGGAAACATCCATTCAAACAGCAAACCACGGGCCCGCTGGGATGCCCTGCCTGTGCATTGGGGTGCAGGTACTTCAGCCAGGCTGAGCCAGTCTGGTTTCTTGGTGCAACGGCCCCATCCCCTTTCCTACAGCCTGTTGTGGCACTTGTTGGACCCGTGCACTGCAAATTGAGTCAACTTGCTAAGCAGACAGAGGCCAACCCTATCTGCAGTAGTAGCTTGTAGGGGCTCAGTGAAGGGATGAGGAAAATTCAGCACAAAGGAAGACACAAGATTCCATGGCTCAATCTGCTGGGAGAAGAAAGCTGGAAAGAGGAGGGAAGAAGCAGGATGTCCCTGTGGTGATGAAAAAAGCATCCCTCTTGTAGCTTTTGGTAGGGTTTCACCTGGGCTAATGTCAGCCATGTAAAATATGAACATGTAGCATCTAGTTATCTCTGGATTTATATTTACATGTGAAGCATGTACTTAATGGCAGATCTGTGCACCCTATTAGAGCTACTAATAGCAGCTGGAGCCTGGGTCATGGGATCTCAGCTCTTCAGGGCAGCACTGAGAGCTAGATGTCTAAGAACTGACTGTAGAGGGAGCCTATGCACCTTGCTTTTAGGCTGCTTAAGTTATTTCAAAAATGTCAAGTTTGCACTTGGTATTTATTTGCACCGTGAGAATTTATTTTATAACTGAGAGAAACAAAGTGTACTTTATGGTTGGCTCATATACTACAAACACATTTTTCTTAGATGATAATCACACTATAGTTGGCAAAACCCTCTAGTTTAAGATTATTTGCATCTAGATCCAAAAGTCACAGCTTGATCTCATTTTTTCCTTGCACATTAATTACTACTTAGTATTGTGCAACCTAGGAATATCTCCCTTGGTGACAAAGACAGCTCAGTGCACAGTGCTTACTCCTCAGCTTTTGCCGTGGCACAGCTCATGACATGTTCATGGAGTTTGTCCTCTGCAGGTTTCATTTCTGCAGTCATGAGGTGGCATGGCTTTTGCCAAGACCAGGAGCATGCTGAGCTGCTGTACCACCGGCATTTGGCCTCATGGGCTGCTGGAGTGCTGTGTGAGCACTCTTCGGGCCAGGATGAGGATGCTTGTGCTGCCCAGAGAGAGGGAATTGGCCCTGGGGCAGCTTGGCTTGCTGTGAACCTGTGCCGTGGTCCCCAGGGTCCTGTTGCTTTGTTCTGGCTTCCCAGGGAGATGAAGGTCACCCCACAGTGTGCTTGGGGTTTGTAGAGCTCTTATCAAAGGGTGCACTGATAAAAAGTTACCAAAGTGAGCAAAGGAGTCCAGGCAGCCCTGTAACTCCTGTCACAGGGCCTGGAGGGTGTTCTAGGCACTTCAGGAAAAACACACAGGTTTTTAAAATGATGATCAGAGAATTTTCCTGAGCCCACCCACCCATCCCTTCACAAAACTCCTCCTGTCTGGAGGGGATAACAACATCTATCAGCAAAGACAAGGATGGAGCTTGGCAGACCAGACTTCTCAGCTCTGGATGTCACAGCACAGGTACAGCACCCGCTGTCCGTGGTTATCCCTGTGTCTCTACTCAGCCTGACACCACAGCTACCTGGACTGGGATGCCCATGGCTCCCAGGGCTTCAGCTTCCTGTTGAGCAGCCCAGTGTGGCTGCAAAGAACAAGCCCCAACCCCAAAAGGCTTGCAGTCTAAGCCTTAGGTTTGTTATTTCCTTTGCATAGTTGAACTGCTGATACCTGCTGCAAAGGTAGCAGGACCTACCTGGTACCAGCAGTGCAAACAGTAGGGGTATTACAAGGCTAAGTACTGCTCAGAGGATTTGATAAACAGCCAAGGCTGGGGTGAACTGGGGACTGAGGCTGCATCATGACATACAGTTCTGCTGGTGGTGAAGGGAGGCTTTGCTGTCATGACATACTGGGTAACTGCACCCAAAGCTACCTGTCAGGGTCTGAGGTGGTGCCTATTTCACTGTTCTCAGCCGGGGCATGGTCACTCCTGAGTTGGTTTAAACACATTGGCTTCTTTTGGACCACTAGCTCTGTAGGAGTAGGAGCTGCTTCATGCCTGGATAAGAAGAGGCAAGTCAAGTAGGTGTCACATGAAGCACAGCTCAAATAAAGCTTGTGAATTCAAGAGGAAAGAAAGAAAAAAAAAAAATAGGAGAAAGCAAACCAGAAAGTAGGAAGCAGTTTTCAGTTTGGAACTGTCCCTATCCCAAGACTTTAAAACATAGTTAATTACAAACCTTTTATTTTGCACTGAGGTCTCGGGAGTGTGATTGCTTAATAGGTTCCTAGATTACACATATCCATCACTTACTGCTGTGCTCAGACAGAGTATCACAGCTGCACAGCACGAGGTGAGACATGGGGCTGTCCCTGGCACCTCACCAGGCTTGGAGCAGGACCAAAGGTGATGGCAGGTGTTGAGGCTGTCCTGCAGGGATCAGAGCAGGGGTGTCCTGTTCCAACCTCTGCAGGTCTCTGCTGCTGGTGCTGGTGCTCTGAGCAGACTAGGAGGAGAGAGGGTGACAAGGGAGAAGCACATCTTATAACTGTTTCCATCATCAGGGGGCTCCAGATCCCTGCTTTCTGGAGCTCTGTCCTGGCCCATGCCTTTCTCCACGTCCACAGTGACAGCTATGCAGAGGTGCCCCACTGGGAGGGGGAGAAAGAGGTGCTTCTCTGAGGGGTGGGTGGCTGTCTGAAGAAGATGGTGACACTCTGTCTCATCAGACAAGACTGCTCTGGAGCAAAGTGTCCTGGCCATGGGAAGGTGGACAGGAACAGGGGGCACAAGTAGAGGTTGCTCTTGTCCTTCAAGACCAGTTGTTCCCCTTTCAAAGTTCCCTAACTCACCTTTCTGCCCTGCCTCAACATGTGACAGTCCCCTTTGACTCCTCCTGCTGCCCCTGTTTTTGGCCCAACCCCTTCAGAAATCCTGTTTGATCCTTGAGGCAGAAAAATGCCATTAACCAGAGGACTGGGTTGTCTAAACCCAGCTCTAATAGAACAAAAAGTGATATAACATTAGGAAAACTGATTTTTCTGTATTTCTGACAGCCTTGCACCAAGCAGCTGGTGTGAATGTGGTCTAATGAGAAGCGGGCAATTACAGAATTCCCCAAACTACACCATGCCAGAAGACTTCAACTCCAGAGTCATTATGAACAATATTCTTGGATTTTCCTTATGGTCCTCAGTTAAATCATCATTCTAACACTTTCGTGAAATAAGTAAACACACCTACATCTCCTGGTATCATAAACTGGCCGTTAAATGACAGAAAACTTGGAATCAAACACAAAATACTTACTAAAAAGAACAATAAAGAAGTTAATACTGACCTAAGAAAATTGTAATTGGAGATCAGCCCAAATAAAGCAACAAATTTAAGGAAAGGCTTCTTGACTCTGGATTTGAAAATTTTTTTTCTGAATGCTAAAGGAGTTCAAATGTATTTCGCAAGCTTGAATCTTTGGGGAGTTAAGTATCATAAGCACACAGCTGTGATGCAGTTTGTGAGTGTTTACACAATTTACACAATTATTATTAGACTGGACATTCATGTTTCTAAAAGAGCTTTCTGCTCAGCAGGAAATGAAGCTATTTCTTTTGCTCAAATTGCTTTAAAAAACAGTCCTTTTGTAGCTGAGAAATGGCACGTTGGTCTGTGAGATTTTGTTCTATCCTGATGCCTCTGACATCCAGTGTTCTTGGAAGTGATGTGGTGCCCCAGCAGAGGAGGAGGTATCCAACACTACCTGTCATAGCAGGTGCTCCAAAGTCTTCCCTTCAGGACAAGCTAAGAGTTATTGCTCTCAACTTTTATTTCAGTTTCTTAGCCTGTGTTATAAATGTTTGGGTTTTGATACCTTGTAATTTAGTTTTGTTGACATTTGGGCATCTGTTTACACTTCTGAGAGATAATGAAATATACTGATGACACAAGTCCACTTGCAGCTACAACGAACACAGTCTCTCAGGGTCTTCAAGGGTAAAGAAAACCATCAAGGAGCAGTGGCAAGAAGGCGTCAGTAGTTCAAGCCCAAAGGGAACATACAGACCAAACGTTTGTAGACAGGCAGGCAAACTTTGGTAGAGAATTTGGACTTGGCAAAATGTGAAACAAAGCCAAGTTTTGTTTCAAAACTTGGTTTCACCAAGTCCAACTCTACCAACCCATCATGAATGCAGACAGCCCTGCTTCACTTTAGCCCCAGGACTGCTAAAATTTCAGTGGAACTAGCTAGAAGTGCACTAAAAGAGGCTGGTCAGGGAAGAGGGGGAGTCAAACATAAGGGCACTAGCTAGCAGGCAAGTTTGAAGCCAAAGGCATATCATGTGAAATAAGAAGTAAAGAGCAATATTTTCTGGTTGAGTGTTCTCATGCTCATTGCCTGTCTGTGCTGCCCAGTGGGCTTTGGTGCTCCCCTCCCTGCTGCAATAAGTGCCTTCATAATGGCCTCCAGGGTAAGGAATGAGGCAGTGTGTGGACATTAGTGGTGGAAGAAGCAACGAGACAGTGATAGTCACCACCAGATATCCTGTTTGGAGCAGTGGTAGGTAAGAAGAAGCTGCCCACGTGCTTCAGTGAGATTCAACCCTTGAGCACCATAGGGTTGGTCGGCTCTTCAACAAATATCTTTTGAAGTGAAAGGTCCATGGGAAAACCGAGCCACTTTACAGCTAAGGGAGTGGGTGAAATGATATCACTGAACTTGGCACTTTGTACAGATGAAAGATAAACCCAGCACAGGGACACTGCTGAGCCAAAGCAGATCTAGTTTTGACTCAGGAGGAATTGGCTGAGTGAAGGTAGGGGAGCTCTCTGTGGAAGAGCCATTCCCAGTGGACTGAAACTAAGGCATGAATTCGAGCAAGTTAAGTGACTGCTGAAGTTCAGCCTGTTAATCAGATCAAGATAAAAACAAGGACAAAGTGTGAGGCAGCATTCACAGAAGGAGCCACAGTGGCACAGCAGCATGTCCCTGTGTGTGTGTACATGGGGGCAGTGTGTGTGCAGGCGGGGCTTGCATTACCCAGCAGGTGATGGCCAGACAGACTGCCGTGACCTGCACAGCCAGCCGTGCCCACAGCACTGGTCCCACTCTGCCTGCTCGAGACTGAGGCTGCAGAGCCAGCAGCACAGGCAGTTTTACAGTGCACAGGCTGTTCTCAAGGGAGGTATTTTAGACTGAGTGACCTTGTAAAACCTATGTGCTGACTTTCTTATGGAGCAAGCTGCCCATTTGCTACAAGAGATTACCGATAACTTTTGAATTACTGGGCTGCTCCCATAAATACAAGAGTAAGTGGACTATGAGTGTACCAGGAAATTGTGAGCCTAAATTGTCATTAAATTGTCTTTCTGAGTCCCTAATGTTGAAAGTGGGTGTGCACGGTGGTTAGTCATGCCTGTGGAGACCACCCAGGTGAATGTCTATTCTTAGACACACATGCAACAAAGTATGTAAAACACAATGTATGAAATACACTTACATAACACAAAATGTATGTAATGCTGTTGGACCAGGTCATAGCTATACCACAGCAATGTTAATTTTTAACTTCATCAGCCCCTTGGTTAAAGCAGAAGATACTGTAATCTCAGCTTTCCCTCCTAATTTCAGGGAGTGTTTCCCCTGCGACCTGCAGGAGAATTGTCCCATACCAGTGACACCAGTGCTGGCTCCCAGTTCAGACAGCATTCAAAACTGGCCTGGACCCTGACTCAAATTTCTGTGGAATGAGTGCACTTGACATAGGAACGATGCCAGCTCTGCTTTTACATCAGTTTTAAGGCGAGCCCCAGCATCACAGGTCATACCTGCAGGTAGAGAGGGATCTCAGCCAGCACAGGTATATCTTCAATACTTTCTGGCTAAACCATAATCAGCTGAGCGTGTTTATACCTCACTTTCATGTAGCACTAGAAGCCTTACAGCCAGGCTGACCAGACACTCTCTGCCTGATATTGCTGCTGGTAGTGAGTGCATGGATGCTCCTGTGCATCAGGCACTTCTGGTGTGTGGGATACGTGCGGCTTCACTTCTTGTATTCCTGAATGCCACAGGCCAAAGGGAGTAGCAGATGGAATTACAGCCATCAAGAATGATACCCAGCAGGAGTTTCAATGAGTTTGGGGTGAGAGAGATCAGCAGAGTCTCCTTTCCCAGGGTGGATGTGCTTTGTGGTGGTCCACATACAGGTGCTCTGCTGGGCTGATCCACACTTCCAACAGACAGCAGGGCCATGCCCAATGCAAAATAAATCTGACAGCTACTAAGCAGGGAGAAATACACTGCAGACTCCCAGACTCTGACCTTATCAAGAACATCCTATAACATTTGTGTGTGCTCTGAGATAATTAAAGGTGGCAATGGTTAAGAGGAAAACTTTCAAATAAGTCATATGATAGCATGGAACAAATTTGTTTTAACTTCAGTTTGCACTGTGGTTTTCTTGGAGTTCCCAGGAACAGTGAAATCTGTGAAAAAATAATCTTAAGAAATAGCCCCTCGGTCTACTAAATGACCTTGCTGCATAGCAAGTGAGAAGCTGAAATGTGTCTAAAAATTTTCAGAAGCTCTAAATGAATGAGCCAAGGTTTTCTAAGCAGGCACCTGGAGTGATCAGAGACAGCAGCTGAACGAGAGGGTGCCGGAATGCCATGTCCCTGTGGATGACATATGGAGGTGGTGGCAGCATTAATTCTACTGTAACAGCCAACAATGCTGAGTTTCAGTATTATTTATCTGTACTCAAAAGTGACAGCCACTGGATGAGGAATCATGCTTCCCCTCACTTCTGTGACCTCCTTAGTCCCCTTCTGCTATTTGGCAGTCCTGTACTTTTTTTTGCACATACAGTATTTTCTGTTGAAAATGTGAGAAAGCAGAGGTGAAGTCAGAGAAATCCAGCTTGCCTTTCCAGGGTAATGGCTTAACACAGGTAATATAGACTGAAGTGCTTGGAGCTTTGCAAGGAAAAAGAAATAGAGAATCATCACAGATTGGTTGAGATTGAAAAGGCACTTCTGAAGACCACCTGCTCCAGCCTCCCCTGCTCAAGCAGAGCCACCTAGAATAGGTTGCCCAGGATCACTTCCAGATGGCTTTTGAGTATCTCCAAGGATGGAGACTCCACAGCCTCTCCGGGCCACTTGTTTCAGTGCTCAGTTATCCTCATGCTAGAAAAGATATATCCTGGTGTTCAAAGGGAACATGCTGTGCTTTGGCCTGTGCCATTGCCTCTTATACATGCTTCCTAAGAATGTGCTTTAATACTCTCCTGGCAAAAATTCTGCAGTCTCTGTACAGAGAAGTCTGGACATAGTCTGAGTCAATGAATCTCCAGAAAATCTTGGCACAGTATGAACTATCAGGGATCACAGTTGGGACTGTGGTTGCAAGGCCTGAGGCCTCCATCAGCCTCCTGATGTTGGTCACAGGGCTAGAGGTTCCTCCTGGATTGCTGGCTTTATGGAACACAAGAGCAATGGGAGGAGGGATTTCTCATATTGTACATAGAGGTTTTCAAGTTTCTGGTTTAGTCCAGGAGCAAACAGGACTTTCTGGAAGAGTTCATTCTCAGAGGAAGGAAATATTGAAGTGGAGCAGAATAATAAAAGAACAAAACATTATGTGATGGGAAAACCAAGAGAGAAAGTTCCCTGGATATAGAAAAGTCAGTGAAGGATTGGTTAGGAACACCTCAGACTTCCAGAAGATAAACAAGGATATTCCTGGTTGAAAGCTGACAAATTGCTTAGCAGTGCCACCTGTCTGAGCAAAAGCTGTTACCAGGAAGGATGTAATTGAGGTATTCCTGGTACTTTAGTATATATTGCAATTTTAATCATGCTGCTGAAAGGAAGAAAGAAGAATGATTTTGAAGCAGAAGGAAGTTGGTGAAGTTGCCTTTAAACCTCCCCCATGTCGGGATGAAGGCTGGGAGAGTGACAGCCAGGACCTGCCAAGCATGAGGTGTGTGGCAGAGAGCCTTTCTTTAGCTGCACAAACTGCTCCAACACATGTATCACCTCACATCCCTGCTCTGCCACCCTGTGCTGGACAGGTAGTGAGTCTGGGAGAGGCTCTGCTCCCCCTCACCCATGGGAAGGTGGTGAGGTCTGCAGTCCTGCTGCAGATGAGGAGAGGATGATGCTGGTGGCCTCTTGCTATGCAGGAACATAAACGTCTCCTTGGCTCTGCTGGCCCAGGAGCAGGTTGCTGTCGTAACACAGGACTGGAGGAGGATAGTAATTTGAGGAGTCAGGAGGGTGCCAGCTGCTCTACTGATGCATATATGGAAATTATACAGTAACGTTGTTCTTTTCATTTATTAAACAAACCCAAAGTAAATCCTTTTTGCTTTTCTTCAGCTATCATTTTGTTAAAAATACCCTATGAACTAATCCTCTAAATAATATTTTCATAGGGTTCATCTCTGAATCAGTCTCCTAAATCTAAGTTTCAAGGAGCTGGCAGTCAGTTCAGGAACGTCTTGTTTACTGAAGCTGGTCCATTCCCCATCTCCTCATCTCGGTGCAGAGGAGCAGATATGTGGGACTGGAAACACTGGCTCTCCTGAAGGATGGATGCCAGCCCAAGGAATGCTACCCACCCTGGCAGCAAATAGCACCATCCCAGACTTTACAAGACCTCCCACTTTCCCCTTTCCACTGCGTCTGGCCAGCATGGAGCTGGGGGAGCAGCGGTGCTGTCCCTTGCCTGTGGTTGACAATGTCCCTTCATCATCCAGCAGCCTCAGTCTGCAAGAGCTGAGCCGAGGGTTGCTGTCCTGGGTTAATGCTGAATTGTATCCCCATTCGTCTGTTTAAATCAAACTCCTTCTGCTGAGACCAGCTGCCAGTGGGAGCAGCCTTGCAGCAGGAAGAAGAGTCTTTTGCAGACAATGCCTTCCAGTTCCCGGTGCCCAGGGCTTTCTGCCTGCTGCATAGTGGTGACACTGCCAGGGACCACCTCTCCAAGTTTCCTGGTCACTGCACTCTCCTTACACAATGCCCTCTGTCAAGGCCTGGGTTTGGTGACTGATTTCTCAGCCTGGAAATATAAAATTCATCTCAGGGACTTCCTTTGCCACCTATATTATTTTACCTGGGCCAGCTCCCCATGATACAGGTGTTACACTTTCCAGTCACTGCATGGGAAAATGGATAAGTGCTGCATCCTTTTCAGACACACTCAGCTTGAGCAGCCTTTGCTTCAGTTCATCTGTTTACTCAGGATTTAGGGATGTAAAACAAACAATTTTTTCATATTTAAATTTGTTGAATCATTCTTGCTTTGTATCTCCACATCAGATATTTACATATTTATGGTTTTATTTCTTAAATACACTCAGACACACTCAGGATTATTCACTAGGGAAGCATAAATATAATAAATCCTGTGTAATAAATACACTGACATTTAAAATCAAATAAACATTAAGACAACTGAATAACTGAAGTACCCTGTGGTAGGGCCACATACTCAAAAATGTCCATTTTCAGTAGTGTGCTAAGGGCTGGATCATGAACGGAGAGCATGTTCATCCAGCTAAGCAGCCTGATGAAAGTAGTCTGGTCCCTCTTCCTATTAATAAAGCATGCTAATAAAGCAGGAGGTGAGAACACAGCTGTGAAGAATTCCTTTGGGTTGGTATTGTGCAGTCAGGACAAAGGACACGATGTTACAGCAGAGATAAACTACAAAAACAAAGTGAACTATAAATAGATCGTAACAGCTAAGGGTTTCCAAAAACAGCGACAGGGAGAATAGAGAAAGGCACTGAGCAGTTACCAGTTCCCATCCATCCTTCCAGGATGACTTAAACTTTCACTGGTCCATCTGGGCTGTGCTGGGTCTCTGCTGCTGCTCTGAACTCACTCTGATCCTGCAGCTTTTTTTTAGTTTCTGCAGAGCTGTTTCTCAGTTCTTTTTCAGTGACGTTAAAAATAATTCGCTATTGTCTTGGAAAGACAGAAACAAGAAATCTGTTGAGATTAGATAATTTTTCACATAAATATGAAACATATACTTATTCTCCCATGTGGACTTTGCTGAACTAAATGTTAAGGCTCATGGGGTATGTTGAGCCTGAATTCTCTTCTACATCAGATCACACTGCTTCTACCCAGAGCTGCCCATAAGATGGACAGTAGTGGTCTAGGGGAATTTCTCTATTACTTTCTTCTCATGTATATGACTACTGGCATTTTTGTCACATTGGCCCTCTCAGTGGTCTTTTACATTCCCAAGAGTTCCCAGCCAAAAAATGCAAAAGACTAAAAAAGAAAAAAAAAGGCTTGTTGGGAATACTGAATATAAAAGTAAAACCGAGAAACAGTATAAAAGTAGATAATATAGTCCAATGTTAAAAACCCTGCATGTGGATTTCTTTTTCTCCCTTTTTTTTTTTTTTTTCTTTTTATTTTTCTTTTTTTTTTCTTTTTTTTCTTTTTTTTTTTTTTTACATTAAATTCCCTCTTCAGAAATAGCTAGGGAAGTATATAGCTAGAGAGGGGCACTCTCAGAACTCTTCATTGCACTGACACCATCATTGATAAGATTTAAAAGTCTCATCTTTATTCTCATGAAATGGATCTAGAAACTTTAAAACAAAGTCTTTGTATTAGTATTTAGAAATGTTGGCTTCCGAGCTTAATGGAAAGAGTCATAGGGGAGGGATGTGCAACAATGAGGAAACCACAAACAGAACCAACGTGATTTTTTCTGACTTTCCAAGAAAAACTTGAGGCATGTGCAGCTGAGAGAGGAAGCAACCTTGTGATCTACACCTGTCTGATAACAGGAGAGGGAACGTTTTCCTTTAATTAAGCCTTTACACCCATCTCTGGAACTATACCTTGTTTGTTCCATTGTGCAAAATACCCTCTGGTGAACTTGTCTTGTCTTATCTTATGGCTGAAATGCTTGCTTATTCTGAGTCATTAGCAAGGATCCTTATAAACATGCTGTGGAATTATGGCAGATTTATCCGAACAGGAAGGTGGAGCCTGGTGTAACCTCTTCATCGGCCTCCAGGGTGAACAGGTGAAAAGAAAAATGATGAGGGAGGCCACATATAGACTGTGAAAATGCATATGTAGGAATCCTTTTTCCTCTGTCTGCCTTTCCTTCAGCTGGCCTTGAGGAAACTGGTGAGCCCTTTTGGCTCCTGAGCCTGTCTCAGATCCTGAGCTGAAATCCTGGCAAGCAGGTGTTCCCACACCTGTGTGCAGGGACACATTTCTGCTGCCTCCCCTCAGTACGCTGAGTCAGGTTATCATCTGCCCAAATGTGTGGTACCTGATATTCTCCAACAGGCTGAGTGGTATGCAGCCACCATGGGGGTGAAACAGCACTGGGTTTGGGTGATAAAGCACAGGCCCAGCAGGATCCCATTTGCCTTTAGCAGAGACTGCTTTACCCCAGGAATGTGCAAGGGAAGGTGTGGGATGTCCGGGAGAGAGACCTGGTGGCTGCGGAGGGGATGAGCCTGGGGGAGCCCCAGGGGCTGTTGGCACTTAAACCCCAGGTGAGCTCCACCTTCTGCATCTTAGCAGTGGGAGGAAAAGCTGAGGGTGTGAGAATGAGCACATGCTGCAGATTTAGGACTTCCTCAAAGCAGCAGATATAGGCTGTCTTCAAAGTGGTCACTACTGGTCTGAGTTTTCGTATCCTGTGAGAAGAGAAACAGGAATGTCTTTGCTACTGTTTTGCTTTTCCTTTCACTCTCCATGGTTTTTTCCCCTCATTTTGATTTTCCCTTCTTTTCCCATGTCTATTTTCTTCTGCTGTTTCAGCTGCTGTCTTAGTAATGAATACAGATTCCCCTGGTTGTTGTATACTACAGTTCCAAGTACTACATTTATTTATATTTGTTCCTGGGATCAAGATGGTAAAAATAGCTTACAGTCCATGGAAATACTGAGGGAGGGGGATATAATGTATTGTGCATTGCTTTAAAGAATTGCCAAAAGGTGGAAACCCCGTTGATTGGAATTGACTTTTCCCATGTCTCGAATTCAGCCTACAGCTCATTATGTTGATCTGGAGGCCTGGGAAACGAGATATTTCATTGAGTACATTTGTCACATTTTAGAAAGAAAAAGAAGAAATCTAGAAGAGGAAGATAAAAGAAGATGAAAGTGGGTGTGAGAGGAAGAAAAAAGATAATAAAGTGAAGGGAAAAAAGCCAACAGCAATAAAATCCAAAATAGGGGAATTGTCAGAGAAAAAGCTACATGTAATTTAGTGTCCTGACCTGGAATGTAATTGCACCATGTCTGGGGGAGGGGAGCCTCAGCATCTGCCCCATAAAGTGGTCTCACTCTGATCTTAAAAAACATGCTATTTATTTAATCTCCAAAATGGAGCCTTTCTAATTCTTGCCATCTTCTGCTGTGAACCAAGCCTTGCCATTAACACCTGTGCAATGTGCTCGGAGCTACCAGTGCCCTCTTGCTGTGGGGTCTCCAGTGAGCAGAGGCTCAAGTAGTCCTCAAATGCAGGACTGTGGAGATCCCCACTCCTTCTCCTGGCATGGAGAGTGAAAGAAAAGGCTGGCCTTTCTAAGTATGAAGCTGACTGGTTTGCATCCTTGCTGCTTAGGGCTATCAAGCCTTAGCAGTTTTGTCTGGGGGACAAGTATTTGGCACAATATGATGCAGCATCAAGAGAGGAAATAAGCAGGGTGTATGATTGTTGCCTAAGCTTGTTCACAGTCACTCTTTTATTCAGCAAGAGGCACGTGTCTGTATGAAACTTAAACCTAGGTCGTTGTTTTCTGCATAACTTTATCATGGAACTGCATACCTTTATCAGTGCTGTTATGAAGGATGGTGCCCTCGAGTGCCTGCAAACTGGGTGATGTCACTGCCTCACTGCTGACAGTGTTCCAAGAAGGGTGTTGAGGCTTCTAAACGTTTATCTGATGCACTGGCAGAGGTTATCCAGGGTGTTGCAGTAAAGTTTTAACTTTACAGAATTCAGTCAGAGTAGGTATTGATCAAAATGTCTCATGCTGTCATCCAGGCATGTATAAATGTGTAAATAGTGCCACATGTGTAAAGAGACTGTGTGTGCCTTCCTCTCTAGACTACATGGTTTTCATTCCATGTCCAAAATAGCTGTGACATTTGGGCTGCTAAACAGAGCTCCAAATGAAGATGCCTGTGATTGTAATTTAGTTGTACTTCTATATATCTTTATTCTCTCCTCCCTGTCGTCACCCCTTCTACATCTGCTCTTTCCCTGGCTTGCTCCCTTTACACTTTTCCCCGTCCTTCTTTCTGTTCTCTGCATCTATTTTTACTGCTTCTGCTCTTCTCATCAGTCAACATCTTCCTTGGCTTTTCCCAGTAACAAAGAGCATAATTTTTTTACTGTATGCATAGGACAGAATGTTTAAAACTATGACCCAGAGATCTGTCCTCAAAAATTTAAAGGCATTCTTTCATGAGGTTACAGTTACAGGCTTTGTGTACAAACCCATCCTCTTCCTGTCCTTAGATGTGCTCAGCTCTCACAGCACATGAAGCTGAAGTTCCAGGAAAAGAGTACAGAAGCCAGGAATTGCTTGCTGTAGAATAAATGCAGTAATGCACACTCTCATGCATCTGTCACTGTGATATTTTAGATTTCTTTGACAAACTGGAGTCTTGTAGTACACTGATATGGTGGCAAATATTGATACGCTGGTTTTGGACAGAGAACTTAAAATACAGGTTAACACTGAGAAACCAAGGTTGCCATGATATCATATATGCCAGGTGGTGGAAATTATTTTATTGAATGAATCCTTGCCTCTGTGACCAGCAGTGTAGCTGCAGGGAATGTTAGGGAGAATCCCAGATGTCCTCTGCCTTGACCTGAGTGCTGGTCTCTCTCAGGCTTTCTGGCTTCTGGTCTGAGAGATTGCAATGCTTGTGCTGTCCATGACCAGAGCATAATGGACAGGGATGTGTGAAATTTTGACAATGGGCTACTAGACCATGCTTTCTTTTAGGGCAGAAAGTAACTCTAGAAGCAAGGTTTCAACAGTGGACTGAATTCTCCCTCAACTGAATCTGGTCTAGCTCCACTGATTAGCAAAGAGGTGGCACAGTAAGTACACCAATGGATTTCTGAAACAGGAGGAATTCTGGGCGCAGCTACATTGGTGCATGGAATTCAGGGGGCTAACCCTCATGATTCCTAGTTGAGATAATATTCTCTAGTGTAATAGTGGAAAGTGTCCCTGCCCATGGCAGCAGGGCTGGAAAAAGATGATCTCCAAGGTCCCTTCCAATCCAAACCTTTCTATGATTCTATGACAATATTCAACAGGGACAAAACTGATATTTTTTAATTGGGGTAAGATTTGAAGAGCAGTGGGTGTTTCATACACCCTTGGTCGGATCTGTGAGAGCTCTGATTATCAGGCTCTGTCCCTATTTCTTATCATTATGGTATTTCCTACAAGACAATCTTCTCCACAGCCACTGGAAGCTGTTGGAATAAACATTATCACCTTTGACATCTCAGCATGATTGACTTCCCAGTTAGCCCTATTGGGATAAAAGAACTTCTCTGTGTTTGAAATCAGCCATTAGAGTGTTCTTCATCTCCACCTGGACCCAAAGGTGATTCATTCATGGCCTCTAAGCTTGAGTACTACAAAATAGCATAACCAGGCATCAAACCAAATTCCCTCAAAAGCATATCCTGATGCAAGCACAGGAGTGCACCCACCTACAAGTCTGCGTCTTTGCTGAGCTCACACCACAGCATCAGTTTCCATGCCGGATAGCCTGTATAGCAGTCAAAGCCTTCCTTGATTTGCACCTGTTTTTAAAAATGCACTTTGCTTCAAAACTGTAGACACTCATGGTCAAGGCTGTAGGTAATCAAAGACAAGGGATTGCAGGAGACAGCTTTGATAGATGCTGTCTCTCTGCTCCTTCTTCCAAGAGAATACGGTTGACAGGGACCTCATGATCCTGAGGTTCAAAAACCCCCACTATTGAATCTCTGATTTGATTCATGGGGTTCTGCAGAAGATATGATCACGTGCACACAAAATGTACCCTGGTCCTGGCTCCCTCTTCCCTTCTCCCCCTCCCCAAACAGATGAGTAGAAAAGTGGCATAACTTGCTTTCCATTAATTTTTGAGAAAGAAACACTGTCACTTTTCTTTTAAATATTTGAGAGATTTTGTGGAATTAAATTTAACAAGGTCATAGAAAAGCCTTCTTGAACTGGTAGATCAAAATTTAAGGAGAAAAAAAAAACTTGGATTTTGTTCTGTTTCAGTTTGTGACCCTCACTTTATTTATGCTACAGAAGGAAAAGGCCCATGCGAATTAGATGTGTACAGATGATGAAGTAGTGCCTTGGAGAAGTAATTAAACTTTTCCAGTGTATAAATTTCTATTTGTGGAAGGAAAGACTACAGATCTTTCGAAACAACTTTCTTTCTGCCCCTGCCGTCCTGCAGAGAGCCTGCATCACTCACTGATGCTTTTTGCAACAGCTCCTGTGCTCTTTCCCATTTAACCCTGCTTTCCTCTTGCACCTATTAATTAATCGCAGCCGCCGCGGGCTGGCCTTTGCGGCTCTCCCGTCCCGAAGGAGTTAACCGGGTTTATTGCATAAGCTGTTCACCATTCGGGATGAGTAGGAAATGCCCGCCCCTCCTCTCCCGCGATGCGCTGTCCGGAGCTCGCCCCGGGGCCGGCGGTGCCAGCCCGGTGCCCCCGGCCGTGCCCCGAGTGCCGCATGTCCGCCCGCAGCCGCGCCCCGCCCGGCTCCGCTCATGCCACCGGCGGCACCGCAGCCCGCCCGTCTCCCCGTCTGCCTGCCTGCCTGTCTGTCCGTCTGTCTGTGCGTCTGTGTGCGCACATGAGAGGAGAGGAGCGAGGGGCGGCGAGACCGTCGCGTTTGTAGGAAGTGCCGGCCGTCGATGCGAAGTGTGAACGAAAACTCTGCCGTCTCTCGGGCTGCTGCGAGTGGACAGACCGCCTCACATAATGCCATCTTTTGATGAGGTTTTGAAGGAGGCCGGGGAATTTGGAAGATTTCAAAAGAGGGTCTTTTTCCTCCTTAGCCAGACAGGCATAACTTTTTCTTCCCTGTTCGCCAGCGTAGTTTTCCTTGGGCGAGCACCTGGCAGCTTCTGGTGCAGGATCCCTGGGGCAGCTGAATTAAGCGAACGATGTGGCTGGACGCTGGAAGAGGAGCGAAACTTCACGGTACTGCCCCTGCACCTGGGGAACGAGTCCGTCAGTGGGGAATGCGAGAGGCAGGATGTCACTTGGGACCCCTCTGTGAGCTGCAGCAGCCCGCTGGCCCGCTATGGCAATCGCAGCGCGGGCACTCTGCCGCTGGCCCCCTGCCACGGCAACTGGGTCTATGAACAGCCCCACTCATCCATTGTCAGCGAGGTAAGGCAAATGCCACCCTCTAATCAGTGGTGTCTATCTTGGTGTGGAATTGCAGCAGTAAAAGGGGATTGCCAATGCAAGGGTTGTTGCTTTGCTGGCTGGTTTTCCTTACCAGATTTATTTAATTTTGAGTCACAAGCAAATCCAGACAAGGAGTATGATCAAGTGCCGGCACCAAGCTTTTAGGGAAAGGTGAGCTGATATGAAAGGTGACTGTTCAAAGCCAAGTGCCCATGTGAAGTCAAATAGCCTGCAGAGACATTGTTCTGTCTGTAGAGGAATGTCAGATTAAAACAGAGTTAAGTCCTTGCTTCTGAGGCTTCTGGTGCTCCGTTTTGGGCCAGCAACTTTGGTGGTGTAAACTCCAAGTGTACTCTATGACCAGGATCAATGTAGATTATCTCTTCTCTATTTCCAGTATTGAATATGTAAGTTTGCAGGTAATAAAAAACAACAGGTGGCAGACTGCCTATCTGAGATCTGGCTGGAGTCAGCAGAAGTGATTGTGCTTACTAAAGAAAAAAAAAATAGGCTGCAAAAGGCCAGTGAAGATGCTTTTCTAGGAGATCCTTTGTGCTATCTTTAATTGTGCCATGGGTGTGGTCTGGCTCCAAAATACAGTCTGCACACTAGGAGTGTGTATTTTCGGGTCATTCTGACAGCAATTGTCACTCACACAGTGATGAAAAATAAAAAGTGTGCTTAGAGGCATTGGCTCAAAAATAATCAAGGTGCACTGCAAAATGTGTCAGCACAGTTGAGGATTCTGGTTCCTCTCTGTCTCATTAGCCTCCTACTGTGCTTTTTAATTCAGAGCTTGCACTGGAGCTGTGTTCTCCAAAACAGGGAGCAGGGCACGGCAGGCAAAGCTGTGAGCAAACACTGGCAAGGGATGCTTATCCCATCCTTCCAATTCACCATCCCTCTCCCATCCAACTGGGACTGCTGTATCTCAGGCCTCGGGCTGTCCAGAGCAGCAGCTTTGTTCCCTGAGCACCTCATGCAACCTGAGCAGCTTTAGCCAGGGTTGTGCTCAGGAGAAGAGAAATCAAAGCACCCGACTGGCCCTCGAGCAAAGGTTCAGATCTGGCTTTCGTGTAGGATCGGTGAAATCAAGGCTGCTCAGAGGGCTGCAAATGACCTGCAGGGAGTTGGTGTCAAACTTTGGTCCCTAATATGATGTATCTGCCCACGCTGGCAGTGGAAGGCAGGGCTGGATGGGCAGGGAGCGAGGACAAATGGTGCCTGGGAGCTGCAGCCTGGCTCTGGAACAGCCCATAGGACACGGTTGTGGTGAGGCGTTTATATTGCTGCCTCCAAGGTACCTCTGCTGGGGGACTGCGAGGAGTTAGACCTTAAAAATAAAAATATAGAGATTCCTTTTCTGTTGTTGTCCCTTTTTCTCCCCCTTCAGCCTTGCTATAGGGGAAAGCATGTAGGCTGTGTCTGTAAGATCATGCTCAGAGTCCATTTATAGCAGAAGTTTGCGTATCTAACAGAGCCACTGTGATTTCCCAGCAGCAATGGGTACAGCTGTGGGAAAAGGAAACCAGTATTTGTCTTGCAGCAATAAATGGGAGTGAAAGGTTCAATGTTCTCAGGCAAATACCTCATCCATCTTCACTTTCTTGCTCTTCTCTGCTGAGGAGACTCTTCAGGGCCAGGGAAGGGAGGAGGGATGAAGGGATTATTGGGCAAGCACTCCCACCTGTGCTCCTGAAGATGCATATTGAGAAAACCATGGAGTAACAGTCTGCAAGAATGGGGCTGTCTCTCCCCTGTGCCAGGACAGCAGGCCCCACCACTGGTGTCACTGTGACTCCTAGTGACACTCTTGCTGGCCAGGTCTGCCTCGGATGGAGGCTGCTGGGCTGTGACCTGTCCCACTTGGAACCTCTTCTCAGTTTTGCAACATTTTCTGGATAAATCATATCCCATGAGGCTTGATTTCTTCATCTAAAAAGGAGGATTATGGCATGTATGTCCTGTCTCAATTGTTCTGAAATCAGCTACCAAGAGGGGCTTGATACCTTTTTAATGAGATATATATCCAGTGAAGACAATTTATATCCCAGATTTAATTTAGTCTCTTTTTGCCCATCTGAGTCTCTAACAAACATGTCTCATTTTAGGCTTGTTTAATTAGCTCATCAAAGACTTCTTTTCTTATCCATCAACTTGTAAATTCTTCATTTTGTCCATGTGTGCAAATGTTTCTTTCAGCTAAAGATTTCTGGCACGTCTTGTTGAATCAGCAGTGGAAGTGACCAGGGAGACAAAGTTAAAAGGATGAGTTACAAAACAGTCTCAGGATGCTTGTTCAGAGAGAAAGAGAGAGGAGGGGGGAAAAGTCAGTGTACTGAAGGAGTTCTTCCAGGCCTATGGCCTCTACAGGTCCAGTGTGGATTTGCAGTGTGCCAGTGGATTTTTCAGAAGGAAAAAACAGGCATATAAAGCCTTCTCTGGGAATAGATGTCATATCACACAGGAGGTCTGGCAGCCAAAGCACATGCTATTGCAATAAATTCTGGGCACCCTTCAGAAGCTAAATCACATGACTGATTTATGAGGAGTTGTGAGATGAATGGTGCTGTGGTACCTGCCTTCACTGCTCAAGGTGCTCGCTGGCCATTCTCTCTCCTTAGACAGTTGTCTTAGGCAAAGGTGCTCACAGTAGCACCAGCAGAAAGAAGCAAAGGAAAATAGGGGAGTGGGGATTGATAGAAAGCACACACTTCTTTGTAAGTACTACTTGGGGTTCCTGCTGCATCACCTGCTGCTGCAGGACTCCCAGGTCTCAGTGTTGGGGTACAGGGAGGTTCTGTGAGAATGTACAGGACTTTCCTCCTTCAGCATTTGAGGAGAAGTGGAAATTGTATTAAAAAATCATCACAGGAGCTACACATGGCAAAGCCAGTTACCTTGTTCTAGTGATGGCCAACACAGTATTGCTAAAGATTCCCTCTTAAGATCATTTGGTGTCCAGTGGGCTCTGAGAATAGGTGCCTGCTTCTGCAGAGACATGACCAAGGGCCTCTGCACCCTGTTGCTTTAGGTCAGGCTTTTCTGTGAGGGCAATCCAGATTTGAGAAAGTTGTCACTGGTACTGCATGCAAACCTGCACTTTGTTAGAGCTGAACAAACAAGACCTGGGTTGACATAAAGGTTTCAAGATGTCATTCTGAGCCGTGTTGAGGTGGTGGCTCTGTGTAAAGGACCTTGGCCCAGTGCAGTCAGCTCTGGTTTAAGGGAGCATGTCTCACACATCTCTCTGTGAATCTGTGTCAGCAGCAGGTTGGGAATGCAATGGCTTCTCAGATTTTTCTTGGAGAGGGAAGCTGACAGGGTAAATTGTCAAGGTAAATCAATTCCTATCTCATGCCAGCTGGTGCCATCTGAAATGATGCTGGTCCCAGCAGGTGGCTTGCACTGCTCAGGAGGGAAGCCTGGTGAAAGAAGCAGCTCCTCAGAGGGAGGAGGGAAGGGAAGGACTGTGTTTTTGTGTAGCAGATGGAGATGGAGAAACAACAGGTGTGCTGGGAGGCTGCAGTGGACTGGGGTCCACAGCCTCATGCTCTGGCACAGGGGTCTGGAGGGGAGCCCAGGTCACCCCTGAGCCCTGTGGCACTAGAAACAGAAAGTGTTTTGCCTGCCAAATCCTGCTGTGTGAGCCTTGTGAAGGACCCATGTATCCAGGACATACCGAAGTCAAAAACCCCTAACTTTTCCAGGAAATAGTGCTGAAGATGGGGTCACTGATCTTTAAAACTGCTGGGCTTTGGCAGTGTCTATAATTATCCCTGAGAGACAAATCTAGCACTTTGTGACAGAGAGGCTGGAAATATGGGCAAAGGGAGAACCATTTTCTTCAGACATTTTTGTCATTGGTGATTCCTCAAGGCGTGGGTGGGAGTTGCAATTGTGACTGCAGCGAAATGGCCTGAGGTGGTGGAGGAAAGCAAGAGGGAGGGCTATGTGTTCATCAGCAGCTGCAGCACAGAGGGGCATATTTTAGGCAGCATTTATTTCAGCCTTAGTAGAAGGGACAGATTTCAATATGTCCTGTCTACAGCAAATCTTCACACTGCAGATGATGCCATTTAGAGACCTAACAATACTTTTTTGCTGGAGTGTGAAGTATGAGGTGGACAAATGATCATCTGAACACAGCCTATTGCACCTGCTGGGAACCAGTCTTCTTATATACTCGCCAGCTGTCTCAGAAAATACCAGTCAACATTTGCAGAGAAAGCTGGAAGGCAACAAATAATGTTTGTCTCATGAATTTTACAGAACCACAGAGAAGGAGGTAACATGTCAGTCAAACTCAAGGTGGAAAAAGCACAGCTGGTCTTTCTGCTGTCCTCCTCCAAGGGAATAAACAACTCAATTTACCCTCAAATTTTTGATGTAGTGTGACTGTGTTATTAGCATGGCAGTATATCCTGTCTTATTTTCACTGTCATGGTGGGATTAATATTAATTAGGGGAGGGAAAAGGGAAAAGGGCACACAGAGAGCAGAGAGAGCAGCAACTGCTGAATTTCTTATGAAACTCTGACTAAGATTTCTCTGTATGAGTGAGGATGGAGCAGTTGCTTGCAGGGGTTATGCCATTGGGGCAGTGTTTCTTCCATTGCTGTCAAACTCACTGGTACTAGCTGAGGGTTTGATTTTTTTATTATTTTATGGACAGCTGCTGCTTTTTCCCCTGTTAGAAGATGAAGAGTTTCTCTACATTCCTCTTGCTTGGCCCTGAAGAGACAGAAAAAAGAAGTACAGAACAAGCCTTTTGTGCTAGGACACTCAACGAATTAGGTGATCCCAGTGGCAGAGACACAGTGTTCATGGTCCTTTGGTCAGGCACAGGAGGGAATCTTACCAAGCTTTCAAAACTAACCTGTCCCTCAGGCCCTGAGCCCCAGTGCCCTGGCAGCAGGGTAGTGACTGACTCCTCTTGTCCTGGTAAGTGCTCAGCTTGAAACAAGAAGGAGAGTTACTTCATCCCTCAGCATTCTGCCAGAAGCTTTAACAGAAAGCGAAGAAGAAGATAATTTCTCCCTTTGCACTGCATGCACTTGCAGAGGGGTTTGTTGCAGAAAGGATGTGGGAAAGATAGCAGTTTGAAAGGCCAGTGGACAAGAGAAGAGGAGAACTGCCCAGAAACAAATAAGGAGCACACTGCAACAGTTTGCATCTCCCCAGCTTTCCTTAAATTATGAATATCTCACTGAACCATTTGTCACTAGGAGTGAAAGGGTAAACCATACATTTTTTGTTCACCTGCATGAATGGCATTTAAAATGTGGGTCTGGGCTCTGGACATGCTGCTGCAATCAGGCTGGGGAATCACTGTAAAATTCTTTAATTTGCCATAGAGTTTAATCCATTGTTTTGTAATTTAATTGTAACAGGCAGTAAAGCCTTCAAAACTCCTCCCAAGGTTGCTACATTTTGAGGAGCTTTTAATGGTATGTTGTGATTTAAAACAATATATTTCTACAGGAATATGTGTGCTGAAGTGAATAAAGGTCTCTCAAGTACCAGGAATGTTTAGTCTGTAGGTCAAATTGAAGTGGAAAATGTTTGCCTTGTTCCAAAGCCATGAAGAAATGAGAAGTTGCCACGGTCCCATATTTCCCAGTCATGTACGAGCTCATACAGTTGCTACTCCTTCTTACAGTGATTAGACCATTAATGAGCTACAGGTAGCCAGTGCAAAGCCTCTTCCTTCTCCCAGAGATCACACTTAGGTGGTTTGCTGCTCCTTTATATATCAGTGAAGCACCCAGTGCCATTCCTTCCAGTCACACCAACTCTCCTGTAATTCTGAGCATCTCCTTGGTGTCCAAGCCTCAGCATGTAAGCAGATGTTCACAACAGGCACATATTTCCAGCCAGCCATGCAGATGTCTGCATGGACTGCAAGGCTGGCAGGGAGGACAGAACTGTTTTTCCCATCTGTTAAGGATACTGTAGAGGAATGTCCGGAAGGAGCTGGATCCTGCTGCCTGTCTGTGGTGGCAGAAGCTCATTTCTGCTTACAAGGGCAGCTCATCGTCAAGGCTAAGAGAAAAGCAGTGGCAAAGTAGATTATTTCCCAGTTTGGGCAGTTTTTTAGTCAGCTCCCTAAATGGAAAGGGTCTTTGTTCAGGTGCACAGTGGCTTGTGTCCTACAGTGGACAGAAATCCTGCAGGTGGGGGCAGGACTGAATGCAGAGGTGAGTTGCAGGGCTGTGCTGGGTGCCTGCACGACTGCAGTGAGGGGCTTGGCTGAGAGCACGGCAAAGCCAGGAAGAGGATGTGCCTTTAGCTGGGGCTGGCCAGCTGAGCTAGGTCACCTGCTTGGTGATTACAGTGAGGAGCCAGCTCGCTGGGTTCTAACAGGGTCTGTTAGGGTGAAGCCAGTGCTCTACAGAACAACAGTTAGGCTTAACATCAGGGGAAGAAAACCTTAAGGCTTTACTTAACTTTTTCATATCCTTCTTCCCCCCGCCCTCTGGCACTGCAATAAATGCTTTAGCATTTTTAGACGTGTAAACATCAGCCCGTGCCTGGACGGGTGTATGAATGTTGAGGAATAGAGGAGGCGCTGTGCCATTAGCTTTTGTGGAGGCTGCTAGCAAGGAATGCGGGAGTTGTTTGGGAGGGGTGTCATACAGGAGGACTGAGGACGAACTGGAGGCAGTCTGAAAACGTGGACAAACCGTTGCAGATGATTTTCGTCCAAGGGGTGCATATAGGGATATCTTTCATGCACAACCAATCCAGGTCACAGCTGAAGCAGTGAAGTGGGTCTGACAGGCAGCTTGGATAAAGAAAAGGTCTCAGCGGGGTGTTCAATTCTCTTTTAAAGGTTACATTCCCCTCTAAAGGTTATGTTTGCAAATGGAAAACAAGACATTAGCAGGGTGATGACTTCAATGCTAGGTGCTATGTCAAGCAAACAGAAGTGCTTATCTATATCAGAATTTATTTAAATACTTAGAAATTGAAAAAGCGCACGACTGACTTAGGAGAACAGTTAGTGTATTGTCACTAATCGTCAGAAAGAGCCCATAGCTCCTTAGAAGTTTCCTGTATGTTATTATTTCGCAGAATATATACAATATTTGACTCTATTCTAAGTGTAGAGATCGTTTAAGCTGCTGTATAAATCATAGGAAATTGCTGTACAGATGAAAGAATTATCTCTGTTAAAGATACTATGCCCTTCCTTTCTGGCATGCATTTGTTCTGCCTTCTTTCATGATAGTTTATTCCTTGCTTGTTTACAGTAAAGAGAGATCAAATAATTTAAAAATAAATAAAGTATTTGAAAAGGGGTCAAGGAGAGTCCCAACCTCTGGCATCAGCACAGGCAATTGCATTGTGATTTTAAAAATCTTTTTGTAATGGTCGTTCTCATAAAACCCCATTGTTTTCCAGAGATACATCTTTTGATACTATTTGCTGGTATTGTCATAGCTTCAAAAAGCATGAGGTTAAGCAGCATTTTAAATCTGAAAGTGCATTTCCATGTTCAGTCTATTTTAAGAAAGCATTGGATTTGCCCTAGAGTATGACAGCTGAGAGCAGGTTTTAATCCTCTCAGAGGTTTCTGCAGCTCTTGGTCAAGATTTACAGAAGTGGAAGCCAGGTGCTTAGAGCTTGACTTGGCTGAAAGGTGGCCAGTCAGGCTCCCTGGAGTAATGGGGTTGAAATCAAAACCATGACTTTGTTTAAAGCCAGTGGAGGTAGGATGTCTATCAGGTTGGAGACCTGTGAGGTGAGCCTTGTATGTCCTGTGTAGGCACCTCTGAGATCTCAGGCACAGATAATACTCTGGGCATTACAACATGCAAATGGGCTGGGATGAAGCTCGGGCACATGACACAAAATTTTAGGGTCTGGAGAGCTGTGAGTGGCTGAAGAGGCTGCTGTCTCTTTAGCCCATCTTGTGGCCACTCTGCCCAAACAGAGTGCTTGAGCACTGGTGTTGTCATGCTTGGGTGAGCACAAAAGTGGCACATGGTGTGTGCTTCAGCAACCAGCATCTTCTTGACAATTAAAAGATTTCTTATAGCTCACATCTGAAAGAAAAAGGGTCTCTCTAGGTAAATAGTGGCAGCTGCTGTTGTCTGTGGCTTCCTTTGGTCCTGAGGCCTCATTGTTGCAAAGATTACCCCAGGTATGGATTGAAACCTCCCAAATCCCACATGGTATGCAGTGGTTAAATTTCTTTATTCTCCAGGAACATCTAAAGTAATTTCCCATGTCATGCTGTCTATAGAATTACTTTGGCATTAGTTTTGTTCTAGTTTTAGTTCCTAGTCCCTTCCTTCATCTCAACCACTTTCCCTTTCCCTTTGCCTCCACTCATCCCCACCTCCATCCCTGCTAGTAAGTGATAGGGAGTTAACAGATGCCGCAGTATAAGAAATAGAAAAGTCTGGGAAATCTACAGCAAGAAAATACATATTCAGTGTGTCTGAAATTGACCTTAGATCTGTTTTCAGTTTCCTCAGAGACTGCATTTTTTTGCTTTTATCTGGAAGGCACTAAGAATAACTAAACCATTTCTATAAGATGCTGTTTTCACTGGCAATAGCTGTGACCCTTATTCTACACCAAACCAAGTCAGGACTTTGCCTTGGCACCACATTTAACAGCACTGTTTGCAGAAGAGAGATTTGCTTTCCAAATCTGGGCAATTGATGTATGAAAGGCAGCATCCTCTTGGCAAGGAGGAGCTCTCTCTCTTCATGACCACTTGAAGAGTGCTTGCTATGGGCCCACTGGTGTTTATTATTGAGCAAGGATATTTGACCATACTCCCCTTTCCCTGTGCACCTATGTAATGTTTTGCCCTGAGGGTGACAAATGACCCACTGGGTGTTTCTGCCTCTCTCTTGTCCCCCAGTATGATCTTGTGTGTGGCAATGCCTGGATGCTGGATCTCTCACAGGCCATCCTCAATCTGGGGTTCCTGGCTGGAGCATTCATCTTGGGCTATGCTGCTGACAGGTACAGTAAGAGCTCTGCTGTCCTTTGGTTTGTGGGGGGGTTAACCACTTTCAGTATCATGTGCAATAAGCATGTGTCAACATTTTGCAGGTTTAATTCTCTTGGGATAAATATCCCCAAACTGAGTTAACAAAGCCCAGCCAATGTAATCTTTGCTTTCATTTGGGCTGGAAACTTTATGCAATTGTTCTTACTGGTCCTATTTGGACCTTAAAATGCCATGAAATGATTTTTTCTTGTGGTTTCCAAAGTTTTCTGTGCACATCTGGACCCAGGAAGGATAGAAGGACACAGAAACAAAAAGGAAGCATTCAGAGGAGCTTTCTGACTGATGTTTACTGAAGGATATTTAATAGGCACCATTGATGAAGAGAGAAAGAAAGGAAAGAAGGAAGTGGCTCGGGGTGGCTCAGTCTCTCCATTCACAGGCTGGACTCATGCTTACCTCCAAGGTCATAGCTCCTGCCAGCCAGTGCTCAGCTCTGTGAGAGCTGGATGAAAGGAAAAGTCCCTCTCAACCTTACCCACTCTGTGATTCTGTGAAAAGGTGGGGGTGATATTCAGGCTTGAATAGCTAATCTACTCCAGGGTGGGGAGCTCCCACAAGCTCTACCTTGCTCTGAAAGTAAAGAAGGGAGCCTGGTTTGGGCTTTGTGCTGCTATTTAACAGTAGTTAACCTGTCCATTGGCTGAGAGCACCACTGATGGTTTCTATGACAGAGCATTTTTCTTCAGTTTGTAAATTACCTTCTGCCTAGTTTATATTTTCTTTGGTATCTGTAGTAATAATAATAACTGGGAGTATGATTTCTTCATAGGAAAAATTATCTGTAATGGCATCTCAGATAGAAAATTTTGAACTAGCAAACAAAAGTAATTTCAAGGAAAACATCATCTTTCCAAGGGATAGAGTAATAAGGGAAAAAGCAAGGATAAAAAGGCCATGGCACAGACTAACTTAAGATATCTCTGCTCACTGTCTGGCTGGACAATTGTGATACTAGAACTGTGAAACTGTGAAAGAGCAGAGATATTACAGCCAATTGTTAAAATAAAAAAATATGTCTAGGAGTGCTTGTTCAATAAGCCTAATGAAACAGTTGTGAATGTTGCATATTGACAGAACTGAGAGAATGTGCTGTAGCCAGATCATTTCTCTCTTGTCTCCGTGACAGCATTCAAAAGAATGGATTTGGTGGAAAGTTGCCTGGATTTTGTCCTGCATTATTTTTATGAAACCCTTGGAACAAAATGAACAAACAAATACTTTATAGTAATATAAACAGCTGCATAATTTTTCACAGTTTCTTCTTAAAACAACAACAACAGAGAAAAGAAACTGTGCTCCAAAGAAACAATTCCATGAAACTACAGAAACATATTTTTTTAAAATAATGGCTTACCTTGGGAACATAATTATCTTTCTTGCTGGAAAATGAAACTCCTGAATACATTAGGCACATTTTTAAAAGAAGTGATCTAAACCTAAACCAAACCTAGAAAATCACATTGAGCAGTTAAAGCAAAAATGACTTTCACAGAACTGGCTGTAATTATTACTAGAAGACTAATTTGTAGAAACAGAAATTCCCAGCAAAAATTGCCCTAATCAAAACCAGATCAAACACCTGAACTGGAACATATGGGCCATAGTTTAGGTACAAAAAGACAAACAGTTTTCTAAAACAAAATGGGGGCTGGTGAGGACATCACCAGTTTTGAAATTAGTGATGTAAAGACAGTGATAAACGACAGGGAAGAGTTCCATATCTCAAGGGCCAATACTACAAAGTTTCAGAGATCTGCCTTTTGGAAAAAGGCTGGTCTCAAAATGGCACTGTCAGATCTAGCATTAAAATGAAATGTTAGGGGAAAAAGAAAAATCTTTGTGTCTTTTCATGATTTCCACTTTCTTTTCATTTTTTAACAGATATGGCAGAATCCTCATCTACCTGCTCTCCTGCCTTGGGGTTGGGATATGTGGTATCATTGTGGCATTTTCACCAAATTTTACTGTATTTTTGATCTTCCGTTTTCTCCAAGGCATATTCGGCAAGGGAACCTGGATGACATGCTATGTGATTGGTGAGAGCTGTTACCTTGTTTTTTTGTTTTGTTTTTTTTTTGGTTAGGGAAAGAGGGATTTTTGGAGGGCAAAGACTCTGGCTGCATCTGCTTGTCATAATATTTTTTCTTGGGAACAAAGCACTGGCCCTGGAGTTGGCAGACAAAGAGTAACCCAAGTCCATCCCAGTGAATGCATTTGTCTTCCAATGATAAAGAAGTGAGGGAATGGATTATTCATATCTAAAGGTTTTGTTATTACATAGAAGATCACCAGGATGATAAAAATCTACAGAGCAATCCCCAAGTAAACCGGATACACAAACAGGGACATGGTTTATTTTGGCAGAGTCTGAATGTCTTCCACAGATGCTCAGAGGAGTTAGCTGCTTCTCCTCACTGGGAGGACAGCTTGGCTGGCTGCTTTCATTCTTTAGTTGAGAGATTTGCTTAGTGTCAGGCTGGACACCAGGGTCCATATTAGGGTTAATATTAGGAAAAAGAAAGGGAAGCTTTATTATAAATAGCATCAAAACTGCAGAGATACAGAATCTTTGGTAGATTATAATTTATAGCCTATAGTCTATAGCAATGAAGGTCCTTGCATAACAAGCTTCCTTTTGACAAGGAGAGGATATTGTTGTGGTCTCTTGAATGACTGCCAGGTTCAGTTAGGCAGTTATAAAGCATGAAAAAGCCAGACCTTGAGGAAGGCATCCTGCAAGAGATGGGAATTTTATTTAAAAATAAAGCCAGCCATTGGTGATCTACCATTATAAACCTAAAGATAGTGATAACATCATTATATAGGGCAAAAAGCCTGTATCATTGCTGTTGTCTATGAGACCTGTGACAAGCATTTAAGTTTAGATGAATGGGAGCAGAATTGCAACCAGACATAAACACAGTGGGACCTGGGAGCACTGTGGTGATGTACATACCAGTCCAGCCCTTTCAGCATCTAAAGGCCAGAAGAGCCTTGTTTTTCTGGGCTAAGTTACACTGCTGAACATCTCCTGTCCAAGATCCAGTGAAAGGACCAGAAGCTGCTTTTCCTCTTACTCCCATGCACATGGCTTAATTTTAAACTGAGATCTTATCTTGAAACTTTGGCAAGTGCTCTAACCAGCAATATGTTTTATGACAGACCCATGGCTTTCTTAAAATGGCCAAGCTTTAACAGAAAGGAATGTTTTTCAGTGCTCAGATCAGGCTGCCTGACTTTAGGGAAAGATTCAGAGATCCTGAGATCCTCAGGTACGCTGCATTACTGCGGACCTAAGCAAGGTGCCTAACTCTTGGATAGAGCGATTCCTTCCAAATCCCTTCAGGGATCAACTCTTATCTCCTAGAATCACCCAGAGTATTTACCAACCTAACAACTTTTAAGAAACATATACAGATCATATGTTAGTTTGCTCCAGGAGGGTGGTTGCTAATAATACATTTCCAAAGCTCTTGATGTGTTCTTCAGGCTGCCCCAATAACCTCTCTTTGCTTTTACATACAATCCAGCTTTTTGGGGGGCAGTGCTAATCAGCTGTCTTTAGGCAACAGAGTTGCCCATGAGCTATTCAGATGTGACAGATAGTCAATAAAAATGGTCATGCTGTCATATCTCCCTGCACTGCCAGCCACAACGAACCGTTGTTACTTGTATACTTGTGCTTCCTTTAGCTAAATAAATAAATAATTTTTAAATAAAATGTTTTCTGTGTGTTGCAAACCAAGGTAAAACCCTCTGCTTTTACTCTGAACGTGTTGTAGTGGTGACAGTTTTGGAACAAACAGGAGACACTTTTTCATGTGTTGCTGTCTTCAATTGTGGATGTCATGGCCATGGGATATTGCCTGAAAAATGAGCATAGGTTTCAGAGCTACTAGACACATGCATAAAATAAAAAATCTACCAAATGATTAAAAAAACCCTCCAAACAACAAAAGCTAAAACTTTCCTAATAAATAAACAAACCAGACTGGATCATAGCTTACCCTCAGAGCAACCAGCATGATTTGGTTAACCTCTCTTCCCCACAAACTCCTTGTCCATATTTACTGCTGGGAGCAGCCTCTGCCTGAAGGATCCCCTTGTCTGGGGCATGTGCCAAAACTGCATCAGGGAGAGCGCTAATGATTTCCCACCCTGTAATCAATCATGATCACCCAGCATGATCATGGTGCAGTCTCAGACCCCTGTTGTGGCCCTGTGTGATTCAGTAGCAAACCCACAGTCAGAAACCCCCTGGCTGCAGAAGGGTGGGTGAGTTGATGAGGAGGTATCACTCGTGTTTGCCCTGGACAGCCTCAGTGACATGCCTACACTGCTGAACACAACATGCTGGGCTAGACAGACTATGGCCTGATACAGCATAGCCTTCCTTATATTTCACCTCTAATAATTTTTTTTCAAATTGGGTTTGTTTCTGTGTTATTTATTTTGTCTTTGTCTCTGCTCAGTGACGGAGATCGTTGGTTCCGATCAGCGGATTGTTGGAATCGTGATTCAGATATTCTTTACCCTGGGAATTATAATTCTCCCTGGAATTGCATACTTGATTCCCACTTGGCAGGGGATCCAGCTGGCCATTTCACTGCCCAACTTCCTCTTCCTGCTCTACTACTGGTAATGTTGCAGTCATTGCTCTTGTTATTGCTATTTCTGTTTGAGCACCTTGAGAGTCCTGCTGTGGCTCCAAGTCTCCAGAGTGGGAGATGTAGGTTAGGAAGAAGATGTTTGCATGTTGTTGACTTTTTAATTTGTAATTCCTATTTAGTGAATCACAGACATACATTACTTTAGTTGTTCTGCCCATGGTTTGCCTCTCTGATCAGCCACAACTGGCCCTTCACAGAATCCTGCTCTGTTTATAAGGTTAATTTGACTGGAGTTTTTTTTTTCCCATCAGCCATGAGACCCCACTTCTGCCTCCCATTATCTACTTAGTTAAAGTCTGATCTTGCCCTCAGGTCCCCTGAGCTGGGCAGTACAGCTGATGAGAAAGCAAGGCTCTAAGCCATGGTAAACACCTGTCTCAGTGCAGCCATCCTGTGGGATGGATCTAAAGAGGCTAACCTACGGAGCCTCCTCCTGAACATTGCTTCCCTAAACGCTGCCTGCTGTGAACTTTAAAACAGTGAATCACCTAGCAGAACCCATCAGTGGTATTGCTTTGTGTTCAGTATATAAAAGAAGTATATGTTTGTGTGTGTGTATTTTATAATGGTACAGCAAGAAGCTTCCTGATCTGCCTGTATGAGTTACTCTATAAGTTTAGTGTTAGCTTTCATTGTTGCTGTTCTACAGGAACCTCCTTTGCTTGCTGGTTATACTTTTGACAATCATTGTTCAGATACAGTAGTTAGACTTCTGATTTTCCAGCTTTGCAGAGTACTGATGTAGTCTATTTTCTTCTTTCTTGACCAATAGGATCAACTGTTTTACAGAAGGATGTCTGGAAAAACAGTCCTCAAAAGAGTTTTTGTATGCCAAAGACTGAAAACTGTTTTGTGTTAATACAGAGTAAAAGATAAAATACTTTGTTTTGCTTATGGTGTTACAGGGTAAAAGCCTTATTTACTACTTTTGTGTTCTTACAGGGTGGTTCCTGAATCTCCACGTTGGCTCCTGACACGCAAAAAGGGGGAGAAGGCATTAAAAATCATGCGCAACATTGCAAAACACAATGGGAAATTTCTCTCACCACACTACTCAGAGGTACAGTCATATATTTGAGCTAGAGGTTTTTTCCTAAGTTTTCTTATGCTTTGGAAGGTTCAGTGGTGTTAAAATGTGTTCTTCTGTCACCTAAGGGATGGACAACACTCTTGAAGAGTCACACCAGAACAGTTTGTTGTCAGTCACACAGCTACTTTGTTAATTGCAAGAGGGGAAAAGTGAACTGGCTGGAAACATACAGGCTGATAAAAATGTTTGTAAAACAAGGAATCAGGTCTTTCTTTTGTAGCACTTCTACTTCAAAAACTTGTGAGAAATATCAGAAACTAACCTGAGGGGTAGTGGTATTTCATAGCAGTTGCCATTTATCTGACAGAGTGGGTGGAGATAGCAGGATTCACTTTTCTGGCTCCTTTTCTAGAAGTTCCTTTTACAACTCTAAGAGAAAAGGAAATTAGATTTTAAGTATCTGGTTAACTGGAGCATGGTTAACTGGAGTGATCATTAATGTCCCTTTCAACCCAAAATATTCTATGATTCCTGTGCTGGGGTCCCCAGAGCTGGATGCAGCACCGCAGGTGGGGTCTCACCAGAGTAGAGGGACAGAATCCCCTCCCTCCCCCTGCTGCCCAGCCTGCTTTGGATGCATCCCAGGATACCATTGGCTCTCTGGGATCCAAGTGCACATTGCTGGGTCATGTCCAGTCTCATCCACCAAAACCTCCAAGTCCTTCTGGGCATGGCTGCTCTCTGTTCATTCCCAGCCTGTGTTGATACCAGGGTTGTCTGGACCCAGGTGCAGCACCTTGTTAAACCTCTTGTTAAACCTCATGAGATAACAAAAGGACATAAACCTGTTGGAGTGAGTCCAGAGGAGGGCCGTGAAATGATTTGAGGGCTGGAGCACCTCTCCTATGAGGAGAGGATGTGAGAGTTGGGGTTGTTCAGCCCAGAAAAGTGACATTTCCAGGGAGACCTTACAGCTGCCTTCTAGTACCTGCAGGAGTTACAAGAGAGCTGGAAAGAGACTTTTGTCAAGGGCATGAAGGAACAGAACAAGGGGAGTGGCTCCAAACTGAAAGAGGGTAGCTTTAGATTAGATATTAAGAAGAAAATCTTCACTGTGAGAGTGATGAGACACTGGAACAGATTTCCCAGAGAAGCTGTAAATGCTCTATCCTGGATAGTGTTCAAGGCCAGGCTGGACAAGGCTTTGAGCAACCTGGCCTTGTAGACAGTGTCCCTGCTCATAGGAAAGGAGCTGGAACTAGATAAACTTTAGTGCCCCTTCCAACTCACACCATTCTATGATTCTGTGAATTGTTGTCTTTTGCTGGGGCATATACACCAGTGTGATTCCTACATCCAGGTCAGAATTAAGCAGTGCCAATTGTGCCCCAAATCATGTAGCAGGAAGTTTGTGCTGCTGCAGCTTCCCTTCCACATTCAGCCCTGCATTCCTACACCCACTTCCTCTCTAAACATCAGCATTTTCAAAGCATCACATCAGAAAGATGTGTCTTTCCTTGCTTTTTGTTTTAAGTTGTATTTTTTTTTCTCAAAAGTATCCATGCTCACAACCTTAAGCCACTCACAGCTGCAACAGATGAACCTCCACACATCCAGATTTGTGCTGGATCTGTTCCTGGGACCTTTTTAATATAGAATCTCTGTCATCCTTTGTGCTGTGCCCAGAGGAAAGAGAGCATCTCCAGGAAGTGCATGGGTAATGGATCAAGGGTATTTCTCACATTAACTGATATCAGACTTCCCTTTCATGAAGCAGCTCCGGAATTTCAGGGTAAGTGCTGCAGGTGTGGAGGCTCAGGGAGAAGTGAGAGGCATTATCCCTCCATGCACTTGGGCTCAGATTTTCCAGTATGTCTGTATCAATTTCTTCAGCCAAGTCCCTTACACAGCTCTGGATGTTGCAGCTTTGGGTTTTTGTTGGCATGCAGAAACCACAGATGACCTTTATATGAAAAAGGATAAACATTTGCTGCTTTTGCTTTGTGAGTTACGACATTGGTATAGGTCAACTCCAGCCAGAACTCATTAAATTAATTGTAAATTATAAACTCTTTTTTCCAAGTTGCTCATATTTATCCTAACACTGAGAGTTTGTTCAAACTAATTTTTTAATTCTTGGTCTCTGTCCAAAACCAGAATGAACCGCAACCCTCTGAGTAGGAGCTGCTTCTTAAAAGAACTGTGGATCAAAACCTGCCCCTTTATCTACAGATTTTTTCCTACCCTATAGAACATACCTAGACATATGTATTTCTTGCATACATTAAATTATGTATGTAAATGTTATATACATCCATGTATGTATAATCCTGCATGGCCCATGAAGAATTAAGCATGTGTAGAACTATGTACATAAAATAATTATGGAAAAACTGATATGTAATTTTGCTGGAACATGAAAATATAAGGGAAGTTATAAAACTTAATCCAGGGTTTTCAAATAGTCTTTGGGACATGAGCTCTGTCACTGAATCCTGACTGCACTGGTGTGAATAGCAAAGCTCTCCTTGACTTCAAAGAACAAAAAGAGGATTTTTTCCCCTGCAAAGTGTTGACTCTCCATAGCGTTTTTTTTCTTCATCTATAAAAAAGTGCACAGTCAGGCTTGGGGTTATTTTGACTTTATTAAGACATAAAAACACAAGTGGTATTGTGCTGAATTTATCTTTAGTCGTCTGGAAATCTAAAACCATATTTGCACAAAGTCACAACTGATGGCTGGCAGCCTGTCCTTATAAACAACAGACATGGCAGCTTTATAACCATATTATGAGAGAATCCAAGAGCAGTGCAGAAACCCAGCAACCTCAGCCTGCCTCACTAAGGACTCTGGCATGCAACACAAGTGGCAGTGCATTGAAGAAAACTTTTGGCTCTGGTTACAGCAGAAAAGTGAGAAGGAGTAGAAAGGAAGTTCAAACAAATGCAGGGTTTCTTTGTCTTACTTAACAAAGCTTTGTGTCAGTCAGTTATGAAAAAGTCATGTGTAAATACATCCAGCCAAATCTCACTGAAAAGCAGCTGTGCTACCTTATGATTTAATAAAAGAAATAAAGGGTGAAAGCTTTGGGCTCAGCCCTGGATGAGCTGATGAGACCCTTGGGCAATGCCTTTGGCTTTACCTGTGTTTTCATCATGGATCTGCATGTTACCTAGAGCTTCTCTATCTTTTCACTCCTGTCTCCCCTCTGGCCTGGGCTCTTGCACCTGTGTGAGCAGCAGGTGCTGTGGTAATAAAGAGGGGTTTGCTCCTCTCTTTGCCCTCTTAGGCCTCCTCTCAGGAGGGGTCAATAATGGAGAGCTAAAGCAGCAAGGCTGCCTAAAATCCTCCTAAAAATCGCTCAGCAGGTTTAACCCCATGTTCCCCACTGCTGCTTTGAGAGGTGGTAGCAATCCCAGCTGTGGCTGCCAGTGTTGGGCAGTATCATGGTTGGTCCCTGCCTAAAACTGCCTCTGCCTTATCTTCCTTGTGTCTTCCTCACTTGGCAAATGAACATATGAACAAAGGGTTTCCACCTGGCTTGGACGGCATGGTTGAAAACTGCTGGCCAGAGTTAAAAACAGCCTAGATCAATGTAACTAATCCCTTTTTGGCCCTGCTAATATTCTGGCTCTGTAATATCTACAGCAATGAACTTTAACATGTAAACACAGGACTGTGTGAAATCCTGCTCTTTTCTGTTAGTATTAAACCTACTAACCAGTAATTTCATTGAGTGTCTCATTTTGATTGTATTGGAAGCAGCTGAGGACAGATCTATTATACTTTGTAGGCAGTATGATGACCATTAATTCATACTTAGCAGGTTTTTTTTTCAGGGTAAAAGCTGTGTTCAGCACAGTGCGTGTGTATTTTAGGACCCTCTGAATTTTACCGGTTGAATATTTTGTAGCACCCAAGTGCTGACAGAGATCTGCTCTTTCTCTCCCTCCCTTTTTCTTCCTGCTGCCCAGCTGTGCCACCAGTGATGTTCCCAAGCCCATTGCTTGCTGCTCAGTCCCTCTCTCCCTGCTTCCCTCAGCCCATTGCTTTGCACTGTGTCCTCTCTGCCACCCCTGGCAGAAGGCAATTTTGTGCCTGGTGGCCTTGATGTGACAATGACTGCTTATTACTGTCCAAGAAAATCCAGGTCAACAAGGAGGAAATAGTTTTTCCATTCTCAAGTTAAGACTGGGGATTTTTCAATTGATTTTTGCACAACCATCATTAAGGAAAGCTCACAGCCATATCCAGTTATTAGCTATTCCAACACCTGTGCACTGCTCTGGAGTGCTATGAGCAGCAATCTGCCTTGTCAGCGCCTTTGCTTGCTGGACTGGAATATTGCTGATCACTGTAATTGCACAGAAATTCTGTCCCAGTGCCTGCCTGACTCCTGGCAGCTGACTACTGCTCATTTGTCCCCTCAGATCACAATCAGCAACGAGGAGGTCAGCAACCCCTCCTTTCTCGACCTGGTGAGGACTCCCCAGATGAGGAAGAACACGCTCATCCTGATGTACGCCTGGTGAGTGCCACCTTGTTACCTGGGGGGTGGGTTTTGAGGAAAGATTCCCTTGTGACTTTTAGGGTCTCTCCAGCTGCTTGCAATCATTTGTTTGCCTCTCAACACTTTTTTCCCTTTGCTGTTTAGGTTCACAAGTGCCCTTATCTACCAAGGGCTTGTCATGCGCCTGGGAATTGTCGGGGGAAACCTCTACCTAGACTTCTTCATCTCCGGAGTCGTGGAGCTGCCCGCTGCTATCCTGATTATAGTGACGATTGACCGCATTGGCCGGCGCCTGCCCTTCGCCATGAGCAACATCGTGGCCAGCATCGCATGTCTCATCACTGCCTTCCTGCCAGAAGGTGATTCCCTTCCCTGTGTCAGGCTCCTCAGGGCAACGGCTTCCCTCTGGCACCCCCTGAGCAAGGATAGTGAGCCACACAAAACTGCAGATGAAAGCAAAATCATCCGGGGATACAGGCAGCGCCCAGTCGTGGAACAACACCGCTTATTTGCATATAGATGGCCCTGGGACATGCAATAGCCAGGGGTCACTTCGATGGGTTATGAACAACAGCTGGGAGCAGTCTTAGATAAAAGGTATATGAAGGCCCTCTGCTCACTTTAAAGGCAAATGCAAGGGAAGAATATACAAACATAATGGGAAAATATCATTACGGGAATGTATTACGGGACATGGAACACACTTAGTGATGTAAGAAATCAGTGATTTTGGTGAGTCATCTTGGTAAGTCTTTTCCTTTACAAATAAAACAATGCAAACCACAACACAGTGTGTTGTGGCTGTGGTAGACATCAGAGAGATTGTTGCCTTGCCTCACTCTCCCAGGGCTTTGGACAATGCTAAGAGGCTGGGAGAAAGATATGGCTTTTGATTAAGACATTCTTATCTAGTTTCAAGGACAGCTAAAAGGTCTGATATTGCACAAAGGCTTCCCAGAACTTCTCTCCTTTCCTTAAATCGTTTTCCCTACCTGGGTTTTTTGTTTTGGGGGGGGGTTTTGTATTTTTCTCTGTCTATCCCCATGGAGGCATTTGGAGGTGCTTTGAATTGTATATAACCATAGGATTATACTTTTCCTTACTGTAGCTGGGGACCAGCAGCTCAATGGACATGAAAAAGGCTTATTCCTCCCCAGAACTGTTCCTATCAAAATGAGAGACAGTCCTGGCCATCCTAAGAGGTTTTTAGTTTCTCAAGGTATATCACGGGGCTGCCGACAGCCTTCTCTCAGTAGGAGAGGACAGCGTTGGGATTAAGATACTGGCAGATTGGACACTTGAGGTCCAAGTCCTGCTTTAGAGAAGTCTGTTTATACAGATGGAAAAAACTGCAGCTCTCAGCTGTGAGCCCCATCACACTGTGTTGCTCACACACTTCGAGTCCCTTGGCAGAGGGAGGATCCACATGGACGTCACCATCCCCTTGAGAGGCTGATGGACTGAAGGGGTGCCATGGAGATGATGTGGATTTGTTTTGTTCTTCCCAGCCTTTGTTTTTCTTACATGTTTTTGAAAACAGAATTCTTCAGGGCAAAAGCAGTGTCTTGCAACATGGGAAGTTTGATGGTGGTTTGTTTGGTTGTTTTGGAAGGGAAATAAACCCAAGTGTCTCATTTTTGGTTCAGAGAAAACTGAAATGTTTTCTTGTTCTTCCACTGAAGGTTTGAAAAAACACAATCACTGCCAGAGCCCTCTCCAGTGGCAGAGCTCCCCTTTGTGCCAAGTTCAGGCTTATTGTTTCACCTGCCTCCCTGTCTGCCGAGTCATGGTTAGACCATGCAGGAGACTGTCCTCTCCCAAGATCATGACAGAAGTACTTGTCACATTCCTTGTGGTGCAATTCCAGAGAGCACCAGCTCTCTGAGACGGGTTGCTCACAACGAGAGGGGCAGCTCTGTCCTGCTGTGTGTGGGTGACCACCTTGCTGACATACTGGGGCTTCCCACTGATGTATTCAGGGCAGTGACTGATCACCAGAGCTTGAGAGGGGCTGAGAGAGCTGGGCAGAGCCAACAGGGCAGTGTCAGGTACAGCCAGTGTCAGTCATGCCAGGTATGATGGAAAGGGAGGGGAGGATGATGAGGACTAGCATAATTAGGGGTGTGCCTAATGTGCACAGTGGCTAGAAAAATTACAAAGGGCAGGTGGAATGCTCTAGGGAGAATTATTTTACTGCAGCCTTCCTAGAGGTTTTGAAGGCATGTGTAGACATGGCACTTAGGGACATGGTTTAATGGTGGAGTAGTTGGGTTGGGTTAACAGTTGAACTCAATGGTCTTAAAAGTTTTTACCAACTAAATGATTCCATGATTCTGCATAGCTTTAGAGGTTCCTTCCTTGTGGTCAGAAGGCATTGGGAGGTGACTCAGCAGTCATATTATTTTTTTACAGCATAACATCCCTATATAGAAAAATACTCCGTTCTGGAGCACAATTTGAAAGCGGTTATGGAAGCTTATGATGGTTATTCTCCCACCCATGCTGTTATGCTCCTCCAGCATCTTTAATCAGCTCATGATTTCTGTTTCTCCATAGCAGCCTCACATGACATTCAAAAGCAATAACTGTGAGTATAGATTAATACCTACAGCAGTGGCCTTCCAGTCTGATTTGCAGTGTTCCTGGGGAATAATATCTGCTGACAGGGCCTGGGGCTCTCAGAAATGCTCTGCTGGTGTGGCCAAGCACACTTCACACAGGAGTGTTTCTGTTTGTCCGAACAGATATCCCATGGCTCAAGACGACAGTTGCCACGCTGGGAAGACTGAGCATCACAATAGCTTTTGAAGTTGTCTACCTGGTGAACAGTGAATTGTACCCTACAACACTGAGGTATGTCAGGAGCTCCCAGGAATCTTTCAGCTTTTCCCTGTGCTTTTCCCCATTTCCTATTTCACCGTCCTTTAGTTAAACTTGGTTTTCCTCTGGAGTTTCCCAGCTGAATAGCCACTGCTTAATATGGATGGCCTATAGTGAAGAGATAATTTTGGAGCTAAGTCTACATTCTACTCCTTAATCTGCTGATTATTCTGTTTGGTAGCACCTCTCTGATATCTGGTACTTTTTGTCTTTTGCAGAAACTTTGGTGTTTCCCTGTGTTCAAGTCTGTGTGATCTTGGTGGGATCATAGCCCCATTCCTGCTTTTCCGATTAGCAGCCATTTGGTTGGAGCTACCTCTAATTATTTTCAGTAAGACTTAACTTACAGCACAGTTTTATTTTAAATATCCTTCTCCTAACAGAGCTTTTCTTTTGGGGTAAAAGTAGTATGTGGCCTTATCTCCCCCTCAGACCAGCATGTCTCCACCTTTATGCCTAGAGCAAGAGGCTGAATGGAAAATGGGTGAAATGTGATTTCTCTGCACCATGTGGAAGAGCTCAGGTCTGCTTAGGTAACTGCTGAACGAGCAGGGAAGAAGCCATGTGAAGTACTTTAAGACTGAGAAAGCTTACAGCTAGATTCTGTAATTGCATGGAAGTCTGTGGCTAAACTAGACTTCTGGAAGGTAGACGTGACTGGAAAATATCAAAATGAAAAGGATAGAATAAGAAGGGAAATTTACACCAGTGACAACTTTAGCTGAAAGAAAATTAGAAAGACAAAAGATGTTTTAAAAGATATTTCAATTACCATTATTTCAAGAAAAGACATAGAACTACAGTGTTCACATTATCTAATTATTAAGTTCTGCTGCATCTGAGGGACATATGAATTCCCTCTGTCTTAAGTAAACAGCTACAAAATCAGAGAGGATCAGAGGGAACTGTGCAACAATCAGGGAACATTTGATTTTTTCCTCCAGCCCTTCTGTTTTTGCCTTAATACATTATGTAAATTATATCTATGCAGGAAATTATTCCAAAATAGCCATTCCTAATTCAGATTGTATCTGAATGCTGTTCCCCAAGGAGGAAGTTTTATTCTGAATCACATAATTTACTTTGGCCATGGATAAAGGAAGAGAGATTTTCAGGAAAATCTTAGTGGTTTCAGGAAACACAGATGCATCTGCATGACAGAGCTCTTTGAAAAAAGGCAGATTTGTTCTACATGAGAAATACCATCGTGCTTCCTATGCTGTTTTTATACATTTGTTTGTGTGCACTTATCTCAGGTTTTTGACTTCTAAGATCTCACTTTGGGGAGATCAGGTTGCAAATGAGCTCCTAGCCCTCAAGTGATTTTGTAATAGGCTAAATTAATGTAACAGAGGAATTCGATTAGAGTAGGTTAATCAGAAACAGCTGATGCTCTTAAACCATCTCACTTCAAATTCAATCTGAATAAACTTTTCTCAGTGGATAAATGCTGAAAATTAAAAAAGTAAAAATGTTCTTATTGCTTTTGTATTTCTTTAATGTCCATTGTAGGTATTCTTGCAGCTGTCTGTGGCCTCCTGGTATTGCTTTTACCAGAGACAAAGGGAATCTCATTACCAGAGACAGTGGAGGATGTGGAGCAGCTTCCAAGGTATGAGATGTACTTTCTTACTTATACTTGGGTGAGTTTTACTGAGGTTGTTCTCCTCTGACTTTATGAACTGTCACAAAGTGTTGACATTTTCCAGTGCCAAAGTAAATTCCCTAGTTAGGTTGATGCTGTGAGCAGGTGGTATTTTCCTCAATAGAGACCTGAACTTTGCAGTATCGCTAACAAAGGCTATTAAAAAACATATGGTGATAAAATGTGTATTTTTCTCATAGAGACTCAAAGTTGTCCTAGGCATCTTTGGAAGCAGAAAGCAATAGTGTGCAAGAGAAGTGCTGCAAATCATAGCCTGTAACTCTCTGCTTGAGAAAATCAGCTATTACTTCAGTGAAAGCATCCTGTGAAGGAGGGCCCCTTATCATAGTTGCAATCCCACAATTTGTGAAGTAATTTCAAAGTCACATATGAGATGGATTTATAGCTGAAGAGTTGTAGGCTCATCTTTCCCACTCCTGGCACACAGCAAGCCAGACTCCTCACTGCCCTGCAGATATGCAGGGAATATTTACACCTTGGCTAAATAATTTGAGGATCCAGTACTATACATTAATGTTTCAAGGAGAGGCTTTAGATATTACATTAACAACTTTTGCCTATTCAATGTTAAAACTAAAGAAAGAGAAAATTTTCTATAAAAAAAAAAAAAAAGTTTCATTATTGCAGCTTGGACTACAACTTGAACTACATATTTTCCTGTTTTTTCACACTTATACTCCTCTCCCCTTCTGTTTCAACAGTCATTTTGGAAAATGTGGCAAGAGACGGAAACACCGGGACACCAACTCTTATATTTGACTTTTGAAGGAAGCATTGAGCTAAGAACTTTGTTCCCATACTGGGAATTTGTTCTCCACCTGCCACCTCTTCAAAATTTGCTGCAGAATATGGATTAAACTTCATGTTCTCTTTCTAAGCACAAGGACATTTAATACAAGTAGTGTATTTTTCTATGCATATGGAATAAATACTTTTTTTCTGAGTATGCTGTTTGCAAGAAGGAACTGTGGTTCTTCATAGGGAACAGAACAACTTTAAAAATCTGGAATATCAAGCTCAGTGACCTTGTATTTATTTCTGTATCTGAGACATTTGTTTATTGTTTTGTTAGGATTTACATTTGCGTGGGAAGGATTTAAATGGTAGTGTTTAAGATTTAGATGACCTTGAGGAGGAGAGGATGACTGTTTTAACCTGCCCTCCTTTGCCCCTGAAGAATCTGGACCAATAGAAGTTTTGATGGCTAAAGAAGTAGGGTGCTGATCAGGATGAGTCTTTTCCTGGCTGAGAGAGATGGAAATCAGCAGTGTGAATCAGAAGAACCTCTCTCTGGTCTGATTGTCATCCACAGGGACCCTATTCAGCAAAAGCCCTGCTTCCCTCCTTGTTCAAGGGCTTTCTGAAATGTGGAAGCAGTCCTCCTCACCTTTCCAGGGGTTTGTGTAGGTGTCATACCCTGCACAGGGCATTAGCTCTGCAGGACAGATTGTCCTGCTGCCATTAGTGCCTTTCCCCAGACACAGCTGGGGTTCATGTGCCACCCCTTGTATCTCCAAGGGAAGGGCTTCTGTCTGCTCTCCTCTGTTGAATGCTTTTTCAAACACCTCTTTCAAGAGCACGCTGATTTTTTCCTTTGTAAATCATGCTCTCTGCCCATCCCTACAAATCAAATTCCTTTGCCCTCACCTCTGCCAAGATGGCCTGCAATTTCTGTCGTCTGTTCATTATCACTATTTCTCATCTTTCTGTCTTGGGGATAACTTTTTTGGGTTGTTGACAGAGATGTCAAGATGTCTTGGGCAGGGATGAGTCAGGAGCTTTTGTTATGGAGGGAAGTAAGTGTTGATTGGTCCTCTAGAACTGACACATAACAGAATAACTCTCTGGCTCTGTGAGCAGATTCCAGGGACAGACTGCCTTTCCTTTCTCCTGTATGACCTTCACCAAAAATTGTGTCCTGGCCACTGACTGGTGAACAATACACTCCTTGCAGGGAAGGACTTGAGAAATGTGACATTCCAAAGGTATCCTGTTACCAACAGAGAAATAAATAAAAGAAAGTCAGTGAGATGTTGTAAAGACCTTATAAGCTCACAAAAACCCTCATGTTTGGCACAAGCCAATACAGGACTGAGTTTGGAAGGTTCATAACACAAATCAGTAGCGCTATTCATTTTCACAGTGTGTGTAAATGAATGACCACTGCTCCAGTCTCACCATCCTAAGAGCACAGGATGATTTCCTATGGTGAGGAATATACTGTGCTTTTCAACAATTCCCAACTCTCCCTGCCTTTTCCCAACAACTGCCCTTATCACCAGCCGTTCTGGAGGAAAACAGGACCTTTAATAACAATCCCAGCCTAATGTTTGCACACTTTAGGCAGTTAGTGATAAATGCCTGTCTTTCAAGGCTGTTTCTAACTTACTCTGAGGCATAGTAAAGGTCAAAGGTATGCTTGGCAAAAGTCAGTAATGACTTAGAGATATGAAACTAAATTAACATCTCACAATACATACAGCTAATATAGAAGACACCACACAAAACTGGAGCTACTGCTACAAGGAGAAAACTTCTCCCAGACCGATAAAATCTTCTGTAGATAGCTGAAGACAATAGCCCAAGGCTGGCTGGCAGAGACCAGCCCTGAACTGGAAGCTCTGGGTTTGTACTGGCTGGATGCTGTATCTCAGTGCAAGGTGGAAAGTGCAGGCCCCCAGCCACAAAAATCAGCCCAGCCAGCCCCTACTGAAAGAACCTTGGAGAACCACAGTGAAGTGACCACATGTGATGCTGGATGAGCTGAACCACCCTCTCCATTTAGTGTTTCTTCTTTGTGATTTCTTTTTTTTTAATTGGTGTCTTAAGTACTTTAGCACATTGAGAAGGACTGCAGAGATCTTTTAAAGCTACGACTTTCCAAATAAACGTGAATAATTGACAGTTTCTTCAGTTTGTGGACAACTAAAGCACATTGATAAATGAGAGATGCAAAGACTTGTTTCCTCCTTTCAGATTGTGCTTTGTTTTGCATAGCGTTATGCATTGCTCAAAAGATAATGTAAGTGGTAAATTTCGGTAGGTAAAATGGCTTGGGGCAGTGTCAGAAGTTTGAATATATTTATTTATTAAAAATTTGTTTTGTAAAGGACAGCAGAAAACAGCCTATGCATATGTTTTGACTTCTAATCTAGTAGTGCTTAGCAACTTCAGGTGCAGTTTGTATTTGGTAATTGCTCCTGTGCTAACTCTTCTCCCTAACAGGGATTTTGTAAGCTGAAAAATCCTTCCATCTCTGTGAGACTTTGTGTTGCCTCCTGAAGGTGTAGTGGGTGTGTAACGTGGTGTATGACCAGCGGTTTGGTATTGGAGGGGTTACACTCTGGAGGCGACAGAGGACAGATGAGGTGGTGGTGGCAGGTGAAGCTGCATGGAGGTGGATGCACATGGGCACACAGACCACAGGGTAGGCTGTTTGTTTAAAAAAAAGTTATTCTAAATTCATACGTGTCTCAAAGTGCTAAATACTTACAGGAAAAGTCCTCCAAGGTTCTCAGGAGGCACAGCAGTGCTCTCCTAAAATGCATGTGTAGACAGTAAAATGTTGTAGTGACCCTGCTCACTCACACGAGGGCCTGGACGGTGTCAGCTATGATTGTCCTGCACGTGTATCCTCCAGAGGCACAGCAAGAGATGGCAGATACACAAGAGACAAAGGGTCACCATGCCACCACCAAAGGCACATGAACAGTGTGACCTCAGAAACCCAGCTGTGCTTTTCCTGCTGGCAAAGAGGTTTCTTGGACCAACAAACAGATGAAAGTGATGTTTGGGGTCAAATGTGCCGCTGCCGCCACATGTGCTGGTTTGCTTTATTCAGTCTGTGCAAATGGTTACCATAAAAAGTGACATTTTTTTAATTGCCACTGACATTCTTGCAGAAGGAAAAGATCAATTTGGCACCCTTTGAAGGGTTGTGAGGTAGGACTTTTGTGGCCACTCAGGCATATCCAGGCATTTCTAGCCACTTTGGCAGAGAGCAGGGCCAATGGTTTCTCTGTCTACAAGTCAGGTATTAACCATGCCTTCAAGAGTTCACATCTGAAGAGTTTAACAAATCAAAGTTGAAGCTGCAACACAGAATTTCTGTTGTCAGGGAAGCATTGTACAGATCTCTTGGCTGACTTAATGATCCAAGTGTATGTATATGGAAAATGTGCAGGAGGGTATTTGTGCCCAGGGAATCCCTCTGAGCAGACAGGTGGGTGGTGTGAGCTTTATCAGAGCTGCTCCTGAGGAAGGCAACGCCCTGAGATAATTTCATCTCCCAGAATCAGACTCCAGATGTAGATGCTTCAGAAATCACCCTGCCACCTAACTATGCCTAATAGTTCTCATCTCCCTTTAAGGCAATGGGGGAAAAAACCAAACCAAACCAAACCAAACCAAACCAAACCAAACTAAACCTCCTAGGATGCAGCACATCCCTTCTGCATGTGCAAGCATACAGAAGAAAAAAGACAATTTTAAAATTACGTCCAGCTTGGCTTGCATGGGAGTACAGAAAATGGACCAGAAAAATCCTGCCCCAAAGTAGCTGTGTTCCTTGGAATAGACTCAGCACACCCTGGGGGTGCTGGAGGGACCCCGTGCACAGCGGGGGTGCCGGTGGGGAGCTCCCTGGTTTACATGCCAGAGAGGCAGGATGTGAGCAGGACTTCATAGTCAGCAATCGTTTCACCCTGGCAAGCATGAGTCAAGCTTCAAGGGAAGCATTTTGAAAGGTTTAAGCTTACACTCTCTATAACCACATGTGTACAGAATCTTCTTTTCAAGGAGAAAAATGCATATCTAACAATTATGTAGTCAGATAATGTTATACAAAGAAATAAATGGGTACTATGGATAATACATTTTTATAATACTCATTGTCACTATTTGTGGTAACTATTGATAGCTATTTTTTTTTTCTTTACTAGGGACTAACTTCAGGGTGAGGCTGTTTTTTATTCACTGCTTTATATCTTTGATGCAACATTTATACTTTTGCTGACACATGTATTTCCATGATGATAAAAAATACAAAAACACAAACCAAATGTGTTTGCTTCTTTTTTTCCCCCATACCATGTATTTAATGCTCTCAAATATATCTAATAAAACTTGACAGGCATATAAGACACGTACTGTGAGATTCTTCTTTGGTTTGTAGCATCAAATTGGTAAAAGTTTCAGACAACTCATAGAAAATAAAAAGTATTCCCATTTCTTCATATGTTAGAAGCACAACATCTTGAAAATGTTGACCTTAAAAGAAAATGTCATTGTAGAGCTAATAAAAAATCAAAATGCAGGTGTCCACTTACAGTTAAGGTTAGGATTTTCAACATGTATTTCAGAGGTGGGTAAGTCTATTGTCAGACATAGCAAACAAACCATAGAACACATAGAAATGGGTAACAGACTGTCATCTGGGCTTCTTGGCAATGACTATTAATTTATAGCAATTTAAAATGGATGATCGTATTTATTTTGCTTTCTTACGAATGATTGTAACTTTAATATTGCACTTGGAATCTTGTACTTCTGACATGCATGCTGCTTTCCAGGAGAGGGCAGTCCATACCCAGGATCAGTAGGTTTCCATCACACTTCTAATCCAAGAAACATAGTTGGAGACTCGAACATAAACACCAGGTTTCATGGGTTGGGCACAGCCAAGGCCCCAAGAGGTGACTCCATGCTGGACAAATTTATCTTGGTCCAGACAGACTAGAGGTCCTCCACTGTCCCCCTAAAGAGAAAAAGAACAGGATAATTCCTTTTTGGGCAGACCCATGTGGCCTTCCCACATGAGGCACAGAAATAGAAGCACCTCCTACATGTGTAGGATGCAGTAGTTATAAGGAAACCCTGGAATTCTAGCAAGGCAAGAGTTCACTATGCATGTTGTTGGACACGTTTGTATAGTCCTCTTCATGTCACCCAGGCATTGCTTTTATTTTTGAAATAAGGGGATTTATTGATAAAGAATCTGATTGCCCTTAGTAACTTAAACTGCCTCCTCCCTCAATCTCTTTTCTGAGGTCTTCATGGGTTTCCTGTTACTAGATGACCCAGTGGCACTGATACTTGGAAATTTATAGTTCCTTTTGGCCCTCGTTTTGCCTGCATGGCAGAATGCATCCTTCCTTGATTGCTAACTGAGATGCTATTAACTGAGCTAGATTGGACATTGGAGGCAATCTGGTTGAGGCTAGCAAGGGGGCCTGGGGAAAGAAAATCAGACTTTCATCATCCTAAGTTGGCTTCCATACATCTGACTTGTGCATCTGCGTGTTACCATGTGCTCTGGAGTTCAGGCTTGTCTGCAAAATTGCCCCACTCCCCAGCAGCAGACAAGGGAGCAAGGAAAGAGCAGAATACATGGGCATTTTTCAGCTCAGACACCACGTGGTGTGGTAACATCCTGAGGATCATTCTGGGCCTCTAAAGACCAAGCAGCAATGCCCTATTTGATTTGAATGTGCTTACAACTGACTGTGATGCTCACAGATTTCCTTACCTGGCAGGTATCTGTGCCACCATGAATATTCCCAGCACAGAGCTCATGGTTTTTAACTCTACCATTCAAAAATTCAGGGCGGTTGCATATTTTATTCTCAATTACAGGAAAGCCAGTTTCCTTTAAGTAGCCAGCACCAGAAGTACCTTTGCAAATAAAAATGAAACAAAAAGAGAATGAATGACAAAGGTAATTATCATATTCACAAAAGACAAATGTCAGGATATGGATAAGACGTAAAATCAGCATAGTGTGCTCTGTGCATACACTTCCCAGGCACAATATGAAGATTTTGTAATCTTCAAATCAGTAAGCATTATCAGTATTATGGTACTTATCACCCTCTACCACCCACCATTGACCTTCCTGTTCTCACAGTACATCCACGTGGATCCTGGATTCTCACAGATACTTGTGAGAATCATTCCCAAGACATTTTATTTCTCTATATCTGAATTTTCTGTGGAAGAAATTAGGTAGGAAGCAGTTGAAAATGGCATGGTGGACAAGGAGGCAGAGAAGGTACCAATGTACTTCTCAACCAAGACAGAATGGGAGGTTTTGAAAATGAGGGTTTTATTTGTGTGAGATGCTAACCAGCCTGGTTGGGAGGAAAAGTCACTCAAGAGAATGAGCAAACTCGCATTTATGCGATTAAGAAATAACTTAAATCTAGAAGAACTTTCCATCCAATTGTGCAAAAGCCCACTTTGGGGAAAAGCATATGGACTGAAGTAACTCCTTAGCTCTGCTTCTCCTCTTGTAGCATCTACTCAGAGGGTTTTGGTTTACATGGCATTGAATGATATAGGAGAATCAGTGTCAGAGAGACACAGTGGAAAATTTGGCAGCTCCTGATAAAATTTGATGAAGTAAGTTTTTCATCAATAGCTTTTGTGGGGCACAAGAGAGGGCAGACTTTGGATACAAGTATATACCAGTCTGCAAAATGCAGCTTTTGAATGTGTTAATGTTGTCTCACCTTTTGTATCCCCCCAGCCCGTCACATAGCACTCCTCTCTTCCTCCTAACACAGAGTTTTCTTTTGGTAAACAAACTGGGATTACATGATTATTAATGACTGCTGGTCTGAAATTAATAAAGAGGAACAACCATTAGCACAATTTTACTTAATACTACCTTCAGGTTTCTAAAAAGATTTTATATATATTTATCCCTTTATCATTTAAATCCTTACTTTCAGTTAAGGTTTATTTCTGACACACAAAATTGTTTTTTAGGCTCTAAACCCAAAGAAAGTGATACCCAAAAGAGAAAAGTCTGAAATGGAGAATGACATAAAAATGTTAATCCAGGAGAATGCTTTGACTTAGGCTAATGCATAGCCAACAGAACCTAATTAGAAAACTATTACAAAGGGCATGATTTAGTGCCATTTAAAACCTACATGTTAGTTTGCTATTTCTGCATCCAGTCTGAATCAAAATTACATTCTGTCAGGACACTTTGCACACAGCAGATCCTAAGTCCATCTGACTTGCCTTTGGGTGCAGGTAAAGCTCATTAAGAAACCACATTTTTAAGCTGACCCTGCATCTGTTTTGGACATGCACTGCAGCCACAGCAATGAAAGCCCAAGCACCACCCATTCACATCTGCTTGCAGCTGCACAGACAAATTCCTTTTGATTGCACAGTTCCACAGAGAGCATTTCCAATGAATGAAAACTGATGCAAGAAGGGCCATACTGGGCATTACACCAAAGTCTTTAAATGTCCACTGGCCAGCCCTGCTGGAAGAGGAAGTCTCCCCACCACATCATGGAAACAGCATAGAGTGGCATCATGCTAATGTTTCAGGTTTCAATCATCATTACCTTATCAAAGTACAAGCATGTAGAAACACAGACTGAAAGCTCTTCTAGGCATCTCCTCCTATTCTGCTGCCACTACCTCATCTTCCAGCAGCTGTCTCCCAGTGCATTTCCAGCCTGGCTAACTGTCCCTAGCCCTCCTCCCCTCTGAAAGGCAGCCTTTCCCTTTCTGAAACCCTGGAGCTTCTGCAGAAAGGAAAGAAAGAAGGGGACTCAACCCACACAGAGTGTACAGAAACACTCATTTCTGCAACACCAGCAACCACTTTTTAGTCATCTTGTCCCATCAGAACAAAGGAGTGCTTCAGGTGGAAAGATACCTGCTCAGTTTGAGCAGAGCAATATCTGCTCTACGTGGCTCCTTGAACAACTTCTCTACATCACGAATTTGTACTGATGGCTCTGTTGCTTGCTCGTTGTGTAATCCAAGGTATACTTTATATGCAGCTGGTCGTGAGGACCTATTGGAGATGATTGCACATGGTGAGCTGACATATACAGAATCAGAACAGAGACCACTTACAATGTTATTGAGCACCTTGTTCTATCAAAACCAGATATCCAGCTTTAAGTAAACTTAATCCCTTATAATAATGGCACATGAAATCAAACTGTCAGAAGTTATCACTGTCACTCTGTTTTACAGTCAAAATTCACCTTTAATGAATGACAAATAGACTTAGCTCAGTTCTCAACTGCTTGCAAGCTGTTTGCAAGCAGCTTAGGTTGGTTATTGGTTCTCTTCTTTCTCCTGTTATTTTCTATCTCGTATAAGAAGTTGCTGGTGCAAACTATAACAGATACTTACTTTTCTAAGCAGTGGGCAGCAGTAAGAACCCATTGAGGATCTATCAGAGTTCCCCCACAGAAATGCATGCCAAAACTGTAATAGAGCAAAATGTCATGAAAAGATGGGGAAGTTAATCCTACTGTAATTTATCAGGTAATATTTCTAACATGTGTGCCATTAAAAACTAAAGACATTATTCCAAAATTTCTTTAAGAAATGTTTTGCTTTCCTTGAATAATGTTTCTTACAAAGACAGTAGGGTTCTGTGGACATTTTTAGGAGGCCTTGTATGAAAACACCTAGATGTTCACTCTTAGTCAGTGTTTCTATTACTGGAAAACCCTGTGTGCAGTGAGGTTCAGCATTTTAGAGATTTTGACTTTCTCTAGCTCCAATCACAGTCATAAAGCCTGCAGCTGGCCTTGATTCCCAGTTTTAATAATTTTGCCAGTAGGATCAAATACTTACATGAAAGGACAGATCAAGAAGTGTATTAGCCATACTGTTGCTTTTATTCATTGGAAACTGATTCTATTGTAGGATGCAGTGACAGATGATTTAAAGTAAATTTGTCTTCTACTGAAAATGTTTTTGAAATTAACAATTAACAATTGATCATCTCACTATTTGTCACAAAACAGAGCCTTCCTGGTTGTCTAAATGACCTTAAGAATAGCACACACACTGTTTAGCCCTGAGCTATTTTTAAATGAAACTAAAAATTTAGAATGCTTAAAACACTTACTGTAACACTGTATGAAAGGCAAGGTTTCTTTGCATGCAGAGTCTAATGTAATGGGCAATAACCATACCTGGTACGGAGACTGATCTGCCAGGGCCAGGAGTGTGGATGCGAAACACACCCTGCGACAATCCTTTGAGCACACAGTTTGGGTCTGAACTTGGATTTTCCACATTCATACTGAGGAGGAGCTTCAGAATAAGAAAAAAACATCACTATAAAGAACTTCAGCGATTTGCTATACATTCACTATGAGCTCAGTAAACTAGAAGGTCACTTCAGCTTCTGATTCTCCAAGTAATTCTATACCACACATCACATATATTTTGTTAGGTTACCTTCATCTGGAACACCTAAAAATGCTTAGTAAATATTTTTTCACATACAGTTCTCAGCAGCCAGCAAATTACACAAATAACTGAACAATCAGATAGAAAAAACCCCAAAAGAAACCCAAAACAAAAACAGAAGGGGAAGGAGAAGAAAAGCTAGAGAAAGAAGAAATAAATTCTCCCAACATTCTGAAATGGACCCTTATGGACATCAGCAGTGCAGAGGTTGCACTGGCAGATGTTTTAAACTAATCTTGGTGGTACAGCACATGAAATTCTAATGCTGTCTCTGAGGAACAAAATCTTATCAATTCTTATCTTAGGATCATTTGGCACTTCAGATGTCTCTGAGTTATTTAAATAAGTAGCTCTTATTTGCCCTTGGTGAACTGACTCCTATCAACACAGAATTTAGAATTTGATCAGCAAAAAGAGCTAACTAATGAAATTAAAGGTAAAAGCCATGTTTCCTCTGTTCTTTAGATTATCATCTCAACAAAAACCCAGCATAAATTTAAGGAAGAAATGGATCATCAAAATAGAATACAATAGTCATATTAAAATGTGATTTTTTTCCTTAATAGTCCCAGCCTAACAGGCTCACTTCAGTACTACTTTCACAGCTCTGGTGTGTATACAACTTTCTTTTTCTTGTTTGCTCCATTTTTGGATTTTGATCTGAGCACATTTTCTTCTGCTCACTGTTGAGGAGATAAAGCAGCAAGAAAGTCACCCTTCTTTTGAGAGGCATAGGTTTCTTCCTAGCATAATTTTTTGTTGTTGATAGACATGAAAGGACTAGAAACCAAAATGTTATAAAACTTTGTTGCACCACCTCATTCAGAGCTTGATTACTACTAACAAAGACAAAGGGCGTTTGGTTAAATGTTTAGGGTCAGCTGCATTTTGCAGACATCAGATAGAGTACAGTGTCAGAGGAGGGACAATCTGGTTGTCATCCAGAACAGAACCAGAGCCACATGAGCAGGGAGCGCAAAAATTTTGCCTTGTTCAGCAAGGCCACACTCAGAGTTATGCCAGAGATCAGGCTGGGGCAGGGAAAATTTCTTCTGGAACTGCCCATTTTGAAACACATGGCAAAACCCCATGAGCATCAGTGGCCTCCATATCTTGTGGTGTGTTTGGGCCTTTCAAGGGAGACTTGTCTTAAGTCTTCAGACAGAGACCTTGAACATCTCTTCCCAAGGGCCTTATTTGCCTTAGTTTCTAATCTAAATCTATTGCACTTAGATCAGTCTTTCAGACTAATCACTGAGTACTCTCCAGCTGTTATAAAAAGGTACAGGAAAGGGATTCACTAGTCGTGAAGGGAAAGGGAGCACTAGTCTTTAAAGGAATAATTACGGCACTTGGGAATGTCACAGTACTCCCAGGCTTTTCTTGGGTCTGTTGTGTTAGCACCAAGGTCCATTCACATCTCCATCAGGATTCCTACAATACTGTAACAAAGAATAAAGGCACCAGCTATTAACCAGGGAATAAAAAGGACAACCGATTAAAGTTTCAAAATAAAATTACATTAAATTTGGGAAACGGGTTTTTTATTTCCATTCTTATAAGTGATTTCCAATTCCTTTTGTCAAAATTTATTTCATTTTTCCATTTGCTCTGTGAGTTTGGAAAAGGATAATAAAAATCATACTTCTTCAACTATCTTCAGACAGTAAGTTTCACTAGGGCAACCTTGGATCTCTGAGGTCTCAAAAATTACATCTTGACTTTGGATGAAGCTTTCTAAAGGGCAGAAAATATCTACTCCTGCTTTCCCTGCAGTTAATAGGAGCAGCAGGATCAGTCCTGAGGTCTTTCCACATCCACTCTGGCTGCATGGCTCAGGGACAAGTGAGTGTGGTGTAAGCTGTTCCTGTTCAAGCTGACGATGCCTGTGGTGATACAGGGCTCGCCCTCTTGCAGGTGCTGCTTAGCTGAATCACTCTCTAGGCTTTTCCTGGACGTACTGACTGACCTCTGCTCAGCACAGACACTTCACACAACTGCATGCTTCCAGGTAGCTTTTCTATTTCCCTATCCTGAAACATATCCCATGTCTTAGAAAAAAGGAGAAAATACTTGCTACCAAGAGCTCCATACAAATTCAAGAACCAGGAATTTATGACAGGCAGCTTTTTAGAGGGAGTTTCCCCAATCTGAGCTGGAATTTGATACAGAGTATGAGATGTCATAAAAGAATTGACTAAAGTAAGTCCTAAAGTTATCTACCTGGTAAGAAAATAGTTCAAGTTCTCAACATCAAACAAGCTCTTTATATCACATACGAAGCCTGTCACAAATTAGGCAAATACTGTAAATGGGATGTTACAAGTCTAAAGAACTGGTGATTTTGTTAGGGCTACAGAGAAGAAGGTTAGGAAGGGAGATTGCTTTCCAGGATGGTCAGGTACATGTATAGGCCTGAATAATGGGCTGTGGCAAAAGCTGGAGGGCTGAAGGGGAATTACTGCAGCATGGGGGGCTATAGTCCATCAGCTATATATCTTGAGGAACTTGCACCAAACATCAGATTCATCACCATCTCACCTGTCCCTGGTACTACTGAAGCCTATGACCCCAGGTCAGAGGAGACAGAGGCACTGCCCACACACCCACCCTGGTCAGTCCTCAGTAGAGAGGAGGAGCAAGTGCCCATCTGAAGCCCCTTGGATGTGCTGCAGAAGCATTCAGTAGAGCTTCTGGGCATCTCTGTCCCACAATGACCACAGTGGCCATGTCAGCAAGAATTATCATGATCAGGTTTTTGGACTGAACTGAGGAAAAGAAATTGACAAACACCGTCACCAAATGCTTGCTGAGGGACCCCGAAAAAGACAGGCAAAGCTCAATGACAACACGTATTAAATGAACAGTTATTTACATTTTTTTCCAGGCCTGCTCTTGGATGAGTTGTGGGAGTGAAATAGTCGTGGCTATGAGGTCTCTGAGAACTCCACTCTTGACAAGTCCTGCCCCTTGCAGTTTTTGCCACTGTACCACGGTAGTCTACACCATTTTCAATAATGCATTCTGTGAAAAATGAAGGAGAGGAAATGTTGTAAGCTGTGAGCTGTTGGGGTACGTCCATGCTTGATGGTGGTGAAGCAGAGATAAATTTGAGGAAATGCTACTACAATTTACACATCCTACATATGATGTAGATGAGGAAAGAAGTGTTACATAGTGTCAAGGATGACTAACAATTATATTTTAATTTCCTTGCATCTTAGAAGTTTTCCTCATGATCACAAAAGTCGTAAATCAAAGAAGCCTACATTCAGTCAATCCTTCATGACTCCAGAAACCAGAACTACAAAGACCATGCACTCATAAAATATTTTCTTTGCAGACACTGGTGTCTGTCCAATGCCACATTTCACAGTACATAAAAGACAGTAACATATATTCAGCCAAAATTATTAACTTCTAACAAGTGAAACATGTCACAGCAAAAAAAAAAAAAAAAAAAAGAAAAAAAAAAAAAAAAAGAAAGCTGCAGTACTCTAACCATCTACTACACAACAGAGTTGCATCTGAATGGAATCAAGAAGAGCCAGCTGTCCTCTGATGGTAAATGGAACCCTAGAAATGTGAAAGCATGGCACAAGAAAAGACTTTTTGGAGCAGGTGTCAGCAAAATGCCATCACTGCTCCATTTTCTGTCACTGCTAGTTGCCCTCCCACAGTAGTGTGGAGACTAGTAGCCATCTGCTTCCTCATGTTTCCAATATTGCCAGATGTAGCAGGCGAAAGATGCAATATTAGTCTAAAATCTAATGCAGAAATCCTGTTTCAAAATTTCTCAAAAATGCTCAGAAAACGAAGAGAGTGGATACCATACTATATTAAATTCTGTATTTATCTAGAGTTTTCTGTATTTCATCCTCATTACATTCTTGAAGATGTTTCCATAAAAACATTTCCATAAAAATTTCTGGGGAGCTGAAAGTATTCTCACCAGGGTTTGTTTCCAGTGTTATCTGAGGAGGCTTAGGTACAGTCTGCAGCCCTTGGCCATCACACTTCTTCAGGTCACAATACTCCCACCTCACACTGGGGTTGGTGGTGTAGCACCATGGACGACGGTCGGCATCTGGGTTTCTGCAGTAATTTTGGCTCAGGCCCCTATAAATGCAAACATATTACATTCCTATCCATGCCACTGCCCTGGGGAGAGCTCAAAAGAACATTTTAGAAAGCAGATCTGCTACGGAGTTAGCATGTATCATTTATCATGTACATTCTGTCATGGCCAGTTGAAATAGTTTTTGCAGCAGAAAGAAATCAGGACACGTAGATGGAATATTTAAATATGCCAAATACTTATTCACTGATGAACACTTGCAGTAGAATATAATTTAAAAACCCAGAAAAGTAAATGCATACAAAGATATAATTTACTTTTTTAAAAAAAAATATGGTAATAGCTTTTAAAAAGGAATAGTTTTTTGCATTTTGGGAAAAATAAGTGATAAATATTAGTAATAAGAAAACAATCTATCCTTTCCTCAAAGTTTTAATGGCTTACAGACTAGGAAGCAAAGACTTAAACTCATGAATAAATCAAAGCAGAGAAATAGTTCATTTCACCATGAGGGAAAATTTATAATAACTATTAATTGCCTTAGAAGCAATGCAGAAACACACAGTTAATTAGTCTAAAGTATAATAGTGACAACTATGGTTTCTTTCAAGATGAGGTTAATAAAAAATGTTGCCATGATAAACAAAGAAGAAAAGGAAGGGATCATTTTTATCTAGTACACTCCCTTCCCAGCTTCATAATCATTGTTGTGCAATGATGATGCAAATCAGAACAAGCTCATGAATGGCCATTGTCCAATAAGACCTGGAAATGGGAGGTACACATACGCATTTGGGAAGTTCTCTGCCGTTTTGTTGTGCCGGTGAGGCGACATTGAGCTCCAGGCTTGACATTTCTTTCCCGTGATGGTGAAAGAAGCTGTACCACGGTAAGTCACCCCATTGCCCTGGTAGCACTCCTCAGTAACTTCAGGCTGCTCAGGCACATCAACATCTGTAGTGAATAACAGAAACTAATCTCTTTCATCTTAATACTTTTGTATTTATATTTGAGCATAGAAAGACAGAAGAAAAAAACAGGCCAGAGTGTTTTGTTGACCACCACAGCATGCTCTCTGTAACAGAATCCTTCTCAGACAGTAGATCAAAAGGAAGATTTCAAAAGATGTTTGCAAAACATTTCATGATGCTAGATTAAAAGCACTTGTACATAATTTTACTGTCACACATGGGGATTTATTTCAGATAACAAGCCAAATAGTTAACATATGGATAAATTTTTTTCAGGATGGAGGTTGTCTGTGTCTTTGCCACGTGTCGAAAAAGACTACCTTGTGTAAGAGAGTTTTTTCTCATTGTTTTCTATGGAGTCTTGGTTCAGTGCTCTTAAATTATCTTAGGTTTTGCTACAGATTCAGTTTTTAAGGGACTGCTATATAAAGCTAACCAACTTTTCCACGTCGCATTTAAAAATATATCAGTGGAGGTAACCACCACTAGGCAAAAGGAACAGACTTCTGTTACTGCAATATTTCCTAATCTGAGTCAGTAGCTGACTTAAAATCCTCTGCACTTAGCTGCCAGACTGAACACACCAGCTTGAGCTCCACATCAGACCCAGAATTCAACTAGACACAGCAATGCCAACAGTGACAGCAAAAATGCAACTGAGCAGAGTCACATAAGATTTTTCAAAATATGCCGTGATGACCCTTCACTTCCACTTGTCTCCTGTTCTTACCAGGGGCTTCTGGCTTAGTACTATCACAGGAGGGGATGTTGCAATATTCCCAGCGGGCAGTTGTGTTGGTGGTGTAACACCATGGCCTCTTCTCACCATCGGGATTTCTGCAGTAGTTTTCATCTAGGCTCCTAAAACAGAAAACTTGACTGATAAAAGTCTGTTGTGGAAATCTATTAAAGGTTATGAACAAAAGGAGGATCTCTTGTTGCCTAGTTTACTGTTATATTTACTGGTAGGTAACTGCTGCTCTCATTTACTGATGACATCTGTTACATGAATAATTGCAATTCACTGGTGTTTTGGATGTGCTAAACCAGACACCTGCTTGACTGCTGGATGAATTAAGAGACTGAAGTACTTTGAGGTCAAGAGTAGCACAGCAGAAAGAATCTAGGGTGAAACAATCTAGCCCCAAGAAAATATCATAACTGTACTGTTATTACTCCACGTGGTTTCATCTGAGCAACCATACAGTAAAAGGATAAATTGAGGAGGGAAAAAGTCAGTCAAGAAAAGCTTGAAAGTCAGAAAGGAGACACCTGTATTCAAGAACAAAGAAGTCAATATAAAGAAATATATGAAAAAATTGAAAATATGAGATCTAGCAGGTGATGAATGCTGGTGTAACTGAAGAACTTTGCATTATAGATGAAGAAAACTAAAGTAATTTTGAGACTTGGTATTTCTCATGGACACTGAATAACAGAGGGGTTTCACTTACTGGCAGGGGTAGTTTTCAGGAGTGCGAGCGTGTCTGTGGGGAGATTGAGAACTCCAGTGCTGACAGGTATTTCCTGACTCAGTAACAGATATTGTGCCTCGATAGTCTTCTCCTCTTCCTGAGAGACACTGACGTCCTGGTGCAGAAGGTGGTGGGGGTGTTGCTGTTACAGGAAAAGGAACTGAAATTAATCAGTGCCTTCTAGATATAGTAAAAAACTAAACCAACAGACCACTCTGAACGTTATAACTAAATGGGCTTTTTAGATTTCTTTGCAGGTAAGTTCTAAATATCAAAATATTTGAAAAGTCTGAAAGGCAGAGAAAAGATCTAAAGGTATATTTCTTTTCTTTCTCCCATTTTGAAATCTTCACAGGCAGTCAGGCTGCCAGAAGGGCATTTTCATCTGCACCTTTACAGCAGCCAGGATACCATACAGGATACAAAAGTCAGGACTTGAAAATGCTAGCAGCCTCATCAGAACAGAGCTGGAAAGTGAGCAAGTGGTAATACTGTGAAGAAAACTGGGGTGAAAGTGCCAGGCCCATCAGTGATGGTGCACAGACAGGTGCACGTGTAAAACAGACATACTCTCGATGGTGAGACAGCAAGATGAGATATAGTGAGAAATCCCAAGGAAAGTATAATGGCAAGGACAGGCCTTTAGGGGAAAAGAAAACCGAAAAGGTGGAGAATTGATTTGGGATATCAAAACAAAAGCCAAAGTATTATCAGGAAGAGTGAAACTTCTTGGCATCAAAAGATGAACATTAGAAGAAACACCAGAAATGCCTGGTCATAGAAAAACACATCAAGGAAGAAAGATGTTCTCTAGAAAAACCCATTAGAAATGCCTATGAGAGAAATGTCTAGCCTCAATAAAGCTATCAGAGGTTAATTTTAAAGTGATTAATTTTTTTCTTTGAGATAAAATTCAGCTGGTTTTTATACTTTTCTTTATCTTGGGACCTCTTCTCTTTGTTCTAGATCCTCACACGACTCTGACTGGAAGAATCTAGAAGTCAGACTCACTGCAACGAGGAATGTCACAATATTCCCAGCGTTTAGTTGGACTGGTAGTGAAACACCAGGGCCGAGGTTCTCCATCAGGATTACGACAATAATTATTCTTCAGATCCTTCTCTGGAAAACTGAACCAGAAAAACAAGATTTCTAAGTATGAAGTTTTAAAACATCCTACTAATAGCTGTAACAATTATGCTGTCTGGTGCAGGGTGGTCTTCAGCCCATCATTGATGATAAAGAACCTGACTCACGTTTCTGGGAGGTATCCATGAGAGTGAGGTTGCTGGGAGTCCCAGCGCTGGCACTCAAGCCCAGACGTTGTCGTTGCAACTACTCCACGGTAGTTTTCTCCACTGCAGTGCATGCACTCTACTGTAGGAACAAGGCAGAATAAGGACAAGAGAGATAGAAAGCCCCTGATGGACTGGTCCAGAAACATTCCCATTCGTCTCACACGAAGCACAAGAGCCTGATCAGAGCACAAGGCTGAAGTACAGTCTTTTTTTTTTTTTTTTTTTTTTTTTTTTTTTTTTTTTGGCAAAGTAAAAGCTTATTTTCCTTGGTAAGATGATTAACTAGTTGATTGCATTTGCAGTATTCCATTAAAAAAAAAAAAAAAACCCAAACCAACATTACAGACTACAGGCTTTGAAAGAGCTAAATTGAATCTATTAAAATAAAATTTAAAATCTATGCTTTGCTACTGTCACATTTTATTGAGTTTTGCACTAGCAACTGTCATTTGGTCCAATTCTAATTTTATGATACATGAGTACACGCATATGCCTTTTTTATATCTAGGGAAAAAAAAGACTTAGTATAGCTAAGTGTATAAACTAAGTATAGTTTTCAAGTCTTTTGATATCTTCCTTGTTGATGTCAATGCTTCTTGATGTTGAAAATATTTTGGAAAGTTTCATGTTGAACAAAATTCAAGTTTGAAACAAATGCTCAATTGAAAATAAAAGTATCTGAATAACTTCACATTCTTGAACATATCTTGCAAAAAATGGAAAGAAGTCAGTATGTGGATCCTGACCTTCACACTCAGGGATGTTACAGTAGTCAAATCTGGTGTCAGGATCTGTTGTGTAACACCATGGTCCCTTTTCATCTTTGTCAGGATTTCTGCAGTAGTTTTCCTCCAGTCCTGCACTGGGATATTTTTCAGGTGTGTAACTGGAACAGAATTAAATAGGATTACAGAAAAAGAAAAGTGTCCAATTATTCAGCTGAGGACTCTAAAAATAAAATCTTTATCTGAGGACAATTTTGTAGATGTTGGTCTTTAGAGGGCTCCTAATTGTTACTGTGTGCCATCTCTGAAGAATTAGAAGTGCTACAATGATAGACTTCAGGAAACACAGTGCCTCTATGGCCAGTTATGCCTTTAGTACTTGCATTTTCTTTAGCTATTGGTTTCCAGCAGTTATTTTTCAGCCAGGATACCATGTGGCATGTAGTGAACTGATTCCTATGGGATATGTTCCCTGGGAGATGCAATGAAAACGTATTTGCTGAAATGTGAGAGTCCACTGTAACCTGAATGATACAACTTCTGAATAGCAGGCTACTAATTTAGTTAGGTATTAGGCTACTAATTAGTTAGGTATTTTTGAATTAAATACAAGAAATACTGCCTTGTTAATTGTGGATTCACTGATAAAATGATGCACCTCTATCTCATCTGCCACATGTTATACCTTCGGCCAAGAGACAAAGTTCTTGCTCTGGTGAAATTACTGAAAAATTCTGATTTCAGCTGAACAGATTTCCCTAGTGTTTTGCTCATGTAAAAAACCCATAAAATTTAAATGCAAATGCCAAGGCTGACAGTGTCTCTATTGATCATGCAGCACCACTTAGAGGTCTCTGAATAACAACTCAGATTAGAGAATTAACCTATTCTAGATAGGTATAGAAAAATATCTGATAAGGAGATTTCTAACACCAAAAAAATTGCTTACAAGACAAAGTAGCATATATATGGCTTGACAAAACTTCAGAAAAACATAGATAGGAAAAGACCTTACTTTGGTTTATGTGGGACATTATCAGCCCACTTCTGGCACCGCACACCTTTCTGAGTTTTGGATTCTGTTCCTCTGTAATTCTCTCCTTTTCCCTCTTTGCATTCTAGAAGATAAACTGAAAGGATATGTGCTTAATCGGTATCATGACATATCCATTGGATTCCAACATATACAAAATCCATTTTCATGCTAACACACTTAAATATGTTTGATCATATTTTGACTTTCTTGTGTTCTCAAAACTAGACATTTTACATTGTAAAAACCTTCTAGTTAGATGATGTCTAAGTTGACTTAATTGGGACTGAAAAATGTATGTGAAAGCAAAGAAAGTTCTACACCAAAATGCCACAGAATTAAGTGTAACACAATCCAGTTATTTTGGGAACATGCCATGGTAGATTTAAATAATAAAATGTGCTTTCAACATTTAAATAGATACTATAACAAAATAGAAACACATTCTCTTTTTCTTACTGCCTATGAGATTATTATATTTATGCACAGTAATTAAATCTTCAAAGACAGTCACCTGAATTCAGCCGAAGACAAGACAGCTGCAGTTTAGGGACAGTCACTGTCAGGCAACCCGTCCTCTGGCTCAGAAAACTAAGTAGGAAACTCATTTACCATTTCTCTAGGGAAGCAATCTGTCTCTTAGGTTGTGACCTGGTTTGTCTCAGTGTCTTTAAGAAGTCTCCAAACCAAATCCTCGTAGAGACCCAGTTTTGCAGGTTTTTCTCAGCGCCAAAATTGTAACAAAACTGATATACAAGCAGATTAACAGAAATCTAGAGAAATAATACCATTTTACATAGATCTGTCTTTCCCAAAGTGAAAAGAACTAATATTTGAATCTAAAATATGGTTGAGCTTCTCTAAGGGGGCTGATAGTTTAGACCTGAATTTATAGATGCACCTTTAGGCAAGCTTTTATTTCAATGTATATATAGAGGCAAGTTTACTCTAGAAACTTTAGCTGGAAGCCATTTGGATCTCTCAAGCAATTTTGCAATAAAATAACATTAAAACCCTCAATTACTGAACATTGAATCAGTCAAGTGCTGACTCTTCTTGTTTGTGTAAACTTTTGACCGTTTATATAACCTTTAGGGCTTTTCCTTTCTGATGACAAATGACTAACTTTGATCCCCAAACTCAACCCGTGTCCCTTGGGTTAACTATTTCCAAACAGGTATGTAGGTAACAATTCCCAAATGCAGCTTTAATTCTTGTTACTTTTACTATAAATAAGAGATTAACTTTCTCCTTTATAACACATACTATAGAAAAAATAACTTCTGAAACTGTTCGTTTTATAGTAATTGTCATCCTTCTCGTTGAACACAATGATAAATAGCAATTAGGTCGCATTGAGTAATTGCTTTGACTGAGAAAATGACTGCAAATAAAAAGATGAGCATCACAGACACCATCTGACACATACACAGTATGTTGTGTTTTTAATGTTTATGATAACAAGGTCCATCTCTTGGTTTCTGCAGGTAGAGGTGCAATTTTGGAAATTTTGGGTTTGTCATACAACAGTTTTTCCACACTTTTAGTGCTGTGGTTCTGTCGTTTCAAGACACTAAAACATGTGTATGGCCTCAAAACATGTAGTAACAAATCCCCAATGAGCATTGCAGGACCAGGTTCTAACCTCAGCAAAGCCAAGGGATGTCTCAAAAATAAACCAAAATCACAATCTAGCTCCTGATCACAGTAAGCAAAACTAATGCAATTATTTACATATAACTTACTCATTATTTTAGCTTTGTTACTTGCTAATTGGTCCACTCAGTTTTCCTCTTAAATAGGAAGTGCAGAAGATTTCTTAGTGTTACTTAATTGTGATTTATGGAAATTCCTATCTGCTTCTGTGTATAATGAAAGAGCTAACATTCTAAACATCAAATTACCTACAGAAAAAATGCAGCTGGCCAAAGGCTTCAGAAAATATTAGGTTGAAAAGGACCCTCAGTTATCTTTGGTCCATTTCCCCAGAAATAGCACATTCAGGTTCTAAGGTGGGTGAGACTGCTCAGAGCCCAGTCCAGTCAATATCTGCAAGGGTGAAGGTTCCACAACTTTTTTGGACAATGTGGCCCAGCACTTACCCACCTTTCTGTGAAAAATTACTTCCTTATATCCACAGGGCCTGAACAAAATTTCATTTGGATGTTCATCTGCAATCCAATTAAAGCTGTTGAACTACTATCTAAAATCTCCTTGCAGCTGCTATACACACAGCATTGTCTTATCCCACAGGCAGGGATAAGGGCAGGTCAACACAGAAGGAAAGATGCAGTTCTCTGGAGCTCATGGGTACTTACTGTCAAGTTACTGAGATTCTTGTCTTTTGCTTAGAAACTGGCCCATCAAAACCACCTCATGTTTTTTTTTTTTCCAGCAGCTGAGAACCTGGTGAACCAGGTTTAGCACTTTTTAAAAAAAAGTTTTTATGCACCTCTCTTTGTTGAAGGAGACCAAAGCCTTGAGATAATATAGTTTCCAATTTCTGAATATTTTCAAATGTATTAATATTTTTTTCAAAGTTAAAAATCAGCAAATGGTTGAACACAATATTCATGAAGTCATTTAACACAGAAGTAATTCTATTCAGAGTTTACCACATTATCTTATATCTGAATGATCCCTAAGGAGGTCTTTTCTCCCTTATGTATTACTAAAGTCAGGGAACAGCACAATAAAATTTATGTTACATTAAAAATAAACCACATTCCTTCTTTCCTGTAAGCAAGAGCTCCATGCTCGATAATGCAATTCATAAATACTCTTAAAACCCAATTGTTTCCTTGCATCTGGCATAAGGTGATAATTTTTGAAACAGGATAGAAAATTGGACAGCTGCCATTTCTCAGACACACTTCCTATTTTCAGAAAGAATTAGAGACTGTTTCTGTCAAATAATCCTTAACTATGACAAGAATGTTCATAAACAAAATACGTACAACAGGGGAACACAAAATTCACCATGTCAATTAATTACGCCCTAAAAATAAGAATAGGATAAAAATGTCACCAAATTAAATGAAGAGTACAAACATCATATAACAATATACTAATACCATAAAAATAGATAATTTTTATCAGAACCACAGTCCAATAATATAAAAAAGATAAAGACATACCTCTTTTTTCATAAAGAACTGCATTCGCTCTTCTGAATAGCATTGCTGTTTTGCTGTTCTCAGACAATGTTAAACACTGTTGGTCTTTACTGGTAAATAAGAAGGCCCTGTTAAAATTAAGAGGAGAGAGCAATGTAAGAAACAAAACCAAATATATGCTTATTTTCCTGAAAATATTTTTGAGTATTCAATTGTCATTCTATTAAACACTACAATTCAGTGATATTTTAGACTGAGAAATATCTTCAAATCACTGAGTACTGCAGTTCACATTTTCAGTGGTGATTTTCACTTCTAAGTGTTCATATCAAACTTAGGTTGAAAGAGCTACAAGAACAAACTGCAACAAGGGATAAAAGGTTTATAGCTTGCCAGAGGCTCCAGAGACCATGTTGAAGGGGATATAGACACAAGGCTAGGCACCTTGACCTTATTTCAAAAATATTAGTAGTCATTCAAGGAGACATTCTACACTAGGCAGCAGTTACCAAAGAGCAGATAAAACACAGTTCAGGACCTTAAATTGTCTTGTGGTAGCTCTTCTGAGAGTAAGAACTTTATGAGTCATAGTCTTGTTTTTTTTTAGCAAGTACCTAGGCTGTAAACTGCAAAACTGAAGCAGAAGATGCAGCCTTTAGAATAGCATCTAAGGAAACCTTATGACAGGCTGAACATTTGAATCTAAAATATGGTTGAGCTTCTCTAAGGGCTGATAGTTTAGACCTGGATTTATAGATGCACCTTTAGGCATGCTGAACAAAAAACCCATCAATAGCAGTATGGCATTCAGTGTGTAGATCCATACAAGGAAAGCTGTTACCCCCAGTTAATTCAATTAAGCTGTCAGTAATGTTATATTTGTAAGTAGGGAAGTAACTAAGGAGCACAGCCCAATCTACCTCAAAGGTAGGATAACAAGTCTGAAGTATTTATCTGAACAGATTGGTCTGAAGCATTAATGTGAGGATGCTGCAGTGTTGGCCTGGTCTTAAGCTCTAACTAACATTTATCTTTCTTCCTTCAAATCCTTCCCTCCAGATAGCACCTGTTCTTGCTTGATTGTAATAGATCTCACGTAATTAATTAAGGAGGCATTAACCTGATGTTCTTCCAGTGCCAAGTGATGGCAGGCTTAGACCCAGGGCAGAAGCTAAGGAATGATACTATGTCTGAATATGCCACAAAAGGGAACATTAATTACCTGCAAACTGTAAATATATAATCTGAATATACAGACTTGCCCTTTCTGCCTTCCTCACTACTCTCCTGAACCACATGCTACTGCAGCTCTGCCCTCTTTGTGGTTTTGAGAGTGAAGCTGGATGAAAGGGAATCGGTGGTATTTCATACAGTCAGCAGCCCCCTGTCATCCGACAGGATTACACCTTTTTTAAAGTAAGTCTCATTTTCTCTTTTGAGTTAAAACACAAAGTTGCAAAACACATTTAAGAAGTCAGCACCAGTGTACCCCTGCTTTGAATAAAAGCACTAAGTAGAACCAAGTGCTTGAAACAGTACTGCAGACAATGACTCTGCCGAGTTCAAAAAGGTGTGCTGCAGAAGTGGTAGATTGGAAAAGAAAACTCCTCTGCCCCAAATGTGTGGACTGCCTCCCACCACAGTAATGGACATCCCTCTTCACTGCCTGTTTCCTGCTATACTGCTGGAGCTCAATGGGCTGCAAGGCTTTGGCACAGGAGATCCAGAAGCCTTAGGCTCAGAGCAATAGGCTCCGGTGGGACAGAAACCTGAGCAAGGACCAATGAAATGGGCTCATTAACCCCTTTCTTGCTTTCTAGCCCCTTGAGCCCAGTTAATGCAAGTGCAGTGAGAGGACTTGGTTGAAAGAAAGGTTTAGAATCACTAAGGTATAGGTGGCCATCTCTTTCTCAAATTAAATCGAAGTTACCTATGTCCAAATTCTAGGTAAAATTCTGAATAATGGATTTATTTGCAAGACAACCAATGCAATGAAAATAAGCAATGCCATTATCACTGTCCTAAATTTCCAAGAAATTGATTATGACTCCTTGTTGCAGAAGGTGTGCAAGAGTCCTTATAAAGCCATGTCAACTTGTTTGCATGATGTCAAGCTGTGCATTAAAATATCGTTATGTTTTTCAATAAAAAAAATCAATGTAACTTTCTTAATTTCTCTATTTCTTCTGTCTTCATCTATATGTCCCAGGCATTCTGTTTCATTTTTTGTTTTTCCAGCAAACATGAAAACCCCCACAGTCATAAGGAAATCCTTGAAAGCTCAGACTGCTGATAAAAAAGTGCATTGTTCCATCACCTGCAATAAAGGATATATGTGGGAACCAATGGAAATTACCTGCAAGGAAACTTCTCTTCATTTTCACATTTCTCTGCGCATTCTTCCTCACTATTTGCTCTATAAACTTGCTTCATTGGGTTGAGCAACCAAGCTCCCTCTGTTCTCACATAGCGGTCCAAGACACTTCCTTGCACTAAAAGGAAAAAGAAAGAAAGGAGTGAAAATGGGAATGATGATTTGATTTATTTCAAACTCTCATGTTAAATTCTTTGTCACCTAGTCATGTGACATCATCATTTAATTGCTTGAATAATTGGGTTAATGGTGACAAAATATGGGCAAATCTAAAATGCCTTCCTGATATGGTAAAGGACAGCATCACTGAAAACCCAGTGTAAGGCAGGACAGAGAAATGGCTCAAACAGCAGCACCACAAACCCTGGTATAAAGTAATGGGAGCACAGAAGACGACTCGAGGAGCAAAACCAGCACAAGGTCTTTCAGAAAGAAAAATATTGGCCAAGCATACTTTGGACAGCGTGGAGAAATGGGACTCAAAAAAGATGTGAGACAACATTTGTCCATTGCTGTCCATCTATCCACATGGAATGACTTCAGATTTATCAGTCGCCTCCTTTCAAAGGCTCCTACTCTTCAAAGAAACAAACCACCCTCAGTCACTGGTGTTGTCAGATGTTCAGTTTGTCATTTTTGTAATAAGCCTGTACTAAACCTACTTAATAATCAAGGTAGCAGTTGTTGCCCCCCATTGCCATATATTAACACAAGACACTAAACTGGTAAGTAAATTCACCTAACAACCTCTGGGCTACGGCTGCACATCAAATATATAGGATATTAAAAAGTACAGCTATGTTTAAAGGTAAACTCAAAAAATGTTCAAGAACAGCCCTTCTTGTAAAGGACTTTGGCATTTAGTATTTTAGCTCTGCAATCTCAGAATTAGTGCATAGCACAGTGACTTTCATGACTTCCAGCTGCAGGGTCATGGAGTTGCATGAGTCCTATGATTTTTACAGTTTCTTTATCAGTGGAGCATATGACTCTTCTGATGAACTTTTGAGTTGAACGCTGGGAGTTACCTGTTCTGTAGGGTTTCAACCCAAACAGACACCCTGGCCCCTGGTCACTGCAGGACGTCTCAGTCCCGCTCTGTTTTTCAGTGCCTGGCCTTACGCAATCGCCGAATAAAAGGCAGACAGGGGATGAACCAGACCATGACTGGAATCTCAGGAATAACAGCCATGCTGCAGCGAGGAACTTCTTCACTTTCTCTGACCCCAGTCTGTCTCAGCCCCAGCCCGGTGCCAGCAGGAGGGACAAAACCCCTCCCTGTCCCACTCAGACCCATGGTCTGTGAGCGGGGGGTCCATTGGTTTTTTCAGCGATGTCTTTTCAGCCGAGGAAGGCAACAGCTCCTCCCTTTCCTGAGTACTCATACGTGTCCTGCTGTTAAATTCCCTCACCTGAGAGATAGCCCAGCATGCAATTGGGTATTGTCTTAAAGACCATTTTGCATCTACAAGTCAAAGCTGGTAAAATAGGGATAAAATCCAAATTATGCTTCCTCCCATACAATTGCAAAAGCATAGAAGTTACTGCAGGGGGTTTTATGCATTTAGGCATAAATGCATAAGGGAAGAGTTTGTCCCTGTGGGTTGACAGTTACTTTAACAGTAGGCATGGAGGAAAAGGATAGCTGCAGGAAAATAAAAGAATAAGTGAGAAAGAGTCCAATGAAATCTCCACTAGTTATTTCAAAACAAAAACATTGAGAAGAAATGAGTTTTGAGACAAAACATTAAACTAGGTTAAGACAGTATCATAGGGATGTGGCAATGCTCTCCACAAGGAAAAGAAAAACAAGTAAAGAATTCCTATTATGGTACAGCTTCCATGCAAAATTAATTCTATTCTGTTTTGACATTTTGCAATAATATTGTCATTATTATTACAACATTTGATTTCAGAAATATTGACAGGGTCATAATAGATTTGTGTCATAAAAACGTTTTCTCCCTTTTCTGTTATATTTACATGGCAGGGCATAACACTTCAAGAAAAAAAATTGCAATCTGAATAAAAAACCAGTAAATTTTTATGCTACCATTTTCCCTATATCTATGTAGTTTACAGTCTCAGAAAGATGTGTTACTATCTTATTCAGAAATACAAATATTTACTACCATTTGATAAAGAATTTGCAAACAAAGGTATAGTATCTCATATAAAAGCCCAAATTGTATATTTTTCTCCCTCATATAAAATTCCTGCTTAATTGGGAAAGGTATTTTATTTTATCGAGGCTGTTCTTTTGCAAAAACAAAGCTTAGAAACTAGAATCTAAACTAAGATAAAAATTTTTAAATAACAATTTTTTTTAATGCTGGGGCATGTCTAATATTTCCATCTAAAATCTACACATATATTTTCCTACCTGTTACCTTTTCTTATGTTTTAAAACTGCACATGTAAAATGTTTGTTTATTTCATTGCATCTTTATATATGCATTAGCACACTAGTAACTGTATTTTTTATTACAATCACAACATATTGTGTGGTTATACAGATGCCTGCAAGAAGTTGAGTGGTCTGAATCTCACTGTTCATTGAAGTTAAGGTTTTCATGACAAAATATTCATATGTATGAAACCCATATAAATATTTCTAAACAGCCCAATTCAGTTCTTGTGTGTTCCAAAATTTTTGTATTATTTTAAAAAAAAAATATCTCTAAATACTGAAAATATAGCAGAAACTAATGCTGATAAGATTTGGTCTTCCTATTACACGGAATGAAAAATTCACTGTTAAGAATGTGGTTGTGAAAAAGACTGGAACTGCAGTGTGTAGAACAAGCTTTCCTTTCCTTTGCAATTCTGTTTTGCACAAGCATTAACAAACTTTAAAGCAACCAGAATAAGCATCACAGTAGCTGGCAACAACATAGAAAAAAAATCCCCAAACCTAAGACAAAAGGCTGCTGAAACCAGAGGCAGCCATGCCTTTGTACAAGCCTTTGGCAGGCTGCTTCCCAAGGGTGCTCCTGTCTCTGGCCATGGGAAATGTTTGCTGGGAGCCATGAGTTGCCCATGCAGACACCAAGGCTGCTCCTTTTCTGGTGTCTCTAATGAACACAGCCCTGGAGCAATGACAGCTCTCACTCTATTCAGCAGCAGCTCTTGCGGGCCAGCAAGCCCCAAATTCATCATTGTCCTGGGAAGTTGTGACACAGGGATTTGGGGACCTACCTTCCTCACATGGAGCTTGCAAGTGTCTGGCCCCAGTCTCACCTAGGCAAGCAGAAGGCAAAGGACTCTTACCTGAGCTGAGAAAGAACAGAAGGAGAAAGGCAGCTTTGCTAATCCCCATCTTGGGCCAGTTTGGAGGGTGCTGGAAGTTGTGTGTGTCTGTGCTCAAAGTTTTATTGACTTGCACTGGAGTGAGGCAGCATCAAACAAACAAGGCAGGAGGATTAAGTTAATCATTCTCCCATGCTGCTCCCCCCTTGCTGTGGTGTGGCCGTTCAAACAACCTTGAATTGGATGGATTACCAAATCAGATTCAATCATTTCTACTGGATGCTATTATGTGCAAAGGCACTTTCTTGTTTTGCAGGGTATGTTTTGTTCTCAAATGGTTAGGTCTTTCTCTGCTACAGAAAAGACAGGAATAATGTTGCTGGAAAGCATGGGAAATCATGTGTCTAGGCAGGATCTGAATTCTCTTGACATTAGAGACCCAATAGTAAAGTCAGCCATGCATACCTCTATTGATTGATTTTTAAGGAGCAACTTCTATTTAATCCCATGGTAAGCATGATTATAAGATTCAGAAAATATACTAACTCTGTAAAATGGTTTAATTTTACTTCTTTATTACAGAATTCCTTTTCTACTGTCTCCTTGACCTAGAGTTTTCTCTTTTTTTTTTTTTTTTTTTTTTTTTCTATTTGGAAGTAGGGCTTAATTTTAATTTAATTTAAACTTTAGATTTAAGAGGATACTCTAACCCTTAAACATTAGGTTTAAGAATCATAAGTAGCAATTTAGTGTTCTTCCTTACCAGACATTCCACCTCACACTGTATGTACAAACTCATCCAGTGAGGGTGTCAGACTTTGTTCATCTGTGTGTTATCCTGATTTCAACATCAGCTCATTCTGCATTTCCCAAGCAGCCTTTACCTTGGAAAAGTCGCACTGCAGCACCAATTCATGGCTTCTCTTGCATGTTAACTCTCTGGTGTTGCTCCCAAACAACTTTATTGAATCACATGTGCTAGTGACTCACCAGAGGCAGAAGCAGGATGAGTATTGGAAGGGGAGAACAGACTTGAATGGACACTGCTGGATCATGCAATTCAATCTTCTGCAATTGAAGGCCAAAAGTTTACAGAATCATGAGTTGCTTTTTAAAACTGAGGCTGTCCACTTTTATGTCATCCTGCCTGCTCTAAGTGGAAGTTACACTGTACTGAGGGCTTGGGATAAAGCTAAGAGTGCAGGAGTAAATATGTGAGAGAGGCATTCTAGCATGAGGACCAGATTAGCTTATATTTTATTGATTATGTGAAAAACTTAAAGCTGATGCTGCTATGCTATTTTTCTCCTGTAGGATAGTATACTACCATGCTATTTGATTGTTTCCTGTGCTTGATTCTGTTTTAATGCAACTTGTGAACAACAGCAAAGCAAGGGATATCTGTAGAGGCTTGGGATACCACTGATGTTAGTCCATGGAAACAAAGCAGATAGGCTAAGGAGAGGAGCCAGTTGGAGCTTGACTCAGCTCAGGGAAACATTTGAACAGTGACAGGGAGAATGGGTTGGATATAATGCAATTATATGTGGGATCACACATACCAGGCTTATCAGGTTTTAAGAACAGTCACTCATTGGGAAAGAAGGGTAAAACAAAGGAGCAGAACACCAAGTAGGCTTTACTAGCAAGCAGGCTTTTGAGAGCTATTCAAATCTGGTTTAGCTCCACATTCTTAACAATCTTAACCTCATTTTCAATTCTAGCTCCCGATCCTGGTTTCTGTCTCTCCTGCTCTATACATCCTGACTCCCTGGCTACAAAGATTGGTGAGCATCTGCTCACCAATCCCTGTGCCTCCTCCCCATCAGATATTATCAGAGAGTGGGTCTTTTCCTTAGTCCAATGCAAAATATGTTTTCTACTCAGCCCTGTCCTCTCTAGCATTTTGGGCACCTTCCCCATTTGTCTATATCCCCCATTTCCACTGAGGTAGTCTTTGGATTACTGTGTTATGGTGCACATCTTGTGGTAAAAGTCTAAGAAAAGAGCTGTCTAAGTGTGTGAGTGCAGCTGTTTCTGCTGCATGGGGAGGTTTGAAAAGCTGTGAGTCTCAAGTGAGTTTGTAAAATTCATCAATAAACAATATGTGTTAGATATTTTAACTATGTGTTAGATCTTTTCCTACTGGTTTTCAAAACCAAAGAAGCTAATTGTTGTAGTCAAAGGTTTGTTAACACATGTCCAGGATAGTTTGGGAAAATTTGCATGCATCAGGTAAGCAAACTCTTGCAAGCTTTCCTCGTGTTAAAGGTATATATATACTCCTTCACAGTCTATGCTCCTTCCTTATAGTCTATAGCTGTTGCCACTTTTAGGCTTGGGTCTGGTTCTTCTCTCAATCTCATTGTCTCAAATCTGGTTAAAATGCATCTACATTGGTGTGAATGCTCTGAAGAAAACAAAGAACACACATATTGCCATTTAATTCAAAGATGGCAACACAGATTTGAAGAAATCTTATTAATCTCTGTCTAAATGGATCTGAACCTGGAAAACTGGACTTGAGAATATTATCAGCAATTGTTCTTGGTACAAAACCAGTCATTCTGTAAGTTTTCCACAAGAAAATGAAAAAAAAAAGAGGTGTCTTTCATCTGCCACACTGGCACTCCTCATTGTCATCTTGTGACAAGGATGTGACCTGTCAAAGCATTATGTTTGAGATGATTTCTTGTAAACTGTTGATTTAACCTTTTGTGCCTTTCCTTCTTTCCTCTTTTCCCTCATAGATGCACACAGTATCTAAATCTCTCCCCAGTTCTGGTCTTGTGGTGTTTGTTCTCATTTATTTGATCACTGTGAGGCCCACCCCTAGGTGGAAGTTTATCAGATCTTGTTTCAGAGTCAGGGTACATTGGTTAGCACAGTGGTTAAAATATAAACAACAGTAAGAGGCTTTTTAAATAGAAGTTGACCCTTGAAATTGGGTTTACTGTAAGTTTAGAAAAATATCCCCACAAAAGAAATTTCAAACAATTTCAGAACACAAAGCACAATTTTTAAAATAAATTCACTTAAAAATAAATTCCCTAAATTTCGGAATCAGAAAACTTCAGTAAACAGATAATGAGATATAACTTACTTGCTAGGAGGAAAGAACCAAAGGAAAGTTTTCGTTATCTTTAAATATCTTCAAAGGAAGGGAAAATTTCAAAAGGCATCCCTAAGGCATTGCACATCCACAAGTCTGGGATGAGCATGAAGTAAAGGAGTTCATGTAATCGCTCCAAAGACTAATGCCATGACATAGGGCCATGAGCAGCTGGGAAATAAGGGAGGTATTTTTATTTTCTTTTCAAACACCATCAGAAAAAGTAACAAAAGTAAGACGTACATAGCCCTGATTCAGAGAGCCAGAGGGAACTTTGGGCAGCAGCCCCAGATGGATAATGTGGATGGCTTCTAACAGCAGGTGCTGCTGAATGTAAGGTAGGGAGGAGTTCAGGAGGAGGAAGGTAGCCAAGTTAAAAATAAATTCTGTCCTTGCTCCACACATGAAAGAACACAGAGGGCAGAAGATCTGGTAGATAAACTCATCTCTGACTTCTGTCCACAGATGCTAATGGATCCAAGGTAACGAAAATGAAAATAAGGAGATATAGAGAGGATGTTTTTCCAGTAGTGAAAGCTTCTGTCTCTACAATGTTCATTTGTTCTGGCTGCTGCCAAATGCAAGAAACCAGCAGAATAAAGTCGTACAAACGAGAAGCTAGACGTGAGCAAACTGAGTGTACTCCACCTTTACGGCAGAAAGATCCAAAGAATTAATTAGGGAGGTTTCTGCATTGTTAAAAAAGTATCTGGAAATACAGGGACTGTGCAATTGCCTTTAACAGAGGTGTGGAGAGCATTAAAGCCAAAGAGAATCTGACAGCCAGCACTTAGCACACAGTGTGCCACAAGTCTTTGCACATGAAGGACCACTGCATCATGTTGCTGCTAGACAAGAGGGTAAAATAATTCTTCATTTCCTAGACAGAGAACATCAGAGAAACCACAGCTAAGCTAAAGAATTGTGGACAGCAGAGTGACTGTGCAGCTTTGAGTCCTGCTTGAGTATCCCTGCATGTAGCCGCCAGCACTAGCGCTGCTTTGGAAAGCGATTCAGCAAAACTGCTGTGGTGATCTCTGTAGCCTGCTCCACGTGTCTGTCAGGGCGAGCACATCCTGCACCCAAACCTTCCTTGATTTTGTTATTGTCCTGCTGTACTACTGTCACCACCCTGCCTAAAGAGTGCCACCCACTCTTTACATGTGGGGCTGCAAAACACAGAGAAGCAGCATATAATAGGGCCTGAAATGCAACCCATGTCTGATTTTCTTTTTAGTGCTGTTCTTCTGGGAAAAGTCTGTAAGAAAGTGAGAATCTTTTTGTATTCAGGCTCCTCAAAGACTGGTGCATGCCAGGTAATCACTGCACTTCTTTGTGTTTAGTTCCTGTCTCTGCTGTTCCAAGTCACAGGACTCAGCTGTGAGCTGTGTTCTGGAGCCCATGCAGAGGGAAGGTTGTTGAACTCTTATCAGTCCTTCCTCTGACACCTAATGGTGCAACTTAACCCTTTGACCATTTTGTTCAAAATGTTTAGAGTTACTGGGGAGTCCTTGGATGAAGGTAAGGACAATTTGGCAGCAGAATGTGGAAGAGAAAATGAAGAAAAGGAGCATAACGATTTTTCCAATTCTGGTTAGAAAAGAAGAACGGAGACTGTGTGGAGAAATTTTGCATTTTACCCAACAGATGTCTGCGTGCTTCCAAAGGCCCCTGCAAATACCTGCTATTTGTAAGGGGTTTTATTGTTCTGTTCTTTTTCTATGCATTTAGGCAGTTTTATACAATGACGAGTGCTGCAATGTTTTGCTAACTGATGGTTCCAGCTAGTGATGAAATCATCTGTCTAGAAATGTCATTGAAATAAGATGAAAGTTTATAGTTCCTTACTTTTGTGACTGTTTCAGAAAAGAGGGACAAGCCACCTCCATTTTCCACACAGCTTATATTGAGGACAAGCCACCTCCATATTCCACACAAGTGCATTTTCTGCTTGTCACTTACATGTAACAGCCTAAACATGTAAACATGTAGGTTTATTTCCATGCTTATTCTTGGCTCATTAACCTGCATAAAGGAGGTATGTTCTAACTAGTTGAATGATATTGACAGTAAGTGTTAAAAGGGTAAGGCAGAAAATGATGTTAATATTCCATTCAGGGCTGTTTGGAATGGGATCAGCTCAAGACACTTGAGTCAGAAGATTTCCAACAATATGTCAGCAAGGTGAGAATATTACCTTCAGGTTTAGTTTAATGTTTTGACAAATTGCACGTGTATGTATGGGCATGCATATGTGTGAGTGTGTTCATGTGTGTGAATATGACCTACTATGACATCTTTGTTTACAAATAGTTAATAAAAGTGCTAATGACAGTTCCAGTTTAATAGATGTTGTATAAAACTCCTCTATTCTTTAATCATTTCCATGTCCCTGTGCAAAAATACCTTGTCATTATATTACACAGCTCACCTTTGATGAAGACAACATTGGAAAAATTGTGTGGTTCTTTTTTTTCCTGACTCTCATGTAAACTCCCAAGTTGAGATCAGGAAATTTTGCATTAGAAATCATGGAAAATTTGCTGATCAGCTTTATAATTTGCTCCTATTATATTTAATTCAAAGTAAATTTCTGAAAGATATGCCATTTACATGTGCTGTGTATTCCAAAGACTGTACCATACTGTGTTCTACTTTTGGCATAGAGAGTGCATAAATATGAGTCATCACAAAAAAAAAGTGGGGTGGAAGATAGATGAAAGCCGGGTAAAACTTTAAATAGATGATGCTGTAAGCAACTGGAATTATCTTACTAACTTTTTCCAAACTAGTTTTTCAAACTCTGCAACACCTTCCTAGTTACAAACCACCCATTAGTCTTCTGACATCTTGTGTAAAATACCTTCTTGAAAAAAACATTCTTTTCTAGTACTCAGAAAGCTTTGGAGTGTTGCAGTTGTCTAAAGGGTTAAGATACAGGAAAAAAAAAAATCCAGTGGTACTGCATTTGAAAATGTGGCAGAATAAGGACACAGAGATCACCAAAACAGACCCAGACAGATGAAATGAGGAGGACAGTACTTCTGTGCCAAGGATGCAGAGTCCCATCCGATGACAAAATGCTGGTGGTATCATCAGAATCGGGGTCCCAGTTTCTACATTCTATGACAATATATTAACACAGTCCTAGCAGGAATGAGACAGTGCTAGTATTCAAGTAGATACAAAGAAAGATTTATTATTTAGGCAAATCAAAGACTAGAAAATGCAGGAAATCTTGCTAGAAGTATTACCTGAATAGATGCCTGATTCAGGACAGATGACTGATAGAGAACAGACAAAACTGCAACCGTTTTCTCAGATAGAGAAAATAATGCAAGATATCCAGACTGCATTTGCAGAAAAGCCAAAAAAATATCCCAAGTCACAAAACAAAACATAGAAAAGACTCAACTGTGGAATTAAGTCAGAGAAGATCCACAGAATATTGCAAAGTGAAGGTCTGACAGTATTTAGCTCCTGAAAACATCCTATAGCAAGAGAATGGGCTGTTAAGAAGTCACACAGATTTCTGGGCAAGAAACCTTATTTCCAAATGTGATGCTTAATAACATGAAAATTCTTATTCTGACAGTCACCCCAAAACTAACCAAAGAGCCCTGAGAGGTACAGTTACAAGAGTCTGAGAAAAGTGGCCTTTTTTAAACTTCAAAATCAAGAAAAATAGCATTTGGTTTACATGAAACAGCAGCAGCCACATTTCAGTGACAAACACATGGGGTTGTTGGGGTCCATTATTATTATGGGGAGTACACTGCATGTCTGCCCTGCTGTGATCTGTGCCTTACAGGCAGACTGTGCAAGGCCTCTGCAGACAACAGCATCACCTAGGGGGGGCAGATCCCCAGCAGGCACAGTTCAGCATCTGCTTGCAAAAGGCAGCATCAAATACCAGAAATTTCCATTAGACAGTGCCCACAGGACCTACAGGATGTCTCACAGGAACCAAAAGAAACAGGAACAATGTTTGGGCCTGGCCAGTTATTACAAAGAATTGGTGCCAATGTTTTTTTTAACGAACAGCACTACTGGCAGAACTCTCAAAGCCAAGAGCACAGGGGGGATAGAAAGCAAGTGCCAGATGGCAGCAAGCCTTTTGTGTGCTCTGGGAAATGTTGTGCTCAACAGGTTCTGAAAGCATCCAAATTTACTGAGCATGAAACTCCAGAAAAGCCTTTGGGGTTATAATACAACTGGAGAACTAGGGAGAGACACACTGAGTACTTCAACTGAGCAAGGGGAGCTGCTTTTGAGTTCACGTTTCAGGTTTTTCTCTGACCTTGTCCCACTGGTTGATTAGTGAGGGAAATGGTAAGAGCAGGCTGCAGGAGAGGCTGTAGGCTGAAGCTGTAACAGCCTGTTTGGATGATCACACAGGAAAAAGTGGAGGAGAGACCACCATTTCCAGCATCGCTGGGTGAGAGCACAGGGGTCTGTCGTAGTGTGAGAAACTCCACACTAAGGCCATGTGCTTTGAAGAGATAGCCTGTTCTTATGGCCATGGTGGGGATACAGAACGAAGGGCAGACTGAATGGGAGAGCAGGAGCTTGGAGACAGGAACAATATTCAGGACTTGGAAGGAATCCAAGAAAAAGGTGCTATCAAGAAGGACTGACATAGAAAACCTATTCAGACAAAAGAAATTGATGAATGGGTCAGAATGGAAGCCATAAATCATTGATGAAGATTATTAAGGAGTAAGCAGAGTCTGCAAATATTTTTATTTTTTTTCAGCTGTAGCTTTTTTAAAAAGCACAGAATGAGTTTTTGCAGAGCCTGATCTCTGCAGGGTTCTTTATAGCAATAATAAAATACCTAAATACTAGATATAGATTTATAATTTACTTTATATCAGGTGTTCAACAGGAAGACTGAAAAAATATCAATATTCTTGTTCAGATTTAGAGGTCCATTTCTTTTGGGTTTCTTTCATATGTAGGTCAATACATACTCTGTTTGGAAGTGGTGTGTTTTTAAATGATACATAGAAAACTAGAACGATAGCTAAAAATTCTGGAATTAGCTATGGTTACTGACTTGGAGTCTAGGGGTCAGGTGTGTTTCTGTTGATTTTTGTTGCTGCTGGAACATGCCTCACTCAATTTCTTTTGATCACTGCAGTACTGCTTGAAGGACTAACTCAGACTTTCCTGACACTTTCAGTGGCAGTGCTTTTCCATTGCTCTGGGCAGGTTAGTCAAGCCTCCCAGAGCCATGGAATCGGGCCATTTCAAAGAATAAATACTTTTCTGAAAAAAAGGTTGTAGGGAATTAGTCTATGAATAAAATACTATTAACCACAGGATAAATAGGGATATTTAGGAGATCTGTTACTCTTCATTAAAGCTTATTGTAGAGCTGATAAACAGCACGAAAGGAAAATAATTTAATTAAAATATATGCAAAGATGTGCTAACCATACAAGGGGGAACAACTGTATTTCAGAAAGTTAAAAAGCAACAATGCTGCACCTAGTTACAGACAAATTCTAGCTCCAATAGCCAACACTTCCAGAACACTTCACAAAAATTAGACTTAATGACATTTGCTGTTACACTGCCATCGTGTGACTAAGTACCTGAAGTTTTCTGAGAACACAAGTGTTTTCCAAATGATAACTTGCTTTTAAAAGGAATTAGCATTTTTGTTCTGAGGACAGGAAAACATCAGCAGAGATTTATCCATCAGGAGATGTTGCTCAAGAAATACTAATACTGAAAACGAAGCAAAATTTTTCTTCAGAGGGTTCATGACCTCATTGTTTGGACACACAATTTGAACCTGTGGCTTCTGAAACCTAGTTTTCTGGCAGGAGAATAAAATGTTTTTACATTCTTTTCCTCATGTTGTGCCACTTGCTAATTCCAGCCTTACTTCAAGTCTCTGCAATAATATGATGACTAATATTCAATTTCCTTAAAACATTTTAAAGTCCTAAACCAAAAACACGTTCAAAAATTAAAAAAGAAACTAGGTCTCGTTAAATGTTTTGCTGAATTTTAATGTAAGGAGGTTTTTTGCTTTTTGCCTATGAATAAAAATTGTAGTAGACTGTGAAAAACTTTTCTGAATTACAGAATTTTAGCTTTGGGAGAACCAGTACCCACAAGAAGTTGATAATACACAATGAAAATAAAATCCGTGGTCAGAATTGGTCTTGTACCTACTCTGGAGAAACATTTGAGAAGCTAAATGTGCCTCAACAAAGTCCATGAGGACAAAGAACATTCTTAAACTCTCTTCTGAGAAAGGGCTGCTTACTTGCCCCCATGAACTAAGGGCACCCACTTCAGGACTAGGAGACATATTGAGGACTGAACTAACAGGGAAATCTTTTCAGTTCAAAGACTTTCAGACCTCTGAGAAGCATCCACAGAAGTTTAGATTGCCAAATAAACATGTACAGGCATTTCTGCTGCCAATATCCACATATTTGGGGCACACCAGCTTTCCAGCACAGTCAGTCCCTATGACTTGCTTTCAAAGCACTAGAAATCTAGAACACAAGCTGCAATAAATTCAGCATGCAGAACATCTTGCACAATTGTTCTCTAATTATTAAAGAAGTTGATTATTGACTTTAACTTTTTGACCATTCTTTTTCTTATCAATATAATGCATGTAAATTTTTTCTTTCAGTTGCCCCAACTCAAGCTTCAAGTTATGTTAATCAGATCGTTTGCTCAGAATAACAAATACCAAAAACTCGATTATATTTTGCTATCAAGAGAAAATAACCCAGTGATCTGTTAAACAATTAACTTCTCCCGAATTACCACTGCACCTTTAGTGCTCTTGAAGATATCCAACCCCAGATCTTATTTCTATTTTGTGCACTCGAGTGACACCTCGAGGCTCTCCCTGCATGTGACAGATTTTACCTTTTGTTCAAAGTTAGGCTCTGACAAGAACCTTGTTCCATTCTTCATCATCCTGGAATTCCTGTGAGACTTTCAGAATGCATCTGGTATTATAAACTGTTCACCTGTAACCTACAATATGACACCTTACTTGTGTCCCTTTCTACTTCCCACACATCCCAAATGTAAGATCATGGAAAGCTTTCTCTGTACGAGCCCCTGCTACTGAAAAATCACGGTGAGCACACTCTTTTGAAGCCATTGAAAAATTCCATGCATACATGTTCCATCTTTTTCAAAAGTCTTGCTTTTCTGTTTCTAGAAGAAGAGGAATTGCACACTTGTCTCTTCTTACAAACAGGATGTGTTGTTTTTGGAGTATGTTTTCTTGCCTTTGGTCTGTTCCACAGGCCATCAAAGTTCAGACAAAACTCTTCCTGTTATTTTGGGGGCAGTACAGGTTCCCCTGCATTCTTTAGGTTGCTTCTGATTTGCATTGTTTTTGCAATAATCAGTAAAGTCCAAATATTTTAAAAAAGAAAATCATTGTCAGGAAATGGAAAAATATGTATTCATGATACTGACACAGGAATACACATTGCAACATCTTTAGGGGTAATGAAAGTGTGATTAGCAGCCTTAGGAGCTGCTTCACATCAGCAGGTCATACTTTGCACTATGCAAAGTACATCAGAAGAACTGTAAAACATAGGACCTCGTTAGAAGTAACATGAGGCGAAAAAGTCTTCTTTACATCAGCCTGTCAAATCTTGGCTTACTATATAGCTTACAGAAAGCTATAGCTCCTTGCTATAGAAAGCTTAAAGTAGCTTTGTATATGGAACATTCTTAACTACAGAATAGTGATTTTTAACTAATCCAGGATGAAAGGGACAAATTTAACATAGACTTATTAGTTTTATCTATTATTTATGAGTAAGAACAGTGTATTGTCATCTGTCTCTACCCCCAAAAACCCTACTAAACAAGTCAGCTAAAAAGGCCAGACTTGTTCTCCATGAAAAGTGGGCCTGACCACTATTTGCTTATACATATGTCTGATGGCACAAATGCCTTGTGTTTGTCAAAGGTGTAATGGTCACAGAAATCTTAAAGACATCCTTTTGAAACAAGTGCTCCTGGAAACTTGACACAAGCTTTTGGTAGTAATAGAAAACCTGTTGATGTCTTGTGACAGGTTTATTTAAAAGGCTTTATAGCCCATTACTGCTGGTCAAATTTGACAATATCAAATCTGCTTCCTATGTCAATTAATAAAAATTACTGGTTTCGAGCTTGTTATAACTGAGCCTCTCCGCTGCCAGGAAGTTAGCTAGAAAGGAACATCTGGATTTCTGATCCAATCTCTTGTTCAAGGTAAGGCCAACCTGAAAGTGAGACCAGGTCATCATTTCGTGGAGTTTGGGGTACTACAAAGACAGAGAGATAAAATAATGGAGATACACTAAGGATAAAGAGAAGTACAAGAATGCTGAGGAGTTGGGGTTTGTGTGTGTTATGCCAAGGCAACCCTGGACACCTGCCTTACGAAAAAAAAATATCCCTACCAATCAGTTGAGTGCATGCAAGCATCTGAGAAAGCAGAGGGCAGAAGTATAGAAGCACAGAAAGAGGTGGTAGCATCTGCCACAAATAACACAAGGGGAACAGGGAAGCCAGGTTTCAGAAGGTGCATTCTCTTGGAAGCCAGTGTAATTCATTGAGAATTTGAGGGATGCAATGCTTGGGAACCCTGTCACAAACTCAGGATCACAAGCATTTGCTCACCTCTAGTTTGTGCAAATTGCTGTCAACCAAAGGCTAATTTTACCCAATTTTACTTCTGAAAAAACCTAACCACATTCACCGAAAACCTTATCTCTCAAACCTTCTAGTGCATGAGGGACCTTTGACATCTACAGTTTTCATCAATTTTTACACAGAAGAAATGAATATGCAGTTTTTAAATGACAAATACGCTTAAGTTTATTAGGTAATCATCCCCGAGAGGGGAAAAACTAAGATCCCCCAAAACACTGCTTAAATCAACTACTAAATCAGGCAACAAATAAGTTTCTCCAGCATCTGCATAGCTCGAGGAGGGGAAATCATCCCTGAGAGGGGAAAAAATAAGATCCCCCCAAAACACTGCTTAAATCAACTACTAAATCAGGCAACAATTAAGTTTCTCCAGCATCTGCATAGCTCGAGGACATCCATTTGTGCTGCTATTTGCAGAAAGCTTGTGTACATTCCGAACACTTGTCACTTGCCCTCCCGAGCCCAACAGAGCGCATCACCCAAGGACTTTATTCATCCGCAAGCAACTTTTCTTAGTCTGAACTCTGAGAGCTAATACGTACTTTCGACACTTTTCCCGCCCAATAAAGTATTTGTGGGAGGCCTCCCGTTTCTAACGCTTTTCAATTTTATTTATATTCCTCCCTTTCCTTTCCTTTCCCGGCGCTCCCCTGCGCGCCTGCGCCGTTTCCTTGGGAGCCGGGATTGTTTTGGGCGGAACCACCGGCGCGGCGCGGCGGAGGGGGGAGCGGGCGCGAGGAAGAGCCCACTGGCGGAGGGAAGGGGGGAGGCGGGGCGGCGGCAGCAGCCGCCGGGTCACGTCGCGGCCGCCACGGGAGCGGACGGGGCCGACGTGAGTGACGCCCCGGGCGGGAGCGGGGCCGGGCCCCGCCGCTCGCCCCGGCCCGCGGCCCCGGGGGCGGGTAGGGATGGGTAACGCCTCCCCGCCGCTGTTCCCTCCCCCGGCTCCCCTTCCCGCCCCGGGGCGGGGGGCTCAGTGCGGCGCCGGGTACGGTCGCGGCCGCCCGGAGGCCGCGCCGGGAGTGCAGGCGTTGCCGCGGGCGGCAGGGAGCGGGACTGGGAGCGGGACTGGGCTGGGAGCGGGAGCAGGGGCGGGAGCGGGCTGGGCGGCGGCCAGCGCGGGCCGGGGTGCGCGGGCGGGCTGGGCGCGCTCCGGCGGGAGCGGGAGCGGGCGGGAGCGGGAGCGGGAGCGGAGGCGCAGCCGGCGGGCATGCCCGGAGTGGCCCCGCGGAGACTCTGTCGGGACAGGCGGCCTGGGGCCACCGGCGCGGTGGCTCGGGGCAGTGCCGCGGGAAGCCCTAATCCCTAGATGGGTGCGGTGTCGCCCCCCGCTCTTCAGGAGCTTTGCGGTTCGCCGGGGTGACAGGCGCGGGCAGGTGCAGTGAACACACAGTGCTTGTCCGTGCCTGGCACCCTGGGCTCCAAAGCGGGGGTGCCTCCCTCGCGTGCGGAATGCCCATCTGGATGCGCGTCACATCCTCGGTGAATAATTCCGTCGGTTAGTCCAGTTCTTATGTGTAGTCGGAATGTCCCTTTATATCTTCTAAATATGCCACTGTCCTTCCAGCAAAGCAGAATGTCACATTGGAAATTAAAATACTTAGTATGTTCTCTTGCTGAGAACACACTTTCATAATTAGCATCTAAGATAAAGCAGACACTTAAAACTTAATAAACAATAAAAGTCTTCTGTATTTCCTTACATAGAACTGAAGTCCGTAATTTTGCCATCAGAGTCTGTTTGCAACTTTCTCTTGACTAATGGTACCGAATTTCTGGGGTAAAACCCCCAACCTGACAGTTCCTATGAAGCAAAAACTTTCTGATACGTTACTACTAGAAAACCGAGGATAGCACCAGCTTTTTAAAACATCTTTTTCTTTATTAGTATGAACCTAAGGTTTTTACAGGCACATCTATACTGGTAGAAGCTACTGCACTTTTATTAGTTTTTACATAGGGGTTTACCTGGTCTGTTAGTTTCCTGGACTCAAATACTGAATTTGCAGTTTCAAAAATAGATTGGTTTTTGATGTCAGATTTGTCAATAGTGAAGAGGAACAGATTCATATGAGTGTAATTTTGCTGTATAATTCTGAAGTTCTTTCACGTCTCAGGCTAATGATCCCTACATGTAGCTTAATTAGAAACGTACAAGTAAAGCCCAAATTTCCCCTCTATGATCTAAAAGATGAGAAATAAACAAGGCCTGATGTTTTACTTGTTTTCAGCCACTGAAGTTTATGCTCACTTATTGTGACAAAAGAAAAATGAGGAATTTAGTTTGGAAAAATCCTAAATGTGCAATTATATTATGTCAGTTCAGTTTCCTAAATAGTTATAATGAGTTAGGAAATTTTTCACTTCCCATTGCATAGTGCAAATTCTATATGGTCTGCTCACTGTAGTATGGGTTTGATTTATATCTTTAATAAGTGGTCAGTAAAAGTAGGTTTTGTGTATGGTGACCCTTGTGGCATGTTTAGCATAGAGAATCCTGTATTACAGATGTAGAATACGGCAACTTGATGAGTATGGTAAAATACTGTGAGAAGAGCAACAGTTTCATGTAGAATCACTTTATAAAAGCAGAATTTCGGAGAAGAGCAAACTAGGTTTCAAGAAAGTACGGTGATTGGAAGTTTGGGTTTTATGAATTTGTTTTGCTGTTTATTCATGGTGGCTGAACTATGTCAGTGTTCCAGGTATGCATTTTTGTTGGGCTTGGATTGTGTTATGTTTACTAACATGGAAAAGATCCAATCTGATCAGGCAAAAATGCCTTTTATGAAATTAATGATAACTGAGCTTACTCAGATTGGGGTATGGTGGTTGCTGAACTTTGATGTACAATTAAATCTCTCCTATTCTAAGGTGAGATTAAGCCAAGTAAACAGCCTTGTTCTTATCCTTGTTGATTAATGATCTATATTTACACCAGCCTGATAGTTGCTTTAATGCACCATGTCAAAGACCATGAAGTTCTAAATTGGAAATGCCTAATAAACAATAGCACTGTCATTAGAGGACTTTATCTCTTAGTTTTATTGCCACAACAGGGTAGACACTAAATAAATAAGCACTGATGCACTCATTGGTGAATTTTGCTAATTCTTCATTTTACAGAGAGTGCTCATAGATGCAAGGCGAGCCTAGCCTTTGGTAAGATGTTTGTTCCATTATAATCAAAAATTATCTGCAAAATTAATATTTTAATCAAAATTTAGGTTGGTTGAATATTTTTGCGGACTGCTTTATTTAACCTTTCACCAGAAACTTATTTCCATACTTAGAATAGGTATGGACTTATTTCATTTTGCTTTTGTGCACCATATTGTGTCTCATATTTTTTGTTTTAAATTTAAGAGCCCTTCAGTATTTCATTTCTTGTTTCTAATTAGTTTTTGAGGGCATGTTGAAATTATTCAGCTAATTATGAGATACTTTTCTGTGTTGCTGTGGTCCTCAGTCAATGATTAAAGTGATAGAATCTGCTGTATTTTAAAAATTTATTTAGTTTTCTACTCTTCTAAATTATGTGTTTTCTAGCCAGTTGTGAATTGACTACTTGGAAGGCAGCACTTAGCAACTGTAGTATTTTTAAAATGCTCACTTGATTTAACTCAAGTATAAATTGCAAAAGCAGTTTTATTTTTCAATGGTGTTTTCTCTTTTAATTTATTATAAGAAGTGTTATTTTTAAATTACTGTTAATGACAGTACAGTTACAGTGACAATGAAACTTTGCTGTAGGAGTCAGAGCATGTTTTAGATAGTGAAAACATTGCAACCTCATCAGTGTCATTTCAAACATATTGCAAAATTAAACATTGCCTTACTGCCAGAGAAGTCCATTTGGCTGCCCTTGCTCTTTGGAAACATCCTTAGGTCGTTGGATACTTAGTATAAATGCTAAAGACGTGAAGTGAATTCATTACTCGGCATCTGACTAATCAGCTCCTCTATAATCCTAAACCAACGTGAACACATTGTCTTTTATTCCTTAATTTGGTTTAGTTTGGATAGCCAGCAGACCAAAGCGCTGTAAGTAGTGAGTGTGAAATGACCTGAAAGTAACAGGCCTGTGCAAGAGATGAGAGAGATGTGAGGGTAGGGTGCTGCAGATGCTTGGGGACCCAAGTATAGCCTCAGCTCTTTCCTGTGCTTTTGAAATACATGTGTGTGCCCAGGAGAGATTTTTAGTGCTGAGGCCAAGTGCTAAGTTTGACTCACTTCACTGCTAATTAACTCCCTCAGCCTCAAATCAGAGTAGCTGCATGCAAACTGCTCATTTATAGTAATTCATAGTAATTCCTAATCTCTGCCCAGGCATAGTTGGGATGAGTGTTAGGTGGCTTGCACCAAAATGGTGTGAGAATGATGCAGCCACATGTCCTAGCAGTGTTATATGCTATGTCTTAATTTGTGAGGATCAGTGTAGTCTGGGTGTGCAGTGAGTGTGAGTTACTGGTGTCTAACAGTGTTACCTAGGGAGAACTTGGAGCTGTTACCTGGTGGGCTGTGGGGGACAGAGGTACCAGAGTTCCTTGCTTGGAAGGCTAAGGGGAACATCACACCTTCATAAGAACCTACACTTAATTAGTTGCACTGTTTACAAAACAGCTCTTTGCATTAAAGTTTTTTTGTAGAACAGCCTGAATTTTCATGATGAAAAGATAAACCTGTGTAATATTTTTATTTGCCCTCAAGCTTTGTTTGGATTGCATTTGCAGGCTTTTCTCCACAACCAGGAGGGCCTAACAATTTTTTTCTTTAGAGAAATGACTTTCATGTAGTTTCTTGTCTGCCTTATAAAAATTCAAATGTTTTATGTAAACATAAATATATAGAGATTTGTAATAAAGTTAGATTTGCTGGCAGATACTAACCTTTAAATTGAAAACTATCAGCTGGCTTCCTCGATGCTGTCAAGAGGGGAGTCTCATTAGAATGGCTTCAACATAAGTGGTTTTATGGGTCATTATTATTTAAATAAACTGTTGGGTGTTTTAGAAGATCAGAGTCCTGAACTATTTGGCTACCACCCAGAAATATAACTAATTAAATTGCTGTAATGTTGTCTTTTATTTACCCTCAAATAATAAGTATCAGAGCTGGGATTTGATAGCAGAAAACTTCTAATAACTTAGACAAATAGGGAAGTACTTATTTCTAAATAAAACATACTTCTTGTTAATACTAATTAGCACATATTTAATTATTAACTTGAAGTCTGTGTACCACATATGTTAATGACAATTGTTAAATACTTTAAATAGAATGGTGAATTCTGTAGAAGAAGCAGCTGTTGTGTTGAGCCACTTCTAACCGAGGACTGAAAATGCGAGCAGGTAAGGATACTTTGTGTTTGATTTCCAGTACGTATTTTATAGTTAGAACTAGGTGTGAGTGGTAGAAGTTATTTCTGTCCTATATAAATCTTTAATGCTCCATTGGCTCCTTTTTGAGTTTATGTTTATAGCTGATTTTTAAAGTGGTGTTATTTTTGTATTTTAAATCATGGGCTTTTGAAAAAGTTGTAATGACAGTGGTGAATATGCTGTAGGTGAGGGTTCAACAGCCTTTTTCAGTGGTAGGCCAGGTTGCATTTTGAATTCTTAGTTACAAATTAAATTACCTGAGGGGAATTAGAACACCTACCTACTGCTTCAAGGGTTGAAATGCTGCTGATGGCAGTATCATGATTCATAGAAAGGCAGGAGTGCCAGCACCTGGCTCTCAGGTCTGTGTCAGGATGGTGCTGCTCTGGTTTCCAGACCCAGTAAGAACACAGAGCTTCTGCTCCTCCTGGAAGGCTGTGTGTCACCTCTGCCCATAAACAGGGAGGGCAGTAATCTGTCCTCTGCTCTGGCCCAGGTTCTGTGCTGATCCTGATGCACATGCTCTTCAAAATGTGCTTTCTTCAGGAGACAGAGTAGATGGTGCTGACTTCAGCAGCTGATGTGTATGTATGTGCAAAGCTGCTGAGTTAACCTTACATGGGTTACGTTGCCAGTGTAAATTCTTAACTGAATACAAAGTGTTTTTCTTGGTAAACTTTCCCTGAAAAATAACTCTCATCCTTTGCAATTTTAAAGCATGATTATACACTTTTTTTAGCAATGGTGATGAATGAGATAGCAAATCATACTCTCAATTTCATTTTGCAGTTGAAAGTGAGGCAAAGGCAAAAACCAAAGTCCGCTTTGAGGAAATCTTCAGACGCCATGCTGGCCTAGCAGACACGAAGAAATCAAAGAAAAATAAGTTTGACTCTCAAGAGAGTATTGTGGTGAGTTACAATACGTGCAGGCTTTGTTTGGTTGCCTTCCTTAACAGAAAAACGATCAGAAAAATGTAATGCAGAAAGGAGATATGTAAGCATTTAAAAAAAAAGTGAAATGTAAAGTATGTTTCTGCATATACCCCTTGGTTTTGGTGGAGGTGTTTATTTTCTTTTTGGTGTACCAGCAAAGCATCCTTATAATTCAGAGGTATGCCAAAATAATATAGACTATAATACTGGTGAAAAGAAAGTGGCATATGCAGGCATACACTCATTTGATATCCACCAGTACTTGTTTTTCTGTACCCTTTTTTCATAAAATTTTTCAAATTCAGTATCGACTTTACTGGGTGTTAATTTGATGTTTGAGGGCTAGTAAAATTATGGCTGTGAAAGTATTTAATTTTGAGAGTACTACATCTGTGTAATACAGATGTGTCTGTCTAATAGCAGCCATGAATTGAGAACTGATGAGAAAGTACAGTAATACTAGAGATAATGATTCCATTTTCTACTTTTTTTAAAAATCTCAGTAATCAGTGAATTTCTGCATGTGCTAAGCTCTGTGTTTTGAGTGGTCCCGTGTTCACATGTCAGCTTTTTAAAAAGATTTTGACCTTAATTTGTGACTTGCAGATTAGGAAGGATTCTATCCCCCCAGCTATAGTTAGATGACAGTTTTGTTTGAGGCATATCTCTCACTACGGGAGCCTCAGAAATCCCTTTGAGTTATTGTTCACATTGTAGTCTTTTTCCTGAAGAGGAGAATAAAAGTTCAATATGAACTTGTTCTATATATACCTGATTATTGACTTAGAAGATTTGGAATTTGGAAAGAAAGTCAATTGTTTAGAAGACAAATGTTCTGGGTTTCTATTTTCAGTCTTTTTTGTTACAATTGTGTTCCTATCAGATTCTGGAAATGAATGTTCTTTCATTAATACTCATTTAAGACAAATGAGTGGTATGTCATGTAATATAAATGTTACATGTAGTCGTATATATTAAGTGTATTCAGAATAGATACATTAAACTTAGTATTGCTAAATATTTTGTCTTAGTTTGAGAATTTGAAGTTGGATTTCGTATGGACTTTTAAAAAATGTTTATTCTTTGATGTATATTATATTCAGTCAATAGTCTATACAAAGAATCAACTTGTTGTCTAAAAATAGCACAGAGAGTTAGAAGATGTTTTTTTTTTCCTTATTTACTGGCATATGTGTAAATAAGACTCAATTCTTTCTCAGCTAAGTTCACTTTTTTATGAAATGTGTAATTCTGTAATATGTATGTATTTTTGAACACAAAATTGTATGTTCATATGCAGCTACATATTAATCATGAATATTTTAAACTTTCTTTGATTTTAGAATTGGTTTCCATTCTAGAAATATATAAATATTATATATATTATAAATTATATATATTATATATAATTATAAATTATTATATATATCTATATAATATTATTATATAGATATTATATATCTCTGATATAAAATGCAAGTGTTTTGGAGTTATGTAGAAACACTTAAAATCACAGTAACCTGAATCAAAACTCACTGGTATGCAAGCAAATTAAGAAGCATTTTTAGGATCAGTGCGGAAGCTCAAATTTCTGGCTTTGTTGAAGCTATGAATTTTACAAATCAAACCACTTAAAAATTAAGGACTTGAGGAGAGCTTTTATTGAAACCTATTACTGACCATTTGGAGTATTTCCTTAAAGTGTGACAAAGTTGCAGGAGCTCAGGTTGATATTTTCCATGCTGGTTGCATTCAAGTAGAAATTTCTGTAAAAGATTTAGCAAATAAACAGTCATATCTCTGTAAAAAAAAGACGTGTGTGGGAGTGGAAGAGTAGGTAGATGGAGGAGGTTGGCTGGTTTTGTTCCCATTTTCTTCAGTTCATATGATTTAACTGTACAGAGTTTCACATATCTTGAAATAATGTGAAATTTGTCAGTGATGGTTGGCTTTGTGTCACGCACTTGCCATAAATGGTCTCCCAGCTTTGATCAAAACAGGTCATGGTTCAGAGCCTATTTCCACTTGAAATGTTCCAGTCTGTTTCCTTCCTTTGTCTTTGCTCTAGCCTTTCTTAAAGATTTATAAGACTTTTTCCCTTACAGTCCGCTGTTTATTTGAAACCTGAGTTCTGGAGCTCCAGGGGGTTGCTATGGTTTTAAATGGCAGAAGTGAGGATAAGGGGAGTGCCTGCCTGCTTGCCTGCTCTGCTCTGTGTGCCTATTGCCTGGAGAGCCTGCTTGGACAGCAGGGAAGCAGTCTGCTTGGAAGAGGAGAGGTTGATGTCTGTAGGGCAGGATGAGTTTGAAGTCACAATTGATAGAAATAAAAGGCTTATAATGGAGATATAATAACACATCAGCTGTGGCCAGTGGAAGCTCTGCCTTGCTGTTCAGTAAATAGCCACTGGGGCAGTGGGTGTGAAGGCATTGTGGAAAAAACAAGCAGTTGAGACCCAGTCAGAAAGTGAATTTGCTAATATCCCTTCTTGGGCAGTCACAATATTTATTTTTTTCCAATTATGCCTCCTATTACAACGTGTTAGTATGAAGGAAGCTGCAGATCAGGCAATATCTGCATACATTAATCTGTCTAGAGTCATCATGAAAATGATTGAATTTATTTGGTTCAATCTAAATTCTGTGGTTGAAAAGAGGATGTTTAAAAATTTCCTACCAGATGAAAAGTTTAGATCCCTCTATGGAGGCAAAAATTTCTTTCTTATAATGTAGTATGAGCTGATTGCAATAATGGGATGGACAGGCCTTGGTAACTTGGGTTTTATGTTCAAGGCAGGACTGCAGCAGAGTTATCTGGTTTGTAGGCTGAAAGGCACTGAATAATTGTTGAGATTTCCACTGGATTTTACCCCTTTGTTTCTTGTGCATAAAATAGGCAAACTGATAATAGTTGACTATATAATTGATCCACACATTTTCTCAATGTTTTCTGTTAGAATTTGGTGGGAAAACTCCAAGCCCATCATCTTACCTGTAAATTAAAGTTCTTCTACCTTTGAGTGGCTATATTTTATAGCCTTACACAAACAATGACAGTAAAATTAGTTTCCTAGTACATGAAGTTTTTCTTCAACAAGCCATCATCACAAGTGCATTCATTAACAGTTCAGCTGTAGGTTAATGGTCTTTACAGCCAGTACATATCAGCATTTCAGTGGGCTGGCAGTGTCCATCCCTAATTTTTCAAGGTGTGCCTGTATTATTATGGGCAGAAATTCAGGTACCTCTGTAAATCAGGTTACACAAGTTTCCAAATACCTGTGACAAACTCACTCTATTCCTTGCCAGCTTCCACTAGTGTATTAGAAGAGTCCTTTTGCAAAGGTGTAATAACCTCTGTAAATCAGGTTACACAAGTTTCCAAATACCTGTGACAAACTCACTCTATTCCTTGCCAGCTTCCACTAGTGTATTAGAAGAGTCCTTTTGCAAAGGTGTAATATTCTTAGGTGTTGTCCCTGCTATCAGCTCTGGGGCACGAATGGCAGTGATGTGACCTGTGGTTGACTAACTGTGGTGTGAGCCTCGAGTGTCAGCCCACGTGTGTGCACCTTGGCTGGCACCCTTCGCCCGCTCCTCTCAAGCCAATAGTGCAAGCAAGGCTGTTTTCAGGGGGAAGTGCTTCCTCTGCCCTGGTGTAATGTGGCCACAGAGCTGTTTTGAAACTAAGATTTTTTATTTGTTTCATGCTTTAAGCTGAGAAAGTCAGGTTCAGTTTAGGAAACCTCTGGAGTTACTCCAGAGACAAGCCTGGCTTACTGAGCTGCCTTTCCAGCCTAACACCTTTCTCTAATTCAGTTCAGTGTTTATGTATTGATGATTGCTCTTAGTTGATATCTCTCAATGCTGTGTTAATCTATACCAGTATTCCCACCCCTGCCAGAATCCTAATCTGAAGATTTTTATTAACCTCTTTGCTTTTACATCATTATTTTGTAACTTCTTTGCATATTTCCTTTCTGTTTAATTATGTCCTGTAATTACAGCATGTGGAAAAGGTGGCCTGAATTGAGGTCATACAGGCTATTTATCTGAGGAATTTATGTTTGAACTGCTGAAACAACTTTGTGCTGCCTGCAGTATCTATTAATGTTCCTGAAATTTGCTCTAGTTCAATATTGTGGTTTGTTTTCATTCTAAGGAAATGGCCTCACGTTATACCAGAGGAGGTTTAAATATCAGGAAATTTTCCATTGAAGGGGCAGTCAGACATTGGCTGCCCAAGGAAACAGTGGAGTTTTCATCCCTAGAACTGCTCAAAAGCAGTTTGAGCATCTACATGTGGCTGTGGCACTTGGGGATATGGTTTAGTGGTGCTGGGTTAATGGTTAGGCTTGATGATTTTAGATGTCTTTTCCAATCTGAGTGATTCTATGAATCTACTGCGATTTTTTGTTTGTAAGCAATAATAAATAACAAGTTGTTGTAAGTATTTCAAGCTAGGTTTTACATCGGGTAGATTTCTTTAAGGAGATTAATCTTGAATATCAGAGTTATTCTAGAAACTCTTGATCAGGTCATAGATGGGGGCTTTTTGTTTAGGATTTCTCAATTAATTCTACTACTTGCACTTAGTAGATTGATGTTTTATCAAAGACAAAAATCATGACCTTAGTTATTGGACACTGTTGGGTTTTAATTGCCAGTGTGTTTTAATCTTCATTTCTTATACTCTACAGTTAAAGTTATCCACAAAAATAAATATAAGGAAGCAAACAATCTATTAGGAACATTATTCTGTTTTGGGGGGTTTTTTAGTTTATGCAAACCTTGCTCTTTACTTCTTTTATTTTCCTTACTCTGTTTTGTATTTCAAGTTATTTGTATGAAATTTTCCACATCCTCTTGAATCATTGACTTACAAATAAATTGATGTTAGTGGTTTCTTTAAGCAAGTATAGAGATGAAAAGGTGAGGACAATTTTTTCATACTTATTACACGTTTTACATGTTTGAGACAAACATGATTCTGTAAGGGGGAGACATATCCTGGCTAGAAGGTAACAAATGTCTGTGTTTATTGAAGAAGAAGGTCTTGGCAGATAACAGTTTGTGGGCAGATACGTTTATTTTCTCCAAACTCTTTAATTTGCTTTTGTTGTGTTTTAAAGCCCTTTCTGATGTTTCACGTTGAGGTTCTAAGAGAGTTTTTTGTAAGACAACAGCATAAATGAACCTCAGTAACTTTATAGAAGTTACATCAAGGAATGCTGATCTCTGTGTTGACCTTACAGAATTAGACCTCAGTTACTTGCTGTGTTCTTTGGCGTTGTCATGGAATCATAGTTTAGATTAAAAGGAACTTTAAAGGTGATCTAACCCAAGCACCCTGCCATGGTCAGGAACATCTTGGAATAGATCAGGATGCTCAGAGCCCCTTCCAACCTGATCTTGAACATATCCAAGGAGGCAGGAAAGTGGCATTATAACCTTTAGTAACCAGAAATAGAAACTTGAAGGACAGAGGCAAGATTACAATATGTTTTCTATAAAACCATCAAGAAGTGCTTAAACAAATGCATTAGCTGAAATTTAGTTCTGGCAAGCAGCTTTCAGTATAAGAGACTATGAACAACTGAACCTGAAATAGACTTGTTGATTTCCTTTTATTACTGCATGTATGTAAAAGTCATATGAAAACATAGTGTAATATTGGGGATGAGATGCCCAAATAACAAATGTTTGGTTTTTATTGTGTGAATTTTCTGTTGACTTTCAATCTTTCACTTGTCAAATTGAAACAACAAAATAAGTAGATCCTTGATTTAATTTTACTTTGAGTAATGTTGCCGAAGGAATAACATGAAGTGCAGTGTTCATCCTCAGAACATGATTTTTAGTACAAATATGTTTTATGTTCTTTTCATTTATAGCTTGATACCTTTAGAAATAATATTGATCTGTCTAAGGAAAGTGTGAATGATGAAGCAATTATAAACAACACATATAATCCTGAAGAAGAGAGCCCAAGATTTACAAAAAATAAATTGAGAGAGAAAGCCTCAATTGCAAAGAAAATAAACAATGATATTGTTAGTGGAGAAGAGAACAAGCAGCCGAAGTCGAACAGGAAAAAAAAGAAACCACTGTTACAAGAACAGTTTAATGAGGAGGAAGATTTATATAAACCTAAATTGGGAGGTTTTGAAGAAAAGACTAATGATTTTCCAAAGAAGAAAACGAAAAGTAAATCACAAACAGATGTACCTCATCAAGAAGGTGATAGAAAGATCAAAAATTCCTTGACTGAAGTGAGAAATGTAACTGAATTAGAAGAGGAAGAGCAGCTAATTCAAGCCTATCAGTTGCATGTGGCTGAGGAAGAGGCAAATGCAATTAAGAAGAAAATGAGAAAGAAACTTAAAGAACAGATGTCTGAATCTACCTCCACTGTTCAAAGGCATGAAATTGCATTGAATAATGAAGTGGGCAAAAAGAAGAAAAAGAATAAAGAGCGAGAAGTTTTAAGTGGAGCTGAAACAAGGTAACGTGACAAACTGTACATGGTGTGTCTGTGAATCTTAAACAAAATGTTTCATTTAAGATAGGCAGCAGCTTTCTGATAAATTGTTTATATTTTCTAAGTGATTAACTGGATGATTCTGTTATAAAAATAGTACTAAATCCTTTCTCAAAAGGCTATCATGATTAATATTTAGCTCATGGATTCTTTTTAACTTTTTTTTAAAAATGTTCTTCATTGGTATTTGATGTTTGTTTACTTTGGAATTCAATTTTAACTAACTTAAGGTAGTTTGATGCATGATTTTTTTTTTTTTTTTTTTTTTTACTTATAAGCGATGGCCCTGATCCAGCAAAAGAGTATATGTTTAACTCTTCACATAAATGGTTCTGCAATTGTCTGGAAATTAGGGGGAGAGGAAGGGAGGAGAGCACTGAAAAAGGCAAGACACTAATGGGGCTGTGGGCTGTTATGTTTTCAAGATACACAGATGATGGGTTGCAGAACTTCAAGTGTATTAATAATGGCAATGGATAATTGTATCAATATATGCAATGGCCTGCAGTTGCTGACAGTGATCCATTACCTTGCAGTGCAATGTCCCTTTCTGAGCTGCAGCATCATTTTCCAGAAGAAGGTGGCAATGAAAGTCAGTCACCTGAAAGATTATTTACATCAGAAGGACAGAAACTGGAGGAAAGCATGGATAAACAGAAACCTAAAGCCAAGAAGGTTAAGAAGAAAACCAGAAAAGGTCTGCCAACAAAATGTTATAATACTGTACTACTTTACTGTGCTGCTACAGAAATATTTGTCCATAGTAGGAACACAGAAGTGATTGAGCTGTTTGAGTTACTTATATTTCCTTAGTTACTCAACTGTACCTCTGTTCTCCCAATTCTGAGGCTTGTTTGTGAGGATGTTATTTGATAAATCAATCTAAGATCTTGAAAATTCATTTACTGTTAGTAGTTTTGAGTTGAGACAGAAGTTACTATGTTCCACTAGTGACAGTTTGTTTACTTTGCTCTAATTTCTAGAAGAAACTACGGAAGTTGCTGCAGAAAATGATGAGGAAATGAAGAATTCAGAAATTTCAACTCAGTCTAAATTTGGTTTTGGTGATGATCTTGTTTTGGGAGTTTATATCCATCGATCAGATCGACTTAAAATTGATCACTTGATATCACATCCTTTGGTTAAAATTCATATTGTTGATCAGAGAAGTGGCTTCTATGTGAAGAAGGATTATAGGTGACTTTTAATAAACTGTTTCTATTATCATTGATTACAATAAATAGGTATACTCTCCCCTACAAAATTAAATATGAAAATGAAAACAATGGGGCATTTTAAGCTTGTGTAGTTGTTCATTAGTTTCTACATCTATGATAATGTGTATATATATATATACACACAATAAATGAGGGTGATATTTTCCTTTTCCTTTTGGCACTTTTAAATGCTCTGTACTGCTGTATTCCCCAGGGCAGTGGTCACAGCACCAAGCCTGACATAGTTCAAGAAGTGTCAGAACTCTCAGGCACATGGTGTGACTCTTGGGGATGGTGCTATGCAGAGCCAGGAGTTGGACTTGATGATCCTTGTGGGTCCCTTCCAGCTCAGCATATTCTATGAATCTGTGATATTTGCAATGCAATTAATTCTGTATTCTTAGAGGCAAAATTTCTTGTGTCAAAAATATATAAAAGAACATTCAAGCATAATTCTTGTAGTATAGTGTTTGCCTTTTATATTAAGAACTTTTAAAATCCTTAAAGGTTTAGTTCTTTATATTTCTAATAACTTCAGTTGCTTGTTTCTACAGTCATTATCCATAATTTTCCTGAAACCAAATTTTAATGGGGCTTAAGTGGTAGACTTCACCATGATCATTATGCTAACAGTATAATGTTTGCTAACAGTAACTTAATTGTTAGGATTTTCAACTTCAGCCTGTGGTTTTTCTATATACATTGCAAATTGTCTTAAATTTTCAGTGGGTTTAGAAATTTTTTTCCTAGAATCAGACAAATAGTATCTCTCAGTAGCTTTCAGTAATTGAAAATGCTGTTTTGTTCAGGGTTGTTTTTTAAATGCTCTAACGCACGACGACACTAACAATTGTAATTCTTTGGAAATCTTCAAACAGCAAGAAGGAAGATTCATCTTATGAACAAGAAGAAATAAAGCACATTCTTCCTATAATGACACAACCATGTGACCTTAGAAAGTGTAAATCAGCAATTCCAGAGTGGGAAGAGCAAGTGATATTTAATGAGCGTTTTACTTATTTTATTCAAAACACTGAGGAAAACCCTCAGGTTATCCTGTTCTTTGAGGTAAGGTGAAATATTTTGCATTCCATTTATGCACAATCTGTTTTTTGGTTCTTTCTTCAATGGTATATATTTGACTGAATCAGGTGTTTTATTGCAGTTAAATTGGGTTAATAGCATAGCTTTAAGGTACAAAGTCACGTGGAGATACCAAAAAGTGAGGCTTTTCATAGGAAAGGATCCTGTTTTGATAGTAACAAGGAGTATGAAGCTTTCTTATAAAATCCACTCTCAAACATCTGGGGAAGGCTGGAAAGATATGGTGGATATCACTCTTTTGCACATTCTTGTAATTTGGAAAGAGGTTTAAGTACAAGAACCTCAAAGGCAGAATTTGTCTGTGTGTAGCAGCACCTCATTGTACCAATAAGCTAACTATTGTATTGTTTCTGTTAACATTTTATACATCTACCTCTCCTGTCCAGTCTTCTTAATGTAATTATTAATTTGTCCTCAAATACAATTATGTTTAAAGGAAAAAAATTAGGTTATATACTCAACGTAATTTTTGGCTTAGGCGTTTCAATATTTGTACAGAGAGATTCTGTAGAATTAACATAAAAATAGAAACTTAATACAATGAATATTTTCTGTTCCTTTTTTTTTTCCTGTTTCAAATAGGTCGAATATAATTTATTGCCATATGTTTCTTAATGTTTAGTGATGTTGTAAATGAACATGTTTGTAGAATTAGGAATCCTTAATTGCTTAACACAAAACTAATTATGTAATGTAAAGATTCTTGATGGAAATAATGTTAGAACCAAAACTATTATTCCACTGAAAAAAGGCTGTTTGACATCAGTGTGGTTTTGGAAATAGAAGTTTGAAAAAAGTATTATTCTAAGGGTTTTTTGTGTACCAGGTAAACTTCCAGGAGTAGCAAAATACAGGAAAAGTCAGGTCTCTGTCAGAAAAATGAAGATTCATAGGCATCCCTGGAAGTGTTCAAGGCCAGGTTGGATGGGGCTTTCAGCAGCCTGACCTAGTGAAAGGTGTCCAAGCCCATGGCTCAGAACTCTGATCTCTGAAGGTTCCTTCCAACCCAAACTGTTCTGTGACAGAGTTGATGATGAAACAGTTTCAATACAGATTTGATAAAGCTGGGAAGAAAAAAAACTAACTTTTTCACTGCCATTTTCCATCTAGATTAATATGCATCTGATTTTAGCTGTCAGATTTGTGATCTAAATGACTTCTGAATTACTAAGAAAATTATTTATTATTGTTTTTTCTCTTTTATTGAGACATAAGGGGAACAAGAATAAGTTTTTTAAGTTTAGACTTCCTTTTTTAGTAGAGGTCATAAATAGTCATCAGATAAATGCATAAGGACCTGTTATTTCTAATTTCATACTTGTGTGGAAGAAACACTGGTTTTGTAATTCCTTAAAATTTAAATCTGTTTAATTTAGTGAATTGACCAAGGATATTTTCAGTAGTTTGTTTTTTTTTTTTTTTTTTTAATTACCATGAAGTATACATTCATTTATAGTCCTGCTGATACTTCTAGGTCCTTGATTCTCCAAGTATGGATGAAGTGAGAGCCAGCTCTAATGTAAAAATTCAGGAAGGTCGTTACCGAAAAATTTGCTGGGCATTTCTAAAGGTACTGTACGTATTTAAATGAAGAAACAAAATTCATAGATCCTTTTACCTGAAAATCTCTAATTGTGCTAACTAGGAAAGCATTTTAAAATATTTTCAGCAATGGAGATGGGAAAAAAAATCCTTTTTTGCCTGGCTGTTCTCTCCTTTTCTTTCACTCCATGAAATCAACACAGTAACAGGCTTGACATTAAAGAATATGTGTTTTTCAAGAAAATATAGAGTGTGTAAGGTTTTTTTGTTTGTTCATTAGGAACAGAAGGTTAGGATTTTTTAGGGTTTTCTTTGCGTTCATGTGATTGTGAAGAAAATTACAAATCTACTAATTTCTGTACCTCAGCTGTTCTGTATTCTAGTGGTATTTTCAGTTGTCCAGTCTTTGAAAAGACTCCCTAACTTAATTATGGAATGCATCTCATTTTCAGTTGCAGAGGCTATGGCAGTTGAGATACAGTGTGCCAAATGTGAGATATGGGTAATTTAGCCAGCACATATGTACCTTTCCACCCTTTTAATAGAGACTTAAATGTGTCAATTAGTTCTTTGAGAGCTGGAAAACTTCAGTTTCCCTGGGGATTTTTTATTTATGCGTACCCCTGTGTGACAGTCATTGGCATAGTCCACAACATAGAGGAAATGTGAGAAATACAGGAGAAGATAATGGACTGCAAGTATAGGTGGAGGGATGGGGGCCTCCATAGCCATTCAGTACAGAGATTGTTCTGAGCTCTGCCCAAGGTAAATCTATGGGAATCAGGACTCTGCTGTCTCCATGTCTGTTATCAGAGCTGGTAGGAACTGTGCATCCAGGCATTCACTACAGCATACTCCTGAACAGAGGGAAGAATGCATTTTCAGCTCATAAATATGAATAAAATTGTTGCCTGTTCTTCATTCTTACTGCATTTGCCTGCATTATCCTTTCATCTGTATCAGTCAAAGTAGAAATGTCCCGATTCAACACTGACAGGTGTGAATGGCAGTAGCTACTTCTGTTATTCTTCAATTCAGTAGAGGACTCTGTCTCCTCTGAAGTTGTAGAGGTTACTACATTGCTGTATCTTCTGCTCTGAACCAAAGCCTTACCAGTGCCCTTCACTGCAGCATTCAGAGAGGACAAATTTGGAAGAAGCTGTTTGTGGACTGACAATCCTTTGAGATTTGGTTGGTTTTAGCAAGTACTGGTTTTAAAAAAACAAAAGAGGTACTGCAGAGGTCTTCCCACTTTCAAGATATTACTGCTGTGAAGCATCTTTTGAAACTAGGTTGCCATCTAAGATTTAATCTTTATGATATGATCCTGAGGGATTAAACACATGCTTAGTTCATTATCACTTTTAGAGTTAGTATATTTCAGCAATGGGAAGTGGATTTCAAGAGTTTATACTGTTAGTTAAGATATTAGAAATTATCATTACTTTTGTTTTTCTTTCCTCTTTTTAATCACCTTTCCAGCTTATAGGTGCAAATGAAGTTCTAAACGTTGGTGGAAAACTTCGTCTGCAATTATATTACCCACCTTCAAGGACCAAGTCACATTCAAATGTTGTTGAGGTTTATGACTGGTGGGCAAAATGTCCTAGAAATCGTTACCCATCAACTTTATACGTAACTGTAAAAGGCCTAAAACTGCCAGATCATGTAAGTTAAATATATAATATAGTAGTATATTTGCAAATATTTAGACTTTTCTGTAGGAACTAGTACTAGGTAGAGCATGTGAGTCTGTGTTTGTATGCATGTGTATAAGCTGTGCTTACATGCAGTATATAAAATATATAATAAGGATGTTACACCTCAAAATGGGTGCTTCAAACTCAGCCTTTCGTAGGTATCTTTGGAAAATAGGCATAGTTTGCTACCTATGACTTCGAATATTTTGCCATTGAAAGTCAGGAAACTTTCAGGGTACTTTCTTGAAGATTAATGTTCCTTCTTATTAGCAGAAATCCCATTTTTAAGTCACTGAACTCACACAGGTGTGTGAATTCTTTGAGAAAAGATGCAAGTTACTTAACTTTGCTTCTGTGCACCCTCTAGCTGTATTAAGCTGTATTTTTTTTCACAAATAAAATCTTCTGTAAAAATAGGCTTACACTGGTATGTGCTGAGATGGGCATTCAAGATAAATATGTCATTTTATTTTCTCCAGTACAAGTACAATTGTTCTATTATGTAATTTCCCTATTGTATTTAGAGCTGTAATAATGCTTTCTGCTGCTCACTTTTGTACTATGAAGGGTGCTCTGTGGAAGCCTGGTGAGATGTGCACCTTCTCAATAGTACAATACAGTACAATAGTGGAGTAATTCTAGTTTTCAATGACCTTGATAGTTATTAAAAATAGGAGATTATCAGTTATTTGAAAACATTGTGATACCACACAACGGACACAACTTTGGAAGTTTGGATTACTTTCTGACTTCCTGGTAACTTTAAATGACATTTTGCAATGCAGTTTTCATGTATTAAGCTTTTCCAATCTCAGTGTTCTGGGTTCTATGGAAATGCAAGACATTTAAATTAGAAGTACCTTTTAACCTTTTTGGAAATTACTTTGTTCACTTTAAAATTATTTTTTCTCTGATACTTAGTTTTGTTTGCCTTAAGGTTGGTCCTTCTTTTCACTCTATGGCAGCTGTTCAACAGGAACAAAGTAATATAACACTGTCTGAGCTCCAGAGAGAAGGATGTGCACTTTCTTCAGAGGAGAAAAAGGAGCCATTAAAATGGTCAAGATTGCCTGGACAGGTGAAGCATTTTTCTTTGAATTTTAAATGAAAATAATTAAAGTATTTACTATATTTTTATAAGTATTATGGAGCAAGTAATTAAAATAATTAACAAAATATTAAACAAAACATAAAAAACTCTCATAGATAGTAGAAGAGGCTTAACCTTAAGCAAATGTGGTTGATTTAACATTTTTTTTAGCCAGGTATTTTTATCTGCAGAACTCTCTTGAATTCTTTGAAAGAGTAGAGTTATTTGGGTAATGGAATTAAGACAGGAAGCCAGTTCTCAGATTTCAGCGTGATTAGAAATATATTTTCTTGACTTTTCTTTTTGTGTGTTGAAGACATTTTTAAACAATGACAAAAAGCTTACATTGAAAAACCACATAGCTACTGTGGATATTGCCCTTCACCTTAAACGCTGAATTTAGTTTTGGAGAAAAAGCCATTGGATCAAAAAGAGGTAATAGATTGGGAGAAAGGAAAGGGATCTAAAATACCGGCTCAGATTTTTTGAGATGTTTAATCTCTGGTTCTGTCTTTAAAAGTCAGATTTTTAAATGCAGATGAGGAGTGTTAAACTGATTTGGTAGCAGACCAAAGGTTTGAGTGCCTGTGGTTGGGTTTCTGAGTTCACACTGCAGTCATTAGGTTACTAAAAGTTGTGCTTAGACTGCTTCAACAAGCTTGACTTACAGTCTAACTCCACAGCTTACATCATTGATGGTAGGCATTATTAAGCATTTCTTAAGAGTTAGGGATTTATTAAATTTTTTTTTTTCTTAGGTTTTTGTTTGGTTTTTTTTTTTTTTTTTAGTTTTTTTTTTAAACTTTCTAGTTGTCTGTAATAATGGGGGAGAAAGAGACATACATTCTAGGTTGTGCTGCAAAACCATCTCTCTGTAATACGTTGATTTTGACTTTGGAATGCTGTTAGGATGTTACTAGCATTTTAGAACTTCTGCATGTCAGGAGCTAAGAGTGTGTTCCACGCCTTGGATTGTTAATATTCCTGCCAATTGTTCCTGAAAAGCCAGGCTTGCCGCATACCCAACAAGCACCTGTTTTCCCTGCGAGGCGGAGATATGGGCTGCTTCTGCATCCGCTTCTCTCACGACGGCAGAACGCTGGCAGCAGCGTGTGCAGGAAGGAATGGCTATCCCATTGCTTGTAAGTTCAAATACATTTGGGCTGTTTGCCTATAATCCATGTATTTGGAAATTAAAGATTAAGAAAGGGAAGGGAGTTTTTAAATTGGGCTTTTTCAAAGTTTCAGGTTTGTAGTTGTGGTTAGAAGATTGTTCTGCGCATTAAAGAGCATTGAGGAAAATGCTCTTTCTGTGTTGATAGGGCTGGAACTGGCTTTTCCTATATGGTTACATATGCAGAGTTTAATGGTATGAAATAACAATTCTACCCAAAGGCCTAATGGAAATACTAAATCAGTTTGCAAAAGGAACATAGTTTCTGATGGTAATATTTTAAGGGAAATAACATTTTAAACCTCCACCTCACTCACTTTTTGTGTAAATTTTTCTGGTAACCTGACTTGAAAGTTAAAACTGGTATGTTACCATCTCCAGACAGACTACTGGAAACTGCTTCTTCCATAGTCCAATTCAGTAGAAGTACAAAGATTCCTTATAACTCAAATTTTTGACTTCTTCATCATGATAGCTTCAACTGCATAGTTCTTTAGCCTTGCATAAAAGTTTTGAGATTTTGAGAGAGCAGTATTTTAAGTGTACACAAAGTAAGTGTTTAAATGCAAGGAACCATAAACTTAGATTCCTTTATTGCACAGCCCCAGAAAATTATCACAGTGTTAAAATATTTCTAAGATTGGTCAATAAATTGTCAAAATTAAAAAAAAATCCATCATAATCCTAATCTGGTTCTAGTAATTTGATGCAAATGAGGTGTTTCTTAAAGGGTAAGATGTTTGTGACATCTGTGAACCACTAGATGGAAGTAGATACTTGCTGTCTATTCATATCTAGCAATTATTTCATCCTGTTGTCTCAAAATGAGAAAGTAAAGAAAATTAATTGATTTATGCTAGTTGAAAATAAGCCTAAGATTAGACTAAACTTTGCCTCTAGTAGCTACATCTGTTTGATTGCAAATACTAACAAAACAATTACTTTTCTGTTTTAACTTCCCTAGTGTATGAAATTCCTTCTGGACAGTTCTTGAGAGAATTTTATGGTCACCTTAACATAGTGTATGATCTTTGTTGGTCAAAAGACAATCAATATCTTCTTACTGCTTCCTCTGATGGCACTGTCAGGTCAGTATGATGAGGTGTTCTGGCAGGTACTATCAGAAGTTGAAAAGAAAGTGGTCCAATTCAGTGTTTTACTACAACTGTGTTAAAATGTTTTAATTAAAGATTTGGTTACCGTTGACTAAAATATTATAAAAATTGTGATTGGGTTAATAATTTACACTGTATTTACTATTTCTAATGTATTTGTATTTGAAACCAAAGCTTTTCCAAAAACTCTAGTGTCTAAATCTACAGTGCAGTAAAAAACTAAGAGTTTTTGTTTCAAAAAGACACAGAGACAGTTGAAATATTTCGTTTCTGGAGAAATTGCCATACTATGAATGCAGTATTAAGTTTGCAAATTTGAACACTAGGCAGAAAATTGAAAGTTTAAGATTCAAATTATGTGTGTAAATTTACCGCACAGCATGTATGTGTGCTGGTGGATGTTCTCTTGGTATTTTACACTTAGTAAAGTAATTCAGCTTAAATTGCTGTAAATGATTTTTGATACTATTATTTCTTATATCAAATCCTCTACAATTAAAGTGCGCTTCCTTGCAGCATTAATGTTAAAACATTATTCTGTTCTGATTTAAAAAACAAAACCCTCAAAGCTGTAGATACCCATGGAAATATCACTGGGACACTGTACAATTTTATTGTGAGCAACTTCGTTGGTTTTCGTAGAGCTTTTTGGGGCTTTTTAGCCCTTCAGATCCCTGTCTATTATTTCTGTGATGCAGCTCAGTAATGCTACAGGCAGTTGCATAATTGAAATGCCAGAAGAATTGTTAAATGATATATTATATGTGTGGAACTGTATTAGGGATTTTTGCTGCTTGTATGTAGGCGTAAACAGAGTGTGTTGAGAGTTCAGCACTTTTTTTTGGTCTAATTTGGGAGTGGATTAAGTAAGAATTTCTTATATTGAGGTAAATATCAATTTCAGTCATTTATGTTGCCTATGAGAAGGCCAAGTGGTTCCTCAATTCTTTAATGTGTGGCAGCAAGTTTAAACTGCAGTGGTCTGCCTCCTTTTCTGTGTACTATGTGCAGTCACTGTATGAGTTATTAGTTCCTGTATTTGTTGTGAGTTACCTTCAGCTCCTTAAAAAGTCTCAGCACCCCACTGCTTTAAAGTCATTATCAGTTTATTATTTGGATTATCTCATACTGAGTTCTAATGCAATGTGAAGATAAATTCATGAACTTATGTGAATTCTTCTTTATTCTGTGTTCTGTGTTATCCTCAAGCCTTCCCAAGGTTTAGTTCCAATTATTCAATGCAATAAATTAATTTTTATTTTGTTAGATTAAGACAATTCTAAAATATAGGTAAACTCCTTGTGACCTTTCTGCATGAAATTGCAGATTAATTGCTGTACTCTAAAGGGTTGCAATTCTGTAATTAAGTCAGCTCTGAGTAAGCTTAGAATTCTTCAATAGCCACCAGAAGTGGTTGCCTCACCTGGAGGGGTGCCACTAAAACAATTCAATAAAATTTTGTAACTGAATACTATGTGTAATATGCTTCCCACCTGTATTTAGTGATCCAGGTATGTTTTATTCTTTGCCTTTGGGGAAGACTTACTAATAAAATGCATATCATCAAATAAAAAACACTAAGAAAAATCTGATCTTACAGCTATGGGTGGCAAATAATAGAAAATAGATTAGTAGTAAGAAGTGAATTTATGTGATGTAAACATCCTTGAGATCATGATCACTGTGTGGCTAGTAATATTATTTTAAAATTTTTGGGGTTTTATTTATATTTAGTGGCCCTAAATGTTCATTTATGGCTTTTCTTGTTCTAATATTCTTTTAAATTAATGGTACCACAGAAGAGCTTAATTTGGTTGTAACTCCTGAAAGAAAGAAACTAATTCATTCCATGGAATTATTTGAGTATTTTAAAATAAGAAATATATCCATTAAGTGAGTAAGTAGTCATTCATTTGCTTTGAAGACTGAATACTGTGTTAAGTAGTAAATTTTTCTTAATTCTTGTTGGAAAGAACTATATTAAAGGATTAAATAGAGGTGGAACAGATTGGTGGGATAAACCACTAATTGTTAAGTGTTTGCAAGCATTTGCTTCTAGAAGCAGTAGTGCAAAATACAGCATCAGTTATGCCTGTGTGTGTGACTGCTTTATACAGTAGAAATTCTAGCTTTTTTTCCTTTTAGAATGTGGAAAATAGAAATGAAGGCAGCGTCTGCAGTGAGAGTTTTCCCTCATCCTTCATTTGTCTACACTGCCAAGTACCACCCAGTTTCTGACTCGTTGGTTGTGACAGGATGTTACGACTCAGTGATTAGAATCTGGAATGCAAATGTGAAAGAAATCCATGGGCAACTGCTACAGGAGCTTGAGGGCCATAAAAGTTTCATCAACACACTTTGTTTTGATGCAGAAGGTATGTAGTTAATATTACTTTTACAAATAGTTGTCTTTCAAAATGAAGACCAGCTTGAGTTGTACTAGCTTTCTTTACTTCATGGAGGCAGTGTATTTCTCTTAGGAAGAAATTATTTAGTGGGAGAGTGCTGGGACACTGGGACAGGTTGCCCAGAAAATGTGGGTGTCCCATCCCTGAAGGTGTTCAAGGCCATGTTGGTCTTGGCTTTGTTCTAGTGGAAGGTGTGCCTCCCCATTTCAGGGAGGTCAAAACTAGATGATTTTTAAGGTCCCTTTCAACCAAAATCAGTGTAAGGCTCTTTGATAAAGAAAATGAGGTAGTAGTAATTAGATTGAGAGAAGTTTATCACTAGACTGAAGAAGTGGGAAGGTGATGTACTTTTCAATATTGACAGAGAATAGGAAACATGGAGAGAAAAGGACAGTTTGGACCATTGTGAGTCATGTTAACTGGTAGGTTAACAGCTGAAAGTGAATGTTGTACTGACATGGACTAGTGGAGAAGGAGTTGAAGATGGGTGAAAATTAAAGTTTGACTTTTTCTAGTATTAGTGACATCATTAATAGTTAGGTGGTTCATTTTAGTCACTGGAGTAGGTCCTACAAAGAGGAAAGCTGTATTTTTTTAAAGTATAAATATTTGTGCTTAAAGAACAGGTGCGAGAAAACGCTATTTGTTCTAGTTCAAGGTTCTCTTAGTGAATGTATAAGTAAGCATTGAACAATCATCTGAAGCTTGTTGAGCTGTAAATGCTCACTTTTTGCTGGTTTTAGAATATGGATAAAAATGAAAAAAAGTGTAAAAATATGTTCTGCACCTTCGTATTTAACGTGTATGCTACACCCAGATTCATGGTATCAGCTTATGTGATGTAATAGGAGCGAAATGCATTTGCAATGAGTATATTGTAGCAAAAGAGATGGAAGAATTGGTATTTGCCTATTCACAAAAATAACAGAACAAAATATGTTCCTTGTTTTTTGTATCATTGTTTTGTGGGTGGTATTTTACTTATAAGACATTATTTCTCAGGACACCGCATGTTCTCAGGAGATAGTTCAGGACTGATAATAGTTTGGGATACACCTGTCAAAGGAAGTTCTCCGCACCTTTTTCAACGCTGGAAGGTCAATAAGGTAAATAGGTTACTTAAACTAGCATTGTAATTTTTATGTCAACTGTTCCAAATCTAGTAATCTGATTTGAATTAAATTTTTTAATGCGTTACCTTTTGCTTAACTGCAGAGATGTATTTTCTTTAAAAATTGGTGTAGAAGAACTGATACAGCATGCAGTGATTCACTGACTTCATTTTTTTAATTGTTTTGCAACTTGATTGGGTTGGGCACTGGAACAGGCTCCCCAGGAAAGTAATCACACCACCAAGCCTGAGAAAATTGATGAATTATTTGGATTCTCCAGGCACATGGTGTGATTCTTGGTGCAGCCCTGTGTAGGGTCAGTAGCTGGTCTTAGATGTTCATAGTGGGCCCTTTGCAACTTTGGATATTCTAGGAATCTGTGATTCTGAAATTTTTTTTTCCTACGTAAAACATGAAAATACTTGAGGTTTGATAGCACTGTTTTTACAGGTAAATGCTTTGTTCTCTAGAGACAGAAATAAAATAGACGGGCTTTAAAAAACACCTTTGTTCATACTTTAGAGCCCTAATGTTCAGTCAGCATTTCTGTCATCAGCTTATTTTTTTTTTAATTCAGTCACAACAGAATCTGCCTCATGGTTGTAAAAAGTTCATGTCTAGGATGTAGTGCCTTAATATAGGAAGAAACTTCTTCCTTAACCAAATAAAATTAATTGAGCAAAAAAGGAGTAATGCAAGAGAAAAATGGGCAATAATGTTTAAAAACACGAGTTTTAATACACGAAGTTATATAATTTTCTTTATTTTCCACCCTTCTATAGGAAATAAAAGAAAATGATATTAAAGGAACACCGATAAATCATTTGGAAGTGCATCCGAATGGAAGGCATTTATTAATCCATGCCAAAGACAGTACCCTGAGAATTATGGATCTCAGAATGTTAGTATTTCTGGTGACAAATGTGTCTTTCCTTGATGTTTTAAAATTTACATGGGGAAATAAAGTACCATGAAGGTATTGTGTAGTTGGGGAGAAAAAAATGTCCTGATAATCAAGGATAGAAATGTTAGGGTTAGGAAATGATTTCAAAACACGACTGTGTTACAGACCTTTTGGGTGATATTGAGTAAGTGTTTCAGAATAGAATTACTAGATTACTTGGGAGCCTAAAGTTATGTGAGGAACATAATGTTGGTCTTCTAAAGATTAAAATCCCTTTTAAAATGCAGTCTGGACATGAAAAGAACTTGGAAGTGGAACATTTTTGTGTTAATTCTGCATTTTTAAGACTCTGGGAAGGGTATTTTGATGATGAAATGGAAGATGATTGTCGTCATAAATACTAAGAAATGCATTGATGTACATATTATGGTTGATTAAGCAGGTTGTGAGATAGTTTTACAGTTTTTTATGATTTTCTCATTCTTAATTTGTATAACCATGATTTTTTAATGACAAAAATAAAAGATTTTAAAAGATTATAAAAGGAGATTATAGACTCACTGGAGTTTGATGTTGGAGAATGACCAGTTCAACCCAATAATCAAATCATAACAGCATGCTACTCAGAACTTTATACAATTGAATTTTTAGTATCTTGAAGGATGAAGATTTTACAGTTTCTGTGAGCAATACGTACTAGTGTTCATTCACTCTCAAAATAAGACTTTTTCTTATTTTTAAACAGAATTAGCTATATTTCAATTTATGTCCATTCCCTCTTGTCCTTGCATTGGGTGGGAGTGAGCAGAGTCTCTCATCAATCACTTACATATGTTGATAAGATGTGCTTGAACATTCTGTTTTGGAAAGTCATATTAAAGATAGGAACAACTTTTCTAAAATGTTTCATCCTTAATTTCATAGGTTTCTTTCTGCCCCTCACCACCCAGAAAATCCCTGGAGGTATTTAAAAGATGTGTAGATGTGGCCCTTAGGTACATGGTTTAGTAGTAGACAGGAGAGTGCTGTATTAACAGTTGGACTTAATGATCTTGAAGGTCTTTTCCAAACTAAGCAATTCTGTTACTGTACTGGATTGAATGTTTGAACTATCTGAGGATTCTACTGTATTATGGTGCACTTTTCTCTTTTACTATAAATGATAAATTATAATGACCATGCTAGAAACTAAACCATCCACTCAATCAAAGCATGAAATTGTTGGATTAAGAGAGGGAACCTGTAGTTTTTATAGCAGCATTTTTCTGTTGCTGCTCTTTCTAAAATGTGCAGAGAGTTTTAGATTGAGAGGGAAAGATGGGCATGCATGTTAATCTTTAAGAAAGGGTTTAATATGGAGTGAAATTTAACAATTATTTTAAGCAAATTTATCTATAGGATGTACCATCTCCTGCAATCTCCCTCACCTTTGGCTGTGTATTCCTAGCATTTCTTTTTTATCATCTCTAAAGATCTTTTGATTCAGGGTAAGTCAGATCAGTGAGCTAATCCACCTAAAAATTAGCCTACAAATACAAATGATTAATTTTAATTTTAATCAACTATCTGGTCAAACTCATCTGATAGCAGCCCAAATACTAGAGAAGAAATGAGGGAGAGCCTGGGAAAATAAGGGTGGAGAGGACACCACCAGGACTGCTACTTTGACCACAGCCCACAGCTACATTGACTTAAATCTATCAATAAACCACAGGGTCAGATACCCAGCAGTGATAATTTTACACGTCAGCATTAACTGTTCATTCCCTGCATGAGAAAAGAGGGGGTGGAGGTCACAGATGAACACAATTCACTTTGATTGACAGAGGGTTGCTCCTAACTTTCCTCTTTCAACTTACTTTTTTGATCTTTTTGGATAATGCTGCTGTTCTGTCACTTAGGTATGTGATGAGGGATTTGGTTTTGGTTCAGTCCTCTCCTTAGGGTTTCATATGAAGGTTAGTTTTACATCTTGCAGGGCTCTTCTAATGACATCTCAGAGATACTATCTTTCTTATTCATACAGCTAAAACTCTTCTTTGGGCTAATATGGTCTTGCATGGGAATCATTAAAGCTTCCTTTTCTCCTACTTGCCAAATAGAATTTCATCTAGGGTAAATTTATTTGGAATATTGTTTAAAATAAATTTGCTGTCATATTAAATGCACAACACATCTCCATTGTTTTTGCAGTAACAAATGTGAAATAATATCTTCTTCTGTCCTTGAGGGCTATCATGGCCTGTTGCTGTTCTTGCCTCAAATTCTGCATTGTAGTACTGCTGCTGGGTTAGTCTCCAGGTTTGATATCTTTTTCCAGGCTATGCCTCATGTTTAAAATAGCCTCTTCCAAGGTGATTTATGCTCCTTTCCATCCTTTTGTGGATTCCCTCCTGCTTGATGCCTATGGACTGTTTGACACTAGATCATTATTACTTTGCTGATCAATAGTGCTTCATTGAAAAAAGATTAGGACGCCTAAGTTGCAAAATAATATTAAACATATTAATAGTAAATCAATATTTGGTCTGAAGTTTTTTTATTCTACTGCTGGATTTCTGACCAAGGAGACATTAGTCAGAAGAGCTGAAGAGAGCTGCTGCCTAAGTTTAATCATTCAAGGTCAAGAAGCATAACATTAAACTTCTCTGACAAAGCTTGGAGTAATGGTGCCAATTTCCCTATTTTTTGCAAAGCCCAGCATCAAGATAGTGCAAATTACTGCATCTCTATCTGTTCTCTAGATCTGAGGATTTCCTTTTTCTGCTGAAAGACAAGGATGTATATTTTCATCTATACTGTCAGCTGAATTATGAAGGTTAGGGAAAATAAAGGGTAAATAAATACTGCACTCTACAAAAAGTGTGGGATGCAATTATTTAGGATGCAAGATGTACTGTTTTTTCTGAGGAGTATAAGGGGAACTGACACTTAAAAAGTTACATTGTCTATTCTGAATATATCTTCTATGTTTGCAAACTTTCTTTAGCTTGGCGACAAAGAAATATGTAGGTGCCACAAATTACAGAGAAAAGATTCATAGCACCTTAACACCGTGTGGTACGTTCCTGTTTTCAGGAAGTGAAGATGGAAAGGCTTATGTTTGGAATCCAGAAACAGGTAACTAATTATTTTATGGGCTTAAGCCAAATTGTCAAAGCTGAGGGGGAAAGGAATTTTTGAGGTTTATTGAAACACTTTCGATATGGACTAAAATTTCAGTAAGGCATTCTTAAATCCTGCAGCTTTAGCTCCACCTTTTAAATAGCTGTTATTAATTTCTGAGATTTAATTCTCTAGAGGGAATTAATAGAGGTAACATTTATAATATCCAGCGTGACTGGAGCACCTGAGGCTCAGCTTTTTGTATACTGCAGCTCCTTACATGTGGTGAGGATCTTAAGATGAGATGCACAAAAAATGTTTTAGGTCAGCTAAGTTTTTCTGTTGTGTTGTTTAGATTTGAGAATCAGGTTCTTGTTCAGAATCACTTCATCTCTGTGGTGGGTGGTCAGAGACTGAATATTTTTGGTGTGTGGTATGTAAGGTTTCTCCATGAATTAGTCCCCAAGCCAAGGAGTTTCAAAATAGCTGCTAAAATCTTTCTGAACAAATGTGACAAAAATGTAGGGTAGAGTTTCTTATACAGGGGGTAAAAGAGACAAAAATAAGAGCAGAAAGTAGCAGAATACCATTTTGGATTTCATGATGTTATATTCTGTCTGTAATTGTAATCTATATAGTTTCTTTAAATAAAAAAAAAGTAATTTTTTTTTAAACTGGCATGTAACTAACAGTTCTGGTTTGAATTTCTTTCCATGTTTCCAACTACATTAGCTTGTGTCTCTGCTGCTACATAATTTGCCTGAAAAACTTTAAAAAAAGGAAGGAGGAACTTTGTTATTAGCATGTTTTTATTGGATTTTGACTTTTTGTTTACACGTTGTATTTGCATTTATAGTGCCATCAGCTGAAGAGCTAATTTTATTTATATTTTTAAATAATTTTCTGCTCAACTTTCACTCCTGTTATCAGTATGATGTAGCTGAAATCCACAAGTAAGATGGCTATCTTTGTACAATGCAAGCACAAACAAATACTGTGGAACGCCACCTTTCCAGAACGTGCTTCTCGGAACAGGAGAACTCATCTAACCTGGTGCATCCTCCTCTGGCATTTCCTGCAGCTATTGCAACAGCAGTAACTTTTCTGACTTACTGAATGGCTTAAAAGCATGCAATATTTCCTTTGTCTTATGCCAAAATACTACTTTTCAATCTGGAAATTGACTGAAGAAAGTTTATTTACAGTGGAAAACACTGCAGTAATGCAGATTTAACCAGCTGTTATTTTGCTGTATTGAATGTTTCAAATATTTTTCCATGGCAATAACAAACTTATTTTACTTCTGCAGGAGATCAGGTGGCCATATATTCTGAACTCTCCTTCACATCTCCACTTCGTGATGTTGCCTTTCATCCACATGAACACATGGTGTCTTTTTGTGCCTTTGGTCAAAACCATCCAATACTTATATACATTTATGATTATAAAGGTACAGTACAAATTTTCCTGATACTCACCTGTAAGTATTTTATTTTTGAAGTGATTTGTTAGTATTTGTATGTCTTCTGAGAGAAAAAGAGAACTGTCACTTGATGATAATGCTTTTTTTTTTCTGGGAGATACCAAAACTGAATTGAACATGATCCTGCACAACCTGTTCTATGTGACACTGCTTTAAGCAAGGGTTTTGGCCTAGCAAAAATCAACAGAGGTCCCCCAAGTTTTTCATATTCCATACTGTGTGATTATTGCAGCACTTTATCATATTTAGGCAGCATCATACAAAAGCCCTTTTTGCAATATCAAAGTGAATTATGGAGCCAAAAAATACAATTATTTGGAAAACTAATTAGTAGCTTAATCAGAATCTGAGTAGTTTGTGCTGTGTTATAAAATAATGTTGAGCAGCTGTATAGAAATGTATGAGAGTGTATAGACTTGTAATAAATAGCTGTTGTAGCTGTGATGTGATTTTGTCAGAGATATGTTTATTCCCCATGTTATATTGAAGAGAAGATAGTAATAAATGCTAACTTTGAATTTTTGGTATACAAAATAAAATTCAGATTGTTCTGTGGAGACTTTTTTGATAGTTGTGTTCAGTTAAGGACATTCGCATCTAGAAAGTTAATGTGTTAACATGAATTATACAGTAATTTTTAGTATGAATTATGTTCACAGTGGGCATAGATCTGTAAAGCTAATCCTGTCTTTATACAGTAGCTTTTTAAATAACAGTAATAGGATTACTCATGTAAAATCTCAGTGTAGGTTATTTGTTGAATTGGTTGACTTTTACAGGAACATTAAGTGGAATAACTTCGCAATCAATATTTAGTGCTATACTTCAATTAAGTAGGATATCAATATTTTAAAAAACAATTAAATTTTTGGGAGGTGAAGTGAATTCTTCAGAATTTTTTGATTGTGGAGCAGGCAATGAGTCTTAAACTTAACGTAGTAGTTTGAAATATATATATATATGTGTGTGCATACACATTTAGAGATCACACAGCACAGTGGTAGTTATTTGTGTCTTCTTACTGCTTAGCTACTGACAGTAAGATTTTGCATAGGTTGTGGTCTTTTTTTGTATTGTTGGTTACTATCTTTTTGTTCCTTTTTTGGTTAAAAGCACCCTCTTTGGTTTCAGAAAATAGTAATACTGCCATAGAGTTGAAAGAGTTAAACATATAGTTTAATATTATAGTTAAATTAAATACTAATTTTAGTCACTGATGCAATTTTTAAGTCTCTGACAGCATATGTTTTAGATGCACCAACAATTTTAGTAATACCCTGGGCAGAACTTCCATGAAGAATTCATTTAACCTTTGTTGGCTTGAAACCATATTACAGAAAATTTTGGAAGTCAACTTGTCAGTCAGTGTGTCCTGTGCCTGTATAGTATCTGTCAACTTATGAAATATTGCTCAGGCATCATAAGCTCACTTGAACTATGCTGGAAAAAATGTGAAACGTCACCTGCACGTACCTGCACACTTGAACTCAGTGCAAGCTTTATAACTTTATTGCCTTTGAAAAATTCCTTTCTCTTCCCACTCTTTCCCCACCCCCCAATGCCAATATTTCTGCATGAGGGACAATATTTTTTATAAGCAATACAAAAAATACCAGTTCTGTATGAGAGATTACTGAACAAAACTGAAGTGAGATATTGTAATCAGAAGAGTTAGGGGGGGAAATTTAATAGTAAGGGGAAAATTTCATGTTTTCCCTATATCACTATTAATACAGTTTCTGATGGTGTTTGACTGAAGACATGGCTGGCAAAATGACTGTGATCCTTCAATTTTTTTTCCTATGGCAATGTAAGGCTTCACCTGAGACGTTAATATTGGTTATTTCTACAGTTGCACAACAGGAAGCTGAACTCGTAAGAGATCTCAGTTCATCACTTGCCACAGCTGCACCAAGGGGGCCACGCTTCTTTAGCAGTTTTTCTGAAATTCCTGTACAAAAAAACTCAGTGGTGTCTCCAGCAGATCAGTTTGTCAATGTTGCAAGAGCATCAATGAGAATGCAGAAGGTGAAACAAAAACTTGATTCTGTTATGGTAAGTCAAATTTAATTAATATCAGAAGTACATAGTTTTCCCATATTCTGGAACTGGTGTACTTAAAAAAACGTATGTGTTATCATGACATCTGGTCTTTAGAAATGAATACATCTCTCACTTATACTAATACAGGTGTAAGTAGCTCTTAAGAAAAGAGCAATCATAAAAAACTTAATTTTGTTTTTCAAGTACTGATGACAAGGAAATTTTTTGTGCTAGTGCCCATTGTTGTTTGTCCATTTGTGTGAAATCATGGATCCATATATAGATCATTATGTGTGAGATTCCTATCCACCTTAAAGATTGTATGTGGCATAAATGGTAGTGTATTTAGGGAGCTGCAGGGCTGGGGGAGAACATGCCCTGTGCTGGGCACAGTGGTTTCAAGCCAGCTCAGTGAAGGACAATATGGACCCGTTGCACAGCTGAGACTGGAACCAAACAGACTATGGCACCTCTGAGAAAACAAACTTAAGAAAGGCTGGAACCTAACAAGACAGGAAACACCACAGCAGAGGAGGAATGTGAAGGAGAATGTGTCAGATGGCACAAGTGGAGGTACAGGAAGAGGAATGCGAGGTGTCACGTGAAGTGAGCAGATGTGAAAGAAGACACAGAGGAGGCACAAAGGTGATGCAAGAGACACAAAACAATGGAGAAATGGAAATACAGGGGAAATAACAGAGTAGGCTTGAAGGGAAAGAGGAGATACACTAGGAGACGCAAAAGAAAACACAGATGGTGGTACACCTGCGAAGAAACAATGGGAGAATCCATGCTGGACAGGTACAATCCCCAAGCAGATGTTGTCTGGCAAAGGATCCATACTAAAGCAGTTAAAAAGACCTTTTCAACTCAAAAGAGTTGAAAATTAAAAAGAAGAGTCAAAAAGAGCTAGTCACTATTCACTAACCTCACTCTACTGCCCCACCCTTCCATTGCCTTTCCAAAAGGGACTGAAGGTAATGTAATGTCAAAATCAAGGAGACTGGGGATTAGAAAGGAGAAAAAAGAGGTGCCTGAAGTGGAGACGGACAAAGAGAGATGAAAAGTGTTTTCTTTGATTGGGTATTTTACTATTTGTCTTGTTTATCAATACCCAAATTGGTAATTAAAGGTTTTGTAATTGGCAATAAATTTAATTAAGTTAAATTCACCAACCTGAGACAATTTTGCATGCAACAAGGATGCAGAATGTTCCTGAATAGTACTGCGAAGTTATAATTACTTTTCACAATGACATGAACCCCATTTGAGTTTGCATTTACTGTTTTTCATTTTGAAGTACTTTTGAGTACATGTAAATTTTTTTAATGTAGTTTTAGGTTTTATCTTCATTAATAAGTGGTGAATCACAAAAGAAGTAGATGAGCAGATGAAAGCAGTTGTTGCTGAGTTTGCTGTAACTACTGTCATCATGCTTTAGGGGTTTTACTTTGGATTAGATTTAGTCTGGTTCCTGGGCTTTGGCATCCCCATTAGGCCTGAACTTTGAAACCATCTGGAAGAAAGCCATCCCATAGGCTTTCACACAGACCACAGATTTCTGAACTGTGAACTCCTAGTGAACCCCTTCATGAAACACCACATGATAGCTCTTCTGGATAACAGAAGCATACTGCTTCTACCTTTCAATGACATGTGGCCTGTCATAAGGAAGCAAACCTTGTTTTTACTTTCTGCTCATTCTGTTCTTGCTTACCTACAAAGTGAGCACTGGTGCCATCAAAGTGTTTATCAAAGAAAGGCACAATGAGGAGAGAATGGAGCATGTAGCCTTGTGTCTGGGACAAGTACTCCAGGAAGATACTTCAGGAAAAAATTTTACTCTTCTGGATGTCTGGGCATATGAAGAAAAATATGAGGTTAGAGAATTTATGAGAGTCTTTATCATTGCAACTGTTTAACCAGTGGTTCTGGACTTTGGAAGACAAATCTGGTTTAGCAGAAGCATGTAGAAGTTCCATGTTACCGTGTGACTAGATGAAATAGATAAGCCTACAACTGTGTTTGAGAGAATGGCTTTAAGCCACTGGAGTTTTGTAACCCTAGAATTCCATTGACTAGGTTGGGATGAGTAAGTTGACTGTGAACAGAGTACTGATCAGTGTTTTTGACGGCATCCTCCAAGCACTCTACCCATGTGGGAGATGTCATAAAGTTCATTGGAGTCTTCACACTGTGTGAGAGCAGTACAGTACAGGATGGTGATTGAAGAATCCAGTTTGATATCTGTCACAAAGCAGTAGTGTTTATAAACACCGAGAGTGCATCTTTGCAGTGCTTTGAACCACTGAGATGTTGGTGAGGAGATTTCTTTGAAAGAAGTCTTGATGCTAATCTTCTCAGTGATCCAACATGAGACTCAGGGACAGCAGTAGATGCTTTTCAAGCAGGGATAGGATCATTTTTTGTGTGTGGCTGCAGTATTGCCTGCCTGATTTATCACATTTTGGACAGCCCCAGAGTAAAATATACAACATTAAAACCTAAAATTTCCATTAATTTGTAATTAGGAATTAGTTTTTAATGTGTGTGCAGTTTCCTTTCTCATATGAAAAATTATGCGTGTATGTGAGTGTAGGCTTTGCTGGAAGGCTTATTAGAATGCATACTCACATGAATGGTTTGCTAAAGTAGAACTCCTAAAAGCTGCCACTCAGACACAAGTGTGAGAACGTGCTAGTATTTCTGGGAACAGACATGCGAAGATGGAGAAAGACGACTTTAGGAAACCACACATAGGTTTACCCTGTGGTCGAGTTGGGGCATTAAAACTCCAGATGAGAACACAGGTGTTAGCTTGTATGTATTTCACAGAATCAGAGAATATGTTGAGTTGGAAGGAACACCCAGAGATCAAGTCCAGCTCCTGGTGCTGCAAGCACCAACCTGAAGAGTCACACCATGTGCCCGAGACCATTGTTCAAACACCTCCTGCACTCTGTCACACTGGTGCTGTGACCGCTTCCCTGCAGAGCCTGTTCTGGTGCTCAGACACCCTCTGGGTGAAAAGACTTTTGCTGATATTCAACCTAAACCTCCCCTGAGTCAACTTCAGGTCATTCTCTTGGACAATGTCACTGGACACCACAAAGAATAGATCAGTGCCTTGCCCCTCCTCTTCCCCTCATGAGGAAGTTGTAACTGCAATGAGGTTTCCCATTGGTCTCCTCTAGGCTGAACAGACCAAGTCACTTCAGCCACTCCTTGTAAAGCTTCCCCTCCAGGTCCTTCATCATCTTTGTTTCTATCCTTTGGACACTCTCTAATATCTTTCTTTTGTTGTGGCACTCAAAACTGCGCACAGCACTGGAGGTAAGGCTGTGCCAGCACAGAGTAGTCCTGTTCTTCGGGTCATTTTTGCATGCCCTTGTCACAGACATGTAGGAAATGCCATGTTGGGGCAAGCATGATTGGCAGTATACCTTGTAGACCTGGCCTAAGGTCTGGAGTCATGTTTTATGTGACAAAGGTGCTGGAACACATAAACAACAAATCTGCCAACACGAGGGTCTCTGGTTTTAACATGTGTCAACAGCATAGCCTCTGGATTTAAAACTGACTTTAAAGAATAGAGTTTTGAGTTCTGTGACTTAGATACAGGACTGGAAAATGTGATGTCAATACATTAAAGTTTGGGTTAAGATAGATAGAGAGGATACTGTGATCCTGTATAAGTTTGGGTTCTTTGTCTTATGACTTGTCCTGTTTTCCAGGTCCCATTAGAGCCAATAGTTTTTTTTATTTTTCTCTTTTTCTTCTTTTTAACTAAACATGAACCTTAATGAATGATAGATGGGTGAAGTTTCTTCTCTTCTGCAGTATTGCTATTCTTATTAGCCCAGAAATTAGAACCAAGAGTTGACTGTTGTGCTAGAGCTTTAGCAATCCACAAAAGCTAAGACCTTTTGATAAAAAAGGTAAAAATTAATTTCTGTATGAAACCAGAATGCAGAATTACCTTCTCTACCACATAGAGAAATTACAGAGTAATGAATCTTGGCAGCAGTTATTATTTATCTCTATCTCAAGGAACTTATACTAATGTATGATTCTATTCATGGAAGTTTTTGATAGGCAAACATTTAATTCATCTCTGGCTCTTGGAAGTGCTCATAAGTGTTTTTCTTTCAGTGTTACTATTTATGTTTTTTAAATTTCACTTCCATCTAGCAGTGAAAAAAAACTCTTTATAACTATCCAGAACAAGGGGATGATATATGCTGTGTAGGTATGAAGAGAAGGGCTTTCTTTGAAGATGTAGTACTCTAGCTCTGAAATTGGGCATTTATTACCATGCCACAATTCATAAAGAATTGTGAGAGAATCCAGAAGCCTATATCTTGGATTGCATGAAATGTACTGAACTTCCATCATTGAGCTGTATGTCTATAAAATATATTCATAAATGATGCTTTGGTGTAGTATACATCAAATACTATACTGTTTAGTCCTTTCAGGTGTTCTCCTTTTAGAATTTAGTGGACACACAAAGTACATCTTTTTCTGTTAAAATAAAACAGAATTTACAGCCACCACTTTTAAGAAAAAAAAGGGCGACCCTTTTGGGGAACACATAAACATGATACTGAGCCATCAAGTGGAAGAAGACAGAAACTTGTGCTTCTGTCTGCAGCAAAGACCTAGAGGCAGAGCTCATTGCCCAAGTGGTGTGTATTTTTTTTATGCAACCATTTTCAGTCTTGTAAGTGTCTGTCTTCTGGTTCCTCTTAGTTTTAGTAAATTCTGAAATACCACGCTTGCCTTCTGGGGTTTAGTGCAGATCTGGAAGGTGAGAGTTCTAAAGTAACTTACTACAGCTTCTACCTGGAGATGGAAAACCAGAGTTGATAGCACCTGAAGTGCTGAAGACTCTCTTTAAAACATTGCCTATTCTGTGAGTGTTCTTGGCCTAGTACAAGACAATGCTGCAGGCTGAAATAGCTGTTTCACTTGACCATGCCTGCAATACAAAATTTTTATCTACAAACTGCCAGGGAAGGTACTGGTATTCTATAATCCTACCATATGTATAAGAAATGTGACGTATTTTTAAAACCTCTTTTTTACTTTTTGGTCATATTAGTAGAGAACATGATCCTGTAACACAGGCAGTCATTTTCCATATGACCTGCACAATGCACCTCAGTGGATGAGGCTTTTAAATTAAATAAGTGTGTTTTCTAATAGTGATGTATTCCTATTCCTATATTCCTGTTTAGAATGCTAGGAAATGCTCTTACTCTAATAAATTTTATTGCAATTATTACTTTACACAAAGCTACTCCCTGCTGCAGACTTCTAAGGAAGTATTTCATAAGCCATGATGCATCTGATATCCTGTAAACTTGTGAATTTCATTTACTATGTAAAAATAGCTTTTATAGAGCTCTTTTCTATATTCCAAGCAGCTACTGTTGAATCATTGTGATTTCATAAACTGATTGTTGATATGAAATGGCTGAATTATTTCTAGAAGCTTTATACAGGTAAAATACTTTGCAGCCTATGGAAATTTTACCAGAATTTTGCTTTGTATGTCTTTAAGAAATATTTCATTATAAAGTAAAGTTTTAGAAATTTTGATGAATTTTTCTTGTCAATTCATTAAATTTTCTAGGTTTAATAAAGTTGCCTGTGTTAGAAAAAGAACAAATAGCTGATTTTCTTTCTGTGATTTTTTTTTTTTATTCCCTCTCCCCTGCCCTCTGAAAATCTTACAAAGCAGGTCAGGCTCTTAAAATCTGTTATTTATTTTTTTCTGTGTTAGAAGATTTTTTTGCCTTAAAAGATTTTTTTAATACACTCCTCATTTTTAGCAACCACCAGGTGAATTTTAGCACAACATAGTTAAAATAGATGTATGTGCTGGTTTTGCCTGGCTTAGAGTCAAACCATGACCTCTTTCAGCACTGTATGTCTCTCAGTGGCTTATGTCTTATATAAATTTTATGCTAGCTAATTGCATTCCTTTTAAGCACAAAAATATACCATTGCGATAATTTTATCAGAGGGCAAAATAAGATGGTGTTAAGAATTTTTACTGTGTGAGAATTTTATTGGTTGGTTCTTTAATTTTGTTTTCAATTTTACCATATTAGCTTTCTTGCCATGAAAGTTTGTATAGTCAGGAAAAGTTACTCACTGATTAAGCATTTTTACTGTGTTTGGGTTTTACTGATTGGTTCTTTAATTTTGTTTCCAGTCTTACCATATTACCTTTCTTGCCATAAATGTTGGTAAAGTTACAGAGTTTAATTATTCAGTGTTTATTTTGTCCCTGCTGAACAAAGTTAAACAGGGCTATCTGACTACTGCTATGTTTATTCAAGTAATATTTTAAAGCAGAGAAAGCTGGAATCATTCCTGTTAAAACCCAGCAAATTACTTCTCCTTCTGCCAGCTGGCTTCTTCTTTCTCAACAACTAAGTTGTTGAGAAAGCAGCTTTTATTAGAAACTTCTAATAAGACAAAATTCCATAAATGGGCACTGAGTCAATAACATTGTTGACAACTTTGTTAATGGTTATTGGGGCTGTGATAGAGTTCCTTGCAATGGTGAAGAACATTCTTCCTGCCTGAAAGGAGGTTGTGGCAAGGTGGGGATTGGCCTCTTCTCCCAGCAACAAGAGATAGGACAAGAGGAAATGTCCACAAGATGTGTGAGAGGAGGTTCAGGTTGAACATCAGAAATAATTTATTCACTGAAAGGGCAGTTAAGGATTAGAATTCTCTGTCGAGGGAGGCGGTGGAGTCACCATTCCTTGAAATGTTCAAGAAATGCCAGGATTTGGCTCTTAGTGCTGTCGTTTAGTTGACAAGGTGGTGTTTGTTCAAAAGCTGGACTTGATGATCTTGGAGGCGTTTGCCAACTCAATGATTCTGTGTTGAGTGCAGAAAGGAAACAGATCCTGGCTCAAATACCAAAAGACTGTAGCTGAGAGTTAAAGAATGATATACAAGATCAAGCCTTTAGAGTATAATCAAATACAGGGGGGACTGGGGGCAGTGTGTGGAAGGTGGGGAGGGGTTAAAAATGTCTGAGTGGTTACGTGATTCCCTGAAGCTCTGTACTCTTTTTAGAGTTCTAATGTCCTAATGTCCTTTACCAGCGGGTAAAAAGGAATAGGTTTGTATATGTATTTAGAAGATTAGTTTGTAGCTAGAAGATTTTTTTGTGTCTTATTTTTCATAATGGAGAAATAAAAGGAAAAGTATCTCTGGGTGTATTTTTTTTATGTTGGACAGGTTACATCCATCTTTCATTTGCACAAAAAAGAAGCCATTTAAAAATTAAAGACTGAAATAATGGATTTTTTTCCCTTGGTCATATGTTTTTTGGTAGCACTAACATAATATGAGTCACAGTTTATATAGTAACCTATTTGGCCCTTACTAAACAAGACATCTACTTTTTACTGTTATTGGTGGTGACATTGCCCATTTCTGCTAGGATGTGTATATCTAGGTTCTTAAGCTGAAATGCCAGTTTTATCCAATCCAGGAAAGGTTGTTCTCTTTGCATGTAATGGCTAAGTCCTGTGTATAACCAAGCCTTTATTTAGCTGTTTTGTGTCTTGTGCAAAGAATTTAGTATTCCTTGTAGCTAAACGAAAGAAGCTTACTATTCCAAGTGTTTATAGCAAACTTAATTTCTCCTTAACATTTCTTTTAAAGACAAAAATAAATAAGGAAGAAAGCTCTTGATGTAATGTATAATTGAAATGCCAGGACTGTAGCAGAACTAAGGAACTGAATATACATAATCACTTTGTAATAAGACTTAGCATCTGTAGACAGTGACTGAACTGTAGGATCAAGCCCCTCTTAGTGTTAATTTTCATTTGTATGTCCTGGTCACTTCTGGGCTTCTGTAGGGAAAAACAGTTGAGCACTCAAGTTACAAGGAAACCATATTGCCACATAGACAAGTAAGAGGACTATAGGAAGTGTTAAGGGAATGTACTTGTTTCAGACAGCAAAGTAAATCTGTTTTAGTTTTGCCTCTGTGTGTGGATAATATCTCATTTTAGCTGTATTTGGCTTTTCTGCTTAGTCTAGAGCTATGTAAGAGCAGAATAGATTGTCTCTAAGTGATTGCAGGACCCTACCACAATAGAATCCTAGCTTTCCTTTGAGTCCTTCTAGTGCTACTGTCAAAGAAACGATTGTACTTCTACATAGATGTAAACTTGATTCAAACTTACATTGCAGATTTAAAAGCTGTAGTGCCATATTCCTAATATAAGCATTATTGCCTCTATTTTCTTCTGACATTGAGAAAAATATCAGATTGTGTTGTGGGTATTTTTTATGTCAGATTCATCTTTTAAATTCTGAAGAGCAATGTCTTAATAATGCTTTTAAACTGTCTTTAAAAACAATGTCCTGGAAACATAAGCTTTCAGAAGAGAAACCTAACACTAAGAGATTGAGAAGTAATACAGAGCTGACCAACTCGATGTGGCTTGCAAGTATATATGGAAATGCTGATTGTATTGACTGTAAAGGTCATAAAATTTCATTCTTAGAAAAAAGAGAAATTGCTTTTGCCACCTTGCCAAGTCTTAGAGCATTCTATTTTTTGTCTCATGCAATTCACTTTTGAAAATTAGTTTCACTGAAAATATGTATTTGCATAATTTGCATGGAGCTGCCCTAACACAAAAAAGAAAATGCAAATCATCTTTGTGTAAGCCTGCAAAAATTATGTAGGTATCTTTATTGTGATGGAAACAATAAGAATGTTTTAACTCTTAGTTTTACTCGATTCACAATAGTAGTAAACTGTGTCTTTAATAAAGCTGTGGTTTATGCATGAAGAAAGCAGAACTTGTTGTGAAAAATAAGTAAATTAATGGTTAGCTATCTTAGCCAACTTTGCTCATTGTTGTAAAGGTATTTAGCAATGATTTCCCACAGCATGCATTTCAAAAAAAAAAAGATTGCTTCATTTCGTTCTGTGGGTCGTCTTACGTCTGCCTGTTTTAGGAGAATTATTTTTCATAGAATAGCGTAGTTCACCTGGAAACAGTTGTGCTTGAATCACTATTCCTCACTTAGTAGCTGGGTGCTTCCCATTTCTGTTAAAATGTTGTCCCTTTTTTTCTTGCTTGGGCCTCTCAGAGATGTAAATAATGCTAAAGAGCTACTGGCAGAAAGGTCCTTAAAACTCTGGGTTTGTCTCTACTTTGGATGGCTTTGATAGCTCGCCTGAATTCAGCTTCACTGCCATCAGGGGGAGGAATAACTGTCTTCCTGTAAGACTGCTTAGACTTAAAACTTCATTTTTGATATCTCTTTTATTAAGAAGGTTTTTGTCTGGTTTCTAAGGCCTTGGACAGGAAGGAAGTATTCTAAGAGAACTTACGCTGCATTTTAGAACGGGTGATTTTCTTAAATCCTTGAGACTGCACATTCAGTCTTCTCTTGTGTGTGTCTTGTTGCATTTGATTTCAAAGCATGTTATTTGGCATGTAAGTGTTGTACATGAATAATTTTCATAGAATTCCAAATCTTACATAATATGTTCAAGGACCAGATCTAGACAAGCTTAGCTTAAAAGTTCTTTCTTACAGGATGAACTGGGGAGTCATCTACTAGGTGTTAGTTTTCAATAGTTTGCTCTGTCCTGTTTAGTTGGATTTCCAAAGGCCAGTATTTTCAATCTGTCTTCATTTCCTTGTATTATCTGAAACCTAATTTTTGATAACAAATTTGAAAGAGACTTCCATTAAAGTATGATGACTGGAAAGCCTTGATTTGTCTTATGGTATAGTGTGCACTTAGCAAGAAATTCATGCAAAGGGGAGATCTCATTTATCTAGAGAGAAAGGCTCTCCCTAGAGTTTACAGTGGATTAAAGAAGATGAAACACTGGGAAGCTGAGCATGAAACATTTGCAGAACAGATAATTTTTTCTGTGTTTCAGTTAACATGTAAGCTAATGGCTTTGCACCATTTTTTTGTATCAGAGAAAACTTTATATTAATGGAGCTTACTTGCTTGCATATGTAAATATAAGAAAAGCAGATGGATTTTGTTGTTGGAGTTGTTCAGAAAAACAGGCCTCTTTTCTGATAACATTTCCCAGCTACTGCTTACTAGCATTCATTTAAATTTGTACACTGTAGTAAAATCTAGCAGGTTTAATGCTTTTTTAAAATCATGTTCAATGATCAATCTGATTTTTTTATCTTGCTTTTCTCTCTGTCAGCTTTGGAGTATAGTCATTAAACTGTGCACTTCTGCTGCAAGATTCCTTGTTAGTCAAAGATAGTTTTTACTATAAACTTTCCTCATTAGAATTAAATCCATATTCCTGCCCAAAAACAGACAAATTAAGATGAAGGTGAGGTGTAGTGGTGCAGAGCAGATGGTGGCAGATACCCTTTGGCCCAGTCAAGTAATTCAACATGAATTTTTACTGCTATATTACCTGCATTCCAGCACACTGCCAGTACACAAATATTGTGCACTATCGAATTGAAAAATATTTATTGAATTACAGAAATAGTAGTTATATAAAATATATAATTTTTGAGATAGTTAAACCAAAGTGAATTGGTGATTGTTTCCTTTCTTTAAACAGAATTTACAAGCCAGTAGTTCAAATATTTTCAAAATATCACTGGCTAACAACTGAAGTTTAAGGTTCTGATTGAGAGTTTACTGAGGCCAAAGGTAATGCTCCATTGCTTGTGGGCTTTTAGTTGGATTAAGCAACCATAGGCTTTTATTCTATGTGATGAAATAGGCTTGACTTTTGAAAGGGTCAAGAATTATCTTACGTAAATAACTCAAGAATTTTAGCATGTGAATATCTTGCTTGGAGAGAGTTAGGAATATTTTATATAAGGCCTATTTTTCTTCTGATTTGGCTTTGGTGTATTAAGGCAGTGAAAATATATTTAGCAAAAAGTAAAATTCTCAATTGGACCAACCAAAAACATAAGATCATTAAATTTTTTTTCATAGACTGTATTGGATAATATGACGAGAATAAAATTTGGGAAGGGCTTTTGCTTTGTAATAGTTGAATATATATCAAGAAAGTCCATAGGAAAACAGTTTTTAACTACATTATCTTTGTTGTTATGGAAATTAGGACTGGAATTAGATTATGTGTAATTTACCTGTAGGAAGTGTCTGGGATTTTGGCGTTTATTGCTTTGCAGAAATCAGTTCTGTCCTAGGATTGGTTTAAGACTTTTTTTTCCCTGTAGTGGTGAGTATCTCTTCATGGATGTAGTGCAGTTAGAGTACTCAAAATTGAGAAATTATTTTACATTTATAAGTTTGAGAGCATATGTGCGTCTTCTTATTTTTGTACATGTGAGATGCAACAAAATGCTGGTTCAAACAATTCTGTTTGTTTGCACTGCTTGAGAGTTAGTGTCCATATGTAAACAGACGATTCAATTTGTAGCTGCGCCAGTAATTTTTCCTAGTCTGTGTCTCTAAATACTAAGAAAAAATAAATATTGAAGTTGTTAGTCATCATCAACTTGAGTTTTAATTCTTTTTCCTGGAATTTAATAGTTACTTACAGTAATCAAATATTTCTCTTCTAGGTATTGCATCAGTAAGTGACCCAGGAAATTGCACTTCACTTTCTGATTTGTCTTCCTATTACAGGCAAACTCAAATCTCTTGCTTCCTGCACCATCATCTCTCTCACCACACTCCAAGCTAAGACTGTCGGGTGCTCTGAGTATGCCACTGAATCCTCTGTATTCTTTCACTGCTGAAAGTGGTAAGTTTCTTTATTTCTTCACTCTTTGTAGGGAAGGGGTGATAACTTCTATGAGGATTTTTTGTTATCTGCCTTTTAAAATTTTACTGTGCAATGCTTTCAGGGAGTAACCCAGTTTTGTTATGTGATACTGTTTATTAAGTGCAGCGTGATACAGTCCAATGCTGACACATGTTTCTTTGTAATGCTTTTTTTTTTCTTTAAGCTGTACACCTCTTTATTAGTGCTGTAAGTTTTTAGAAGACTGTGAGATTGACAGCTTTTTTAAATTTAGTATTTTGATATTTTAAAGATTACTAAAGTATCTTAAACTTGGCCACTCAAAAAGAATAGAATTTAAAATCATATATACTAATACAGAGCCATAGTGCTTGATAGTCTGTTTGCAGTTTGTTTTAATCTATTTTTAGACTTTTTTCCCTAAAGATATTTTGTATTGAAAGATTTTGAGAAAAAGGCAAGCAATGCAATTATGTACATTTGCGATGCTTACTTGCTAATAATATCTGTTTCATTGCTAATCACAGTATTTAATAATAAAATTTATAATTTCATTCCATTTTTTCTGGGCACCTGTAAAATAAGACAGAAAATTGGCACCTTAATTTTGAAGTGTTTTTGTTTTGTATCCTTGAGAAGAGTAAAAAGAATTCCAGAGGGAGGGTGGAATATATAATGAAATAAAAACAGGTAATAGAGATTTAAAATGTAGATAGTAAAGATAGGAATAATCTCTATAATTACATAGAATTATCTCCTAAAGGCAGATAATTTTTTTTGCAAATGAAGTTATGATTACTTTTTCTGAGGAGCTGGGGAAATGTTGTCCTTAGGTCTAAAAGATTGACCACTGGTCTCAGAATCACTCTTAGTCACTAATTCACAGTGCAAATGTCCATACACCAATTAACTTCAGTATTTTTATTTTCTACCTAAACAAAAGAGCTTGGAGCCATAATAATATTCATCTGTCGCTCAGCCAATCCATGTTATTTCCAAAGTGTGTAAATCTTACAGAGGCAGTAGAACGCATATGCTTTTGTATTATGAATACTTAAAATAAGTGGACTAATCCTTTAAAGGGCATTGACATATACTTTTAAGTTATTCTACATGGCTCTTCCTAGTATTGCTCAAACCAAGGAATTTTATTTTCTTGAATTTTACTTTATGCAAAAGCACAGATAAAAGTGTTGATGGAGACTTCCTAAATAGCATGAGCAAACATAGGTGAATGTTGCAGCTGTTCATGAACACTCTCATTGTTTTTGTTTCCAAATCTGACTGATACTTCCAAGAAGACCCATAGGTACAGAGTAGTATTTATACAAGGGAAGCCTAGTGAAAAAGGAAATACAGTAAAGAAGAAGCCATGAGAACATGAAGATTTGTAAGGGAAGGCCACCATAAAAAATACTAGTGGGCCACAATTGAAATAAACTTTTCTGTAAGAAAATCTTTTAAAATTGTGAATTACTTTGCTGTTGCTTTGTGGGCCTCCAAGTTGTTCTACTGTGGTAGACTTATTTTCAGTGAAACTTGAAAAAGATTTACTCATTTTTTCATCATTTCCCATTGGTTATAAACTGTGGAGGTAAGTGCTGGTGTTCATAGTGCCTAACTGCCAGTTAAATTTTGCTTTTGAATAATAGAAAATCTGTACTTAAACACATCTGTTGATTTATTGATTGTGCTGGAAGGACAGAACCTTTATCTTTGGTTTTTGGTTTTATATACAAAATATATTTTCATTTTGTACTTATGTTAATTGGGATGTTGCTTTGTTAGCAATTGCCTGTACTAGAGATCCAGCAGAAGGGTACATATTCCTGAAGGTTATGTTGACAGTTCAGTTCTGTCACTTATTACTTCTTAAAGCAAAATGCAGAATTCCCACTTAGATGTGTAAACCTCTGTTCACAATATATTTAACGTGTAACTGGTGTATGTGCATGCTCTAATAGTTTGGTAAGGTGGTAGCTGATATCTTGTAGTGTGGTCAGTGTAGTAGCCTGAATATATGCGGCCCTTTCTTTTTAGAAGACTAAACAGTTTAATTGTCTCAGTCTTGCCTGAGGTAGGAAACAGTGGGAAAAACGGTGTTTACATCTATGTGCTATATGGGCAGTAGTGGTAACAGCAGATCTTTCCTGACTTTTAAATCTTTTAATATCCAGATACAGTTGTAGCATGAGCAGTATGTGACTTTGTAATATAATATTTCAAATAACAGTAATATCCACTGCTATGGCCTTTAAATATGTGTGTTCATTTTGACAAACAGGTTCTGTATACCCTGACATATCGTGTCTTTTGGCTTTTCTTCAAGTGCATAATTTCACAGGTTTATAGGCTTTAACAAAGCCTCAGTCTTATTCTGCTATTTATGCTGCTATTTCCTCACCTCCTCAAGATCAGTTAGCTCATGGATGCTGGGGCAAGACTGCCTTTGTTTCCAACCAGTTTGCTCTAAATTAAGTAATTAATTGTTTAATCATCTGATTGAGAGCTTCAGTATCTTTCTCAATGACAGAATAGTCTTTATGTGAGATGAGTAAAGACAAGATCATGATATTATTGACCATGAAGCCCAACCCTTCTCCTTAAAATGGATTTGCCTAGAGCTCAGGACTGTGTCCATTTGAGTTTTGAATATCTCTAAGGATCTCCAAAACATCTCTGAACAACCTGTTACAATATTTGACTGTTCTCACAGGTAAGGAGTTTTAATTATTTTTAAATTATCTTTTGTGTATTTCAGTTTGCCTTGATGTGTGGAATTATTCTTCCCCTAGTTCAGGACTTGGCATTTCCTCTTGTTGAACTTCAAAGGTTCTTGTTGGCCCATTTGTGTGGCTTGTCAAGGCGCCTCTGAATGGCACCATGTCCCTCTGCAGTATCAGCCCCTCCTCCCAGATTTTTATCATCTGCAAATTCATTGGGGGTGTACTCAGTCCTATCATCCAGGTCATTAATGGAGAAGTTCAAGAGTGGACTCTGATACCGACCTCTGGAGTGCTCCACTGGTCTAAAGTCTCCAGTTAGATTTCATGTGAGTGGTTACAAACCTCTAAACCAGCTCTGCCAACTTCCAGTCTGCAGCACTGGTTTACGCAGTGCCAACTTGAGCTGTTTGTCTAGGAGAATATTATGTAGGACAGTGTTGAAAGTCTTGCCAAATGCAAGGTTAACAACATCTTCTGCTTTCCCATTGATTTTTATGCAGTGCTGTGCAAAAGCATAGAAATTTTTTAAGTTTTGTCAAGAGCATGGTTAGAATTACTAGAAAATTTTGTCAAAACGTAATCAGCAAAATAAGTGCCACAAAACAGGTACAAGACATGGATCTACTTATTTTTATGTTTTATGTATAAAGCACTTCATTAGAGACATTTCATCAGATTTAACAGAATTAATTAAAGAAAATGTGTGTTGTGTGCCTTCTTATCATGAAGAGCTTTTTAAATTTGAGGGAAAGGCATGGAACTTAGGTTTTCTTACTGTCTGTCATGACAGCCTGTTAGCTGAAATTTTTCATCAAGAGTGTGACTCATTTTACCACATCAGGATAATTTTTGTGTCTGCCTCAGTATAGTTGTACCTGCACTCATAGCTATTTCAATAATTGGAAAAGTTTGCTAGATGTTTGTCTTTGGAGAAAGTCATCCCCTTTGAGTTTCACATTTGTAATTTAGATTCACACAGTCTTATGGGTGTTTAGCGCTGTAAGGAATCTGTCCCTAAAGGTACATAGTATTTAAGGTTGCTGAACTTCTTTTCTTCTTCCTTTCCTTTTAATTATTTTTTCTCTTCCTTGGTAATACAATTTGATTAGGATCTGTCTTTAATAGTCAGAATTGAGGTTTTTACCTTGCCAGTGCTGTATAGCTCTGGCTACGCTCATGCTTAGTGCTAGTTTCATCATACCTGGCCTGTAGTGCTGTTCTGCAGCACTGCACTGCAGCGTTATCCAGGACTTTGTCTTAAACATTCCTCTCTCTTTCTTCTCATATACTCCTCTTTCATAACTTCTCCCAGGATGACCCATTTCCTAGTTGTTATTTTTTAAACAAATAGGGAAGTAGAAGAAGCTCCAGATTTTCAGTTGCTCATTCTAGCTGACAGACATTAAAATCCCCTCTGGTTTTGTTTGTCTTTCCTGCTTAAGACTGTGAACATCTTTGGACAGTGAAATCACTTTCCTATGAGACACTGTTTTGCAGGTCTGTGGCATGCCATGAAAGAAATACCCAGCATCTTTGGGCTTTATTCAACAGTGACTCTTCAGTAACTACTATTATGTTCAGGACGTGCTTTCTAAAATAAGTTTTAGGTTTTAAGTCACTGTAATTAACAGTGACCCTAATTGTTAATTATGTGGGAGATTGAAGCTCGACTATAAATACTACACAGATCTGTTCACTGAAATTTGGACTTCAATAAAACCAGTTAATTAAACTTGCTCTTAAAAATTAATTACATATGTGCTAGAAACGTGATGGTTCTTGTATCTTTAAAGAAAATCTCAAAAACAAAAAAACCCAACATTTTGGCAGGGTTGAGAACAATTAGAAATTTTCTCTCCATTAACACAACTGACAGTCAAAGGTGTTTTCCACCTATATAAAAGGAAAGCTTCAAAGCACCCTTTATTGCTCTCTAAAGATATTAACAAAACTGACTTCACATTTAAGGCCTCTGTTACATTTGATAGACCATTTAAAACTCCTTTCAGTCTCAAGAAAATGGTGAAATAGATACATCAAAGATATCAGAAATATTTATGCATCAATTAAATGTTCTTAAAATACTATTTTTATTCTTGGGGTTATTCAGAATCAGAAGAAAGAGGTACACCAAGTAGCAAAATTCACATAGTGCAGAGATGCTGCAGAAACACATGTCAAAAGTTGCAGTCTCATATGTATGTTAAATCATTGGGGTTTTTTTTTCCAGTATTTCATACTTTCTCCCCAACTCTGTAACATCTGTCCTTCAGTACTGCAACAACCCTGGAGGAATTCGATGGGTTTGTTTGCGTTTTTTGGTGGGGGTATGAATTTAACATAATCTTGTGCCACTCAAGCAGTGTGGCCTTATTCTTCTTGTGTCTTAATAAGAAACTTAGGGAAAGAAGACTTACACAAACTGTAGTTGAAAATGTATCAAATGAACAATTGAATAAAATTTTGGTATTCTAATAAGTTATTTTTCTAATTTGAGAATAATCATCAACAAAATATTCCAAAGAGATACTAAAAAAGACAACAGATTATATATATTAATTGAAGGGTGCATGTATGTGTACTATATAGTCCAAGTAAAAGATGAAATACAGTATTTGTAGTATTTCTTGAAAGAAGTGATTGAAAGACATAAGATGGCTAAAAGAAGCCATGCAATACAGGTGGCAGCATTGCCACCTTCCCCACACTACTGTGCTGAAAATCTGTAATTTGTCCCTTGGGGGAACGTTTTTTTTTTAGAGGGAGTGCCAGCGAGAGTTCTTATTGGAGAAATCTATTACTGGGATCCAATCCAGGCAGGCAAATTAAATGGCACATAGATGACTGAATACATACTTTTTTTTTTTTTTTTTAAATCCTAGAATTTTAGTGTTAATTCTGTATTTTAATAAATAATATTTTAACATAGGAGTGAAATATCTTCGTGGTCACTTTTTAAGAGAAGTATCTTGAGTGCATGTAAAAGACTTCTTGACAAGAATATAAACATAAGAACTCAATTTTGTTTTGAAAGAATCAGGGTATATCTGTTCCCTGTTGAATTGTAATGTATGCTGCCTCATTAGCTCACCCAGCAGCTTCCTTTAGATTTGCTGTGATGGTGAAAGCAATTAAGCCTGCAGGGCTGCACAGATCAGAGCTATGGAAATGGTGTAGCAATTTGCCATAATGTCTAAGTCCCATTGACATTTTTCTTTTTATTCCCACATCATCTTAAAATTGGGACAGAAACATATTATGGTGAAGAGAACCAAATACACACCTAAAAGTGTTTCAGAACCCACACTGTTAGCTGAAAGTGGTTTGAGTATAGTACAATCTACTAGGAGGAATAGATAATGATAGGAAACTAATTTAACTTTATTTTATTTATGAAAAAATTTACAAAAGGGAAGTAGGCAATGTATAATAATTTCACAAAATTTCATTAGTGTTGGTGAGTCTGCTGGCCTTCTTTTTTTTTTTTTGTATTATTGATTGAGAAAATAATGATGTTATGAAGCCTGTTCAAAACAGCTTAGTAGTCTTTGCATTGGTTGCCTGATATGCTTATCTTTTCCGTGAATTCTTACGACTACGACTCCCTTCTTCTACAGAGAGAGAAATGCAAGTTTCCTGTTCACAAAGGGGTATTCCTAATGGCCTCGATGTGATCAGGCAGTCCAGTGGGCAAAATATGTTTTGATTAGCAGTCTGCTAGCCATTAAGTCTGGAACTGGAGAGAAATGCAGAACACTTCTAGTATGTCCTGAAGAGGCGCTGCCAACGTAGGAAGTGATACATGAGAATAAATGCTTGTGGAGTGGTTAGCTTCCTGCAAGCTGCAATCTGCTGCTAGTAGATTATGTCATGTGCTTGAAAAAGGGGAATGTGCATCAAGATGAAAGAAATGAGTGCCTAGGACTTGTCTTTCACTTTTCAGTTATTTTTCTGCGTTCTTACACAATTTTCTGTCTTCCTGCTCTGTCACATTTCTGAAGAGCTAATTCTGCCTTACACACTTTTCAGAAATTGAAACTCTAAAAAATTTTCAAGAGAACTGTTCTAATATTTTTATGGTATTGGAATTTTTTTAAATGTGACCCTTTTCATTTAATTATTGTAGTGGGACACTGATGCCAAAAAGTTAAAAAATTTGCCATGTATTTTCTTTCAAGTTCCTAAATGTAGAAATGTGAGTTGCTTTCAGTTTTTACAAGAAATATCTTATTGAAACTGCAGAATTCTCACGTTTTCTGTAATTTGTAGGATGTAATTGATTTTAACTCTGTGGCTGGATCAAGTATGTATGTTTGTTTTCTTTCTTTTAGAAACTTAATTACTTAAACATCCCCACCACCACTTGGTCTGGATAACAATAATGCAGAATATTAGCACTTTTTAAGTGAATAAATGTGACTTATTTTAGTTCTTTGGTTTTTGAGTATATTATTCTCCTGTGGGATTTTTTCCTCCTATTAACCAAAGATAAACATGCCTTTACAGTCATTAAGGCCTTTGTTTTAACTAAAGATTACTGCATAGTCACTGAGAATTTATTGTAATTAATTAAGTTATAGATCCAGTTAGCAGATTTTCCTTTTATTTTTCAGAAGATGGTAGGAGAACTCAGTAGAGAGAAATCACTAGCTCAACACCACAGATCAGCTCTCAGCAAGTGTCAGCTGATGTAATTACACTGATGTTTCCTAAAAGTATTTTTACCATAAGCAGAAGAGCATTAAGTCTAAAGTGCTTTTTATATATGTCTGTTAATTTGAATGGAAACTCCCCTGAGGAAAATGATCATTCATTTTAAGATATTCATATCTCTCACTTTGACTTAAGGGAAATGTGTAAGAGAAGGGAGAAAGAAAGAAAATAAAACTTTTTTTTGTTATTATTTGCTTATAATGCAATGGAAAAACTGAAAAATACAGCTTACAGATATTTTCTCAAGCCTAGTTTTCTTTTAAAGCAATAGGAACATTATCACAAGATGGTTTTGTTATTTTTTTATACCTCCTTCTTTTATAACCTATTTGGCTATACCATTTACATTTTGAAGTAGCTGTGACTCAGTTTCTTCAGTGCAAACAGGTTCATGATGTTCCAGTTTACAGCTGACTTTGGCAATAAATAAAAATTAAGAGTATCAGGACACACCTATGCCTTCATGGCTTACAGGCAGCTCAGGCCTTTCTGCAGGGAAGGAACTTCCTCAGAGCTCTGTGAAATGTGATGTGCTCCCCACATCACTGGACAATGTCAGAGTCTTGGCTCAAGGCACAAATACAGGACCTTGTTTTAAGGTATAAGAGCTGAGTGTTTACATTTATAAAACTAATAGTAAAAATTTATTTTTAGTTTGAAAACATAAGTTGTATAAATAGATTCATCTAACCACAGAAATGTTCCAATAGAATAGTAAAGACACAGAGGCATAACCATTAACGTTAATGAAATTCTAGTTCTTCTATTGTAAAAGGTTGCTTATCCAGTTTCTTCTATCTGATTGATAAGATGTTATAAATGTCAGAAGAGTTTGTATTTTCTAGTTAAACTCACTAGAATTGTTTATACTGAGATCAAAGATACACATGTTCCTTTATTATATGTTCTTTTCCATGTTTCTTCTAGGTAAGTTAATGAAAATATTTCTCTAAAAATTACACTAAATACAGAGCACAATAACAGCAATCTTTGAAGATTCCAAAAACTTTATCTAAAGAACACCATTTATATTTACTTGAAATTGGTGTATGTTAGGGTAATTACTGCTGAGCCTTCAGGCTAAAGGAAGTACTCTCAGCCAAATTATACAAGGGTGTGGATTAAATGAAGCATTACTCTCTGTTTGGCAGCACTGGATATAGATTGCAAAATCAGGGTGTTACGTAGTAGTGTGGAAAGTCTCTGCCAAAAGTGATTTGGCCTAAGTATGCCCTTACTTTCTCAGTTATGTGGATCCTAAAACAACTGAATCTAATGAATTCCTAAGTAGAGAGGTTCTGTTAACTGTTTTCACTCTGAGCTTGTCTCTAATTTTGGGCTATTGAGCCACGAGACAACAACATGCTTGAATGAAATTTCAGCTGGTCACAGATGGGGGAAACAGTCCTTCTGCCAAGGACTGTGCAGTAAAGTATCAGTTACCTTGTCCAGCAGAAAGCTCACATCAGCAAGGATGCTGTGGATACAGCACTAAGCATCAGTGAATTAAATGGGGAAGTTGATCCCTGCTTGTATTGCTCCAATCCTTCTGTTCCTGTCATTTCCAGAGGAGTGGGGTGGACTATTCAAAAACCCCGGTAGCAGCCATGGTGCACAGGAGGGAGACATCTCCATCTCCCAAGAGGAGACCAAAGTACCTCAATTTCTTTGCTGGTTTTGACAAATTAGCAAAAGCTAAGTGCATCAGAAAATAAAAAAAATCTATGTTTTAATCATACATTATCCATCCCATTTTGGTACACATACATACTTTTCCAACTGCTTTAAAAAGCCTTTGCTAATTTTGTTGATAAATTTTTATGTGTGAAGCAATTAAACTTCCGTGCGTTCATATGCACCTTGTTATTCTTGTTGCTGAAGCACCAATTTCAGTGAGAGCGAACTTCCCTGTCCTGATTAATTCTATTAATATAACACCTTTAAAGTTATCTTTGGGTGTATGTGGTCTGTAGTATGCTCTGCAGTAGGTTGTGGTACTGATGCAGTTTGGTCATTGTAGTTTGATGCGTTCAGCAGTTCAGTCTAATACAATGTATGTTCTGCTGAATTATTTGCTTCAGATTTGGCTGCTTCTGCATAAAAAGCAGCAACAAGAGGAGAAGTAAAATAATTGTTCTACTGTTATTTGCAAGATTTGGAGTGTAGCGCCCACCTAATGCACATGTATAATATACAACATCTTGTGTACCTTGTTAACAGTACTTTATTGGAAATTTGTTTTCCTTCTGATACAGAATATAAAGGAAACTTCCATCTTTGTTTGCTACTCACATATATAAAGGATCGTCAGCAGTTAAAACTGTGGTCTCAATTAAGATTCTTCCTGCAAATCAGCTTTTCTTACCAAAACAATTTTCAAAGTAAGTTCCAGGAATCACTCAAAGAGAACAAGGTGTGTCCAGGATTGTCTGTATCACCAGTTCTTGAGTTGATAATTGGCACATAAGCGTGTGCAAAAACCATCTAGGAAGGTTTACTGAATACGGCTATTAAAACATGTGCTTTGAGACTTCCAAACTTAAGTGTTACTAGACAATTTTCTGTGGTTTTCAATTGTTTGGTCCTTTTGAAGAAGCTAATGTTTGTAGCAGTTGGTAAAGAAGTCAGTTCTAAAGAAACTCAGATATCATTCCTAACGCATAGAAATGGGTGGCTCCTCTAAGAAAAAGCTATGGAGAAGAATTTCCTATCCTTGAATATTCAGACCCTAATCACCTTCCTCTTACTGATGTTTATGAAAACTTAGTAATTGCTATTTTTGTCTGAGTTTTGGCTTATTGGAGATGCTGTATGAGCATAGTCAATAGTGATTTTAGCTGCAACTGGTAGTCAAACCAGAGAGGATGGGCAATATAATTAGGCTTACATGTTAAAGAACTGTACTTTTTAAGAGTTTGGCACTACCTATGTGATGATGTGAAAAAAGAGAGTATGGTATTGTATTAAGTACTTAAATTGTATTTCATGACACTGTAAAAAAATATTTAGCGAGATGGTATTTCTTCATTCAGAATTTAATTTTCATTATTAATTTTTTATACATCTTTAGATTTGCTGTACAAATAGTCTTGCTTGCAAAATTCCTATACAAACAAGATACTAATTCACTGGATATGATGGTTACTTCTACTTTCTGGCTTGCCACTGAGGTAGTGGAAAGTCTTACTGTCTTTAATCCCAGCTGTAGCATTTTATGTTTCTCTTGGAACCTTGGAGAGAATTCTGTTGCCTCCAGGATAATCCAGAGTTTTAGAAATGTGGTCTTAGCCTAAAGCTGGGCCTAGCCACTCTTTATGAATCTGCCTCTCTTGATTTGACTTCTTTTACCTCTCCTCAGATCAGGTACCATTGTTGTAAATTAAAGGGAGTATTACCTCCTAATTATGTTCATTGCAAACATTTTCCATGCTTGTTTGTTTGTGGGTTTTTTTGTTGTTTTTTTTTGGTTTTTTGCATATCCCCCACCTAAGACCCAAATATTCTAAAAATCCACTTCTTTAAAAGCAGTAATAGGTTGCTGTTGTATTCTAAAACCTTTGAAAACCTCGTAGGTAAAGGAAACTAAAAGATCAGTATCATTGAAATCTGTGCCCAGCTGGATCTCCAATGTGTTGCTTTAATGGTGGACATAACATTTCGGTATATTTTCCTCTGTCACAGATGATACCAGTATTAGTCTCAAGTGCTTTTTCATATGTTATCTACAAGGAATTATATTCAGATTTTTGTACCAAAGTGGTTGCAGGCCAATATTTTATTTTCCTATACAATTGGATACTAATTAGAAAGGACTTACTTATTCATACGTGTTCTAATCACTGATATGTAGAAAAACTCTTTCTAAAAGTAGTTTGTTCATAATTTTTCTGAAAACTCAAAAAGTGTGCATTTAGAAAAACACTCATGGAGTGGTTTGGTTTCACCACACACATATTTCCATGAAATATCTGACCTGTCTAATTTCTGAACTACAAAATGGAAAGTAAACTTGGGGGTGGATTTTAAAGATATAATTGTCTGTTTCTGAATATAGAAGTTTTGCTTGCCATAAACATTTTTCCTTACTCTTTTGATTAGAGACCAGATTGAAAATCTGATGTAATGGTTTCCTGATACAGTGTCTGCCAATTGTCCTGAATTTTTCAGGTTTGATAATGTATGAATAGTTTGTCTGTTTCATGGAATTTTCTGGTAATATTTTGTCAAAATTAGTATTCAGTTCTGGCTGAAAGTGCTAATGTCATAGAGAAAGTAGTGGCTATTCTGGTCATGATAAAGACCTAAAATATCAAGCTGACTTATTCTTTCCAGCATATTGCACATGATGCTGGTGATACTATTTTACCTTGAACGTAAATGTTGGGAAAATGCTTCATGAATCTTCAAGCAGTTACAAGATTTGAATTTTTTTAGATTTCCAGTCATGATGTGATTTGACATTGTGAGGCTTACTGCTTAATATAGAAATTCAGTAGTTTATGCAGTTACTGGTTGTTTTTACTGACAAGATATTGCATTGCAAAAATTTGTTAATGTCTGATTTTGAAAGATATTTATGGTTTTCTAAGCATATTTTTTTACAGGTTTACACTTGTAGTATGGCAAGCTAATTTGATTAAAGTAACTGTGAGTAACTAGCCCTTGCTGAATTCCTGTTATGGGAAGAACCATGCAAAAATTTACTTTGTTTTCCTTCCTTGCATAATTTTTATTCCTTGTCTTTTATCCGTAGTCAAGTACAGTTTTTTAAAGACATGAGTAGAGTCATGAGGTCATAAGACACTTGACTCTGAGAGTTGCAGATAGAGTTAAATTCTACTTAACTGTATGACATAGGAATTACCTGTACTAATAAATAAAATTTAACTGTCTGCATATTTTTAGGAAGCCGATAATCATAAATCCTGCTTAAGAGCTCCCTTTCCTCTGATTCAGGGAGGGTAAGTTAAAGTAGAAGCAAAAATATTACTAAATACAAAAGGGAAGGTTGCTACTTCAGTGTTGGGCATCTACAACTTCAAGAGACTACAGTTTTTATATTTCATGAAGTATTTATTGATAGGGAGCACCACAAACTACATGTAATGGAACACAAAATAAGTTTCTTTTCTGTTTTATTTTAGTTTGTTTCCTTTAAATAGTCCAGGTGAGCTTAGCAAAACTAATAATGACTTTCTCAGGATATCTGCTGCACTAGAAGAAAAATAACTCTTATTAATACGAAGAATGCGTCCTAGTCTGCATTTTTCTTACATCTTTTTTATCTGCTATCTAAAACTTGTAAATAATGCTGCCAATCTGATTTTAGAAAGCCGATAGTATCTGTGCAGGCTTATTGATGTTTGCAGTAGAATCACTTTCTGTTCTCCAACTTGTAGAAAGAAACAACTGAATACTATAACCTCTGCTCATTTCCAGTGATATCTACTGCCATTGTGATGTAATGTTAGAAGTTGTCGTAAATTAGCACGTTCCTGATTAGCAAGAATTCAATAAATGTTCTTTACTTCAAAAGAATGCTCGGGACACGTGCTACTACTTGCATTGTTTATATATGGTACTGTAGAAACTTAACATTTGCAAGAAAAATGTGAGATGATGGTTTGATAAGATTACTCAGAAATAATTAGGTGGGTGTGTAGGCTGCTAAATGTATTTGATTTTAATCTCTAATTAAAAAGTTGGATTTTTAATTGTTTTTGTGATGCAATAGTTTTTACTTCATTATGCTTTTTGTAAATAAGGGCCAAATTCTGCCTCTCCATTGTGCCTAAGTACAGAATAAATGTTTTCAAATGAAACCCAAAGCCAGTGCCAGACTATCTCTAGTCCTCCTCATGGAGGATTATTCTCAGAGCAATCACATGTATATGCCCTTGTGTACCTTGAACCAGGAATGAAAATGATGGCTAACCTTGAATGAATATCTCTCTGCATTCTTTTGGCTGATGGGAGATATAATTTATTGTGGGATCTGGCACTGCCAGAAGCATAGTGTTTTCATGTTAGTGCTGTCTGATTCTGAGGTCTCTTATATGAGGGTTGGCATTGGTTGATGTTACAGCAAAGGTATCTCTCTGTGGATCTACAGGTGTGAATTTAAGCCTTGCTCTGTTCCACTGCTCCAGTGTTCACTTAACTCTGTTGCAAGGATGAACTACCTGGTCACTTGAGCTGTGGAGTCAGACAACCAGATGCATTAGCTAGAGGTAACTGCATCAGTCCTTGGATAAGGAAGTTACTGTGTTAAAGCACTCTAGAGCAGTTGTGTCTCTCACTTAGGAAAACTGTGACTTGCTCATGGTTTGAGAACACAGGGTTCTCCTGGTAGCTGCAGCTGGGGCATCCACTGGGAAATCACATGCTGTGTTAAAGAAGCTACAGCACAGTGTATGGAACTGCATGGTCCTGAATTGTGGAACTCCCTAGAGTTATTTTTCTAGATAACTTTTTCATACCAGTGTTTAGTAAACACTTGGTTGAAAAGGTGAACATTACCTTTTCATTGAAAGTCTTTTTGTACAGACTTTTCTGTATAGTGTAGTATTTTGAATGGAAAACAAAAGCCTGATCTATTGACATAATTTCCCAAGATTATTTTGTTAGTTTACAGGTTTTCATTGTATTAATAGGGATGGGAAAGGGAAACAAAAATAAGTTACACTTTTCCACCTATCAGCACAGCTGTTTCAGCTGAATTTGGAGAGGGTAAGCTGGGGTGAGTTTGGGGTTTTTTTATGCCTGCCATCTAGCTCAATCTCCACTAACTGGAGGAGTGATGTCTGGCAGCAGTAGAGCTGCCAGAGCTTTTTTCTCTCTCGTTTTACTAAAGTGTATATAGCATGTAAACAGCTCTCATATCCAATGGGCAAAATAAATTAACAAGTATTTCTCTTTATAATTTACAAAAATTGACATAGTAAACAGAGAAGGATTCTATTTGTCCTGTAGATTTTGGGTTTTGGTTTTAAGTGGATAGATTTAGGTTAATAAATTGGAACCCCACTTAGAAAATGAGAATGGCATTGAAGAAATAGTTCGACCTTTTCCAGATACTTTGATAGAAAAAAGAGGTGGGGAAACGACAAGGAGAGTGCTAGTAATGGCATGGGCTCGCACTGAGTAGACTTCTGTCAGTGCAGAATACACTGCAAGAATCTTATGGGTGTTCATAGAAGACCTTTGCATTCAGTAGTGTTGCCATCACAGCACCTTTGTATATACAGCATGTGAGAACTGCCTGTTTTAAGTCCATACATTTTAAGTACTTTGCAAGATCACAGAATCACAGCATTGTTTAGGTTGGAAAAGGCCTACAAGATCACTGAGTTCAAGCTTTAACAAGAATCACCTTATCGACTAGACCATGGCACTAAGTGTCACATCCAGTTGTTTCTTTAATGCTTCCAGGGATGGTGACTCCACCACCTCCCTGGGAAGCCTAAGGCTTAACAACCCCTTCCATGAAGAAGTTATTCCTGATGTCTAACCTGAACCTCCCCTAATGCAGTTTGAGACCATTTCTTCTTGTCCTGTCACTCTGATACAGATTAAACTTCACTAAAACAGTTTTCAATACACTTTGGTCCTATCTATTCTCCTGCTCAGTCTGGAGTATCTTCAGAATTATAGGTGCTAGACTAAGTTATGTAGAACAGAGCTGGAAGTGGGTTTTCACCTAAAGCAATGGATATTAGTGAAACATCTGCTTTGCAGGTAAAACAAAAAAGTATGCTTGTGATAGGTGCACTTATGTACGTGCATCCACTCCTTTCGTTTTGTGTGAACTGCATCTGAAAATGTTTGTGGTGGGTTTTAAATGTATTTGTGATCCCGTGTTTAAATAAAGGAAGAGAGGTTCTTACCCAATATATAAACAATCCTTTTATACAATGAATTCTGTTTGATCTATTAGAGCATAATTGGTTTGAGTATAAAGTCTTTGAGGGAAGATTAATATATATTTGGATCATTACAAAATTATCTTCATTCTCTTTCATTATACATAGTTTGAAAACTGAAATTGCAGAAATAGCTGAAAGCTTTTACTTTAAAAACCTCAAAACTTTCCTTTGAACCTGTGGAATGTAAAGTAGAGATTATATTGCATACTAAAAGATCCTTTGGCCACAAAGGTCATACTTTAGGTGATACTACACTAGATGACTGTGCTGAAAACAGGATTCTCTTTACTGGAAATGGTTATAAAGCCACAGAAGAAGAGCAGGAAGAGGAATGAGCTGATCTACACATATTCGTCTCGTATCTGACTTGACTTTTTTCCAGTGCTTGTTATTTAATTTGGTGTATTTTAACTACACTGTGTTGCAAGAGACCATGATATAATTCATAAGAATGTCTGCAATAAGATATACCATTTCCTAGAGGCATTGTTTATTTTCATGTTTTCCAGGGGTTTTCTTGTGGGTTTTGAAACATTAGCAATTAGTATAAACCTAAAGTAAACTCAGTTAAAAACAGAATAATATGTAACTAGAGTAGGTGAGATTTTTTTCTCTCTCTGCAGGCTTTAGAGGTGTTTGTCATAGAAATGTTTGAATATTAACCTATTTCAGTTTTCTTGGATATATATTTGTCCTTTGCTCTGAAAATTTTCTGAGAGTTTTTCAGGATGAACCTTTGGATGATTTAATTAGCTGTAGGTGCTATGTGACTGGAATCCTTAGAGGTTTGTCATGCTCGAATACCTTTAGTAATTAAAAAATTAATTTTTCAATAACATTTCAGAAAGTGAGAAAAAGCCTTCTTTTTAGAAAGTCATTAAAACAGGAGTTCCTCTGAAATGAGTGTTCTATTAACCTCTTTTAAAAGAGCATTTTTTCCCAAAAACATTTCACATTGGGTGTTTATAGGCAGTCCAGTAGGATAATAGTGGAATTATGCGACTGCCTAGAAAAACTTCTTTCCCTATTCTGACTCTTTTGTTATTATATTAAAACAAAATCATTAAAGATGCTGTTACTTAAAAGGAAGTATTCTTAATTATTAAAAGTACTATTCTAGGGCACCGTCGCTGCTGTCATATCAATTTCAATATAAGTCAAGTCTATTTGGTAGTGAACTCATCTACTTTGTGCATTTCAGTCCAGCTGCTTAGAATTTGATTACTTCACACTGATGTATTTATCTAGAGCTGAGGGCAGCTTTTCAGTTAAAGCATGCATTTAAACTGGGGACTTGATATTACAGACACATTTTGGACAGGACACCTGCTTGGCTTCTCTTCTTTCCTCTTAGGTTGCACTTATACTGGCAAAGAATAAGTTGCCAGAAGTGGCTGAGGAGAACTGAGGATACACTTTCAGTTCACTGTTCAAATAGTACAGGAAACTACCACTGTTTCAGACTCCTCTCAAGGCAGACAGATACATTGTTTTTCAAACCAGTTCTTCAGTAGGCTCAGGACATAATTTTAACACAAGAATTAGGTGGACCCTAAAGAAGAGCTGTCCTGCTGTTAAATTGTATTGATGGGAAAATTCTGATCATTTGAGGTAAAGGATTAGCATCTCTTGTTTCGAGTTACCTGATTTGCAGCTGGACATTAGCAGTAAGTTGTCCTAGAAGTAATATGTTCTTCTCATGTGAAATTCCATGTAAAGGAAACCATTGTATAACCAAAGCAGAGTTATAGGAAATGCAGTATTTCAAATGTTGATACTTTCATAGGGAAGATGAGCTTCTCAAGATGTATATGACATTGAAGGTGAAGACAGCAGATAAGAAAGAAGATTGTTGGAGAGTACAAGTAAAACATCTGCATCAATAAAAATGCTTCTCCATTAGTGATTCTGAAGCATCCTTAAGATAGGATAGTATAGATTACCTGGGTGTTGGGGGTATTTGGGGCTTGACCTTACAAGGGATTTAATGACCTTACATTTAATGACCTATCTATAAGCTCAGAATAAGTGAGAGTCCCAGCAGGTCACAGTGTCCTGTAAACTTAATTTTTAGATCAAGTGGAAATGTCCTTCTGCAATCTGGACTTCAGTTACAATATAGTAGTTGAAAAGCCTGTACAGCCTGGGTGAGAGAAAACCAAAGCAAGCATTGCTGAGGCTGTTAGTCACACCTGCTTGATGTCATTTACATGCTTCATCAAGCATGGAACAATATCAAGCCCATAGCTGTGGAACGTTGCTTTAAAATTCTGCTGCTTCATTTGGGGAAGATGGGATGGATATTCCCTTGCTCGCTGAATGGAGCTTGTTTGATGAATGAGAAAGATTTGAACTGGGTTTTTTGTTGGTTTGGGTTTGTTTTGTTTGCTTGACATTTTTTAATGTGACCATTTTGAATGTAGGGCCACTAAAGGAATGCTTGATAATTAAAAGCAAGTAGCAGATAATACTAAAGTCTGCTTTGGGGGTAACCAATAGGCATGATCATATTTGTGCCCAGGTGTGCTGTGGTCTGTTTACACCTCAAGCAAAGTAATAAGAATTTTCTGTTTGTTTTGACTCTAGTCATGGAAAACACTGAGACTGAACCAGTGCCAGCTTCTAGAATCCCATGCAGCACTCCTCATAGCTATGAGTTACACATCTCTCTCTGTCCTACACTTGCAGCATAGCAGGTGTGCACTGCCCTTTATTGGGAATATTGGTCTAACCATACAGTTTTCACCTGAAAAGCAGCTGAGTGTCAAGGCTGCACAGGAGTACTGACATGCATAAATGTACAGTCCAGGAGCACTTGGAAGTAATGCCCGTTTTCCTTAGAAAAATATGAAGGTCAGTGATGTTACTGATAAAAATGCAGATTAATGTTGCTCTTTAATTAAAACTTTAATATTTTCCCAGACAAACGATTGTTTTTATCAATTATTTTATATATCTTATATCTTAGTATGGGTTTGTGTGAGTTGGCACGACAATCCCATGCACAAACTGCCTGTCTAAAAAAAAAATTGTCATGCAGACGTTTTATTGATTTTCGATTTGTTTGGGGTTTTTTGAAAGGCTTGATACAACACGTGTGTGTGACAGTATATCCATATGAAGTATCATCTCTGTAGCATCTGGTTTTCTGACGTTGTGAGTGTGTGGATAACAATATTATTAGGAGTAATATCCCCACTTACTTTTGGTTAGTGCTGAACAAATACTTTAGCAAATAGCGTATTTGAAAAAAGGTTGCCTTCAGGACTATTGTCTTTAAGTATGGGTTAAATTCAGAAAATGGTTCACATTCTCATCTCTTTCTTCTTCTTAGATGAGGTGGGAAAAAGTAATAAAAGCAAAGTAAGCCTTTCAAAATAAAATATTTCAGAATTTATACAAGATTTTTAAAAATTATTAAAATAAAATTTTTGTTTCATTTATACATGAAGCTGAATAATCCATTGTTCCACGTATTTAGGATTTCTCATAATTAGGAGATTGGCCCCTTGAAGATTTGCAGGAGCATGGTTTAACTACAGTTATTTGAGCTTGCAGCTTTTATTCTAATTAGAAATACCTAAATATCTTAATGATTAAACATTTATGAGTAAATCTCCTGTGAAAGTCAAAACCACTAGGCTTTAGAAAGTATACTGTAGGTGGAGTTGTGCAAGTTTCCTTGTGGAGCTCTGCCAGTACATGGGAATCTGAATCTGAAAAGTCCTCTTTATTCAGATACTGGACTCCTCAAAAGCAGGTTTTTGGTGTGACAAATGAAAATGAGTTTTCAGAACTTATTTTTCTTTAAAAACAAAACTTGTTTCAAAGCTAGTGTCTCACAGAGAAAATCCAGTGAGCTTAACTCTGTGTTGCCTGGCATTTCTGTACTTGAGAAACTGTTCTCCAGTGAAGTGGTCGCATTTTTCACTGTCATGTTCAACGATTTTCAGATTTTTTTGTATCTTTTCTTTTTAAGATGTTTTCTTAAGTATACAGCTGAGGAGACCAATAACAAAAAGATAAATCCATAGATGATGAAAGGATTTTCCTGAGCTTAGTAGTTAACATAATAGTCTGAAAAGAAAAGAATTTACAAGTACTTGTTCAAGTGTGCTATGTAGAGAGTGAATAAAATAAACAGCAAGATGTGTTGTGATAGGAACTCAGATGATCAAAGGGGTCTACTGAATAGGAATAGTTATTCTTTCAGATAAAATAAGGAAGTAATTCCTTTGTGAGTTTTTGTGATCATTTCTGTTGGAAAACTTTGTATGCATTACTTGGAAATTCAATGAAGAGAAAAGCAATACAGCCTAGATAATAGTGTCAGCTTTGAGCACGAGGTGGCATGTGGACATAGCTTGAGCTACTTCTCCAAATCATTTGAATGGAAATATTGGATTAGTTAACCTTGTGTCAGGTCTGTTAGTTAAATAAACCCTCCAACTGTTCCTGACTGAAGGATGCATAGTTGTGACTGAAAGATGCTGCTGCTTTTCATTAGAATTTTGTCAAACATACCCTGCTAACATAATGATTTTAAAATAAAATGGTTTATTCGATGGAAAAGGATAACAAGCAGAAAATTCACAGCCTTTTCTTTTCACAGGGTGCTTCAGCCCAGTAGGAAATCCTCTTAGTCGAACACTATTGGGTAGACTACAGAAGGTAAGGAATTCTCTCTTTGCATTTTTTTTAAATTGATGTTTAACTATAAAATGTCATTATTCACAAGTTCTCATTGTAGAGAGGTGTTTTTTTTTTCTCCTGTCTTTATTCAAAAATGAGGTGTCTTCAAACCAATTGCCTACATGGCCAAATTAGCTTATGCTGTGGCCAGCTGGTAGTGAGATCAGATATCTGCAAATAAAAAGCTTTATATTTTTTTGTGATTTTATTTTTGTTGTTTAGAAATAAATACAATAAAATCACACTCCCATGTTTTTTGTTTTTACTAAGAAAACAGGCATTGATGAGTAGCTGAGAGAAAAGCTAAGACAATAACTTGGAATGAATTTCTCATTGCAGCACCATGTGTTCATTGTTTACTCATACTTCATCTTTTTCTATCAAGTTAAATCATGGTTATCCTCTGTTTACTTAATTGTTTATCTATTAAATATTGATTGTAAGCATCTCCTAATTTAATTTGTTCTTTTCTTTATTTCTGGTTTCCTGATCACCATAATAAAAATCCAGCTGAATCTGTAAATTCCATTAATTGCAATTATATTGCAATTAATATTGCAAATATTTGATGAACCTGTATTAAACAAAAAATATATATGAAGAAAGAACAAGTGGTGCTTCTGAATAATGAAAGCATTTGTGTCTCCATGAAGCTGGGCCTGTTGTACTGGAGATGTTAATCCTTCTGCTCCCATGGACAGAATGCCATGGTTTAATATTCTGTTGTAATTGCACTAATTTTAATTCTTGAGAGAAATGTTATAAACGGACATAAATTAACTTGGATCATTTATATCTGTTTTACAGTTTCAGTTTGGGGTTTTGTTTGGATTGCTTTTAGGACTTTTTTGAACCTACCTTTTTAACACAATCTGTTAAGACAGTTATGGAAAGCTTGTAAGATACATAGGATTCACCAAGAAATTTTGGAAGCATGGTTTTATGTTGGTGTTGTATTAGTTGCTAAATGATTCCTATTTTTATGTTTTCAAAATTTTAGCCATCAATATGTAACTTTTTAGAGAAAAATATATTTTGTTCAACCAGTACTGTAGTGTTCTCCCCCACAGCAAGCTCAATGAACATTTGCAGGACCAACTGGTTTGTGAAATGCTAGGTAGCAGCTAATTTAAAATAGTTTTTTCTGAGATGGCTAAATTCAGGTTTTGACTATATTTTTTACTTCTATTATAAATGCAATAATATATATAAGTGCAGGTTAACCAAGTAATTAATATAAAAAATTAGGATTTTTAGAAATGGCAAAATAGTTGAAGAGGTTTTGAATCATTTCAGGAGTTGGAGTATTTCACATGCTTTTGAACTGATATTTTTCCCTTTTTTCTTTTCTCTTTTTTTTTTTAAATCCTTGTAGGTTTTACTGCAGCAGCTGTGTTTGCATTTCTGATTTCTGTTTGTACATGGAAGGTTTCAATAAAGTGCAGCCTGGTGCAGTTTTGGTCCTTTCTTCCTCTAGGCAAATTATAGATTCCCATGCTTATTAAATATTGAAGGGCTGTAATCAGGATTGTAGTCATCAGAAGCCTAAGGAAGTAACTTTACGTGTGTCTACAGACAGATTAATTATGACTGAAGAAGAGTTTATCATTCTTGCCAATTGATACTTTTAGCATAATTTTAATTTAGCTATTGATACTAGTATTTGTATTTCTGTTTCCTGTAGACTAAATTCATAGGTCTAGGACCAGAGAACAAGAACAGAATACAATGTGCTAACAGTATCCAGCTGTTTTCTTCTAAGTCTCATCTTACATAGCATTTCATTTAAAACTTCACTTACTGGAATGAAGAGATTGCATAGCATTCTTAGGGGATGAGACAATTAAGTAAATCTCTAACATTTAGGATCTTAAGGAAAAAGAAATATAAAGGAGCAGGTTTATTCTGTAGAATTTTTAAATGTTTTACATATTAACTTTTAAGCCAACCAGAGGTTTTCAATCAGGCTCTATAAGTTAATTTCTTATTCTTTCTCCTTTTAAAAAAACAAATCAAGAAACAACCAAAACCAAAAGTAGCAACAAAAGAAAAACGCAAAGGGTTAACGGCCTCAGAATGTTGGCTATTACACATGGATTTACTGGACAGACGAGAGAAGCTGTAACACACATTCCTTGTGTGTTTTCTGGAGTGTTTGCATAAGTAATATTCCCAGTTTCTCTTGCACTGTGTCAGATAGCAGGTATGGGGGGTGGAGGGAAGCAGTGCTACTGCGAAGCATCCAGGACACAGATGTTTGTCCTTCTTCACGTCCCTGAGTCTGTCAATGATGGGAAAAGGAGGGAGGGTGACTTTGGCCCTGTGTACATACACACCGGGGTTCACCCCAGTATGTGCAGGGTCTGCCTAAAATTAATCTTAGGAAAGCTTATTTTCCAAGTGTCGTTAGTAAGAGTTAATGGCTAATTAGAAGTGGGACTTAATCTGTGTGTTTATTCTGTTACAATGAAGAATATGTTTACATATAAGGAAGAAGCATATGAAACTATATGAATTGTCAGACTTTACATTTTTTTCTTTATATTTTGTTATTGTGGTAATTGAAGTATATTGGTTCAATAGTAGAAATTAAATGCTGAGACTTTTACAGGAAAGGTAGCAATAAAATATCACTTGTTCTTTCTCAGTGCTCCTTCTCCTAAGGGAATGAGCGCTATCTAATGCCCAAATCCTGTTGGCCACTATACATCTGCATCCAAAAACCAAAACCTCCATTTGAGCAATCACTGAAACTGACCCATTAAAAAGAAGCCACAAACATTTTAATTCGGGCTATCATTAGGAATTAATAAAACGTGATAAACACTGTATCAGGTTACTCTCATGTACAACGTTCTCTTTTGTATCAGTGTCTTGAAACATTTTTGTTTGGTTTTGAGTTAGAAATTTCAAGGGTGTCTAAGTGGGTTAGTCATGGATAACTAGTGTGATACTCCAAGGTCTAGTACTCTGCATCAACTGACGTATCTATTTTTCTTTCTCTGAGGATGTTCCTTAATGCTGAAAGTTCCTAACAGCTTTGTTCGACCACAATCAGTGTGACATGGCACACTTTTTCAGCAAGTATTTTGTTTCACAGATAGTCTGCCTCCCAACAAGACCAGCTCCTCAGAACATAGCTATAGCCCAAGTGTTCCAGTGTAAGAAAAGGATCAGCTATTTTCCATCCTGCATGAGAAAAAGGAGACATTAATATTGTATTAAGAATTATGTATTTATACTATTCAGTATGCCTGTTGCTTTTTTTGAAATCCTGGAAATGTGCCTTAATCTCGTGACGCAGCATTTAAAAAAATAATGTTTCTAAGCTGAAAGGCTGCTAGGTTTTGTTGGGTGTTGTGTAAGTGTTACTTGGCTCACCACTACTGTGGGATGGCAAGGCACAGCAGAGGCAGCCTTGCAGTCGCTGTGTGTGTGCTAGGCAGCCATGGCAATTGCCCTGGACAGCTGGGGGTAGAGGTGTGTGCAGCCGGTGACGTACTCTGAGTACCTCTTCAAGAGGCACCTCTTTAGATTGTTGTTGCCTTCAAAGTTTAAGGCAGTGTCTGAGAACATGCAGCGTAGTCTCAGGGTGACTCATAGATGTTAGCTTGTTATTTCCACACAGCTCGCCCTCTTCAAGCTGTTCTCGAGTATTTGAGAGCTACATAAATACTTTATTAAAAAAAAAGAGAGACAGACAGATTGAGACACAATAATGGGGCAATATGAGTACCTGAACTAGATACCTAAATAATACTGCTAATAATTCTGATGAATCATTTTTGAGCAACAGGAGGCACTCCCATCCCACAGGCTAAGCACATTGCCTGCACAGTTCTCTTAACCTTGAGAATGAAAAACGAGAATTAGCTGAAACCTGTACGGCAGTGCTGACTACCAATAGACCACTGAACAAGCAGTGTACTCTGAACTACAACTCCACCAGTCTTTGTTCAAAATTTGTTTATCAAATCAGGCAGTTACACTGTTTGGTTTTTTTTTCTTCTGTGCATGTGCATAATTACTCAGAACTACTTAGGTGGCTTAGATGTTCTGGTAGATGATAAGAACTGAGTGCAACTGTTTACTTTTATACTGAGTTCATCTATAAATGCTGTGTATGTCTGTGACTACTGTGGCAGTACCAAAACAATCTGCAGACTGGATGGAGTTCAGGATAGTCGGTGATTTCTTTCCCATGTGGGATAAGCCCAGCTAAATTATGAAAACTCCACTGAGGGCAAGAATCCCTGTTCTCAAGAATGGCATTTTTTCCACTGAGGATTGCAAGGATTTTCTCTGTAATTTGTAATGATGTTCTTTGGGCTATCATAATAAAAAATAATAATAATAATAATTAAAAAAAATTGAAAATAAAAAGAGCAATACATTTTAGATATACTTTTTAAAAGCAGAAGAAGAGAAAGAAGTTTGTGCAAAAGATATATAAAGGAGTGGCTGAAAAATATGAAAGAGATGAAGTATGTTGGATTAAAATTTTCAGATTTAAATGGTTATAATGCACTGTATCTGTTAGAGGTGGAAATGTTTACTTCACAAAGCAAGCATTTGATGCTTTTAAAATATTTTAATTGCTGTGTACTATTTCTATTCTGTATGATAGTGTGTATCCTTTCATGCACACAAAATCGAGGGGAAATTGGTTTCCCCTTTGTGAAGACAGACCATTGAAAGAAAAAAGTAACACAAGGAAAGGACTTCCAGCTCTTCCTTTTTTCCCCCTAGTTTGTTGTTCCTCTGCTAATTTTTCTATTCTAAATCTTCTTTCAGCTTAAGCATTTGATTATTTTGCAGAAATCAATTTTTTAAGGTACAGGCTTATCCTGATTATTGCAATATATACCTACTATTCTTTTGAATTCATTGTAAGTCTGAAGAGCAGTTGATAAGGATAGAACAATTAGAATTAAAGTACTGGTTATTAAGACCAACCTAAAATTCTCCATTATATGGAAGTGACATCTTTTGCATTCTGGTTCAGAGGTAAAGTTCACTGCAACAGCTTCTTAAATATCTGCTGTAGCATTTGCAATGCAAACAAGCTTGGACTGCATAGTCGTCAGTCCAGTTGTGTCTTTAGTGCAGTGTACCTACTTGAAAAATGTAATATCTTTTTCTAAACATCTACCAGCCAATAGCCAATATTACTCAGTGTTGCTTAACATCACTTCTGCTTTTTCTTTTTGAAAAAATATTTTGTTGCAGATAATTCTTACTGTCTTACTGGAGAAATGAAAATACAATCATATAGTTTAGTAAAATGCTTCATATTAAAATTTAAAACAACTTATTCTTCTAGAGTGATGACAGCCTGGCTGCACTGGGAGTGGGAGGAGGAAACAGTTGTCCACCTGGGCAAGAGACAGTAAGTATTATGTAATTTTTTGCAATTTCTGTACCTGTTATACTGTATCTGTTTTTGAAAGTATGCCCCTTTTTTAAAGCATGTTCCCAAGGACATTTTTTTTCCCTACTGTAGATTCTGTAATTTTTACAAAGATGTTCACAACTGTAATACTACATTACTTCTGGGTTTATATCAATCTTGAAAAACAATTCTGTACAATATTGTTGAGTATAGATTTTTTTATTATTTGCTTGGACTTTGACCCAAATAGAACTTGACAAATCTCTAAATTTCACACCAGAAGAAAGTCCGCTGCTTTAGGTGTAATTGTGAGTGGTTTACATTCTTCTTTGGGTCTGATGTGCATTTCTTATATCCTGTTATGGTCATTTTTTTGATCATATGTTGACAGAGAATATAATGGCAATTTCCACATTTTATTTAAATTGTCCGGCTTACCAAACCAGTTGTATTACAGGACACATTGGTATATTAATTTCTTATTTCTGAGAGACAGACAGTGCAACTTGCTTGATTGGTTTGAACTGTTTGTAGCAGTTTCCATGTGACTGAATTTTTGTAATTTTTTCCAAAAACCCAAAACATTTGCACCAGAAGTATCTTGCAGAAGACACTTCAAAACAAAGTAGTTGTTGCTCTGTCTTTCATTTTTTTTCATGTTGCCAAGTAACCACTCTTGCATTCCTACATTCCTTTTTGGATTTTGTGCTTTTTTACCTGAAGTGACCTCATGGTTTTTATGAGATTGTCACTTAACTGGGCACTGTTAGAGCACCTCTTACTGGACATGGTCATGGTGCTCATTAGTGTGGTTTAGTTTGGTTCTGTTCTACAGTTCATATTTCTGTACTGTCAACATAACCTGTAATTACTGTTAGCTTTCCTAATGCAGAGAGGAGAGTTATGATAAAATACATTTCATGATTTAGCTTCTTTATGTAAACTCAGGGCCTCTGAATGCATATTTAGGTAAATTTCATATCTACTGAAAACTATGCTGATGCTAATTCTTTGGTGCTGACCAGCTCACAAACTGCCACATAAAATTTACAATGGTATAATCATTTCCATCTTTTCCCATTCATAACTGATTTAATCTGTTTAATTGGTGATATGGAATTATGAAAATACAAGTGACACTGGCTATATTTTTACAATGCAACTCACAGGTGATCTTGCTCAAAGCAGAAATACAAATATAAAAAGCACTGTGGAAATCAGCAGTCTTAAAATTTAAATACATGCATGAGTAATAAAAAAGAAGGGTTTTTTTTCCTATCTTTATCATCATAACTTTACTGTCTCCTTCAATACCTCTACTTATAATTTTGTAGAGGAATATGAGATGAAGATTGTAAGTAGGGAAGCAGCATTCTGTGTGTAAAATAGGTCATAATTTTGCTCTTCACTTATGATGAGGGAAGTGAGCAATTCCTTTATTCTTTCAGTTCATTTGTTTTCCTTTCATGCTTCTCTGCTCAGAGTTCACTAGGACAGATTTTTGTTCATAGGGCATAGGAAATAAATAAGAAATTGTACTTTCTACTTTCATATTCAAGGTAGAAAACAGGGTTCTAGTAGTTTATTTTATGTAGTATGCCTGGTCCTGATGACTGTTAGTACTCTTTTTCATAAAAGTATAGTTGCACTGAATTTCACTGTCTAATAGATTTATTATGTGAAATGGAACATAAATGTATTTTTTGCAGATATTTATAAAATTGTATATCCAAATGCTTATTGCTAAACAAAATAAAACAAATAAATAGAAAAGAAAAAAGGAAAAAATGGGCTGATCAAAGCAAAACTTTGCAATGTCTTTTTGTATTAAATTTTTCTTTGGATAAAGCTGTCATACTGTTGAAGTATTTATTCAAACACATATGCTTCATGAGCACACAGAGAATGGGATCTGAAGGTGGTGTAACAATTCTGAGAAAGTGACTGTATGAAGTTTTTTTTTCCCTTTTGCTTCACAAGCAAATTGCTTATAAAACTAACAGCTGCTGTTTTGAAGCTAATCTTAGTGAATTGAATGTTCTTAACCATTTCTGCAATCCCACAGTCCTTTATCTTGCCTCTCCTGCTGCTTTCCCACCACCCCTGATCCCATTAGCAAAACTTGAGGCAGCCTCAGCTTTTACCAAAGTGCAGCTTTGGTTTCAGCTGCTTTTCTGCAAGAGGAAGTGAATGTTGCGCTTTTTTCTCTGTGGCATGGTTGTGATAAAGCTGTGGTGTTCTTATCTCTCTTTTAGGTAGTGGCTCTTTATGACTACACAGCGCATCGATCAGATGAGCTAACCATCCATCACAGTGACATTATCCAAGTGTTATACAAAGATAATGATAACTGGTGGTTTGGCAGCCTAGCAAATGGACAGCAAGGCTATTTTCCAGCTAATTATGTGGCTGGTGAAAGTAAGTTTACTGCTGTCTTCCTGGTATACTGGTGTGGGTTTAACTGATGCTCCAAGATTTTACCGTGTTGTTCTGCTTATTGTTCTGAAGATAGAAATTTATGTAGTACACACGTGGCAAAATGATGACTTATTGTGGGGCAAAAACTGTATAAAGTTAGCTAACCATTGCAGTTGGTTAAACATTTCAGCTTATGGAATAAGTCAGTTTATTACTGACTGAATTATCTGTCAGCTGGATTGATCCCTTGTCTCTCTAACACAGAGCTACCTAATTCAAGCCCCAGCTTGGCAGTGTTTTAGGACACATCAGAGCATTTCGCAAACTTGGGGTTTTTCTTAGGCAATTTCCATTAAATCTAGCTTTTGTACAAACTCTTAATTTTCCTCCTGCTCTAATGGAGAATGTTCAGTTCCCAAATATCTGGATTTCACTATGAAGTTTTAAAAGAACAGTAATGGTTAAATCTCACATCTGTGCATTGAACTTGCTACCAGGTCCTTTTCATTAAAACAGTATTGATTAAACTGATACAGTCAAACCTAGATGAATGTGAACAAATAATATAGGAAGCATCCTACTTAGTCCACTGCTGTAAAGATGCTCAGAGTGGTGGCAGTTGTAAATATTCAGCTTGTGGACACAGATGTGGTTGCACACTACAAGAAATTAATTTGTCTTCCCAAACTATCAAACTATCAGTTATACTGGTATTTAGAAATCTTTTAACCCAACATTTCTCAAGATGGTTTCCCCCATTTTTCAGTTCCTCCCTATGTCTTTAAAGTGAAATCCAGTATTTAAGCCTCTTTCCTAAAAAAACACTTGCACATAACACTGTGCTCACTTGATGAGGTTAATTAATGTTAGATTTACTATGCCCTTCCCCACTGTTCTTCTTGTGCATCCTGTGCATTTTGCCTTGCCTTTCCTCCTTGCAAGATAACCCAGAGAGAAGTCTGAAGGATGCGTCTTCAGTGAGGGCCTTAAAAAAATGTTTTGAAAAACAAAACAATGACCAGAAAAACCTAAACAAAACTTTTGAGGCAGCTGTCCAACTGTGAAAAAAAATCTCAGATAAATAATTTGCTCTGGTAGTCGGTGATCATCTTGTTGAATCAAAAGAAATGTGTAAGATGCATTTGTTAAGTATCAGCTGCTTCCTAACAGTATGGACTTTGTTCTTAAGTAAATGTTTGCATGTTTTTATACAATAACCAATATATAAAACACATTTAAATCTAAACTTGCTAGTATAAATAAAGGTTTATGGGAGAAATTTTTGTAAAGTCTCATTCAACATTTGAGTGAGAATTTCAAACATTTTTCTCTTGTTTTCGTTCACATCCTGTTTTTGGCTAGATTCTAATGTCATGGTGGTTCACAAATTCTTTCATAGCTCTAATAATGGTGAATTATGGTTCCTCTTTTCAGAAGAATATGAAGAACAACCTTTGGGATTAGTACCAGATTCCGCTCCTCTCCTACCAGAGGGACAAACAGAAGCAGAGGAAGGTTCTGTGACACTAGATAAGGTAATAATTTGAGAAGGAAGTATTCTGTAAGTAGTGGTAGGTTGTCTTTTGTGTGCCACGTGGACTGTATTAATTTTTGATCTTTTATGTAAAAAAATTCTTACGTGTAGATCTCATTCCAGGAAAGAAGGTATATTTTTAGCAGAAATTTAATATTTATTTTGTTGGGAATCAGCTGTTCCATCATGTAGCAATTAAATATCCTGCTTATTTCCACCATTGCAATGGGTGACAAATCTCCCACTGACACCAAGTTTACAGAAGTTATGAGTGAGTAAGCATTCATATTTCTGTGAATTTTGTTATTCAGACTATACAGTATGCACAGAAGAACGAAGAAACAGAACCCAGTTTTTACTCCAGGAAAAAAATGACATTTGATTTTTATGGACTGTTCTTTTTTTCCCCTGAATTTTAGAAATTCCACTATATGCAAAGCAGGCCAATTGACTCTTAGTTCTCCAGGGGATTAGAAACTTTGCATGCTTATGTTTCCCTTCTGTGAAATAAGACTGATGATTGTCTTAAAACATGGGATATCTTCTGGAAAAAAAAAAAGGAATAAATATTAGTTCAACAACTGTTAGAATTTAAGAAATTTTTATTTTAAAATGTTTGTATCCTTACTAAGTTTACTTTCCACAATTGTTCATTTACTGAAATGAACTGAAATGATACTACACAACTATTTTTAAAGTGTTGTTCAGATATCTTTCAGATTATTTGACTTTTCCATATACTCTTCTAAAGTTGAATCTATTATTTTGTGTCTGATTTGCAAGACTCTAAGCATAGAGTATTGCTTAGTTACAGCTTTTTGGGACTTCTTCTCAGATGATTCATCTAATCCATAGTGTATACAATCATAGAATTTTTTAGGCTGGAAAAGACATTGCAGTGTTCAAGGTTAAAACAGTCAAGACGATTTCTGTTGACCTTTTTTTTGTGCAGCTTCTGTTTTTAGTAGGTGAATAGAGAGAGGTAGCATTTAATAAAGTATTGACTACTGATTGCTTACTTGGCAGTCTTGTTGAAGCCAGCTGTCTTCTTGAAGCCAACTGCTATAAATCGAATTACTAAGTGTTTTGTTCCTAACCATACTTGAAAAATGGAATTAATCACTACACTGAGTAGTAGTAATTAATATGAAATATCCTTTACCTCTTTGTAGATGAAAAATTCCTAGCCAAACCATTGTCCAGTAAAGACAAGACTCTACTTCTGGATACTTCTGTAAAGGCAGACTAGAATAAATACAGGAAAAATTACATTATTGTAGATTTCTTTAATTTATTGTCTGCATGGCTGGAGGCAAGGAGGATATCCCAAAGGGTGTTGTTGTAATCACCCAGTTTCACTCATACCTGGATTAGAAGAGAGAAGTGCTGAGATACCTATTGTTATTAGACTTGGTCATTGTTATCCACATATTTTTTTTCTGTTATAATCTGGTAGGAATCTAGTCAATTTACTGTATCACAATAGTTTTATGTACACCAACTACTGTTACTAACATTTGCAACCCATATTTGTTATTCAACTTTGTGAGAAGCAACATTTCATTAGTTTTGGTTGCTTAGAATTTCTCAAGTGTCTATGGTTGACAGATTTTTCTTACACTAGTTTTTGTATTGCTAGTAGTACTTATTTTAGTAACACTCAGTTTTAATAATGTTTAATTAAAATGCTCTTTGCTTGAATTCTGCTTGTACCTTGAGTTAAATTAACTACATATTTAATAATTAGTTGGAATTTTGTAGCAGTCTGCATAGTACCTACAGACATAAGAAAGACATAATGAATCAAATGTACAGTAACCGTCAAAAACCAAGCAAATACATTGCTTTTCATCTTCAACAGCAGCCAAGGACAGTACAAAATCATAAGGAGTCTAGAGGAAAATTATGAAACAGGTCCTGGAAAAATTATATAAGGGCATATACATACGAGATTAAACTAGCAAAGATTGAGCAGTGGAGAGAGCTTACAAAGTAGTATCTGATGTGAAGTCAATGCACTCTTCTTTCTTTTACTTTTCTTTCCTTCTGCTGCTAAATGAGATCAGAGAGCATTAATCTGGTATGAAACACATCTACTACCAGTAGATGGAAATTTTTGTTTATGCCATGCTTAGTTACCCTGTTGCACTCAACTACTATAAGACACTCTTAAACATGTGTGCTTAGGGATTAATTGCTTTAGTAACTTGTTTTAGGCTGAGGTAATAGCTGAGATTTGAAAAGCACCAGAATGACTGGGAAACACAATGTGGAGAATTTTTTTTTTTTAATTTCAAGTCACATCAGTACCATAGAAACCATCAAGAAGATAGCAAGTTGAGCCAAATGATGAATCAAATCTCTAAGACTTATGATGCCTTGAAGCGTAATAGGTTTACAAAAGCTGCAGAGTTCTGCATAGAAAAAACAGCTTGTCATTCAGCTGTTTGCCAGAATGAGTGAAAGTTATACAGGGCTTTGGCTTTAGGCAATACCAGAGACTTCTGAGACAAAACTGCTAAGATGACCACTGAGGGGCTCATCGGTTATGGCAGTTCCTGTCTTGCAGCAGTGACACAGCAACTTTTCCTCCTATTCCTTTCATTTTTTTCAGTGTAAGACCTGATGAAGGGAAATGCCAATTTCCTCTATATGGGAAATAAGAAAAAACATTAATAACCATTACTTTGTAAAACCCTGTGTTTTGTTAGGGTTTTCATTTTTTGGTGGTTTTTTTTTTTGGGGGTTTTTTTTTCGGTTTTTCCTTTTTTTTTCTTTTTTTTTTTCCTTTTGCTTTGGAGGAAAGCTTTAACTTTATTTTGTTTTTTAAGTCCAAAAATATTTATTGAGTAATTAGGTTGTTGACACAAGCAGGAAAATATAAATGAGTATTTTAGTTGTTTGTTTTTTGGACACTAGCTTGTTTTTCCAAATAGTAATACCTTGCTCTGCTGTGTCTATTGTTATTTCTGGGGTTTTTTGAGGCTTACTCAATTGTTTAGCACTGTTAAGACTGCAAAACAATTACTGTGAAAATCATCCTAGCAATTACTTGTGAGATTTTGCTACTGTTCAAGACTAAATAACTCACTTAAAATGTTGACTGTTTTAATTACTGAGAATACTAGATAGTCTAATTGAGAATAGTTTTCCAACAGCAGATATTACACATGCATATCTAGCTAGTCGTCAGAGCTTTATGACTGAATAAAGTGGAATTATTAACATTGGAAGAGGGTGTAATACTTAAGATCCAATATTAATCTTTGCAAATAATTTTTAGAAAAGCTTTAGTTCAAAGAACTTTATTTCAAAATACTTTCTACCATCAGTTTTGCATTCATAACATAATAATTTTATGCAAACCTTGTTTTCTTGCCTTATGAGTTACTTAACTCCTAAGCCACAAAATTAGGTCATAATCATCTTTAATTACAACATGCATGTAAACTGCCAATAGAAATTTCATGGAGTGAGGTTCTCTCTACACTGATGAAGAATTCCAAGAAGTAGAGATGGACTTATCATCTGGCTGCTCCAGTTAATGTGTTGTTTTCAGGTTCCTTAAGATGAAGGTGGAAAGGACAGGAATTCAGATAGGGTTCTATTAGAAACCAGAATGTGGGTTTTGGAAAATTTTGGCCAATCAGAAACATTTCAAAGTCAATAGAGTGTCTTTATTTTTTTCTTTTTCCACAAATTTTCTGCTGGCTATAAGATCTTGTGAATGTGTTTTATAATTCAATAGCCTGCCTCTCACTACATGAAATACATGTAACTGGATTCTAAATATTAAATATGCAATGCCACATTACATGATGATAATAGTAGGAAGTAGTAATAGACAAAACAATAAATTTAAAACTATCATTAAAAGTGTAAAAAAGTATTCTTTCTGATATATTTATCCTTGGAAAATGATGACGAGATGTAAAATAGAAAAAAAAGAGAAGCCTTACTGTCAAGAACCACATTATTGCACAATTTGAATAATCTACCCAAAGGTCATCAAAACCTGATTCCATGTATATTTAAACAAAGTTAAGGATTATCACTGTTCACATAAATAATTCATGGTCTCTCTCACTCTTCTTCCCCTAGAGGAGGTTGTTGTCAGACTTTGTGAATACTTAGCCCAGTGTGCCTGAAACTAACCTGCCAAGCAATTGATGCTCTTCCCCTGGGCTTGAGCTGTTTACATGTGGGTGATTTTGTGGGCTTAAAATTTATTTATTGAATCGAAAAAAATTAAAAAGCATGGAAAACTTGTTCCATATTTCAAAAATAATAGCTAGAATTTTTTCTATTAGTTTAATCAAAAACTTTTATTCTGTAGTTTGTACTGTTTCTATTTTCTCCATTAATGGTACCTTTCTTCAGGTTCCTGGGGAACACTTCAGAGACTGATTATCTTTTAGGAAGAGGAGGGGGAAATAGGAAGATGTGATTATGCTAATAAGGGAAACACTAAGGAATTAATACAATGAAACTCTTGCAGTGAATAGAGCTGAAGACTTTTGATACATCATGAAGGGTGTTCATTTTCAAGGTTCAGAGAGAGAGCAGATACAAGAAAAAGTGATTTTTCAATTGAATTAGAATGTATTATAGTGAATTTCATAATTCTGGGCTTTATTCCTAGCTAATATGATTACAGATCTCTCTTACTGAAGGTATTGACATCTGGGCTGAAAGAAAAGATGCTTTTCTAGAATCAATCTGCAAAGCTACTGTGTAGTCTTCCACATAAATAGTTAAATAGCATTATAAAATAGATATATCTTTACAAATCCTACTTTTGGAGTAGTAATGACTTTGATTATTCTGTAAGAAATCTTTCATCTGAAGGAAATGTTTCTATGTCACCATCTATGAGGAATGGGCCATTTTTCTTAATCCTTATTCAACATTAACATATGTTAGCTTTTGAGTTCTTTAATTTTCTATTTCTTGGTACTCTGTTTTTCCTTTAAAATGCAGTTCGTATTGTTCGAGATAGAATCATAGAATGTGAATGGGTTGGATTGGACCTTAAATATCATCTAGTCCCAACCCCCTCTGTCCTCTGAGGGCAGGGACACCTCTCACCAGACCAGGTTGCTCAAGGCTTTATCTGACCGGGCTTTGAACACTGGCTGGGTTGGGGCATCCACAACTGTCTTGGGCAACCTGTTTCAGTGTTTATCCACCCTCACAGTAAAAAATTTCCTCCTAATACATAACCTAAATTTCCCCTCTCTCAATTTGTACCCACTATTCCTTGTCCTATCATCACAGGCTGTTGTAGGAATGGTACTCCCCAATCCAGTGTCCCCACCAAGGCTCTTCCAATCCCGCTTCCTCCCCCGCTTTCCATTGTGCAGGATGAAGTTGAGAATTGGAGGAACAAAAGGTGAAGATGAAGGGTTGTGATAAGAACAATTTACTGTAAACAGCAATGAGATAAGAAAATGAACAGTGACATCAGCAATGTTAATAACAATAGTGTACAAAAGAGGAAGTGATTCGCATCCAAAGATGCTGTCTGTGGAACCTGCAATAACTTAGTGCCAGATGGTTTACCCCCACCAACTTTCTGACTGGAAGGAACACCCTTATCCAAGAGAGCCCTTTTTCCCTCAGCCCTGGCAATGATGTGAGTTCCTATCACATCTGGGTCCTGGCTGTGTCCCTCCCAGCTATTGCACAGAATGTAACCCTGCCCTGGCTGAAATCAGGACACAGAAAAAGAGTCCTTCTCCAGCTTGTCTGTAGGCCGCACTCAGATCCTGAAAGGTTAAGAGGTCTCCACACAATCTTCTCTTCTCCCGGCTGAACAGCCCAAACTTTTTCAGCCTGTCTTCATGGGGATGGTGTTCCGGTACTCCAATCAGCTTCCTGACCCTCCTCTGGACTTGCTCCAACAGTTCCATGTGCAGAACTGGGCACAGCACTGCAGGTGGGGTCTCACAAGAGCAGAGTAGAAGGGCCAAATCACCTCCTATGACCTGCTGGCCACACTCCTTTGGATACAGCCCAGGATTTGTTTGGCCTTCTGGGCTGTGAACATGGCTGACTCATGTTGAGATTGTCATCAGCCATCACCCCCAAATCCTTCTCCACAAGGCTGCACTCAGTCACTTCTCTGCCCAGCCTGTAGGTGTGTCTGGGATTGCCACAACCCAAATATAGGGCTTTGTTCTTCACTTTGTTGAACTTTCTGAGGTTTGCATAGCTGCAGCTCTCAAGCTTGAAGTCCCTCAGGATGGCATCCTTTCCCTCCAGCGTGCCAGTTGCATATGCAAGTTGAATTACTATCTTAAACATGTGTGGTGCTACTTTATTTGTTAGCTGATAGCTACATGTTTTGTCTCAAAAAATATTTACACCTGTGTCTATAGTATTACTTGAGTCATTGAAAGAGAAGGTATCTGGTTTATAAGCAAATTAATACCTGTTGGGGGAAAAAAGAAAAGGTGAAATTTCATGCTTAGACATTTACTGTAGGTGACCAGTCTGTTTAAAGATAGGAAGAATCAGGCTGAGCCAACTGAGTTGGTCAAGCAGAACTAAAAATGCTGTTGAGTGACACCTTATCTCAGGAGCAAGCCAACTTCTCTCTTCCCCATTTTTCTCCTTGGGTCCTCATAGCCTCTTTCTGAAGAGAATTGAACTTTTTTTATGCAAATGTTAATGAAAAGCTGTGATCCCATATAAATTTCCAGAGGCCAAATCGTCAAGACTGAAAACAGGTGTTCTAAACCATACTGCTTCAATACACAGTATCATGTCTCCATTCTTCCTCCTCCTTTTCTTATCCCTCAAAAACTCATGTAGTGGATTTGATTTCTGAGGAGCTATATTTCCTAGTGTTAAGCCATGAGTACAGTCTTTACCCAACAGATTTTTCCTTGTATGCAAAAGAGAGAAATTCATGCCAGTGTCTGTGTTGTATACAGAGACATGGTTCTGCTAGGTTCTCACAACTAAGCTAATACTGTTAGATACATGGGCCAGAATATAAGGGTCAGTCTGATTTAGTCTGGCTTATTCTTTAAAAACATTAAAGAGGAGAAAAAAGCAATTACAAGTTAATTGCATTTTAAATAGAAAGGTCATGGCAAAAGGAATATATGTAATTCTACTATCAAAGGTCTCTGCCAGTTGTTCATTTAATGGGGATATATGTGGATGGGTGCAGAACAGAAGGGAAGAAAATGATGAGTGAGGTTTGGTGTCGCATTTCTCCCAAACTTGACTTGTTAGAGCATTTCTGACAGCAGGCATTGGCATAGTTTTGGTAGTTAAATACATGGCTATGAATCTTCTATCCACAGACTGCGTAATAGAAACAAAATACAGACTTAGTACTGAGTGTAGTGTCCTAAAGACAAGTCTGAAAAGGCACAGAGACATGTTCATTCTTGCCATCTGTGATTCAATGAGTTTTTAATTAGATGAAGTTCTGTAGAAACAGCTTCTAAGGGAGAGCTCCTCTGTAGGCTGTAGAGCAAACTCATTTACTGTCATGGCTTGAATTGTCTGAATAGATTTCCTGCACCACTCTATCCTGTCCATCTATCTCCTAGTCTGCCAGAGGACCTCTGCAGACCATCAGTCTTAGGGACAATTCTGCACAGCCTAGAGGAAAGCACCACCAAAAATGTAGATTTGGAATGAGACTATGTCCTCAGTATTTCCTTCAGATGCCCTCTGCTTCATGTTCTTTTAGAAAGCGTGTTCTGAAATTGCTCCCACAAGTTGCACAGGAAGGGTTTAGTCCTTGATTTACTGCTGTGGATTCTACAGCAGGGATCAGGAACTTGATATGCTTTTGTGTATTTTGCCTTTATTTATATTTCCTGGGTTGCTTCTTATGTGGCAGCAAGAGAGAATGTTAAGTATAAAATAAAAGAGCTGTAAAGCAAGCAAGCCCTTTAGAAAAGGAAAATATGTATTTATTACAATTTTCATTTCTATGATCCTAAAGCAAAAAAAAAAAAAAAAAACAAAAAAAAAACAAACGAAAAACCTTTAGAAAATCCAAGCTTCTACAGTTGACATGAACTAATGTTCTCTTCTTCTGGTGGACTATATCTCACAAACAGGGAGAGAACTAGAACATGGCAACAGAATTAGTGGCACTGTACAAATTAGCCCATTTTTAGTACTGTGTTCAGTATTTGTTCTTTTGAACAGAAAAATATTCATAAGTATCTGAAGCGTTAGGGTGTTTTTCTTTAAAGTAAACACTGATAGCCCTAATAATGCTATATTTAAGCTCTGTGATCTGGAGGAGTGTCTTGGCTCACACCATGCCTGGTCCAGCACCAGCTGCACTGTGTCTTAGTTCAGAGGCAGTGATGATAGTGCAGAGCTGTTTCGAGCTTCCTGGGAGATCTGCCCATGCATAACAAGTGGTCTAGAAGTTTAGAAATCAACAGCCTCCTCAGCTGCTCCATTCTCCAGCCTTCCCTGGCTTGCTCCTTACATTGACATGTCCTTAGTGAGTTTCCAGTTTGTGTTACCACACCTCCTTTGCCAAGTATTTCCCAGCCTCCACTTCTTCCTCCTGATGCTTCATCCCCTTGTTTCGCCAGCTCCTGCACTGTGTCCTTGCATCTGCCACTGATCCCCTCATTTCTTCAGTGCTGCTACTTCTTACATCACTAGGATGGGAAAAGAAGGTCAAGGAGTAGGCTGAGAGGGACACAAAGGTGTGTAGGACAGACAAAGGGAGGTAGTGGCAGTGAAATCTGCTTCAAAAAGATGTAGTTTCTAGTTCCTCCTTTGTTACATGCTTGAAAGTTTGTAGGAACGGAGTAAGAAAGCTGTCATCAACAGTACTGTGGAGTGTTGGGAGTCTGTCTGCACAGACCTAGGGATTCCAGTGAGGTGCCATGTGAGATGAACAGCTATTCGAATGTCTCCAATTATGTGCTCTTCTTTCCTTGGTACTCATACTAAAAAGCTGTGCTTTAATATATGAAAGGCTATGTAATGAGTTCTTTTTAAAACAAATCATAAGAACTTTCAGTTAAGCAGCTTAATTTAGTGGATGCTCTAATATTCTAACTGTAAAACAAGGATGATTTTCTGAGTTTAGGTGTCTGAAAGTATTAAAGATCTTAGTCTATTTTTTTTAAGAGGTCAGTCTTCCGTAGTAGCACTTTAGGGAATTTTACTCTACCATTCTTTGGAATGGTTCATATTTGATTATAGTATTAGTATATTGAGAAGGTTCTGTAATATTTACTCAAAAAGATGAGTAAAAATGGTTCAACATCATTCACATAGGGTTTTCCAAAAAAGATTTTGTTTTGACTGCAAGCAGAGTGAATTCATGATTGTGTATGGCAAGGAACCACAAGGTTATAAATGCTGAAGGAAGTATTAATTATTTGGAGTCATTCCTTTACAACACTCCCTTGTATTTTCATATCAGTGGTATTATATTTCCTTCTTTTGTGTTTACTTTTACCATTGACTCGGTCTCAACTTTATTACTGTATTAACAAGGATTTTGTGTGTGAAGTAGATGCTTTTTCTTCCTAGCCCTACCAATGCTACATTATTGTATTCTAATAGGCTGACTTTTCTAAACTAATCCAGCAATCTGTGTTTTTACAGCACACTAATTCTAATGACTAATGTTTGAACATGGTTTTTGTGGGTAGTGTAAATGTATGAATTCAGTAAGTCAATGGGAGCCTGATCCTGTTTATTCTAAGTCAGCAGAAAAATAACATTAAACTAATAAAATAACCTGTCCCTGAAGACAGGAAAGGCATTCACATTTCCTTATGGGAATTCTTTCATTAAGTTTGAGACCTGTTAGAATTAGGTTTGTTTGTAGAGGGAGCAAGTTGTACAGATACCCTCTAATTACTTTGGAAATGAGAGAATTTACTTTACCAGTTTTGGGAAATCTTTTTAGCCCTGAATTACAAAGTAACCTGGAGTGATTTGAAGTGCTTTTGAATGAAACTTGCAGGCTTAATAAAGACAGGTTTTTCTTGTGAAAACTATGCAATAAGAAGGCTTTATAGCATTCCGCTTTTTCACTTGTAGTAGCACAGGTTACAGTTCTCTTAAAACAATGTGCATTTTAAGCTGTTTTCGAGCAGATTCATAACCTCTTGTTTCTACACATATCTGAAAACTGTCTTTTATTTGCAAGTAGCTTTTTTCTTTATAGCAGGGCACTGTTTCCTTGTTTGTAACCACATAGGAGTTAACATTTTATGGCTGATAGACACTCTTTTTCAAACGAGGTATATTCTCTCCTTATTCAGGAAGCTGGTGGGTTTTCTATGCACATATGTTGGCCCCATTGTCTGTTGTCTTTTTACCTTCCTGCTTTTTTTTGTTTCTTTTACAGATGTCACCAGTCACCAGTAAGTCAGGGGACCTGAAATTTATCTCTAAACATGACACAGATAGAGACTCACCTGCAACACAGTAAGCAAGAAATGCTTAAGACAATTTGCAGTGTTATTCCTACAACTGTTGTTTGAAAACTGTGAGAAATGTTGGAAGGGTGTTTTTTTTATCAAGGAAACAAGAAGTTAGCTTTAGGGTGATCAGTGAGAGAGTGTGCTTCACACCCAAAATGTGAAGGAAATAGCAGTTCGTATACGTATGCACATCCCCAGAAGAGACTATAATGTACATGACAATCAAAACTCAGGGATATGTGGTTGCTCACTGGCATCCCTTATGTATTAGGATTTATTGTTGCAGACTGAAAGCTATTTTTGCACCTCCTAAAAGTTAATTAATGTAAATTCTAAAAGGTTTTCACATTCTAGGAAGATGCCAGCAGCACCTTTGATGGTGACACTTGCATTTCTTAAAAATCGTAGCTCTCCGTTGCATGAAAGCTGTAAGCAGATAAGATCTCAGCATTTTGAATGGGAGCTTCCATGATATCTTTAGCTTTTGCAATCGTTTTTGCTTTAAAAATTGATAACTGAAAATACTTCCCATGTTTGCTATTGTAGTTGTCACCTAAGCAAAGTTATTTCGCTGATAATTTTCCAGACTGGTTCCCCCCTCATATGAATTATGCTGTAGATGCAGATACATACTTCATTTTAACCTGCCTTTAAATCTGAATTTTATATCTCCAGCTGTATCTCGATTTGAAAATGAATTGTGAGTGGAAAGTTTGACCCTGGAGTACAATGAGGAGTGGGCTCTAAAATGACACATTGACAGAATTCACTGTTGAATTTTGGACACAACTATTCTAGTAGTATATACATTAAGGAAGGAAATGCCTTAAAAGCACAGTTACTGTGACGGTTGACACAGTCTGTTAGAAGTCAGAATCAAAAATTTGGGATGACTCAACTCCATTAGCTGGACTTCAGGAAACAGTTATTTTGAGTGACCTTTCCAGGGCATCCACTGAAAAATGTGGGACCACAGAGTTAAATGTGGAATCATAAATTATTTAAGAAAATTCAAGCATTTTGAGTCATACCAAATAGAAATGTTAATTTTAGTAGAAATTAGGGCTGTCCTGAGAAGATGTCACACTGAAGGAATAGAGCCCAAAAATCACTTCAGTTACAATTCAAAAAGGTGAGAGGAGACACCTACATGCTTGAGTCACTGGAATGTGCTCCCTCATCCTGAACTGTAGGGAGCAGGAACATCATGGAGATTCCAGTCTGAATTCTGGAATCTGTGCTCCATGCCATAGCACTTAAGAGCAGTGACCACATGTACCAGGGTTTTTTTCAGAAAAGTCTACAAGCTATTGCCTTATTTTGAGAGCTAGAAAAAAGTTGTCTGACACTGCTGATGCCACTAGTTTGAAAAACTGTATTTCTGTTTATGGGTATTTATACAGCACACATCAGATAATAAAACAGCTCAGAAACAGGGCTGCCTATTTTTTATGAATACTCTCACTTTACTGTTACCAAAAACATGACCTGCCAGGACTCTAGTTTTCTTGCTCACTGCAGTCAATGTGTCTTGAAACATCCTTAAAAATTTACATACTTACAAGTGTTGCCATCTTAACTGGAAAAGGTTTATATTTCAGCATCTAACAGCAATATCATGAAAATATGACTTGAGATTCAGTCCAATCTGTACTTAAATAGTTGCTCCACCTAAAACGTGCTGTTATTTTCCTGTTTTCTGTGAAAATGCACTAAATATTTATGTCACATTGACATATATGATACAAAATTTATTTACTGCATAATTCCTAAGAATCAAGTGGTTGCCAAGTACACACTTTCAGTATGCAGAAGTGAAACTTTAACACCTGCACAACTTGCTAAGCCAAATGAATGATTGCTGGTTTGTTTATTTGAACAGTATTGTTCACTACAGCCACAATACCTGCTGTAAAAGAACATGAATGGCAAGTCCTTATGAAATGTCTATTTTTTGAGAATTTCTGTGTGGAAAATAAGGTTTTGCCATAGGAAAACAAATTTTATACAAAATGGTAGTAGACTTTTATCTTAGCCAAGCAGTTGACGTGTCTTCTGCAGACTCTAGAAGAAATAGAGAAATTATGCTAAGTGATTTTAATCTAAGTTTTGATACATCATTCCATCTGATGTTCAGATAATAAAAAGATGAAAACTTCTTCTCAGAGTTTGAGTAGCTTTATATTGGAAACAGCATAGCAACCTCACCCTTCAAATATTAATTATTAGCTGCTACTTGTCATCACAGCTAGTGTGTCCTTAGGTATGTTCCTGTTGTATGGTTTTCTTGAGCTGCCCTAGGTAGTGCTCTGCATAAATTTACACAAGACACAGCTGAACACTGGATTTGGTACATTGGTACTTGTAACACTGAATAATTATGACTTTGTACCCTAGCTTCCTCATGCAACAGTACTCCTCAAATTGTTCTAGGAATCCTAACACAGAGGGTCTTAGGCTCCCAAACCTTTTCCTTAGGATGTTCCAGTACTAGAGCTGTAGCAATCCACATATTCATAAGTATAAAGTTTAGCTTGGAAAAAAGTTCCAACTACAGGCAGATACTCATCAGTTTATTAGCAAGGCTGATGTGTAAACATTTTCATCTATCAAATCTGATTACATTAGGACAGTATCATCAACAGTGCAGCACTCCTAACACCATTTTTGTGGAAAACACACATTACATTCTTCAGTCTTGATTCATCCATTTGCTTATGTGTTTCAGCAGCATTAAACAGTTCAGATCATAAACCAAGACCCTTTTGTGCTAGGCACAATACAAATTTTGAACAAAGACAATACCTTCCTTTGAATGGCTAGAGTTGAAGTATTGTTACATACTTATAGTTAAATAAAGTTATAACTCCTCCCAAGAGTGGAATTCATGGTAGAAATGATGTAACATGGGCATAATCACTGCCATCATATGCAAGACCAGTTAGAGGCATTAACTGGGATACAGGAGCTTGACTGATCCCTTTGGCACTGTATGAAGGCTGGTAAGGATAAATTGACAGTAAGGTGATTTCTGACTGTCCTCGTTCTGGTAAATTGAAATGGAAAAACTAATCTTATGCACTTTGTCTGCCTGTCTTATTCTTGTTGCATAAATAAAAGAATCTCTCCTTAATTGTAAGAATTTTGGTGTCTGAGCTTAGGAAAGTGAAAAAAAAACAAAACAAAACAAGTGCAATTGCTTTTATGAGGGGGAGACTGGTAATTTGTATTTTTTAATTACATCTGTTGTCTATTGATCAAGATGAGCTGATTTTTAAGATCATGAGCAGTTCTTTTTCAAAGCAATGCTATGATAAAAAGTAGACTGATGGAGTGGTCTCATATTTTGTCTTCATGGTTTTTCTTTGTTCTGCTGTGGAACAGTAGTTTTTGTAGTTGTTTCAGCATTGTGCTCAAGAGGACAGGCAGACAATTGCTCTAACACATCAGCTGTAGGTGGAAAAAGCTCTAAATTTGGGCTAACTTTGTGTTTCTTTTACTCTCTTTATATCCACTTTCCTCTAGAGGTACAAAGAAAAAGAAGAAAAGGATACAAAGGAATGAGAGAGAAAATCAGCACAACTTAATGAGTGTCGATACTCCTCTGTCATCAGTTACAACTAATGGTGTTGAAAACGAACCTGCATCCCGTGGGGTGGAACTGAAGAAGAAAAAGGCAGTGAGAGGCTCAAACTTAAGCACAAATGGAAGGACAAATATTGCCTTTGAGCCTGAATGCCATGACACAGAGGCATAATTTATTTCTGAGTACTGAGGCAATGTTCATTACATGTGTTGAAGGCTGCAATTGTGATTTCTCTTCTAGGATTAGAAACAAACAAAGAAATTCAAATATTTAAATATACAAAATGGTACCAGTTGTGACTTATCAATGGTGCAAACCTGTTTAGGATAACTTTTGCCCTGGGTTCCTTGAAATCAACAGAGCTTGGAGGTTCAGCTCCTCACTGGGCTGGAAAAGAACAGAAACTGTCAAATGCAATGTTTCCTAATTTGATATCTGATAAAGCCCTCACTTAGGCATTTATTTGGGCTGTAGATCAAGCCATTGGGAGCAAAGTATCGGGTGAAAAAGTGTGATCTAGAGCAAAACAAGCCCAACCACTATGTAAGTTATTAAATTAGCATTTTAAAGTGTGCTGTAGGTAAAGTAGAAGAGTGTTCAGAATGGTTAAGTACCAAAGGAGTGCTGGCATTGAGGTGTACCTGAAAACACAAACTTTCAAAAAATATTTTCTGGGCATCAAATATCTGTTTGGACTGCATTTTGCAGCTCTGAAGGGAATTGTGGATTAACTACCTATGCAACTACACTATCTTCAGTAGGACTACTTGTTCTTACCAAAATAAATTAGTGTTGCAAATTTCAGGCAGCTACATTTTTCAAATGAGGTGTGCTGCACGTAGTAAAGATTCATTGCAGTTTTGTCACAGTTCCTGGGTGCTTTGGCAGCAGTATTGCCAAATATACTTTCTTTTGTCTAAATTAATTCTTTCATATCCAACTATGCTGTTTGTTTTGCTTGTAGTCCTTATTCACTTGTAAGTGTCATTAATCTATTTTTTTACTTGAGTATTATTTTGTGAACTCTTTATAAAGACTTCACTAATTATCTATGGTGTTAAATAATTTATATTTTATATTAAACAAAAAAACTTTCTATCAGTTAGTGTTGGTATTTTTTCTGGCTGATTATGTCCAGTTTATTTTTACCCTGCTAGGAAATTCTTTCTCCTCCCCCTCTGAAGCAATAAATAACATAAAATTAGAAAGCCCTTATTTAGTAGACAGGGCACTTGATTCCATTAAAAAAAGAAGTGAAAATAACAATGCTGGGCACTGATGTGTGAAATGCACCCAGATGCAGAGGACTAGTTGCTGTATATTGTAATATCTTCCTTGCACATGTTTTGAAGCCAGAAAAATCTGTAAACTTTTTTTTGTTTCCAGTAAAGCACAGCAGCAAATTCTCTCTTTTCACCCCACCAGTAGTTGCTATTTGCCAGCAGTCCTAACTTTCTTCTGCCTAAAGTGTGTGCATGGAGCCCTGCCCTAAATGGGACTTGCATATGTGTACTGGAAACTTAGTAATGTCTCTTTCCCCAGTCAGAGATGGTGTAAAATTGCCTCAGTCCTGGAGCTGCCTGATTCTGTCAAGGCTCCCCACCTCTTATATCCCTGCAGTGCGTTCCAGCTCATCATCCTGTGACATGTGGCTTTTAGAGATTTTATAAAGGGGAAAAATCTCAGCATCTTACATTTCTCAAAATGTCCTGGGTCACGTTTAAAACAAGGGCAGAGCATGACATCAGGCTCCACGTCAGGGAGAGCTGAGCAGTAGCCAAGATCTGGGAGCTCATTGGAAAGCATTGTAAAATGTTAATTTGCCATTGTCGACGCTGAAGACAGAAATAACACTTCAGATAAACACCACAGAGAGATGGTAGTTCTAATCAAAGGCACAGCACCTCCTTTCATGCTTGCGAACTAGGGCTCCAATTATGTTCACTGCTCTGAAGCTGAATAGAGCTGCTTTGCCACACTTTCCAAATTGAGAGGAGAGGCAGCAGTAGTGTCTTCCAAGGCACAGTTCCAAATAACAATTAAGCAGAAGGAATCAGATAAGAGCCAAACATGAAAATGCGGGAGTTGAAAATAAACTTTTCATAATGTTTTCTTGTAATTGCAATAGCTTTTGTTTTGCTTCTATAATTTTTTTCTTCCCTACCACATGGTTGGTTAGAAACTTCTTTTCCTTTATACACAGCGTCACTGTGGTGCTAGTTTTCTGCATTCATGAAACAGAAAAGGAACAAAAATATTTGAAATTTGAAAAAGTCTATGATCCTTCAGTATTAAAATTAGAGCCTTCACCCTAAAATCTCTTTAACAAATTATGAGCATGACACAATGGCAAAGACAGTTTTTATCTTTTGTTCAGGAATGCAGCTGATACATTCATTTTCAGAAGAACTGCTTTTTGGTATTAGTAGAGTCTTTATTCTTCAGACCTTGCTGTTGGGTTTTTAAATTTATAGAAAAAGGATAAAACTTTTAAATACTTTAGATTGTTGTAATGGTTTAAAAAGAAGGTTTTAATTTGGAAACTTTTATAATGCTTTTTGTTTTTGTGTTAATGCAATCTACATATTTTCTAAAATCACTTGACAGTGAATATCATGTACGTTTGCTGAGTATTGCCTAAGTACTTGGAGGACTTAAATTTCAGCAGAAGAAAAGAATTCCAGAAGGATTCAGATTGCCTATTGAAAATTTTCCTTTTTTATTAGATGAAGTATTATGAGTGTCCTGCAAAATTGCTCCCTGAGCCATGATGTGTGAATTGAAGTGCGAGAGTTATAGAAGTCTCCATGAGACTCCTTAGAGGGTGACACAAGTTCATTGCTGGAACAAACCAGATAAAATGTTGCTTTAAAAAGTGTGAGTATTAGGTATTTATAGCTGCCTAGCGATAGCAGCATTGTGGGTCTTTCATTGTTCTGGTGTTTTGTGTGTGTGGTTACACCATAGAGTTGCTATTATGTTTTTATGATAGGGCAGAGATATCGAGAACTGTGTGTAAATCAGCAATGCAGAAGAAAATGTGTGGCCATGTTTTTCCTGTGTTTCCCAATAGCCATCAAATTGCATTTAGCTTTTTCCTTAAAATAATTTGAGGAGCAGACACCATAAAACATAATAAGTGTATTTGTAGCATCACTTAATTCAGAAGGCAGTAGGGGATGGATCACAGTCAAACAAGGGCTAATGAGAACACAGAGGAACATGACAACCGAAAGTCTCTGTTGACTAGTGAACTAAATCTGCCGGCTGGACGCAATTGTCTGACGGAGAATTGAATGTCAGGATCATTTAGGGTTAACAATGGCCCACTACAAGCAAAAGCAGACAGCTATGAAAAATAGCCGGCATGGTAGTCATTCTGCAGGGACCCTGGATGCAAACTTGATAATGAGGCACTTCATTCACTACATCCTTCTGCTCTAATTACTCAGGTGAATAGGAAATACTTCGTTTAAGGCGGGAACAGACTAGAGCAAAAACACTTGTTTGGTAAACACAAAGAGTGATGGGGCTTTTTAATGATCCTTTTCCAGCACGTATGAAATTAGTATGTATGCAGTGCAACCTATTTTATGAATGTGGAAATTGGGAGGAGATAGAAGTATTTTCTAACTAGTGGAGAGAGGCCAGGAAGATTCATGGAAAGGCTGGAACTCCACAGTTTTCCCTTAGCATTCTGTCCAATGTCCATACAGAATATTTCAAACAAATTAGCTTGCAGATGTACACCTGCACTTGTAAAAATATACTGTGTTGGTTCAAGGGGGTTCATTGCTTGGAGTTTAGCATACATGCTTTAGGAACAAAATTGCTGTGCGTAGGGAATAGAAACAAGAGGAGGTCTGAGAGAGGGAAATAAGCAACTTGAGAAGAAAGCTGCTGCTTGGGGGAGACTTGCAAAAATGTGGCAATTAGAAATTGGAACTTAAGAAGAAGGAACAGAAGATAGCATGTAGGTGTGTTATAACAGAGCTTTGGTTGCTTCAGTCATGTTTTTTAGACTTTAGAAATTCAGATATTTAACCACTTCACTTTTTAAAACATTTGTTTTGTACCATTTGCAGAAACTTTCTGGATGAACTCTCAGAAACATAGACAACATTCTGTGTCTCTCCAGTAACTCTTAGCTCTCTGGTGTTCCAACTCTGAGCTACAGCCTACAAAGTTCCATGTAGCCTATGACTTGAAGAGCTGTTAGGAGAGATGAAGCGTTCATTCGCTGATTTCTGGTACAGGTTTTCAGGAGGCACCTTTATAGTTGTCTGTTGCAATAGGCACCTCTGCCTTGATTCTGTCCTCTCCAGCCTCTTCATCTGGTGCAAAACAGCTGCAGCAGAGATTGGAACTTCGAGAATGAAGCTGCTCTTTCAAACCTTTAGTGTCATACTTACATGTAGATGTGTTCTGTTCACAGTGGTTTTGACAAGAGTTTTGTCTTTTGTTCTTCTGTTGTATGTGGGTTGCTTGCTGCCCTCCCCTTCAGAAGGATTTGTTTACTAGCACTGGGATGTTTATGTAGAATCCAAGTCCTGCAAGCTGCTCAGAGTCATGGACTACTCAAAACTCCAGCAAAATCAGCAGAGCAGGCTTTGAGCCACATCATCATGAGTGCAATTAGTGTATACTAACTTTAAAGGCCGAGGAAACATTTTCTCTCTTGCAGTCATAGATGAAGACGTCAGCTCTGCATTTCATATAGAACTTTGTCCGTGTGATTGTTTGTGAGGACCTTGTCAAGCCAAATGAGTTTTCACTGTGTTTGGCTGTGACAAGCAAGTTTACAAGTCCTGTGTAATGCTCAAATGCAAACAATCAGCAGAGACTGCAGATGCCACTTTTAGCAGAAAAAATGTTTCCACACCGGTAAAGCAGTATCAGTAGAATCTATGCCCTGAGCAGACTTCAAATTTTTGTTACATTTATATTGCCTGCAAAGGCAGGGAGTATAATAAACTAGTGTGTAGCAGCTGTAAATTTTCTGAGGATTTATCTAACCACAAATACATCGAAATGGGGAAATAGGTCTATATTAAACTGTGCAAGATGCTGCTGGAACTCAGCCACTTCTGCAACATCCTGTAATTAATTTATTATGACAGGTCTGGCAAACTGAAACACCCAATACGCTTGCGACAGACTGTTATGATATAGCTGTTTGAAAACTCTGTAGTCACATAAAATGCAGGTATTAAAGGAAAAAGAAAAAAAGGTAGCCCAGTATTACCATTATGTTATGTAGAAATTTTTCACCAGCATCCTGGAGTGCACATTGCAGAGTCAGTACCTCTGCCTGCATTAGCTGGGAAGGAAATTGTTGCAGAATATATTGGCTTAGATCCTACTGTTCTGGGATCATAAGGAGAGTTAATGAAGTTCTGTGGACATGTTCGACTAAGGAACCTCTTTTCACACATTTCCTGAGTCAGTGCAGGCCTAGCCATGTCTTTTGGTGATGAGGTTAATAAGTGGAGCTGAGACACTCAGTGCTGGTTTAACTTTCTTCTTGGTCAGTCCATATTTGTTTTTCTTCCTGTGTTGAAGACTCTGGGTTTTGTTAAATAATAGCGAAAGAGTTCCAATGAAATTGTCTGTGAGTTGCAAAGAGAATTAGTACAGATTTCTCACAGATCAGTTTTTTAATGTCTCGAGTTCTTACAGCAGTGATAGAACAGGTTGTCCTTGCATTCAGCTGCTTATTCAGCTAAGTTCATTGCCTCAGCTCTCAGGTAAAATAAATACTGAATTTCATCTTTTTCTGGGGGTTATCTTCAGCTTTATGTATCCTGCTATTAATCCACAGCTAAACATAGCTAATTCAGCATAGTTCAGCAGTACAGTTTGGAGAAAATCCTCTTTCTCCCCTCCCAAATTTCTGATACGTAGAATAGGCTGGTTTGCTTCCTTGCATGCACTATGTGTTTTAATATGCACAAGTTAAGCCTTTGCATATCCATTGCTGCAGGTGAGCCATGCAGAGTACATGCAAGTAGTTATCATCACCAAGTGTTACTCACTTGGCAATGCTGGTTTTTTATGGACCATAATTATTCCCTTAGTTTCACCTCAACGTTTTTATTTTGCCATTGCATCCTCAGCCCACTTTTTTTTCAGTGTATGTCATCAGGGTTTTGACACCTTTTATAGGCTCTGCATAAAGCAACTTCATGTTATGTTCCGCATTCATTTAGGCGCCTGATGGGGATACACAATCATGGGTGTAACAGTGACATCAGCCTGAGGCTCATTAAAATTAATGCCATCCAAAGCCAAGCTCTAGCAGCCTGCATAAGCCTATAATAAGCTTATACGGGGGTGGTTAATCCCCATTGTGGTTTGGTATAATGTCATAATAAAAAAGTGACATCAGGGAAAGGGCAGAAGGGGCAGTAAATGTTCTCTGCAGTGTGGCCAAGGGCTCCTGACATCCCTCCTCCTTAAGCAACAGCATGAGCAGAGCTGAGTGGGTCCAGGTTGCAATGGAGGGTGACTGAAAATGTCTCTTCTAAGCGAGGCAGAGCTACAGAGCCATGAACATCCCGGGCAGCTTTCCTTGGTGATGCACAATGGAGCAACACGTGGCCCTGTGCTGGCTTGCTTCCCAAGGGTGCAGCTTCACTGGACTTTGCAGGCTCTATTCTCCAAGGGAAACATCCCAGAATCAGGACTCCAAGTTTAGACCCCAAAGCTCCTAATTTGTTGCCTGTATCCAAAGGTTTGGATGAGAAGGAGGTGGGCTGTCCTTAGGGTCAGCAAGGGCACCATCCCTCCTCAGAGCAGGGGCACCCAGGGCACCCTCCTCAGGCACTGGTACTGAGCAGGGCCAGGGCTCAGGCTTCCTGCTCCCCAGGGATGAGTGCCAGTCACAGAGCCAGCATTGTGAAGGAGGGTGGAAGCTCTAGATTCAGCTGAAGTGGTAGCTACAGTTGTTTTTTTGTTGCTGTTCTTTCAGTCAGGTTAGATTTTCTCTGAAAGTGGAAAAAAGCCCTCAATGGCAGCACTTCGAGTTCAGTGTCTCTGGCATGTTGCCCTTTGTACTCTTTGTCAACACAATAGTATGAGTTTCCAAGTCATGTTTGGGAAGCTGGGCGCCTGGCTTTTGCTGAGACTTACTTGAGGCAGTGTTTTTGACATCAGGTTTGTGGGACAAGAGTTGGAGACTTGGCTGCCTCCAATTAGATCCCTGAGTAGCCTGAATTCACAAGGAAAAAAAATGCCTCATAATTCTGAGGTTCTCATGTTGGTCTGTGTTGGAGGAAAAGACCTATGTAGACATGGTCTAAGATACAATTTCCTGATGGTTTGTGCTATCATCTAGCAACAGCTTGATTCAGTTTGCTTCATCAGGAGAGTTAATTGTTTAAGCAATGTTCAGCATTGATTGTTTTTTCATGCCAGTGAAACAGAAGGCAATACAGAGCAAGTAATGCTGACAGCCATTACCAACATCACCATCCACAAAGGTTTCTCCTGAGCCATGAAAACTAGGAGAAGAAAGCTGTAAGACTCAAATATCTTGCAGCCTAAATGTACATACAAGGCCTGCCACCAAAGGTGAGAAACCTGGTATTTAGCACAAGCTGCTTGTTCTAAGGACACATTTTGCAAGGCGAGGAAAGAGTGACTAGTTCAGCACATTGGGACTGACACTGGTCAAATACTGTCAAGGCTTGGTCTTTTTGTAGGGTGAAGTTGCTTCATTGAGTCATTTGAACTCCACCAGTTTCCCACACTAAGATCAGTGCTGTAACATCTGTGAATGTTCTGGGTTTTCTTTTTTTTTTTTTTTTTTTTTTTTTTTTTTTTAATGGTTTTGTTCCTTTCTTTTTTTTTTTTTTGTTTTGAATGTGTGATAAAACATATTGGAAATTTATATAATTGAAGAAAACTACTCCTAATTAATTTGAACTGTTTTCCAGAGTGCTGCCATATTTTTCTAGAGCTAGATTAGCTAAATTTAGATACTTGCCTTCTTAGGACCCAGCAATGGACCAGCACAGCCTCCAAATTGAAGTTGCATATTTTTGTGCCTGGAACAGAAGCTGAATGCAGGTTAACCTCACTTGCAGAGTTCTGGTGTGAATTGGAGTTTGTTGTCATGAATACATCTCACAGGGTCAGATTGAATCCTGTAAATTGAGTAAGAACTCAGCCAGAGAGAGCAAAAGAGAATTTGCTGCCGTTTGAACCTGTGCAGTACCGGCAGAGAAGTGCTTGAGCAGGGCAGTGGCAGCCTCTCTGCACAGTGCAGCAGTGTGGAAAACAGGCCTGACTCTATGCAGATTTGTAAGCAGTGGCACATGTCACACGGCATTAAGGATTCCTGGAAGGATATGCAATTTGTGGTGCTGCTCCGATTCTCCCTCCCAGCCGCCCTCAGTTCCCTGCTGGCCTCCTGCCTCCTGTGTAAAACTCGGGCTGAAATGGAGAGATGGGATGGGTGGCAGCGTGCCAGCTGCCCGGGCAGCAAGCGCCGCTTCTCTCCCTGGCGGGCACCCTGCTGTCCATCCCCAGGGTGACTCGCTTCTTCAGGCACTCGTGCCTCCTGTAGCTCAAAGAACACTCGCTCCTGGAAAAATCTGTGCAAATATTGATCTAGCTGCCTTATTTTACATCGGCTCTTTTGAAGGTTGGCTTTTTTGTGTAGGCAGGCCGGCTGCTTATTTGCCGCTATCATTACAACTTTTTTGACTAGAAAAGTGTGAGTGGAAGTAGTTTTGTTTCTTCTGTCCTAAGGTGCTAAAGTATCTGCTCTAGGAAGAAAAGCATTTGGAAATGCTTTGGAAAGTTTAAATTTAAAGTTGTGGTCTGGGTTCTTAGTGCTGTCTGAAAACCAAGAAAACACTCTGTCAAAAGATGTTGAAATGATTATTTGTTTCCACTTTGCTGAGTTTAATTTACAGCTGGTTTTGTGAGTTTCAACTGAAATCAGATTAGTTAACTTTAATCTGAAACTTGTGTCTAAATACTCAATGAACTAATTCATTAGCTTTATTTTATCAGTATTTACTAAAAAATACCAGCAGTGATTTTACAAATTTTGAAAAGGATTACATTGTCATAGAAAATATTGAAAATGTTTTTCCCAAATGACAGTTTTTCCCAAAGGAATTCTGTGCTTATTTAAAGACCATTTGGGGGAAAAATCTTTCTATGAAAAATACTGATGTTGGATATTCAAATGGATTTACTTATTTGACAGTAAAGCTGGTCTAAGTGAATAAGAGTACATAATAAGTGACATGACTTTTGATTTCAGTAAGGTTTTTGATACTGTCTTATATGGTGTTTTTATTACCAAAGGAGGGAAATATGGTCAACTTTCACAAGGAGTTGATGCATAACTAATTAAAAAAGAAAAGCTGCATTCAAAAAAGAGTTATCCAAGTTTAGTTATCATACCAGATATTGGATAGAGATATTGCAAGTGAGGTCCCTGAGGTCAGTTCTCTGTCACTTCTATTCACTATTTCCATTAATGAGCTGGATGATGTAGTTGTATTTATAAAATGTGTGCGTGACACCAGGCGTTTGCAGACTGTTTGTAGGACATGATCAGAATTAAAAATTATGTTGGAAAATGTAAGTAATGGTGCAAATCAGTAAAATAGGAGCCAGTAAGATTTGTGCCAGAGGAAGAAGGAACCAAAGACAAAATATACAGTGGCTTTTCAGTTTCATGCAGAAAAATGTGAAAGGTGACAGGTTCAAAGGCACACTAAGTGAATCATCAACACACTGTCTGTTTGGAAGAAAGGGTCACCTGAGTGTTATTAACAGAGGTGAAGTGCGTAAGATCAGGTTATTATTTCTTCCCAAGTTATGCTGGTGAAGCTTCAGCAGGAATACTTTGCTTTAGTTTTGGGCACTGCATACTGGAGCTGTCAGACAAGCTGAATATGGTTCAGGGAACAGCAGAGGGCATAACAAGAGATTTAGAAACCTACAAGAAATGAACAAGGGATTGGAATTTTTTAGTGTAGAAGAGGTAAGATTGGAAGAGATACAATAGGAATGCTTAAGGTTTTTATAGAAAGCAAGAACTAAGGCAGCTCTGATACAATCTATGCCCATGTGATTTCGTTACAAAGCTTGTCTACTATTTTTTCTCTCTCCTGGAAAAGTTTAGTTTTATTTTACAGCAGTGTGATGGAGCAAAAAAAACCCCAGTATTTCTGGGTCCATTTAAATTATATGATCATGTATTTCCTTTCTCTTTGTTATGTGTACTATTATTAGTTGCCTTTTTCTTCCTCTAAAATAGCCTCTGCAAGACTCACTTAGATCAGTGTTGGTGCATAACAACCATTATTTGAGAAGAAAATTGCAGTGAAAATGTTTTATTCATTATCTCCTCTGTCATAAATCTCTAGCTGGAGCAAAAACCCTGACCCTGAATCCTTCTCCAGAACTCATGAGCCCATGGCTATTCAGTTTTAATTGTGCTTCTGCAGTGATTTATGGCATGACCTTGGGTAAACTGAACCTCCACCTCAATTTCCCTGTCTTTAGCTGAGGATACTAATATTTCTCCTGTGGACAGCCTGAGAGTTAATCTATGTAAGATCGTCTTGACAATGTCCAGTCCTCAAGCAGAACCTTAAAAGTTTAGCTGTCACATACCTATGACTCAATAGTTGAAAGACCGTCTGGATTTATGGTGGGACTAAGTTTCGAGTGTTTGGGGACTTTTTTAATACTTCTGTAAAATCATGTTTTTCAGTCTTATGGCTTGGAAAGACAATTTTGATCATTTTATTTTTGGGGCTGGCACTATCAGGCATGAGAGAAAAAAGCTCTGGAAAAGGCCTTTGTTTGTAAAGGTGGATTACTCAGCTGTAGTTGGACACTATAACTTATTACAATACACACTGCTGGCAGCTATAATAATAGCGCAAGCTCCACTGGAGTTCCAAAAATCTGGGATGGGAGTCTGGCCAGAAAAACTGAAAGCCTTGAAGTATGTTCCATGGCAAGGAAAGAGAGGTTACTTCTCCCCTCAGGTTTCTTGCATTCAAAAGTGATAATTACCATCAAACAGAGAAAAAAGATAAATGCTGGATAAGCTGGCAAGAAAGGACTCAAGTTTCTGTCCTCTGCAAACAGGAATGCCTGCCCAGCACATATGATGCTGTCTCAATTTGATAACAAAACAGAAACGTGTTAAAAAGTAGTTGAGGAGACCCTGCTTATTTTATAGAACATGAGATAATAATGTCCTATCCAGAGATAGGAGGGGTCATGCTGCAAATCCAGAATTTATCTCAATTATAAGCGCTCTCTCATTAAGGAGTGGAAGTATCTTTACTTTGATACAGGACTAATAAAATCTGTGACCACTCAGGCTTTTGAAAAATATTCAGACTTAAATGATGACAGCAGGTAGAGGATGGTATTTCTGGTGGGTCCTGACCTCTGCACCTTCATTTCATTAATTCACTGAGCCATGTGCTTAAACTAAAATAAATACTGTGGTACAGCTGGAAATGTTCTCACTGTTGAAGAACTTGGCCTTTTCCCTGTCTGTTTCTCCTCTTTTGTGATCTCAGTTGGTGAATGGTTTATAATGTTCTTACATTTTTTTTATTCATGGGGGACTTTTTCTCCACAACTCAGAATTAACAAGATTTCTATTCAGGAAATTAGGTAGCCTGTGAATGCAACCATTTGGTGGACAGGAGGGAAATAATAGTCAGAAAATTAACTACACCATGTAACCACGTTTTAGTTTTGTTATTTTCCCTACCCTTTCTCATTCCCACAAACTCTCTGAAATCTACTCCAAGTATTGGTCTGAGAAATCGCTTTTGGCTTGCTAGTGAAATGTATTTTCTCCATCAGTGTTTTAGTTTCATGCTGCATAGAGTACATGTGGATTTCATGGCACATACATTGAATAATCCCACCATCCATTCAATCATTTGTGTTTTGGTGTCAAATGACGGAAGCTGGACATTTTTTCTAAAGGAATTGCTGATGCACAGCTGAGTGCACACAATCAGTGCATTTAATTGTCCACAGTGTGTTGCATGCTTGTCCCTGAGACGGCTCCAAAGGGCTGGAGCACCTTTAGGGCCACTTTCATCTCACACCTCTTACCCAGACCAAGCCCCTGTCAACTTTAAAATGTGGAATTTCTGCAGAGATGTTTTTGAGCTTCACTGCTGGGCAAGTCTTGCTGGAGTCCATGGGAGCTGTTGGGCTTCCCTTCCCTGGAATACCCTGATGAGGACTCTGATTTACCTCTGAGTTCTGGGAGCTGGACTGCAGAGGGTCTAAACCAGAAGGAGCCCCAAGAGGCTGGGCCTGAGCAGTGCTGGCTCCTTGCCCAGCTCTGTGCAGGCTCAGCCCTTCCAGGGTGCCCCTGGGGCGCTGCCCTTGCACTGCCACAGCCGCAGAGTTAAAGTGCAACTTTGGAGTCTGTCTCCTCAGCGCTGGTCCCTCGTGTGGTCATGCTGGCAGCACCTATTGTTCTGGAGCATTTGAAGGGCATCCAAGTTTTGGCATCATTAGATTATTGCCATGGTGCTCAGGCTGCAGATCCTGAACAATAAAAGGGGGGTTGCTTTATGTTCAATCACTATTAGCTGTTATCTGCAGCTTTCATCTAGTCTCCATTAATGAAAGAACAAATAATTCCAGGGACTAAATAGATGTTTGACCATTCAAATATATGCAAAATGATATGATTTATGAATGGGAGGAAGTTGTTTTGCAAGGCTAGAATTCCATTTGCTGTGGAATTTTCATTTAACAGTGTGAATCCAGTTAAATCCTGAAATAACACAGTTAAGAGAGTAGGTTTTGTCATACTTCAGCTCCCTTTCAGCTGAAGGCTCCTAATGGCTGATATTTCTAAATCCCATTCCATTTCATTAGAGGGTCATTATCTGTTAATACTATTAACATTGCTGCATAGAGGAAAACATCAAGCTATTCTCCATGATTTTGCTGATTGAAAAAGAAGGAATAGACTTGATTGCAGTGAAGAAGATCCAGGTAAGAGTTTGAGAGGTCTGAAGAAACTGAGCATCTCCACCACCAAACAGTATTTTCTATTTTTACAGCCAACAGAATATTCAAGACTTTCTGTTGCAGTCTCCTGGCAAGGGAAATGTTTTCCCTTTCACTAAGTCTGCACATGGCATTCTTCAAAGCAAGGGATATAGAAAGCACAACTGGCACCGCCAGGCAAGTGTTACTGCAGCGTAGCCGATGCTTGCCAAGGCATTGCATCACGGCCCGGCTTTCCAGCACTTCCAGCCCCGTGGCAGCCTTGCAGCCTTGGGTCTGGAGGCATGGCTTTCCCTGGCGCTGCTCCTCAGGGTCCGAGTGGGCGGGTTCGCTGAGGGCCAGGAATGTGACTGCGGCTCAAGAATGTCCAGCGGCGGGCTGGCGAGGTGTTTTGAGCTGGCCTGTTTGAGGTGAATCGGGAGGGGCTCAGCAGCTCTGACACCAGTTCTGAACTCCTGTTGTACCAGCACAACTGAGCATTTGCCCCCCATTTCCCCCTCTTTCCTCCCAGACCTATGCATTATTCTCTGTTTACCAAAACTGCCTTATTTACAGCTACAGAGGCTTTGGCAGAGCTAAGTCTGGGCTTTGTCAGAGCTGGAGAGCAGCTGCAGAGCATCCTTATGAACTCTCCACCCTGAAAGCTGAGGCACCAAAGACTGAAGGTAAAAACAAGCCCAGATGTTGCCTGAGTGTTTGACTTCTCTGTCCTGCCATCACTCAGCTTTCAGTGGTGAGTAGGCAGCTGTCAGAATTTGTGACAAAACAGAGTGACAATTAGTTATAATTCAAGTTGCTATGGAAAAACAGATGTTGGGGGAAAAAGTAACCTGGACCAAACTTTCTATGAGGCAAGAAACTGCACTGCTAGTGAGGTTAGACATGCTCCCAGCATGTGATTGGAGAAGGGAAAAAAAAGCCCAGTGCATTTTGAGAGGGGCATTTTGAGGTGTCAGGTGATAGAAGCAAGAAACAAGGACCTTTTCCTCTCTACAGCCACTGTGGTGAGCCTGGTCCTGGAGGGCTGGAGCCATCTTTCACTGATGGGTGGATTCTACAGAGGCTGTCAGAGAACTAAACACACCCTTGTTAATGACAGCCACTTAGCTAGAGAGTGAAAAAGAGGTAAATATGTGTAATACTCAAATAGTAACGATGGGCAATTTCTTTTTAATGGAAGGAGGTATAAATAGCAGGAATGAGATGAAAATGAGAAGCAAAATCTGGGCTACATGTAAATGGAAAAAATGCTAACGTTGGGACTATGGAATCATCTCCTCAGGGTAGTAGTGGAAGACTGTAGTTTAGGACTCGAACAACCAGCCAGAGAAGGAGCACGAGGCAGCACATTGCAGGGAACAGTCCTGCCTTTTGCACTTGGATTTCCTCCTAAGGCTCCTTTGCCACCACTTCTCCTTGAGGATCTGAAGGAATGTTTAATGTGGACGGCTCAGCCAAACTGTGGCTTTGGGAATTCTTATCTATCCTCAAAGTCTTATCTTTTATTTCAGTTGTTTAGTTTCGCTGACTTCCTGTCTACAGTGCTTATCCAAGTTTATTGTTCAGTTTTACTATTCCTTGCTTAACAATTGCTCCTTTACTCTTGACGGTGCTTCTTGAGTGATTTCTCTGTTTATCTTTACCACCTTGTTCAGGTGTTAGAAGTAACATGCTAACTTTGGGGCTGTCTCAGCTATCCAAAGATGCAAATTTTCCCCACAGATTTGCTGGGGTTTTTACTTGCATAGCAACCTTTTTATTTGTAGCAAAGTTCTGAACTAGATATGATTCTTGCATTTCTCTACTCATCTAATTTTATTCTTGTTCAGATGGCTTTTGGGGTTTTTTTTTAATTTTTTTTTTTCTCTGATCCTTTCTAGGAAAGAAAGGGTTAATTAGCCTCAGTAAAACATTGACAGTCACTGGGGACTGCTGCAACTGAGATGAAAAACAAGACTGCACCTGTATGCTGGCAATTTCAGATAGATTCTGGTCAACTATTTTTCTCTCCTGCTTTGTTCTGCCAGCTGCCTCAGTGCTTTGGATGCAGGTGGAAGGATGGACTTTGCTATCTATAAAAAAATTAAATGTTGAAGACCAACTTCCGTCTCACCTCCCCAGGGATCAAAGTGATTGCCACAGAACATGGCAAAGCAGGAAGCAGGCTGCACGTGGTCTCCCTATGAGAGAAACAGGCTGAGAAATTTTTCCCTTCTTGCCTCCCTCCTTTCTTTCTCACCTTCTTACCTCCTTTTTTTTTTTTTTTTTTTTTTTTTTTGGAAGAGACAGTGAAAGCATGGAAGGAATCCCAAACTGATTGACCAACTGAGGGAACAAGCCAGCACTGTACAGTACACACCCTGCAATATCATACTGCAGTTCCTCGATAGAGGAGCTATTGCAGCTCCTGTAATAAGCAAAAGAAAGGCAAAAGATTGCTTGGGAGCTCTGGCTCTATGTCTTGATGTGTGCCTATGAAAGAAGTTCTCCCAGAAACCGTGTAGATTTATGTCATAATATGCCCTTGTATGATGAAAATGAGTCCTGCCTGTGAAGTCCCACCTGTCTGTGAAGGTGCCTTCACTGCCTGTTGAGCACGTGGACTCTTTGAAGGTGCAAGATCTATTCTTACAACAATATTTTTACTATTAAAGAATTCTCCTAGCAGCAAATTTTGCTTGACAAAATAAGAACTTTCTGGGGTTGTACTGTGCTGTGTCTTACAGTCAGCCTCTCCTTGACGTTTTTCTGGTGTCGTGATAGAAATGAACAACAGGTAAAGAGCAGTAGTAAGATCTGAGATATTTAAATGGGAGTGGAATGTAAGACTTGCAGGATAACAGTCTCCATGAAAGAGCTTTCAGCAGGGGGAAGACTCCAAAATATCCATTGGAAAAGTTAAAGAGTTATGCACTGTTTGTGTGAGTTTTGAAAATACTATCAGAAGGAAAAGACATCTGATTTCCCCCATCTTTTTTAAGTGACATGAACAGTGATGTGCTTAATTTAGGTTTTCTTGGGTTGTTGTTTTACATCATTTCTCTACAAGCCCACGCCTTCAAAGTGCCATTAAAAAAAAAGGGGGGGGGGGGGGGGTGGAAAACCAGAAGTTGCTAAATGAAGATCAGTGAGTTACAGCATCTGAAATTAACCCACATGCATATTGCAACAAAGTGTGTGGGGACTTCGGAGGAGGTAGCTGGGGTGGGTTTGTGTAATTTTATTTTGAGCTGCCTATGACCTTCTAATGCTAATCTGTCTTTAAACAGTGTATATTTATGTGTATAACATGGGTAGCTGGCTACAAAATAACACTTGGTATTAAGAAAGATTAACTGAATCTCACATGTCAGGGCATGCAGTACCCAAAAAGGTGTTTTGCCTCTCCTCCACCGCTGCAAAAAATACTAACCTGGTGTGCAGATAGCTCTCGCCTGTCTCTACAGCAGCAGGTACCCCCACCTGTGGCATGCATGAGGCAAAACAGGATAACAGCTGGATGGAGGGTCTTACCTGCTTTAGTACATACACAGTGTGCTCCTGTGCCTCTGTGCTGTTTGGGCTTTCGGGCGTGCCAAGGGTTTCAGTGCCACCCTTAGCGTGGGAGGTCTTGCCAGTACTGCTTTTGCACCACTGCTTCCATCTGCAGTCCTGGGACAGCGCTCTGTCCCACGTGTGCTGTGCATTTACTGAATGCTCCTGTACCTGGGGTTGCCCAAGGGTGCAAGTGAGGTTATGCTTTCTGCTGCAGAGGAAATCAAAGTCTGTAATATCTTTGTGTTAGCTCAACCATTGATCTAAGAAGCTGTATCAGGCAGTTTAATAAAAATATTGCTCTCCTTGTAAACCTTGTCTGACTCTGTAGTAAATGAGTTACTTTTCCTGATAGCTGATGAGAATTTGCTTGGTGCTTGAATGGGTTTCTATCCACACTGTGAAGTCTTATCTTATGTTTGGCAGAATATTGGCATCATTTAAGATAAATGACTCATTGTTTCTCTTTGGTAGGGAGAGTTATATAAAGCAGTTACGATCCTATTCATATTCTTCATTTTACATCCAGATGCATTAGTAATAGTTAATTTTGTCTTACAGAGGATGAATTTAAGGTTATGTTTAGAGTCTGCATTTTTTACCAGCAGTGCTATTTGTAAATAGGCAATTTTATGCTGTTGTGAGCGAGCTCATATTTGACGCAATTTTCAAGTTATTTCAAATTGTTCTCGGATGCAGACACGTGCTCAGTATAGGTGCTGTAGTCTGTGTAAAATGGTGGAGCTGAAACCTGAAATAATCTAATCTGTCAGCAGAAAGTGGTAACAAGAAAGGGAATGCTCATTTCTTGAACAAATGAGCAAGTTTTTACTTCAAATGGACTGAGCCTGAAAGGCAAGTGTGATTTCCTGAAGAGAGCATCTTTCTCCCTTTTTAGATGCACAAACTTTAGATGGGCCCAATTAGTGGAGAAGGTCTGAGCTGGATGCTCTGTTGCTTTGCTGTTAGCTTTTCCCTTGCCAAAGCTTTGGGTTTAGCCCACGTTGACTGGGCTTGTGTGTGTGGGGTGGGCTGGGGATGGCATCTAAAGGCATGTGTTTTGTAGTGTGAAGGCAGAAATGCTCTTGGCAGGCAGGTGGTACTGGACATGTCTGAGGAGGGTTTGATACTCCGCCTACTGAGCACGTTAATGGATTCCCTAGTTCAAGCCTTTGTGCTTTACACATTTTAGTCTCTCCTGTGAAATATTAATATTTTTTCTAGGCAGAAATCCTAGAGTTACTAATGTCATCCTTGCCACACTGAAAATTGAAACCTGACCATTCAGTCTTGGATCCCTGCAGAAACTTAAGCAAGACATTTTGTGTAATGAAATACCTAGTTACCATACTGCAACAAAACTGTGTTCAACAGTAATAACCAAATCCATAGGAATGTACAAATGCCACAATGCTGATTTTCAATGTAGAAATTACATAATGAATCTTGACATTGACAACATAAAGGGATTGCCATAGCTCTTTGAATCCTAAAATAAGATCAAATGAAGGTGTCATATCACTTTCCCTGCCAAAGGTTTGTTTTGACTGTCAGAAGACAGTGGTGCACAACCATTGCTTTTTTTTCCTTAACAGTACTCACCTCTGAGGCTTTCTTTGTGTGGGAAAGGTATGTGTGTCTAAGTGATAAGAAGCTGTATTTTCTTTCAGTCCCAAAGTACAGAGATTTCTGAAGTACTGAAACAGTATAGAAGTGCTGAAACAGCAGAGGTGTTTCTGAAGAGGTTTCAGAGATCTCATCCCTATCTTTGCTCTAGCTTCAGTTCTCTTGTAATGCTATTGAACTATTTGCCTTAATATGATCAGATATGAATATGAGGAATAAATGCTGATGACGAACTAAGTGCCTAAAATATAAATAAGTATGGTTAGTGAAGCTTTGCCTATATTAATATGCTTGTTCACTTTACCTGTGTTTAACGCAGAAAGGCATTCTGCATATCTGTTCAGTAAAGGCATTTGCATCTTTTCAATTACTTTTCTTAAATGTAAACTATTGGTGTCAAATGTTGCCCATCTTTTGAATAATCAAAAGGTAAAAATTATCATTTAAAGAATAAATTAAAAGATCATTAAGGCTTGGGAGTGCAGTACTTCAAAGTTAGGGGAGTCAGACCTGAGGTTTGACATGCAATTAATTCACCCTCGCCTCGCTCCCCACTTTTCTGTGTATTCATTATAATACTAATCTTAATTACACAGTCACATTTATGTGTGTGCACACATTCATGCACATATTTACATCTGGCTCCTAGCCAGTAATTCCCATTGCTTGCAGCTTGCCTTTACACCCACCTTGCCCCGCATGCCTCTGCATTGGTGTTGGGTAACCTCGTCCTTCCCGTGCAGCAGGCTGAGTGTGGAGCAGCAGGGGGGAACCGAGGCAGCTCAGCTGAGCCCGGTGTGATGTGGCATCGGCCCCTGCAGCACAGAGCAGGGTGGTAGATGGCCAAGTGCAGCCCCTTGCCCTCGGGGTGGTGGCATGTCCTGCCCAGGAGGGGAACTGCCAAATGGAGGGGAGCCCCTGGTGCTCCTGTGCTGAATGAAATGCTCAGAGGGCATGACTTGGTCAAGTTTATATGAATCCTCATAGGAATAAGAGTCACAAATTACACTCCTGTCTAAAATTTTGAGTCCCTGATCCACAGAGTAAAGCCAGAAGAGTTTCTTAATTGAAACCAATATAAGAATATTTAAACTGGCTAATATGGTTAGAGACTAAATGACAGCGGGGAACCTAAATGGGTTTTTAATCACAGTATATGCAATGCAAAACAAAAAGTCAGTTAAAGTTCACAGACTCATGCTATGCTAACTAGTCCTACCAGGGCAAGGAAAAACGAGTTTTCCTCAACCTCATTCTCAGAAAGGGCTGAACTGTTTTTGTTTCAAACTTTTTTTTTTTTCTTCGACATTTCTCTTTATTTGTTTTCCATTCTAGAGCGTGCGCTCTAGTCATTCTCCTACCTGTGGTTAGTGTTATTCAAAGAAGACACACTGTAACTGAAACTCCGAGTTCCCTCCATCTAGTCCAGTACCACCTCGACTGTCTGAGAATCCTGAAAATAGTTAAAAATAAACATGTTTTTCAAAGTGGACAAGGCTGCCTTTCTAAAATCAGAGAAAAAAAGATCTTACCTAAGAGGAGTTTGGGTTTTCATCAGAACCATGTACATGACCAACTACCCTGAAACGTAGTGATAATATATGTAAATATTTTTCTACTGAAGAACATTCACCAGGTACATTTTTGGCTGAATATCAGCAATTTTGTGGTGGGGGATGATTGTGCAAGGTGTATGAACATGCAAATTGTTCAGTGTGTAGAAGAAACATCTGAGTGAGGTGTCATGTCTGGAGTACAAGTTCTGATTTTTTTAAAAATCTTAAGCAGTAACTTGCTCAAGCCTAAAATAATCTGGGCTCAGACTGTTCATGTTTTGTAGTATTTTTAGCAGCCAGTAAGTAATTGGTATGTCTTTTTTCACACAACCTTGATGAACAATTCTGAAAAGTAAAGCTGTGTCATAGATTACAGCAGTCCCAATGAGAATGCAGCAGTTGTGCAGCCCTGAAAGCTGTGGATTCTCTGATACTCGAACCATGGTGGGAGGCCAGACATTCACAGGATGTCCTGGAGCCTATGATTTTTTCAGTCAAACTTTCTAAGTCCTCCTGAAGAAGATGGCTGCGACACAAGTTGACCAGGCATGTTGTCCGATCAGCATGGACAGCTGTGGCTTTAAACAATGACAGCCATTGTTAGGTCAATTTTAAAGTAGGTCCTTAAAGTTAATGTGATTATGCAAATGTTGCCCTAACTACCATGGCTGTCTTATATCCTTCACAAATGAGTGCATTGTCACTTTTCATTATGTGCATACAGTCCTGGTGGTTTGGTGGTATCATTGTATCTCTTGGAAATGGACTATGTAAAGGCCATTCACTGTTGGCACTGCATTGTGCTTTTCCCCAAGCAGACCAACCTTGACCCACAAATGAGGGTGGTAGAGATTTTCAGGCCAAAACCTGCGTGAGTTATTCACATGATTACTCCCATTGACTTGGCTGGAAACTCTTGCAGCAGGCAGGGAAGAATTAGGTTAAAATACAGTTGTGAAATTAAGTCCAGTCCACTCTAAACCATGTTGTATCTGAACCAACCTCTGACAGCCTTACTTATAAGATAAAAGGTTTTGTGTTACATCACTTGCAGCATAAATTGAAAAATTAATGCTTTATTCATCGGGGGGAGAAAATCCCAAACATGACAGACAACTTCTGTGTATGATGTTTTTCCATGGTATCTTTATGATTATCATTATTAATTTGATTTTAATCATGAAATACCCTTTTACAGAAATCTGTGAGCACAGATGAGGAAGCTGAGAAATCTCAGGATCTGTGTGATCTGGAAGGTGGCGGATTTCAGACGACTCATCAGTTGGGGGACATGACTGATTTCAGACTCTTGGTTGCATTGCTTTCAATGAAAACCAGTGACTTGCAGTTTCAGTTCTCATCACAGAAGATGTTCTCACAGCAATCTCTTGTTTGGATGGTTTTCTCTTTTTCTGAGTGCAGAGTTTGATGTTATGTCTTGAGTTCTGTCCTTTGTGAGTTTTTGTTCTGGTGGACAAGAATCTCCCTAAAGCAAGCACATGATACACAGCTATAATAGATTCAGATTGCTGTTGGGATTTGGACCTGCTCAGTAAAATATCCCTCCCTTATTTCTAACAAAATGCACAATATATGCAAGAGATATAACAGAGAGAGAGAGAGAGAGAGAGAGAGAGAGAGAGAGAGAGAGAGAGAGATTTGCATGCATTTGCTTAACATGAGTAAAGGTAAGGGAAAATCATCGCCTCCCAGTCAAGTCCTTTCCTGACTTGCAGCAGCTCTCTTATGAACACAAACTTCCTCAGCAGATTGAAGGACTTGGAAACTGCAAGGGCAGCACACTCTGTTGCTTGGTTGTGTTATTCTATATGCAACTTCTCAAAACATCCTCATCACTGCAACACTCGAATATTTTTCCAGAGCTAGGCTGTCCTTGGCCAGCCTGCGTGTTCAGCCAAGAGAAATCTGGTCAGTCCAAACCTACACATGTAGCAGTTGGGCTCTTGTTTCACAGAGCCTGGTTTTACTGGAAAGGTTGGATTAGGGTGTGGAAACCTGCTTTGGTGGAACTAGGCTGAAGTTGCAGCACCCTCAGCATGGTCTTCAAGAGAGTACAGGGCTGCCTTTGGGACATGAGCCTTCCGGAAAAGTTCCTGTGCTCTAGACAAAAGTAGATTTCTGTTATTGGAAATCCTGGAAAAAGTTAGTTATGAATGTTAAAGAGGAAAGAAGAGCTTGTATCACTGACAGGAAGGCAAATGCAGGTATCAAATAAATTGCCACAATCACTCTGTACATTCTGTCACATAAAAAACAAGTTGCTCCATTGATTGGCTTCCAGAGAAGATGGGAATAAGTATGGATGTCAGAGAGACAGCACAGCAAATCTTGGTAGTGACAAAAAGAAGGGCTGACTGCTGAAATAATCATCATGCTTGCTGCTTTGTGATTTCTGTTGCAAAATCGTGGCGCAGGTGTGTGTTGGGTTCAGTCCTCCCTGATCATGCTGTGTCTGGCTCTCAGATCTGAACATTTGCTACTCCAGCTGGCTGCAATGAAGGTTTGAACTAGAAGTCCCTGGGTTTCAGGGCAGCGATGGAGGAGTGACTCTCACACCAGCTCTGTAGCTTATCACCATACAAACTGCATTTGTACTTGTTATGAGTTTTCTGTTAAAGGATGTGGCCACAAATCAGAGGTTGGCAAGAAAAGGATTACTCTAACCTCTTTGATTAAAGAAAGTTAAGGGTGTTTCTGTGATGGTGATAGCTCAGGAGGGGAGCCTGGGAGTTGCTGCTCCTGGACTGACACCGTGGGATCTTCATGGGTCAGCAGGAGAACCCATCCCCTTCCTGAGCAGGTGGGAAGTTGCTGAGAGGGTGCCAAAGCTGGGTGTAACGTGGCCTGTGTTGCCTATTCCTGGTGGGCCTTCCAGCCGGGAGCATATCACCTCCAGTGAAAGGCTTTTGTGTACCTCCCTGACTGGAAGATGTTACTTGAGATACAATCAGAGCTTTTTAGTGAAGAAGATCTTGAACCTGGGGATACCAAGAGAACCATTGGGAGTGTGTGGGGCCTCTGCTGAGTGGAAGTGGCAGGAGCACATCAGCCATGGGCAGGGAAATGATCCATGTCTTTAGTCCTGGCCACATATGGGCTTGGGTTCACTGCTGTTATGGAGACCAGAGACTTTTATCAATCCTTTTGCAGCAGTGTTTGACCTGAACCCCATCGGGGCATGTGCCTTGGTGAAACAGAGACAACATGGGTCGGAGTGCAGAGGGGATGGCCAGTATGAGCAAAGCAGAAAAGCAAAGCAAAGTATCTTCTCTTTTCTTTATTATTTCACTGAAAGGTATTTAAGGCCTTTGACTACAGCAAACCACAGCTGTTTCTTAGTTTATTTCTTTGGTACAAGAAGGCTTGGCTGAGCAGGTAGGAGCTCTAACCTCTTGCAGATTTCCCTTTCCCAGCCAGCAGCACAGGCTAGCAGCACCTTTATCTGCACAGGAAGGTTGAGCCAGCACCTCAGAGGTGCTGCTTGAGCTGGTAGGAACACAGATATCGAAAACCCATCAATGAAATAGTGATAGACTCCTTGCACTTTCAGATAACTCCTGTGCTGATGTACACTGATGAGAGAGCTAATGAAACACGAGGGAGGCAGCGGGCAGGAAAGCACACCTGCAGGCACCCTTTCAAGGCTCTCTGGGGGCTGACTGTATCGGGAGGGCCACAGCAGGCTTGCAGCTGGGCTGGCAGGAACTGGGAGATGCAGAGGTGGTCTCTATGGTTAGTGTAGAAACCTGTCTGGGGAGAGCTTCCTGAAACTTTCTTCTTCGTCTTCTTGATTCTCTGACAGATGTGTGCACAGAGCGCGTCTTGGAGCTGTGGTGATGGGTAGTGATTGAATCAAGGGGCAAAAGTTGTTTTCCCTGTGAACAAAAATTTCCTTGTCTGCGAGTTGAGCTAGGCTGTAATGTGGATCTGCGCAGTCTGAGGAGTGGAAGCTGTTTTACAAAACATTTAATAAGTCAGCAATTATTCCGATACTCGAATGGATTGGAAAAATGCCTTCTAGAAATGTCATGTGTCAAGAGGGATTGTAAAAAACAAAATCAAACTCAACGACTCGATTGTCAATAACTTATGGAAAAATAATAGCAGAGTGATTACATTTTTCAGCCCTTAACAATGAGCTGTTTAACCACTGCCAACTTACAAACACAACAGAAGGCAGAATTTGGACTTCTCTGGTCTATCTTCATTATCTCACCTCCATCAGCCACTGAGAGCAAAAAAGTCACAAACAAGGGTATGCTGGTAGCAGGGTCTTCAGTGAAAACTGCTGAGACATCACAGTCAAGTTCAAAGAAAAGAGGCAAACAAAGGGAATAAGTGCATTTGGTCAGGAAACATGACTTCCTTTTGAATTAAGACATTAGACTGGAGATTGAAAGATGTGACCAGTGTCTCTCCTTGGCCACCCAGGCTGAACTCCAGCATTGCTCCAGAGCAGGTCTGCTCTCGTGACTGACTCCACCCATTCTAGGAAACAAGGACACAGGCAAAATGCAGACCAGTGCCTCAAAACCATTCTTTCCCGAAGTGAAATATTTTTAACATGCTCCTTAAACACAAAACAAATTGACATCCACCACCAACAAAAAAACTAACTTCACAAACAAAAAAAACCAAAACAAAACCCAAACACATTTTAAATAGATTTCAGGGAACAAGCCTTTTGTTCTGTGCTTTGCCATCACACCTGTCTCAGATCAGGAATGAGGTAGAAAGACAATTAAGTGTGGCAGGGGTAAGAGTAGGTTGTGATTAGTATGTTCCCATCACAATGTAACAGAAACATCCTTTGCCTATGTGCCTGCCTGTGTGGGCTTGAGGGGAGGGCTGATTGCCATTGACTTCGCTGGCACAAATAAGGATTAAGATAACAGATACAGAGAAAAAAAACCTTCTGGCTTTTTTGAAGGATCACTCTATGCTGCAGAATATTCAACGCTGTGCTTGCTCTCTGCTTTACCTTCTGCAGATATATTTTGGCCCCTAACTACAAAGTCTGTCTCTTTCATTCAAGCTCTAATATTTTTTCCCAAAGCAGTTCAAACTCTGGCCCTTTCTCAGTTTAGGCTTATAGCTATTGCATGGGTCAGACCTGTGGGAGTGGAACCCCCTAGGATTACCTGCATAGAAGGCTGAAGAATAACAGGGAATTAGCTGGGAAACACCTCACACTCTGGTACTTTTCTTTATTTTTTGCCCTGGCTCCTTTGCCTCTTCATTTTTAATTAGTGGCACATGCTGAAATGATAATTTAAATTCTTTTCAGAAATCAAAAGAATTCCCACTGACAACATTATTAAGTTATAATTACAGAGGATAAAAAGGTTAATAGGAATTTGAGCCAAATATCTACTCTCCATTAAATGAGAACTTGACTGAACCTGCTTTCCTTTCATTTTGGTAGGTTACTCTAGGTTTAAACGGGTCCAGGATGGCCATACACTGTGCAAAGGGCCACTGCTAGGTCAGGTAGCCGTCACCAAGACCATTTATATGAACCTGTCCCAGGACAGCTCTTGCCTGACCGGCTCAAGACGGAATTTGCCTAAGAGGTGGGACCCCTCTTGGGCCTCTGAAAGATGTGTATCGCAGACACTGGGATATTTGTGTGAGAAAGGTGTGTAGGAGGTGGCACTTGGCTGCAAAGGAAATGTAGCCAGTATTGATGGAGGGAAAATAATCAGCTTCCTGGGCCTAGGATCCAAAGAAAGCCTCTTCCTTCACCCACGCTGGGCACCACGTGCATGCAGAAACGTTTGCAAACTGGCCTGAATCTACTGAGTGTTTGCATTTTCAGTGAAACGAGAAAAAGGGAAAAGAAACATTTTCCTCTGTATTAGCTCTAAATGTCCCCATCAAGAAGACAATTATTGTAATAGTTATATGTTTAAAATGGATTTTAAGGCAACTGAGGGTGTAGAGAAGAAAAGGCTCACTCCTTTTTCTGGGCACCTGCAGGCTGAGCTTCCATAGTTCCCAGCACTGGGATAATGGTCTGTTTAAACTCAGCCAGGATCTGTGCAGTTACCACAGGAACCATACCAGGCGCGAGTTTTGCCTCGAAGTCCTGTCGTAAGCTTGGCATTTCTTTTCCCTTTTTATTCTTTACAAGCTGTAACACATTGCCAGAGCTGTGTGGCATGCCTCAAGGCAGGCCTTCCCTCTTCCCAGGTCGCACGCTGTGGTCCCGCAGGGCTCTCACATCCTGCACAATGGTGAGCCCGGCAGCTCAGGCAGGGGCTCCCATGGATTCCCCTGAACCAGAACCCATGCCCAGCCCCGGGGTGTGCCTGTGGGACCACTGAGAATCTGCCTGGGACTGGCTCTCCCCGGCACTCAGTGCTGGGTTGAGAGCCCAGACCGCTCAGCAGGGATGGAGGAGAAGCTCACAAGGCAGCTTGGAGGGCACCAGTCCCTTCTCACACTGAAAGCAAAGCACACCACGGTTCAAGGGCCAGCATGTGGCTTCAGCTGGGAGGACTAGGCAGGGCTGGGAAAGGAGCAAAAAGGACTGAAAGTCCTTTGGGGCTCAGAACATACAGGGCAACTCCTTCACCAGGGAGCTGAAGTGTGCCCTCAATGAGTGTCAGTACAACTTAGAAGCACTTGCATCCACTTACATTTCAGCAATCTATTTTCAAGATACTCAATGAAATGATTTTTAATTTTTTTTTGTAAGGATGCTTTTTATTTGTTTGTTTTGTCAGAAATTGCTTTTATCTCTAGCCTTCCTAGGGCTGAAAGCCCCTCAGTACATCAGCTATGTGAGGCTCTTACAGGTCTGTCCAATTATTTGCTGTGAAGCACAATGCACCAGGGTTTCAAAGCATATTCTCACCTCTGTTTTCTTAAGACAAGCGTGAAAAAAGCCCGTTCCACAGTTATAAGAACTCTAGAATATTTTTCTCTTATTCAATTGGTTCCTGACCTGATTGTCCTTAGATGAAAAAATAAATTAGCCAGCATTGTGGGCTAAGGGCAGTTTTGCACAAAAGGTGCAGTGAGTCTCCCACTGACTGAAGCTGACCTGGGCTTTGGCGTCAGTAGAGATGTGCCCCGAGACCACAACAGGCTCAGTACTCACTGTTTTGTGCCGTGTTCCTTCCACTTCCTTAACAATCAGCGAGAACCGAGGATTTTGAGGCTATGGTGTGCAAAATTCTATTCCTTGCTTATCTAAATGTGCTGGGAAAAGCCTTCTAGGCTCGATTGTTGCCTTTAACACCATCGCCAAAAAACTGAAGACAAACAAGATTAGGAAGCCATGCAGGTTTAAGTAAAAAAGAACACACTTTATTTATCTACAAGGCAGTACATTGTTGTATAAAAAATTAAGTGCAGATAAAGCTGCACCAAATGCTATTAAGGCAGCAAAGTCAGAGGCTGTTATAAAAACACATAAAAAATAAAAAAAAATAAAATTAAATCAGTGTTTTGCCATATTGATAAAGATCTGATATGGCAGTACAAAGAACCATGTATTTCTAAGAACCTGATTCAGTACACGAGACCCAAGTTAGGGAACAACTAGCTAGACATGGAACAAAAGAGACAACATGAACAAGACAGTGTTCTCCCAAACATATGAAGGTGCAATGCATGCTGTTACAAACCAATGAGAAACAAAACAATACATCCACACAAATAAAAATCTCCCAAGAACAGTGTTCAAAAATATTGCTTATAAAAAAAGGGGGGAAAATATAGCTGACATAAAAAAATTAAAACAAAAAGGTTTGAAATGCTAGTGCATAGTCAATTAGCTAACATCAACATTTGTTTTTTTCCATATAAAGCTCTACTGCTCCTTTTACACTAGCAGCATGTCTACACACTAAGGTCTGTAGCAGCAAAACACAGTATTCATTTGGCATTTACAAAATTAAATTACTGAATAAAAATATAATTTTTCTCATAAATCTATGTTTCATACAGTAATATTTTTTAAAGCAAGCTAATTACCCAACCCCCCCCAAGAGAAACACACAATGTATAATGGCCCAGAACCAAAACAGAAAGGAGTATTTCAAGAGGCATGGTTCACGATCTTGATCAGCTTTTCCCTTTTGCACAGACAAGCGTTTGTAGTAATGCTTTTCACTTCGGTATTTTACACCAATTTATTTTGTTCAGTGATTTAAAATATATCTGTTTGAGTACCTGCTCTTTTATTATTAAAAACCAAAATAATAATAAAAAAAGAAACAAACTAAACCCCACTCCTGGCTAGCACATCACTGAAATAACAATACTGGTGTATTAAGTCTGCTTGATCTCAAAAAGTACAAGAAAAATTATCTTTATTATAAGACTGCACTTAAGATCATTAATTACTGATTCAAACTCAATACCTAATAATTTAGGCAAGTATCATTAAAAAAAACACAAACTCTTAAGTTGGGTGAAATCCAACAAGAATATATATGCTGAGTGACTAAATGCACTTTGTGCTGCTCCCAACTGTTGTACCACAACAAAGATAGGCTCTTCTCCCATTCATGAAAAGTTCTCATGCAGAGGAACAGGAATTTCCCAATGGAGATGAAGTGTTCTCAGAACCATAATGCTTCTCTGGGCGTTGACCCTTTCACATCACCAGAGTCCGGGTGGGGAAGGTGGCCATGTATCTGCGTGCCTGATCTGTCAGAGCCATCTGATCCTCGATCTTCCCACAGGACGCAGACTCCCAGGTGTTGTTCAGATGCTAAATTAGGAGAGAGAGGGATTTAGTTCCAATGCTGTGTGGTTTTTCTATAGTCCCAGACAAAGCTGGGCCCGCTCACACTTAACTCTTCCACAAACAGGCAGTGGGATGTTTTCCTGTCCTCTGAGAAATTGAAATCTCAACACAATAGGCAAAAAAATGTCACCCTGACTTCTCAGTTAGTGACCACATGGGCAGATAGATCAGATGATCTGCACAGGGGACACCACAGGACATCCAAACCTTCCTGCTTCTCTCTCAGACAGTGTCTTTTCTATAAGGCCACATCTACAGCCTTGCCTTTAAGCCTTTAGGAAAGTCTAAACGAGAATGTACTCGGCAGGCAAACTGTACGGTCAACGGAGCATGGACAGGCTACAACCCACAGTTAAAATATGCAGTGCTATGACCATGCACAAATTCCTGCCAAACCTCCACTCTACAAATGCAGCTGCTCTGTCCCAGAATTCCCTAAGGGAACCTGACAGCCCCGGCAGCCCGAGCACCGCTGCGAGGATTCCCGCGCTCAAAGCTGCTCTCACCTGTGTGCAGCGATCAGCACCCGCCCAGCAGCTCCACTCCTCTGCCAAAGAAGAGGGGAGGGGGGCTCGACTCCCAGCAGAAACAGCTTTTTAATTATCGTGTAAGCCATTTCGCTTCTTGTGGTATTTATGGAGGTTGCAGACACCATTTAGTATAATGCTAAAATGAGATAAACCTATCAGCAGAGGGCTGTGTGTGCTGTATTTATTTACTCACTACACATGTGAGACATTTCTCATTGCCTTGAGCTATAAACAGCAATGAAATTTCAAAGCTCCTGGAATTTACCAGGATATACACTTTTATTTTTTTTTCTACTGAATTCTCTCACTTACCCAAGTGTGTCTGCCTTTCTACACTGAAATTTTCTCTAAGACCTGAATAAAACCTCTACTATCACATAGTTAGCTGTACAAACACCCTGCATCCCAAAAATGCACACAACTGTGCTTATCTTTCCACAAGGGGATCCCAGTACTGCCAAATATTGAGAAGGTGCATGCTAAGGATCCACCAGTAAAGACAAGTCAGAAGAAAACTTTCTCTGTTCTCCATTGCAATCAAAAAGGACCATCTTTGCAGTACAATAATTACATTGCTCAAAGAGATGTCCAAAGCCCTCCCAACCTCCAGGACACTGGATGAATCATAATTAGTGGACTGCAAACCATCTGCTAAGAGCAGAACTGTTCTGGCGTGCCCATGGCTCTTTCTGCCAACTTCTGGTTGCTAATTTCAACTTTTAGTTGCTAACTTTGCAAGAGGATCCTTAAATTATTCTCTGGCCTAAATGTTTACAGAATGCTCTTCTGACTGTAAACAGTGTTATCTGAGACATATGGATAGTAAAAGGCTGGGCAGCTATGAAATACAGATAATTTCACATAGCATGCCCTAATCAGGGCACCAGTTCAAACACAGGGACCAAGGTTCCTGCCTTGGAGGGCTTATAGTCTAAGAGGGACAAACCCAGTGAATAACTAAGCAAGCATGTTAAATCCTCTGTAAACTTCTGCTGGGCTTCCCTAGACATGGCTTTCTCATCTCTATAGAGAAGTTCCAAATCCTGTCTCTTCTCCTGATGCCATTTTGCAAGCAAAACTGCTGAGCTTCAGTAGCTTTCTGAAGAACCAGGTCAGGCCTCAGATCATTAGGTTTCTGCAGGTTTTGTGGGAAAGTGGCATCTGTGAGGTGAACAGACATGCCATACACCTCTTTTCTAGAGCTGTGTACCGTGTGCTGTGGCTCAGCCAAGGGCACATGGCAGAATGCAGGTGTGACACACTTTCTGTGTGCCATGGACCCGCATGCAACACACCACAGCTCCTTTCATGTTTTGGTTAAACAACTTCCAGCATAACTTTTTCAAAGGCACCTACAACTCCCTATTGATCCTCAGTGGGACTCGGGCACCTCTGCATACTTTCCCCTGCTGTTTAAGAGGTATTTGCATGAGGAACCAAATTAATGCCTGGTATAATGCCATCAGTTCTACTTAGAAATTGGATTTGTTCTGTATGCCTCAAAAGCAGCTGATAAGTTCTCAAATATTCATAATTTCCAAGGACAGAAATCTGTATCTAACCAGTATTTCCCTGTAATCCCCCAAAGCTTCAATGCACCAGTCTAGAAATAAGAGATCAGCAGTCCCTTAAATAACTGAAAATATGTAAGGAAAAGTGCATTTGTCACAGTATGTGAATTTCTGAAAAATATAAGTAACTTCAGGTAAGGAGTGCCCCTATTTCATAAATTAGGCTTAATTGTTAGTATCTACACTGCGCTCTTTGTATTAACAGCCATGTGCTCAGTAGAAAAAAAGAAACCCTGCATCCTGATATCACCAACATCTCAGCAGGCTGCTACATGTCACTCATTCCACAGAAAGCCTGGTCTTCATCTTTGACCTGATGTCAGTGTGGCAGAAGCTGCTCAGGCAGGCAGTAACCCTCTGCCCTCCCACTGGGCTTGGCTGCCCCGGGGAGCACTGGGCAGCACACACAGCAAGCACAGGAGGACCAGCTCCACCCCTCACTTGAGCCTGCTTAAAACAACTTCAGCTTTGCTGTAGGGACAGAAAAGTTTTCACCCATGTATTATTTTTCCCAGAAAACTACATTATTTACACTTTTTCCCTATTTTGACAAACTTATAAAAAGATGCTAACTTTGCATCTCAGTGATGATGGTTAGAGCTCTGCTCCAGTGAAGAAAGAAGAATTGGACCCAAAGTAGTCTGTTTTCTGATGCAGCATGCTTATTAGCACAGTTTCCCATTCTACCCTTGGGGAACTCAGATAACATTCAAGTGGGTATTTTAAATAAACATTTTCTGTCTGAAGCCCTGACTCTCGGCAGCCAACACAAAACAAAGCACAATGCTTGTGCCTTGCCAGCCCTGCAGCGCAGTGCCAGAGGCACGTGTGAAACTCATCCTGATGGGAGCAGTTTGCCTTCCCTCCTTGGCAGGGAGTGCTGGGTCCTACAACCCAGGCAGAATGCCTTGCCAGGCCTGGTGACACAGAGCTGTGGGATCTCTTTGTAAAAAGAGTAAAAAGGGATGCCACAGTGCCTCCTTCCAGGTACCGACAGGGCACTGTGACAGGACAGTGCCAGTGCCCCACAGACAGCAGTGCTCAACACATGTATCAAAACAAACCCAGGCAGAAGGCTACAGACATGCAGGAAAACAGCACAGACACCCCAGCCAGAACACTCCTATTGCAGAATGGTCATTGCATCCTCCTGACCACATTTACAGGTCTAACTCTGCAAATCAATTGTAACCAAAAGGCAGAAGGCCTGACCCAAACTCCACCAAAATTGATGGACATGTTTTCACTGACACAGTGGATCCATCCAGCTTAAATTCAGTCATCTAAGACTGAGGTTTTGGCACATGAATTCCTAGCCACTGGGGAGTGAAAGGGATTGCCACAGTAAATTCTTTCCATGTACATAATTTTTTCATTGCCTCACATAGTAGAGACTTGTCTTAACTTTTCTGTCAAATAAAAGAGTTTAAACTTTTTCAGCCAGTACTTCTACTGTATTTTTTACTTCCAAACACAGCAGTTTCTCTTTTTAAGTTAAATCAGGGAGTGTATGTGGGGGGGAAAGAAAGTACAGTACTACAAGTTCCCATAGGATTAAATTACAGATCCATGGTACGATTCCAGCTATGCCATTCTCCCTGTCCCTTTTCTTTTTCTTTTTTTTTAAATCTCAATAATCCTACCAGTACATCCTTCTCCTGGCAGCAAAACTACCTTATTTATCCTGTAATATGCCTTCAACTGCCCTCAGGCAAATGTGAACTGTAAACAAACTGTCAAAGCTGTAACTGGGATATCCAGTTAAAGCACTTTAAATAAAAAGTTGGACCATCTAGAGAATACAGACCAGAGTAAGGGAAGAAAACAATGTGGAAAGGTGCTTTTCTAACAGAACTAGTCCTTCTACTCTTCTAGACCAGACTGCCTTTTCATGTGCTGTCTCTATAGCTTAAGAAAGCTCCTGTGTTACAACACCTTTTGTGTTAGATGCCAATGCCAACACCAGACACTGCTGCAGTTCTGCAGTGCCAAGCTCCCAAACTGATGAAATTCTAGTAGAAATCCTTGGGTGAAGAACTTTGTTAGAAGACAGATTTTACATCTCCACTCTGCTGGCAGCTAGCTTCAGCAACTCCAGCAAATCTAGTGGTATTCAAACATTCCCACTAATTTAGCCAAGCTTTGCTGGTATTTAAAAGCTAATTTATTTAATAAAAGCTAATGTATTTAAACTATTTTAAATGCTCAGACTATTAGAAGGTCTCTCATTGTGTTTCCCTGCTGCAAAAAGCTGAATTTCTTGCCAGCTTTCCCTTAGATTACATGGTACAGGTTGTCTGCAGAACATGCCACTGACAAGAAGGCTTGCAACAGAAATGCAACACTCCTGAAACAGTTAAACAATGCACTAAATGAAACAATTTCCTAGCAGGATACAATAGATAGCATATGAATAACATGGCTTTCTGTTCTGTAAGGATGCAGAACTGGCAGAAACCCATTTACTTATCAAGACCAGACAGTAAAAACTAATTAAAAACTAAAATGACCATAAATTAATTTTTTCTCTCATTTGACAAGACAGACCACTATTTCTACCCCTGTTGCTAGCTTTCCTCTGGGACACAGGACAGACTTCTCCTAAACTCTGGAGCTTTTTGAGTGGTTCAGAAATACAGCTTGGTAAATGTGAAAGAATAAGATGGTCCAACTTTTGTTATAAGCATGATACCAGCGCTAGAAAGAGCCATTTGATGGCATTTTTAAGATCTTAACCTGGAAGTTCTTGCTCAGATAAAACTCCTGCTCAAGATATATAAGCTTTCCAAGTAAGATGAATGGATGAGATATGGAAGTGGGCTAAGCACCTGCAACTCATACTAGGATATTCTTCCTCTCTCCAGTTTTGTCCTTAAGTAATTTTTATTTTTTTCCCTCCAGATCAGAATACACTGCTGTAAATGTGACTAATAGTTTAGCTGCCCATTTTCTTCCTGAGACACCAGCTCAGGGCAGCCGTAGCTTCCAATCTGTTTGCAACCCAAATTCTGCTGACCTGGGATGAAGACATGCAATGACTAGCCTGTAACTTTGAACTTTCTCTGGCTGCCTCAGCTGTGGCAAGCGTATCTCCTTCCTGCACACATCACTCACTGGGGAGAGAAGGGGCAACACAAGCAAGGGAAACCTGTGGGGCTACCTTCCCTTGCTGTGCAAATCTCAAACACCACGTGCTTCCCCCTCTCCCTTGATTAAACAAACAAAAAACCCCCCAAAAAACCCAAAACAAACTAAAAAAAAAAAAAAAAAAAAAAAAAGAAAAGAAAAGATATTTCAGGACCTTCTTCCCCCCAAAAAGCAAGAAAGTCTGCTGTTGCAGGAGACCAGGAGACCATGCTGCCTTCCTGGCCATTCTGTCTTACAACCAGCTGCAAATAAAACAACATTTCATTTTTTAAACTGAGAAAATTATGGTTCATGACAGCTCAAACACTTGAAAAAAGATTAACCAAGTAACTGTTTTAAAATCCTTTAAACTTACTCTTTGAAGAAAATGTCTACATAAACCGCTGAAAGTCAGGAAATTCAAGCTGAAATGTGTCAGTCTGTGGTTAAAAAATGGAAAGTGACAGGAGCTAGGGGTTGAAGAACATTCTCTTTAGCTTGCAGGGCTTCTACCTTGTGTTGTTTCCTTTGTTACTGGGAGAAGCAGATATCAAAGCAGAGCTATTTTCTTAAAAGGCTCCATTTCATGGTGTCTTTTGATAGCCTGCAGGGTTAGGTGGAAGGTCTGTGATTTAGCCTACTTTTCCATCTGTTAAAATGTCTATGTTAGGATAGTTTGTATTATGTACCACAACTGCTACAGAACATAATGTGAAATAAAATTTAACTTTAACATAGGAAGGGCCAGAAACAAGAGGTGTTTTTATGTAACCTCTTACAAGGCAAAATTCAAGCACATGCTCAGTACAGATCATCTGTTTGTCTTGGTATTGGAGTATGTTATCCCAAAATCTTAACCCTCGGAAAAGTTGCTAGTGAGACCAAAAGCTCCTTAACGTGCAACTAAGTGGCAAAAATGTAAGGTGCAAAAACACAGGTTTTAACTAACCCCATGAATACAAAGCAGAAATATTTGGGATCCATGCAATGGAGGATAAATCTATCCCGAGGCAAAATGTGGGTTTGGTAAGACATTCCTGTTCCTGCCAGTCTGATAATACTCAATGCACAACCTTGAGATTTGTCACAGAGGACAAAAGAGCTGGCTGAACCTCCACATTTTACCAGAAATATCTTACACAAAACTGCCTTTACATCCAAAGTCTTAAGGAGACTTAACAGGAGATTGAATGAAGATAAAGCCCAAACTCTTTTAGGGTCTACAGAGGCTTCTTCTCCCTTTGCTCTATACAACACTGACAGCACCAAACTCCAGTGGTGTTATATGGAGCTACCTGACCTCACATGCCAAATGATGCAACAAGCTGCTCCTGCTGAAGTGATGGTGAATCATATTGTGCTATCTGATATGGTCATCAGCTGCTATTTACTAAATGGCATACGATCAGTCGTGTACTCAAAATGCAGTAAAAAATATCATTAGAGGTGTGTTTGAGCATTTGCTACTCTTGCCTTCTTTGGAATTTAACAGCAAAACAATAAGTAATCAAGGATTTTGATCAGTTTATTGCTAGCCAAATATCTCTGTGTAAATGTAGTGCAAATAATTAAATTAAAGCAGGGGAAAACTGTGGGCTGGTAAATATACCGCCTCCCTCCTTTCTAAGTTCAAATTTAAAAGAAAACGGAATTTTAAGAACCAAGCATATTAAAAAAATCCCTCAGTTTACTGCTGTCTTTGTTTCTCTCTTCCCTCTCCATGCACAGATCCCAAGGCACGGAGATTGCTGTAATTCCTTCTTGGACTGAAGTCAATGAGAATTTGCCTAAGTAACAACAGTTGGATCAGGCCCAAAATATTAACAGCAGCAATGTCAACATATGCAGACACAATTAAATTTCACCCACATGAGTTCCCTCATGCTTAATGTCTACTTTCATGGGACCAGCAGATTTAGTCCAGTATTTGTTTGTGTCCTTGCATGTGTTCATGTGTGAGGGTGAGATGCCAAACTCTAAACCAGGAAAGGTAGAAAGCACAGGACAATAACGTGCTAAAGTCTGGTCATGTACAAAATGCAAACAGTAAAAACAACAACAACAAGCTCAAAGGCTGACGTTTTCCATGGCTTTGCACCCTTCAGAGATGCTGTGCCCTAGTCATACGAGTCCCTTTACACTGGGGTGGAGGAGGGGAAGCATTAGGGACAGAGCAGCAGCAGTTCCTGGTGTGAAACAGAGCCAGACTACACATCCTTTCTGAGCTGCACGGGGACACACTCCTCCCCTCTGACATGAAGCCAAGCAGCTTTACCATTGCTTTTAACCAGGACACCAAGTCCAAACCAGGGAGTGCAGCCAATACTGCACTGGTATAAAGTATCTGTATTTCATTCTGAAAAAGCTGTGCCACCATTACAGAAACACCAAGCCTCATTCTTCATTTGAGACTACATTTCATCTGAATAGCTCAATGTTTCATCAGCAAAGAGAACAATTTTACCTTCATACTAGTACCCCAAGAAGCTGCATATTATTCATTTTGGGGCTTTATACAACTATTACTTCTTTCAACACACTTTAAACATTGAGAGGAGTTGGGAAGTCTTTTTTAACTCAGTTCCTACTTAAGAAAAGGTCCTCTTTATCCAAACAATGATAAGCATACCTGACTTTTAACACGGTTTTCCTGAGCAAGGACTGAAGAATTGAATCCAGAATGATCCACAAATTGACTCATGTAAACTTCCTGAACAAAATCAGCATGAGTGAGTACAGAAGGTTAAACAAGCCCTCTCGTTTACAGCAGCTTGTAAAGAAATTATTTTTAGATAGCAGGAAACATAACACCAGTACACCAAAGATCAAAAGATCCTATTTTACAGACCTCTCAGATCCTTTTTTATTACAGCCAGAGTGCAGGAAAATACCACTAACAGGACAACACACAGCCCAGGCTGCTTAGCTGCTGAAAATCTTGCCCTAAATCTGTGAAGTAGCCCAGTGTTTGGCTCGTGGGGACCAGCAGCCTCCTCCCAAGCACCCACCAGGGAGCTCCAGCAACCCCCCGCAAAGGTGGAGACCCAGGCTCCTTTGCCACGAGGTGGGTCTGAATTTAGCCCCTGTAAACTCCCCTAGATCAGGGGCAGTGGATCTGCAAACCCTTCTCTTGGCTGTCTACCACAGTGCAGCCAAGAAACACAGATCATGAGAGAAGAGCAGATAAACAACATGAATGTGAGTCTTTGGCCCCTACAGACACCTGCATGCCAAGGGGAGTCCTAGTCCCTGCTCTCCAAAGCTGTTTCTCATCAAATGATTATGCAGCACAAAATACAAGCCTACTCCATGGCAAACTGTTCCAAATGGAGACATGTGTAAAATTTTACTATCTTCTTTTTTAATGCCTGGCTAGAAATGCTTAATCAAAACCAGCCTATATTCATTTCTTCCTACCGTAAATAAGCCCTAATGTAAATTCTGGAAAGAGGGAGGAAAGAAAGGATTAGCCATGTGGACTATCTGTCTGAAAGTCAGGAACTATGGAGTTACAATTTCCTTCCTGAGAGTGACTCACTCTGGGGAATGAGACACTTTCCTTTAGTTCTCCCATGTGGAGAAAGGCTACAAAATCACTTAGTCATGTACCTCGGAAATACAGAAATTATGTTTTGTTTTCTGAATGACTTGCTGTGGGTTCCACCTAAAGTACACAAGAGCTGCCAAGCTGGCTGCTAATGACTTTGGTGGGCTTTGGATCAGCCTCTGTGCAACAGCTCTATTTTAAAGTACAGCAAATGTCTATGTTTGTTAACACTTGGCAAAAGTACAGACACATAAACCCCAGCCTCACATCTGACTTACATTACAACAATTACACGTTTAGCCTTCACTGGGGAAAGGCTATCCCGGTGCTGGCCTGGATGACCAATACTGGCCACACCTATGTCAGCCAGGCAGTGATAGAGTCTCTCCTCTCACCCCAAAGCCAGTCACAAGTTCTGGCACCACCACACCACTCAAATCTCCAAAATAGTAGTGCCACCTACAAGAAGTCTATAAAAACAAAAACCCTCTGGTCCACATTAATTCTCAGTCCTACCAATTTCACACTGCACCCAGCTGAGTTACAATACCCCACACACAGCTGTGCTCTGTTTAGCTTCCTGGCTCTGCTGCAGCCACTGTGCCCTCATGCTCCACAGGCAAAGTGAGATCCTCAGCCACATTCATCTGAACATTTCATTCTTCCATACCCAAAACTTAAAATCAGCCTGTGAGAAAGCAATATATGCATACATATGGATGCATATATGTATTTTTATAGAGAGGATACTTTATCAAAGAATAATTACCTGAAGAGGACTAGCTAGTGGCCTGTTCCTTGGTACTGCAACTGTCTTGTGAAAACTGTCATCTTCAGACACAGGCATCTTTAAAATGGAACTGGTAAGAAGATTCTGAACAGGAAAAGAAAAGAAGAAAACAGGTTTTCAGCAACTCATGACAACAACCTGAATTGGAATACATAGTAAGTAAACTCAGCTTTAGTGCAGTAGTAGGTGCACCAAGCACAGCCACAGATGAGGAGCAGACCTCAGCCTGGTGGCCTTGGGACTTGGCTTTGCAGGAGCATTGCCCTGTGCAATGGTTTTCCATCCAGTGAAAATCCCAAGTTCAAGAATAACAGTAACACTCCTCAATAGTCCATAAGTCCTGGCAACGCAAGGGGAACTGTGCTCATGCGAGGTCTCCCTTGCAGAAACAGAGAGTCTCTCTCTCACACCAGTTTTTAACTCCATGATCTAGTCATTTCTACACACAGGTGCAGGCATTCTCCAAGTGTAGGCTCTTCAAAGTCTGTGGGCTGCAAAATGACTGCAACTTTCTATAGGCATCAGAGTGACAAGAGTAGCATTTTGCTTTTTATGCTTAGTACAGGAAAATGACACAGAAATAAGGAATAAAGCCTACTTGTAAGAAAATTGGAAAAAATATTCTCTTTCTCTTGCATTTAAGAATCGAACGGGGATGTAAAACAAAGAATTCCTTTAATGGTGTGAAGACTTGTACTTACTGGCACATCTTCCATAGCAGACCCAGGTGTAAAGAGTTGAGTGTTCAGGTTTTCTCCTTCCCAGTGATTTGAGCAAAAAAAATTTCCAGCTTTATCTGTTGGGGACTCCACCTGAAAACAGATAAGGCTTTGATTCAACCACCACATAACTGACCAGGAGATTTCTGTCAGTAGCTTAAAATATTGAACAAATATTCTTCACAGAGGTGCATAATGCATGTTTACAGTAACATCTTTTACAGCAGCCTTGGTCTTTGCAGAAGAAAAAAGTTCAAGGTTCTCCAAAAAATCCCCATCTAATAAAACTTTGAATACTTGCACTCAGTGCTCTGTCAGTATTCAGGAGTTTAATCCCCCAGAAAGGATTGAGAATAAATGTATTTTTAGAACTTTAGTGAAAAAGTAATATAATGCAATGTCCTCAAATGTTCAGGTTTCTAAGTCACTCCATGGAGCTTGGTCCCTATGGGGTTCTTCTATACTTTTCACCAATATTTGAAAGAGTCAATCCAAATTCATGTCTAATTTTTCTTTTCTTTTTAAGTTTCAAACGAAAACTGCATTAGAACGGCCCAAGCAAACCCTGCTGGAAACAGCAGAAAGACTTCTATGGAAATCAATGGGAGATGAATTAGACATGCCTAGTGTACTATATGGAACCGACACTAAGATCTTGGGGCTCACATGAAAGAAAAACAGACACAGCTATTTAATAGAAAAGGTATTGCTATAAGTTTCTCAGCAAAGAGTTCTGAATTAAATTGCCTCAGCTAAGTTTGAGATTTACCTCTTGTTTGATTTTCTTCAGCAAAGGGGGTCCACTTTCATGTAGCCCTGCCACTATTGCAGATTCCTCCGACTCCTGCTTGATAACATCCTGCAGATCTTCTACAAGATGAGTTGGAGTTTGAGGCTGAAAGAAAGAAACGTTACATCCAAGTCCCAGAACATCCCTCTGCACTAATATCAAAGCAACTTTTATCATTGTTTCCTTCTTACCAGCATCTTCAAAGGACCGTATTTGATTTCCTGAGCTGCAAGTGCGTTTTTGAATGGAGTGGGTGTTCTTGGAGAGCTTTCTAATATAGACCTCTTGATTGCTGGAGTCCTGAAACTTTAAAAAGAAGGAGAGGAACTTTAAAGGAAGGTGCTTGGAAATACTACCTCTTTACAGAAATGCGTGCATATAGGCAGTATTGTTGTACGACTTTGGAAAATATTTCCCTGCGATCCTATAATCCATTTTGCTTTTACAGCAGAACTTCTATTTGACTGTGATAAGGTGTAATGACTTTATTTTAAAAACTGGTGAGCCTTTATCCATGGTTTAATAACCTACCTCAATAGTCATAAAGTGGAAGTTTTACTCCCAACTAAGAAAAATCTGAATGTGTGAGCAAGCAATTCTGCAGGAAGCATAGAATCATAGAATAGTTTAGGCTGGAACAGTCCTTAAAGATCACCTAGTTCCAAACACCCTGCCACAGGCAGGCACACCTTCCATGAGATCGGGCTGCCCAGGGCTTCATCCAGGGAATTGGCCATTCACAACTTCTCTGGCCAGCCTGCTCCAGTGCATCACCACCCTCTCAGTAAGGAATTCTTTCCTTGTATCTAATCCAAACCCACCCTCTTACAGCCTAAAGCATATGCTGACCCAGCACTTGGGTTGCATGCAAATGTGAAGAAATGGACCCTCATGAGTTTAACAAGACAACAGACTTACACATGGTTTTCCTTCTGAGCTTTGAAAGTCTGGTCCCTGTGGAAGGGGGTGGTAACTGCCATCTTATGGCCACACACCGGCGTGGAGGTAAGTGCAGGGTTGTCCAGGGTCAAGTTTTCGTGATTGGATGAGGTGTTTAAGAACTGCACGCGTGGAAAGAAAAAATGAACAGGAACGCCCAGATTACATGGCTGACCTCTTAAGCTGACATTATTGAACAAAAGAAAAATAAGTTATTTACTTCTGATTGACACGAGTCACTCTCCTGACCCTGTGATGTGAGTAGGGCTTTGTGAGGTCCCTGACTGCATGGTGAAAAAATACTCAATGGTTTGGCTCAGGAAGCTAGAGAGGGAAATTCTACAAGGAAATGACGCTCTGTTCCAATGAGAAACACTTTCCAGCACTTTCAGAGCCTGATTTGGATTTTCTCCAAATAAATTTTAATTAAGACCAGTGTGCCCAAGAAACTGGGTGAAAATAAGCAAGGGATGTTTCAGAAACAAACCCACGGGAAACAGGGTTAAATTCCACAGATATTTATATGGGGCATCTAGGGACTTTTAGGGCAGTAAATAAAGTGTTTATGACAGGAAAATAAATTTCCTACCATCTCTCTCAAAAGAAAGTACTTCATTTTCAGAGCATAAAATGAAAGCTGCCACCTGTGATGGGTGCATAGAATACTTTGGAAAGGAAACAGCTGATTGAAAAAGAGGCAGCACTATTTGTTTGGAGAAAATTGCTCTTGCATATGTTTTACCTAGTAACCTAAAATATTGTTTCTACCTCTAGTGTCTACAAATCTGTGAGCGTAGTGGTATCCTTTATTCTGACAACAATTCAATGTATTCTCTTCTTAGATTCAATCTGCCACTTTATATAAATGTGGCATGCAAGAAAATCTGACTTTCACTGGAAAAATTACATATGATTAAAATAGCTAATAGGTAATGGGAAATACAGTGGGAAATCATTACACAAAATCTTTTACTATCCTTCATGGAATAGTGTTTCTTTGACATCAAAGACTAAAGCAAACCAACACAGACAAACAAAAAATCCAAAACACTTTTAAATAGTGCTACAGCTGTGAAACAAAGCAACCATCATCAGGAATTTGAAAGTGCATGTCAGGCCATTTTAACAGGCCACTTTCCTCCTTATTCCTATTCCACTCCAGCTCTCACGGCCTGGTCAGAGGATGGCAAGCATGATTTGAATTTTCTGGTTGTTGTCAGTTTGTCTCACAACCTGAATGCTATTTAAATGCAGTTTGGGGTTTTTTAGGTCAATGAATCATACTGTAAGTGGACAGAGATGGAAAGTATCACAGATGATCAGAAATGTTAAACTCTAGTAGTTGGAGTTAGCAGCACGAGTAAAGCAAGGAGTCACACTCCCCTAGAAAAAAAGATCCAAAAAGGCAAAAAAAACAAAACACAAAAAACCAAGCCCCACAGATGAATTTAAAAGAAAGGAATCAACAGCTAGCTTGCTGATTAACTAAACTCAATGGTGAAGACTAGGAGTAGTGAGAAGATTCAAACATGGAGTGAAATCAACAAGCACAACGGTAATTAGTCATTTTTTCCAAAGGATTAGTTTCTAAATTGTTAAGACTGGGGTGACTTTTGAGAATTAGTAACATCTGTGCAGAAGTCTTGATCTACCTGCGAGGGAGAGAAGGGCAGGCTTTTGACAGGGGAGCGCTTAGGAGGAGTTGAGCTGCTGGCGCCAGCCAGGACCAAGGTGCTACCGTGGCCACTGGCTAAGGGCCTGCAGTGCCCTCTCCTTCTGCGAAGAAGGACCCACGGAGCCGCACTGCCCTGCGAGGCAGATAAGGTCTTGGGTGAGCCAAGAGAGCCCTGACTCAACATGACTTTGCTCAAATGTGTGGTGGGCTGTCCTTGAGGTCTACAAGCACTGGCCCCTCTCTGCTGAAGCTGCGCGACTGTGCCTGAGGGAGCTCTGCTAGCCGGAGTGTCTGTGTCTTCAAAGAATTCAAAACTGCTGAGATCACCCCATGATGAAGGATCCTGAAACAACGTGGGAGGCACGGAGCTATAAGACAGTGTATAGTGCCACCTCATGAAAATACAGCGCTAGGATATGCCTGTAACCAACAACAACAACAACAACAACAAAGTCTTTCCCTGTTCCATTCAGTCTGACCCTGTTCTTGGGAGCAGCAACACTGTGAACATGATTTGTGTTTCCAATACATACCTTGATTTTATCAAACTGTCTGACATCCTAGTAGTGTTGCTGGCAACTGAGTCCCTAACAAATGAGTTAAATTACCTCCTTACTATTTGCTTGCCCAGTCTTTTCTGCTTGATATGATGATGGTGCCTTTTGTTACAAAAACCCGTGTACTGTAGACCAAGACTGGCCTCCTCCTGACATGCAATGCTGCTCTGGATATGCTGAAAGCGAAATGATACCATCTGAAGCAGACACCTCTGCTTCTGAAGGAGGTTGCCACTAACAAGTGTAACTCAATGTGCTACTTTACATGTACTAAGTATCCCAGAGACTGCAATGAGAACAGGTCCATGTCAATGTCAGCTAGATAACTGACATTTAAATGTGTTTACAGTCCTTCATATATGCCAGGGCAAGCTCCTTAAACTTTGAGAAGCAGCTACTGAGGCTACAACTAAAAATTCTAGAAAATGATGCAGATACATGAGCGGCCACTCACAAACCTATGGCATGTGTCACCAAATATCAATAAATCTCACTGTTTAAAATTTTTCATGGTATCTCTGATTTTATTTTAAGGAGACATAAAATTGAGAGATTGTTTCAAGCTCCTACTGTGCACCTTGCCAAAACTCACACTCCCATTCCAAGATATAGCAGGAAAGGAAGACACCCACAAAAAGCATATGCATCCATGCTTGAGGGCTTCACTTAAAAGCAGCAGTGTTTTGTCATGTCAGAAGATAAACTTCAGATCCTGAAGCAACTCGAAGTTACTCGGGAAAAAGCCAACAACCACATTTAGGACAATCCCAGCTCCTCACCCCTTACTCCTTGACCATGCACAAATCCACCTGAGGCGGCAAGTCTACTTACGGAGTCTATTAACTGCAGTGTTTCAGCAAATTCTAAGAGATTCTTAACATTATCCAGGATGTTGCTCTGGTGAACAATCATGCAACGTGCAGGGGATGCACTTTCCTCAGGTAAGCAACCGTGATCCACCGGTGGAGATGGAGTACAGTGGTGATGTTCCCCCAAACAGGAAACAGGTGCACTGTCACCACTGGTCCTGGTACTGTCAGCAATTGTGGTGCTGTGCCAGCCAGGGTAGTTTGATGTGTGGTTCTGTGTCTAAAGGAAGAAGAAGAAAAAAAAGAGAAGAAAAGGGAGGGGGGAAAGGCAGAAGGAACTTAGCAATGAAATTGCACAAGGTGTCAGATGCCACTGGAGGAAAGATAAAAGTAGTTGCATCATCATCTAAAAGCTTATGCCTATGAAACAATTGTCAAGATGTTTCCTTTCATCAGTGCAAGATCTTGTTTTAAGTAATACTGGTATTGTATTTGTTATCCCAAAGTTACCTCATAATTCACTTCCAGGATTACAGGCATATGTCATTACTAGCACATAATCAATTCATATTGCTTTACTCCAAGTGCTCAAAAAGTGTCTGCAAGTCCTTTTCTGTAAGAAGCAAGAAATGGCAGGATTTCCCTACTGAGTGCTCAGCACTGTGGAAGGCTAAAAGTTTTCAGAGTTAGAGTTGCTTTTGTCTGCTTATCTCCTTTTCTTCTGCTATCCCTGTCTAATGCTACAGCTTACACCAATGCAATGAAGAGGCTGTCAAATCAACGTGGTTAGGAAAGCAGAAGAACAAATTAACAGAAGTTTCTTTCCAGTGTGATCATGCAACAGAAGAAATTGCAAAACATTAACTAAAGTTAAAAAGTGGCCAAACTAACGTATGCATGCAGTTCTTTCACTATTAATTTAAATATTACCCAAAAAAAGAAAATAATCTGCTGGCTATCACCTATCTTCAAAAACGATTTTATGATTCTTGGCTTTGTCGGCAGTGTTAAGCAGTTACACAAGGGTTTTCACACATTACCATCCAATGGCATATACAACAAAGTATGAGAATTCAGTAATAGCCAGCACTTGCTCCACACATGCAGTTATGAAGAATCTAACATTATTTGGAGGAGTAAAACAAATTCTCAAACATGCACCAAGTCTGAAGCTTGCGAAGTGTATAAAACACAGCTGAAGAAAAGAATACAGCAGAGAAGAAAAATCTAATGCACAGGCACTATATTTTCATCACATGAACCATTGCACACTCTCAGAAACAGATCCCGTTATTGATTAAAGGTCTGTAGGATTTTCAATTTTTGTACAATCATCATGTTTCAAATATTACATCATGTTACAGAGCCCAATCCTGCTCCCACTCTGCAAAGCAAGATACCCGCAAAATGTTTGGATTTTTTTTTCAATAAAAGAATTTACAAAGCAGATACAGATTATATATGTGCTATGTTTCATCCTTTTAAAATGGAAATATAGAGCCTTGATTAGTACTGAAGGCAGAGGGCGAGTAAAAAGTTAAAAAGACAAGCACTGGGGTAAGGCTGCTATCCCTCCATCCAAGCACACAGTGACAATCTTACTGGTAATGCCTGCTGCCCTTTCAGTTCATTCTCAGTCGACATTAGTAGCAACTCTAATTCCTTTATTCGCTTTTCTTTCTCAGGGTCTTCATCATTATAGTGTCTCTGAAATTAAGAGTTAAGGGAAAAGAAAAGATAAAGGTCTGATAGGATGTAGCAACTAAAATGCTCATGGTTTGCTGACCTGTGGTTACGACAGCCAAATAAGATTCAAAGATGAAACAAATGTAAATTGTGTTTTCCACTACCAAAGTCTCTGCTGAATTTCAATATAGACATTTGAAATGGAGAAAGTGAAAGCCATCACACCAGATGTCAACTAGTGCATTTTAAATCCACTTCAGAAGGAGCAATTATTAGCCATGTTAGAACTCCCCAACCTTCCCCATTTTCTCTTTTCACCACACTTAATACATTAAAACGTTTCATTGATGTACGATGTCTGCATTTTAGTTTATCAAATATTTAAGAAACTGACTCTTGAAATGAGGTTCAAGTTATCTACCTGGATAGCTGCAGCAGCTGGCTGAGGTACATTGACAATATTTACATGCAGTGCTACTGGATACGGGATCTGACCAGAAACCTAGGTTGAAAAGCAGAAATTGATTATTTCCATCATATCTGTTTGCATTGTCAATTTGTGTTAAATATACTTTGGTTTTAGGTACTTAATATTTGTAGTCTGTGGAGATGAAATAGCAAAACAACTAAAAATGTTTACAAGTAATCAGGTTTTTAGGAGTATGACAGTGAGCATTGGAGAGAAAGAAAGAAAATTCATATAAGAAATATTTACCCGTCCTGAACAAGAAAAGATGAATAATTTACAGACAGATTTGAAAGGATTTTCTAGATTGATGTGAAAAAGCAAAAGATGGAATTTATTATAATCTAAAACTCTACAATGTAACTGTCTGAAGCAGGAGCCTGTTTCATTATTAATCATTAATAGAAAAGAAATCAGATTAAAAACAATACTTGTTTACTTGGTTCTGACAGGCAACTCACAAACAGAATATTACTAAAGAGAATGTGGGATATTTTGACATGGAACACAGAATTAACCAGATTCAACTGATACTCAAGAAATTTAATATTCACAACTCTAAGAAATATGTTAGCTGTTCCCAAGGCATGAAACCTGCTGTACCTGGTTTCACCACCTGAATGCCACCAGTTTGAAATGTACTTATCCTCACCACTAAGCGAAGTAAAAGTCAAAGAAATCCTCATTGGACATCAAACACATCCAATTCCACCAAGATGAAGAAAATCCTTCATGCTGAAACCAGGCATGGCTAAACTGCACCCCTCTACTCAAGGAGGCAAGACAAGCACTCCCACTTTCAGGCACTTACGTTCTGTGGCTCAGGGATGTGGTAGTAGGGGTAGTCGCTGCCCAGCGGGGGCTGGCTGGCCACTGGCAGCTGGCTGGGAGGCGAAGGGTTGTGAGCAAAGGCCATCAAGTGGTTGTTCTTCTGAAAGCCAGCAGCTGCTGAGGAGTGGCAGGCCTTGGAGGACTCCTGCAGGTAGCCCTCCTGCTCGACCTTTCGGCGCATGGTGGAGTTCCAGTGGTTCTTGATAGCATTGTCGGTTCTGCAGCAGAAATACAGACAGAGGTTCGAGGAGTTTCGAAAACGAGCATTTCCAATTCAGACTGCTCAATGGGCAGGGAACTGCTGTCGGCATTTCTGTTAAAACCCCGAGCTCTTCTATGACCTTTCTCCTACCCCCACCACTACAAATGCTACTCCCAACTTCTCAGGAAAAGATGCTCAGTAAAAAAGGTAGGGAAAAAGAAAGCGGGATATGATTATTTACATACTTTTAAAAGCAATCTCTCATTACTTAGATCCTCAAATTGTAAGAAGCTACTAACTTCGTCTTCACCTCATTCCCAAGAAGTGAGGAGACAACAAAGGCTAACATCTCTTTGAGGCTATCCTAAAGGAATGCCAATATAATCTTCCTATATCTTAATATTTCAATGTAGTCTTATTGTGTCTCATTGCTGGAAAGAAAGACTGTGGAGAGCAGCTGTGAATAGACTAACTTCCAAGCAACTTTCCAGCTGGTCACCTAGACAACAACAACATAATGCTGTACACACAAACTCAGTAAACAAAACTGCTGGGATTTTTTTTTAGCTGCAGAAAAACTGAGATTCAAATCCTCACACGTATGAGTCAGGAAAAGCAAACTTACCAAGTTTGCGAGATTTTAAGAGTACGCTTTAAAAACAGCTCTGCTATTTGAAAAACATCACCACTGCATAGCATTGTTCAAAGTAGTATCTGTGATGTGTGGAAGCTACAAAAACCTTTCCAAGGGCTAATTCCCTTCTTGTTATCTTCTAGAAGGTGAAAGCAGCCCAGGGAATGACTGCTTAAAAGGCTATCATGATCTTAGGCCTTATATTTAGATCTTGAAGATGTTTTATCAAATAGCAGGAAGAAAAGTAAGAAGGGAAACCTCTCCCTTGCTTACATTATTTGCTTGTCCACATTTTGAGTTACTTTTAATCACAGCAAATAAGACACTGAATCTTTGAGGTTATATACAAGCTGTACAGAAGCTTTCAGTGAGACAAGTATTTCCAGGACCAGAGTTCGAGGAAAAACTTTCTCCTGTTTTCCACACAGTTTCTTGACAGTAAAAATCATCTGGATGATTCAAGAGCAACTAAGCAAAATAAGCAAAAAGCTTAAGGAGCCTTCTCTTAAATCATTATGAACAAACAGACTGGATTTCATGTTTAAGGCATATCCTTAGCTGAATGTAAATTATGTTCCACTTGCAGAGCCTGATCCTTCCCTGTTAAATCAATTTAAATTTTGACAGTCATCACAGGCACATATAAAACTGAACATACATTTCAGAAACTCTTATGGTCTTGCTCCAGTTACTGGCCTTTTTAACTATGGCAAACACTAAAAGCCTGTAAAAATAGCATACTGTTGCATGTACTGATCAAGCAGTGAAGTTCCCCACAGGGAAAAATGCACATCGGTGTCACTGGCTTCCCAGGTTTTGATTCCTAAATTTTTTTTGATTTATACAGTGCAGCCGGAGGCGACCAAATCAGGCTGCTCAGACCTGTAGCTTTTTCCCTTTTTTAAGAGCTGAAAGCATATGTCATTACCGTCCAGGCAGCAACTTTGCAATCTCTGCCCATCTGTTTCCCAGCCTCTTGTGTGCCTGGTAAATAATTCTATCTTCCTCTTCTGTCCAGGAGGTTTTCTTCACTTCTGGATTCAAATGGTTGTGCCACCTCTCCCTGCACTGTTTTCCAATCCTTCCCTTCAAATGCTTAGCAATGACAGACCAGCGCTTTGGACCGTATTTCTGCACGAGCTCTATTACCTTCAAAGAAGGACATAAAAACTGCCTGTATTTAATGATGCATGATGAATCAATGAAATTTTTTTCTGTGGTGAAGCAATATTTTCAACAACATTTCTCAAAACTGTCACAGTAAAACTAATAGCAATTAAGGTTCCCCACTTACCATTACCTTTTTTACCCAAAAGGTAAAACCTGGTAATAGTTAAGGCATTCCTAGACTGCAATTCTACATTATAGTGCTGTAAAGCAACAGTAATTTATTTGCATAACAAACTTAGAAAGCACTACACAAATACAATCTGCCTCTGGCCATAATAATGTTGAGACCCCCACAGTTTCCAGGAGTTTTGCCCTAACACCTGAAATATGCTAGTAAGGCATTAATCAGACACAAAGAAAAACTGATTACCCTTTGATCCTCTTCTTTAGTCCATGGACCTTTAATAAGTTCTGGATTTAGTACCTTCTGCCATCGGTGCTGGCACTGAACATCTGTCCGATTCTAGTGAAATGTGAAATACGCAAAGTGGATAATTGTTTAGACAAGATAAAAGTAGAGCGAGAATGCTCTTATTTACATATACTTGTTTTTATATATTTCACTGCCAACCAAGACAATGACACAGAGCGATACAGTATGTCTGAGAAGAAGGTGGTCAACTATCAATTTGCTCACAGAATAGAAAAGATTTCTATCACTTCTGTATTGAGGACTCCATCACCAAAACTACACAAACTTTATCTTCCCCATCTGCACAATAGCTGGCATGCTTTCACATGCTTTCAGCAAAAGCCAAACTGTTCGCAAAGCAATTATCTTCAAAATCATACTTACAATTCACCAAAGTTATTTTTGTGCTGTGCTGAGACATTTTGTTTCATTGTCACATTGACCATCTACTGTGCAAGTCCCCACTATCCCCCATTTTTGCTTGTTTGATTTTTTCCAACCCTTTCTGAGAAGTGAAAGGAAAAATAAATGTAAGGGTTTCCACAGTAATCTAACTAAATTTCTAAGGTCTCCATTTGTGGAAGTTCTATATCTTCCCTGAAAATGAAACTATAAAGCAACCACTCCCCCCTCCCCTTTATCAAAGAGTTGCTATTATGCCTGGAAACAGAAGCCAATATGCACTTACAGGAAGGAAATTGGCAATGACTTTCCAGTCTTCTGTGCCATTTTGCTCCACAAGCTTCTTCAACTTCTCATCCTGAATCATAAAAAAACCCAACCCAGATATAATTATTATGGCAATCTCTTAAAATCCAAATTAATTAATTAAAAAAAAAATTGTTCTTGTAGCTTCTTATGTACTTATTTCTGCTTTCTGAGTATAAGAGAAGGTGGTCTGTAGACTTCTCATGATTTTAATTGCCTAAAGCAGATTTTTCTACCCCTTTGGATTTCGGTAGGTTCTTTACTGCAGGAGAAAGACTGACTTCAGTTCTTTGACTCACAATATACATTCCCCTTTTATTCATCAAAGCACTGTAACTGTTATTTTTGGACTGGATTTACAGGAGGAAATGGGTGTTTAGATGCCAAGCATCTGAATAACCTTGAAATTCAGTAACACTCAGGCACTTAGCTACCTGGGGACCTCTGAAAATCAAAGCCTTAAGCTTTATATGTCATGTAAGTAATGGGAGTTCCAGTAATTTGCTCATGGCCTATCCACCTACAATAAATGCACAGTAAAACTAACAGCTCCTTTTTGCTCCTGTTCTCTGTGAAGCAGTTTTGCATACTTGTAAACAGCAAAAAATTTTGCCCAATCTTTTTAATGATAAGGTCAGAAATATAGACCTTAAAGACAAAAGAAACTAATCTTACGTACTGGGAAAGATAGAGATAGTGTAAAACAAACCAGAAATGCCCCAAGAGAAAAGAGGAGAAGAGTAGCCCTCTCCTTCCCCAGCGAGCACCTCCCTGTGCTGCCAGTTCATGTGACAGGACAATGGCCATTGGGCTTCGTGGCCACATCACAACCAGGTCCTCTCTTGTAAGGACAGACTGATGTAAAATAAATAATAAAAGGCTTGCAAGGGGTGACCTGCCAATGTTTTTACATCAATACACATTGTTAGAGAAGAGAAATTCAAAACATAGCTCAAGAACTGTATTAATGTATTTCACAACAAACTCAAAGAAGTTAAATGGCCAAAGGAGATCCACCTGGCAAAGGAGTTTGATACCACAATTTTCCCAGAAAGTCAGCACAAGGGTATCACAACTAAATCACATTCTGACCTTGAAAAGCAAAATACATCTTGAACGCGCAGTTTTGGTACTGCTGTTTTTCTCTCGTCCAGGTTTATTTCCACTTGGAATCATAACAGTGCAATTAAAGCGCAAAATACCAATGGTCCAGAAGGACTGCAGGAGTTTCTGCCACAGTTGTTTGCTGGTGTGGGACACTGAGCTCAACTCAGTTCTCGAACAGCAACAGTTTCCAAACAGAAAGACACAAGTTTCCAAACAGTAGCAACAATGAAGTGCTGCTACAGGTGATTGGGAACCTGCTTCCTCGACAGGGATTACACAGAAATTCACACATCACATACTGTAACACAGAGCTTGGTGTAAATTAAAAAATTGTGTTCATACATTTTATTTAAAAGGTAAAAGCTATGCTCAAAGTTAAATAAAACACTGAATTTAGTGAGTGCATTGAAAAAGTTGTCCTCCAATATGAGATTGTCACTGAAGTAAATTTGCAGGTTAGCAATATGGTAAAAGAACACGAAGCAACTCGGAGAAGAATGTGATCCATGCTCTCTTATCTTTTTACATGCAGGAGAGGAATGAACTTGGATTTACCTCTTCGCGGGTCCACCTGGTTTTTCCTAAGTGACGTTTTCCATTCTTAGGAAGCAGACCATCATAATCGTGATCATACACCTCAACATCTTCATCATCTTCATCACTACTGTATATACTGCAAAAGGAGACACAAAAGTGAGACAGAGTGGAGCACGAGGACTTGAGCTACTTAATTACAAAACAGCCCCCCTACAATCCTTACAAAGGTTACACAGATAAAAGTTTTAAAACTTGCACAACAAGATTTTGTTCTGCATTCTGTTGTTCTCTAGTATTCTGAACTGGTTCTGCTGTTTTTGGTATCCACAGATACAGGCAAAGGGCTGGCAACCTTCATATTACTGTGCGTGTTTAGACCTGCTCCTAATGTTAGATCAGTGGTGAATTACACATTTGGCAAACTTTCAACCAATGAAGGTTTCAAATTAAAATACAATGTTTGGGACAATAAAGACAACTAGAGGCTGTGTCCAGTACACGAGTACATGTTTAAGATCTTTAACTCATGCCATACATTCTGAAAAATATTAATGTTTTTGTAGGCTTAATACAGCCCACAGATGATTATACTGTTCCAAAATAAAACAGACTGTGTAGCAAAACAAAAAGCTAAACAATAAGCTTGTTTGAGAAAATGTTTATGGACCCTATATGAGAAGGCACAAGTTTTTCCAATTAAGTAAAACCAGTAAGTGGCAGCATTAACATGCAATAAGCTCTAATATAAAATATGTTCTCCATTTATGGGTTTGGACAAGTTTTTTTAATATCCTGCAACCAACAAATTAATAATTGAACCCTTCTATACTCTCCATATCTATAACTTTATTACCTCTAATCTATTTCTAAATCCCTCATACTGTTTTTGAAATACTCTGCTCTCCTAATTCATGACTAAGGGATTTCCCCAGAGACTATCTATGGGTAAAAAGGACTCCATAACTCTTTTCACAAACAGCACTTGCTCTACCTAGCTAAATAAATCTAAAAGAGAATGTTTTGCAACAAGACATGCCTTTCTGGTGGACAGTATTTTACTTCTAACTTTTAAGGTATGAGCAGCAGTTCTGATATTTCAGCTGAGATGCTAGCCACAAATGTTAGAAAGAAGTCAGTGACATTAAGATCAAAACCAGTGATTTATCTGATGGTATGTTAAAAGTATGACAAGGACATAAAACATTAAAATAAAGTTATTTTGTAATAAAATTAACAGGTGCTGTTTATGCTGTTAACCTCTTTTCAGGAGATTACTTTAAACTAAGTTGCAGTGAAGCACAGTAACTGTTAGTCAAGGTGCAAACACCTTCAAAACTCGAGCTGCTGAACATACATTCTTTAAAAGGACTGGGCTAATCACACCATACATCTTCCACCCTGTGTCATGGGCCATTAAAGAGTATGCTTACATACTACATGTAAAAAGCTTTCCCCAGCCTGCTGTGATGTGCGCGGTCTTCCTGCAGCCTCTGCCGGGTCCCCTGACTCACCCAGCTCAACGCGCTGCAGTCCCACAGCCCCATGGTCCACTCCCTACTGCCCAGACCCCGTAACCACTGGGACTAAGGCCCGGTGGAATCTCCCGCTCCTCACGCCCCCTCGTTGGCAGCTGGAGCCTCCCGTACTTGAGCAGAAGCTCCCACGCTCCAGCTGCCACAAGCGCGGCTCCTGCCCCAGCCGCAGCTCAAAGCAGATTCACTTTTCTCAGTGACATACGGAGACAGCTGCGTCGCTGCCCATATGTCAGAGGAAGTTGTGTGGCACAGTTTCCAAGGATCATTTTGAAAACGAGTTTTCCGTAGACGGCAACCAGCAGGTACGCATCCATCGGCGGCGCTTCCAGCGGCGTTTCCCTGCGGGCCGGGCATCGCAGGGAAACGCCGCTCTGCAACAGCAGCGGCAACGCGGTAAAGGACTTCAGTGCGGGGCCAGTTCTGTAACAGGGTTATTTAAATGACTGGGGCCTCGCTGGCACCGCAGAATCGATCTGTACTACCTGCACTCTCCAGCCGGAGAAAAGTGCCCTGGGACTCGTGAGTCTCGGTAGTTTCTTCAGTCAACCGGGCCCTCAGAGGTGCTCTAAAACTTTTATTTTGCACCTCCGGCCGCAGCCCCGAAGCCTACCCTAGGGCGGCTCGGCACGGCACGGCACGGCACGGCACTCCGTACGGCCAGGACAGCGAGAGTCCCCCGGCCGCACATCAGCGCTGCGCGGTTCGGCGAGGCAACCGGCTTGTGCAACGATGCACGGGGAAAAGAATGGAAAAAAAAAAAAAAAAAAAAAAAAAAAAAAAAAAAAAAAGGAGGTGTAGAAGAAATGTCTCGCCGCTGTTACCGTGATTGAAGGAATGCGGGCACCATCCCCGCGGGGATGAGCCCGCTCCCACCGGCGCCGCGCCCGTGGATCAGGCGGACACCGCACCGTGCCGCCCTCCCAGCCCCGAGCGGCGGACGTGTTCCTGCGGGAGGCGCCCGCGAGGCAGCGGTGGCTGTCCCTCTCTGTCGGGAGAGACGGGCCGGGTGATTCACCGCCAGCCCTAGCGACAGCCCCGCTCTGACACTCACTGAAAGTACAGCCCGGCGATCGCCCAGCGAGCTCCTCCCGCACCGCAAGCCCCTCTTCCTTAGAAAAACCCCACCAAGCCCCCAGTCCCACCGGACGGGGCCGGCGACCAGGAACCGACAGGCTGGGCAGCAACCTTCTCCCCTGTCATAGCCAGCCAAAGGGGAGGGGAGGAGGGGAGGATGCCGGGCTGTAAAGAGAAAGAGAAAAAAGCCTCCACGTGTCCGACCCGCCGTCCTCGGCTAATTAGACAACAACCCCGTTGTAATTAGACAACAACCCCGTGCGCCCGCCCGGCAGCGGCGGCACGGACGCAGCCACGCGGCGCTGCCGCCCCGTCCCGTCCAGTCCGTCGCCTCCGGGGCTCCGCCGCCTCCGGGACACCGCCACCTCCGGCCCCTGAGGCGGCGCGGCAGGGATCGCCCTGGCCCGGGTGGCGGCAGGCGGCCGGGCACGGGTGACAGCTCCGGCCGAGCGCTCCGTCGGACCCGCAGCCCCCGCCCGCGCTGCCGCTCTCCAGCATGTGCCGAGTGGCGTGTACCGGGAAAAAGCTAAGCCCCGCAGGCGAGAGTCGCGATTCCAAGGGCAAAAGGGCCGCGTGAATAAGAGAAAAAAAAAGTCGGGGGAGCGAACCGAGTCCCTGCACCCGCCGCCCACCTGCCGCCTCACCCGGGAATGAATGAATGAATGGGACGGGACGCGCTACCTGCCGCCGCCGAGCCCGCCAGACATTGTCCCGCCTTGCGGCTGCGGGACGCGCAGCTCCGTCGGGCTCCGCGCCGGCTCCTGCGGGCGGTGAGCACCGGCCCCCCGCAGGCGTGCAGCGCGGGGCCCCAGCGCCCCGGCACCGGCGGCTCCGCGGCGCGTCCCGCTGCGCTGCAGCTGTTCCGGCGCCTCCGGAGGAGGGGAGCGCCTCGGCACCGGGGGCGGGGTAGACCAGGTGCGCGGAGGACGGGGGGCTGCCCGCTCGCCCATCCGCCGGGCGAGCCGGTCTCCTGCTGCCGCTTTCCCTCCGTCCCGTCCCGCGCCCCGTCTGACAGGCGCGGAGCGCAGCCCGCCGTTCCCCGCCCGCAGACAGCGGGTTACCTGTGCCGTGGTCTCCGGGACATCCTCGCACCGGCCGCTGGGGGAGGAGGACGGGGGAGACCGAGCCCGCGCCCGCCGCCGCGCCCTGCTGCCGGGCTGCGCCTGGGCGCTCCGCCGCCGCGCACGGGAGTGCCGAGGAGCCGCGGGAGGAGGAGGAGGAAACAGGTTGAGATTAAAGAGTAAACTCTGTAAACAGAGATGCCATCAAACAAAGGGCCCTTGGACACTCCCCCTCCCGCCAAATCTGGCGCCCCTGCAGTGCGCAGGCGCCTGGCGGGCCCGTGCCGCGGCGGCGGGGCGCGGGGCGGGCGGACCGGGGCCGCGCGCCCCACGGGGCCCGCCCGCCCCGCCCATCCCGCGCGGCAGCGGCGGGAGCGCCCCGCGCCAGCGCCGCCGCCGCTCCCGCGCCGCGGGCATCGACGGCGCGCCCGTAGTCCCGCCGTGCCCGCGCCCCGCTGGAGCGCAGTGCCCCGCTGGAGCTGTCGGGGCGGGGGGCAGCCCGTCTCCCCCGTGCGCGGCGGGTGGGGAAAGCGACTCTCGCCACGGGGCGAGAACTCTCGGGCGAGACCCCGCGACCACCCACCCCCCAGCCCAGGCAGGTGCCTCCCGCCGGCGGGGGGAGGGTGGGCCTTGGCGGGTGCACCTGCTCCGCTCTCTGCGTGGCGTGCGGGCTGCAGCCCTCGGGGGGCAAAGAGCCCCCGCTGGCAATAGAAAAGGAACTCGGAGGCGCCCGGGGATTGACTGCGGTTGCCTGGCCGCGGGGGATTTCTGCTATAGTTCCCCTTGCTGCTGCCCGGCGGTGGATGCTGCCTGCCGCCGCGGCGGCGGGAGGGGCGGCGGGTGTCCGATGAGCTCCAGAGAACACGTTTTTTGATACAGAAATGAGTCAGGATGTGAAAAATGGCGAAACATGCAAAGTTCCCAGGCTACGCTGCCGCTTGAAAAATCATGGCTTTTGCAGCGGTTTCGGCGCACTCGCCCTTTCCTCAAAGGGCCGCGGCTCATCAATGAGCTGCCGACGGGGCGGGCCGGGCCGGGGCGGGGCCGCTCCCGGGCCCGCGGCGCCGCTGCCGGCGGGCCGCAGTGGGCTGGGGCCGGGCCGGGCGCTGCCCCGCTCCGCGGGACGGGCGGCGCGGGCAGCGACACGCAGCCGCGGCTGCCTCCCCGAGCGGACGCATCCCTTCCTGGGATCACACCTCGTGCTAAATTAGCCCGAGGGTGCGCGTCGTTCCTGTTTTGCCCTACCCAAGCCTCCGGTAGGAGGTGCCGTGCCTCCCGGCCTCTGTTTGCCTACCTGTGGAATGGGTCTGCTGCCCGGGGACCGGTGGTAGTGCAGAGTGAAGGGGCTTTGTACAGTGCCGTGCCTGCAAAGCGTTTCTCTGGGGAAGTGGGGGGGAGTTTAATGCTGATCTGGAAAATTGAAGACTAATTCAGCTTTGTTCTACACCTTTGTATAAAATGCGTTTTGGTATCAGCAGAGAACAAGGCTACTCATATCCACTGGATTTTTAAGTTGGTTTGCAGTTTGGGAGTTTTTTTCCCAGTAAATATGTATTTGGGCAATGAAAGAAATCAGGAGGCCAGAGAAAGTACAGTCTTAGTGTCCCTAGGGTTGCCAGGTGTTTGGGATATTACTGTTGCAAAATCAAAACTGATAATAAACTACAGGAGTGTAAATTTTTTGTGTGTAAAATGTTCCTGAACCCTTTACAGATAGTTATTTAGAAGTAAGAGTTTTCTGAGTACTCTTCCAACAGTGAAATGTTGCTTACATACATGGAATTCCCAAAGCTGGGCCTGTCATCAGTGCAGCTGTAAGATACGACAGGATTCACTGGATCTACTGTTAAGGATATGTACTACTTCTCTGTGACTGAAAATACACATTTCACTCAAGTGGTGTGGTCATTTTGCCTGCAGTATCCTAGAGATGTACAAACAAAACTGCAAGGTTATCTCTTCCTTTTTCTGCAGGAAACACTTTCCCTTACTGATTTTTGCAAATATTTCAGTGTTAACTGAGATAAATCCAACATCTTCCCAATTTGGATGTAAATTTGCTGAATAAATGCAAAGAATGTCTATTATTGCTCTCTAGAGAGTTGTTAATATGCACAATTTTCTTCTGAGAGCTTTTTTGCAAGACTACATTTCTTTTCCAGTGACTCTGAAGAAACATATTTTTTCATCCCAGATTGAAAAAAGAATCCACTACATTTGTTTTATAAGATTACATAAAATTGCAAATAAAACACTTCTTACTGTGTTCAAAACAGAGAGGGAAATGACACCTCTGCTCCAGGTTTAAAGGTTAATCTTCCACAATTCACTCTGCATATATAAGCCTCACTAAAATCAGTAAGGTGTGTGCATGCACTCCACTGATGTTACTTCATTCTTAATGTTTAAAATTTAGGTAGAAACCAGACACAACTCTACTATTTTGCTCTATTTCTCAAGCATCTGCAGCCTGGGGGATTTTGATGTGTGAGGTTTCTTTATTATTATATTATTTATATTCTTGCCAAAGCCCAAAAGAAAAAGAAATCACCTTTCTACATCTCGACTTTGATATTTGCCTTAAATGTGAAGTACAGACTTCTTCTTACATTACCCTTCCAACTTCATTAATTAGTGATGTCTCTGAGCCTATTTATAGTTATTGCAACAACTGACAGAGTAATTGTAAACAGTGTAAACAGTGGAACTGTGTGTTCTGGAGATTTTTTTTTTTTTACACAAATTATATAGGTAATTTAATAAAAGTAATTATATGAATGGTAAATACAAGCTGAATTACTTGATTTCCTGCACATAAACCTCAAGATGAAGTTTAAAAGCATGTGAAGAAAGTTCCAGGAATCCTGGTTAAACATCAAATCCGAGCTGTGTTGTCTTCTTCCTTACTGTTTTCCTGTTGCGATCTGTTGTTTAGCTGGCATGGCTTGGGCCGAGTATTGCCAACATCAGTTAACTAGGTATAACAAAATAGAAAAGGAATCATGAGGTTCAGCTGTGAAAAGAACACCAGGATTTCCCAAATGTAGAGGAGATAGTTGTATACATTTTCTTTTAGACTTTGGAAAATCTCAGCAGCAGTGTCTACCTATATGTTCCTATTCTCTCTGCATTTGTCACAGAATCTGCAAGGAATACTCTGAAATCAGTTTCTAACTACTTGTATGATCACATGTGTTTTTTCCCTATCAGAAGTCTTACAAATTGCCACCTTTCCCTCTGGTGCAAATATATCTTAGAATCTGAGAAGCATTTTTATAAATGTATGTTTATGTATTTTTTTTTTTTTTGTTTACTTTCTGCATTTCTTTCAGCCTCTGTATCATAAAACTGCAAGCAACTTTCACTTTTTTAGTTTCACTTTTAGACTGTAGTTACAGTTAAGTTTCAAATGCAATTGTGGTATTTTTATAATTGAACATCAGGTGATTTTTTGGTATTTTGGCCAGAAATGTTCTCAATAAATACTGTTAACACATCTGAAGCAAAATAAAAATGTATGTTTTCCTTTGATGTAGACTTCCTCAGAAGTTCCTCATAAAAAGAGATAAGAAGATTGATTAAAAGTTCAGGGGAAGGAGGCAAGAGACTAATGTTTAATGGCTCTTTTATCATGTATCAAGTCACTTAGAGCCAGATATTTAGCCTGATTCCCCTACCTGTGGATAAAAATTATGTCCAACAATGTGCATTAATATTTTTATTCCAGTAACCTGTTCAGTGTGTGAGGGCCAGGCTGGTGTCTTCCTGAGGGATGCCTGCCTCAAAGGTAGCTGGATATGTTACCACCCAGATTTGCATGTTTGCTGTGACTCCAAGAACAGCAAACACTTAGGTGTGAGTGGCAACCACCTCCCCTGCTGAAAATGGACATAGCCTGGTCCTGGGTAAGGCTGAAGCAGATGGCAGCAGAGGTGGGCCAGCAGGAGATGCAGATGCCTCTGCACCATCACACTCACGTTTTCTTACAGCCAGGCTGGAAGGCCAGAGAAAGGGTACGAAGCCGACTGGAAACTTAGCAGCTGGAAACAAGATCTCCCCTAGGATACGCATCCCTGTGCTCAGAGAAAGAAGAGGTGCTCTGCTGGCTCCTACTCCAGCAGTGTAGATGGTGTAGCCTAGATCTCCAAGTCTTTGCCTCTGGTTTCTGCACATGCAGGTTTAGAGCCCTCTAAACCACTGTTACCCTGATTATAGCAGAGTACCTACACTGAAAACCCAGTGTGTTCTGGTGTACAACAGAAATAAGGTAACAGTGGTTCAGACATACCAGTTGACTGCATTATATCTTTTTCTTTCTTTATTTTGAAAGTATAGTTGACTTTAGGTCAGGTAGCAATAAGAATTCAGTAAGGTGAAACTGAATCAATTGAAATTTTATAGAACTTGAAATTAGGATCTTGAGTGAAGGAGCAAAGGTAAACCTTACACTCTTTAGCAGAGGCTCTTTTTTGTGGTAAACCCTCTTTGTGTATGGCTTGGAAGGATAGTAATGCCTGAGGCCTAACAACTGCAAAAATATCTTACTATAGGAACTGAACATATGTTGTACAAAAGCTGTTTATTCATTTGTTCTGAAACAGCATGGTACAATAGGTGCAAAAGGAGGCTTGGTCCAAGTGGCACCAGATCTTTGGACTCCGGCAGAACCCCATGTCCAGTTGGCTGCCCAAGCACAGTGGGCTCAGCGGTGTTTCAAGTGCAGGGCCTCCTGTGAAAACTAGCCTTTCCATGTAATGCCCTACATCATCACACAGAGCAATCTAATCTCTTTCTAAAATGCAGTACTAACAATAAGAAGCATTCATTGCATATATTGCAGCTTCATCTTTCTAACCTGCAGCAGAGCACTGACATTCAAAGTAATAGAAAATTTATGATATGGTGGGGTATTGACATTAGATGTTACCAGAATACCTGGAGCAATAAAGCCTTTCTGACTACTTTCATCACACGTGAGACTATGTGATTTCTTGACTTTAATTGCTAGCAACTACTACTTAAAAGGCCATCACGATTTTTATTTATCTTTTTAATATAAAATATGATGTGATAAAAATATTAGACAAATTTTATTAATAACAGAGGAGAAAAGTAAGTGTAAACATAGGCAAATAAGCTTATTTCCTTGAATGATTCCTTTAAGCATACTAATATGTCAAGGAACAGCAATATGCATTTCAAAATGATAAAGTAAACCCTATTCACAAAAGAAGTGATTTGCTCTATGTACATGTTTACCTACAAGGGTGTGGTTACTATAATGTATGCCTGGCTGGCAAGCAGAGAGGCTTTTGTTCCCTAGTTGCTTTAAAAGTGTCCTCTGAGGGAGGTGTGCTTTTGCACCAGTTTAGCAGAGAATTCCGCCTGTTCCTTCTCTCCCGCTCTTTTATATGCAAAGCAACTCTGGCGATGTTTGTTAAGGGTCTATAGACATACCTGGCTGTACCTGAAAGCAGAGTTTAATCTATGGATTGTAGCAGTGTAATTGAGAGTAAACACCTGTAAATGAGTTTGCACACTTATTTGCAAATGCACAACACAGAGAGGTCCCACAGACACCAACACCTTGCATTTAGCCTTTTTTCACTGTCATGCAGCTGGAAAGGCCTGGTTCCCCATTACAGCAGTCTTTCTTCCCTCTTTTTCTATTGACTTGATAAATTGGAAGGAAATAAAAGGCGATTTACACTAGGTTAAATGCATGGGCAGACTCTTGTCAAGTCCATTGTCTCTAAAATTTATTAATTTCTCCTATTACTGTAAGATATGTAAAGGAGATTTGTCTCCTGTGGTTCTAACTCACTGGTTGCAGTCACTCCTTACATGTTTTCTTTCCGATGTTAACCTATTATTAATCTCAATTTTTAGATTTGTCATGGACACTTACACTTCTCACACAAGCCCTATTTCCCATGTAGTCTGTTATAAAATATTTTGTATTTTATATGCTTATAACCTTGCCCCTTTCAGACCTTCTCCCATCATTTATCTGACTGAATACTGTAAAGTGGAATCAATCTCTTCTTTTTTCATTCTCCTACACACTTTATTGCTGTGGTAGACTACTGTAGGCTAGCTACTAAAGCTTTTCATTTTCACCATATCTGTTTAACATCCTCAGGCCCTATGTCACTCCTTTCTGTATTAGTCAGTAGGAGGTGCCAAAATATTGGCAAGAAAAGTAGTTTTTTCAGGCTAAAACAGAATTAATCACCTCCATTTCTGTATCTTGCCACCCTTGTTACTCAGTGCCGTTTAAGAGGTAGTCAAATTAAGTTTGTAGTAAAGCTGTGTATACAAATACAGCAGTGCTCCTTCCTCTCTTTCTTGTGCTCATAAAGAAGGCTATTCCTTGTTCTGCCATTTAATTCTGTTTACTCCTACATCACACAGCTTTTAAAGGATTCTTAGAAGCAAGAACAAGTGGTTGAAGAGGTGATTGCTATCATTTAGGTAACTCTGAAGCAATCAGTATGTTATTACTAGTATTTGTGTCCAACAAAGGTTGGGTATGAACTTTGAAAATGTGTTCATCAAATATTTTTTACCAATAATTCTTCAAATTACATGTTTACATGCATTGTTTTTTCAGCACTGGAAATAACTTCTGTGACCTGCAAAAATATTTCCAAAATTATCTTGTAAATGTCAACTGACATCAGGCAACTTGTGGTTTGAGAGCTCAACCAGATAGGAAAAGGATAGTCAAAAGTATTGAAAAAAGTATTCAAAATATTCAATTCAATTCACAAGTATTGAAAAAGCTTCTTGAAGAGAGGTTGCCTCAGCAATGCTGGGTACTTAGTTTTCTTTAGGGATTTGAGCCTTTCTAGGGTTTACGTGGCAAAATTAGTTGGAAAATGATCCTTGGTAGTTAAACTATAAAATGCAGATGATTTAGTGGAGCCACAAAGGAAGTGAGCAGAACACCAGGTCTGTGGCCAGAGTGACTTGCTGGCAGTGCTTGGCTTTGGGTCCTCTGCTGTGTAGTAACTACAAAGATAAATTGTGAAAATGAGATCAGCTTTGAAAGACAGGTGTCAAAGTGGAATTTTCTGTGCTTTCCTTTACTTCTCTGTTTAGTGAAGCCTGGTGAGTTATATAGAAAATGATACTTGGAAGACTCTTTCATACACTTCTTATTTAGATACTCTGTTCTTTTCCTGTGCACTCTCTCACACGTGTAAAAGAAGCCATTAACTTTCACATTCACCCTTCCAGTGCTTTCATTGTGTTCATTACTAATGACTGCACTTTCTGGGCATGATGGTGTTTGTATCCCTATTCTTTAATGTTTCATTACTTCTGTTTTGTGCTTCCCATATGTTTCCGGGGAGAATTCCCTTCTTTATTTTACTTGTCTTGTTTCTGCTTGCTCTTTCTGTGTATGCCAATTAATAATGAAGGCTATGCCTGTGCTTCCCCTCCCTATGGCATAATGTGGTTTTCTCTAGCTCTCATTTTTTGTGAAAAGTAGGCCATCTACTGTTGCTTTCTAGAATGGATTACAGATCCTCCAGCAAATTGCCATGCCATGCATACAGCTCTAAACTGGACTTCACAATTGCATATTCTCCTGTTTATTGGCACTTCTTATTTTGCAGGCATATTGTGATATAAAGTTTCAATAGCAAACTGAAATCTTATTTCTTTATTTCCTTCTTTTGAATAGTAACCAATATAATTGGTTCATGTTCATCTGCCATAAACCAAGTTTTTTATTTTGTAATCTAGATAATATTCAATGGTCTGGTTTGCTAATCTAAAACTTGCCCTCAAATGAACATTTTTAATAGTTATACATTATGCACCTTTCCCCTTTCCCATCCCCACTGAAGTTAGAGGGCAAGAGATGACCACCTATTGATTAAGGCAGTTATTAGTGACAGTTTTTGTCAGCTTAGCACACCTTTGTTGTGGTATTTTTTGTTTTAGTTTGGGGGCTTTTTCCTTTTTTTAATTTTTTTTTCAGTGTGGTTTTGAAAAGTGACTTTAAAAGTGACTTTAAAAATTGAATCTTGATAGTACACATTCTCCATATGTCTTCTGAGTCATATCTGGATAGTACACTGATGAAAACAAGCTCCAGTGTTGTCAGCACTGTAAAACACAAAGAACCTTGAAAAGGGAGCTGGCCCATCATCTGCCTGTTGTACCACCAGGTCTGCAGTTGGGTTCTGATTCCTCAGCTATTTTTGGAAATGCTGCAGAAACTGAGCATTGACAGTGCCCTACTTCTTATCAAAGGTGAACTTGCTGTGGGACACTTGTTTGGACTTTAGTTTGATGGGGATATTATTTCTAGATTAGAATCATATGCAGCCAAATACAGCTTTGCTAGTCTGTACTTTTAGGTCAAAGTTGGATATTTCTTCCTTTCCTTCCTATGAACACTGACTGAGGGGCTTATTATACAACATTACTTTTGTGAAAAAAATTTCCTTTATTTAGTGACCTATTAGTCTTTGTTCTGCAATAAAATATTTGCTGCTTGGTTCATTAAGAATAAAGCATGAGTTTAATAATTTTATTATGCTCAGTTAATTTTTTGTTCACTTGCAATTACATATTATTTCTCAGTGCCTTGTCTCTCTTTTCACATGAAGCTGACACTAAGTTTTTTTATTTCAGTTTTAGGTAAGTTGCAGTTTTCAGGGATGTGTCCTTTTCTCAATTAGAAATATAAGGGATTTGAGTTCCTCTGGGAAGTGATATTTTTAAAAATACACTTACTTTACATAAGCAGAATTACAGAACCATTTCATCTTCTCAAGTATCTGATTCTTCAAACTGGTCACTACCGAGAGGCAGTCTTCGACTGGGTGCAATCGCTGTGCAAAAGGAAAGGAAAAATAAAGTAGGTAAAGGCACCTTTAGTAGCTCTGAGAATTATATAATTAGGTAGATCATTAGTGCTTTTTGGGTAGAAATATAAGGCAAGTGGAGACAACTCACTTTTCTTAAACAAGACAATTAGGGAACCAGCTAAATTGCTGAGGGGTTCACATGAATAAATAAAGCATCTGTCCTTACTGATGTATCACTTGTCAGATGTTGTTTTAATTTGATGAGGAGGCCAATATCTGCTTATGGCCTCACTCTCTGCTCAAATATAACTGGAGAGCAGGACTCAACTCTTAGGGTGAGGCACTAGAACTCAACAATGGCAACACACCAGCTAATTGTCACTATGGAGCTGCGACAAATGACATTTCAATAGATACCGAGGAGCTATCTGATTACACTGGAAGGGCATTAAAATTAACCTCAGATGCCCTAAATCTCAGTGTGGTAAGCTAACACACAGGCACAAATTCTCTCTTCCCTGGAGCCAGTGCCTTCTAGAGGTCGAGAATGAAGTTGAAGGCATTTACTCTGGGTTAGAAGGAATCTAAGTCTAGAGGAATTTGGACAGAACTGAGAAACATTTTTGATGTTTGCAATATAAATGATTAAGTATTCAATGACAATGCCTAGATGGTCCATCTCTAGTTTTCAGACTTAGTCAAATGAGTGTCGTGGGCTTATCACAGGAGCTGCTTCTTCAGATTGCTTTAAACAGAGGCATAAATCCCATACCAGTTCGTGCTGTTCAAATTAAGCACATTTGACTGAAGCAAATACGTACTAAACCTATTTTTACACTACCAGAGGTTGCTTTGGTGTCAAATCATGTGATTTTTTTTAACCTCAGATACCTCTTTGCAAGAAATACAGCAATGTTGCTGTTTCTGTTAAATATACAGTTTCAGGTACTCCTGATAATAACAGACTTCAGCATTTTTTGTAGAAAAGTACTCACATGATTTTGCTGAAACAATTTGTTTTTGCTCCTCACCTAAATTCTCACTGAAATGTTTCAGAAACAGCTGGACATTGTCAACATGGTCTGTGCAGCCTCTGTCTTCTGTTAATAGGTAGGCAGATACATAGAGCTTCTTCTAGTGTCAGTCACTGAGATGGCAAGTGCTTCTCTGTGAAGTCTGTTTTATTTAGCTGACATAACAGGAGCTAATCTGTACATAACTGTGCCAAGGAAGGATCATCTTGTCTGCACATTTCTTCCAGTCTCTGCCTTTGCTTCAGGACATTGAGGGCTGGTGATAATGCAGTAGAAATTATATCTTGCCAAAAAAGCTTTGAAACCTTGCCCTATAAACCCTGGCCTTTTTTTTTTTTTTTTTTTTTTTTTTTTTTTTTTTTTTTCTCCCCAGTAATAGTTCCTCCGGAATTCCCCAGTAAGAAAACATACTCTTAACCTTCCTAGTGACATTTTAGTTGTACTTGACAATCACACAGTTCATAAGTGTTTTGGCTAATATTCTAGCCCAGCTGGCTATTTCTCTCCCTCTAGCACACAAAGATTGATATCCACCCATCTAGTCTCCCTTAGACAAAGCTGGTATTATGAGAAAATCACCTTTTTTTTTTTTACTGCCTTACAAAAGTGTCAGAATTCAGAGATTCTCATGCTTTTTTTTACATGCTGTAGGCCACTCTAGAAATAGTGAGTTTTTCAGCAGTTTCTGAAGGCCTGAGGGCCATCCTGTCTTCTATTTTCATCTTCCTCTACAGGTTTCAGGGATTACCCTAACCTACAAAAAGTAGGCTTTTTTTTTTTTTTTTTTTTTTTTTTTTTTTTTTTTTTTTTTTGCTTGTAGCTGGCCTGTAGAATTCTCTAACCCTCTGGTGCCTGTGCTTTCGTCCATATGTTAATATGTTAATATTTTTGTTTCTTAACTGGGTGACAGGTTGGGATATTCATTGTTATCAAATATTTCAACAAGAAAAACTTTGTAGTAATTTACCCCAATACTGTATTAACAGAATTTTTGTGTAAGGAATGAGTCACAAAAGCTTCTCATGATTTCATATAAGAGAAGGAAGTTAGTAAATTAGTTAGGAAGTTTGTAAGGAAGTTAGGAGGGAAGTAAGTAAGTTAGTAAGTAAGTAAGTTGGTAAGTAATTAAGAAAGGAAGTTAGGAAGTTAGGAAGGATGTTAGGAAGGAAGTTAGGAAGGAAGGTAGGAGGAAGTTAGGAAGTTAGGAAGGAAGGAAGGGAGGAAGGGAGGAAGGGAGGAAGGAAGGGAGGGGACCATTTTTCTTTTATATGGAAAGGATGAATACTTTTTGTGTTACAAGAAACATTTTCAGGCAATTTTGTACACTACACAATTATTTTTAAATGGGTGTTGGAAAGGCACCATCATTCTGTATTCCTTTCCTTTCTGATACAGATGAGTTGACTGTACAGAATGACTTCAGGGTTACTGTAGTCAGCAGTGAAACTCACAGGAGATTCATTTGTAGAATGTGTCTCATATGACAAAACAGCACAAAGCCCACCAGCTCCTTCCCTTTGCATGAGGAAAATGCTCTCCACTTGCAGTGATCTTCTCTATGTTGAGAAATGAGATATGATCACTGCATCACTGCTTCATCACTCTCCAGTTTTTCATCCATCTTGACACTTTCAAGAGATCCTCATTCTTCAGATGTCCCCTGTCGGAACCCAGGACGTTTCTCTGACAGTCCTGGATGATCCAAGCTCCAGCCAAGGGGCTTCTAAGCTCTGGCAGGGGGGTCGGAGACCCTGGCAGGCAGCCAGAGACTCCTGCGGCTTTGAGTTTGACCTGTGGAACAAATTACCACCTTTGAATGAAGAATTAAAGGTCACAAAAGTTTAGATAGCATAATAGTAGTAGTTGTAGAGCGAAAAAGGAAATTCTGGGGATTTTTTACTATAGAGGCTTAGGAGGCAAGATGGAGGGACTTGGGCTTTGTCCTGTCCTCCTTCCTTCTTCTTCTTAACCTCCATCTTCTTGGTGACCATGGCACTTGGGGATTGGAGTAGAGTAGAAAGTAACTGTCTAACATAGGTGATAGGCATTGGATCATAACTGTAAATATCTAACACGTAATTTGTAGTATAAAAAACAGTGTCTACCCCAAGGGAGGGTGGTGTGCCTCGGACTGACCTGCTGAACAGACCTTGGCAGGCCAGACAGAAAATATTTTAGATAAGAAACAATAAAACAACCTTGAGAACATCAGCCAAAGACTTGACTCATTCTTCAACAGCTGGGTTGGGAAAAAGAGACTTTTAATAATCTTGACCAGAAGGGATCCTGAGAGTCCCCTTTACTTCTTTATCAGCTGGATTGATATGACACTACAGCCTAACAGGCTTCAAACCTCTGTCTGTCCTGTGCAAAAGGTCTCAAACAACAGCCCTGGTGTGTTGTCTCCTCTGTAAACTGCTCTTTCCCTTCCAGTTTTCCTGCTGAGCTCCTGAGGACAATGCTGGCTTCTTTTAGCTTGGATTAGCAACGAAGATAATTGTATACTAGCTCTGACAGTAGAAATACCAAGCCTGTTTTAAAGTTCCTGTGTTTGCCATGAAGTAGGAGACCTGCTTTCCAGGGTTCATCACACGTAGCGACCCAAGTAATAGAGCCTGAGAAGAATGGCTCTGCAGGCTCCACCCGGGTGCCTCTTGCTCAGCACACAACTGAAAAATGACCCCTCCTCTGTCATTTCCTACGTTTTGCATTTCTAGCACATCGATAATCAAGATAATTCTTTAAGTACTCCCTATTGTTTTGATCACTTGTCCTTGCTACTTTTCTGTGTCCTTTCAGTAGCTGTAAATACTTTTGCAGTGTCTGTCTCAAGTACTTTGTTAAATGGCCAAATTCATATTCCTTAGCATCATCTCAGTGGTGTTCCTTTGAGTGCCAGTGGCGTATGACTAGAAAGCCATCCACCAATCCTTTTCAGAAATAACAATTACTAGGTTAGTCTAAAATTTAATTACTTTCACAGAGTTACTTCTTAGCAAGCACTTTGCACTATCCCTGTGGCTGTATTACCATCTCATAAAGCTTTATTTAGACATTAAGCTATAGCTAAGTTTCTTGGTACTTTCAAGGCTTTCATATTTTCTTTTTTCTTTTTTTCCTCCCTCCTTGATTAGGAAGGCTATGATTGGCAAACCAATATTCTCTTCCTACACTATTGGAAACTAATGGATCTCTCTCCTAGATCTAACTGTCAGTATAAAAACTTGGTATCTGCCTGTGAGAACTCCTTATGATTTGGCTATTCTGTAATTTCATTAGCATTTTAGTGATTCAGAGTACTAAGGCCAGACTCAGATTTTCATCTTTACCAAAGTTAAGGTTGTTTCTCTTGAAATCACACTGGAAAGTGAGTGAAAACAGAGTGAAATGTGGCATAAAGCATATTCTTTTTGTTCAGCCTGGCTCATATTAATTTAGCTCTAACTATCCATTTGGGATAAAATTTATATGAATGACACATATCAATTATTTGTACTTCATCAGTTTAACTGAAAATGTTATTTTTAAACTATATAGTTTTTCATACAGACAAACTTCACTGGTGATGTGACACACAAATAATATGATTTTCTTTCATTTAAATTTCCTAGCTACATACACTTCTTGATGTATTGAGTTAGTAAAACCCACCATCTGAAGCTCTTGGAGAAGTTACTAGATAATTATTAGAGCTAACACATGGCTGACCTCAGTGTTTATTGATTAGCTGTTTCTTTTCTGTATTGAGGTTTGGGCATACAAACAACAGTTTTTGGCAAACTCTCCTGGACTGGCAAAGATTGAAGGTGAGGGTAAGAAATCAGTGGGAGGAAGTAAAAGTGTAAAGTAGTCTAAGGAACAGGTTGCTAGATATTGATAGAAAAAGATGTGTACAAATATAAGTACATACATCAGTTTAGACAGAATTCAGACTTACTAAGATGCAACCCTGAATTTGGTTCTTGAACAGGCTCTTTGCATGTCAAATTCCTGCTCCTATTCATAGCAGAATCAAAAGGATTTTTCTATTTATCTAAATGAGAAAAGGACAAAGCCCAGAACATAACACAACACATGAAGGTCAGTCCCAGATGTAATGACTGCAAGAGCAGTGGCCAGCAGAAATTCACACAGGTACAACTTCCTCAGATGCTAAAGTGTAACCTTGGAGCTACTGAGCTCACTTGCCAGAGCCTGAGAAAAGGACTGCATGCTACAATTGATGTGCTGCATGATCCGAAACTTATCAGCTCTCTTCAGCAGGTCCAGCTTAAAGACTCTTACAAGGGTTAATAACATCTCCATTCTTTAGAGGACATTGCAAAAGTTTATCCATTAAATTTCGTGACAGTCACTGAAATAATTGTATTGTAAATCAAATGGAAAATTACTGAAGCAAAAGAACTCTGAGAGATATCGCTCTTTTAAAACAGTTTTTTCTGCTCCACTTCTTTTTTTTTTCTTCTGTGTAGTGGAAGTCATCAGACATATTAATTTTTCTGGTATCTACAGATTTTTATTACCCAGTATTTAGGCAATTTCCTAAAAGGGAAGCACTATTTATGTCTTTTTTTAAAGTCTTCCACAACTCTGGCCCAAGAAAATTCAGCTTGCATTCTTCTGTCAGATACTACGGTCTGTTTCATTTTGGAACACAGTGCAACATGAAGGATGATGGTACCACTGTCATCCCAGACAAGTGAGGCCTGACTAAATATGGTGGGACTCCTTTCATGTGGATAATTCCAAACATTTTTTTTCCTTTAAAGCTTAATCATCACAAATGCCTAAACTACTTGTGAGAAAAACTTCCTTGTTGATTTTTAATATTCCTATCTTTCTGATGAGGCTTGAGAGATTTCAAAGCTGGGGGAGGACCTCTAACAAGGGCACATCTGATACATAAAATTAGCTAAAAAACCCAAAGCAAACAAAAATTTGCATGAAAATAATGTTCTTTTGAAACACCAGAGACAAACATGCCATGCCATAGTTGTTTCCTACACTTACAAAACATCAGTGCTCAGAGCCTCCGTTACAAATGATAATGGCAATATTAATGTGGGTCCTTATCTGAGACCTGAGAACTGCTGAAGTCAGTTAAAGGCCCTCCATTGATTGCAGGGAATATTAGATCAGGCCCTTTCAGAACGTATTTTGGTCAACTCTTGTCCAACCGTTATTTCACATAGGAGAAATGGGGTTTATCTCCCTTCTGCACTCTGGGCTTCTATCAGCAGAGTGACATCCAAGTGAGGGATCCAAGCATGAGAAAAGTCCAGGCTGTCCTGGTGGTGAAGTACAGAGGGTGTGGAAGTGTTTAAAGAGCCTCAACATGATGACACATGAGAGAGAAAGGGAGAGTGAAACAAAATAAATCATAGAGCAAGACTGAAAGGTAAAGATGTAGAAAAGTATAAAAGCAGTTTTTTTCTTCAGTTTTTCTACCAAAAATAGCCCAGTCATGTTAAGACGTGAACAGGTGGGAAAGTACAGCTTTGCAGCTTCAAAATTGTATATTGTTTTTCATCTGTAACACAAAAGAGAGTTTGAAAAAAGTAAAAAATGTTCCAGCAGGTTTTGGAGCAGGAAGGAAATCATGCCAAATTATTGCTGATGTTCAGTCTTTACAGGTGTGCTTTCTTCTTCACCTTGATGGGAAATCCCCTCATTTAATCTCATACAATGTAGCAGAATGACTGTAAGCAACTTCCTACCTGGTGTCTTTTCCTTCTGCTTTTCAAACCACAGTGAGGCAACAGGAATTAAGACCCTGCAGGTTATGGCATATGGATGAAATCGTATCAGCTTGCACAGCAACTCTGGCAGTGGGGTTCTGGAGGGATGCTGGCAGCCCTGTGGAAGAAAACATTTAGCAGTGCAGGGGCCAGCTTAAGCTGTTTGCTGTGTTTGGTCTTCCTCTGAGGACTTGCTCCCATACTTTCCAACAAAATTTGCTTTCCTCTTACAGGGTGTTGCATTTCAGTTGGGAAGTGGTGACTGTAGGTGTGATGAGCATTTGTTTTATATTATTTCAAAATAAAAATGATTCATGGGGAAAAAACCTTTGAAACAGTATATCATATCCTGTCACCATTATGCAAACAAAACTAGATACTAATACCACTGTTGCACATTTTATTGTTCAAAACCCAGAATGACAAAAGTAAAAGGAAAGGACAAGCATCACCCAAATGTATAATTTCCCTAAGATTGCCAAATTCTTTTCAAATATTGAAAAATTATCAGAAGACACTGTTAAAATACAAATATTCCACAATATTTTATTTAATTTTTAAGTAGTTTGAATCTTATGAACATTATCAGCTTCCATATGTTATTTTATTTTGCTTGTGCTATTCAATTTTTATTTGTTTTGTATTTTAAGTATTTTTAAACTTCTACATTAGTGCTACTCTGATGTTTGTGTTCTGTTAAACATTAGAGAGAAAAATAACACTTTGTGCGTCTGAGTTGACATCACGTAGCAGAACCATTTCAACTTATTCCACATCTTTTTTTGTTATTTATTAGTATGAAAGACAGAATGGGAGATGAATACATCTTGTATTAATTTTGCAAACATACCACAAGAAAATGTATACCTCAGAATATTTAATAACAATTCACATATACATTGCTACTTCTCTCTGTGAAATGAAAATGTAAAGAATGGCACTGTAATTTAGAAAACATGAATTTTTTAAGAGATTGTTATAAATAGAGTAAAATATTCCATTAATTTTATTTTTAATCATTACTGGTTTTCACTGTTTTTTGCATTCAATGAAGTGTAATAAATTAAATATTTGACTAGACTAAATTAAGCAACAAGTTAGAACAAGCCTTGAGAAAAAAGTTTATTCATTGCTTTTGATCAATTTCCATATCTTTAGATTTTTAGTGTCATGAGAGACATAATTAATAAATTTTCAACAAAGGCCTGATCCAAAACTTGTGAAAGGTAGTAGGTACTATCACAAAATTAACTGGCAAGTCTCCTTCATTAGAAGGAGCAGGATTTTGAGCATGGTAACTTGCCTGAGTTTGGAAAATTCAAGCTTTATGTTTTAGATTAAAATTCCTGTTCATACAAGTACAGCCTGTAAAAAGTCATGAATGGAGAGAAGGAAAGTAGGGCGGAAATCTTGAAGTTCTTGTTCAATTAAACAAGCAAAAATAATGTCAATTACTGATTTTTGTAGTACTTTGGCTAGAAATTACAAAAATGGTCAATCATTTCAATTTTCACATTCTAGATATTGATATACTAAACTGATGTTCAGATTAAGTATTCGAAAAATAATTTTTCACTGAAAGAGTGGTCAGGCACTGGAATAAATTGCCCAGGGAGGTGGTGGAGTCACTATCTCTGCAAGTGCTCAAGAGGTGTCTGGATGTGGCACTTGGGGATATGGTTTAGGTGTGATTACGGTGGTGCTGTGTTGATGGTTGATCTAGATGATCTTGAATGTCTCTTCCAACCTTAAGCATTCTGTGATTTTGTAAACTGGCAGGGCATTCTATACTTACAATTGCAGCTTTTTCTATCATAGCATTAGCCAAAACCTCAAGGCCTAAAATAAATCTTGCCACATAATGAAAACAAAGTATATTTCAGACTATAACAGAATATTTCAGTTTGAAAAAAAAAAAAAAATCAAATATTTAACTTGTCCTGCTGATGTGATGAAATGAAGTGTTGGTATCTCAGAGCTGCCCAGGGAGTGACACTGAGTCGCACACTGGTGGCTGCTTTCTCCAGTCACGTGCATGGTTTGCCAGTCCTTTGTCTTGAAGTCAGTGGAAATTTTGCTGTTGAGTAAAATAGGGTGACCACTGAGGATTTTATTTTCTTTCGAATAAATATCTTTACCAGCATTCTCTTCACATCACCACCACATTTTTCCTCTTGCATCCTCACAACTATCTCTTATTTCACATGGCTGCAGCCATTTCATCTCTGACAGATCACTGTGGGCTCAGACCAGCTGCTTATGTGCCACATGGAGGTTTTGTGATCAAAGTGTCTCCATTTCAGATAGAGCTCTATAATTGCAATGCCTCTCACAGCCCCATCTCTCCGTGGTCAAAATCTGTTTCTCTTATGTGTTTTCAAGCTGATTCTGACCAGCCGGGAGGAAGGAGAAAAGAGGAAGGACATCGGTGCGGTTATGGTGTTAGCCAGAGCCTCTGGGGATGAAGGTGTGTTTCCTTGTTCTGCCACAAATGGCTGTCGTGGCTTCAGGCAAATGACTCGAGCTGCTGTGCAGGTCCCTAAAATGTTGCTTAGGCAGCAGCATAATACTTTAAAAGGCACAGTTATGAAACCACTGATGGTCGTGGCCAAAGCTTCTGCATCTCTCTGCCTGCGTGAGAAATGTCTCAGTGAGGACATGACTAAATACTTGGGGCATGGATCATGCCTGAGCTTGCCTGGCCAAAGAGCTTTGGTGCTTCTCCACCTGCTCCTCCTGCTAGGACAGGGCCTGGCTGGTGGGTGCCCCTGGTCCCATCCCACCCGACTGCCACGAGGGCTTTCCCTGCACCTTGTGCTTGAACCTTCCAAGGGAATTCCCTGCTCATCCTGCCCCACTTGCCCTGTGCAGTGCAAGGGCTGATGTTCTCTCAGGTGGAAGTAAGCTGGGAATGCTTGGCAGGAGCTTTCAGCAGGTGATGCCAGACTCCAGCTGCTCACAAACTGGAACTTCACATAATACCCAACATGTGGACACTGGGTCGACAGCATCAACATGCCATGCAGTGATCCATGCCTGTTGGGCTGCCCTGCTTGCTCACATAGATGCAAGAGTGGGAAATAAGAGCAGAGGTGCTCCATGGCATCCTTTTTGTAACTTACCTCCAAGGGCTCTGCAGCACAGATCCCCACACAGAAGGGAGGATTTCACACTTGCTTTAAGTTGGGTATTATCTTGCTGGAGTAAAAATTTAATTTAAAAAAATATAAATTCTCTCTTGGAATGAAAAATATTAGGTCAAATCCTGTGCTTAGTTAAACACATATGATAACCATGATCCTGGGAACTTTCTTCCTCTATCTTTATAGAATAGTCAGAGAACCTCTTAATCTGCCCCAATTTCCTTTACTAAAAAGCAGAAAGATACTGTCCTCTATTCTTTTACCAAAAGGGATTGGGAATTATGGGAGTTCAACAACCTGTCTTCAGTGTCTTACAGACTTTTACATTTCCCTATTTTTTCTTAAGTGAACTCTTCCCCACACATACTTTCTCACAGGTGTGAGAAACTGATGTACATTTGACCTTCTTTCTCCCCTCTATTTGCACTCGACCACTGTCAGGTGATTAGTCTAACTTCTCCAAAACTGTCTTTCTGTCTATATTGTTAAAATCTCTTATTTTCATATCCTGACTCTCCTGGTGATAAGTTGAAAAAAAAAATAAAATACAGACTTTCTTTTATTAAGTAAAAGGATGCATTGCAAGCCATATAAATTAATCTTTGACAAAATCTTAAGGAAAACAAGACAACCGAAGTTTTTAAGCCCCATTAGCCAGTGAGGAGGGGTGAACAATTTTATGAGAGCTGGAAATATGCACAAGAAAAGAGTAAAATATTTTGAGTTTTTAAATCTTGTGCAATCAGTCTTTGAAGGAGATGAAAACTGAAGTAGAAGTCTTTGAATACTTCAGTGGCTGGTAACCAAGGGACAATGATTTTTCAGAAAGTCTGAGAAAATTTAAAAAGCTAGGTATGGTTTCAACATACTAGTCAAAATAACTACAGTACGTTCCTTGGGCACTCCTTGACTAGATGAGAAAGATTAAAGATTGTGTTTTTCCTTGTTTTCAGGATTGTAGAATAGATCATGAATTAAATGGATCAAAAACAACTCTCACCTTGTTTTTCCCTTCCTCATTTTAGAGAAGACAAAGTCTGTACACGGAGGACATACCAGGTGCGTACAAAAGCAATATATAGTTTCAGTATGAAAACTATCACCTTTGTGCCTCAGAATCCTGTAACATATGCATCATACTACTTAACCTGGAACATGTTATGATTGCCACTTTCAGGAGCATGAGACCATCAGACTGTGTCAATACCTGCCGACTGTGTCCTTCAGTCAGTTTTGGATTGGGCCCTTGGTTATCCTTTCTGAACTGAGCACAGGCTCACTCAAAATCCTTGTACAAGTCACTTGGGGAAACCTTTTCTAAAAAGTCCCCCACATTTTGAGTTCTTCTTTTTAAGATAGCCTAAATTAGACACCTGCTGGTAAATCTTTAAAGCCAGACAACCGTAAACAGAGGCATGCAAAGTCAGTGAATACTTTTGACCCCTTTCAGCCTTACCTCTGTATGGCTGAATAATTTCTGGTGTTATTTGGGAGGCCCAGATGAATTATATCAGGGCTAAATTTTAAAGTTTATGTTTATATGTATAAAATTTGTTGAGTTTGTTGGATTTTTGGGGGGATTTGGTTTGGGGTTTCTTTCTTGGTTTTTGTTGGATTTGTTTTTTTTGGTTTTTTTTGTTTGTTTGTTGTTTGTTTTTTGGTGTTTTTTCTGTTTTTTGTTTGTTTGTTTGGGTTTTTTTTGTTTGTTTGTTTTGTTTTGTTTTGTGTTTGTTTTGTTTGTTTTGTTTTGTTTTGTTTTTCCCAAAAAGCTAATCAAGACCTTCATACTGTAAAGACTAAAGGTAAGTCCTCAGTCTACTTGCATACCTGTCTGTGCAATAGAGCCTGCTTGAAGAGATGTATCTCTTGACCAAAGATGAAAGCAACAGATATTTAGATTCCATAACTTTAGGCACTTGAGGCTGAGCTGAATCTCTCACCCCAGTGTATTGTCAACAAGAAGACATGATTTGCAACTTAGTTCAAAAATACAAAGGAAGGTAGTATGAGGAGAAAGCACGTCTGGTGGTGACCTTTTTACTGCTAAACTTATCTCTGTCACAAGGAATTAAAAAGACAATCAATAAACAAAACATTGAAAACTGAGAAATCCACAAGAAAAAAAGAATATGACTCATGAAAGGTATGCTCTTATTTTCCCTTATTGGTAAAAATGAATCACAGCTGTGAGTGAGAGCTAAATGAAAAAAGATCAACTGTAAATACTGCTTTCTTTTTCCTATCTTCTATCCTGTTCTATGGAAAAGGTTGTTATGAAAAAGAAATTACATTTTTTAAGCAATATTCACAGAGGCAGAGTCTTCACAACACTCAGTCAGCTAACCTGGAAGTTAACCTAGGTTCACTTATTTTGTTCTGTTGCCCAAACTTTTGGTCAAAGAGAAGAAGACCAGTTTTTAAGGTTCAGCTCATCTGCCCTTGTACCTAAAGCCAGTATTTTTTGCTTTTTTTGGAAACTCCTGTACTCAGCTAAGCTGGAGGGGTTGTCTTTTGCCTGAGCAGGATTTTGAATCTTTGGTTCTGAAACCTCGTGCATGCAATTTTAGTTTGCTATATTTGATCAAACCTTCTTATGTCTTGGTGCCTGTGAATAAGCCTGGTCTTTTTTCTGGGCAGTCTGATCAAAAAATAAAGAGAAGAAGTAAGGGTGTTTTGACTTCAAAGTTAACAAAAGTATAGGTATAATTCAGTAACTAAAAGAAATCCTGCCCCTAAACTTGACCTTAATGGTTATTGGCCTTTGTTATAAAATCCTGAGTATGTGATATATACCAGTGTTTAGTAAAAACAAAAGTAAACCAAATTCTATTGAATAATTGAATTTTTACAATAAAAGATGCCATATAAACTAGATTTTTTTTTTCTTTTTTTAATTCCTATAAACTCCCATAATACTCCCAGGTAAAATATTCACACAACACAGATGAATACATTAACATTTGAACAGGTAGGGCCAGATCCATGATCTCTTATAAGTCAGACAAACTGACTTTTCCCAAGTAGTGCTGCAGCCAGTTTTCCCTCACTGAGGATCAGTACTATAAATTAGTGACAGAAGTGTGGAGCTACTCCTGGAAGATTACGCCACTAAAGTAAAAACAAGTGCAGTTGTCAGATTATTGTTCAACCTGATCTTTAAATACTTCAGTCATTCTTCTAGGGAATTGAGTAAAGTCTTCCAGAATCTGTCCAAAAGGCTTTTATCATCCATCTGCATACCACTACCACTTGTATTATCTGAAGTGGTCTTTGAGTCACATCCATAGATCCATTTATCAACTTCACAATTACATATACCTCTTCAAAACTACCCAGGCCAGCCAGTGTCCTTCCATCTCTGATTTAACAGAAGAACCAGAATGGATCTTGGCAAGAGGGTTGAGAAGCAGAATACATCTAAAATGCAATAGAGATACAACTAGAATGCTTTTGGGGGCCCATAGTATTAACACAGGTGGTGAAGGCAGCATCAGAAATATCCCCAGCTCAGAATAAACCAGCATTTCTCTTTTTTCCCTAGCCATGTGATATGTCATCTCTCTGCTGTACTGGGAAAGTTCTACTATGCTGTGCTAGTCACTGTGGAAGCATTAAATACAACTGGATTCCAAGGCAGAATCACAGCCACTTGAGATACTGTTTTGGTTTGGTGGGAAGTCACCGATAAGCAGATTTGAAGCCAATTTGGCCAACCTTATCTACCTGATGGTGACCACATCAAGATTCTGCTTCCCTCCAAGAACACCCGTGGACAATGACAAACCCTTACTGTGGTAGAAATACAGCCATCTTCTGGTTCTTCCTTCTGTGCTTCTTATGTTTGTTGCCTGTCAAAGAAACTAACTAGTTTGGTGTGAAGTGAGCTGTCCTCAACACACCCTTGTTGCTTTTTTTTATCACTTTATTATCTTTAAGGCTGTTGACATGGGTTGTTCAGTAATTCATTACAGTATTTTTATAGACTGATAAGTTGATGATGCTCAGCATCTTCAAATCTTTCTTTCTCCCTCTGTAAAAGACTTCTGCCTTTTCTCATTTTCAAGAGTTTCCCTTGTCCTCCCAGGGCCCCACATGCAATCACTGATATTTGGAAAAGTATCTTGCTTAGTTCCAAAATCATCTGGTTTGGCTACTTCAAACGTTTTCTTATTTTGTCTAGGGTAAATTTCATCTACCTCTGCTGGCTAAAACATTAATTTAAATTTGTTCTTTAACCTGCTTTTTCTGTGTCTGGTACAATTCTCTCCTTCTTAAAATATATTTTTACACGTGTCCGATTGCAAGGTATCTTTCATGTTTATGTGTATGTGAATGTGTCATGCTTGCTTGCTTCCTACATTATGTAATGGACCTATACATTGTTTTCCTCCTCTTTCTAATACATTCATAGCTACTTTTTTTCCTTGCATTTTATGCCTTATGATAATTTAAATATATTTTCCATCTAAGCTTTTTCTGATTTTTCCTCACTTGATCATACTTGGAAATAATGCTTATAAAATAATATGGCTTTCAGGAGTGCTTGAAAAAAGTGGAAATCCTAATGTAAAGGCCAGGAAATACAAATTTAAGTACTTAACTTGCAAAGTAAAGTTCCTAAAGAATGAGAATTAAAGCAACTGGGAAACAGGGAGCAATAGTTGTTCAAAAAGAAAATTACTTCTTCCTTTCACTCAAAACTTAAAACCAGTAGCTGCATATTATATGACACTATGAACTAACTAAAATATATTGGATAAAATATTGGTAGTATCAGGAAAATTATGGAAAAAGGTAACTGATGTTACTAGGAAAATAGTTTCACGATTACAATATAAAAATTCTAGTTTTTCCAACAGAAGATTATATTTTAGGTTTGACACACAGATGCTGTAGCTGTGTCATGAGATGTGTTGTGTTTATCATGTAACTGACTTAAAATCCTTGAACAGTATCATATGTATACTTCACAAATAGCTTCTGTGAGTATATATTGTCCCTTGTATGGTCATGCACCTTTCTCTCTTCTGTTTAGAAGCCCAGGCTTTTATAAAGAGTCTGTGTTTTCTTTTAAAAGCTGCTGTGATATGCCTTTGAGCATGTTTCATTTGCTGTTTTGACTGGCTTGACTTTTCACTTCAACAATGCAGCTGAATTACAAGTCTTGCATTAATTTTAATTCATCCTTTTGATAACATTAATAACAAAGAAGTCAGTCTTATCAGGGGTAAGAATCAAGAAGGATTAAAAAGCAGAAGCATGTGGGACAGAATAGAGCACGAATCAGGTCTGCCAGATGGAAAATGAAATGATGAAGAGAGAAGAGTAGGGCGTAGCTCATGAAATAAAGAATGAAATTGATGAATTTTGTGGGGATTCATAAGCTATCAGACTTGCTTTCATCCTTTTCTGAGAAGCACTGTGAGTACAGGCACTGCAGTTCTGGTATTGATGACACAGAGAAAGGTGGCTGTCCGTGTTCCTGCACTGCATCAAGCTGGGAGCAGGTCACACGTGGTTGCTATGGCAAGATCACATGCAATGAGCTGTGCTGGGCTTGGAATGTCTGAGTGTTCAGGGATGCCTGGAGTGGAAGGAGAGGAGGTTCATGACCTAGCTCCAAGCCCATTCCCACCCATTCCATGGTGCAGTGGTGCTACAGATGAAAGAAAAGATGCTTCACCTCCCACCTGTCACCACATCCTCCCCAGGATCCCTCTGCCTGTTCTCTGGAGATACAGGCTGGCCCTCTTTCTCTCGGGCCACAGGGAAATTTTTAAGTGGCCTGGAAGAAACAGAAGAATTGGCTGAAGTAGATGGGTATCATAAAACTGAGGGCAAAGACTAGCTATGAATTTCAGGGTGCTGTTCTGGCCACATTAACTTGATAGCATGTTACTGTCCATAACAGAATTCTCAAAAGAATGAAGGGCAGTGAGTGTCCAGTCCCCAGTGAACATCAGTGAGGACTAGACACTCAACTCTCAGCTGCACCTTCTGCATCACTTACAAGGCTGACAGAAAGCTAAATCAGGGAAGAGTAGACTAAGGGGTGTTGCTGGGGTGAGTAGCAATAAGAAAGGGAGAAGAGCAACTGCAGAACATACCCATGTCTTTGGGTTAAAAGACTATTATACTGACAGCAATTGGCAATCAGCAATGCGAAGTATGGATGCAGGAAAACACTTCTGTGGATAGAAGTAGTTTTTCAGACAGAAAGAGTATTTCATGTAGTTGCAGGTTTCATATGTTGAAAACAGTTGTTGCTCCATTAGAGTTTGTGGCTGGTCAATTTGCAGATATATATATATAGAGATATATAGGTGTATACATATCTATCTATATATATGGATAGATATATCCTTGGGAATCCAAGCAGCTTTTCTCTGGCTTCAAGTGTTATTTTTAAAACAGCATGATGGCTGTTACTATAAGACAGCTTTATCATGTGCACTATTTTAAGTCTGCCAAAATAAATGGGGATGTAAAGGAAAGAGAGGGATGGTGGGTGACTGAGTAATATTCAAACTGTCAAATTTCTCATGAACAAATTAGCTGATCCTAATCTAGTTGACATTGGGAAACCATCCAGGATTTTTTTTTATTATTATTTGGGGTTTTTGATATAAGATGACTTTTTATTGGAACTGAAACAACTGCTTCCTTGGCTCTGATTACATCCTTCCTCACACAGAGTGCTTGGTAGGGCAAGCAGAGAGGTCTTATTCTTATGCATCCTGCCTGTGCATCAAGACAAAGGGTTTGAGGAAGAGGATAAGACAAAACTCTCTGCTGAAGGCAGCCTGGAGAAGAAAGCCTATGATGCAAGGCTGATGCAGATGTGAGAATGCCAAAGCTTTGCAAGTAGGTTAGGCTAAAGATGGGCCATTCCATCATATAAAAACAGTCACAATTGTGTCATGATCATTCTGAAACTGGGCATTTCCTCTCCTATTTACTTGGAATAATTATGTGCTTTTATTTTGTCCTTGAACATCTTGGAATAAAAACTGACAACAAATGCATGGAAGCTAAGTTCTGATGTACAAGGATTCTGTTGTTATGTGGGTGAGCTGTGTCAGTTTTAAATTGTCATGGGAAATCTCTGAATGTACACATGATATGCTTAAATGTGGTGCTTGGGAGAGCTCTTCAGAAGTCTGTTCTTCAAGTTTTGTTCCTGTTCCAGTTCCAGCAGGCTGGTCCACCAGCTCAGCTTTCTGGTTGAAGAATGAACAATTTGTTACTTAAATACCTTTGGGTAACAGATTAAAAGTGAGGTTTGGCTAAGTATCAGTGGATGGTTGCTGGATGCTGGGGAACTAAAAGATGACAACCAGTAGGGGAAAGAAGGAATCTCATGTCTTCTGTTCAGAAACAAAGACAGAGAAAAAAGAAAACCCTTAAAAGGGGAAAATTAAGAGTTACAGCAACCACATATTAGAGCTAATTGCCCGGACACTTTATGAAATTTGATTTCAGTGTGGGGGAACTTAATTTGCTCTTGGCAACAGGGTAGAATGCTTAATTCAACTTAACAAAAATACGTTTTTTGAAAGAGGAAGCAAGACTGACAGAATTTTGGCATGTCAACAAAAGGCAAGAATACAAAAAGAAAAGGATTAGTGAAAAGAAGATCAAGAAAGGATCAAAAATATATTGGCTAGAGTCCAGGAAACATTTGTTACATTTTATAAGCAAAGCTATTCTTCCAAAGTGTGTAGAACAGAGGAACTAGCTGATCTTTACCTAAAGCAATATTGGCCACCCTGTGTGCTAATGAACAGATGTCCCCATAGGAATCAGAAAAGCGTTGATCTCCGTACGGTAACTGAAATGGCATAAACTGCCAGGTTTCCTAAATGGAAAATCCAGTAGGGAAGTGGACATTTAGACTGATTTATAAATAAATAACACTGTCCATATATTTAATGTAATATAATAAAATGATTTTACACTTTGTAAAAAGCTTTCTTGGTTTTTTACTTCTATTTCTTGCAGCATAAGGACCTGAGCCACTCCATAAAATGGTCAGGCCTAATAGAAAGAAAATATTTTTTCCATGTGATGTCCAGGTGTACTGTGGAAAAACCAGTGCCACAGGACAGCAAGAAAGTAAAAATATAGACTAATTAAAAGACATCAGTCAAATCAACACAGGATGGATTCATTAGGAGGCTTCAAATTAAGACACCCCTCATTTGCTCGTGGCTAATGCAGATGTTGAATACTGAGTTAGATCAGCCTTAGGTCTCACCCAGAACAAATGTTTTTACAGTCTACTTTTGCACTCCTAAGACCTGATTTTATATCTGTATTTTTCTAACAAACAACTTGGGGAAAATATACTCTTGGCTGCAATTTCCAGGTGAGGCTTGGTAACTAAATAAATAAGCATTCTGTTACGAAGTAAAACAGATTAGCTCAAGGCAGGCTCAGATTGATTCAGTTAGCAGTCAGCCTCTTCAATATTGCACTGAAAGGGACTAGGAGTGTTCACTGGGTCAGCAGTAATACAATCAACAAATAATCCCAAACCTGATGGGTTTTTTTCAGGTGGCTAAAGTAGAATAAAAATTCAGAGCAGAAATACTGGAAGAATTATCTGACTGTCGGTGCTTCCCACCCAAAATTTTCATGTTACCTGTGTGTAATAAGGTAAAGAATGAATGGATTAAAAAAATTCTTCCTGCGGTATAAACTAGGAAGGGTGTAATTTATTTTATTCAAATAATTTCACTGTGAAGCAGATTAAACTTGAATGACTTTCCAAAACTATCAAAGCTATTACAAAACCATATTATGTCAATCTTCAAAGGTGTTTCCTGCAAAATTTGATGAATATCTTGATACTGCTAGGATACATTTTTACCCTGCCTAAATTCAGATCAGCTGGGGGGAAAACACTTAGGACTGAAGACTGAAGGAACTGTCAAGAGGACTAGTAATGGTAGGCCAGTCTTTCCCTGCTAAACTGGGTCCACATGGACACTGCTAAACGCATCAAATTACTTTGATTTACCTAAACTCAAATGACCCACAACTGATATGGAAAAAACTTTTTTTGTTGTTTTTTTTTTTTTTTTTCAGTTTGTATTACCTCATTTGGAAAGGGATTCATGCTTGACTGGGAAGAACCTTCTCATACCTGATAGAAAGTTCAAGCTATTTTTATCTGAGCAATGATACTGGTGTAAACGAACGACTCAACCTTCCTACATAATTAAGGCAGGAATCACAACTCAAAGGCCATGGAAGCATTCAAGGGTCATAATCTGGTGGCATTCCAGTAGTCTGCTACCATGGGTTCTGTTCCCTTGGTCCAGTTCCTGGGAGATGACCATCACCACCAGAATTCTAAGGAATTTACAGTCTGAGATACAGCAGTCAAGACTGATTCTCTGCACTAGAAATGGCCTTCCAAGATATGAGGAGCAAGTAATGTAAACAATCTGACCCACTAGAGCCCACTGGTATGGCTGTTTAGAGGCTTAAAAAGAAGAAGAAAACTAAATCACAAGTTTTTGATATGAAAAGTTACACAAACTATTTATTCACAAGAAAAAAATAAGTTTTTGAAACAACTAGAGATTATTATGATTGTTATCAGAGTTTTAAAAATGGCAGTGAATCATCAGAAGTCACTTGCTGTGACTCATACTGTGGTCAGAGCTTTCATATGTCAAACAGGTATTTTTCTCAAAGAATACCTTCTCGTGTTTCTTTGTTTATATTCAGTTATTCAGGATATGCCTTTGTCTTCAGTCTCCTCCATGAGTCCATACTATGAACACATCCACTTCAGTCTGTCAGACTAGCTAAATGTGCAACACTACATTCTGTACCTCTTCTGGTTCAGCTGTTGTAAGCTTTGGATACTCAAAGACAGCTCAGCTCACCTTTTGGATTACGGTGTGCAGGTACACAAGAATTCTCTTCCTGATTGCTGAGGGATGGGTTGTGTGGGCTTCTGCCCAAGCACTGAGAGCAGATTCTCTGCCTCCTGCAATCTGGCCGTAAATCCAGTGCCCACTGAGCCCACTCATGTTTGACTGCACTGAGCTTTGGACCTGGATACTCCTTTAGAGTGTAGCAGCCATATTGTTAGTTGACAATGCCCTCAATGGCATCATCAGGATGATTCTAGTTGTCTGGAGTGATGCTAACTCACTTTTAAGAAGAAGGATGCAGTTGTGCTCCAGACTTCCTTCTTAGCTCTTGCCTTTACTAACCACCAGTGGCAGTTCTTAGAGGTTCAACAGCAACTAGGTGGGTAGGATTTCATTTTCCTGTAATGCACCATTTAGTAGGTACCATGATAGTTCCTTCAGGATATACACCTAAAACCACTTCACCCCATTTTCAATAACATCCATTAATTATTCAGTAGAATTTTTATTTTGACTGCACTCAGTCTCTGGGGAAGAGTCTTGCTGATGATTTTAAAGATGACTTTCCATTTGGCTTGAGTTTTAATGTTCTTTTCTGTATTGTAAATAACATGCCTATCTTTGGAGTTTTTTATTATTTTTACTATTAGTAAAGAATTGCACCGAATAAATGTGATTTATCAATGTTTTTCCTTACAGACACATTTGGAAGATGTATCATATACAATGAAAGGGCTGTAGTTTCTCTGAATACTTCCTTAGAAATTAAAACCTTTAAAAAAACCCCTATTTTTTAAAGTTGCTGTAGAAATTTTTTAAGAAATTCATTATTGGTTAATTTTAATGGTGTTCGTATGAGTATGGACTCATGGAGAAGACTAAAGACAAAGAAATATCCTGAATAACAGAATATAAACAAAGAAACACAAGAAGGTATTCTTTGAGAAAAATACTGTGTGACATGAAAACTCCAACCACAGGTAATGACTTCTTTTTAGAGGAATTTATTGTTGGTTTGGTGATTTGGAGAGAAACATTCTTTACCAGTACAATACAGTCTTTTACATAGGAGGCCTGATCCTTTTTAAAGGTTCAATTTAAAATCAAAAAAATTAAAGCTGTAATGCAGCTTTGTCAGTAGTTGCCCCCACACTTCTCCCTCCTGGCATTTTTGGAGAAATCAAGGGTTTGCTGCAGGTGGAGTACACGTCTCGAAAACAGTTCCTGGGGGCACCACAGTGTTTCAGCCGGGCAGAGGAGTCAGGATCACTGGCTAATCTACAGCAGTGACCAGGCTGACTCCCACAGCCCTTGCTAATGCTAGTCTCATTTGCAGTTTTGTCCTTTGTTCAACTCCCCAAAGCTTACATAGAGTAGCACTTGAAGAAGTGGCTGGACTTGAGGAAGCAGTCATTTTGAGACTCCTCTTCTGGTATGTTAGAACAAAACTATGGAGACTTGTAACAGTATGGTCTATGGAGGTGTTATCGCTGTTCTGTTGTTTGACAGGCTTTTGATGCCATGATGACTCATAAAAAAAAAGAGTTGGCAGAGAAGCCACGATGGGCCATGTGCCCCACTGGTGATAGCAATGAAAAAACAATGTCTTGGACTAAAAATTTGTCTCAGCCTTTGTTTCAGAAGATACCTTTTGTTATCACTCTTTGCTTTGAAATATATATTCATACAATTAATTATGCTCAATTTTGGTCTTGTACTAATATATTAAAATACCTCTGTGGCAGTTATTCTTTTTTAATTGGACTTGAGATTTTTGTCAGTAGTCTAGAGAAAATCGATAATGCTAATCAAACTGAAATGATAATCAAATTTTCTGTGTGCGTATATTGCAAGTGCTGTAATTGCACACTGTATTTGTTTATGCAAGTAAACATTTGAATGTTTAGAACTGATGCATATACATATCAACATATTCCTCAGCTATTTTGTACACATACTTAATTGCATTTAAAGATGCATTTTGGGTATTTATTCATGCATATACTTTTTTAATAGCTTACTGCATGCTGAATATTTCTGATTGCAGGTAGGTTTTGTATTTTTAATTAATAGGTGGTAATTAATTGGTTAGAATTGATGCCTTCCTACAGATTTGAATCTTTTGTGTCTTAGCCATTTTGACCTGTCTCAACAATAATTTTTTCATGGCTGACCTGGCAAGATTGATGTGCTCTGTGGTCAGCCAGTATGTGTAGGTTCATTGAACAACAAGGCAAATGTTTATTGGAACTGCTGTGTTCTTCTTCCTTTTGCTCTTCTGCAGTATTATTGTATGATGGTATTCCACTAAGGAGTTCAATTCCAAGAAGCACTTGGGATCATAATTATCTTTGAGATACTCACCACATTTTGAAATGTCTAGAAACTAGATAGTGAAATCAGAAGGTATGATATGCAAAGGCAGAGACAGACCTCTGGACACAATCAAATTCTCATTACCTTAGGAATTCAAGTTAGAAAAAGAAGAGGAAAATTGATGACATTTGACTTACAGTATCTACAGTAACTTTTCAACAGCTCTAGGACAGAATTTGCCCCAAATCTATGGTTACCCTGGAATCCATGTCCTGAAACTAAGTTCAACTGAAAAAGCAACAACTAAACCAACAAAGTGTTGTATGGCTTACTGTTGTAAACAAAACCTTTCAAATAAAGAGCAGTAAATCAAAAGTTTTTTCTACTTGGTCCTAGAGAAAGCCTGATGTAACAGATTTGGGAAATATTAATATCACATGATGATATGGGCTATAAATACATTACTCTCACACAGTAGTTCCTCTGATCTAGCCAGAATGACTTATAATTCTCTTTGCATGGGTTGTTTTTACCTCTGGAAAAAGATTCAAAATTTCTGGTCCTTTTGTATCTTCTTGGCCTAACTTTAGTATTTTTTCACTTTTTTCTTGTTTCTAGTATTCAATGTCTCTTAGCACCTGTTGCCTGTCTCATTTCCCACAGTTTGTGTCATCATGTGATAACACCAGCTGAAGGGCTGCTTCTAAAACAACAACCACAAAGGCAGACTGTGGTTTTGAGAAAGGCACATTTTGCAGAGGGTGACATCCAACACTATCGTGATGCCACCTGCATCTTTATTTGAAGCAGTCTCAAAAGTAATATGAATCATGTCTGAGTTTGTGTAAGTGTCAGAGGTCCAGTGTAGAAGTTTGAAAGTAGCTGCTTTTATAAAGAAGCTAGTTACTAGCAAGCAAAAAGAATGCATTTTAAGCACTGAAGTCAATTACCTCCACTAGGATAATTTGAGGCCCTAACCACATCATCACATATCATAACTCCTTAGCTCTTTCCCAAAAACAACAGCCCACATTCCCATCCTACCTTGTGATCCCAGTAGCAGCTGTATGCACAGGTCTTTTTGCTTGCAGTTGCTCCTTATTCTAGTACTGTGAACATCTTCTTTCCTAAGACCACATTCCCTGCCTTCAGACATATTGAGTGAAGAAGGAAGTGATACCTGCTGCCTGCCTGAGAAGAAAACTCACCACCCTCATGGAAGACTTATGATTGGGCAGCAACAGTAAAAAACTACCTCTTTCCTCCCCAAACAGACAGACAAAACTAGGATGGTATCAGTAGGTGGCTTTCAATGTTCAAATAGTTCAGTTAGAAAGGCTGGGTCTTTCACATCACTGCTTTCTCCTACAGGATATGATACCTTTTGAAAGAAAGATACTGCCAAAAAGGCCCCCAAGCCATGAGAAATACTAAAAAAACCAAACCCAACCAAAAGATGCATGGATGACTATTTAAAAAATACTTTCTATCCCTTCACATGAATGGTACATGAACAGGTACCTACACAGTAGGCCTTTGATATGCCACCCCCCTGCCTCACAATTCAGAAATAAGTTTGGTTCTAAGACAGCTTCAGACAACTAAGACAGCTAAGACCACTCTATAGAGTTGTGACCACAATAATTCAGATCAGAATAATCCATTCTCCTGTAAATGCTCAGGATTTTAAATTCTCAAAATGCTACTTTGTCATATTATTACATTTGCAGTGATCCCACTATCAATTGCACCAGTTACAAATGTTTCTTCAGTTGTTACTTTCCCTAGGATGGACAACACCTGTCCATTTCCTCGCAAGGAGAGTCAGCCCAGCTAGCTGTTAGCCTGCTTTAAGGACAGCTACCACACCACATATTGGGAGAATAAACAGAAAACAAAATATGCGGGGACTGGGATACAGGTTGAAAACGCAAGAATACACATCTTGGAGATCCTGAGGCTATGGTATATGAGCTGTGCTTTTTAGATACTCAGTAGTCAAGGCAAATAGTGGGGAGGAGTGGAGTATGTGGAGAGGGAGTGTTGAATAAATGACAGAGAAGTAAACTGTAGATGAAGAAACCTAAGAGAGTGGCTGCAAGCTTAGATAAAGGTCATGGAGGTTTTCTTATGCATGCAAGTAGAACAGGGTCAGAGCTCACGCTCATGCATCCTTCTGCAGTTTCTGGTACATCCACAGTTTTAGCACACTTTGATCCTTGACAATTAGCACTACTACCCAGAAAATGTGTGGGTATCACTAAGTGGACAGCACGTTACACTAACCTTTCCCATTAGTTCTGGGATAAAATAAATCTGGTTGGGATGGGGTGATGGGGATTTTTGGACCTCGGTTCAAGCCATGCCATGTGTTTTATGGGTCAATGCACAGTTTCCAGTCTGTTTTACCTATAAATGTAGTCCAAAACACCTGTGGTAGAAAGGGAGCCAGAACAGAATGGTCAGGGGTTGTTGGCTGCATGCCTCGACTTTTTTTTTCTGTCTTTCAATCATTTACTCCAGAGATCAGGATAAAACAGTACATCTAATAGCCATGAATCAATTCAAATAAGAACTGCTTCAGATAGTTTATGTAGGAAGCCAGGTTATGTGATAACATTAGACTCTTCCTCATTTATAATCTTTAAAATGATTTGTATTCCTGGACAAGACAGGAAAGGATGTTTGTCAGAAAGGAACAATAAAATTGCACAAGAAGCCAGGTAAGTAGTTCGTGTGAAGATGAAACCTGGCTCAAGGTTAAAGGTAGTTCCATTACTAGTGAATGCTGGAGCTCAGTTGTAAATCAGCAGGAACCTGTGTGTGGGTTATAAACAAACATAAAGTATTGTCTTCCAGCTCTCACCGCTGTTACCAGGAAAAGCTTTACAGTCTTCACTGGCTGTTGAAAGAAGCACAATGAAGTGCAGTATTTCTAGTTAAACAAATCACACATGTTATTCTTGGTAATTACTCATTGTTTTTTGCACACAGGCTGGAGGTTTCATTCACCTTTTTGTAAATGCTTTCTCATTTTTGCAGAGCTGAATGTTTCATTTTGTGATTTTTTTTTAAGGAGACACATTTTGATTTTTCAGAATCAGGTGGGGTTTTGAGGGTAGAGGTGGAAATACTGAAATCCACTCATCTTTGTTTCTCAGTGGGAGGCCCACAGGAAAGAGCAATAATAAGTTTCCTCAGCCCAGACTAGTTTAGCAACATAGTGTGAGCTGAGAGCTCAGATATATACACTGATCATCTGCAGGCCATGTATTTGATGAGCATAGAGCCCTTATTGTTGATGGTGTACTAATTCCCCAGGAATTGTCACACTAATATTGCATAACCAATTGTGCTCAGTAGAAAGAATTTACACTAATGAATGGGGGCACTCTTTGAGAAGTATTGTTATGTGAATTCTCATGTCCATAAATCAAACAATGAAAAAGAAATATTGCATATAGCTTTAAAAATCCATTTTATTTACTGATGGTGGTTTAGCTATAATCCTTTATCAGGAGGGACTGTCCTAATTCATGATTGCACCATTAAGGTGATGGTGGTTCACAGCTGCCTGCAGTTCACCCACATTTGTGTGTGTGTCCACGACAAACACGTACCTGTTTGGCCACACTTGCTTCTTCCTGGGATCCTGTATGCCTCTCCTGTCACTGAGTCATGTCAACATTGTTGTTCTATCTCCAACCACTTTGCCACTTGAAAGGCTAAGTGTGGGCTTCACTCCTTGCTTTGCCAGGCTAAGTTTAGTTCATGAGAGGCTGCTGAAATACAAACAGGTACCATGGAACTGGAGCTCATGGCAGTTGTTAAGGGTGAAGCCAAGGTCACTGACAAACAGCAGGAAATCGACAGCTGAAGTCACAAATACCATTAATATAAGAGCTTTGCAACACAAGGGAATGTACCTGTAGCTGGTTATACTCACAGAGGGTGGATGATGGATGGATGGATGGATTGGATGGATGGATGGATGGATGGATGGATGGATGGTGATGGAGGTTGGATGGATGGATGGATGGTGGGTGGGTGGGTGGGTAGATCAATGTACAACATGATCCCCAGAACCAGCATGGCTGTACAGCTTCCTTTGCTGCTCATGCCTTCCCAGCTCATGCCATCCCTAACTCCCACCATGAGAAAGCCTAATAAAGAGTAATTATAATCTAGCATTTGCACACTTTGACAACTTAGATCTATATTTTTAAGCACAAGCTTACTTTTTTTCACTTATCTGCTGACCTGTGGTTATACAAGTCTCTTCATACTTTGTTTTTCATTAGACATTTATCACTCAAGTAAAGAACGGAAACAGAGTAAATAGTAAACAACTATCTCTGTGCTGCATAGATCTGGTAGAAATGATTGATTTTTAAAGTAATGATTTAATCAATTTGCTTTTAAAAGGTTTTTAAAGATTGGGATTCTTTATTATTACAACTACCCCTTTTCCTTGAAGATCTGGTTGTGGGGAAAATGTGTATATAAGAATCCATTATTCCCTTCTTGCCTGGGGCTGCAATTATAATGTTAGGCCAGATAGTACCTATTACCTGCCTGCTTCCTGTTTTTTTTGGAATGATCTTAAACAAGGTGAAAGTGCTTATTCAGGGTGCAGGAATAGGAAGGTTTTATTTCACTTATCCAAATATAAACTCTGTATTTAGCCATATTTTACATGACAACCTAAGGACCAAAATCAATTCATCTTTATGTGACTCTTACAATAATGTCAAATAAATTGGATGAGACCCTGAAATAACAAGAATTACACATCCTGTGGGAATCTGCAGATGTTGCATTGTCATTCTCAGCAAATGCTGTACGCCATGTGGCAGTGCCTGCAAGCAGCTCTTTTTTTAACTTTCCAACCCTCACAAAGTATTTACTGTTCACAGAGACAAGTGTGTTAAGTCTGTATTAGTCTCAGACTATAAATAGTTACATTGCTTATAACTGGAACATTGTTTGTTTGAGCATTCTCATGAAGTAAAACATTTTACATCAAAGCAACACACTCACCCTTTCACCACTTAAAACTTTCTCCTCAATACTGCTGATGCAGAGATCACATTTAAACTATACTAAAAGTCTGTCTGTGTTTTCCTTCTTGTTGCTGATGTAAAGAACTGTAAGAAACAAATCTGGCTTCCAGAGAGACAGGATAGCATAAAAATTAGCAATCTGTTTGGGTAAAACTGAATGTAGACTTAGTTTTACAGATTTTCCCCTTGCTGAAGGAAGTATATAAAATAATTTTGACTTTCCTCAATTACTATTTTCTTTTCTTCATGAATATATTTTTATTATGGCTATAATATTGTCCTCCATTCTCCATCTCAATTGATTGATTTCTCCCTGGTTATTTACAATTAAAAACCGTCTCAACAAGATTTCAATAGCTCATTTTGTGCCTTGGAAGCTTGGACCCAATGTTCCAAGAGAACACCTAACCAGGGGTTCTTTACATTGGTAAGTAATACAGTTTTCTACTCTTTTACACAGAGCTTAGGATTCTTTTCAGAACGAGAACATGACATAAAAAAGAGAAAAAACAGTTCCTCTGGGTCTATACCAGACCAGACTTTTTTTAGGAAGATATGGTAGTTGCAAGCAGGTTATAAAGTGAAAGTTTTAAATCCCGTAAACTTAATGTGTAATCACATTAAAGGAGTCTGCAGACTCAAGCAGTGATGCTCATTTGGACAACATTAATTTATTCCAGAAGCCTTCAGAAGTCATGCAATGTGTACAAATGAGTACAAAACTCTGCTGTAAGACTTACAAGTGGACTTCCAATACATTGACAGTGTTTTGACTGGTTATAAATATATGTGTGTTTCTTTTCATCTTTGAGATACCATTGTTTTACTGCTATTGCTCTTGTGTGTTATTTCTGGAGAAGGATCATGCTGTTCTCAGTAGGGTAAAAATACCGATAATCCTTTTTCCAAACAGCTTATAGCCTGAGACAAGCTCTTTTTTTTTTTTTTTTTTTTTTTTTTTTTTTTTTTTTTTTTTTTCCAGATGAAGAATAGTGACTTTTCAACAAACAGGAAGTTGTCTTAAAATTTTCAAATCAATTGATTGCAAAATACCTCTTTTTTCCTCTTTGCTTTGAGAGGTGATATTTTTTCTTGACATGCACTCAAATATAATATGTCAAGTCTGCTTTAAAATACTGGAAATGGTCATGTCTTTACTCCAAGGTGAAGTGCTCATACAAGCACACAGTAGTTGCCAAGTCTCTGTATTTTTGTAAAGTGACCGGCTTCCTCCTCACCTGCCAAGGAAAAAAACCCAGTACCACACCCAGGCCTCTTTACAGCACTTCCCTCAGGCACAGTTCATTACCTGAAATGCAAACCCTCCTAAGCAGCAAAACACAAGATACTTCCCCTGACTAAGGCCCCTACAATCAGGAGTCCATAACCCAGTTGAGTTTCTTGGTCCTTAGCAGAACTCACTTGATGTCTCCCCTTTGGTCAAATAAAGGCTCAGGACTGGCTGGTACCAGTGCTCCTCTCCCACCTCCTCAGTGTCGAGGGGGCCCTTGGTTATTTGCCTCTTCTATGCGATATTTCACTTTTTTTTTAATACAATCATGTGTTTCCACAGATAACATCCATTGACATTTTCTCACTGCCTGAGAACATAGATAAGAAATTTGCTATACCTATTATTATCTTTTGCTGCTCAGCTCATCGTTTCTCTAGCAGCAATAGGGTGTCTAACAATTTATTCCACTGGAACTCAATGTAAAATTTTGTGCTTTTGTTCTACCAAAACCCTCTTATTTATATATTTTGTTGGTCTGGTTAGTGTCAAATTGATTCATGAAAGCAAATGCAGTTATCTCTGTTGACTTCCTGAAGGTTTGGACCTGGCCCCAAATGAATTTTTATAAAAAGATGACCAGTGTCTTGTAGTATTAGTAGCATTCTGCTGTAGCTTTTATTTGGAATGAAATGTAGGTTTCTTCATGACTACAGATGAACTAAAGTGAAGTAAGAATATTTTCTGTTACAATTGCAAAGGATGCCCTTACTCATCCTGCTGGCAACATTTCCAATAATTCTAAACTTTCCTTTAACAGAATTATGTGACCAATACAGAGGGCTGGCATTGCATCATAGCTGCAAATTATAACCTCAAATTTTTGGAATCCAGCAACTTACTGATGCATCTCTCTTATGCTTCACCAGAATAAGGGTTTTGAGTGGCAAGTAGACATTTTATTATTAAATTTATTGTTACAGGATTAAAATGTATTCTTGATTAAATTTCACTTAATACACTTTTATATCTTGCAAAGTAGATGACAGTGACTTAATTCACTCCCTCTAAATCCTGCCGTGTCAATTATTAAACACTGAACAGAAGTTATTTCAGTAAGTCCTGAATATCCTCCCTCAATTGAAGGATAGTCTTTGACAATGTCTATTAAATACTTCAGACCACAGGAACAGTTTATGCTGTTTATAAAAGAAGCTATTGCACAAGAAGTGAAGGGATGAAACATGGATTCTTCTGTACTGTAGTTGTTGTCCCCTAACTAATCTTCACAGCTGTAACCAGAATTGTTTCTGTATCTCTGTGACCCATCACTGGGCCCACACTAATATGAAACTGCCTATACACACAGCATGTAGCATTCACTTCTTACATGTTTTCCCATCTGCGGAAGCATTAATTTGAGTCCCCCTCTTGCGTCTTACCACTTAACTTATGATGATTAAAAATATGAAAATTTTTTTACATAAACTTTGTTTCTATACATTTTGCAAACCCCTCCCCCGCAAAAGCCTCCACAAAAATTATTAATATAAAAGGCGAGTTAAGTTCATTCTTTATTTCCATGAGTGCAGGACAAAGAGAGACTCCATTGCTGCAGGGATCCCCTCCATGCAGAGATGATGTCGTTGATATATAGTAAGTCAGAGGTGTTAGCCTCTGGCATTAGACAGGTATTGTCTGCAGGAATGATTGGTGCAAGGTACAGTATCAAGTATTGTGGGAAAATATTTTATCTATAGCAGAGAGACAGAAAGAACCATTGTGTCCATGCGTGGTTTGGGAAAAAAACCCCCAACTTTAATGTTAACTGAACATTGCATAATGTTTAATGTTGTGTCTTTCAGGGAATTCATTCCACGAATACAAACACGGATAAAATACACGTTGACTTCAATACAAAGATGAAAGCTAACCACATCTGCAATCAGGAACAAAATCACATTAAAAATATAATTTTAAGCACATTAATATAGTTTATATAGTTAACCTGTCCTCAGAGAGAGCTTAGAAAGTGAGACAATACTCTTTTCTGATTTTTTTTTTTTGGAGGCAGCATGATGTTTAATTAGAACAGCCACATCAGTTCAGCTCTGGACACCAGTATTAAAATATTGATTCATAAGTCCTAAGCCATGTTTGCTTCTATAAAGCACAGATATGAAAACTGGGGAGATGAATAAGATATCTCCCCAGTTAAACTGAAATCATGCTGTCACTCATGAGGTAGCTGTTGCAGCACCCTAAGAGCAAAAGCTTACATGTTGCTATTCATAATGTATGTGTACGAACTAGGAAACTTTGGACTGGTAATTTTATTTTTTAATTCACGTTTCTCCTTTACACTTTGTGGCTAATGTTTTCCTATTATCGAGGTCTTGCATATTTTAAGCACCCACCCAATTCTGTGGTATTATGTATTTTTTTTAAGGTCTGAGTGACAAGTACATTGATATAAGTGAATCATCATTTTGCAGGCATAAATTTTTATCAGATTGGTTTTCTAATAGATTTATACACTTAAGACAGTGCATCTGCCATAAAAGATTAGCTCATGGAAGATAGGACATTGTTCTAATAGCAAGTGATAGAATTTTATAATTTGAACATGTGAAACAAGCTAGGTAGCAAATAAGCATCTTGTTAAGTAGTTCCTGGTTATCAGACAAAAAGAAAAAATATATTATTATATTATTGTGCAGGATTTTAATTTCCTGCTAGAGTCACTGTTTTGTGCTGCAGGACTGCATTTGACTCTAGGATACACCAAATATAACCAGATGACAAAGCAAAAAGCGCAAAATAAAAGAGCATCTGAAGTGCATTCTATCCTGTGATTGCAGGATTAACTAGCAATATCTGCTTGGGATTCTTCAGTGTGCAGTACATGGCAATTGTTTGAGAGACAGAGAGGGACTTGATAATTTCTTGAAGAATCACCTTTTGAAAGTGAAATTTTTGGGGGAGAGGAAATAAAGACTTTAGTCAAAGACTAACATATAGTATCAGTCTGAATGAAGCCACATTTCTTATTCATCAAATGATGCTCCCTGACATAATAACACCATATAAATCTTTTCAACCTGATGTATCCCAGTTTTACAGATTCAGTTTTGAGTCTCATGTGCAAAGAAATGTGACTCAGAATAACCATGGAGGTAGTGGATTTCTGAGAGAGGCAAGTACAGAGGGTTTCTCTGACTCGGTGTCCCAAAATATATAGTTGTGTTTGTCAAAGGCAGGTCCCAAAAATGTAAAAGTGAACACAGAAAACAAAATCAGATTAATTCTAACGTAATTCTTAGACTTTAACAAGCTATCTTCCCCAAAAGCTAAGCATTATCGTGCCCCCCGAAACATATATGTGTCAGCATTTTTTTTTTATTTAAGGTCTATAAGAAGAGATCAGTAGTGGAATGTCCAAGTCAGATTTGTGTCATGAGTTACTCTACACAGAAAAGTGATTAATTTCTCAAACTATATTTACCCTGGTTGATTTGCAGCTATGGATACTTGTGTAATGTCTCCCAAAAGACATTTTCCAGGATCTAAGTTTCTTTGTTTTTATTTTTTTCTACAGATGCAGTAGAAAAAGGTCTCACTGCTGTTACTGAAAGCTTGATTGCATCTATATGTCCAATCATTACAAACAAATTTATGAAACCACAGTTTATGGTAGCAGCCGGGATCCATGACAAACTTAAAAGTGCTTGATAAATTGATGTATATAATAACACACAACAGAATGCTGCCTATATGCACTATAAATATATTTATGTGTCATTATAATTGCTTTAGTGTGGACATGTGCATCATATTCAACCAAGTCATAATGACAGCCTTCTGTTTTGACTCTTCCTTATGTCTGCAGCTCCCTTAATTTGTCCTGTCAGTCACCTGTAACAAGAAAAGGAGATGAAATCTCTAACATGAAAATTCTCATGCCTTGCAGAATTTTATATAGATTTAAAAATTTACTGTGATCATGTTTAAGTATTCTTGTCACCTACACAAGGATCTAAACTGTTTCAATTTTGCTGTATTTTTTAGCCATGATCATTTATTTTGCTCATGAACTTTGTAGTCTAATTCTGTGCAGAATGAAAATTGTCTACTTTTATCAGTTTAAAATTTTCCTTCTTTCATTTTCAAGAAAATTGAGAAAAGCTGTTACTATGAGGAAAAAACCCCAATTGTTATTTCTGAGCCACTCCTCATAGCATAAACTTTGGTCATGTTCCATTTTATACATCTTCAAACGCTTAACCACTTTCATCTTTGTATAAAAAAATTCCCATACCCCTGATGATTTTCAGGTATCTCTCTCTGTACCAACAATAAACTTCATAAACCAACTAGAAGTGGATGCCACTCTGTGGTAATAAAATATTGGTTTTATTCAGATTTTTATTATCTATTCAACCAAATAGATAATAGGTTTTCATTGAGTGCTTCACAGTGGCTTTAGCTACCATGCTCTTGGCAACCATGCTTGAACTTGAATTCTCCCAGCTGTGATGTTCAAGGCAGTTCCCATCCTTGCAGAGACTGACCTTTCCTTTCTGGGCTAATATTTGGGTCACCACAGATGAGAAGCAGTCTCAGAGCCAGCAGGGAGGCAGCAGGGTGACAGAGGAGTTTGGGATTGAAATCAAAGTGTTTCAGAAAGTATAGATGTACCTAAGGCCACTGAAATATTCTATTCCTTATTGTAACAGGAAGTTTACATACTTGTGAGGAACACAAATGTGGTCGACTTGGCAGTGTTAGGTTTATAGTTGGATTGGACTCAATAACCTTAAAGGCCTTTTCTTTTCTTGTCTTAATGATTCTACATAAAACTATACAAATAGGTCACTTTTACAGATTGAATTGCCATTACATTACCATTTGCCATCAGCTGCCATCTATCTTAGCTGGTAATAGACCCTGCTGAAACTGTGTAAGGTCTTGACTTAACATAAATAACTCATATGTGAAATTTGTTGTTCGCACTGATCCATTCCCAAAGAAATAATAAATATATTTAACAAGCTCATTCACACTGTGGAAAACTGGAGATACTTGCTATTTACCATATGTACAAAATGATAATTTATTAATGCTCTTTGTTTTCTAACTTTTAAATCAGCTTCTGACTACATGGCATCATTTTAGACAAAAACAGACATGTATTTACTGGCTGCAGTTCTTTTGAGCTAGTCAGATCATTTAGCAGCTGAAAATGTGTTCAGTGACATTGATAATACCTATATTTTAGAACCCACATCTGGTAGTGGGGTAAAAAATCTGGAATTATGCTGGCTTTTTCCCAGACTAGACCTTGCTTGACTTTGGTTTAAAAGGACAATACAGTATTGAAATACACTGAATATTTTGTAACTAAGACTACTAAACTACTAAAAAGCTTTGCAGTTTCACTTTAAGAAAAAATAACATCATATGAAAGACTTTCTGCTTAGCTAAAATAAATTTATTAAATACTTCATTAACTGATTCTTACAGTTACAAAACAACTCATAGTGCTGGGGCTGGGAGTATCCAGCAGATTGCTTAAAAAAAAAGGATTACCAGAAGTGCTGCCACTTTGGATTGAAGCTGGTGATTTTAGTTCAGGCACACACCTTAAAGTAATATATAATCTCAGTGGGCAGGAAGGAAATGAATGCCAGAAGTGACCTGGTTAGTCATTCCTCAGTCAGAGCTGCTGGAGCCAGACTGACGAGCTTCTCTGATGGTGCTTTAATTGCTGCAGAAGGAATAATGTTTAGTTATAGACTGCTTTGCTATCAGATGAATATTTTCATGAACCTTGCATTCACATACAAGTAGGACTAACTGAGGTACAGCTACGGCTTGAGGACTAAAGCTTGTTATTTCTTGAACACCTTTTCCTAAAACATTTACATACATCTCAGAATTAAGAAAAGGCAAGGAATAATCACAGTCTGACTATTTATGACTCTTTGAAGATACTAGTATAAATGAAATAATTGTGCTCCTGGAAGAAATTGTTGTCTTTGTGTTCTTTTTCCTTAGGTCTTATATGATATGATCTATTCTTCTTTAAATGAAGAAAAATATCATCTCCTCCATTTGGCTTACCCTTATATTCACCTTTATATTTTTACAGCTGTTATTTATTTTTCTGTTTTGAACTAATTTTGAAATCTTGAAAAAAATGTTACATTTGACTATCAAGCAAATGAAATGAGCATCATATCCATGGAGGTCACAGTCCCTAAAAATCAAGAGAGGTAATAAAAAAATTCAAACATGAAAAATTTATTATTTGATAAGCAGCTGGTGATTTATGTAAAAAGCATCATAAGAAGGAAAAAAGAAATATCTTTGCAACACAATGGTCAGGTGTGAAAAATGAGAACTGTCATTACCTGAAAGAAAAAAAAAAGGCAAATTTACATGATTAATATTTACTGGAGTTTTTAACATTTGAAGAATGGGATGGAAGTAATTTCAGAGGCTGGAAAGGATGTCTTTTCTAAAGTAAAGGTGTTGGAGGCGGACTGGCAGGATGCTCTATAGTTGTAGTGATACAGTGTCTCAGGTTACTTCATTGAAGGCTCAGAAAGCAGATGCTGGAATCAGGTTTTGAAATTAGAAGTGAGCTGCCCTGGCCGTAGTAATAATGGTCTGCCCGATGCAGGTCTTCACTTTTGTATCTCTTGACTTGGTCAAGAGATCTGTCAACAGATAAGGATTAGCACAACTACTGTCAAACCTCTGCCGCAGAGAACATTTGGGACACTAAAGGTCAACATGACACCAGTATTGATCAGAAATTTTTGTTTCCAATTCTGTTTTAATCCCAGCACCATATGAAAGTCATTATAGGGAGCCTAAGCCTGTTCAGCCACATGCGCTTCTCTGTAGAAATTGGCTAGAAATATGCAAATAACTTAAGGAAACAATCTGCACCTTTGCATACTATTTGTATATGAACACAAACTTTTGGCTTATGGTTAATACTGCCTGCCTCAGGAAGGATGTGGAGCGGTAGATAGTGACAATTTTGGCATGTGGGCTAGGACAAGACAATAGTTAGGTGGCAGGTATAGAAGCAGGGCATGTGTGTTCATAAGGATGTGTGGCTGTGTGCTGGGGTATGGGAACACACCTGGAACCTGCAGGTGGCTGGAGGGGGGCTCAATTTCTGGTGTTGTCAAGACTGTACGCAAAGATGGTAAATAAATTATTGAAGGTCTCAAAGATGAAGACACCTGACTTCAGAAATATTAATGGCATCATCTGCTGAGCAGCTCCTGAGCCCATAGACGAATGCAGGTATCTGGGGAACAACTGGGCTGGCCGACACAGAAACAAATTCTGCCAGAGCTGGAGCTCATGAACTGGGATGTCTATCCCAACTCCCTTTCTCACCAGAGCTTAAGGTCTTGTCTGCCTGTACTTCCCTTTCTGCCCCAGCAAGACAGTAGCCACAGGGACATTCCTCGGTTATCTGAACCCTTGGCAGCGCAACTGCTCCTGCAGGCTGAAACTCGACATTAGAAAGTGTCACAGTAATGTGCCAGTGCAGTCAGATCAAGGCTCCTTGGAGCCTAATGCTTTGACATTTTGCTTCTTAACACTGCCAACAGCAATGCTAATTATCACAGCTTGCATTTACCTACAGCAGCTCATTTAAGCCTGGCCACCAGTCAGCCCCAGGATTGTAATGGCTACTCGTCAGGAAAAAGCCAGGTCAGCTGGAGCTGTTTCAGATCTAGAATTGGGAAAGACCTTGTAGTTAATTTCAAAGCCTCTCAAATCCTGTTCCTGTGTGGTACACAGATCACAGACGCTTCAAGTGTGTTTAAGTAAATATATCCCCAATGAACTTAGGCCTGTCCAGAATGCTTCATCGATGATGCAACTGGTTTTGAATAAGCTTTAAAACACTTGCTTACATATGTGCACGTAAAACTTCCATTTTTTTTTTTTTGCTTGAAAAGCAGGCATCTCGCATCTAACTTTTCCTTGTAACTCACTTACATTACTAAACACACAGCTACTACACACAGACTCCAAGCTACTAGACCCTGCAGAATCACAGCAACGTTTATTCGGGTCCGAGGAGGTCCCTAGGATCATCGGGACCCAAGCTGCGCTACCCCGCACCCCGGGCGCGCCCCCCGCGCCGCACCGGGGCCCCGCCCGCGGGAGCGCGCCAGCCCGGCGGGGCGGGCCCTGCGCACGCGCGGCAGCGCGCGAGGGCGGAAGCGGCGCCCCGCGCGCCTGCGCAAGGGGGGATTCCGCCCGGCGCCGCCGGACTCCAACATGGCGACCTAGGCCGGCCGCGCCAGCGCCACCGCGGGCGGGCGAGCGAGGCCGCCGCCGCCGTCATGTCCCGGCATAGGAACGTCCGAGGATATAACTACGACGAAGGTAGCGGTTATGGCGAGCAGGGGCTGGTAGCAGAGCTGCTGGTCCCTCCGCGCTCCCGCTGGCCCGTACCCCGGGCACTGGCCGGCCTTCCCGCCCCGGTGTCCGCGGGCAGGAGGGTGTGGCAGGGCCCGGGGGGCTGTCAGGGGCGGTGGGAGGGGAGAAGCCGCCCCCTCGCCTCCCCTCGGCGGGGGTTGGACGGGGCTCCGGGCGAGGCCTCTCCCCGCCCCGCTCCCGGCCCTTTCCCGCCCGGGTGGGGAGGGTCGGGCACACGTGGCCGCTTTGCCGTCCGGGACCTCCTCCTGCTCCCGGGGCCTCCCGGGAGCTTCCCCACGGGGACAGCGTGGCCTTGGTGCGTGCTCCGAGCCACAGCTGGGTTCTGCCTGCATTGCCTTGTGCTGCCCAAGTTGATTGCTTTTCGGTAACGGCACTGACTTGAAAAAAGCCTCAGTACGGTTGAACCCATCCATCTTTACTCTTGAAAAACTTAAAAATTTGTATTAACGGCCAAACTCTAGCAAAGTGTTGCTGATGTTAATAGATAGGAATCAACACCTATTACTTGAGGAAGAAATGTAATTCTTACAGATGGAGTTGTGCGCTTAGGGAATAATCTCTTTTTCAGGCACCGGTCTCATTTTATTTAAGATTCTAGTGTGAAATCGAGAGTTCTTCCATAAGAACTTGGTTTGTACCTGGGCTACTGCAGCTTTTTTTGTGCCCTTGCCCCATTGACTTAGGCAAACTGTAAATCAGAGTCTTTTTTTCCCCTCAAAGTATTTATTTTTGTTGGCTTGGGTTGTGGAGAAATGGACACGCTGCAGTTCATACCAATATTTTAAAGAATGCTCTGGTAAGAGCAGCAATTTTGTTGCTTCACCATGTCAGAATTTGTTTTGAAAATGCAAGAAATGCTTCAGCCTGCCTCTGATCCTTCTATTGAGTGAACAGACTACATGGCTTTTATGTATTATACTAGTGCAAATTGGGTTTTGCACTGTGATGTTGGAATTTCTTGGAAGTTGTAAATTCATGTGAGCTGTGCTGGCTGTGTCTTCCCATCTTGCAATTTTTGCTACTGTAAATTTAGCTAGCTCAGGCAAAACGTTGAACAAAATTGGAAATTTTACTGCTTGATTTTTTCACCTTCTAGAGACCATTTTTCATCACAGATTGGCTGAAATATTGCTTTCAGCTGAGTCTCTGGCTTTTGAGAAGTCGAGTGCGCAATCCATGGAGTTAATGTTAGTGTTCATACAGTCATCAGAGTGTATGAGTTTAATGAGCTTTTTGAGATACACAGTAATTTGCTGTAGCCATTAAGTTGCTACTGCTGTTGGAAACATGACTGTGAGGTTACTTGTCAGGTAACTCTTGGACCGTGTGTTTCTTTTGTAGTCACACAGAGTCATTTATGGCCCAGATGGAAGAGACATTGTGTTTTCTTCTCTGTTAAATGCAATGTGTTCTTTTTATGCTGCACGTGATTCTGTAACGCCCAAATATGAGTTACGTTTCTAAACTAAATATTTACAGTATTTTTTGATTTTCTTTTGTAGGAGGACTTCTGAGGTCTTAGATCTTCTGGTCTTTATTTGACCATGTTCCATTTTTTTTCCTCTCTCCTTTCTGAGATATTGTGATCATAACCAAATGTGATATTCCATCTGCAGATATGTTGGCAATACAGCTGGAACGCTTCAGTAGCTTCTACTCTTCTGTGTAATTTATGTAGTTCTTAAATACTAATTTTTATGGTCAGTGCATGCTGTTGTCTGTCTTTTAAAACAATAAAGAGTAGATGTTACTCATGAAACTGCCAAGTGCAGTAGTGTCTTTAAAAGTTTGTTACTTTTTTCATGTATTTCATTATTAGTGAAAATTACACTAGTTTTTAAATTGACATAATTCTAGGATTAGTTTTTGGAGGGAAAGGCATATAACCTACTCTTTGTATTTCTTGGTGTCTCTTTTTTTACAAGGAAAGAATATTTTTGTCATTAAGTAACTGTATAAATACTTGCTTTTTACCTGAAACAACTTTGTTTATTCAAAGGGAATTGTGAATTGTTTTTTTTTTTTTTCCCTTGCTGAACTTCATTTAAGAGAGGGGAAAAAAAAAAAAAAAAAAAAAAAAAAAGGTGAGAAAAGCATAGGAATGGAGTAGAAATTGTAATTGAACTGTCTGTCTGGTGTGAAAACTGAGAGGTCAAGCAAAAATATGAGAAGTGCTATGGGTAAAGATTTCTGGACTGTAGAAATTTGGGTTTAGTCTGTGAGGGCAAAGGACATGCTGAAGAGGGAGTTGTGAAGTATGGTAGCTCTTGAAAATTTTTAACCTAATGAATAGAGTATTAAATGTTAAATTGTATTATTGTAGTAAAATTCTATTATTGGAACATAGAAGGTTACTTCTTACCTAGGTAAATAAATAGAACCTAACTGTACTTCTGGAATACAGGAAATGCATTATTTCATAAAACCTCATGCAAAACCTGGGCTTTGAATTATAATTTTATTTAGAAATTGTGCAGATTAATCTTGCTGTTTTTGCTTCTTAGACTTTGAAGATGATGATGTGTATGGCCAATCAGTAGAAGATGATTATTGCATTTCTCCTTCAACAGGTTTGTTCAAAGAGTTGTCAAGTATCGTTCATTGATACCTGTTCTGATATTTATTTCTAAATTAAAACAAATTTCAAAAGCCAGTGACACTTTTGAAAAGAGTCTAGTGGCCATAATCCTGTTACAGTCAGTTATGTAGTGTTAGGCATTGGCCTTTGGAAAGTCCCATTAGACAACTGGCCACATGTTGACTCCTACATGCATATTATGTTAGATGGTTGGAATGTATTTGGTAATGTAAAAATCTGCTCTGTGGGAATGTGTTGATAGTCTTGAAACATTTGGTATCTTTTCATATGGTTAGTAGGATCTACCTGGGCTTAACAGTTGTTATTGTGCACCTGGTAGTTGAGGTCTTCTACACAACTTTGAGTAAATGTGGGGCAGGGCATCTCATTGTGGGTTGCGGTGCTGGTCCTCTCATGCAAGATTACATAGAGCTAATCAGCCTTCCAGCATTTGCAGTGTTGCAGAGTAGGTTTCAAAATACCAATGTCTGTGTGCTCAGGCAAGGTGTAATTGGAGTGGCTCAGCCCAGTTGGATTCAGCCTGGCTGTAGAACCATTAGGTTGTGTTCTCCAGTCAAGTCTCTAGCAAGAATATCAGTTTAGGGTTTCCCCAGATTTGGTGGCAGTGTTTCTAGAGCTGAGTGGGCCCTGGAAATAAAAGCTGGTGTTGACATAAAGCTGTGCTACTGCAGGTAAATGGTTTGAATCTAATCCACTGTGACTGTGATGTAGTGTGTGGCCTCTGGTGACAGGAACTTGAGATAATTAGATCTTTAAAACTCTATTCCTCTCCTATGATGTTGATTTCAGTGATGAAAATGAGCAATGTGTACTTTTTGCTCAAGTTTAGACTGATAAATGGCAAAATTAATTCCTGCCTGTGCACAGTAATTTTCCTAAGAACTCTTAGTGTGGAAGCTTCAATTATAAAATAATCTGATCTAGATTGTATAACAATCTTAATAGTTGCTTAGTTATGGTGATTGACTATGAAATGGTGCATATGCATTTGGGAAACAGTTGCTAGGAGTTGCTATGTCTGGATATACACCTGCTTTCAGTATGGATTTCAGTACTGGGGAGAATATTACATCGCTTAAGGCAATTTGTTTACATTATGCTTTGCACATTTCTGAGAGAATATAATGACTGGGGCTCTTGTTCAGCCAGAAGTTTTATCTGTATATGCCTTAATGTTGCCATATCAGAGTGAAACCACGCACTTTTTTAAAGTTTTGTGTCAATATGCGTTTTTACTCATGGGCTGTATTTCTAATGAAATTCCAAGAAAGAAAGGATGTGTTCAACTCCATTAAATTCTTAACAGTAATTTAACGGTCACATACTATAAAAGCAATGTGTATTTCATGCTAACTGTTTAAAATTCAAACTGAGTTTAAATATGGTTGTGTAAGGTTCTGAAGATATTAGGCCAAAGATTTGTATAGAATATGTTGTTTTTCAGACCTGGAGTATAATCTTTTTTATAATGCAGAGCTTTTCAGAATTATTGCATTCCATGGATACAAGGATATTGCCCAGTCTGTAGTTTTACTGTGATGGCAACATATTTATGTTCTAGCATGAGCTGTTATATGCTCTGTGCAGTCCTCAGGTAGTAGTTATTACACAGTAGTGTCTCACCACCCCCTTGAAACCACTGCAAAAGTTCAGCATCCTAACTTATTTTACCTTTAGTTATGTTTTGCTTTTAAAGGAGGAAAAACATTTGACTTTTTTAATACTTTTGTTTTTTTACCTAATGCAGCAGCTCAATTTATTTACTCCAGACGAGACAAACCAGCCACGTTAGCTGAGCCATTAGAAGAAGAATATGGCTATGAAGGTACTGATACTGCTGTTGATTGTTTAACATCCACCCATCAGTTGACTGAAGTTGATAGAGGTAATTATAGAAAACATCTATCAGAATAATCTCTTACATGAATTAAAGATTTACTAGAATAGCCTTAAATTAATGTTTTGTACTTGACTGACATTGCTCACAATTTTGGAATGTTGTTATAAAACAATACCCTTAGGGAGCTACCTTCAGTGTTCATTCTTCAAGTCTGTAACTACCTTTTGTGTGTTACTTGTAACTTGATTGCATACATTGTAAGGTGTTCTTAGTTTCTTACTAGAAATAATGAGATTTTTTGTGGAGACAGAAGAACTATACTAACGGGTCAGATCTTTACTTTTGAATATTATAAACTGAGTGTTAGTATTAAAATGATTTCTTTTTGTTTTGCATTCCAAATTATAACAATTAGCAGTATTTAAAAGGTTTTCAAAGTCTCACATTTCCTTGAAAGAGTAACCAATATTCTGTACAATCTTTTCTTACCCTGTTTTGAATTTGTGAGACTTTTGTTTCCATTCGGTCTTGCTGAATTCTAAGCTGAGTGGAAAAATACTTCCTTTTGTTTTTTAAACTTGCTGCCTAATTACATGCTTTGTGAAAAAGATTCACAAATCTCTTTCCTAAGTATTAATAGTTAATATAGTTTTTAATGTTTTCGAAATAATCAGAGTTATTTTTAAAATGTTGAAAATATCAGACTAAAGTGTATTGAAATTTGGTACTTAAAAAAGTTGCAGAAAATTCAGAACAGTGAATCAGAAAGAATTTTGATTCCATGTCAAGTAAATTGGTAAAACTTAAGCTAATGCGTAGAGATATGGTTAAATATGATACATTAGGGAATAATATACATGTTTTTACAGCAGGAAATAAAGCTGTGGAGGTCAATTTGAAAGAATGAGCCAGTGTAATGGTACAGGTGATCTAGACAATGCAATCCTCCAGCTTTGCGGAATGCTTTTGACACACTCAATCAGTTTAGAACTGGTGTTGGAGCAGAAAGGAAAGTAACATTTTTGACTAAAAGAGAGGGAAAAGAAACCTCAGAATGTCCACTTCTGTGAAAACAGCAGTGGTCTCACAAGACCTATTATGTTTGATACAGTGTGTAGTGTTGGCCTTTAATACAAAATTGTTGATCTAGCCAGGGCAGCTGCAAAGAATTTCACAAGGTTGTTCTTGTTGAGTATTAGATAGTACAATGGCAACCTGCACATTGTGCAGGGCTCTGCCCACACTTGCTTGGCAGGGCAAGTGTCTGGGGAAGATACACTTCCTTATTTGAATTACAGGTAAAGGGTGCTAATATAAGTAACCTCGTGGAGGCTGGAATTCTGTAGTGTTGAATTCTCTTAAGCAAACTTCTTAAAACATCTTCCAGGAAATGTTCAAATAAAAATATGTAGCTGTCTTCCTATTCTTCAGTTCCTGTTTTCTAAAATCTGAATTGGCAGAAACTGGGATTTCAGGGGGATTTTCTTCTACTCTTTAGTGTTTGTATGGCTTCCAATGAGTAGCAACCTGGTGAATTTTCAGTCTCTTGTTGTCCAGCAAGTATCTTAGTAAAGGCTTATAGTAGTTGCAGAAATATGCTCCAAAGAAAATTGATTTTATCAGCAAAAGATATAGTTTTAGAAAAGGTAAAGATTACAGGTAGTTTGAAACCTGGCATGTTGATCCAGGTTTTCAGATGTTAAGGCCTGAGGACCCTGAGGAATGCTGTTTTACTTTGGTTGTTAATTGTAGCATCTGTAAACACTTAAAATATGCTGTTCCATGGGATTATACCTTGACTTGCTATATTACTTTAGATAATTTTAAGGTGATTATTTGTATTTCTCCTTTGCAGTGAAGATAGTTATTTTACAACATCAAACTATTTCAGTACTGAGACTTTCTTTATTAATAAATAGTCAGTAATATGTTCTTTATTGCAATATCTGAAATAGGTCAAATAATCTGCAGCGTGTGGGAGCAAAGTCTGTCAGGGCAGTAAAGGTTTTAACCCTTATTGTAATATTTTTCCCTTCTGTTTGCTAATCAGAGGTGTAGTGCTAGTGGTTAGGCCATTGAAGACATATTTCTGGGCAGCTTATAACAGTTATGTGTTTCTTTCAGCCCGTCTTAATTCATGCCTTGATCAAATGAGAGAAGTTTTGGCAGAGTCCATACCAGAACAAGCAATGGTGCAAGCAGTTCTGGATACTAAATTTGATGTACAAAAGGCTTTGGATCTTCTGCTTTCACAAGGCAGTAAGCAAAATGTGAAGACCAAGAATAAGGATGCTGTGATTTTAGCAAAGACTACAAAAGGTATACTTATATTTAATTGTTTACATTCAAGGTGATTGATTTCTATCTATGATTTAATTTGGGCTTTACAAACTGTGAAGACAGTTCTCATTGCAATAGTCATTTCTTGGAAAATGAAAGAAGACTGACTTAGTATATGTGTGTTCTAAAACATTTAAAGGAAAGAGCTTTTCGTGATCTAGAAGTAAAAATAACACCTCAGTGTCAGTTTAAGTTCAAGCTGCAACCATCTGCAGTTCATGATAGATTTCTGATTTATAATATATCACTTAAATGAATTAATGCATATCCTTAAATTTGGAAAGCATCTTTAAATTTTTAGTGCTTCTGTTATTTATTTGGTAAACTGACATCTACCATCCCTACTATCTCCCTTTTTGGGTAGTGTCCATACAGTAGCTTTCTTATTTTGATTTGTATTTAAATATTTAGTCTTTACTGGCATTGTCTGCTGAGTCTTAAAGTTCTTTATATATTTCAGTAGATACCTGTGATTGCATTGTAGAATATTCCTTACCTTTGGATGACACTTAGTAATTAATGCCTTTTCATGTTTCTTGATTTTTTTTTTTTTTTTTTTTTTTTTTTTTTTTGTTGTTGTTGCTGCTGTCATCATTTAAAAAATGGGATATTTCGTTGTGGCTGGCCTTCCATCTGAAAATTAATGGCTATTGTAAGGTAAGGAGACTTACATTGTTGTCCAGAAATGTGTGTTGATACAGACAATTTCTCTTGTACAGTAGACAGTTTTGCTGACAACACCAACAAACCTGTGTTTGAAAATTTGACAGCCAAAAATGATTCAGCTCTTTATTCTTTAACTACAAATTTTGAAAAATCCAGTATACCTTCATGTGAAAGCAAAGGATTGAAATCCTCTTCACTTGTTCAGTCATCTTTGTTCAGTGATGATATGTGTAAAGGATCATTTTGTGAACCTGTGAATAAACAGGCAGAGAAGCAACTACCAGAAAGTGCTAATGCAGTAAGTTTGGTTCCTGATTGTCAAGATGTTTACTCTAGCACAGGAAGTAACCCAGTGAAATGCAAGGAAACACAGGACTTGAAATCCTTGCTAATGCAGAATGTGGTTTGTGATTCTCTGAGTCCTGAACACAGCATTCCTCTTGTTTCCTCAAAAACTTCTGATTGTAATAGTAATGCAAATTTTTATAGTCCTCCATGTTTGGCAAGTGCTTTAGGAATCTTGGCTCTTGATAATGAAGTCAGTCAAACTGTAAATAAAAGGAATGAACTTCTTGAAAGTTTTTCTTCACGTGCGCAAAGTAGAAAGCCAGAAAGCCTCTCTTCAGACATGGCTGCTTTGCCGGTGTTAAGATCTGGAAGTACATCACTGGCTGACTTGCTTCAGGAGCACCAGGAAAGCAGTGCTAGCCACTGTTACTCTTTGGCTGATCTTTACACCCAGTCAACAGCAAGTCTCACTGATAGGAAATTGGGAACCTCATCATTATCACAACTAGTAAGTCAACCCCAAACTTCAGGTGGGATGCCAGAGCTAACAGGATCTTTGTCTTCTCTGGCCCTTTCTAAAGTTTCTCCAGTAAAGGAGGTTGAGAATTTATCACTCTCGGATTTAATAGCAGAGACTATTGAAATAGATAAAACTCAGCAAATGACGGACTTGCCCGTGCGTGATGTAATTGAATCGGGGCCCTCCCAAGGAACCAGCATTGATTTAAGTGTCCTCATAAAAAATGCAGATATAACTACAGAGAGAAGTATGGCAGGGCAGTCAAATATCTTAAGTCCTGAAACAAAACTTGTAAAAGAAAAACAAGGAAAATATTCTGGTTTTGCCAAAGCAAACAGAAAACCCAGAAAAGGGCTTAGTCTTAAGAGGCAGGATTTGTCCCTTTCATGGATAAAGGCGCTGCGTGCAAGACCTTCAGCTTTTGCTTTAACCTTGTGCCTCCGTTATCCTCCAAAAGGGTATAAGCGGCGCACAGTTGGGATACATAAAACTTTCCTATACAGTAGACAAGTACAAGATGTAAAACCCAAGGAAACTGGGCCTACAATAACCATAACACCATTTGACTTCAAATCGGCATCTCCTGATGATATTGTGAAAGCTAACCAAAGAAAAGCTTTTACAAGACAGTAAGGAAAAAAAGAAGCATCAGTGTTGCTATTGCATTATATTAAAAAAACATTATATAGGACCTGTTTATGATCCAGAATTGATTTTTTTTTTTTATTTTTTAAGTTGACATATTACAGTTCTTGCTGATAGAAAGAAATTTGTATATGAGCTTTCAAAGTGTTACACTGAATATCTTAATTTTTTGCATAATTTTCACTGACAGTTTTAACATTTTTAACTTTTGGAAAGTCTTGAACTTTACTATACAGATACTGCATGTACAAAATTCTGTCAACACCTTTAGACTTCTTGAAATATTGCTATAGGTGTTGAAGATACAGTTCATTGGGAAGAACAGTGAATTACTATTTTGTACAGTAATTTACTTTGCTATATGGTGTATAGTTTGGGGAGCTGGAACCTCAGTTTATATTACAACTGTTTTATTAAGTGTTCTTAAGGTTAGATTTTCTGATAAAGGTATGTTATTGAACTTCCAGTCTTTTAATTGATGTTTCCAGTCAATGTCATTATTCTATCTTTATACTGATCACACTATTACAATAGAAATGCCTTTTAGCTTTTTAAAGCCTCAAGGACCTCAGGTTTTGACAGTTCTGGTTGTGGTGATACATGTGTAGCTTTTGATAGGACCAAATTTGTAGGGGAGCAGGCAACTAAATTGTTGTTGTGACCCTCTGACTCCAGTTAGATATAAAAATGTGATATCCAGCATTTTAAACCAGCAATTTTATAGGTATGTAAATGCTGCATGTATTTAATAAGAAGTTTCCCTAGGATTCTATTGATTATTCTCAAGTCTTTCAGAGAAATACTGAAGTATTCGTTCAACTGTAGCATGAGAGTCTTTGCTCAATGGAAAAAAACTTCAGGCAAAGCCTAAGTGCTATTTGTATCTGTCTCTTGTCTTTTTTGAAGAAAACTTCCTTTAGAAATGGAAATGCATTCTCTTCTACTGTTTGCACCCACTGCTGTTACTTTGAATCTGTAGATGAAAGATCCAAATCAAAACATTCTGGACTTACTATGGTGCCCTGTTACTCAAATTAACATAGTAGCTGCATGTATGTTTTAATTTTTCTTTTAGTACACGTGACCTCTAACATATTTCCAGTGTCATTGTCAGTATTTTAGATTCAGAACAGCAATAAGTTCCATAGAGATACTGCTGCAACTAGAAAAATGTGTTCATACACTTATGCTAAACTTGGCAGCTAGTATGAAACAGTAGATATGACTTTCATCTATTTTTAATCTAATTTTTGTTGAGCATGTTGCATCAAAAAGAAGACAAAACCTTTGGGTTTATTTGTTTCTAAATAAAATAAAGTAAAACATGTTCCAGTTCTCTCAGGTACAAATGTAATGGTCTGTATATTTTGCTTTGTTTGTCTAGTTGATGCATTTGTCATTCAGGACTAAGAGCAGTGTGATCTTTGACCTTGTGAATGAAATTAATGTTTCTTACCCTAATTAATAAAAGTTTTATATAATGACAGTGCTGCAGTGTTTATGTTCCAGTTGACGTGTAAATCTATCCTAACCTATTTGGAGTTCCTTTAAAGGATTAAATTAAATTAAATCCAGTGTACAACTGTAATCTGATAAGTTCAATAGCAGAAGCATAATTGATTTCCTGAGAAGACTTTCTGTAGAAGTCTGGTGGATACTGGTTGTAATACTGATTGTTTTAATGATTAGTCATAATAGTAAATTCTGCTGTGTCAAGAGTATGGAATACTTTTCATTGTTCTGTTTCTCTGCAGTTAGTCCAAGCTTTAACTTCCCCCTGCTTAAAAATCCAAGTCTGTATTTCCTACTGACCAAAGAGTCCTGTTAGTAGAGTTTGTTATTAAAGCTCACTTTTCCAAAAATTGTGTGTATTTTTCTAGAAGAGAAATTCTAATTTTTCAACATAAAATACGACTGCAAAGTTTGGCATTGTCATGCCTGTTATATTTGTAGGTGGTTTTGCTTTCCTGTGTTTTAAATACTCCAGAGGACTTAATTAATGTCAGTAGAGATTTCTAATACATGTGGATCTTTAAAAATTGAATAGCTTTCCTTTCCCATCTAAATATTTTCTTATTTTCACTGTTTAGCTTCTCTTTGGTTTTGGTCTGTTTTCTCATTTCCCTGTCTGCCCTTATTTGCATAAAACTTCTTAGCATTTGTAATAATTTTAGAGCATGAACTGGATGTGCAACTAACTATAGGTTCTGTGGATACCATTGGAGCAAGTAGTAGGGGGCATTGTGTAGTACTTGAAGCTCAGTTTTGACATGCATATAAAAGCTTGAACAAGTGACTGAAGCCAAAGAGCATAAGCATTGTATGTTTATCATGGATCTTACTGTGGGATTGTTACCTTAGTAAACAACTTTGGATCTTGTTAGGTAGCTAGATTTTCATATGTAATTACTTTTTCATTGGCATTTGACTGTGGCATTATTGGTCATGAAGGAGCAGTATATTGCTATTCAGTTTGTAAAGAGTAGGGAGGGATTTTTTTTCAGTTTGCAATCCTGAATCCTGAAGTGAGCCTTGAATTAATACAGACCTGCAGGCTGAGCATTGTAGAAGGTACCTAAGTAGTGGATAAACCTGAATTCCAATTAATTTTCAGCAGAGATTTATTTTCATGCCTAGACAGTTTTATAGTTTTGTTTTTCTAAACAAAGCATATTGTATCACTATATTTGCTTTTAAAATTAAACAGGTATTTTAATAATTTCCTTAATTACTCCTTTAATTATTTACTGAGAATGAGGTTTATGGTATCAAGGACAGGTTTAATTGTGTTAGAATACTGCATGATATGGTATGTGGCATTTTTATGTAACAACTGCGTTTGGCCTTTGCACTGAAGGGTTTGTGCCTAATGAATGTTAGAATTCTAGTAAACTAAATCTGTCTGTTTTATGCTTGACATGGTGAGCTTATTTTCTTAATTTATGTATATAATTCCCCCCTCCACCCCATTTTGGAGCTACTATCTTTGGCTAATATGGGTTAATTGTGCTGCTTGTTTTGGAATTCACATATTAACATTGCAAAATACTTGTTTCTGTTTGCATATAAACAGAAAAAGATACTTTTAAACTGCATTGACATACTATTACTGTATACTCCTAAGGCATTTAGTACATCAAATTTATTTTGTGCATAATTTTTAAATGGCTGCTGACTTTTTAATACAAAATTGACTTCTGGATGTTGCTTTATGTATGTGAATAAAATGCTTATTATTAAAGGATCGAATTAATCACAATTTCTTGCTAACTTGATAGAGTTGAATGTTCTGTAATATTTGTATCTATTGGGGAAAAAGATTCCACTTCTTGTCTAGGTTTGCATGGGCATTCTTTGCACAGAAGATTCCTTTGGAGAAAGTAAGACAAAATCTATTGGGACTGTTCTCAAGACCTTAAGTTTCACATGCAGGAAGCTGCTTGAATTTCTAGAAGTGTTGCATAATAGTATTTCAAAATATTATTCTAGGAGACTAATTAGTGCAGGGAAATAATCTTTGCAGTCTTGTGTTTTGCCCTGTTTCTTTACTGTTTCATTCAAAAATAGTTTCCTGTAATCAATTTCTGAAAATCTACACTTATGCCAAAAATTAAACAGCAAAAACTACTACTGCAAAAATGAATATCTGGACGAAAGATAGTTGTATGAAGATAGGATAGGGCTTGTCTTTATAAAGCACATGTAATTTTTTACAGTGCCATTATACAAGGGCTGTAGTTTACATTTATACATGAGCTGTAGGCTAGGGTTACACAAACAATCACATCTTTTTCAAATATAAAGTACTCCACAATTTTTTAAAATGTTTTTATATTAGGTTTGATTATGTATCAATATTTCCAGCATATATTTATTGACATTGTAATTCATGTAGTAAAGGTAAACTTCCTGAAGTGCTGAAAGGGGTTGCTTCTCTGTTTTTTGGGTTGTTAGTTTTTTTTCCTTTACGGTTTTTTTGGAGGGTTTTTTTTGTTTTTTTTTTTTAATTAAGTTGAATTTTTATGGATATCTTATGTGGGTTTTTTTTTTTTTTTTGTTTCATTTTGTTGAAATGTAGACAGTTGATAAACTCAGATTTTATTTTCAATGTCCTGCGTCCTAGTTAGATGATAAGGATGTTCATTAGTCCAAGTTACCTACCTGCACTGAAGAACAATGAGAGGAGACAAAAAAGCCAGTGGTGGATTATTTATTTCTTTATTTAAGCACACTCTTGTCTTCCCAAATTGCTATCTCAATGCAGTTAAATGGGAGTGGGGGTCTCTGTTTTAGTATTACTGTGTTATGCAGCAGTTATTCCTTTGTGTGGTCGATTCTAGTACACCATTTTAGCAAAAAGTAAAAGCTAATTACAATTTGTGATTTTAGGTGATTCTTGAGATGAACAATCTATGAAATTGCTTACCAGCTTCTAGCATCATCATGGAAGTGTTCTTTATCTGGTTTTTGGATTCGTTACATTGCTTAATGCTTAAAAGTGGCCCATTACAAGCAATTGTCAGTGACTTCTGAGGTATGTCAGTAGTTTGTTGCTCAAATAATTGATTAGTATGTTTAGTGTTGGCAGGATTCCTTTGGAAAGTAACCCTTTGCCCTATAAGTTTCTGGTAATAATAAGACCAGAAGATGACTAGAATCCGTAGGATGATTGTAGTCTGTAGAGATTAAAATGATATTTGAAAGAGAATCCTTGAACCATTTCTTAAGAATTAGACTTATGAAAACATAGGGAAAATTATTTTACTCTTTTTATAATGAGATAATGGAGATTTAGCGAAGAGTTGCTTTTGGAGTATTTACTCATCATCAGTGAGGTCCCAGCTGACTGGAAGCTGGTGAGCATTGTCCCAATTTTCAAGATGGGCATTAAGGAGGACCCCAGAAACTACAGGCCCATCAGCTCACTTCAGTGTCTGATAATGTTATGGAGCAGATTATTCTGGGAGGTATTGAAAAACATCTGAAAAACAACAGTCAGCAGTCACAGCTGGTATGGCTTCATGAGAGGAAAGTCCTGTCTGATTTTGTTTTATGACAAGGTAACCCACCTAGTTGACCAAGGGAATCCAGTTGATGTAATCTTTTTGGATTTCAGCTTTTGATACTGTCTCTCACAGGATCTTTCTGGACAAAATGTTCAGCATGCAGCTGGGTAAACACATTGTGAGATGGGTGAGCAGCTGGCTCGTGGATCGGGCACAAAGGGTTATAGTGAGTGAGGTGACATCAGACATCTGTAGTGGGGCTTCATCCTCAGCCCTTTGCTCTTCAGTATCTTCATAAATGACTTGGACACAGGACTGGAAGGGATAATGAGAAATTTCACAGATACAAAACTGGGAGGAGCTGCTGACTTCCTTGAGGGCAGGGAGGCCCTGCAGAGGGACCTCAATAAATTGGAGGGTTGAGCATTCACCAACCAGGTGAAGGTCAACAACGGAAAGTGTCAGATTTTGCACTTGGGGTGGGAGAACACTGGAAATATGTACAGACCTCAGTCTGGGCTGCTGGAGAGCAGAGCCATGGAAAGGGACCTGGGGTTCCTGGTCCATGACAAGTTGAACATGGTTCAGCAGTGCCCTGGCAGCCAGGAGGGCCAACCCTGTCCTGGGGGCATCAGGCACAGCATGGGCAGCTGGGCAAGGGAGGGGATTGTCCTGCTCTGCTCTGCACTGGGGCAGCCTCACCTCCAGTGCTGGGGGCAGTTCTGGGTGCCACAATGGAAAAAAAGATACTGTGCCACTAGAGAGTGTCCAAAGGAGGGCCATGAGGATGGTGAAGGGCCAGGAGGGGAAGCTGTTTGAGGAGTGGCTGAAGTGACTTGTTCTGAAGAAGACTGAGGGAAGACCTCATCCCAGTCTGCAGTTTCCTCATGAGGGGAAGTGGAGAGGCAAGGCACTGACTTCCGTGGTGACCAGTGACTGGACCTGAGGGAATGGTCTGATGTTGTGTTGGGGACGTTTAAGTTGGATGTAAGAAAAACATTGTTCATCTAGAGGGTGTTTGAGCACTTGAACAGGCTCCCTAGGGAAGTGGTCACAGCACCAGTCTGAAAGAGTTCAGGTGTTTGGACAATGGTCTCAAGCACATTCTTGGGGATGGTGCTCCATGGAGCCAGGAGCTGGGCTTGGTCCTTGTGACTCCCTTCCAACTCAGAACATGCTGTAATTTTGTGATTTTGTCAGTGTATGGAGGTAAGAGCTGATGAAGATCGACATTATTTTGATATTTTAAGTCTTGTTCTCCATAACATGAAAGAATGAAAGCTTAATACTAATTTCTCCTTTTTGACAGGTGGCACATATTCTTGACACGTGTAGCATTTCTGAGGTGTCCTTTGTTCTGGTATTAGGGATATTCCGAGATTGCAGTTTGGAACACAGTCTTGTAGTAAGTTGTTCTCACTGTAGTCAAGACAAGCAAAGATTTTTGTTTCAGGAAATGTAGCAGATATTTATGGGTTCTCTGAGAAATCATTCTTCAAATTTCTAAAAAGTATTTATGTGAAAATGGTATCCTCAGTGAAAAAGATATGTATTTTCTGCATTTTTGTTTCATTTCTGCATGTTTTTTACTAGCTAAACTACATTTTCATTTCTTTTAGCTTGTGTTAGTGTTACAGAACAGATACTGGTGATAGAGCAAAGTTATATTCCATTTCAGGCATCATTAACGGAATTGTTAACCACTTTATGACATTAAGATTTTTGATTTTAGTGATGCTTGAGCAAGAAAGAGGTCAGATGTCTGTAAATGTGCAGTCCTTGCAGGAAATAAAAAGTGCTGTGAACTGAGTCTTGTTTGGTTTGGTTGTTGTTGGGGCAGCAAGGAATCTAGAGTTGAGCTGTCTTCGTGGTGACACTGGCTATTTTGTTTTATGGTAATTCTCAAGAACAGCACCAAGAACACCCTACTTTTATAAATATTTAATAAGAAACAAACTTCACAGTAAAGAGTCAAAGTTGAAAGTAAGGCACAGGAAGCTGAAAAGCCTTACTCATGACATGCCAGATAATCTAGGAATAGAGCACATGTTTCACATTTAAGTCCAGGTTTGTAGATACTGGGCTTTAGCACTTTTTCTAATAGAGAAGCAGTTAATAAATGTTAATAGAAAACCAGGTATTTCTTCACTGGCATGTATTTTTAGTTTATTTTTGTTAATTCTGCATGTATTCAGGATTTTGACATAACTATTAATACAGTGTGGGCGGTTTAAAAAAAAAGCACAAATAAAATTGGCAGGTGCTTACCTTGCATTTTATTAATGTTTCTCTTCATTGTCTACATTTTTTTTTTTTGCCTCTCCTGTATAAGTGTCTTCCTTAATTTTTGCTTTACACCAGTAGCAGTTAAAAATTAAAAAATCATACAAACATGACCATAATGTGACTTTATGTAATTAGCTCTTTTTTTCACTCAGTTGAATGCAGCAAGACTTGGTTTTGGTTCAGAATGATAGGTATTTCTCTCCATGGACAAATACTTATGTCTTCTGTCTTTTTATGATTTGACATTGTGATGGCAGTAACTTCCTAGTGCAAAGTGTTAGAATGCAGATTATTGTGCTTTAACGGATAACTTCTGTTGTAGTTAATGGACAAATGAAGTTGGGAGCCTTCAATGACAAAGAAAACCCAACCAAAACCAGACAAAACTGATACTTTTGGATTTTATTTATTGGGAGAATTCCAAAGAAGAGGAAACATTCTGAAGTTTAATGGTGATGTACAATGTGTTTTCATTAGATTTAGAGTTCCTCAGGTTTTAGTGCCATTTATCATATCAGGCTCTGATGCTTTGATTTTGCTTATTTGAAAATCCATTATTTATACATTGGTAGCTCAGAAGTTTTTATTTCCAACTTCAGTTGCCTGTGGTAACTTTTCTGCAACATTACAATTCTCAAATGCCTGCTATAGAGATGAGGACTTGTTGAACTTTAATTATACTCAGATATGTTATGCATTCCATCTGCGACAAAGAAAATGTGTTCTTTTCTCAGTGGAAATGTTTGAAATCTGACATGATGTATCTTAAATCATGGAAAGTAAATGAAAATTTAAGACTTCCGTGTTTTGGGTAAGAAAAATATATACACAGACTTAGCGAAGTTACTGAATCTTGACACAGAGGTACTGTGTGGGTTTTAGAAAGGAAGTGGCTTATTTCAGGGAAAAATGTGTCACCAGCAATGAAAAGCTTTTTAAAATCCTTTGAAATACATTTTTGAGATTCTCCTCATACATACTGTACACCTACACTGGAAAAAGTGACACTCCAGGCTTTTTCTGAGTTTTCCCTTATGGTCCTCTAAAACTAGTTTAGTTTGCTTTTGTTAGGACAAAGTGTAAACCAATACAAAGTCAGTCATTTCTGTAGTTGACTGTATTGTCTATGAAAATTGGGTGTTTTGCTTGGAAGCTAAGAGAACTTGGATGAAGCTAAAAATGATTGTGTCCTTTTTAGAACTTTGGGATTTCAGAAGAACCAGAGATCTTGGGGAAGCCATAGCTCTACTTGTTCTTACACAGTGTCCTTCTGTCTCAGTCTATTCAGGTCATGGTCAACATCAACTGTCACTTGGTTTTCTCAGTGTCTTTAGAAAGTAAAGTGAAGAATTTGCTAAATTCTCAGGTGGGATTGCTGGGTTGTCAGGAAGTTGGAGTCAGATCCTGTTTCAAGGATTACTGAATCACTGCTGCTGTAGTGCTATCCTGTATCAGTTTAAAGATTTTAAATCCTACCTGAAGTTTGCAGTTGAGTACTCAAAGCAAGGCTGTTGTGAATGCTGACATGGTAGTGTTTTGTAGTTGAAAACTAATGCATTTCAGCTCTAGAAACTAGTAGGACCTCTAAATGTTAGAAGTGACATATCCAAACCAAAATAGTGGGGGCAAAAGAAACAGATTAAAATATATTACCTACTGATAAAATGGAGCTTGAGTGCTAACAGGAAACCTGGGAAAATTCAGAAAATAAGTTAAAAAGTAAAAGGATGGTGTAAAAAAGCAAGCTTAAAATACAAAATTACTTCACAGTGTGTGTTTTTGCCAAGTGTTTTTCACTACAAATACTGTTCCTTCCCTAGAAAATTTGTGTCATCAATGCAAACTTCATCTCTGTACAGTCTTCTGGATGTGTTTCTGCAGTGTTGTGGATGATTCAGAATTGTTACAAAGCATATTAGTTGCATAGTCTAGGGTACTATGGCACATACATATCAGGCACAACAGAAGTGCCACCACTTGTGTGCCTCTAGTTACACTTGAACTGTTTTCTTGGATGACAAGATATGACCCATTTTTCATCATCTCATCTTCTGCATTCATAACCTTTCAGTCTTCAGCGTGGACACTTACAAATATGTGAAGTACCAGTTTCCTCCCTTCTGTTATACTTGTGATAATTGAAATGGCCATTAAAATTAAAACTCATGAGTCTACTGTCAGAAATTAATGCTTAAAATGACAAAATCTTGGAAAACTGGCTGACTTTATCGTGGAAAATACTTGTATCTGCAGAAATTGTAATGCCATATTGTCAAGTACATGGAAGAGCTTTAACTGGTTGTTGCTTCTGTTCTTTTTCTATATTTTTACTGCCTATAGAAGCTCACCCTAAGTGGAAATTTTGTATCTAATTAATTCCAAAATATGACTTGAGGTTATTTTGGGTACTCCTTGTTTGAGTCCCTGCTGCAACTTTTTGTGGTTTTAGAATCACATTTTCCTATTTTTAGTGTTTTCCTCTTCCCTATTGCTGCCCCACATAAACAGGAAAATGACTAACTTTGCTTGTCCACTAGGCGAGATGGTGTATTTGTGTATACACAAGTGCTGTGCTTGAGTTGAAAAAAAGGTGCTAACCAAAGATCTTAAACATTTTTCAAGGCAGAAATGTGCTTTAAATTTGATGCTTTTGATGCTATTTTTATAACATGTATGCAAAACTATTGCAAGATTGTAGGTGCTGTGTGCTTACAGGTGCTACTGTAAATGTGAAACATTGTAGAGCAAAACATGAAGTGATGAACTTGAGTCCTTGTGAGTTCCCTTCTAAAATCATGATAGAGTGAAGTGCACTGCTTCAGGCTGGCAAATGAAAATTTTCTGGCATTGAGCTGATAAATTTTCCAAATCTTGTCTAAAACTATAGGCTGTACTTTACTATATTCAGTTTTGCTTCCAAACTCAGATATGTGGCTTTTTATAAGCCAGTTTGTGTCTCTGAACATTTAAGCAATGAAGAATAGAGCCTCCAGTGTTATGTTTCACATTACATCTATATATAGGTTGTTATTTTCTAAATATGAGTCTCTTTTTTCAGATTATGGTAATATTAGGTTTTAATTTTTTCTTAATTTTTTCTTAATTAAACAAGTTCATCTTTCATAATGCTGGAAATCACATAAATTTAGGTGATGGCAGATGATCACATAGGAAAATGTGGAATAAATAAATTTTCAGGGGAATAATAGGTATAAGTATTGCAAGTGTAGATAAGTAATGCAGAGAATGTAAAACATGCTGCAGTTAAAAAGAGAAAACATTTCTTATGCTGAAGTGTGGTGCAATTTTTATAAACTTTTTCTAAATTTTAACACAGAACAGGTAGGGTTTTAAAAGTTTATTTTTGTGTTTCTCAAATGTGTGGTGCCGTGCATGTCATGTTGCTTTTTTGTTAAGTTGCTTATTTCAGCTTGGCCAGTATCCGCACTCTTTCTTGCAGTGGTTTCCCTGATAAATGGAGTTAGAGGTGAATTCTAGGATTTTGTATCAGTTAGTTACTCAAAGGCCTACTGTCAAATAAACCACCAAATTAATGGTAGGTTCTCTAAATCCTTTGCGATGTTTGTTGTTAGCAGCCATAATGTATTCCTTAGGAAAACATTTCTGGTATGTAATCTGTTGTAACTAGATATTTGTACAAACTGCACAGCAGTGATCCAGGAAAACTTCGTGGCTTTTCAGATAGCTTAAGATTAGTCTCTAAATTTATAGTAATAGTTGTGTGAACTTTTTTTGGTTTTTTGTTGGGGTTTTTTTTTTTGTGCTAATATATTTGTTTTGATACTGTGGAAGTTCTGGACTGCAGATAAATTAAGTACCTTTGATCAGCCTACTGCACTGATGCAGTTTAAGTGTGTTTTGCAAGTTAGATTCAGAGACCTTTAGCAGTTTCACTCCTAGCATTTAAGTATTCTTTGGATTACCAGGAAGATACTTAAATAAGAAAGAATGCTAAAGTTGGGGGTTTTTTCTTTGTATTTTTAGTAGCCATTGTTTCTTTTTCATTTCTGCCCTTCCTCAAATGTACTCTATTTGTGAACAGGACAAAGATGACAGTGTGGGAAACTTAATTCTGTGTATTTAGGAAATGGGTAGGGTGCCTTCCATTAGAATTAAAGGAAGCAGCAAAAGTAGATTTTGAATGAAGCCTGTTGATCTTACAGTGAAGACAGACAGAAAATTTCACAAAAATGAACTAGAAGAAAATTAGTAAAGAATGATGTAATTATATCAGACTTCTTTATCTAAGAATTTCTACACCAAGCTTTGAGTATGTTGTCTTCTCCAGTAGATGTATTTGGTTATTAGTAGTCTTTTGTTAAAGATAGCTGCTGTTGAGTAGATTTGTGTATGTGATAATTGAACTTTCATCTGTGTAGCACTGAGAACAAAACTGAGAACACACTTTTTCTTTCCAAAAGACAGGAGTTGCTTGTGTTTAGGAAGTATGTACCAAAAAAAGTGTCCTTTACAGCACAGGAATATCTGGAAAGTCTACCAGCAAGAGATACTGGTGGTGATGTAGCTAGGTATGTCAGACAAAGTGAGCACTGAATGCCAGTAGTAAGTTAGAGTGAAATACTGGTTCACCAGCATAGTTACGAGCAGTCACTTGTGGAATAACACAACTTCACGTAACCCATTATGTTATGGACAAGTTACCAAGAACTAGTAGATACGAGTGTGGCTGGTCTTGGAGCCTGATGTTCCACCATGAGTGGCAAATAGTATTGAGAGGGGAAGATGTTTTAGTGACATCCAATAAAAAACAGGGAAAGCATTTTGCTAAATAATAGCACATTGTGAAATGTAATCTCTAGTACTGAATTGCTGGTTGTGAGCATATTGTAGCATTTTGATGGTGCACCTACATGAAACCTTTGTTTTCATGATGCAAGAGCACTGAAAATAAAATTTAGCTGTAAGGAGGAAATCTTACGTGTTTTCTCCTGGTATTATGTTTTTTACATTAAATGCCTCTAGAGTACTTAAACAGTCCCATCTACATAGAAATAATTTGTAAATCTAACATTACAAATTAATTTAGGCTAAATCTGATGTAAGAAAAAGTATTAAAATTTACTTAGAAATTCTGAAATGTCTATGAAAGAATCTGGATCCTGCAGTTCTTTTTTTAACCCCCCTCTTAATATGTTGATGTTGAGTAATAATGCAAAATTGAACCAATAGCATGAAACATCATCCCTTAATCTGGAGTCTTGGAAGAGTTAAGGTGGGGATAGGTAGGTTGATCAATATTATCTTATTTGGAGAAAAAAAATCAAAGGAGAAACAGCACCTTGTTAATTACTGTTCTTGGTTGTCTTAAGTATTTTTGCTTCGTTATTTTACATTTAATCCTAGTACAAGAAGCACTGTCAAAGGGTGTGTATTCACTCAGCATGTTTCCTTGGAACAGATTTCGTGAGATGTTTAACTTGACCTAATTTACATGTGCAAAGATCAATGTATTTTTAATTCCTTTTGTTTCCAATGTGATGTTTCTTAACTTGTATTCTTTCCGAATGGTATACATTTGAACATTCAACATTTTTATTTTAAAGTAATTGTTCAGGTGGCTTTTAAATGTATGCATTTAACTCCTAAACATTCAATTTTTTAAAATAAACTCAGTCTATCATTTAACTTTTTACAAGGTTACACATTTTCAGTAACTGCTTAAGTTTTGAATATTAAGGGGTTAGATAGAATAGCAAAAGAGTAAGATTTTCAAGTTACCGTACCTTTAAGTTATTCTGTTTTGTAAAACTGTAAATACCATCTCTCCTACTCTATCATATTTGATTACACCTCTAGTAATTAAGGGCTTATCAGCTCCTAGTTCTGGGAGTTAGGTGTTGGCGGCTGTCACTTGTCAGAAGTACCTTTTCCATCATTCGTGTATATTATTAGTTCATGTGAGCTATTTACAGTAGTTAGATGTTTACCTTACGTAAAGTCTCTGTATGCACTGCTTTAAATACCTGCTCTGAAAAAATTCCCATTTTCTTGGGGACACACGGGCAGGCCCTGTTCTGCTAGATGACTTTAAAAAGTGAGAGCAAGTATTAAGTGTAGCATCATGTTCCTATTTCACTTCCTATTCTTGGGTTCACTGCGCTAGCAGCCTTGCATAGAACACAACTGTTTCTGAAGGAGACCTTGTTAGAAGGTCAGTCTTGTGTTTTACTGGTTTTACCTTTACTGGAGCCTGTCTTCCAGCATCATTACTTCCATTCTGGTTAATACTATCAGCTTTTTCTTTGTCACTTTCCTCAGTTTATTAAAATTGCTCCTGATCAAGAAAACCAAACATTAAACATTGTTTTTTGACAGTTTGGAAAATGACTGTGCCTACTTTATTTGGTGAAAATAATACCTTTTACTGATTTTTATTTTGGGATTTAAAATAGCATACTTGTTCTCATTGTATTAGAGAGAGTTTTTTTATTGTCAATGATTTATTTTGTGTTCTTGTATCTAATTGTAGTTTTCAATATAGAGAACTCTTTGGTACATTTTTTATATTATGACTATTTAGAGTATTATTTATGTTTCAGAAGAAAAAGTTCTGGAACTTCATTCATCTCTGTTCCTTAGTATCTTTATCTTCTTTAGCTATTTTCCTACTTACTGAAAGCAGCACAATGCCCTGAAGCAATTCTTCTTGAGTTCAAATTTCCACTATGGCTATGGACAGTGGAATTCAAGAGGCATTTAAGTATTTGTTGCAAAAATACAACTTAGGTCTGCTTTGAGTTCTGTATATGAACAAATACTGAACCCAAAGATGGTTTTGAACTGAGGCTCACACCCAAAGCTGGTTAGTAGTTATAATAAAATGCTCTTTAGTGGGAAGGTTGTCTATGGCCTAAGTAGAAGAAAAAGCCCCTGAAAACATCAATAGTCTGAACATTTACAGTGCTGTGGGTGATACCTATATCATCCACAGTTTGCCAGTTATAGTAAAGACTTTGTGCTTAGTTTTGCCAGATCCCAGAGAAGTACCCTAACTACTGGTTTGGGAAGATGTCTCCATCTATGTGGAGTAGGAGGTGGTGGGCATGGCAAGGACCGTCAAGAAGTTAGTTTCATCAAACCAAAGCAAAAACCCTTGAAATACAAATTCTTTCACATAATGTACATGCATCTTTTCAGTTCCATTTCTGCTGGTAATCCTATACCTGCACTCCTACCATCTTTACCTTTAATAAAAGTCTGGTAAATACTGTCTCTTCCTTTATCTTCATTATAGGTAAAGCTTTCAAAATGGGAGTATTTGGCTGACTTTTTGTAAAATACCTAAGTAGGTTATGTCTATTTTTTGTCTTTTTAAGGGAAAAAACACACAAACTGAAAGGTGACGTCTCTGAGGAATTGCTGTTTGATTTGCATTTCTGCTTGCAAGGTTATGGTAAAGTCAATGTCAGTCAGTGAGTTTTTGTCCCTTGTACTCATGAACAGCTCCTAGGTTTTTTTTATTAAATGCATTTGTATTTCAATTTACAGTAAGGGATAGGTGTTTGTATATTCACAGTATTATGAGTAGTTGCTGTACTGCTAGACCTTGATTTTTTTTTTCCTTTTAACCTATACTCAACCTGTTGAACACTTGCTTCTTTAAAATCACATTTTACATAAGCCCCTGAACTGCTTTTCAGTAAGTGATAAATTATTGATATGTGATTAGGCTTTGGGCCTTCTGAAGCCACCAGCCTTCCTTTCTGAAATGTGCCTTGTGCTGTGGCATTGCCTTATGCTGTCTGCATTGCCATCCCTCAAGTTGTGGAGAGGATCTAGTGTGATTGTAGTGTCACCAGCAGAATGAAAGCGTTGAGAATTCAGAGAACCTAAATTTAAATTAGGCTTTAGCTAGTCCTACCTAGAAGTTCTTACCACACAAAATTTTTGCAGTTTTCTGGAACTTAAAAATGCTAGAAATATTTTCAGCTTTAATAGTCATATAGGGCTAGTAAATATATTTTCTTCTGCAGCTTTAAAAGGCTACCTTTGTTAAGTTTCTGGAGAAAATTTGCAGAATGGTTGTGGAAAAGTTGAACAAATGTAAGATGATTTTACTCTTTAAATGCTGTCAGTTTGCTTCCATGTTTTTCATGTTCACTGTTCCTAAACTTCTGTTTCATACTGTAGTAGTTTTAGTGCATAAATAAAAGTCGTGGATCAGGAAAGTTTTGTTTTTGTAAAATGCCTTGCACTTCTTCAATACAATCAACAGGAATGTACCTGCATAAATAACATTGACTTGGAAAGGGCACGATGTTGTTTCTGAATTATCTGGGTGATGTGCAGGCAAACAGCACCATCCTCTGGCAAGATAACATCAGTTATGAATTAAACCTGAAATTGCTATTTGTTATTTTTGGAAATTTGATATAATTGTAATAGAATGTCCATATTGTACTTTCAGTTTTACATACTCATTTTGGGCCAGGGTTTAACAGAAATTCTGGTAATTTGCATGGACTCTGTGTTCTGTTCAAATTAAGTGACTGGCTAAAGGGGATATCTTTTTAGGGTTATCCTTCCCATAGTGCTGACTCTGCTCTTTACATGACCATTTATGGTAGGAAGTTGCACTTCAGAAATACCACACCGAGCTTTTTCTAAATCTCAGTGAAAGACAATTCACAGTCATTTAAGAAAAATTCGTTGAGTTAGAAAACACCACCAACGACTTATGGTTGTATGTCTGGGGAAGAGTAAAGGTGCTGTTACAGAACAAGTGCAAATGTCTAATAAATTCTTTTTACAGGAGATTGTAGCTTCAGTTATGGATTGAGAATGGGTATCATTGGCATTGCTAGAGTGCGGAGCAATACACCTCCCACAAATTAGGTTTCAGTAGTTACAGGATGAGTTGTGCTGAGTTACAGTCATGTGAAGGACTGAATCTTAGTCCACTGAACTATAAGCAGTAGGTATGAGAAATATCACAGGGACATCTTTCTGAAAAGCTTGGTGGATGAGAAAGTTGCTGTTTTGATTGTCGAGTTCCTATTGGACCTGTACGTATTTTATGTATCGACAACATCAAAAGGAGGTGGCTGCTGTTTGGGTACTCTCGGAAAGAAAACACGCACCGCCCCTCAGTCCGCCTTTCTGTACAGGAGGTCTCCGTTCTTTTACAGGGGGGTGTTGGCTTACTGAAACTGGAAATCTTAAGAGTTTTGCTATATATCAGTGACTGACTTTCCCCTAACAGATTAACCATGAATGCAAACCAGACTAATTATCCATGTTTCTGGAAAGACTGTACCAATGGTCCCTTGCCGTCATGTGTTGCTTAAACATAATTTCATAAAAATTGGAATGTTGCAGTAAGCATACAAATATTGAGACATACAAGTTTAAGTTGTGAAAATGCTGAAAGCTCCCCATTGTAATAGACATGAGTAAAATCTTTTATATAAAAATAGACACCATTCTCTGGGACGTGTTTTTGTGGCAACATTAGATATTCTAAATGAAGTGTATGCCGTTCAATGGAATGATTGCAGTAAGGAGTTACTTGGAAAAAATAGTTTTAATAGGTAATATTAATTTTGTGGTGCTTGCAGGCTTGACCATGTGTGATTTATGTAAGTCCTGATGGCCAGAAAATTCTCACAGGAAGATGTTTGTTTCAGGTGAGAAGAGCAAGAGAATGCAGCTGTAACAGACTGCTGGATTCTGTATCACTTGTCTTCATTCGGGGAGGTAGTATTGATGGCAAGAGACATGGTGAGACTCTAGAAATTTTGGCTGTGTTTCAGACAGGAAAGAAAATGTGTTTTTGCCTTGTTATAGCAGTCCACTTCAACCTGATCTTACATCCATGTCTGTGTCCTAATCCTCTAACTTGTTCACTTGTGTTCCATTTTTTTGTTAAATTTGTCTTGGTGCCCTAAACACAGTATTTATTTCATGTCATTCCAGATTTTTTATTGCAGTTCCATTTTTTCTACTTCATAATTTCAAACTCCTTATCTAGACATTCCTGGTTTCCTACCTATTTTTCCAACCATTGGCCATTATTATTTTCCATGTTTGCTCTTTTCCAGACAGTGTTTGCAATTGCTTTCAGTTCTGCTCATTTTCTGCTTCTTTGTTCATGTTTAGCTCTGCAACTTGTCATTGAGTATGTGGCCTCTTACTTTCTCCTTCTGCTTATACAGTTTTTCCCCAAGTTAGGTTGTTCACTAATACTACCTTTTCTCTCTTTTTTTTTTTTTTTTTTTTTTTTCATGATCACTCATCTCTCATTTCATCTTTGCTTGCTGGTTTTCATTCTTCTTGTCTTTCTGTCCCTGATAATCTCTGTGTCTTGCTACTTGCCAGTTCTCACTATATGGTTTCTTCTCTTGCCTTCCAGTTTTGTTTGTTTTTATTATTTATCCAGGATAAATTTATACCTCCAGTTTATTGATGTGGTAGCAAACTATGGAGACCACAGGAGAGGTAGAATTTGAGTTGAGGTGATACAGTTGTGTCCAGCCTGGACAAAACCGATTGCAGCAGCTACATAGTGAATATTGATGCAGTGTTTCAGGGATTTAATTTTTAAAACTTAAGCCATAAGAGCATATGCATACTGTTTGCTGAGGCAAAATCAAATGCATTTTCAGAATGTGTAAAGATCACTTGAAGAATTTAGTTTATGCAAATAATATTTTCCTTAGGTGCCATTTTTAAAAATCTTCTGTTGTATCTTTTATCTTCCAGTTTGTTTGTTCTCCCTGTTTGGAAGTGAAAAAAAAAAAAAAAAAAAAAAAAGTCAGCCCCAGGCAGGAGCCTCTGTTGAACATATTAATTTTTGGAACAAAGGTGTCAAGTCACTGAAAGCTGCAAATATTGAAAGTAAAGGCAGAGAGGTGAGGAGTAGCTGGCTGGAGCAGGCTGCAAGCCCTTCTCAGTGGCTGCTGCACACCCACTTGTTGCAGCGGCATACAACTGTTTCTGGAGCTTCAGTCTTGGGGTAGCAAGTTCATGTGTTATGGATCCCAGAAAACTGGCCCATGATAGAGGGACTCAGGAATATCCCCACTCAAGAACCTGCTGTCTCTTTCTTCGCTCTTCCTTGATCTTGAGAACAAACAAAAAAAATTCTTGTAGTTAGGTGCAAGTGAACATTTTTATTTTCAGCATTTTTCAGTGAAAATATCTACTAGTTTCATGAAAAAAAATAATATTCACCATCTGAAACTTTGCAGAGAGGGTAATAGTTATAACAATGAGACCAAGTTACCTGGAAAGCCCCTGACTGTGGTTTCTATTAGGAAATAACCTTTCTTTTAAAATGAAAAAGTTCAGTGTTCTTGTTTGGAGAATTGTTTTCAGTAACATCCTCAGAATGGCTGTGTCTCATCACTGGGTGGTGACTTAGCAAATTGCCTTTTCTGTTATTTTGGACTGTTGCATTATTTTTGGAAGTGCTGTGTATGTTCAGTAGCGTCCACTTGCATATTGCAGTTCATAGTAGCATAATGTCATATGGTTTTCTAAAACTGGATATTTGGAACCGGTTTAATTTAAATACTCCAGTTTGCATATGGAAGGAATTATCTAAGTTGAAGTTCTTACACATGCAGACTGTCAACTGCTGTTGCATCAAAAGGCATTTGATTGATGGGCTATAGGGATGATGCACAGCAAATTATATGCAGTCTGAATGTTTTAAAGGTTAGGAAGCTATCTTAATTTAGGAAATCTAGGATGTTCTGAGTTCTGTAGTCATGTACTGGTGGTATATTGTTGAGTCTTGGACTTCTAATATTGTTCTCAGAGTTGTGATATGTTGATAATACTAATACACAGTAACAATGCCACTGATGTTAAAGTGTACTGCATCCCAGTGCAGACTTAACTAAACTGCAAGTTACCACTACATCTACAGCATTTTGTAGAGTTCATGAGTGTCAAATAAAGTTTAATTATAAAACAAAGCCAACTTATTTTCAGTAGCATATCTCTAATTTGACAAGTTTTGGTATTTCCTTATGTTATTTTTTCCCATGTGCTGTGACATTTGAAGAGATAAAAATATATCCTACTGTTTTTAAGGCAAATTACACACTTTTTTTAAAGGCTTAAAGGTCATGAGGTTTGTGGCATAGATAGAAAAATGTAAACAGTTTGAAGTTTTTCAGGTGAGATATGTGACATGATGGATTTATTAGACATTAATGTAAACCCAGATATACGTGAGCAAACTCACATATAGGTGATACATGCTTGTGAGCATGAAATTGTGTGTAATCATGTCGATATCCACATCTGGTTAACTCACTAGTGTAGTCCATATTTGAAATATTTTTACAATTATAGAGTCTTAAAATTAGTTTAAAATCATAGCACACCATATAGGAAGGGAAGTATTATCTTGAGACGATCCTCAGTTATTAATTCTGCTTTTCAGACAGAGCTGTGTCTTCTCATGACATGTGAACCAAGCTCATGACATGGTGTACAAAACCAGTGCCCTGTTTTCTTTTATGTAATTGGTGGCTGTTGCTGTATAATCAGCAGACAGAGCTGTAAGTGGCTTGTTTGTGGTTATATAGAAAGTCTGTAGCAGAGGAAAGGATGCAAACCCTATCTTGTAGACTAGAAAGCATGGTGTTGTGTATGTGGGGTTTTTTCATGGCAGTGCTGGTTTAGACAGCATTAGGAGGACCTGCTTAGTAACTTTATTCTGTTTATCAAGTGTCAGTTAAATTTAAGATCCTCAGCCCCATTCAGAATTGAAATAGTATGCAGCTGCCTTCAAGTGCACGTCCAATTTTGAAAAGAGAAGAATCAGTATAACCAATAAAAATGTTGAAAGCATGCAAGTGAAAAACTAACTGCAAGCTGCCTACAGTTAATTGGAACACAATTCCCTTGAAGATGTGATCCTTTGCTAGTGTTTATGTACCATTAATAGTTGGTTTGTGAGTAGACATGGATTTATTTAAATAGGATTACTGTCTGTAAAAGCATATGCTCCAGACATACCTGACTTGACATTTGTCTTTGTTTTTCAAGCTGAATTCAGGCGCATGAAATGTTCTGGCTCATTATATCAGAAACAGGCTTCTCTGTGCAATAGGGTAGTTGAATGCAAAGTTTCAGTACCAATTTATAGTTTGATGAGTGAAAGACTATTTGGGAGGAGAAGCTTCTGTGTATAGGAATTGAAATCAGTGGCATTTTGTTTCTGCTGTTGGAAAGGTATGGTCATCTGTACAAAGTCAGTGTGGACTTAAATACCCAGTGCTAATGTGCATTTCTCCAAATAGGCCAGTATCCATTTGGTATCAACATGTCTTTCTTGAGAGAGTGGCTGTTTAACAGACTCCCCTTTTCATTCACCTCTAAATTACCTGGGAACAGACTAGACTGTCAATCAACTCTTCCATTTACTGAAACCTGCCATACCTCCAGTAGAATTAGAGAAAAGGTTAATTTTCATCTTCCTGTTACTCTCAGTGTTAAGTATATATATGAACCAAAACTGAAAAAAAGGACTTCTCAAGCTTGTTATGTTTGATAATGTAATCTTTTAATTTTATTGTAATCTTTTGGTTTGTTTGTACAGATCTTCTACAGGTACTGCTTACAACCAGTTTTAGAAAAGGAATCCAGATGGAGTTGCTCACAGTAAAGGGAGGTGTCTGACTAAATCTGTATACTTTTACTTTTTTTTTTATTCCATCTTGAACATCTAGAGAGACTGTGATCATTTTTAAAGACTGGGCTAATGTTTTACTTCCTTCCTGCATATTATTTGTCTATGTCATCATCATTATCTGTATTTATCAGCCTGCTGGTACTTTATTGTGCCATCAGATTTTGGGGTTGTTCTACTAACAATTTTGAAGTTATATTAGGTGTCATTAGCAATACTTTTTGAATAAGTCAAAAGTCTGCTAAGTCAGAAGACCAATTGGCAGTCACTGGAAAGGTAAAAAACCAGCCAAGAATAATAGAAGAGAACTTTGTCAAGGTGTCATAGACTCCAATTGTACTGGAGTAATGGCAGTGCAGGTCTGTCTGTTCCCTTGAGTGTTAGGCTGATCCCAGTTTAATACGGAAACAAGGTTCAACAGTACACTTTTAGTTTTGTAGTAGTGTTTGACTTGTAGCCACAGTGTGCTTTAGCCTAGGAACTCTGATGTCAGTGCAGACTAAATACCAAATGCCTCTCCGGAAGCTGCTTCGCTTAAAATAGGCTAGAAATTTGGGGTTCTGGACATTCTGAATTGTGAGAACTATCATGCTGATAAGCCTTTAAGGTTTTACTTTCTTCTTTTCAGTTTTAATTTTTATGATTTATAAATGCATACTATGTGTTTCTGTGGAAGAAAAAGTTTTTAATTTTCCTGGTGTTATGTCAGTCAGTGCATTCATTTGTAGGGGTACACACTTAGATACTTTGCTTCTTGCACCGCTTAGAGTGAAATGTAATGAGGTAGTGGGACTTCTTTTGGAGTTTGTGAATGTATAGGTTTTTATTCTATCTGTACTCTTGATGTAGGAAGCGTATTGCCATTGAATTATCTAGGTATGTGTTTGAGATTGCCAGTGGCAGTAGGCATGAAGAACTTGATGAAGGCCTTGGCAAAAATCTGTATATTCTTGTAATCCTTCCCCTTCAGAAGTTTATTTTCCACAGCTGCTTTTGTCATAATCAGATTGGGATTACTGTTTCTACGTTTTTTCTGGGTTTGTAGTACACTTCAATTGCTACAGGGTACCCTGCTTGTAGATTAAGAATTGTTTTAAGAATTGTATCAGCTTTGTGCATTGACTTCCTTTTAGTTCCAAGGTGCGACTTAAGGATTTGCATGCAATCTCTTAAGTGCCAAATAGCTTTGGCTTTGCCTGCTAGAGCAGATAAGAATTTATCATGCAGTTTTCTCCGGTTCCCTATAGATTAGATAGTAAAGTATACTCCTTTCCCAGCCTTCTGTCCTTTGTAATGAAGCCATAATTATTAATCTTTAATGGCGCCTGCAATGCATAAAAGACAGACTTGGTCCTTATCTCAAATGTACTGCTTGATTTTATTGTACTTGGTTGTAAAAACATTGAGGGCAGAAAATTGTGTTTGATGCTTCTATCAGAAGTGTTACTAATAATTCTTGCCTTGCCTTTTCATCTGTTTGAATGTTGCCGTTCTGGGATTATTTCTATGGTTTGATTTGTCTTTATATGATCCTAGTCTGCTTCCTTGCTCCACCTACGAGTTCATATTTTTTTATTTATATAGTTATTTATTATTGTTATTGGTACTTATAAAACTAAAATATATATATAAATAACCATGCAAACTGTCAGCTTTAATGGACTTATTATTATTCTACTTTATCTTTTTTAAAATTTCAGATTTGTATCTTCTTTCAGCTTGTAGCATTTCCTAAATTCTAGCTTTAAGGTTTTTTCCTGTCTCAAATACTCCATTTCTTGAATGTACTTAGTCTCCTTGTACAATGTAACTTTTGAGTCTGTGTCAAACACTGCAGCATTATTTGTACAGAGTAAAGCTTAATTTTGAAATTGATTAGAGAAGATATATTTTGTAAAATCTTTGAATTTCGGATGAATAGATTGCAAATTATTTTCAGTTTATATTAATTTTTGTCTTTCAAGTAATCTAATTTCAATTTAATTGTGTTTTTTGTAATTATTAGTTCATTGTAGATTTCAAACATGGTATTTTCTGAGAATTCAGCTTTCAAATGACATGTAAACATTCATGTTTACCTGTCAGTTGAAAATGATATCTGTTTGAAAATTGTTAGAATTGATGCAGAAAATATCATACCAATTCGGCAACAAAAGTAATGTATTTTTTAATGTAACTGAAGTGCTTACTTATTAAAAAAATGCTGCAGGTGATCTATTTAAAAGCTTGAAGATGAAACACAATCTTTGTGCTTAACTAATAGGCCCTGTCCAGTGAGAATTTAATATTCTTAATATTTATATTTGTTTGTTACATGATTTGAAATTCTTGTAAGCCATGCTTTCTGTTGTTGCCTTTATTTCTCTTACTTTTGTTTCTTACTTGTATGCAACTATTAATAAACCACATAGAGACTACTTCTTCCAGAGATCCGCAGGTGGCATATAAAGAAAATTAGTATCAGCAGATAAGACAAATGAGGGGGATGAAGACCAAGTCATCAGATAAATAAAAATGTCTCCATCTGTATTGTGATTGTGCACTTTTTTGGTTTGCTGTTGCAGACGTGTCTGTGGTATTCTGTTTCCTTGCCTGAAATCTTCAGCAGCCTTGACCGCAACCATTTATGTAACCTGCAAACCAATATGATCTTGTGGTTTAAAGGTGTAGCCGTTGTGCTTTAGAAGGAAGTGCAGCATTAACATAAATGAGTAGGGCCAAATGGCTCCAACAGTTCATCCTAATGTTCTGTATCTAAAGTACTTGGAAAGAGTAACCTGGCATTCACTTGACCCTCGAGTATCCAAGTTGGTCTAGTACTGGAAGAGTAGTGGTATTTTTCTAGTTTTCAGATACACTTGTAGGCAAAGCGTGTTTAAAAATTGCAGCTTAATTCTGAATTTGGGTTATTGTTTTGCTTTGTCACGTGTAACATCCTTCAGAACACAATGTGCAGCAGCTGTCACAAATGCTGTAAAGCAGGAAGTCTTTTTCCTTAAAGGAAGAAGGGATCCTAACATAATAACAAGGGAACTGTGTAAAGAAAATGGCTGGTTTGCTTCTTTTATATAAGCCACCCCTCTGCAGTGTAAATAATTTTTTTTTTTTTTTTTTTTTTTTTACAGCTTGATAAGAAACTAATAGCACTGTAGCACTATTAGTTGTGAACTATTTTCACAGAATTAAGAATGAACTTTAATTGCGTTTTCATTTAAGTTATGGTAAAAGTTAATACGTTTAAGTAATTAAGGTACTCAATTCTGGTAATTATTTCTAAATACCCTTGAAATTAGCTAGCTTAGGAGTATTGCTTGGCTTCTTTGTAATTCAGTACAAAACAACTCTGTGTTCAGGTTTCAGGGAAGGCCTTGAAGCCCACACATAGCTGCAAAAAATTTTTTTTGCTTTACAGTGTTAGTAGTGTTAAGTCAAAAGAAAAACTTTAAAGAAGAATTAACACAATAATGTAATGAGCAGCTGCAAACTATTTGTTTGTCTTGTATTGCATGAAATGCTTCTGGCATCCTGCAGAGTTGCTTCTAGTAAAACTTTTGCATAGTGTAGGTGTCATGTGAATGCTTGGAGTCAGAGGTGAGATCTTCATAATAGATCTAACTGTAGATTATTTTGATTAATTATGTAATATATTCACATAAGACACAGAAATGTGAGAGTTGGTCATGAAGGACTGGTATTGTTGGGTTGGAGAGAAGAAGTGGGACTTGTTAAACTTTATATTTAAGGCCTGTTAGTCACAACCTTAAGTTCAAACTTACTTTTTGTCTGTTACTAGGAAAAACAAGGGATTCCCAGTCAGCCAGAATGGAATCTGAAATTGTGCCAAAAATTACCAAAATGACAGTGTCTGGAAAGAAACAGTCTATGGGATTTGAAGTTCCATGGTAAGCCAAGCCCTCATACATCAAGGTACATCAGCAGCTCTTCTTTCAGACTGATGCACCTGTAGCAAGTTTTCTTCTTATTTTTTTTCTATTTTTCACAGCAGTTTTAGTGTCACTCTTCAGAACTAACCATCTCAGCTTCTTGTTTGACTCAGAATTACTTTCAGGAGATGGTACCTCACGTTTTGAGTTTAACAAATCCTTTCACTATGAATAGTGCATAGAGATATCAGGTAGTCAGATTATTTAAACATCCGCTTCATAGAATACTGAACTTTCTTGGTGTTCGTTTATTTTAAATTTAGTTCTCTAAGTGGAATTATGAAATCAATAAATCTTAACTGTAATTGCTTGTTCTTCAAAGGAAGTAATATATTTAAGAATAGTTGATGAGGAAAACGATCACTTATGGCTAAACCTTGCCTTCCTCTGCAGCTTTTATTAACTTTAACAGGTGTCCAGGGTACAACTGTTGTAGAGTTCAGTCCTACTTGTGCTATAGCTAAATTAGACTGGTTCTAATTTTATCCTGACTTGGAACTGTTCAGGGGGCTGTCTCATGAGAGCAAGAAGACAGACATCTGAATTACAGTCTACCTACAGCAATAGCCAGCAGTGAATAGTTAAGGAAATGTATAAGGACAGGGCATGTATATTGGGAGTATGGTCCATGAAATATCATTTTGTAGTTTTCTGTGGCTCCCCACAATTTCTATTTATTTTTTGGTTTTGTCTATTTCTATTAAGAATGGCTAATGTATTTTTCTTACTTAGGTACCCTTATTCTGTTTTTGAACCCAGGCTTGTAATAGCCATCTAATGTCTGGCAAGAAATTCCATAGTTCATCTTGAGGTCTCAAAAAATTCTCAAGTGTAAGTGCCAACATCCCAGCATCATCCTGCAGTGTTTGTGGTTCTGATCTGGAAAGCATTTTTGAGAGTAAGAGGGCAGCATAGTCTTTATCTTACAGTATCTTGTGCATGTTTGATAACTGAGTGGAAAGCAAGCAGTTTCTACTACTTAAGCACATTTAGTACAATATGTGAAGTTTATGTCATTATTCCTTTATGCTGCTAAATGCCATTGCTAAAAGACATCACTTTCATGCAATCTCCTTCTATGCAATAAGCTCCAAATGCAAAACTTCTGTGACTTTCAAAATATTTTGTCTGTACTGTTTGAGATTCGCAATATATAAAGGAAGTGTAATTTTTTTAACTTGCTGTCTACTAATCAGTTACTCTGGGTTTGACAACTGGACTCATGAAGTTCCAGACACCTTCATCTCTTATGTTCTTATTAAGCTTTTTAGAAGTTGCAGTTTTTCATGGGGACTTTTGTGTAGTAATTTAATTTGGATAGAAGTTTAGAAAAAGAAAGGAATATTAAGTGAGTGAAGATGATCTGCCAGCTAATTTTAGGTAATTTTGTGATTGATTTTTTTTTTTATTTCTGTAATAATGGCTATTTAAAATGTTTGCTTTTAAAAAATAGAGAACACAAGATCTTGTATCTCTGATACTTACTTAGCATGTATGCCTGCTCCACAGTGAAGGAGGAGATAAGAAGAATGCTTCCTCATCTGTAGGCTAAAGTAATTCTTGGATAGGCTAGTGATGACTCAGTCTCTGATGAAAAGTGGTCATCTCCAGCATGGTTCTCAGCCATTCTGCTTCTTTTCATGGTCACTGACGTATTATGTTTGCTTACAGTTCAGTGGCAGAAAAAAGATTAAGCCTTCAGGACCTGTGGGTAACTCCTTTATATAAATCCTTAATATTGTTCTTGTGAGACCCCATCTGGAGTGCTGCATTCGGCTCCGGGGGTTTCAGCACAGGAAAGATATGGACCTGTTGGAGTGGGCCCAGAGGAGGCACCTCTCCTATGAAGACAGCCTGAGAAAGCCGGGGTTGCTCCATCTGAAGAAGATAATGCTTTGGGGTGACCCTTACTGCAGCTGACCAGTATCTAAAGGGGGTATATAGGAAAGATTGGGACAGACATTTTAGGAGGGCTTGTTCTGATAGGACAGAGTGTAATGGTTTTAAACTTCAAGGCAGACTAGATTGTATGTAAGGAAGAAGTTTTTTACAGTGAGGGTGTTAAAACACTGGAACAGGTTCCCCAAAGAGGTGGTGGATGCCCCAACCATGGAAACTTTCAAAATCAGACTGGACCAGGTTCTGAGCAACCTGATCTAGTTGAAGATGGTCCTGCTTATTGCAGAGCTCTTGGACTAGATGACCTTTAAAGGCGCCTTCTATCCTAAGCTATTCTGTTGTTCTGTGATTTGAAGGTGCTTTTTTAATTCATCACACTTAGTGGTACTGCTGAAATACTAAGTGAAAACAAACTTCTTTTAACTGTAAAAATTGGATATACTATAGGTATTTAGCTTTAAGTGGGAGGAATAGGTAAGAAGTGGAATGATTTGTAAAAGAGCATGAGATTTGGAGCACAGCCAAAGAATATGGAAGAAGATATCATATATGTGATAAAGTCTTAAAGACCCCTTCTTCAAGGAGTCTGATGAGGGCCTCCTTTCTTCTTTTGTCTAACAGACTGGTGTGGAGGCACTGCCAAGGCCTATGACCTTTATAGAAGCAGTGAATCATCTATTTCTAAACCTGAAAAACAAAACAAAACATGGACTTCAATTCAATGAGTATTAGTATTGGTTTTTTTCTTCTGCAGTTACCTTTTGGATTAAAGGCAGGATAAGGATAACCTGTTAAGGAACAGAAGGAATCTGTGTTTATTAACACCTAAGAAAGACTTGTTCCCTTGTGTTCTTGTTTCATTCTTAATATACTGCAGGGTGTTTATAGTAATACAACTTTTTAAGTACATAGTTTGTCACTGACCAAAAGCACCAGTATAAATTACTCAAAGCATTCTAAATGGATTCTACAACATCTGTAACTGTACCCTACTTTTACCCCAAAATATTTGTATGGTGCTGGTGCAGATACCATTAGAGGGATATTGTATAGTACATATGAACTATTTTTTGTTGTTAACCATATGGGATCTTAAAGGTAATTTTGGACCATGTTTTTAAAAGCAGCAGCATTGCATTAGCAAAAACCCAAAGCATTCTTTGACTAACTATTCAGTCTATGATTCAGTCTTGTTATGAGATATAACCTCATATTAATCAGTGAATCTAATTTGAAATGGATGAATTAAATAACAGTCTTTAATTGCTTTGAGCATTGTTTGCCTTTGTTGCTGGGTATTCTTAGTGGGATTGTGTACAGAAATGGAGTTTGCTGGTAAAACTGATGTTCTAGCAAAACTGTTTACTGGGCTTTTTCATTCTGTTAAGTAATAAAGAAAGCCAGAAGAAGTCATGACCCAAAAAAAGGTTGATTATTTTAACTAGTCTGACCAATATTTTGTAATAAATAATTTTGAAAGGGGAAATAAATGTAGACATTTCTGTAATGACTGTAAGTACTCCGAAAGAGTCAGTTGTGTAAAAATAATTCACCCAGCATCCAGACTAGAAGATTGAAAATAATGTTTAAAAGCTAAATTCTGAAGAGTTAATATTGGGCAGATGAGCTTTCAGGTTCCTCTTTGAATGTGTAGTCGTGTGAATCTTTCAATACTTGTGGGAGATTGAATGCCTTCTAACATGTCTTATAACAACATATATTGTATTTATTAATATTCCCCAGAAAGCAGTCATGTAACCATACCATTTTATGCAGTTTACTGTTATGGTCCTTGTTGGCAAGACAGCATAGGAAGTTTCCAGCCTGGCAGTTTTGACTAAATGTTGTCCTTGCCAGGCTTTGGTTTGTCTGCTGATTTCCAAAGGAACTGTGACAGGCTGTTTTGACATTTGTGCCTGAATTGCTGATGGTCAAGTTTTCTTGAATACATCATCTTAGTGTGCGTGCAAGGTTCATAATATTTCTGTCCTTTCAAAGAAGTTGGGTTGCATAATCAATCAGTGGCTCCAAGTTACTAGATAGCAGTGGTTGGCAAACTGAGACTGCTTTTGATTGTTTCATCAAGTTCTCAAACAACGATGCCAGCAATGGTTTAGGAAGTGGTCTTCCTCCAATATAAGTTTTTCTTCATAAGCTAGGTCTTCATGGTTCAGACCAAGCTGGAACTTTGCTACCAAGGATGCTTTCTAGTGCAGTTGACTTGGTTATATTCTCAACTGCCTGCTCTAGAGACACACTAGGTACTGTCTTCTGACAGGAATTTTCAGTTCAATAATTTTGAAAAACCTTATGGGAAGAGGATAGCTAAGGAACATTTCCAATGTCATTAATTTTTTTTTCTTGACTGTCAGAAATGAAGTTCCTTAGCATTTTTTGTGCCATTATTAAGCTTTCAATAAACTACTTACCTGGTTGCCATGAAGCATAACTAACTGTCAGGGTCTTAATGTTGCATTTCTTTTCATGTAATTCTATGAGACTGGAATTTCATCTGCCCACTTTCCTGTTTAGGTACCTAGCAATAAACTTGTTCTCCCTGACACTGGTCAGCAGAAAGCCAAATTGTATTATTAGGGTTGCTCTGTAAGTAGATCATATACATGCTCTGTCCGTTCTGATGTTACTTCTTTGAAATGGCAAGTCTAGGTTTATTGTGGCACAAGTTGTTTCCAGGTTTTCAAAACACAGTAATATCTGAAACTTTTGAACTCTAGCAGTGTACTGACTGCTCAAGTACTGTGCCCTTGAAAAAGTAGCAAGGCCTAATGATGGCTGGAGCCTTGTTTCACTCATTTCATTTGTATCTGGCATTTTTCCTTTGCATTACCCAAAATAAAAACTATTTGACACTGCTTAAGCAGTGGGGGTTGCAATAAAAGCTACGTAGAAATAAGAGAGTATTTATCATCTCTGGCGATAATGGTTCTTTCAGATGCTGTAATTACTTTGAATTCTACCATACAGAATCCATCCTGTTTTGGGGAATCCTTAGTGACATAGGCTTTGGCCTGCACAAAGATCTTGGCATCTGGTATTAGGAGAATCATCATTACCTAGTTTAACGAAATAAAATTTAGAGGCTTGCAAATAACCTCTCTTTGAAAAAACATTCTTGTCTCTTAATAGGCTGATGTGAAAATGTTTACATATATTTTGGAAATATGTAAATTTACATATATTTGGAAAAATATGAGAGTTGTGTTTTGGGTCACATTACTTTCAGCTTCATCTAAATAACTGCCTTTTAATTTTTTTTTTTTTTTTCCACTTTTGAAAATTTGGTTTGGGAAGAAGTGCAGACACTGAAAAGGAGAGAACACTATTGCCAGCTGTAAAGACTGCTTTGATATGACTTCTTATACAAATAGTTTTCTCCAGAACTTCAAATATTAGACTTTCAAGGAAGAAAACTTGATACCAATGTAAAATACCATATTTGCATTTCAGTGTGACCTTTGCATATTGGCACTAGTCCTGGTACTTCAATGTGAACATGCTGGATGTTATGCTGAGACTAAACTGAAGTTTGCCTGAAAAAAGGGGGAAAGGTGGAAGCGTCTTAATCTTGATGGAAGTTGTCTCATGCAATTAATTGTAAATATATGATGCTCTCTTAAGCAATTGAGACAAAAATTATTTTGTATACTTTACATCATTTAGATGATTTTTAATACCTTATTAAAATATGTAGAAAACTTTGTTACCACAATTCTCTGTATGTTTAACCTCTATCAGCTTGATTGTTTCCAGTCTGTTTCATGAAGTAAAATTTCCTTGCAGAGACATTGGAGAAAATAATTGTTTTGTTGTTCCAAACTAGATTTTCAGCTAAAACTTAATGTATTATTTAAGGAATTTTAAAAGCAGAGCCTTCTGTTCAGCCTTAGAGAATTGCACTTGCCTTTTCCAGTAAAAGAAAGCATAAATGGTTGTAGTGACTTTTTTCCCTGTGGAGTAATTCACGTGTAATCAACTTTCTTCATTGCTACAGCAATGATGACCAACTGTTGTTTGGGTTTCAAGAATCAGGTGTTATAAAGGTGATTCAGCTTGTCAAGCTGCAGTACTGTCTGTAACATTGGAGAGATAGTTGGTGAAACAGAACTGTTGGCTTTGCAGTGTCAATTCTAGAATGTCAAGATTGTGTGAACTAAGGCAGTAGTTGCATAGAAACTTGTCCTTCTCCTCCAAGTGGTCTAGAAAATTTTGATACAGTAACTGCTTCTAAAAAAATACTTCATTACAAAAACATAAATAGACGTTATACATATTTAATTTATTTAATAAATTTTATTTTATTTTAATTTATTTTATTTAATATCAAATTTGCATTATACAGAATTGTCTATCCATTATGCAGAAGCACAGGTACCATCTGTACCCCTGCCACCATCATGGCAGGCATAAAACAGGTTGTTTGCTTAGCTAATTTGGGAAGCATGCCTGGTTATTCAGCCTTGAGGCAAGAACCTGACCTTGGGCTTTGGAACTGTAGCCAAAAAAACTAGTGTTGGAATTTCTGCTTTGGTCTCACAATCAAGAGGAAAACTTGGCTTTGGGCCTCATGAAAAGGTGTCAAAATCAATCAGTTTGCTGCAGTACTTGATAACACAGGTGGGTTCTGAAATTGTGGGGAAGAAGGGGGAGACATAAAATGTCCCATGTTACTTAGTGCTGTAATGAGAAGGGTAAGTTTGTGTTTGAGCTGAACATTTATAATGTTTAATTTTTTAAATTATAACTCTTCAACTTTGTTTAGTTTTTTAAACTCAGCTTTGTTTAGTAGACTAACATGTTTAGACTGTATTGTTCCATGAGATCTGTGTAATGGAAAGGGACTAAAGCAGTGCAAATACTCCTACGCTGACAGAAAATGAGAAGTAGTGTCAAATAAAAGCTGAGATGTCACAATATGGGATTCTAAAGTACCAAAACAAATAGTTTTGTTTGTAGAAGTTGAAAAGATTAAAACTGTGTAGTTAATTGTGGCATGTAAACAGAAAGTGGAGAGTGAAGATTTCACTGGGGATGTGGAAACACTTGACTCTGAGAACCTGCATACCTGCATGAACCTGTTCCAGAGAAGGCAGTCTGCAGCATGATGGTACTGAACTTGAAAGAATTTCTAGTTTTCCAGGGCAAGAAGATTCTTCCCCTTGGATAAAATTTTAAGTACAGTGTTTTGTAGGGATTCTCATTTTACTGTGTAATCAGTGGTTTGTATATTGACGTTTGCTGTGATAGAATGTTGACAGACCTATAATAATTGCTTCTGTTCCTGTCTTTTGTTATATTAATGCTTCACCATGCAGCTCTGTCAGGCACTAAGAAAGATTTTGCTGTCTTTAAAATGTTACTTTGTGTTGGATTTTAAGGATCGTCTTTGCTATGACAGATAAAGAATAATATTATACATTCTCAAAAAATACAGATTCTCTGTAAATCAGGAAAATATGTTCGTTTACAAAACGGGGGTAAAAAGAGGGAGTTTAAGAAAATAGTATATTTAGGATTATTTACCATTAGGACTAGTATGGTGATTTGTGGGAGAAGAGTGTTGGAAGGGAGTTTGAGAATCCAAATCTCTTTAATCCTAGGTGCCTTGTTTGATGCATGAAACAATTTTTTTCAATATTGATAAATCTTAACTCATCTGTTATCGTTTTATAAAAGCATTGCACTTTAAATTGCAGCTTACATGTGTTTAATATCAACTCTTTAAGTTATATTGCTGTTCTCAGAACAAAACATTACTATGTTTAGCTGTAGTAATGGTACTGTATGTGGAAACTGTTTCAGGATCTGTGCTTCAAAGTTAACTTGGGCTCTTAGTTCAGAGGAAACCTGCTCTGTGGTTGTTCTGCATAATTGTCCATTCCCTTCCTGTTAAAGGAAGGGTCTATGGAAAGCTTGTTTATCTGTTTATATATTTTACAAGATTTCTTCTTATCTTGCTTTTGTAAACAGCGCTGCTTTTCTGACAAGATGTTCAGAGCTAGTATCTGTGCAGTTTTTATCCAGCTGCTTATCAGTTCTACCTTAATGGGCTTATCACATTCTCCTTGGCGCTTACATGATAGTGAAGAGAAAACTCAATTTCTTTCCCCTATTTTTATGTCTATTTTGCCATTTGCATTTTTTGTGTTTTGTTTTTTTCCCCTAGTGCGACTGCTGAAGAAAATGGCCACACTAATACACCTCAGAAAAGGCTGTTACCTGAAGATGCCAGCGTAGCTTCTGGGGTACTTGAGGCTGTCTCAAAATCTACTCTTTCACCCCAAGTAGTGCAGGCTTCAGAGGAGCAGAATATGGCGCCTACTCCAGCAAAAAAGTCAAGCAAAGCAAAACCACAAATAGATGTGAAAGCAGAGTTGGAGAAGAGACAAGGAGGAAAGCAACTGCTGAATTTGGTGGTAATAGGTAATAATGTTAAATTACATTTCTGACAAACATGAAGTCTAAAAACTGTGTGGATTGAATCGAAGCGATACAGAAGCAAAGCCATCCTCACTCCAGGGAAGGGAAATCTTATGCTGTTTTGAATTGCATCTGCATTTTTTGGAGGGAGTACATTCAGATGTCTTTGAGCTGGACAGTGAGTTTAACTTAGCATCCCTTTGAGCATACAGAACATGTTTGGTTTGGTGTCATTGTTGCAGTGTGTTCTTTTTAGCATGATTTTGAAGGTGCTCTATGGCTGTCACACTAACTGGCTGTTACAATAAACTGTCTTTCTGTGTCCGTTTTATGGGATTATGAAGTTCTATGGATTACAGAAGCATTATCAGTGCATGTTCATATGTTTAGTATATTTCTTGTGCTATACCTAAACTGCAAAAATGAATAAAATTACTGTAATATTTATTTTCTTCCACAGGACATGTTGATGCAGGCAAAAGTACTTTAATGGGTCATTTGCTCTACCTTTTGGGAAATGTGAACAAAAGAACTATGCACAAATACGAACAGGAATCTAAAAAGGCTGGTAAAGCTTCATTTGCCTATGCATGGGTCTTGGATGAAACTGGTGAAGAAAGAGAAAGGTAGAAATACATTTTGATGGGAGTTACATTTTCTTTTCTGTGGAAGAACAGCATTTGTTAGAAAACATTAGTCTGATAAACTAAGCATTGAAATGGCAGTTCATCACATGTGACTTACATTACTTTTAAAATAAAAACTACAAATTAATTCAATTAAAATTTATATTTGTGTGCTTTATGAAAGGCCCTTATTAATTTAAATATGAATTTTTAAATTATGTTTTTATATCGAAGAAGTGAGTTTTATGAATTGATATTTTTGATTGATTTGATTTTCTCCTTGCTCTGAGTTTTTTATTGGAAAAAAAAAAAAAGCTTTCTGGAGTCATCTGTAAATGTTTGGGATTTTGGGGGGCTTATTTTGTTGGTGATTGGTAGTAGCATACTAAAAGTATCTGCTACTACAAAATGTTTTGTCCCTTGAAAGTTCCTGTCTGTCTTGGTTGTCTGTAAAGGGAGATGCAGATGGCTAACCCAGATACAGACATGTGTGGTAGGTGTTTGCATTTGATGAGATGGATCCTATCCTGTGTGTCATGCAGAACATGTGGAGGTTAGTTAGCAAGATGTGGAACGGAGTCCAAGTGTGTTGTGATTCTTCCCTGGTAATCAGGAGTTCTGCCTGTGGATCTTTGCAAATGTGTAACCATATCTCTATAGTCCTGTACCACCTATTTTTTTTTTTTTAAACTCAGCTATGCTTTTCTTACTGTGATACCTTTTTCTGAAGAACTAAATATCAAAAGTATAATTAGTAGTGATTTAAATATGCAGTTCAGTTTTCATGTTCTTGCTGTGCTTGTTGGGACACACTCTATGCGTGCATGGTAGTACTGGGAATTCACAACTGGATTTACTAAAAGGCAGCTCTAGAAGCCTGTTCTTCCAACACACAGGTATCCCTATGGTGGAGACTAAATCAGTGGAAGATATGAAGTGTATAATTTCATGGATGTGTTTTTAATAGCTCACTTTATATCTCTGAAGTTTTAAAGCAGTTTTAATGGTGCGTTGCTTGTATGCTTTCTTTAAGGGGAGTGACAATGGATGTGGGTATGACCAAATTTGAGACAGCAACTAAAGTAATTACACTGATGGATGCTCCAGGCCACAAAGACTTCATTCCAAACATGATCACTGGAGCTGCACAGGTAGAGATGGTCTAAAATGCTTTTTCCAAGATCAGTATTATTTGTAACTTCTTAATTTTTTTTTCCTTTTACAATTTAATATGGAATGGAATAGAATCATTGATGGTGTTAACATATCTTTGCGTTTTCTAAACTTAAAAAAGAGTGTGTATGTTAAACATTAAAGGTAGTTGCTTTTTTTTGATGCTAACGTTTGGGAGGAGGATTTTATTATGCAAGTAATTTAATAGTAAGTTGCAGTTTGATAAAATCACATTTGAGCTTTGAAAGCTATTCAGATGTTATATATGGCTACTCAATGAGTAGTTCTGTGAAAGTCTTGTTGTAGGTTAAGATTTTAAGTGATTTTGAGCTTAAAGAAAGAGGATTTATAGGTCAAGCAAAACACATATTTCTGCTTTACAGTGTATTTTGTAAGGGATGAGAAAACAGATAACAAAGTTTATGTGGAATGCATCCATCTTGTCAAAAGGATGTTTGCAGAGACTGCATGCTGCTTGTTTTAGGAACAGTAGATGAAGTCAAAAGCTTCACTACACATAGGACACTACACATTGAATTCAGTATGGTACTTACCAGTCTCCTATAGATTAGTCATTTGTGGAAATAATACCTCAGAGGTGGGGAAAAAATAACATGCTTGCATGATATAGAAGGAGTGATTTTTAAATTTTTTTTTCACTTAAAGACACTCTTCTTTAAATAATAAAATCGATTCTCCAAAGTAGAGATTTAATCAGTCTTTTTCCAAAGCTAAGCTGTGTATAGGTTTTTGCTTTGTGCGTGTCATAACTGTCTGAAATACGGGTTATATCTTAATATCTTTGTTGAGTACTTGGATGAGTACTGCTAGTATGATCTTACAGATAGAGAATTGCACTGTAGGGAGACTGGTTTGTCCCAAGTTCTGCTTCAGCTCTGAAGCAGAGCTTGGGTGAGAATTCAGACCTTGTGTGACCCAGTGGTTAAGCTGCAGAATAATGAGAAGTTTTCAAATTACGGTGTAGTGCTTATACAGCCATCTATATGGTGGAATATGTGTTGTAGCAATTTTATGAGTTTTAGAATTTGAAGTGAATTTTTAGTTTCAGAGCAGGGGAAAATGTTGACTCAGATGTGCTCTTTGTTTACAGTTGTTGTTTAAATAGCTTTTTCTTTTGAGGGAAAAGTTATGCAGGCAGAACTATTAAGAGAAGAGTTGCAGATCCCCAAGCAATTTTATTGGTTCAGCAGAAGATTGATACAACTGGGCTGACAGAATAAAGCTGACATAATATCTCTTATCATCTCGGGGCATGAGGGGCTGGTCTGTTCTGGAGCCTGTTAAGGAAACACTAAACTTTCCAATTTTCACTTGCCTGTTAGAATAGGCTCAGTGCTAAAGCAATGGCTGGAAATGGCTTTAGTGCCTTTTTATTGTGGAGAATGCTGTTAGGGGTGAATCCCCAGCTGCTGTTATGCAAAATGCAAATCGGCCTTATCAAGGCCAGCATCTGGCCTTTGATCACATTCAGTAAGCCCTGAGGTACTGTTTTTATAATTTAGAAAATGCAGGATGTCTTTTTTTTTTGAAGGAGAAGTTCACTTCTAAGGCTGGGAGCTCTGAAGAAATTCATCAGTCATCCTTTTCCTGTTCTCACACTCCTGCAGTCTCCAAACTGTGGGGTTTTCATGCCTAGGATGAGGCAAGGGAAGTTCAGAGTCAGGACTCTTCCCTTTCCTGGAATTCTGAAGCATAAGTATTTAAGGAAAAGGAGAAAGTACCACTTTTTCTTCTCTCTTTCCATTATGTCCATCTCCCCAGTCCTCCGATTGTCTTACACCTGCCTGTTGACACCAGTATCTTTGTTATTCACATCTGTTGCCTTCTCTCAGTACATGATGATGATCTAACTGGCAATTACTTACCAAAGCAGGAAAAGTACAAGAAATGTTAGCAGCATTTAAGGCTAAAAGCAAGATCTGTGTTTTTCCCAGTGCTTTCATGCTGACTTTTGTGCAGTGCTGTAGATAATTTGCTCTTAATGCTTTGGCAGAGGGTTTGTCTAAGTGGTAAAATAGACTGTCTTTGCCGCCTTGTGATTTTGGCATGCCCCACTGTGTTGAGTAGACTGTGAAGCATTCACATCCAGCATACAGTCAAGTGTAGAGTACAACTGGTTGTCCCACTTGTACAGTGTGGTGATTTGTTTGTAATTTTTGCAGCTTCCCACTAAGAAGGTGTACAGACTGAGGGAGGGAGAACGAGACATTGCGCTCATACATTGTGTTCTAAAGCATAGGCTGCTTTTGTTTAGATCTGTGCAGCATCCACAGACAGGTTCCCCAAACCAGAATTTGTCCAGTGTTTCACCAGGAGGTGCTGGTTTATGACATGAGATGACATAATGACATAATGTCTCACCAACATTGGTATGATACAGACGGGACAGAGCAGTTTCAATTACATTTGGAAGACATCAGGATTACTCCTGTGTAATGTATGTTTTGTGTGAAATGTTACTGATTGAAGTATTTGCACAGATTATTTACACCTCTTAACCACTTTTGATTGTTTTTTTTCTTTATAATATAGGCTGATGTGGCAATTTTGGTTGTGGATGCCAGCAGAGGAGAGTTTGAGGCAGGGTTTGAGACGGGTGGACAAACTCGAGAACACGGATTATTAGTGCGCTCTCTTGGAGTGACGCAGTTGGCTGTTGCAGTCAATAAAATGGACCAGGTACACGTTTAGCTTCTTCCTTTACATGAAGAGCTTCTGTCTAGATTTGTGGATATTAAGTTTAAGGCTCAGTATTGCGAAAATAATAATAATAAAGCATTGTTCTTTTGCTTTCCAGCTCAGTCCATTATATTTAGACTTTATGATGCCATTCTTTTTATTTATGGGTGCATTTTCAAAGAACACTAAAGGTTAATTTTGATGTGAAAATGAACAGGGCTCCCTTTTGTACTTGTGGAAATATCACATAACAGTTGATCTCAGTGGCATCTGTAAGATCTTGGTGGTCATTCAGGTCAAGAGCTCAATAGTTTTATTTAAACGTGTAAAGTGTGTTTAAAGATTACTATTTACATTTTAAGTTACTACTGTGTTGAATATATCTTGCTGAATCTCAATTTTGTGTAAAGTTTAAAAAAAAGTTACTGTTGAAATTAGAAGGTCTTGCAGTTTTAGTGGTGTGTTTTTTGTTATCAGTAATTGCTAATGTATATGCTCTTATATATTCAATTATGAATGCACCTGGAAATCTCAGGTTTATAAATACACATCTGTTTCTACTACAGAATTGATGACATGCAACTGTATGTACAAGTCATGGTTAAAAATCTATCATTTTATTATCATATCATAATCTGTGTTTTATTTTAGGTCAATTGGCAACAGGAAAGATTTCAGGAAATTACAAGTAAGCTTGGCCAATTCCTTAAGCAAGCTGGCTTTAAGGTAATATATTTGTGAGGCCTTTGTTGCTTTGTTCAAGCATTTGGGTGGATGAGCTTTTCCTACAGTCAGCTTATTTTGTGTGACTTTCCTGCTACTGCTACCTGCAGATTCCTTTTCTTCTGGCTAGGGTGACACTGAGCCCTGCACAAGAGTAGTCAGTTCTTTAATACTCTCTGTGTTGTCATCTTTGTTTAGGTCTGTTGAATCTTTGGGGTACTCAGATCACTTGTAGTTTCTTGGGATTGTTATCTACAAAGCAGAAGACACTAAGAATGGTCTATCTTAATGTTCAGGATTACATGAGTGATAGCAGAGTGTTTTATACTGGAGCAGGTGTCAGTGTGCTCATGAGATCCCTCCTCTCATGTTTTCTCAGTTCCAACTACTATTCATTTGGCCTGGCTGTGGTCTTCCTGAAATCCCTATGCACAAAGCAGCAATTCAGACCAAAGTTTTTCCTGTCAAACACAGCGGAGTTTGTTACTTGAACTCATCTTCTAGTGTCAGCACTGATACCATCATATTTAAGTATCTCCAACTCTTTGTTGGAGCAGAGTGGTCAGGCAAGAGGTAACCACAAAGAAAATGGATCCACTGAATAACTTGCTTTTTTCCAGGGGAATACAGCTCTTCTTTTAAAGTTTAGATGCATAACATTGAAAGAAATGCATCTCTTGCTTCTGCTAGGAGATCCTTTTGTTAATGTGTGCTTCACATCTGCTTGTTTTCTTTGTTAGGAATCAGATGTGGCTTATATCCCAACAAGTGGCCTTGGTGGTGAAAATCTTGTCACAAGGTGTCAGTCAAGTGACCTCACACAATGGTATAAAGGAAACTGTTTGTTAGAGCAAATTGGTAAGTGCAATTTTCCTCATTTAAAATAATACTTCTTAGTCCTGTGTGTGTTAAAACTTTTTTTGGGGGGGAAAATGTGAGACAAAATCATTGGAATGCAACATAATTTCTGTAGCTGAGAAGTTGCTGAGATAGTGATTATGTACAAACATTCTAAAGTATCTTATCAATGTATTTGCAGATTCTTTCAAGCCACCACAGAGATCAGTGGATAAACCATTTAGACTGTGTGTTGCTGATGTTTTTAAAGGTTGGTTGTTTTTATAATATTTTTACCATCATTTCACTGATATTTAACACAAGTGTTAAAAACTGGTGTCAAAATAAGACTTAAAGCTGGAACTTCATGTGTAGTCCTGGACCAGAATAGTACGTTTTCAAGTACTATTCCTTGCCAAATTTTAAATAGTACTGCTGAAGGTGAGACACACTGGAAAAGAAATTGAGAAAGCTAATCTGCATGACCAATTATTTGTCAGTGTAATGAGTTCATGATTCTGTGGGACAAGAGTGGGGGACTTTCCCAAACTGGTTCTGCTGGACTAAATCAATATTTCTCAAACTTTTTATGAGTGTGGCTTTGTGCTGTTTTGCTTTCCAGTCCTAGATTTTAAACAACTTTGTCTTGTTCCTTATCGTTGTCACTGTGAATAATGATACATTCCTTAATTTTTGTATAAAAATCTGGTGTTGGTGGTGGTGAGACTCTTGCAACCAGCCAAGGATTTAAAGCAGTGCTATTCCCTAACATTAATTAAGATAGGAACAGCAAGAACTATAACCAGTTCTTATTTTGATTGTCTGATGAAAATAGACTGCCTTGAACCTGTAATATTTTCCTGGTAAACTCGATTTTTTTTTTTCCATTTAATCTTTTACAATTGTAGATTATTTAGAAGAAATAAGGCTCTTAGGCTTATCCCATTTGAAACATTCCGTAGGTCCCTGGAGAAATGTTACATGATTTGAACTGTTATATTTTATATTTGATAAAATATTTGTAATCAAATATGATTATTGAAATTCATATTTTAAGAAATTTTGCTTTTCATTTAGGGTGTTTATAGAGGAAGTACAAAAAATTAGATCAAAATATGATTATAAGTAGTATAAACTTGCAAATATCAGGTTTGTGCAATTTTTATGTGGGCCTTTGGGAAAACATTAGGTATTGTGCATGTCCTTGGTTAGCTGATTTAACTGAAGCCATAATGCTAAATATTGAAAACTTGCATGGGAATTTACCCTAGTGTGATACTACTGGTTTTGTCATTTATGCCATCTCTGTGTTTATATTTTCTTTTTTAATTTTGTGAGCTGTGGGAAGGAAAGCGTGTTAAAATTATTGATTGAGATCCTTCAAAATAATATGACAGCTTTTCAGCTGCAATAATAATTTTTGGGTTGAGCAAAGTTTCACAAAATGAGCAATTTTGACTACATCTGTTTTGCTAAAGTATGCAAAAAAATAATGACTTTGGAAGGGACTCAATTTACATATAGAGGGTTTATCACTAAATGTGGCCTTTTAGGTGTTTTTTTGGCTATTTTTTCTTTCGTTATGACCTCAAAGCTTAATTAACTTTGATGCCACCAGAGGAAGTAGCTGTAGATACAAGTACATGAAGCAACAGTTGATCTCAGCTCTGTTCCACTACCTGTGCATGCTCAGGAAGAGCTATCCATAGACGTGTGTAAAAAGTGAGAGTGCTGAGTGTACTCCTACATATTTTGGAAAACCCCTTTCTCTATTCAGGCTGCTCACCTATATGATTCACCTGCCTCAGACAGGTTTTAGCTGTTTTCCTCCACAGTCTTCCTAATATTTATTCTCCCCAGGCAAACTATCTTCTGATCTGAGAGGTCCCTGTCCCTTTGCTGCTGCATCAGTCCCCACTTGCCATATTATAGTTCTGCCTAGGGTGTGACTGATCTGACCCTAAAGTACCTTGTCCACCAACCAAATCCTGAGGTCAAGAAACATGTCCTGGCAGAACCGAAATACCACAATGCACAGAAATTGGGCCATTTTTAATGCCCTGATTCTGTCCCCCACTGTCTGTTTTGCACTTGCACTGATTTCAAGGGGAAGTGAAGGATCTTGACACTTTTCAGGAAGCAATTAGCACAGGAGTTGGTGAAGCTTCAAAGACCACATTGGTTTACCAAGCCAGACCTGGTGATGATGTGAACAAAAGATAAATGATTGCTGATTGTGCTTGGGAGTGGTTGAGAACCTGGAGTCAGTTCATGTTTCTGGTTGCCGCAAGTGGTTACAAAGCCAACTTTGGGTTGTTTTCTATACCACATTGAGCTGGTGTCTGTAGCGTAACTTGGGTATTAATTTTTCAGCCAGTACCAGCTTTGGCAGTTTTCTTTTTGATATTTGATGTCATCTGTTAATTGTCTATGTTTCATCTCGTTTGCTGGAATGAATTAGAGGAAAATTCGCATGCATCCATTCTGGTAATATTTTACCAGATAGAAAGATGGAAGCATTCATTATACAGAAGCATTCATCAGTATCTGTGATGAATGCAAAGAGCAAGTCAGTAGTAAGTGACCTCAAGATTTGTGATCAACTTGTTCTTTTAAATTCAGCTTTTAATTAAATGTGAGACCGAAAATATTAAGATGCTTGCATATATCACTGAATTCTGATGCTCAGCAAAAGATTATTTGTTGTATGTGTGGATACTGAAAATGTCATTGTAGAATGAGTTCAGAGAGTTCTTTTTCAACACATCTGCAAACATGCTGTGAAGATGAGGCATTTGTTAAGGTGTATGTGCATAAATGTGCATGTGAAGCATATCTGTGGAAAGTAACTGGCATATCATTCAAATGATGAACAGACTGTTAGGACATTGAAGATGAAAACTTTGCTAATCTTTTCTTCAGAAATACTTAAATCATCTTCAGTTATAATAGTTTCTCACATTAAATAGAACCGAATCATTCTTTGACTTTTCCAGGAGTACAAATAATATGCAGACAGAGTATGTAGGATTCTGACTCAGTTAAACAGTAATGGCATAGGAATTTGCACCTGTATGCATGAGAATTATTATGAGAGGTCTGTCATATTCCTTTTATCTGTAATTATAGTGAGAAAGTGCTGAATTAAATAATATTGTACTGAAAAAACAAAAAAAAAATTTCTTTATGTGCCTTCATTTGTTTAAAGAAAAATATTTCTTCCTTAGTTCTGAAAAATATAAGAACTAAAGGTTTTGAATTTAATGTTTCATTTTCATTATGATGCACAGCTGGCTAACTTGCAAGTACTGAACACTGCTGAGAAGGGAAAAAATCTTTATTATATTAAAAGCTTGTCTATGTATTGGTAAAGGACTAACTTCTAGTGGGAGACTGACTGTGTTATGAGGTTTTTTGAGATTTTTGCTGTGTTTATTACAGACCAAGGTTCAGGATTTTGTGTGACTGGTAAAATAGAAGCAGGCTATATTCAGGTTGGAGAACGACTTCTGGCAATGCCTCCCAATGAAACTTGCACTGCAAAAGGTACAGTCTTCAGAAGCATGTTTACTTTCAGGTCAATACTGGGCTAGAAACAGTTACTGAAATGGTAACAGACTGTCAAACTGATACTAACTGTCAAACATAAATTGTGAAAGCATAAAACGAATTTCTTTAGATGTGACTGTGTCTGTATAAATATGTCTGTGAAGAGTCTGTGAAATCTTGCATGCCTTTTTTTGCCATGTAACATAATCCAAATGTTATAGCCTTGTGGCTTTTGACATGGCTTTATGACGAGCCTGTAAAAGCATTTGAGTTCCAGCAATGTCTATAAAGATATTCAGTATAGGAATTCAGCTTTACTGTGGAGTGTTTGTGCTGTTAGGAAGTGTGAGGATGTTGAACAACCTTTAGAAATTAATCTTATGAATTGGTTGTGAAAAAGCTTGAGAATTAAGTCATTGCTCCCATTTGATAGTGTGAGATTTGTCACTGATCCTTTCATAGTATCAAACTTTCAGGATGTAATTGTCTTGAGCAACAGAAAAGAGAAGAAAATTGAATTTAAATTTCAATGTATTTGATTTCTGAAAAGAAATAGCTAGACATTAAGTGCTTAGCTGTTTCCTGATTAAGCTTGCTGTCTTTGTACTGCAGAGTTGATTTTGTTTCCTATGCAAATAGAAAGATAAAATTATGATTTTCCTACATTGGCCAGTGTATAAAAAAATTGAGTCCTTGGCATATGAATAGCTTTTTGTATCTAAGTATTTAGCCTGAATTCAGCACTGTGTTAGTTTGGTTGTCTGTTCTGTTCCAAACCCAGCTTGTTCAGTGCTAATTTGGGAAGCTCTTCAGCCTATCAACTTGCACAGTTCCATGCACATTATTCACATGCACAGGAATGTTACAATAATGTGGATGAATTTGGGTAGCAGACCACTGTAGTCACTACTCTATGTGGGGAGTGGAGGAAGTACCATGGAAAAAGATGTATTTTGTTTGAGTATTCCAGCAGCACAATTCCATGGTTTTTCTTTTCTAGTGCCTCTACTGTGACTGAATGCAAATGAAGGTTGGGCATATAAGTTCATCAAGCATGTACTATTTATATTTAATATAAAGAAGTAATAATTTAATTTAGCATGTAGTATTTACTTAAGGCAGTGTGCATATTAGGATTCAAGTTGTTCATTGAAGAGGCTGAATTTCTTTCATTCTGTGTTAATGGCAGATAATCAAATTATCAGTGCTGCTTAAAAATGGTACTTAACATGATTATAGTCGAATTACGCTTTCTGGCATGTTTTTGGCAAGTGGTTTTAGGAACAAATCTGCAAGTCAAGAAGTGGAATCTGCAGCAAAACAGAACTAGATCCTTCCTATAAATATATGCAGTATTTATAAAAAGCCAGATTTTTTCTTTCTCTCTTGGTGTTCGCCAGCAACCTCAGGATGTTCAATCAGAGCTAATTAGTCTTGTCCTCACCCATCAGCCAGGTTGTCTTTAAAGAAATTAAAAGACAATAAAATTAGAATTAAATTGCTTGTAAAGGTGCTTTCTAATAGACAAGATGTTGCAAACGAAAGGCTTCAGTTATGCTTTTTTATGAAAGAGTCAGCAAACCCACTCAAGGTAAATGAAAGTTGACACAGTACCATTAAAGTATATGAAAGATGCGGTCTAGGGTGTGCATGTGCCTCAAAGGATGGGTGGGGCAGATATGGAGATATTAGTACTACAGCATTTTCAGGATTGCGTCATCTGTGCTAGTGACAAGGGCCAGGTCCCCTCTCTGGCTTGAATAAGGCCATGTTATGGTGCAGGGTGTGGTGAGAGAGAATAGTGAATCCTCACCAAGGGAAAAAAAATGCTTCCTCAGTCTTCTCAGTTAAAAAGCTTTTACTCTCAACCCATTCATACTGAAAATTGATGAGTAATGGTTGATGAAGCACAAATGGCCCAAACAGAGCTGTTTGTTTGTAGCTCAGAACCTAGGTACTTCACTGTGAGGTTCTGTTCTTACTCATTTCCAGGAATCACACTGCACGATGAACCAGTTGATTGGGCTGCAGCAGGAGATCACGTTAGTCTCACTTTGACCGGCATGGATATCATCAAAATCAAGTGAGCAAAACTGGGTTTCAGTCTAAGTAACGGTTTGTTTTTAATGAAAAGCTATATAACTAGTACACTGGGCTATATTAAAGCGGTTTACTTGAAGAATGATGTGGCTACCAGGATATTTAAAACCAAAGTGATGCATATCACCTGGCTTGCATGTACAAACGTTGGAAACATCTGCTGCAAGTGCAACGGCAGCCTCAGAAGAACTCTGTCAGTTTTCATCCTTTTGCCCTAGTGCTGACACCAGTAACATTCTGAGCCCTTTTCTTTCAGACTACTCCTTGGACATTTTAATTGCCAAATAGATTCAACCCATGTTGCTAAATAAACCAGAGGATTTTTAAAGAACTTCTCAAATTGTCAATCATTCTAACAGGACACATGCAAACAACTGCCATTTTGTATTAATAAGTAAATCTGTACAAATAGAATTGATGGAAACTGTTTTATTCAACACATTTAGCTGCTTGAAAGATTTCTTTTCATGAATGTTTTGCTAAGGGGTGGTCTGATATTCTGAGAGGGGTGCTGAGGTGCAGCAAATCTTTGTGTCCTGTCTGTAGGAGGATTCATGCTAAGTGTTTGCCTCAAGCTTTTAAGTGTCAGTTGTTTTTCAGACCGGATAATTGGATCCACAATTTGTTCACCCTTTTTGCATTCCAGTTGGACTTGAGACAGCAAACGTGCAAGCTACTCTTTGAAAATTTCCTTGCATTGGTAGTTTTTCCAATCTATTGTCTGATTTAAGGGAAAAGTACAGGTATTCTGTGTTGCCATTTCATCGTGGGGTGAGATTCTCAGTGGTGAAAGGGTGAGGAAAGTCTTGTTCTAGTTGTTGAATGTCTTGAGTCAGTTTGTTACCTTGATGTCATTCATCTTTTGGAGATCTGTTAGAGTTGGCAAGAAAAGCTATGAATTTTCAGGTCCTCTTGATATTGATGATATTTGATGTATATGTTTAATTATGCTAGTTTTTGCCCTCTGTCATGTTTTCCTGTGTGGGATTAATTTTCCTTTCATTTTAGACAGCGAAAACTAGCCCCTGTGAAAAAGCTAGACTACTTACCAACTTGTATCAAACAGCAGTTTTCTTGTGACTCCATGTAGAATTTTTTGGAAATAAGTGTTGCTGAAAGCTCAGGATTTGAGTCTTGATCATGATGTTCCCTTATTATCCAGAAAATATTTGAGATGCCGGCTGCAGTACTGCAATTTTGGGCACCCTGCAATATTTTATGCTGTTGAACGGAAACCCTGAATCTCTGAATGAAAGTCTAATTCTTAAAAATATCTACACACAGGAAACAATGACATTTTCAGAAACTGATTAGCAATGGACGTAATTGTTCAGTGAACTAGACAGAGCCCTTCATGCATACACACAAAATAAGGTAGACATTGTCTAGGAACGCATTTTGCTACAGGCTTTAATACAGTGTTCCTGGATATCCACGTACCTACACCCTGCCACTACCCTGGTTATATTAAAGTGGTGTTGTTTTTCCTTTGCTTGTCCTAATCACTGCACTGGAAAAGGGTAATTATTTAACACCTCTATGTCAAGAGGTATCAGTTTGTTTGATTTTATTTTTTTTATTCTCTCTTGTAGTGTGGGCTGTGTATTTTGTGATCCAAGGAACCCATTAAAGTTTGCACTCGGTTCAGAGCTCGGGTTCTCATCTTCAATATTGAGGTTCCAATCACTAAAGGATTTCCTGTAAGTCTCTGTGAAATATGTGTTCATGGCAGGTTGTTCAGGGGTTTTCCTCTTTGTTTGACCTCCTGAATATGAGGCACTATTCAGAAATCCATAAGTGCTTCTGTCTCTTCAGAGGAAACAGATTCTTCTGTAATTAGAAGTGGATAGAAGGGGCTCTGTGGCTGTTTATGCATATTCTTACTGTCTTTTAATACACAGCTGAGCCATTTCAGAGACTATAGGTTCCACCACAGCTAGGCTTTAGAAGCTCACATCTTACAGAAATGTAATGATGCACTTAAATATAAAATACCTTTTAAAATAAATAAAATATCAGTTCATGCTGCAGAACTGCAATGAGGTGGCAAAAGCAAAACACTAAAGAATGAAAAGTGTATTTATGATGACATAAAATATGGCCTTTGTGTCATACTGGCTGTGATCACAAAGTTTAGTAACTAGGAACGGTTACTAGATGTGAGGCAGACACTCTGGAGAGAGAAGTTTTATAAATATTTGTTTAAAAGAATCAGTCTTAAAACAAACTGCTGTTTTCAACTATTAACACCTAGGATTGATTATTGTACCATGTTTAATAACTGCAAAAAATATTTTCAGGTGCTTTTACACTATCAAACAGTAAGTGAACCTGCTACTATTACAAGACTGTTGAGTGTCCTGCACAAAAGCACTGGTGAAGTGACAAAGAAAAAACCTAAGTAAGTGTTACGAATAGTTAATAATTACTCATGAAATGGGTTGACATTTAATACGCAGTATATCAAACAGGTATGAATGAATTGTATGTTAAAAGAATATGCTTTTATTTTTTTTAGTTGGTTTCATGTTTGGATTTCAGTGTGCTTTACAAACTGAAAACCTCCTGCCCTCTTGATAAATGCAGAGCACCTGAGAAGTACAATGACTTAGGCCTAAGGTCACTTGCAGAATTGGGAATGAATCCTAGATCAGCAGCCCTTCACTTAAAGGATTTCTTTCTTTCTCTCTCTCTCTCTATCATTTTTTATTTATTTTTTTTAACAGTATTTCTTCTTTTACTGTTAAAGCATGGGATCGTTATATAATTCTGGAGATGGCTAACTCTCTAAAACACACTTGACTAGACAGTCTGTCAGTGCGAAAAAAATTTAGGGAGTCTTCCCGTACAACTACAGTAGCATCCCTCTAGTTATTTAAAGGTATTTGGCTAGAAATGCTATTTGATACATACAACATTTTCAGAATTATGCTTTTCCAGAAATTTCATGGCTGAAACTTGCAGGCTTCTACAAAGTAATGAATTGGCTCTTTTGTTGTGGAGTTGAAACAAGACTTGGTTTCCACTTGACATGAAAAAAACAGGTGTTATTAAGATAAATAGATTCAAAACAACTTATTAAATACTGTGGTGAGTGCCAAAAAGTTTTTGAAGAAAACTTAGATACCTTATTAAAATGTACACTCCAGGCAAATGAGTTTTCAGTCTCATGGCTTGGCTTATACTTGAAATCAAGCTTGATAATTGTACTCTGGGCCTTCCAAAATGATTTTTTTCCATTTATTCAGTGATCTTTTCTTCATTTAGCCGTGCATACATTTCTAATAGAGTTTTCTGCTTTTTTACCTGCAGGTTCTTGGCTAAAGGCCAGAATGCGCTAATAGAACTACAAACTCAAAGACCTGTTGCTGTAGAGTTGTACAAAGATTTTAAAGAGCTGGGGAGGTTTATGTTACGCTACAGTGGTTCCACTATTGCTGCAGGAGTTGTTACAGAGGTATGGCATTTTTGTAACAGACTTTCTGTGCTGCAGAAGATTAGTGTTATGGTTAAGACCTGTTTTACACCCTCTAGCTCGAAAAGTGATTTTTTTTCTGCTAAGATGTGAGGAAAACTTGTCATGATTCTGTTTATTAGGAGTAAAAATTACTCTGTTTAGAATTTCTTCTCTTTCCCCTTGAGTTAACATACATCAGTCTTTCTGAGATCTGCCTGTATGAATATACTGGAAGCAGTTTGTAAATAAGGAGTGTTGACCATTTTTACTGTCTAGGTTGAGTCCAGTATCTTTTTCTGCTAAAATTAAAGATAATTGTACATTTGATCCTTATTGATGCCTAAAAACATTTTCTGATCCTTTGTGAGAGGAAGCAAAGACTGTGGGGCTAAGCATAAATGTTTTATCTTCTACTGGAAGTAAAAAATATGAATGTCCCTCTCTCTGTCCCTTTTAAAAAATCTTGCTATGATTTAGTCACATTAATCAAGTTCTGGTACTGAGAACTTAAGGCTGAGTCATGTAATGTCAATACTTAGAGCATGAACATTTCTGGTTTCACCATGTATGTGTAGGAATGATGTGCTAGGTCAGTCAGAGCACTTATGGATGTACAATGTTCCTAAAAATCTGTCTGATATTAAATAAGATCTAGAAATAGGATGGATTGCACCCATTTGTCATTAAATGTAAGTTGCGGTAATTGGGATTTTATTTAGATCTGCAATGTTTAGAGCTAGACAAATGTTTGTAGAATTGGAGCTAAATAACTTTAACTCTTAACTCTTTAACTCTGATATATTATTTGGGAATTGCTGTTTCAGTACTTGTCTTCTTATTTCAAGAATTTAATCAGAAAAGGAATTATTTTTTCCAAACTGTATAATACTGAAAAACAATGAGATCATTTTACACTTCGTACTGAATTTTTCACCATAGGGTTTTTTCCATTTGCTTATATTTTTAGATTAAAGAATGACAGTGGTGACAGAATTTCCACCGTCCAAGCAAAACTCAGTCTGATACCCAAATTTCTATTTAAGAATCCAATTATTTCAGTTGAAGGAACAAGTGCAATTATCTGGGAGAAGATGGTGGTGACAAAAGTCGAATTGTGTGAGACATCTGGGGATCCCTTCATCAGTCTCTCCTGCTGCAGAACAATATGCCAACTGACAAGGAACTGCAAGTGTTGCACTTCTTGATCTCACGAATCTCACGAGTTTCTCCATGTGGAATTTAGCCCTTAGAGAAGTTGATGGCAAAATATTAGAAAGTTGAATTAGAGAAAAAGATGATGAATTATCATGAAACAAACTCCTTACTTCCAGACATAAATTGTTTACATATTTTCTTTGATTGCTTTTTTGCTGCACATTAATTCAGTAAAGTAACTTTATTGGTCTAAAATATTTTTAGGTTTGAGTTGAATGCATATTCAGGGAAAAAAAAAGAATTATTTACCTTGTTTTCAAGAGAATGGCATGTAGTATTTTCATGGGATTGTTTTCCTTGTCCTGAAATTTATTTAAGAAAAAAGAAATTTTCTTTTGCTGTGTAGTGGAAGCTGTGCCAACTTTGGCTAATTTTATTTTTAAACAGTAATAATAATAATAAAATAGATTTGTCTGAGCATTTTTGTCTCCCTCATCTTGTGTTATTTAAACACTCCTAAATTGTATTAAATCATTCTTCACTTACCATAACTGAGATGTTTCAGAGTAAACTTATGAGTTAAAATGCGAAACTGGCATCCAACTTAGCTTTCTGAAGAAATAATTTCAGTTTTTCTCATGTTACTTAGTGTAGCCACTGTGCATGCACGTCTCTTTCTTCCAGACTTAGTGCTCTTTTGAACAAAGGCTGACAGTTTAGTCTTGTGGTGTCTGCTAAAGCCGAATTGTGCTGACTTATGCCTGTAACTCCTTCCTGCTTTTCAGTAATGGGGCAGATGCAACCTCCCAGCTGAAAGGATGGTCCTTCTGCCACCTCCAGCTCAGCTCAGGACAGACACGCTTTACTGCAACTTGGAAGTTTTTTCAGTAGGAATTTTGAGAAGAGCTCAGGTATTTCAGGAACTGTGTGTGAGTGCAGAGTGGAGACAATTCACCTTTGCCCAGAGTTAGTAGTGGGAGGCAGGAGCTGAAGCACTTGCTCCAGAGCATTGGTCTGTGGGGTAATCGAAGTAAAGCTGTGTCCAGAGTAGTGAAAAACAAAGAGATGCTATGGTTGTTATTTAGTTCTCAGTCCTGTATGGTCTGTATCTACTCTTCCCACATAATTTTTTTTTTGTAGATAATTTTTTTTTGCATTTAGGTGCTTTAGCCCCTGTTCAGCAGCCACCTGTACTTGACCACCTAGGTGAATTGTACTGTTGACTGCATGGATATTTGTAGAAGTATCGGCAATGCTTTATGTGGCAATGACCTTTGTAAAAGCTTATGAATCTGAAATACCTGAAAACTGTTACTGCCAAGTTTATGAATTACCACTATTTGTTATGTCTTTTTATAGACCAAAAATTGCACTTAAATATTTACCAGTTTCAACATGCCACTATGAAGGTTTAGCTGCCCTTGTTGGATTCCAGAGATTTATACTGCCAAGCTCTTGCATTGAACCTGTTCCACTTGAGCTTGCCTTCAAGCTTTGAAAATGTTTAGGTTGCCCATAAGTCAGGGGACAGTTACAGTCTTCAGTTCTAAGACTTGCATAAATTCCATACTGTTTATGGACAAGGAGGTGTGATACAGAGTGAACCTCTGGTAACTTCTCATACATGTTTGCATTAAATTTTGAGGCTCACTTTTCTGTGATGGCAGAAAAGCTACTGCATGCTTTCCCGGTTTGTAGCTTGGGAGAAGCAGAGGTATTACATAATCCAGTTTCAACGTGACTGTACTACCTTACAACACAGATTTGAACTCTGCCCAGAGGTATCACTTGGTTGAAGCATAAATGATCTATTGTTGTGCAATAGAAGCATATCGCCTTTCTTCAATCAAAATATAACTGCATGTTGATCCATGTGATACTTGATGGCTTGGCAGTTGTCTAGGATGCAAAACCTTCCTAAAGTGCTGATTGAGACATTCACAATCTCCTGGTGAGAACATACTGCTCTCTGGGTGTAGTGTTTTAAATCTCTAGAGCAAGGAGGTGGCATGCAATCTTAAACCAATTTGATAATCCTCAGGACTGTCTTGGAGAAAATGTCTTTTAGACAGTTCTTACTGGGCAGTTTAGGTTCTTGGGAAGTTAATGGAAAAACTAATTATGTGTAAGTAAGTTGTAATTATCTGTAGTAAGGTGGCTTCTACTGGTTTATCTATGGAAGGGAAAGCATTACAGCCAGTGTCTTGCTTTTTTGGAGGGAAAAATACCCCAGTGAACTTCTGACAACATTTAACAGTGTACCAGGTAGGATTATGCTTCTCAGCTGTTTTAACTGAGGGGTTACTCAGCTGTTTGTATTGTTTGATGTTTGGGGATATTTGTGTTGGTGAAAAAGAGTTTAGTGCTTAAAATCTTTTGGTTTGATAGGTGCATTGGTTTTGGGGATACAAGGAAAAATATTGATAATGAGAAAACCGTGAACGTGAGCTGCAGACATACTGGTCTTAAGTGATTTTCCTTTTGTCTGCTGACACTTAGAAGCAGGTTCCTGGCCAGATGTTTGAGTGTTTAATTATTTTATTTAGTTGTTGCAAAATGTCTTCTAGCTGTAACTTCAAAAACTGTTACAGGTAGAAATTCCCCTGTCAAACCATTCTTTTTCTCTCTTTTTTTCAGTACTTCATTTCCTATAAACAAAGAAAAGCTGGTTTCCAGCAACTATGCTGTTTTTCCCAGCTTCAATTCCTAGAAAAGAACCAAGTCTTACAGAAATAGTATTTTTCCCTCTTTGCTCTTTCCTGCTGTTGTTGCCAGGGTTTGTTCTCACTTGTAAACAAGCGGTGTAGGGGAGACAGAGGGACAGGGGAGGAGTTCGGACTCACTGTGCAAATACGTATAGACATATTAATCTAAATTGATGCCTTGTTGAAAAAAAATCACAGGTGAAGCAAGAAGCCAACAATGGCTCACTCAAAGGCTCTCTTAGTGCTGGAAAACTTCATAGGTGGCAAGTTTGTTCCTTGTTCCTCCTACATAGACTCCTATAATCCGTCCACCGGAGATGTCTATTGCAGGGTTCCAGACAGTGGCAAAGAAGAGGTGAGTACTATCCACACGTACAAAGAAGTGAAAAGTGTTAAATGCATGTAACAATGACCTTTTGAGTGAGAGAGGCTGGAGGTGAGAGAACAGAAAAAATGATGACTTCAATGCTTAAACAAGTAAATTCTTGATTATATTGTAGTATTGTGTAATCCATTGCTGCGGCAGCAAATGCTGTCATTTTTTTACATTTTGCTATTAGAAAGTTGTGGTCTGGATTCTAAGCTGGTGTGAATCAACAAAACTTCAAATCTCCCCATGGAGCTCCTTCAGCTCACATGGTGGGAGATGCCTTGTGCATAAGTTAACAATAACAACAGACAGGCTGTAAATATAAACAATCTGTAAGTGAGAACAGTGTTTATTGATCTCTTCTGTAAATAAGTTTAGAGGCACCATATGCAACTGTGTTCTCCCTTACTGTCTTGATGAATTGCAGTTTTCATTTAAAAGGGTTTTTGGCATGGTGTCTCTTCTCTGAAGATGGTAAAAAGCTTTCAGGCCTCTCTGGTTTTGATATTAGCAGTTGGATATTCACTGGCTGTGATGAAGTGTCTGTGATGAGTGCATTTCCTTATAAGATACCCTATCCTCTGCATCCATAGGGTTTCCTGGTCTTGTGCTCTCTACTGGGGTGAATGTTTCCTGGAACCTTGTACATATTCAGGTGTGGATGGGCAGTGATGTTCATCAAGGGAGCTGCAGTTTCATTGATGCTGCTTTATAGAGTACCTACAAGTCTGTGTCCAAAATAGTGTGTCAGACTTATTGAAGAGGGAAGTGACTGGACAAGCTTGGAGAACACAGAGGGCTTGGAAAATAATATCAAATAGAGGACAGCATTTTGAAAATGTTTTTTATAACAAACCACTACAGTGTGTAGCTGTTCCCTTCGCTTGCATTTCAGCCTTATTGACAGCTTCTCTCAGCAGAAACCTTTGCACTGTAATTTCAGCCGGGTAAATATTTGTTAGATGCTGATGTTCAAGGGTTAAAGAGTAACAGGCTGGGTTTGTTGGAATACATCTGTGTAAGTTCATTCCAATCCTAATTATGCCTGAAAAGTTTGCTCTTTGATGTGCAGGTGCAACTCTTCCTGTCCATTCTTTTGCAAAATCATTTAAAAACCCAGGGAGATCTGAGTATGCCAGAGGCTGCTGGTCACTCTAGAGATACCGTGCAAACATCCTAAGAGCATTGCTTTTCTCTTTCAGCATTCTGAGTCAGTGTTTGTGTGTAGCAATGGGAACCCAGTTTAAAAAACTGTAAATTTGGTGAGTGCTTTAGTCCCACCTTTAGACAACTATACAAGATCTGTACTCTGCAGAGCTGGCATCCACAGGTGACTGATGGAATATATTGAAGAAAATCCAATCACATACTACTTGAGGTTATCCAGAGAATACCAAAGTAAGCATCTAAACCAGAGTTCAACAAAGGACTCAGGATGCTGGTTTCTAGCAAGGCTCAGTGTCCAGCAGCATATTATCTTTGTTAATTTTACTGGGAAGTTAGAAGGTGAAACAAGGGGAGACAGTGAGTCTGTTGCTGGCCCCGGAGTTTAACACCAGGTCAGCTGCTGTGGCCATTTTAGCCACTTTCTGACAAAAACACTGAATGCATTTTTTCTTTCTTTGTTCCCCAGCTAGATATCTTAGATTCTACATAGCAGCAAGATGAGCAGGTGCCCTGTATATCCAAAAGACAGACTGATGAGGACTAATTAGTGCTGGTGAATATCTACTTTAAAAACACTTTAAAGAACCTGGTTCCTGCACATCATCCCCTGCAAAAGTGAACATCTTGTCCTGAGGGCAGTTCAGCTTTTTGATATTTTTGATATTTGGTATTTTGATACTTTTTGGTATTTTGTTAACAACCTTTTTACAATGGATCTTGATTGTGTGTTGTTTCTCTGAGTCTGTCTCGTGCAGAAGAGGAAAGCAGAAGGAAGTATTTCAGACACAGGAGTTCATAGTTGAATTCTTACGTGTGTTTTCTTTGTGGCTTGACTTTCTTTGCTGGTTTTTGCTAGTCAAACTAAGTAACTGTTTAACCTTTGTAAGCTTCTTCTCTACAATTCTCTCTTCTTTTTTCCTCTTACTTTTTCTTAGATGAATCTACTGCCATTAAATTCCTTACTTTGCTAGTTTTCTCTTCTGCTGTTTGTGAAAAAGAAATATTTTTGTCCTTCTTCTGGATCCATGTAGGGTTAAAAATGCAGATAGTATTGACTATCTCCTCTCCTGGCAGCATGTCGTGGAAAAGGCCACAGAGGAGAGAACAAATGAGCAGCAGCAGCGCCGCAGGATGGGAGGGTGGAAGAACAAGTTAATTAGTATGGTGGTATGGTTTCACAGAGGGTGAACATTTTCAGGGTAGTGTGGCATGTGCACTAGACTCACTCAGGAAGCTGCAGTTCCCCTTTCCCAGGCCTGGTTTGGTCCTGCTTCAGCTATTCAGTGCCTGACAGCCTGCTGCCATTGGCACTTGAGCAGGAGGTTGTTGAACTACAGTTGAAGAGAAGAGTCTAGCTTTCTGAGCTTGGCCAGTGACCCATGTGACTCTCTTCATATTGGTTTTATTTCCCACCTTGGCCCCTGCACTGGTGTTGTTCTGGCTTTCAAACTCTGAGCGTTATTTTTATGGTGCCCATAAATTCTGATCTATGTGGGGGGGGGGGGGGGGGGGAAGGAGAAGGGGTAGATAGAGTTAATCTTTTTGCTTGCTTGAACTTTTGTGCCTTCATTAGTAAAATATCTTTGGAGTACCTGTAAATTATTTTGTGATGGTTTTAAAAGACCCATCACAATCTGAAGGAACAAATTTGGAACTCAGTTTTGTGGAATTGGAAAGGAGCCTTCAGTGACTTCATGGGAACTAGCAATATGGCAACATTCAGAGAGGTCAAAATGGTCTGATTAATATTATATCAGCATCTTCCTAATTACTGATTTTTGGCAGATTTCCAAAACTGAAGAAATTCTATGAGCAAAATTTTTGGAACTCAGCTAAGACAGCTTTGACTAAATCAACACTTTGATGCATATATTAGACATTGGGAGTATTGAATAAGCGATACATAGGAATAAAAGCTGGAAAACAGAGCAGTTAATTAAAATATGGAAGGATATTGATGACCATCTTTAGTTAGTGTGAGACTGGTAAACATGAAGAAGGAACTGCTTATAAATTAACAGATGAACAATGCAGGTAACTTCCATTTACGAGTCCAGAGGAAATGACTGATGGGACAGAAAGACTTCTGCTGAATTTTAATCCTTTGAACATGGGTCTTCTTCAGAAATGTGCTGGTAGGCTGCCGCTGTTCAGAAATGTCAGGCTGAAGGACCATGCAGTGGTCATGCACATCTCAAGCAAAGTACTGGTAGGAGTGTATATATGCATCTGTATAAATGCATATAATGATTCTTATCTGTAGGCTTTGTTAGGTGTCTGGCAAGAGAACTGACTCAACCCCCAGAGTTTAAAAAGGATTTTTTTTCTCTGTAAGGGCATTAATGACTTTCTAGCTGTGATGAGGTAAGACAAAATTTTTCTCTGAGTGGCCATTCCCTAAATATATTCTTAGTCCTTGCTTGAACCTAGTGGTGGAAATCAAAAGCTAGCAGAGCATCTGGTCCATTTCTTCCCAGCCCCTTACCTTCACTGTTGCCTGGTGTGGCTGAAGTCCTGTGTTGCAAGGGTTGTGCATGTTTAGACTGAAGCTGCATTTGCTCAGGGGAGATTCTTGTTCTTTCCTCCATGAGAAACAAGATTCTTTTTTGTTTTGGCCAGTGGTACCTGCTGGTGCCAGTTGACCAGTTCAGCATTTCTTCCAGGCCTGGAGGGTGGCCCACAAGTTACTGTAATTTGAAGAAGAACGAGAGTTCCAGTGGAAGTTTCTTTTCTACATAAAGTTTCAGTAAAACTTCTTGAATTATGGGGTAGCTCTAAGGAGTGGTCATCTTCCCAGCAATGTAGTCTGGATTATTAGTCTCTGAAATATGAATTCATCTGCTGAGTGTTTAATATTTTCTTAAGCCTTTCATTAGCATTCACCATCCCTATTTTGCTTTTTTAGGTGGAAGCTGCTGTCAAAGCTGCCAAAGATGCCTTCCCAGTTTGGTCCTCAAAAAGTCCATTGGAAAGATCTCAGATCCTTAACAAATTGGCAGACCTGATTGAACATGACCTGGAAGCATTTGCACAAGCGGAGTCAAAGGATCAGGGTAAGGACTGGAACTGTTGATCTTAAATATAGTGTGCCTTGCTAAATGTGGAAATAGAGGATTTGGATGAAAGTTTTTGTATGGTATGAACTCTTGGAGCAAATTGGAGTTGATGTGCATGAGCCTTGAGGAGGTTTTAGATTTGGGATCCTAGGGACATTCTTGCTTTTCAGAATTGCTGACTTTGACTTCAGTTATCAGATGTTCGGAATGCATTACTAGAGGGAAGCTGTTGTCATTAACTGCAGTTGCACTGTGCTGGGGATTACTTGGGCACAGGACAAAAGACATTTCCTGAAAGACACATTAATCAACTTTCAGAGCAGACTCTAAAGCAGTGTTTCTGTCCATAATGACAGCAGCATGTTTTTGTTTCAGGAAAAACTATTACATTTGCCAGAACGGTGGATATCCCTCGGGCCGTGCACAATTTCCGATTCTTTGCCTCTTCCATCCTTCATCACGTCACAGAGTGCACCGAAATGCCAACCATGGGCTGTGTGCACTACACCTCGAGGGCTCCTGTGGGAGTTGGTATGATGGTCCTCACGTGCTGAGAAGCTTGGCAGAGTGTCTGCCTCAGTAGGGGCTCAGCAAAGAAAAGATGTTTTTGAAAGCATTTTTTGTCTCTGAATCATGTGCTGAACATGGGCTTGTCTGCTCAGCATCAGCAACTCCATGTAAAATCAGTTATGCTACTTCATGTTTAAAAGAAAAAAAAAAGAAATTGCGTGTCTAAAAAGCTTGAATCCATTGCTCTCACCTTCACTTGTGCTTTGTCCGTGTGTGTCTGTGGGTGAGCATTGCAGCTGTGGATCAGTGAGATGTGCAGAGTTCTGAGCTCCTGCTCCAGTGGGGAGAGTGGGATCCTCTCTCTTTGGGAAAGCAGTGGTTAGTCTGTGGCCTGAGTGCACCCAAGTGGGTGAATAAACCACTCTAACTGGGGAATTGCTGAACTCAGCCACTAGATGATGCTGCCGCTGCTGCTTCAGAAAATAAAGTGGTTGTCCTGAGCTAACAAGTAATGGTGTTGTAATGATTTCATTATTAGGTTATGTTATATATATAATATTAATAACATATAACATTAAATATATGTGAGTTCTCCACATTTACACTTTAATTACTTAAAACATAAAATTAACTAACTTAGAGGACCCTTTTAAAAACTTCTCTTGAGCAGTGGAGTACATTACTTTTTTTGCTAAAATTATTCTCATACGGAAAAGTCCCTCACTGCATCTGCTCTGTCAAACAGAAAGAAATCCCATGGCTTTTATAAGGAGTCACATGTGACAATTACAATTTTTTTTTCATAATTTCCTATTAATATGTAAAGTGAAAAAATTCCTAAAGACAATTACTGAAAATAATTCTGGTCATTTGCAATTCATGGGAGCAACAGTTTATACACTGATAAATTTGGGCATTCATAAGTTAGACTAAAATTTATCTGGAAAATGTGTACTGCATGTTATACAGAGTTTGTTTAATATTAAAAGTGGAAAATAAGAAACAGTTTTAAAGTGCAAGAGAAAGAAGGAATGTGGTCTGAGCTGGCACATTCAGCCTGGAGAAGAGAAAGCTCTTGGGAGACCTACTAGAGAGCTTAAGAGGGACTTTTTACAGGGGCCTGTAGTGGTAGGACAAGGGGTAATGGCTTTAAACTGAATGAGGGTAGGTTTAGATTAGACGTTAGGAAGAAATTCTTTACTTTGAGAGTGATGAGGCACTGGCACAGGTTGCCTGAAGAAATGGACAATGCCCCAACCCTGGCAGTGTTCAAGGCCAGGTTGGATGGGGCTTTGAGCAACCTGGTCTAGTGAAAGGTGTCCCTGTGGGGTTGGAAACATATGATCTTTAAGGACCCTCTCAACCCAAACCATTCTAAAATTACTTTCACTTGCTCTTTGCTAACACAAAGTATTACCACAGACCAGTTGTTGTAAATTATTGTTATGGTTAACCTTGCATTAATGTTCCTGCAAAACTCTAAAAAGCTTCCTGAGAGTATAAGATTATGCCCTGAAGAAGCAGCAAAACCTATTCAGAGAGGTCAGCTGATTGCTTTTAGAATCATTTGCACTGATCTTTTAAGAATTTATTTTTGTGTGAAATGCTGCAGATTTATTGTGCATTTGTCTGGAAATAAAAGCTATTGCGAACTTCCCTTCATAAATCTGAATTGGTGTACAGCTGCTTGAGGTCAGAGAAATTTTTTTTTTATCCTAGCAAAGTGACCTCCCGTCTTTGTGGTTTTGTTTTGTAGCTGGTTTAATCAGTCCTTGGAATTTGCCACTGTATTTGTTGACTTGGAAAATAGCTCCTGCCATTGCATGTGGAAATACTGTGGTTGCCAAGCCAAGTGAGATGACATCTGTCACAGCCTGGATGATGTGCAAGCTCTTGGAGAAAGCAGGTAATTCCTGTAGCATGCTGAGGAGCAGGAATGGAGTAGAAATGCTTGTCTGTGCACCAGGGTTTTTTTACTTGCACAAATCAGAAGGTGCTCAAAGGCTTTGGTAATGACTTCTGTAGCTGAATGTCGCACTGTCCTTATAATATCCTATCTCCCTAGTCCAGCTATTGCTCATTTTTTCCACTATCTTCTGATGAAAAGTTTTGCCCTTCCTGTACTCCACTTACAGATGTCCTAGGTCTGTGGCTCAAGCAAAGAAGCCATGAGAGAACAAAGGTGTAAGAATCAGCTCTTGGTAACTGTGTCACGGCTGTACTTGGTGCACTACTAGTTAAAACTGGGAGAACAATTGCTGATTCCCTGAACGACCGTACACTGCATCTCTGATGATGCATGTCAGACAAGCTTGATTAGTGGAACTGGTTTTATCATTTAACCCATGACCCACAGAGCTGTCTAACATCGTGGATTTCAGCTGCTATTGAATTTAAGGTTTAGTATTTTTCACCCTCGAGCTGCTGGTAACTTTCTAACTTCAGGGAGAAAACAAAGTGAAGTGACACCCTCAGAGCGACTGGAGGGTACAATGACTGTGTGCCTTTGTTCCCGCCAGGGGTGCCTCCAGGGGTGGTGAATGTTGTGTTTGGAACGGGTGCCAAGGCAGGAGAGGCCCTGGTGTGCCACCCCGACGTGCCTCTGATCTCCTTCACGGGCAGCACGCTGACGGCCCAGCGGATCACGGAGAAAAGCGCTCCGCACTGCAAGCGGCTCTCGCTGGAGCTGGGAGGCAAGAACCCCGCCATCATCTTCGATGATGCCGACCTCAGCCAGTGCATCCCCACCACCGTGAGGTCCAGCTTCGCCAACCAGGTGCCTCCCACCCTACAGACACATAGACCCCGTCGGCAGCAGGAGGGGAACGTGTCTGAGGGTTGGTGTGCGTGCCTGCACCTACGTTTGGATCTGAATCTCAGATTGTCTAGGTCGATCTCAAGATCGTGTTCTAGAAAACCTGAACTAGAAAAATATGAAAAATGTTTCTTTATTCCACAAGGAGGGAAACAAAGTAATGAAAGCCTCTTCTTTGTGCCCTCCATCAGAGGATAACAAGGTGCTATTACTCCACTCATTTCTTATCTCTCAGGGAAGCAGTTGCTTTAAGTCCCACTGCCCAAGTAAGTGGGAAGCTTGTTGATTGGCTGGAATTATAAATTAATTCTGGGACTTCCCCAAAATTTTTCCAATATTATTTTCCCCTCATCACTATCCTCAGGAGAGAGCACCAAATCCAGGAAATTGTATCTGGGCAAATGTTAGAAAAATAGCTTGGTATCAGAGAGAGATTTTCAGGAAATTAAGAGAGACATAATACTGAGTTGGAAATCATGTTTCATATAAAAAATGTTGGGGAAGAAAACATATAATCAATAAAATTAAATTTACTTACGGTAATGATTGCATGATACTGATACTGTTTTGCCTTTTTCTTCTCCTTTTGTTTTTTATCTGGAAAAAAATCCCACTTTGCAGTGCTGCTTAATGTAGTTTATGTTCCCGAGGATGCAGGGACACAAGTGAACTGGGTTGTAATTCCTAATCCATGACAATAGTGGAATGTAATATGAAACAATATTGTTGATTTCATGTTTGTTTCTTTCTTTTTTGGTAGGGCGAGATCTGTCTCTGCACCTCCAGGATATTTGTTCAGAGGGGAATATACAGTGAGTTTTTGAAGAGGTTTGTGGCAGAGGCCAAGAAGTGGAAGACTGGGAATCCCTCAGATCCTACAATCAATGTGGGAGCACTAATAAGTAAAGAGCATCTAGAAAAGGTGATGTTACATGGAGTTTATGTGATTTCATCTCATCTTTTAGAGGACTACAAAAGGTAGTTTCAGTAGTATATGGGAAAGGATCTTGTCATCTCAAAGATTAGTTTTGAGGGATGACAACTGAAAGCCATTATGAAGTATCTTTTTAATGAGGTTTCTGTTGCCTGTGGCTTGGGCTCATGTGATAACTATGGAAAAAAAATCAAACTCCCTAAAAATAATTTAAAATGGCAAAAGAATATTTCCTCCTGTTTGAATAAGATAATTCTAACGGTTTCCAAGTCCTGAATTTATACTCACAAATCTTAGCGTTCAACAACATTTTTTTTTAAATTTTAATAATGCATTTGGTAAGATAACTAGTTTGTCTGATAACTTAGTTGACAAGGAAAAAGTTTTATTTTTATGTCACTCTGACAAATTCTGGCTTGTACAAAACAGTTTCCCAGAACAGCTTGGCAGTAATTTGTAATGGTCTGTGTGCCGAGAGCAGCTGAGATGGTGCACAGTTAGACACAGTCTGCTTTAGTGGCTTATATGAAATGAAAGTTGTGGTGTCAGAGTTCAGGGAGAGCAGATGCTCATATCCCAGAACTCTCTGACGCAAGAAGCAGACCAAAAAACCACAGAGTGAGAGAAAGCCAGACCTTTGATATCCTTTCTGATGCCTCAGAAGCTTCTCTGGGTTCTCTTGTTCTGAAGTAGAGTGGTAGAAGCACCCACTCCCTGAGGTCCTTGGTCTGTAGCACCACAGAGAACTTCCAAGTTTTACCTACCAAGGTGGCTAAAAGAAGAAAAAGATAAGGAAGACCTGTGGTATCTCTGTGGTCTTTCTGTAAGGAGAGAAATCAGGCAACGATTGCAGAACAGCAGAAGCAGTTCAACAGTACATCCTATGTGTTCAAGATAGCAAGCACATGGTAGCAGCAGCCATGGAAACATCTTTAATCATTTATTGATGAGGTTTTCTGTAGCATTCATTGCTTCATCATCCTAGTGGCATGTAAATATTTTAAAACCCTTGCCTGTGAGGCAATAAAATACTACTGATTCCTTGGAGTAAATGAGTGAACCATGGCATGGGATACATGACAAACTGCCCAGGCTCCTGGGAGAAGGGAGGGAGGCTCTGGGGCCACTTGTGTTTTCACCAAGAGCCCTACCCTTTTGTCAGTACTTAGTGAGAAGGGCCAGCAGTGTTGTCTGCTAGGCTAGTGATTGTTAGGAAAGAGAAAACAACTGATTTTTTCAGCAAGAAAGACACAGCTTTGCATACAAAGTAATATAACAACAAAAGTTAGGGAATGCTGCCCTCTGTTGTAAGAGGGCAGCATGTTCCAGCTGGAGATGTTCAGGGGCTCCTGCTGATGTGTGAACCTTTGGGATTTGGTGTCCTTTAGCAGTGATGTTTTTCTGCTGCTTCTCCAGGTAAGGAACTATGTGAAGAAAGCCCAGGCTGAAGGAGCCAAAATCCTCTGTGGAGAGGGAGTGGATCCTTTGGCTCTCCCACCTGGCAACCAGAAAGGCTATTTCATGTTGCCCACGGTTATTGCTGAAGTCAAAGATGAATCTTGTTGCATGCAAGAAGAGATCTTTGGTCCCGTGACGTGTGTGGTAGCGTTTGATACAGAAGAAGAGGTGATCAGAAGAGCCAACGGTGTGAAATACGGCCTGGCAGCCACAGTGTGGTCTGGCAACGTGGGACGCGTTCACAGGGTGGCACACAGGCTGCAGTCTGGATTGGTGTGGACCAACTGCTGGCTTGTGAGAGACCTGAACTTGCCATTTGGTGGGATGAAAGCCTCAGGCATAGGCAGGGAGGGGGCAAAAGATTCCTATGAGTTCTTCACTGAGGTCAAAACCATCACGATAAAGCACTGACATATGTCAACGGAAGTATTTCAGAGTGAAATAAATGACAGCAATTTGAGTTACCAAAAATGGTTCCTAGAACACAGGCTGCTATTGTGGCCATGCCTTTCTTGAGCTTTGGTCAAGTAATATCAATGACAGCTGAAAATGATCATCCCAAATGCTAATGTTAAAGTCAGCTTTTCATGTTGGATGAGAAGATAAGTGTGGACTCCAGAACCAACCCACCCCAAGCCAAATGACTTGCCTGTCTTACAGCTCCTAAATATTTTTGATATTCCTGCCTCAAAAATCTGTCCCTTTAAGGCAGATTGAAGAAATAGTAATCCTCTGGTTGGGGAATTACCTTGAGGGACAAAGTACAAGCACATGGTGAGACTGTAAGGGAATCACCTCATTTTCACTTTAAACTGTGTGGTCCACATATCCACTCATACTGCACTTCACTAATATCAGACAAGGATTGATACTACACTATACTGAAAGCCTGAGGAACTACCTTTAACCTACCAAGTGCTTTTAAACCATGGGGTCATGACATTCTCTTGATATTCTCAGAGAAAATAGATGTTTTAATTATAGCCTTCTTTATCATAGGGAGCTGAATCATATTAATACCTGTTCTCTGACTATTTTGAAATTAAAGCCTTTTGTCACTTTGAGACCTCAGTGATGGTGGCTTTTACATCCCTGCACAAAAATATGGCTGCATCACAGACAGCATCATTCTTCATTAATAAAACCTAGAATTTACTCCTGAGAGAACTAACTGTTGGAAATGTTTGTCACCAAAATATAAAATCGCTTCCAACTCTTCCTCATTTGTTTGCAGAGATTTTTTTTAATCGGGTGTCTCACAAGTTTGTTTGCTTTCAACAAAAAGAGAAATAGAGTTGGCCATACCTCCACATCTCTGGATGCCACCTGGTTGCAGGGCAGACCTAGCAGCCAGGTTGGAACTGTGGGCATTTGATCGATTTGGTACAGGAACCCCAGTTGAAGGCGTGTTAAGGAAAGACATAAAAATTATAGGCTTAGTGCATTGATGTGTTCTGTATTTAAAAATTCCTAGGTCTATTCATGACCATGTGGTGGCAGCAGAACACCTGCTTTGGTGTTTTTAATCCCCAGTCACTCAGCTGGAGGGGAATAAACAGCCATATCAGTGCATGTTTCATCCTGCCAATTTCTTTTCTATTTACACATCCTGTTTGGAAGAGCACATGGACCCAAAAGCTGTGAAACAGTTCATTAGCTGGGGGCTGTTGGGTTAGACATTTTCAGCAACAGCAGATGGGATATTGCACAATTAGTAGAAATGGATGGATACCTTCCCCACCTGGATTTGGTCTAGGTATGGGTTTAATGACATGAATTTGCTTTCAGGGGTTGATTTTATCTTTGCATTAGATGTGATGGGAGATTTCTAGATGTATTTCACATGCTGGAGACAAAGATCTATGTGTCATGTCTGTGATTCTGGCCCAAGACATGAGAAGTGAAGTGGGTGTGGTAGGGACAGAGCTCTGCAGGACCCCCAGGTATGGGGTATGGAGGTGGCAGCTCTGTGTCCAGCATGGCTATGAAGGTTTCTCAGAGAGATGAACTTCTGGGAAGCCCCATTTCATCATCCCGGTGTCCAGCACCTCAGAGAGGGAGGAAAGGTCTGTTGGTGTTAATGGTGCTGCTGACTTTTGGGCAGGAGGGAGAGCCCAAAAGAAGATAGAAAATATTGTCCCTTTCTGCATTTTCCATCTCTAATGGGTAGACTCCTTCCTTCTATGGTTAATGTGCAGTTCAAGTACCTTGCTTATTGTACTCCTTCTTGCTCTTTTAGACTACTAGACATTCACACGTGTAGAGGTGAGGGTGTTACCCAGTGGGGACATTTCCTGCCACTAGTAATGGGTAATTCTTGGATTTCCCATGCCAACCTCCAGCCTCAGGTCCTACCCCCAAAGGGAGCTGCTGGTGCTTGTGGCAGTGAAGCAGGTGCCATGGGACAGGTTACCTGCTTGTACCAGGAGCTCTCTGTGGGCACACAGAATTTTCCTAAATACCAAGAGCTATGAGCTTTCCCATGTTTTTTATTGAGGCTGACTTCCAGTGTAGCAATCTATGGATAACTGTCTCACAGATGAAGCAGTCCAAGGACTTTTTCATACAGATAGTGAAGGTCTCTATTACAGCTGCTTTATTTCTGAGTTTTCTGCTCTCACTCTCAGTGGACAGTGAAGAGGATATCCTGGAGGATGAGGCAGGCTGATCCAAATCATGAGCTGATGGCTCTTGCAAGAGCCCTTCAGGCTACGCGTTCTGGAATTTTCCAAAACGACAGTAAAACTTTTTTTTTTTTTTTTTTTTTTTTTTTTTTTTTCTTTTTTTTTTTTCTGTTAGACTGCCCTGGCTTGTGCATGAAATCATGTGGCCATTGTGAGGATTTGTTTAATTACTGTTATGTAAATCTCAAAGAGTTGCTCCATCTGTTAATTCTTACTGATGGAGTGAGTACAGTTCTGTTTAACACTAGCAGATTATCTCACTGGTGAGAGATGATTACTTTACATGGGGAGGTATTAGTACATTTGCTATCCTTTAGAGCTCTCAATTAACATAGGGTTATTTTTGTTGTATTTCAGATCTTTTCTCAGCCTGTTTCTGTACCCAGTTACAGTATAATGCCTGAAAGCAGCTTTGCTTAGGGAGACTGCATGTAGTTTGGAGAGGGGATGCATCAGCTCTAATGTTTATCTTCAAATTTTTTCTGATGTCTATGTTCCCACAGTGTTTGTGACTTAGGCAAAGCAAGACATGTTTTTAAAACTCTCAGGGATGAAAACAGATTTGACTTTTTGGGTCAGAGAAAGTTTTGTGCCTGGCTTAAATGTGTAGAATGAGAATGTAAGCTAGGCTGGTTTTAAAACCCAAGCTTGAATTTCCAGACTTCAGAAAGCTATACCTTAAGATTCAACTTCACAGGTAGAGTCAGATACTTAAGACTCTTACTAACAACAACAAAAAATGGAAAAAGGAAAAAAAAAAAAAGACAGTGGGATTGTGAGGGAACTGTGAGGAATTTCTTTTCAGGCTTGTTTTCAGAGCTGAGGTTTAAGTTCTTGCTCAGACTTGAAGCTTGAGCTCAACACCTGTCTCAGGTCTAGAAGGGATGCTGGCTGAAGTGTCCAAGTACTTATCCTCAAGGTTCTTATTAAATTCATGGATTTTATATGCGGTGGGAGAGTGAAAAATTAAAATGGAATTAATTTTTTTAGTCTTAGATTAAGACCAGGGTCTGTTTCCACCCTAGGTGGTAATTAAATATGCTATAGAAAGCTAAATATAATGAATAAAGGAAACCAACAACAGTTGCAGGAAATTCTGGGACATTTTCTTCATTGAATTATGTTCCACTCCTTTCCAAGCATTTGTTTTTGCATTTGGAGGGTGATGTTTGTACTTAAAGGACAACAATGCACAAGGTTTTTTTCTAGAATGCAACAAATCTCTGTTGGTAACAGTTATAATTTAGGTGAAAATTGGGGTATAATGAGAAAAAGAGGGAAGCCCTGCAGTATTATAACTGGTTAAACAGGATGCATCTTAATGCTGCTGAAGGCTGGTTATGCAGCCAGAGACTCTGTGCTGCTGCCTCCTGAAAAGGAGCAGCTGCAATGGATTTGGAGATTATGGAGGAAAGTGCAATTGGTGTGAGAATACCAGTTCAGCCAAAACAGCCCCACACTGCAGAACTCTGCCTGAGCTCTGTTGCATCATTGCAATTAACAGGAGAGCTGGCATGTTCCTGGAGAGAATAAGTAGAACTGTGCTAAATCTGCAAATAATCTTTACTTTTGTGTGTAATGTTACTGTCATGTTGTGCATCTATTTCTGCTCTCCTTAACAGAGAGATTTGGAGGGAGGAAAATTACTCCAAATTCTGAAAGAAGTCCTAATGTGGGATTTGAATGATGTGTTACAACACCTTTTGACTTCACAAACACCTTGTTTAACCAAGATGACTGGTGTGTGTGTGTGTGTGTATTCATATGCAGGGAAGCAGTTGCAGAGGTCAGTGATGAGTGCAGAGGGGCAGATGCACACTCCTGGGCTGCTGTGTTGAAGAGCAAGTCTTTTCTCTTAAAACACAGGAGGTGATGGAGCACACCTGACAGCTGTGTTCTCTGGTGGGTGACAAGTTAACGACAGTTAATGCCTACCTTTTGGCATTTCTCTCTGGCACCAGGTGCCCTTAGTAATACCCTAAAAAATGCAGATGCTCCCACAGAAGGGAGCACAAGGGTCCTGGATGGGCAGTGTTTTAAAGTGGAAAGAGGAAGATGGAAGTTGTGACCTGTTAGGTGGATCAGGTCAAGATTTCTCACCTGGCTGCTACTACTCTGTTTTTGTCCTGTGCTTTGGGAAGATGTGCTGGACAGCTGGATGCAGCTTGGCTCAAGCAAAGGCAGGAGTGCCTGGTCCAAGGAGACCACTGGGACATGAGGAGCTGACAGATGCTGGGCTGCAGCGGAGGCTGAGGCAAAAACTTCCCTGTAGGCATGTGAGGCCTTTGTGCAGTTGCATGAAAGATGAAATAAGAATATTTCCCTGTGTGTAGGAGCTTCTGTGGGGTGCTCAGATATGATAATGTAATATTACCCAAACCCACAAAAGCCTTCTTCCAGGGTATTGCTAATGAGAGCTATCTCCTGGTTTCAGAGGAAGGGAAGTAATTACGGACTATTTATTGTGAAGTGAGGACACACATTCATTCACAGGGTGCTAAACTTGTCCAATTAACTCTGAGCTCCTGAAATAATAATGAAAAGATTACGCTACCATTTTAGTAATTGGATTTTCTCTTCCTTTGGGAACAGTGCCTATTAAAGTAATGGTCTATCCTTGGATACAGAGAGATTTCATGTTTTTCTTAAAGTTTGGCTGACCCAGCAAAAAAGTCAGGCAAAGTCACATTTTCTGCAGCTGTAAAATGGCATTTTCAAGGGTTGACTTTTAAAAAAAAAAGAAAAAACAAAAAGAAAAAAAAGACAAGGAACATTTCCTAATGTTGCCTAATTTTTTTTTTTTTTAAATCTCATTTGTTTATACTGACTTAGCTGCAGTGAATTGACTGTGTTTAACTGATGAAAATACGAGCTTTTGTCCTCAGGATGAATGCCAAAATGTTTGTTGGTGGAAACAGCAGAATATCTGTCTTGGATTCTCTTTGTGATTCTTGTGGTAAAATATCCATGTTTTCACATGAGTACTTATAAGCTGAAAGTAGGTAATTTCAGTCCTGCTGAATGGCTATAGTTCAGTCAGCCTTTTCCAAGGAAACACTGGAGCCAGTTTTCCAAGTAGAGGACATTGAGTAGGTATGATAAGATAGCCTTAGAAGTTTGATTAGGAAATTACCTCCTTCCTGTGCTGGTTTGCTTCCAGAACTGCACTAAGCTTTTTGAGGATGGAAAGGATACTTTTGTAAGCCATAATTATATTCCTACTGTTCATAATTTTTTCCAGTGTTGTCAGTTTTGCCTATTCAAATGCATGGTTTGGAGGGGTTTTTTTGGATGGTCAAATGTGTTTCTGGCCTTTGTGTCTTTGAGTCTTATGGGACAGGGGTGAAAACCAGCATCCTGCAAGAGCCACATGCACCAGAGTTTGTTGGTGATTCAGAGAGAAATTTGCTATTACAGCGCTGTGAGATTCTTCTAATCAGTTGACCCCTGCAAGGAGCTTCAGGCTGCTTCCTCTGTTGGTGATATGTTTTGAAACCTTTGTTTTATGTTTAAAAATATAGATATCTGTTTGTGCATAACTGTTCAGATATGCAGTTTCCATACTGTGGGGCTTCAGTTAGAAGGGCAAGCTGAATTATTGATCCAAGTGCTTCCAAAGACAATCTCACTGGTCTGAGACCTTGCTTTCCTGTTCATTTTCTTTCTATGAGCAGTCCAAAAGAAAACAAGTTTTTTAGATTCCTGAGCTCTTTGTAGCACAACATGCTATGTATTTGTAGTACTTAACACCATCCACTCATCTAAATAATAAAACTACTTTATTTTGAGAACAAGGGTTCAGGGGAGGTCACATTCCTCTCAGCTGATACAAATCAATGTCTACTTTTGATAGTCACCTGATGGTTTGGTTCTGGTTTTGCTGTCTCCTGCTTAAGACTCACTTTTCTTCCCAGGGTCTGACCAATACCTCTTTTCCACAGTGGAATGAGAACATTGTTTACCCAAGCAAATTGTGCTTCTTTGGCTGAGAGGTGTAGCTGTTCACCACTGGGGGAGGAAAGTTACTCCACCCATTGTTCTTCCTGAGGTTTGGCTAAGTTATTGCAGTCCATGAAGTTTGGATGCAAGGATGATAATGTTCCGTCTAAGGACAAAAGATGTACATTTTGGTTTGGTGTTTAAATATGCTCATTCTTTCCTTTTTAATTAATATAGAAATGTGCTGTCATGTACTCAGATTCACTTGTTTTGCATCTACATACCACTTCTCACCAGTGTTAGTCAGTGATATGAATAATTTAACAGGCATACTGTGCTGCAGAAAGAGCATTTTTAGCTAAGCTGTTATGTACTTGGACAGACACAGAAAAAAATTACTTTTTGAGGGAGCTGTCATAAATCTGTTTTTTAAACATGAAAACTATGAGCCTTGAATGCTGAAGAAAATGTGATAATGTTCCAGCCATATTTACTCTAATGTCCCATTTGGGTTACCTGTCAAAAATAGGTAATGAAATCACAGCTCTGGCTGAGATACAGCTGGGAAATACCAGTTTCTAAGCAACTCCTTAGGCTCTAAGTAAAACTTAGATGAATAATCCTACAATTGGACAATTTCTCTGTTGTATGTGTTCTGTGCAGCATTGATCTGCTTTTTATAAGGTTGGAGAAAATGGATTCTGGTTATCTGTTCTTAACACTTCCTTTATAGGTCTTTCCACCTTCAAAGCACTATATGAACTTTAGTTAATTAACCTTCTTTGCACATCTTACATCTGGAAATGTGAAGCATTTTTCCTCTTGCTGCTGAGGCAATTTAAGGACAGACTATTCTGTAATGCCTGCAAGACATTTCTTCAAAGTGAGTTGAGGGTAGCTTTTTCCCTCATGGAGTCACGTTCTGAACGGTTTGACTAATCTCACCAGAGAAGAAAGTTGCTTTGTAAGGGAGAGGCAAAATGTCCCTGGCTGAAATATTCTTGCTTATTCCTTTCTTTGGCGGCAACATGATCTATGTTGTCTTCAGGCATCCTGGAAAACTAACTACTAGAACTCAAGGAAAAAGCTGTTATGTATCCTGATTGCTGGATGTCTGGTAGGGATGAATTAGAGCAGAGCTGACAGAGGAAGAGTAAAATATTTCAGTGTGCATCACTGGGAGGTCAAACTCTTTAAATCAGGAAGGCTGGATAGTTCTTGTTTCACTATAGATGCATCTTGTACATCAGTTTATATACCTCTACATAATAAAGACACTTAAAGTAACAGCAGATGTAAAGAAGCAGAATATAAGTGAGGACTTGACTCAGGTGAAGCTCAGAAAAGAAAAAAATAAATAATGTAATAAATTAAAATTTAAAAATTAAATAATAAATTAAATCAAATTAAATAACTATTTTATAGGTGTTGGCTTTTGTCTTTGAGATCATCCAAATCATATACAAAGAGAAAAAGCAACTGCTGATACTCATCTGTGTGTAGGAAAATAATAAATCTACAGAAATATTCAGAACAATACAATTTTTTTTTTTTTTTTTTGATTTCACTACCATGAAGTAGTATAGGAACTTTTCTAATTTTGGTTTTAGGAAACAGCCATTAAGGGCTGGAGTTGTACTCCATGGAGTTGTCACTGGGATGCTGTCAGATTTTGAGTGCTCTTTAAAGAGCTCTGTTTATTGAAGCTAAATCAGGTAATTTTTATGATTAATTCACAGCACTCTTTCCACATGTGGCTACTTAGATATCCTCTAAGTTAAATTTAAGAAATGTGAACACGCAAAGTAGTGATTGTGCATGGACTAAGCCCTGCATGATCAGAGCAGCAGGTGCATTAGGTGTGCCAAATCAGGGATGTCTTAACTAAACTGGAAATTGCCTGGGGTTCACAAACCTCATGTGAAATTTGGTTTGTTTTTTATCTGTGTGGCCCTGAACAATTTGCCATGCTTTGAATAGATATGATTTGTGGTCCTGTCGCTCTCCATGCAGAACACTTGGTATCTGAAACATCAGAATGGTAATAACTCTTATTTCTCTGTAGGGGAGACTGATGGATACTTTGTTGCTGGAAAAATGTGAATGAGAAAAGTGCTCTCTAGTCCTAAGGAAGATGCTGCATGTGGTGTTTTGTTCTTCCAACATCAATGGATGCCTTTTTACCATCAGGCACAGTTTTGGTCTAGATGGGTAAGTGTGGGGGTGAGCTCAGACCAGCCCCGCAGAGCTGGGAGGACTCAGCCCATTCTCATTACTTGGCTTCTGGTCATCACAATAGGAAGTTTGGCCAAGCATAGCTTCAGCTCTTAACTTTCCACTTAGAGCTGCAATTCTCCCTGGAGTGGGATGGAGCAATGGTAAAGAGACAGTCATTAGGCTGTGTGACCAAAGTATTGTTTAAAGGTGACTGTACATCTCAGATCAGGAGCAGTCTCCTTTTCCCCCTTTCCCTCCAGAAGGTTAATACAGTTCATGGTCTCAGGCAGCAGTCAAGCAGAGTGGCACTGCACCCTTTCCTCAGGATGCACCCCGTGCAGTCCAGCCTTTGTAAAGACCAGATCCTGAACTAAGAGGTGAGGGTCATGTTGCCACACCTGGAAATGAGAAACCTTTCCTTACAGTTCTTGTAAATGTCAAGACTAAGTGATGAGCTCTGGGAAAAGGTGAGGGGAATCTCCCCACCCTATCCATGGACCTTTTGGCACCACATTGTGTGTTGTGAAACCCTGGGTGATAAAAAGAGTGCTGCTATTCCTGTCTTTTGGCACTGCTGTCTCCCAGCTGCAGGTTCACAGTGATAAACTGGCTGTGGGCTGCTCCTGTGGAGCAGTTGTGGTGGCAGCTGTGCTTTGTCCCTTGGTGGCAAGGCAGAGTTTTCCACGTGGGAATGAGGAGGGGCTTGTGTTGGTAGCAGCTGTTGGTGACACATCCCCACCTACTCGGGAGGATAAATCTGGGCAGGGTCACACACTCTTTCCTCAAAACCCTCCTTACTTTGAAGTGACACTTTCCAAAGGGGCATTGCTCTTGCCCTGTGTAATTTTAAATTATGGCTCTGTGCCATTTTTAGGGTGGTGCTTTCTTTTTACTGTAAAATATTTGTGTTGTGGTTATTTAGAGTTGTTTCTTCCACCACACCTAATTCTGAGAAAACCATAGATGAAATACGGAGAAATGCTGGTAGAATTTACAGCCCACGAGGCTGACTTTCACTCCTCCCCAAATGTCTTCTGCATTAGTGCCTCAGCTCTGCCCTGCTAGGACTGAGAAGAAGAAACTCATTCTGTGTGCCCAGAAACTTCCAGCAAAGGTGCTGACAGTTATGTTAATGCCAAGGCTTGGATCAAACTCATTCACTTTGTGCTGCTCCTCAAAGAGGCACACAGCAGCACAGGCTTTGAGCTACAGTCCGAACTTGAATCAGGACTGCAGTGGTAGCCCAGCTAACAAAAAGCTCTGCAATGTATAGCTGCTCTAAGGTCCCTGGGAACAATCAAGGCTGGGTTGAAAGGGGTTCTGAACAACCCAATCTAAATGCAGAGGAGTTGGACTAGATGACCTTTAAAGGTCCCTTCCAAGCCAAACTGCTCTGTGATTCTCTTTTCTGGGAAAATGAATAAAAATATTGTTGCTGTGAGTAGAAGGAGGTGTGTGTACACTCTCACCACCTTCTTCCTTGTCCTGCACATCGGGGTTGCACCAGGGTCTTGTAGTCTCCCTTCTAATTATGAATCTGTTTTAACCCTTGAAGTGGCAGCATGTCTTTTGCTCAATACAGTGGTTAACTGCTGAGAGATGTGTATAAACATGTTTACTCTTCCATAAATCCCATTATCTGACAATTCTTCACATTACCTGGGACCTCACTTCATGTTGTTTTTGCTCCTATTAGAGGTCAGAGAGATTGACTGAACATGTAAATAAACTCCCCAACAATTTTATACCCCACTGTGGACCACCCTGAGAGCACAAACCTGCCATTCAAATTCTTTTTTCTTGTAAGGCAGCTGGAAAACAATAAACATCCCAGTTCCCTCCCTATAAACCCATCACAGTTTTTTTGCTCTCCTGTCCCTCTATGCCTTCAGTCTCATGTGTCTGCACGTTCTTCTGCAGTTGAGTAGACTTACAGAGCCAACTTTGGATGGACAAGGCAAGACACTGAGTAACTTCCATTGCAATTTCCTGGGCCTCTGCTTAGCTGCCATATAAACTTGCCATCCTCTGTGCATTTAGCATCTGAATGTTCCAGGCTTCTCAGTGCTTTCACATGAGTGTCTAGAAGCATTATGACTTCCTCCTCATGCCTGTTTCATTTGCAGCTGGCAGGGAGAGGGCATGGAAGTCCCCGATAAAGATTTATTTTTCATACATTCCCTGAAGGTAAACTGTGTCACAGTGGGAGAGCTAGGTACACAAAACTCCTGTTTTCTTGCTCCCAGGACAGCATGTCAAACTTATTTAATGAAACATAAAACCAGTTTTTAATAGAAGTGCCTGTAGTTGGTGGAGTAATAACCCAGAATGGCTCTTCCCTGGAGCTGTTGGTCACATTCACCTTCTCTGGACTATACCCAGCACTATGGATTTTCTTTTGCATCTAAAAATTTGGATTTATTATGTCTAGATTGCATTGAGATTGTGAGTTTTCACATGGCTTCTTGAATGTTTTTAAAAGGTTAAAGCTGAGGGGTAAAATGGTGTCGCTATCGAAAGGAAGGTCACCCTTTTCCTATCGCTCTGTATCTGATTGCCTGCTCTCTCCTTCCCCTGCCCTTCCCGGACTATGAATAGGGAGTTCGGGGGTGTTTCCTACAGGCCAGCTGTGGTATCGCGGCGGGAAGGTCTCAGTTACGAGTGAAGAGCACGGGCTGGATGAGAAGTGATGAGTTACTGGTGACTGATCTCAGCTGATGGGGGAAAAAATGACTCCTCGGTGAACTAGGCTTGTTCCCAAAAAAGAAATCCATCACTTTGAAAAGGAGATTAGTGGAGTGCATCCAGCAGCCCTGCTGGCCCCTGGACAACGGCTTGCACTGAAGCCACCGGATGAGGCGTTTCGGTTTGTCATCGTGCAATTATTTATATCTTCCGCTGACTAGCACATTTGTTTCCCCAAAGCAGAGTGGGCGTATGATTCGCTATTTTTTATTCTTTATTAAGTTCTAAATATAAACCAGCCCTGAAGGGTGTGTGGAGCTGTCCTGCTGATTGATTTGGATGGGATGGGAGGAGGCTGAGGAACTACTCCTGCCCGCAGAGGTCTTCTCTCATTCTCAGCTTTCACAGACTTCTGAGCCAAGAAAGGAATTTTCCTATCTCCCTGGTGGCTCTTTACTGGAGGAATGGTTTGACTTAGTCTGAATAATTAAGGTGGTTTTATTTCTCTTACCTTAAGCACAACAAAAATTTTACGAAAATAATAATTTGCAGGGAGTGCTGGTGCTGTATGTGTTTTCATGATTTTTGCTTGAGCGAGACTAAATTCTGACAGTCATAAACTTCTCTGGAAAAACATAAGGAGGAGTAAGTTTAGGGGAATTTTAATAGTGCTGAACTGCAAATGAAATATGGAATCAAGTTTTTTGATAGCTGTAGTAAATTTATCTGACTGATCATATATATTAGGAGAGGAAAGTATTCTCAATCCCTTCCCTCATGCTTTTGCTGTTTTGGTTTTTTCAATATTGTATGAGATTACATTTCAGCTTTGTAGTAATCTAAGTTTTAGAAGTGCAAAGTGATTTTTTATGTATTTACAAATCTAATATTTATATAATTTGAAAAGCGAATGAAGGAAACTGCTCTGCTATTACTGAAAAAGCTGATTAATGTTTAAACAAAAGGAACATCAAGTTCTCATACTGGGTCACATGTACTCATTTCAAACTGTGGAAGGTGTACGGATGGAGGGCCTCCCTACTTATAAGTAGGAGACTCAGGATTTGTGAAGAACATTTTCACAAGGCTTTCCTATCTGCCTGTCACAGATGATTTTCCAGCAAGTAGTTCTCAGGCTTTTCTCTAGACAAGGAGAAGATATCGGTTTTCCTCTCAAAGCTTATTTGTCTTTATCATTTGAGTCAGTGTCTGATGTTAAAGACAGTGAAAGACTTCAAAAATATTTTAAAATTCTAAGTAAGAATTTTTTTAAAAATTAGTTACTGAAACTCACCAACTCCTAAAAATTAAATTTTGTTCTGATTATTACCCCCCCACCACCTTTGTTCTCATCTTTTCACAGTTTTGTTTTTCTTGAGTGTTTTACCTTTGCCTCTGCAAGTTTGAAGAACAATACAGCAGAAGAACAAAGCACTAAAAAGGTAGTAGGAAAGTTGTGCCTGTGAGGAACCCATGTGCCTAAGGTTTCAGGTTCAGGTACTAGACCAGATACAGATGTGATAAACTTTGAAATATCTTTGGATATTTGCCTGAAATGGATGTGAACCTGTGCCTGTGAAAAGATCCATCCACTTCTAGTGGCAGATTCTGTTGGGTTTTTATCAGCTTCCACTTTCTATGCTGAGACTTTGAACTAGTGTCTTTTAAATGGAAGGGTGTTGGACATTTACAGTTGTGTAAGACCTGACTCTAACGTTATGAAATGGACCATAGGCATCAGGCTTTGTAAAAAAGGGTTTGACTGAGGTAAGACAGGCTCAGTTACTGTGCATGAAAAGGCTTAGCAGTATGAAAATATATAGGGAAAAGAACGAGCCTTTTATCAGCTGAGTTAAGCAGAGACAAAGTGGCCTTTTCAGATCCACTGTGAAGTAGTTCTTATTAACACTGCTCAGTCTTTTTACTTATTTACTTTCTGTATTAACATGTGACAATTATTTTACATGGAAACTGTCACAATAAGTACAGATTCTCTAAGAACATGCTATGGAATGTAACTACCTTTTTCTTCCCAGCCATAGTCTTGAAGGCTTAATGTGTGTTTCTTGCTATTGGAGAAGTATTTGCGCTGAATTTCAGGGATGTTGTATGTGCTTTACTTTTAGAACAACAAAGTCTGCTTAATCTCAGGACACCCTTGGGGCTTCACTGTTTGTGGGGATGTTGTCTTTTGTAGCAGCTTGTATTCAGATTGCATGTGAAGGCCATGAGCCTTTGTGGCAGGTGGTACAAGACACTGGGTCCTTGATTACACTACAGCGACCTCAAGGAAAGACATCTGACTTTTTATACTGGGCATGGTCACTGAAAGGGCGGAGGAAATATCTGGAAGTCACAAAAGCCCAACTGTGTTTTGACTGAGTCATGAGAACACCTTTGGGAAACTGAGTTTTCCTCCTAAAGAAGTTACTTCCCAAGAAGTAACTCAGGGCCAGCCTTGAGAGCGTCTTATAAAAGTAGTTTAAGAGGTCTCAGGTTTTTCAACATAGCAAATAGTTTCAGAAATTGTTATGAACTTGCCTGTGACCTTAAGGCTAAACAGCAACTTCTGTCTTCCTATTCTGTCTGCTTGGATACTTTTTCATTTATTCTTTCCCACACATCTATTTTTCCATCTGGCTAGTTCAGGATGTTTTTCTGTTCTTGGTAGACAAGTTGGTACTATATTTGTTCTTTGCTCCATGAAACTCTGATAAAAATTGAATACATATTGTGCATGCACAAGAAGACTATAGACTTATTATTATGAATTGGATATCCCGTCTTATAACTGCTTTGATCATGATTAGCATTTGCGTAATAGAGTCCATCAGGTGTTCTTTATAGAGGAAGTGAACTAAAAGATCTCCTTACCAAGGAAGTTTCCTTATAGATTAAACACCTGTTCTACAGTATCATCTTTAGAATGTTTGTTCAGGGCCTTGTTAATTCTTCAGTGCTAAGTGGCCTTTCAGAGCAAGCTGGACAGTCATTGTCTTGGTGCTGTTTATCGGAGCTAATAAAGACTCACTGCAGTCTGTTGAGCCAGCAGGAGGAACAGCAGCAGCTAGTGAAAGAATTTAATTCTGAAGGTGTGAATCTTCACATGACAATCAAAGCATTCTGCCTTTCACCACAAGTGTTCTTCTCCTGATTATTGCCATAGCAACTATGTTGTATTGAGTAAAAGAAAAAAGTCTGTGTAGTGAGTTAACCACAGATTTACTTCTAAACAGAATTCTGACTGACGTCAGAGGACAAGTTGCATGCTTAAATTTAAATAAATGTTTAAATGCTTACTAGAACTGAGCAGCTCCCAGAGATGATATTATGCCTGAAGACAAAATCTTACATTTAGTTGTATGGATAAATAAATAATGGAAAACATAATCTGGAATTCAAAATTAATATTCCAAAGCCATGGCTTCCTTATTTCAGAATTCTGTTTTGAAACAGTAGAAACTAAGGAGCTTTGCTAGAGCAAAACTATAGGACACGATTATCAAATAATGTGAGAAATAGCAAAGATATTGCAGTGCTTAAGCAGGAGCATTGCTGTAGTGTTCAGTGCTTGCTTAGTACCCTCTCAGCTATGGGGAAGTGAACAGCTTCATCCATGACAAATCGAGCTGTCTGGGGTCAATGGCATCAAGAGTTGAAAGTGAGGACGCTTTGTCCCCTTGGCAAGTTAGTGGCCATTGCCTCACCCTTCCAAATACCTGTTTCCTGGTTTGCAGGCTACTTGTGCGTGGGCAAATATTTTAATGTGATTTGTTCATGCCTGGAACCTGGGCTTTTGATATCCACAGCTTCAGGTCTGTCTCACTTTGTCTTTGTGCTGAGTCCAATAAACTTTGCTTTACCCACTCCTGGCACATGAGTGTCTTCTTCCTGCTTAGTTTACTCAGACTCAGCATTTATCTTCAGAAGTGGATTAAATATGAAAATGCACTTGTTATGCCTAGGATGAGAGTGTCCACACATGGGGAGCTAAATGATATCACAATTACAAGGGATGGTGCTCTTCATGCAGCCAGGCAGACTGTACATCCCTTCTACTCCAAAGAGAACTTATTTCCACTCAGCAATAGGTGATATTAGGCTGATCCTTTTCAATAAGTAAATTACCTCAAAACTGAAGTTGTACTGACTGCTTGCCCTTCACTTTAAATAGAAAGGACATTTAAATACTCCCATGTGCAATAAAAGCTGTCTATCCATGTACAAAGGGGAGGACTAGCTTTTTGGGAGGTGCTAGTAAGAGAGATTCACTGGGAGAGGATGCAAATCCAGAAGTAGAGATACCTCTTGGAGTGTGTTCATTGTGTCAGTAAGGTGTCAGGCTTCCTGCAAAAAAAGAGGGGAAATGGTGAGCTGATCCCATTCCCAGTGAGGCTGCTGAGAGATGATTTATTTGCTGGGCTCAGCATGGGCAGTCACACTGGCTGACTATATCGTGGAAGAAAAGCCACAGATCTTCCAGTCATTTCCTGAGTTCCATCAAAAGTCCAGTAAAGGGAAATTAATTTCTAAAGTAGTGTTTGGGTTATCTGCTGTGATCTATTTTAGCAACTTGGCAATATGCAAACCACCCTCCAAATCTTAATGAATCATACAGCAGATATCTGGGGTGAGAAAACTACAATCTCTCTGTTAGAGATGAGCAGCTGGGGCACAGAGAAAGTAAAAGATTTAGCTAAGCCCTTAGGTTTAATTTTTAATTAACAGTTTTCCTGTACAAAATTAGCCAGTTGAAACAAGAAAGTTGTGTGAAACTGTTAGCCACAGAAGGCAGAGAAACTGGTTTACTAAGTAGAGCTTAATAAAAAGAACGCATTCATCTCCATTCTTCTATTGGTAGGTTTAAAATATGGTGCATCAAATCAACTTGTCTTGCTCCTGGCTAACATTTTTTTCCACCTGTTACACTACTTAGATACCAAGACAATGAGGTGATGATATCATTATTGCTGTAAAACCCAGAATAGAACATAACAAAGAAACTGGAAGAGGTACAAAAGAAATCTAGTAATTGCCTTTTGTTACAGTAAAACTCAGTAGCTTAATGATCTTAAAGGCCATCTTTTTGGGCTTTACAGCAGTGTGATTCCACTGCCCCTAGTTTAGTACCTCCTGATTTACATCTGTATGTGTGAAATCAGGCTGTACTTGTATTTTGACTCTCTGTTAGCAGTTGGAAGGAAGCTCATTTTTTTTTTCTAGGCTTGAATTTTAATATCAGAGGTTCATGGAGCAAGGAGGGCTTGAAGAACTTCATGAATTTGTCTAGGCTTTGCTTCTAGCCAGAGTAATTGTACTTGTATTTTTATTAAATTTGTCAATAAGCCTCTGGTTCAAGGGAGTTCACAGCCTCTCAGGCACCCTCTTTATTCCCCTATCTCTACCTCTGCAGCTGAAGTCTTTTTTGCTGGCATGCAACCTGAATTCTCCAAACTGTGAAAGAAGGTCATTACATCTTCCTCCTATCCATTATGGGCGGGAAGATTTTATTACTTCTCTTTTCAGTAGCTGTCAATATATTTTTAGGTGATACTAACTCATGCAAGTCTTCCTTGTATGCCATGCTTTCCGTATCTCTCATTGTTCACTGCTTTCCACTGGATCTCTTCACACACATCGTGAAGGTGGCACCAAATCCTGGCTGTGGTATCCAAGTGAGAGCTTGCCAGGACATAATAGGACAAAAGGGCTACTTCCTACATGTCATGTAAGTTGAAAATTATGTGTTAGTCGTGAATGTAGATTAGCTTTGACCTATTAAAGCTCTCACGATATGCTCCTTTACTATTCTAGAAGCCTGCTCACCGTTGTTTTTAATAGACCAACTCAGACTCTGTATGTTCATGGTGTTATTATGGCCCAATAGGTAAACAATAATTTTCAGGAAAGTATTTTGAGTTGAAGGGAAAAAAAATTCTCTTTGGGAAGAGGTAAATGCTGCACTAGAGCATAAAAACTTGTTCAATCAAAAACGTGCAAAATTTTCTCTTTGGTTTTGCACTAAGATTTGCTCTTTCTCACTGAAAGAATATGGAAAAAAAAAAACATCTGTGGGAAGATACGAGCTGTATTTGGCACTTCTAAATCCCAGGTTTATTGTCTGTTCTTCCTCTCACTCATTTTCCTCTCAGTTAGGAATAAAGAAGATAAAACATGGATTTGCTGGTGAGGGAAAGGTAGCAGTCCTATCTAGCACCCACTGAAGCAGTGGACGCACATGGTGGTCACATGCCAAAACCACGACCGTGCAGCTGCATCCCATTCCTCACCTTTATGTGCAGCCTGCAGCTGCCTCCTGGCCAAGGGCAGCTACACAGCAATTCAAAGGGATGGGTTTCTTCAGGCCAAATAGCAGCAAAATGAAATATGTGGAATTTCCCGGCATGTAGCCCAATACTTAGCTCATGGGAATCGATGGCTTCTGGAAGGCACCTGCACCTCTCAACTCACAGGATGGGGATAAATCAGATTTAGAGTACCTGCCAGCATCCAGAGATCCCTGTACGTCACAAAGTCTTCTGTGATGAGAAATTCTGGGTTTATTCTCTTTTTTTAAAAAAAGTTTCCTTCCCATTTTTGTGGTTTTTCACATCTGTGAGATAAATATTTTGGGTTTAGCTGTAGTTAACTCTGGGTAGTTGAGACAGGTAAGCTGCAGTGCTGCAAACTCACAGTAAGAATCAGGACAGCTGTCATTTGGTGCAGCAGCCACTGATTACACATGCCCTACCAGGAGGGGTAATTTAGGTTGGTTTTCTTGGTTTATTTTCGGCGTTTTTTTCTTTTTAATGAAGATATAATTTAGTACGATTTTATTTTTTTCCTTTTTTTTTTTTTTTTTTTTCCTTAAAGGAAGGAGTCAGTAGATGGCACTGTGTTACTGCGGGACAAGCCGCCTCCCTCTGTCTCCAAGATGGATGAAAGCATTGCCTACCTCTGAGTTTTCAGCTGTCTGCTTTAGTCTTTACCGGGAAACAAAATGAAAAAAATACCAAACCCAAACCCCCACAAACCCACAGCCTGGGTCTGTGTCACTCAAATATGCTCTAGCGTGCTTTCCCCTCCTCTGTCTTCAGGGCTGCAAACCCCTGAATCATTCCCCTGTGGGACATTCTGCTTAGAATAACGGGCTCTGTATGCCTTGATTTTTGTACTCTGTTCCTTTAGCTTGTTTTTCTCTCCCTTCTGTCCCAAATGTAAAATAATCAGAAGACTCAGTGAAAAAAAAGTGGGATCAAATCTCTACTATAAGACTAAGATCCTCCAAATGCAGGTGATGTTTGGGAATGCGGATCCCCAGATAGGCTTCTAAGTGCTTTAAACAAATGAAAATAAAAACTAATGAATGTGCTTAGCTACATGGACATGAATGGCTAATCAAGGGCCATCCATTGACACGTGAGTGTAGACAGCAGTGTTCACTGAGCAGTAGTTTCAATAAATTGTTGCTATTATGTGCTGCAAATATCCTTAACTGGAGGCTTGACCAAAATTACCTTCTGCCACCAAGCTTGCAAAATTGAGCTGTCTCATGATTGCAGAGTTGCTTGCAATAGCTTAACATTTTTAAACATCCTTAAAATTCATAAATTCACAGTTTAGCAGAAAAAGAGAATAAACTAATGAAAAAATCATTAAGATGTATAAAATGTTTACTGAAGCCTAAATGAAACATTTTTGATCATTTCCCATCTGCTCAATAAACCTTTATATAGTAGCATTTCTTTCTTTAAGAAACCTGGCTGAGTAATAGCCCTTGGAAGGAGCTGTTCTTTACAATCTCAGAGAATCAGTCTCACTGTGCTGTTCTCTTTAGTAGCTGCTGTAGCTGCAACACAATTACAGAGGGAAGAAATCTAATTGTTGGGAGGGACACCAACCTATTCATGGAATTTGCAAGAAATTGCACTGCACATAAAAATGTGATTCCTGGCTTGATGCTGGTTTAATCCATTTTTGTGTTACAAGACCATTAAGATGAAAAGTATTTGAGTTTTGAATGTGAAAATCTTGAAAGGAATGGTGCCACAACTGTGCCAAATTTCCTCTCTTTTCTTATTAAGAGGGTTGGTTAGGCTAGAGCTGCAGTCTGCTGATAACACAGAATGATAGATTAGCTTTGTCAAATAATGCTTATTTGTCAGCAGTCACTGGACATAGATTTTCATAATTATTTTATTGTATTTCCCCTTTAAATTCACAAATAGATATTTATTTTCATGAGATCTCATTGCAGTTGCAGGAGTGATAATTCTATACGCTTCATTCTCTCCATGGCAACTGTAAATGGGTCAAGCACGGGTGCAGCCTGGCACACAGCAGCTGTGGGAAGGCAGCTGCAGTAGTCTGCCCTCACAATGCCCTGCATTATCCTCACCTGGAGCTCCCATGGATGATACTTCCTAGGGCTGCAGCCAAGAATTATCATGGAAGAGGGCTTTTCCATGGTCACTAAACCTTGAACATCTCCTGGGTCTGCTGCAGGTTGTGTTAGAGATCATGTGCTTGGACACCTGGTGCAGCAGAGACCCGTGCTTGGTGCCTGTGTGGCTGCTGCAGGTGCATTACGGTGCCTTCCCATTCCAGTGCAGAGCCTGTCTCAGGCTGTCCCAGACCCAAAACCAGGAGAACCTGGGCTAAGGCAGTCTGGGGAAAAATGAATGTTGTCGAGACTGTCACATTGAGCACAAGAAAGGAAGGAGAGCTATGGGCACAAGGAATTCAGGCTTTGCTCAGTTGCAAAATATAATCCTACTCAGCACATTGGGATGCAGGGAGAACTCGGGATAGAAACACATAGAGAAGCAGCAGCAAGGAGGGGTGTCCTAGTACTGTGATGCAGGGGTACCTTGGCATTAGGCAGCCCCTTTTGGATTTGCATTATGTGGTTTGTGAGGCTGCTTACCTTCCGTGTGGACAACCAGTTACAAGGTGTGAAGGTGGCATGATTCAGGGCTGCAGCTACAATGGACAAGATGAAACAGCAATCAGAGATGACCCAGCTTTGTAATATTGTGAGAGTAATTCTAGACTGATTGATGAGGAAGAAAACCCAGACATGTTTAGCTATAAAGTTATAGTAGTACTAGACAGATGAGATGGAGACGTCAATTAGAGTTTTGTAATAGAAACACCGAAACCATTCCCAAGGCCGAAATGTAACCTACATTTCTGAACATATGCCTGTGCAAACTGGGATGGGTAACTGAAGCCTGATCTCTAGTTCCTGCAAGTTTTGATGCCATATCTTTTAATTCTCACAGCAGTCTTGATCATTCAGTAGTTTGAGGCTGTCTGAAGAACAAGATTTAGCCACTTACTGTCTCCATTACAGACTGGGGTAAATATGTTGCATAGGTGAATGAATGGAGATGAGCTTGTGTTTCTTGCTCAGATAATCTAGTTTGAATATTCTAAAACCACAGTCCAAATCCAACTGACAGATGGAGAATTAGGACAGTCAAGGTTTCATTTCAATACTGAAACAGAAGGGCAGTATGGGCACAGCCTAGTGAACACAGTGACAGTGGGTTATCAGGGTCAAATGCTTCTATGTCTAAATGGAGATGGTTTTGTTCTCAAGTCATTAAAAACTCAGCATGGCAGTGGTTCCTTTGTCTGCAAAAGTCTAAATGATTGCTTAGCTCACCATGGCAGTTAATATTTTTTCTTGCTAAAATACACGTAATGACACAATTGTTAGATCATTTGCCCTCAGGATGTTCTTCATACTGTTTTTCTAACCTGTTAATTCAAAACCTCTTCTCTTCTGAGTTTCAAAATACATACATGAACTTATCTGAGTCATATAGACTCTTATTTTTCAGCAGCATGAAGTGGTTAGAATTATTCATTGATTTAAAGACCATTGTTTCAAATGCTTACAATTCCCTTCAGGTGCAGAACCTGAGACACATAGAAGCTGATTTTGGAGGAGAGCAGAGCAGTCACACTTGCATCTACACCAGTGCCCGCAGTATGGGTAACAGAGAGGAGGAACTGGAGGCCATCCTGCAGCAGGAAAGCCGTGATGTAGTCACCATCAGGGAGACGTGTGGGGGTCACTGTCATGGCTGGAGTGCTGCAGTGGGTGGCTACAGGCTCTTCAGAGGGGACAGGCAAGGAAGGAGAGGCAGTGGGGTGTCTCTGTACCTCAGGAAGTGTTTTGACTGCACAGAGCTTGAGGACAGTGATGATAAGGTTGAGTGCCTAGGGGCAAGAATCAGGGTGAAGGCTGGTAAGCCAGATATCCTGGTGGGAGTCTATTACAGACCATCCAGCCAGGAGGAAGAGGCAGATGGAATATCCTGTAGGCAGCTGGCTGCTGTTTCACGATCACTAGACCTTGTTCTTGGGGGAGACCTTAACCAGCCAGTGTCTGCTGGGAACCCAACACAGTGGAGTCTGTCTAGGAGGTTCCTGGAACGTTTGGAAGATAACTTCCTGACACAGCTGGTGAGGGAGCCTACAGGGGCAGTGTCCTGCTAGACCTGCTCTTTATGAATAGAGAAGGGTGGTGGGAGATGTGGTGGTCAGAGGCTGGTTTGGGCAGAGCAACCACAATGTGATAAGAATTTTCAGTATTGGTAAAGTGAGGAGTGGCATCAACAAAACCTCTACCTTGGACTTATGAAAGGTGAACTTTGGCCTGTTCAGGACACTGGTTCAGAGAGTCCCTTAGGAAACTGTTCTTTACAATGGAGGGGTCCAGGAAAGGCAGGAATATTTCAAGATGGAAATCTTAGAGATGCAGAGCCAGCCCATCCCTATGTGCTGAAAGAGAAGACATCAGGGAAGATTGGCCTGGTTGAACAGGGAGTTTTCACAGGAACTCAGGGAAAAAAAAAGAGAGTTTTTGACCTTTAAAAGAAAGAGTGGGCAACTCAGGAAGATTATAAAGGTGTTGGTGGATCACAGAGAGAGAAAATGAGAAAGACAAAAGCTCAGTTATAACACAATCTGGCCACTCTATGAAAGACAATAAAAATGTTTTTATAAATACATTAATAACAAAGGGAGGGCCAAGGAAAATTTCCATCCTTTATTGGATGCAGGGGTTGGGACATTGTCATCATGGATGAGCAAAAGGCTGAAGTACTTAATGTCTTCTTTGCCTCAGTCTTTAGCAGAAAGACCAATTATCCTCAGGGCAACTGGCCCCTGAGTGGGTAGGCAGAGATGGAAAGCAGAATGGACCTCCTGTGATTCAGTAAGAGGTATTCAGTGATCTGTTGGGCCACTTAGACACTCAAAAGTCTATGGGGCTGGATGGGATCCACCTGAGAGTACTGAGGGAAGTGGTGGAAGATCTTTATCCATCATTTGTCATCAGTTCTGGCTAACCAGGGAGGTCCCAAATGACTGGAATCTGGCCAGTGTGACACCCATCCACAAGAAGGGCTGGAAGGAGAATTCAGGGAGCTACAGGGCTGTCAGCCTGACAGATTGAGTGCTCTTGTGTAGCACATACAGCACAACCAGGGAATCAGACCCAGCCAATATGAGTTTAGGAAAGCAGGTGCTTCTTGACCAACCTGCTCTTCTTTTATGACCAGGTGACACACATGGTGAATGAAGGAAAGGCTGTGGATGTTGTCTACCTGGAATTCAGTACTGACTTCATTGTGTCACTCACAGCACTCTCCAGGCAAAGGTGGCAGCCCGTGACTTGGACAGGAGCACTCTTTGCTGAGTTAAGAACTGGCTGGATAGCTGGGCCCAGAGGGTGTTGATGAATGGGAGGACAATCACCAGTGTGTGGGTTCCCCAAATACTCAGTATTGGGCCCAATATCTTTATTGATGATCTGGATGAGGGGATCGAGTGCAGCCTCCGTAAGTTCACAGAGAAAAACTGTCAGGTTAGTCTAGTTGATATGTAGTTGCCAAAGGCAAGTTGCACTTCATTCATATTTGGTTTCACTCCTCCGTCTTTTAGAGAAAGATTCCAGAACCTATACCTTGGTAAGACAAATGTGGTGGGGTGCATAGGATTGTTAGAGGAATAAATTTATACTGGTGGGCAGGAATGAATTCAAGGATGATATCGTTGCATCAGATATGTCGAATATGGTTCAGCTGATAAGTTGTAGGGACTTTCTAAACTTTTTAACTTTTTTTTTTTTTTTTTTTTTTTTTTTTTTTTTTTTTTTTTGTCCAGTATTATGAGCAATAATATATCGAATTAAAAGTTTTTTAAGCCTGTAACTCAGCTTCCTAATCCTTACCTTTGGAAATGGGATTGTTTCTAAGAAGAAGGAGTGTAGTTTCCATCTAGAAGGAGTTTGTAATGTTGAATATGTATAGTTTAGGAGTGCATGAGAACACAAAACCTTCCTGTAGTTTCTCTATGCTTTTTTCATTCCACATAAAAGGCTTTGAAATAGATGTCAAGAAAACGTTATATCTATTGTCTGCTTGGGGAAATTTTACATAAAAACATCTGTAAGAAGGAAATTACATAAAAATGAGATGGCAGAAGGAATGGAGATTTAAATGAGAAGAAATCATTATGAGATAAGAAGACTGGTTATCTGGCTGTGTATTAGAATAGAATTTATCTATGAAATTTCTGTTGGTGAATCTAGATAATGGAATGAACATAATTTTCTTGCCGTTGGAGCTGTAATTTCTATCCTTAGTGAGTGTATTGTTCATGTGTTTCTAAACATTATGCATATCACAAATAATACAAATATGGAATTCAGTTAACATGATTGATGTAAACATTAAAAATGTCAACATACATTTAAATCAGTTTAATGAATCACATCTTGACAAAAAAAGAAAGGAAATTATCAGGACAACTGGGAGTCAGAAAAACAAATCTTCAACAATATATTGTGGAAATTATCTATTCTGAGATATACAACTTACCAGCTAAAAAGAGATTAGATTTACTAAAATACAGTCTTAAATATGATTCTCTGGCAGTGCTGTGAACTGTACAGGAAAAAGCTGACTATAGGGACACAGTCTCTGATCCTGCAGATGCTTATGGATGGGTTTAACTTTAATCATTGATTTCTGTTGAAGTCAGGGCTAAGAACCAGCTGCTTAACTAGGCCAAATTACATCTGAGATTTTATGGGAGAGCTTTTCTTCAGTGATAAAAAAAATTTGTAGTGTGTATTAGTGGTCAAACAAAAAAAAAAAAGTAAAATATTGATGACTGTCATTCCCTGGCGATATTTCCTGTGTAGATGTGTTGTGAGTTTGTGGGGTTTTTTGTTTGGTTGGTTTTCTACTGCAAATGGTATCTCTACTTTCATAGACCTGGAAGCTGCTGCACAGTACTCTCTTAGTAGTCCAGTCTCAATGGAAAAGCATGAGGTCAGTAGGCAACATATCTGAGAGAGAATATGGGATACATACCCTGTCCTCAGAGCTGTTCTGGCAACCTGTAGTCCTGTGGGTGCACTTTGGGGTGGTGGTTCTGACACAGGTTGGACTGGGAGTGGAGCCTTGATTCCAAATCTGAGCCCTTCTCTTGATTTCTCTTCCTATAAAAGAAAAGGGATAGGAGAATGAGCAGGGGGTTCTCTGCCATAAATCCTTTGTTCTGAAATTCACTTTCCATTCTGTTTGGGAAGCACTACTCAAGGCAGCAGCAGTTGCTAGCTTTTGGGGCAAGTTGCATGTCTCTGCTTGCTTTCCAAAACAAGGCTTCACTCCCACCCATCTTCCTTTCCCAAATTTAAGCTCCTTGCTTCCTTTTACACACCCTTAAGCAGCAGCTCACTCTCTGGCTTCTTCCTTCCCTTCTTTTCCTGTCTGCCAAAATGAGGAGTCCAATTCTATCCTTCTTCTTTCTTAATTGTTCTTCTTCTTTCACCTCAGGGGTAAACATGATCTAGCCTTCCTTCCATCCTAATCCAGTGATCCCAACCTCATTCTGCCAAGTTCTTGGCATTTGCCTTGTCATTAAAGGCATGGTTGTGTTGGTTGCTAATTGTTTCAAATCCCAGTTGCTCTTTGAGAAACATGGGGGATTTATCCAGCAGCTCCTGGGGAAACATAGGTGCAGCCAGTGTCAAGAACTGTGGCTGCCACCTGCCTCAAATTCACCATGGAAGGGTTTTCAATACTGTTTGTTGCATGCAGACCATGGATGGCAAAGCTCAGATCTTCACATCTGTTATGTGGGAGTGCCAGGAATACTGAAGGACTGAGGCTTTAGGTGGGACAGGTACATGTTGTGGAGTGTCTGCATATGCTGAAAAAGAATATATGCTTGGTCAGAGAGATGGGAAGGAGAGTTTGTAAATAAGTTGTAGGAATGTGAACTGGGCATCCATAGTATTGTAGTTACACATTACAATTTCCAGCATGGTATTAACTTTATCTATGAAGGATGATTTTCCATTTAAAACTAACTGTCTGGGACCACAAATCCCCCCACAAACAAAAACAAACCAAAAAAACCAGCAACAAAAAACCCCAACCATTGTAACCTTTTATAGGAGCATGAATCTGTAGCTTGAAATGATCAGTTTCAGCATCAAGATTTACAATGCTACCCTCCAAGCTTCATAATGCACTGTTTTTTTCCTTTCTGACATATTTGGAGAAGAATGATACTTCTAAAGGGTACCAACTAGCTGGGTCCTCATTTCAGTGTCAATTGCACCTTTAACTTACTTAGACTGGTTTGAGAAGGTCAAATGCACTGGAGAAAAACACCCCCAAGAAGAAAGTGTCTAGATGTTTAGTAGAGTCTCATTCACATTTGAAAAACTCCATGTGCTTTGTGTTTAGGCTATGCTTTGAATGGCTCGAGTAAACAATCAGAGGACATTTACATAATCAGTGCATGGATTGTGAGGTCCCTGTTGACTCTGTTACATTAGTCTGCACTTTATAGCCATTGCCTGTGCCTGCATGGAAAGGTTACTGCTAATGTGCTTCTCTGGCTCAGGAGGCACACTTTACCAGTCAAGCTTTTATTAATAAAGCAGTGTGTGTTATGTAGAAACCTGATGGAAACCTGGAGCCTGTTGTGCTGTGATGAGCTATGTTCAAGCAAAAGCTTTCAGATGCAGTAGTAAAGCTTGTTCAAATAGCAAGGAAACATCTTTTTTCAGATTGATCTTTGTAAAAGCTCCATCAGTATGTGCTCACAGAACTATTCATAAAAATGATGTGTCTGTGACTTGAATGTTTATTTATAGCCATATTTCACAGGTAATAATTTTTAATGGCTTTGAAAGAAAAATGGTTTGGGAGAGGCTCTCTGTTCAACCTGGATGATCCAGCACCTGAGGTCAAAGTACAAGGCATTGATCTAGGTGCAAGTTATTTGAAACCCATCCTCTCTCTGTGCTGTTGTTCTCCTGAAAGATGGGAGAGACATCTCATCCTACTCTTGTCTCTCCTTTTTCTTGTTCATTAGCTTTGTTTACAGCTTGGGACAAAGATTCAGGTCCAATCCATCAATATTATCTAAAATCCCAAATGGTTTTCAGAGAGGTAGATCTTTTATTCATCCACCATATCTTTTTTAGACTGTACATGAAGGGACTCAGATGACAGCCAGTAACTACTGGGGGGGCTGACAGTGGGTTTGTGAGACAGACGAGGAGTTAACAAGAAGATAAGAAGACAAGGTCGTTGACATGGAAACTGAGGAAACAGAGGAAAACAAGGAACACCCGGGGTAGAAAAATAGGACATTTATCTATGATTGAGAATTCCTGTGAATGTTTTCCCAAAACAGTAAGTGTACCAATGAACACATGGGGCTGTTTTATTGTAACCAATGAGTGTAGAACATGCTTGGGTGAGAAATTTGTAAAAAAGGAACATGTGGGCACAATAAAAAAAAAAAGGCAAGCCTTCTTGGAGTCTGTTAGGGGTTACTCTTTGTGTGCTGTGTCCATCCCAACAGTGACAAGTAATAGTCAATGTTCAAGTTTGCTGTAGGTGGATAGTCAGTTGCCATTATGTGGGCTCTCCAAGGACATCTGCAGCTTAAATGATCGCTATGCTTAAAAGCAGAAAGTGTTTACTTCCTAGAATATATGCTAACTCTAATTTGTTTTACACTTCATTGCAGATTAAAGATCTTAGACAATATAAAGATATTTATCCAAAAGACATCTGGGTGTAGACTTAGGCAACCAACTCTGGATGACCCTGTTTGAACAGACGGTTTGGGCAAGATCGCTTCCAGAGTTTCCATTCAACCTTGAGCAGCCTGTGAGTCTGTGAAATAAAGCAGAAATTAGAGAATAGAATGCAGAAGGGGAAAATTACCTGTAATATTGTGGTAGGATAGACAGAAGCATTTGCTGCTTTCTCATGAAGTTTTGTCGTCAATGTAAATGCAAAAACCTTTGGGGTTTATGCTGACTGAGCTGTGAAATGTGGCAAAGTAGCAAATAGGGATGATTGCAGCCCATTTTGCCTTTAAGTGGAAAAGATGCAGGCAACAATTTGGGCCTTTAATATATTGGGCCTTGTGTATATTGGTCCAGAAATCAAATCCTTTAATCTCTGCCATACACTTGTCCTTTATTTATGCCCTTTTTGAGTCTGATACTGAAGCCCAGACAACATTTTACTCTAGCAATACATGTCTTATTGGGAGCTGTAAGTGAAAACAGGGGTTTTTGTTGCAATTTTTAGTCTTTGTGTTAGTCTAGTATAAAAATTGACAGTTCTTAACCATCACCATATAGAACAATTTCCACTCCTTTGGATTAACTTAGCAGTTAATTTTCTTACTTAATTTTTATGCCTTCCAAATGCTTACAGCTGCCTCCATCTTAGAAGTTTTTTGACCAACTAGTTAATCACGCTTAATAATTTTATTCTTTCTGCATAAATCAGACTCACATAGCTGTATACTCTAGGTATCAGTTGGAAGAGGTTGAAGGAAGATAATGTCATGGATTAACATTCCCACCCCATGTGTGCTCATCTTGTTGACAGATGGTCAGGAGAAGAGATTTTTAATATATTCCTGGATAAAAACAGTCCTGGTTGGTCCGAGCAGGAATTCTTCTTAAGTCCTTTCAAAAATCTGTATGGCCAAACAGCGAGGATTGTCCAGGGGCTGGAACACCAGAATTTACAAGCAAAGTCAGGAATGTTAAATTTATATCTCTGCTTCATTTTCAACCACCTTTTTCCTATTACTCTTGGCAGACCACTCAGAGGTCCTGTACTCAGTTTTTCTCCTCAATGCTGCAAGATCTGACTCTTCCAGGGCCACTCCAAGCATGATTTGAAAGTGCAGGTTTCCTATGCTGTGTGCCAGGAGAAGGAGCCTCCTGTGTAGAGGCAACAATGTGCAAAATACACTGGAAGATTTTTTGTAGAGCATAGAGAGTCTCATCAGAAGTGGGTACTTACTTTACAGAATCCCTATCTGTTTGCACTTTTTCCTGAAGTGGTCTCATTGTTCAAATGTGGTACCAAACAATATGCATGAATAGCTACACTGAAAATATCCAAGATGGCAAAGAGAAGAATTCAGTTCCTTGAGTAACTGGGAGCAAAGACTCAAAGACTTCCTCATCTGGTGGGGTATCTTAGCCATGGATAAAATCTTCTACCACTTTGCTGGAAGGATATTGCTCTGCCCTTGGACTTTGTTCTGCTCATGATGAGTTCACAAGAGACTGGCTTCCCTTCATCAGTGCACCTGGCAGATGGGGATAACAGTGCTTTGCTGTCTCTTAGGGGTTCCATAAGGACAAATAGATTAAAAGATTTTGAAGTGCTCAGAGATGTGTGATGGGAGCTGTGGAAGAATTTAGGATCAGTAAACTGGCAGCAGAACAATAAAAGGTCTCCTCCTGTTTAAGAACAGCAATATTGATGCTGTCTTGAAAAGAGTATCTACCTCTTCCTAACAGAAATATCAAAATAACTTTCATTTTTGGAAAGGAAGCATTTCTGTCTAATCGAAACTGCTTTTTTTTTTTTTTTTTTTTTTTTTTTTTAATGGCTAATTTATGTTCAAAGGCTGGGATTTTAAAACTTTAGTTTCCCTCTTTTTGGAAATGCACACACACATACACAGACACAAAGAGAGGTCTGAATTGGTCAGTATTTGGAAAAAAATTCCAATATTGAGTTTTTCCACACTGATATTCCCTTAGAATATGGAGAATTAATTTGAAGTATTGATTGTTTATTTGATGCCATGTGATAAATTAGTAGGATCCTGCTTAAGAGCTTTGGCTTGTGAATTTCAGCTTCACATCTTAACAACTTATGTGAGGAGAACTACAATCCTCAGATTAACCAAGAGGCATGTAGTTACTCTGTTTTATACAGCGATGCTATTAACAAACTATTTTTACTGTGTCATAGTTGTATGTGTAGTAAAAGGTGGTAACAGTTAAAATCCTTTCTTGATTCCAGGATAACTTTTATTTCCTAATCTCCTCTTTCAGTTCTATATCAACACCTGAGAACAGGAATTAAAACTACTACTACTACTACTACTACTAATAATAATAATAGTGCAAAGTACAAAGTTGGGCAAAGTTGTCAATTTTTCCTTAAGATCAAAACATGGACTTACTTTTTTTGCCTGTTGTAATCTAAAAACGATCAAGAATACTGAAGGCCTCTTTGTTTTCCCCCTGTGCCCTTGATTTACTCTAATTCTCAGGGCATCAAACACCTGTGTTTGTCCTCTGTCACTCACTGGTATGGGTTGGACTAGAATCTGTGGGCTTTGAGAACACAGTGTTTTCTTCCCCAAATTTGTCAAGCTTATGGAAGTGTTGATTTATTCTAATGTCATATGTTGAAGTAGATGAATATCACTTCTCTCTTTTTAGATTAATGATCAATTACACAGACATAATTAATGTGCTCTGTGTTTGTTCTGTTTCTCCTGTAGTGCCGAGCATAGCATGGCTTTCTTTACTGACTTTCTGCTGCCAGGGCTCTAGGTAGTGTATTTTTCATGGTACAAGTGCAATCCAATTCAGCTTGTTCTTTTTAGCCCTGAGAGGATGTCTTCAAGCACTTCTTATTCTCATTCTGGTTCTTTCCACAGCATGCCTGACAAGCAGAGCTCATTTGCCTTAAGAGTGCTCAATATGTCTAGTGGTTTTATTTTGGTCAGGTTTTAATGTTCATCTTGAGAAGAAAAATTTGTCTCTTCAGGTATTTGCAACAAAGATTACACTCGCCTAAGGTGAAATTAGAAACATTCTTAATTTTTGTTCTTCAATGTCTTGGGAGGTAACTTGCTCTCAAGTAGAAAGCTCCTTGCTTTATACAAATTGCAATGTCTCTGTTGTTTTAGCAACAGAGGTTTAGGTTGTTCCTAAAACTACAACGCAGACCTGAAAAAGTGAAATGCAATGTGAAATTAGTGAAGCTGATCATCTGGGATAGCTTTTTATGGAACTATGCTAGGGAAACAGAGGAAGAAAATTTGATAGCGTTTACGCTCCTCCTTGTGATCCAAAATTGAGTTGAACCTGAAAGCTTGAGACTTGGTGGGTGAGCTAGTGCTGGTTATGGCCAAATGCTCAAGAAGCTGAGATGCTGTAACCTTTGATACCGTTAGATGCCCCAAAGGAAAAGTGGCAGGACAAATTCAAGACAATCTCCTGTCTTTCATTACAATTTGCCTAAAATTTCTTGGTTTGTACCTGTCAATAGTCTCCAATAAAAATCTATTTTGTTGGAAAATTTCCCAGCAAGCGTAATAATACCCACACTGAATTACTGATGTGATAGCATATGAATGAGTAATAGTTTATTGCTCAAAAGGACTGAGAAGATCTAGAAAAGGCTGCGTTGAACTTTGTCATTCACTGGACATGTGGCCTGAAGACTGCCAGTGTGGTTATTAAAGACTTGCTGATTTCATTAAATGCAGATGAACAATTTTGCCCAAATATCTTCACAGTTCCTTCCTGCTGCTTTTTGTTTCTTTTTTATTTACATGGATTTTCCAAGACAAAATAGGTTTTGCCCACGAATTCATCTGCTTCTCTGTTTGGTCACAGTCTGAGCTCACCTCCTGTGACAGCATTGTATTGGTGGAAATTGCAGGGAGCAAGTAGCATCTGCACAGCTTGGGACCAGCAAAGTATGGGGAATGGGGAGCTCTGCTTCAACCTGCCTGTCTCTCTCCTGCCCCTTGCCCAGGCCAGTTCAGCCACCTCAACCCTTTTTCTACCACTAATATACTGCTCAGTGTAAAAAGGCAGCTTTGCATGGGCCATATCCAGGTGGTTGAAGGCCATTTGGTGCTTTCCATCGGCTGAACTACTTGGTGGCTTGTATTTCAGTATATTAATTCTTCATTTATGGAAATAAATCCCAGCTGGATATTAAAAAGATAATATAAGCAGTCTTTCTCATAATATTTTAATTTTTTTAGTAAAGCCCCAGGGACTTGCAGAGTCCTGTAAGACATGCTAAGAATCTCCTTAGTTCCTGAATGGCAGAGACATGGAGCTGTCTAAGGAACTCTCCAGCAAGCTAGCTGCATAAAAAAAACCTCAGAGAAGACTATAACAGAGGATGTCAGCTTATTGCAACTTTTCTCCCCCCACTCCCAGTGTCTCTTCTGGGACCATAAGAGATTGACAAGGAAGTATAAACTTAAACCCTCACTAGACCTATATCTTTCCAAAGAGCATATGGACAGACCTTTGCCTCCTCTTTCCTTTTCACCAAATGGAATTTGGGGCTAGCAAAATGTTTGGTGATGCTGCAGTTCAGAACAAAAGACTCTCTTATTTCAGATCTATAAGGTGATTTTCAGTTGTGCAGCTCTAAAAGAGGAGAGATTTTAGGGTATTTCCAAGAGACAGGTCACCAGGCAGGAGCTGTGTTACCACATCTGTAGAGCAATGGGTGATTTGGAAGCCACTAGTATGAAAGAACCTAGAGTTTTTAAAACTCATCTCTTGAATCACACAACATATTGTACTAAGAAGAGCTTAAGAGGTTAAGAGCTGCCCAAATCAAATATTCACTCCTTGGTAGCCCTGGAGCACACAACCTGTAAATTGGGGTTTATAGGCACGCCAAGAAGGCAAAGGGGATGAAATGTACTTCTGCCTCTGGAAGGGGAATTCTTGTAATACCATTCATTCCTTTTATAGATAATGCTGCTGTTTAGGAAGTCCTAAAGTACATGATGTCTTTGCTGATTAAATTTCCTGTGTAAGCAACATGTTCATAAAGTTACATAACTGCATTTTTCTTGCCTCTTTGCTGGCAGCAGCTGCCTGGGTTTCTGAAGCACTGTGACCCTTGCTTTGCCTCTATTTCTTGGTGAGAAAAGAGTGGAGTCAGAACACAGAAACTGAGTGAGAAAAAGTGATACTGTTGCACTAAATAATTCTTTCTGTCTATCTAACTAACTCAAATCCTTTATTCCATCTGTGTAACTCATACATACTTCCTACATCCTTTAACTGGTCTAGACTCTATAGCCTGATGGTTGCAACCTGAGATTGTTAAATACAATCTTGATGAACTAAGTGGCTGAAGTAATTTCCCTTTTTATCCCAGGCGAGCTGAGCTGAAAAACCAAGACCACCTGTTCTAGTGGGCTTGAGCTTGCTAGAGAGCTTTCCCTCCTGCTTATGCCAGAAATCCTCTTTTTCCACACTGTGGACAGCTTTCCCATAATGTAATTTTCACTATATTGGTGAGTCACCTGTCAAGTTGTGAGACAGCTGTTTGCCAGAGGGTGTCAGACAGGCATACTCTGCATCATCTTCTGCAAGCAGTTCAACAGAAATGATTGTGGTGGGGAGCACTGTGGGCATGTCCTCTAAGAGAAAAATTAATGGGGTATTTTTGCTGCCTCTGGACTGTCTTCTCTGACTTTTGTATCCATTTGTTGGAGAGCAGACCCTTGCCCTGAGTTTTCAGCTAATTTAAAGAGTGAGTCAAGGCAAGAGAAGTCTATTTCAAAGGTTCCACAGTAATTTTTATGAGCCAAAGTAAAAATGAATTTAAGATCATTTGTTTTGCCTACGTAATGAGTTCCAGTATGATCAATTGGTGCCATCTTGCTGACCTTCTAAAAGTAAAACTTCTTCAAGATTAGGACCAAAAATTGTACCAAGACACTTCTGCTGTTGTTGTGTTTGTTTATTGTAATTCTTCTCCAGTTTTCTTTTCTACCAGCAGTCCCTGAATGTAAAGGAGCAACCTGTGGATCAAATTAAAGGAAAGAAAAGATTTTTAAAGAAAATGGTGGCAGCTTGGCTGTGGAGTGTATACAAAATCAAAGTTTTGCTGTGCATGATTTTGCAATGCAATTCCCTCTTAACAGAAGGATCATTTACCTGCTGTTTATAGAGAGTCAATATCCTCAGGGTTGAACCCCTTAAGGGATCTAGTGCACTTAGACAGAAGAGTTTAAAACATCCTTTGCAGGGTTTGAAAAGTCAAGATCAAAACCCGTTAGCACCAGAGAACTTTCAATCTGGAATTTAAGAAAGGAAAAAAAAGATATATGAGGAGAGGAGACCCTTAAAAATCTCTAAAATTCCCTCAGATTTAATCAGTATTCTGTAACCATTATAGTGCTTTTTTGAGTCACATAACTGAGGGTAAAGTGAATCTGCTGCATGGCTCGAGGAGCAGCCAGGAGTAACAAGATCAGCACACTCTGGCCTTTTTTTCTGAGTGAAGGGTAGAGATACAAACTGTGCCACAAGCCCTTTGGCCCAAGAATCAGGAAAATCTGGTCTTTTGTTCTGCCCCTTCACAAATCAGCAGCTCCCCTTCAGACAGTGCATGATGAGAGGGTCAATCACCTCCTCTTCAGTCTAGGTTTTCTCTGTAGTGCTATTTGTCTCATTTTTGACAGTGATCAGCAGTTTTGCTCAGTGTATGTGGGACATTGCTGCAGACAATTTACAAACATCAGGGGAAAGAAGAGAGTTGGTGGTGGTTTTGAATTCACATAAGTTCTTCATTTTTTGTTGTTTATAATGAGTAGCTGAAAAACAAAATGGGTGTTTTGTTTCCTGATGTGCACAAATATTTGTTCAAAATAACTTAAATTGTTTACTGAAGTTACTCCATTTGAACATTTCTGTTTTAGGCATCATGTGAAAGCTCTTATTTCTTCCATGATGGATATTTGTCATCAACTCATGTGAATGTTTTGGCAAATCAAAGGATGGATTGTTCTGTTTTGCTTGCTTGGATTGTGAAATAGGAATATCCATAACATGACAGGGCATGAAAGAGCCTGAAATGAATTAAAGCTGTACTTTAGTGAATGGGCTTTTAAATTAGAGGATTCCTTAGAAACAAGTGTGGTAAATCCAAAGGATAGTTGACACACACGTTTTGTATGGGTGGGTACTGGCAGACAAGAGCTGATGATTCACCATCCCAGATGGACTCTTTCTCAGCAGATGAGTGTTCTAGCTATCATATTTCAATTGGGAGAGCTGCTCTGGTGTAGAGCAAATAAAATATGATTATCTCAGCTCAAAACCTGGACAGATGAAAACATTCTCAAGCTGGATACTTGAAATCATCCAACCAACGAGTACCTCACAGCCTTCACTGTAAAGTAGGCAGGTTTCTACCTGCTAAATTTTTTGCTCATCAGTTGGGCCGAATGAAATTAAGTCAATGATATTACATGATGAGCATAGAGGAACTGAGCAGGCATACACAAGTGAAACATGTGATAATACTTAGTGCTTCATTCAAAGCTGTGTGTTAATTCAGATGGAGAGCACCTCTTGGCAAACGTTGCACCTGAGTGTTTTTTTAATTTTAAACCATAAACAAAGATAACGCCTACCATCCATTCTTAAAAGAAAAGTAGAGAAATCTGTATACAAATGTGTGTATGATGAAAAATGATGTGACTGTGCATCTGTACTAGGTATTTTAAAACATTGAATTTTGCCAAGAGAACTGTGCCAATTGATGTGGGTCTTTAAGAAAGCAAGGCCTGTAAGGGAGCACGGGAAATAAGTTGGGTCATTTTGCTTCCCTGATCTTTTCAGGAAGCACAAAATAAATGTACTATTTGTTCCTTAAGGGTTTAGTAACCCACTAACAGAACCTGATGTACCACTAACCATCTAATATCTCATGATGCAGGCTTGCATCACTTTTTGCTTTCGGATTAGTCTCAGAGTACCACCATGTCCATGTGCCAATTTACATGGAAAGAGTTCAAGGCAACTGACATTCTCTGTGTGCTCCCATTCAGAGAGCACTTCAGAAAATATTGGAGCTGAGCCCTGTAATCACAACCCCAGATAAACATCTGGGAGCCCTGATTGCCAACAGGTCCTTCAGAAAGCCATCCAGTGCTAGTCTGGTGAAATGTTTTTGTGGGATCAGTGGCAGGAGCACACTTAAAGATATTTGTGCCCTTTTTCTGCAGCAACTTTTTGTTGTTGAAGGTGCTAACATGATTTTTAGTCCTTGGTAATCCCTTTGTGTTAGATTTTGTATTAATCTGCTGTTAGGCTTCTAGTTCTAGCTACAGACACTGACTCATCACTGTAGAAAGGCCTTTTACTGCTCAGTGAGGCAATGCACTGTGAACAAACCGACTGTCATCAATCAAAATTATTTCACAAACTTGTTCCTGGCTTTTGTTGACCCTGTGTTTTCAGAGCTGAGAATGTGAAGTGCAAACTCCGAAATGCAAGGACTGAAAGTTTGGATTGGATAAGAGACACTGTTCCTTTGCACCCAAGTATGAGAGTATGATTGCAACCAGGTCTCTGGTGTGATGACTTAGTGAGGTAAAAATGTAAAACCCTTGCATGTTTAAGCATAAGCTCCATCTCTACAGATGTTGTAACCTAATTTAATAGGTGGTTGACTGCTTCCAGTAAGAATGCACGAGAAGATGTGAACACAGCAGTGGACAATTTCTCTTACTTTTTTTAAGGGGAGATCAGATTTTTCACCCTAACATTTGCCCAGCTCTTGCTGGCCATAATAACAGCAATACCTAATGTGACTGTAGGTTTGCTGTGCATGGAAAGACACCATCCAGTGCATCACATACATTAGAGTGATAATGACACAGTGACACAATTAGTGCACAGTAAACAAATGCCTGGAACTGGTAACTCTACCATGGAAACATTCCCATCTCCTCAGCTATGTTAATTCTGACTCTTTCCATATTTAATAACACATTATTTTGATAGATAAGGGATGGAAGATACAGAACTCATCAAGGGGTTAGCATGGAGATTGGATGCTAGGGTAGATATGATAAAGAATTTTATCACATTTAGCAAGACCGTCCATTCTAGTCTGCCTATGATGTAGACTGGCACCAAACTGGAGGTTATTGACCTGACCTTGCTTGCATCTGACGTTGCTGCTTTGGAAAGCAAATGGGTTCTGGTGTTACGAGCTAGTAGGGCTGCCAGTTTCTCAGCAGATTAGCATTGGCTGACCTTTTTCAGACTAGCTTGTGCAATCGCTCTCCTAATGATTCCCATAGATCATGTAAGTGGAGTGAAATGGACTGGTGGAAGTAGCAAATATTGAATCTGGCACTGGTCCCTCTGGTTGAGCAGGAAGTGATGAGTGTGCTCTAGGTAGGCAAGTGCCTGCTCCTTCTCAGTCTAGAAGAGAGGAAGGCTTATGTATAGGTGCTGTGTGGCACAGGGCATTGAGGAGCACACATCTGACTCCCTCTTCACTTTAAATTTTAGAGGCCTAGATATTGCCAGTCTTTGCCCCCAAGCAATGGTCCCCCGTAGTGATGCTAGGAGCCATGCAATGACAATTTGCTCTCTAACCACGTATGGTACTTTCAGTTCACTTTCTGCCACGTGTCTGGGACTGCTGCAGCCAGTGGCAGGCAGGGAAGATGAAAATATGGCTCCTTTCTACAGCCACTGTCAACCCATTGCATTCTGAGCTGAGCAGTCCTGGAAGCCTGAACTGCAATGATCTTGAAATACAAGATTTCTGCTTAGAAACAGAGCCATTTGAGATTTGGTTTTTCTAAGACCTTGATCTGCTTTACACCTGATGTAATAGGGGTAAACTTACATAAGCAAGGCATCGCTGACTGTAATTGGAAGGCAAACAATCATGTTGAAAATGCCTCTTGTAATGTTGTGAAAATCTGGGGCAGTTTACTTGGGGTCACTATGGACTGGCTGCTTTGGTTAAACTGCCAGGTGATCCTAATTGAACCTCAAACTTTCTGAAGTGCTGTAATTCTTCCTAGACTATGCATATTTTTCTGAACTGTTTGGAAAGTGCTACATGTGCCTGTTCTCATGTGCTTCATCTTCCTCTCTTTACTTTTTTCCCCTATCCCACCCTCTTATTTCCTTCCTGTCAAAACAATGACAGCTTTTGTTTTGCAAAATGGGAAAAATTTTAGCAAAATTTAATATGGAGAAAAATTTTGACTGTCTAAATATGTGCTTTCCTGTACTGCCTACTTCAGGGGTAAAAATTGCCTCCACCTTTTTTCTCCCTGCTGCCTCTTGCCCATAAACTACTTACACAAGACAACATATTCATAACAGTTAAAAACCCTCTTTATTTTTCAGATGTACAAGCAGTGTCCTTCTTTCCTCACCCTCCATCCTCCCCTGTACCAAAACAAAGCACAGGCCAGTGGGACTGTAGTGTGCAAATTCCACTGCCTCCCTCCCCAGCCATTCACCCTCGTCCCTCCCGCTGGGAGGTGAACACCGTCCACACATCACTTGAGACAAGAACAATATAACACAATCTGTTTTCAAATTTTCTAAATATTTCCCAACTTCCATTGCAGGCTGTTGTCTCCGCACTGTAAATTTGTGCCAGGAACTCCCCAACTGCATTCTCCTCTGCCTTCCCAAATCACTCGGAGAGCAAACAAACCTTTCCCTGAGTCATTGATTTTTGCAAGAAAGCATTTCTATTTTTTAAAAATGATTGGAGAATGGCTAGAATGCACAATTTACAGCTCACAGCTCTTCAGTGAAAGCCACAGGTATGGTCCTTGACAGTGCAGAGATGCTTTCACTTCTGTGTACTTCCACCTATGATCAGGATTTCTCCCTGCCCAGAGCAGTCAGGGTACAGTTGTGGTGGGGAGGAAAGAATGGTTTGCCAGTTTTCTAGCCTCTCCAAACCCATAAGGGCCTGTTGTTCTATCTATAACTGTTCTTTGCAGCCTGAATGAAAAGCTTTTGAGGTAACAAACAGTGTGAACAGGATAATATAATTATCTGTATTGCAGTAAGTTAAAGTGAATGGTTCAGCTAGTTTGGTATGTGTTAAATTAGTACTGGAACAATTTAGTGGGCACTAGAATTAATTAGGAGAACTTTTTTTCTTTATTTAGAATAAAAAATGTAAGTTATTTAGTACCTAATCATTAAATTGGACCATAGAAATTTTCAGTACACATAATTAGAAGTACTTAAAATTATTTCAGTAAGGGCTAATATTTGTCTGTGAGGTCCTATACTCTTGTATAGGTTGTATACTTGTGATAGAAGCAAAAGAGCACCTTGCCCTATATGAGTGCATTTTTACCTGGACATGACTACATTTTGAGCAGCATAATCCTTGATTGCCTTATTTCCCCACTGTTCTAGCAGTGTAGCACATTTGTGTTTCTGTTTTATCATCTGGCTCCACTCTCTGTGGCTTTCTACTTTTTCGAAGTGCTATTGAAGGAAATGTCCTACCATTTGGTGTTTGTGTTTAAGCCCTCCCACTCCTCACTGAGCTGTTCCAATACATAGAGCATGATCCAGTGACTAAAGCAAAGAAAGAAGCTTAAATGAGAGTGGTTCTGTTTCTCAACAGGACATCAGTAGTTGTCACGTACAACCAGCAAACAAGTTTTTCAGTTCCTTGAGCCATGATGTAAAAGAGTACACCTGCACTGGTGTGTGGCTCAGTCTGCAAGTGCACAAAATCAGGCAAATAGAGTGAGTTTCATTTCACTCCATTTAAAAGCTTGTGTACCTGAAAGATTGTCTGATCTTTTGTCCCTAGCTGTAACACCTGGTTTAAAACATAAAGAGGTCAGTATTCTTTCTGAGGTGTGGAGAGCTTGTATTTTCCACAGGTCTGAAACCCTCTTGCCACTACCTGGTGCCTGAAACCTGAAAATCTTTGTCAATATATCCTAAATTTGGCACCAAGGCATCCAAGTTAAATGGTGTCCGATAATTCTGACAGTGGGTCCAATTGCCTGACAGAAATAGACTACCACAAACCTTAATCTTTCATCCTTACAAAAATGTGCCAGGCTGCCTGTATATAGTTGATGTATTGATATGAAGCATCATCCCTATTGCTGTAGAATAGATGCTTGCTAAATTGTCTATTATGAAATTAAATTTCATAATAAAATTTGCATGTTTGTTTGTTGGCTAGTGTTTTCTTGATCCAGCTAGAAGCAGAATAGCATTTCTGCCTGCTTTGGATAGAGCCTGGGGGAAAGGCTGATAGAGCCTGAACCTACATCTGCATTGACAAGATCTGTCTTGAGCTGGAGATACTTCCTCATCCTGAAGTTCTCTTCACTGGTCATGGCATGTGTTTCACTCCAATAAGGCCTATTTCTGATGTTGATTAACAAGAAAATTTCACTGTGACTATCTGCAAAGGTGTGAGAAAAGTGAAAGGAAATGCCATTATTTTACCTAACTCTGAAGACCACCAAGCAGGCAAGTGAGACAAGACAAGGCAGGAGAAGCAGAACATGCTTTTGATAACTTCTGGGTGTGTGACCAAGGATCTATTCACCACCTCTGCACAACTTGAGACCTATCCCAGCCTCTGGAGGTCCAGAGCATAGAGTACACTGGAGATAGATTGCAGACCCAAGTCTGCTTGTTTAGGCAGTCTGGATGGATCAGAGGCAGGTCCAGGATTCACCACAGGTCTCCCAAAAGGCATGGTAATAATTTCCAGATGTAATTTGCTTTCTTGGACTCAGGAGATGCTGCCATCTCTTAAGTGTTTGAACTCAGGCTGTGAGTTCATGACTTGGGAAGATTTGGGTCAAATAAAGCCTGAAATGTGGGCAAAAAGTCCATGTGCTCCTCAGTCATGAGGAGCAAAAACTTTATGTCTGTACTTGAATTTGTTCCCATTTCCACTTAGTGTGTGACAGCCTTTTAGGAGCATTCTCTTCAGATTTCTCCCTCAGTATGAGATAAACAGGGCTGTTGGCTCTCTGGGCCATGAAGGCAATTCCTTTTGAGGCACTATGCTGCTAAACCTGCTCAATAGATCTCAAGAGGAGTGTGAAGACTGTTTTTGCAGTTGAATATGGTGCACAGGTTGAAATGCAGGCCTTTCATCTTAGAGGTTCCCTACCACATGTTTTGTTAAGAAGAACAATGTCAAGTCTTTTAAAGTTTAGTGCTACATAGCTAAAAGTTTGCATAGGGCTCTAGAAAAACAAAGGAATCTACATTATTATACAAACAGACCTGAGTTTTTATATAATGAGCTAAAGTAAATATATTGCAATTTAACAGCTGATTTGGTAAGTCCTTTTCACAGTTTCTTTAGTCTCAAAGCCCAAACCCTGAGAGTATGAAGAACTTTTGAAGAAACTAAACAGCTCTAACCATGATGGACAATTTTGTGCAGATGATGAATTGATTGTTTAGAATAGTTCCTGTGTTGCAGGAATATTTGCTTCTGTTTTCTATCTCCTTCAAACTAGCTGCCTGTGTGGAGATGCAGCAGTCCTGTCACGGAGTGATCAATATGCTGCCACATACCATCTGCAATTCTGGAATTTGCTTCTCCCACCCACATCACAGTGGTTTCACAATGTGCTTTCTTGTGCTGCAGCAGGGACAGCCTCCTCAGGACGTGTTTTTCTTAGTCACATGGATTTGTCAGCCTTTTTTCCTAATCAAATGAGCTTTTCATTGTGTAGTCAGCGTTGGGTAAGCACAAGGGCTCAAAGATGACTCTTAAGGAGACTTTCAGTGTGTTTAATTTACTGCTCTCTCTCTCTCCCTTTTTTTTTCAGGGAGATTTCTCTCCCTGAAGCATATCTTACTTCCCAACTCAGACTGAGCAATAGTTCCCTGGCACCTGTCCTGGGTGAAAATGACAGTGTGATCCTTTATCAGCAGTGAGCAGTATTTCGTGTGAATATTTGTGCTGCAAAACTGCACTGTCAAAGGACTGTGCAGGGGTGGATAGACTGGGAAAATGTGTGGGAGAGCAAGAGGAATTAGCATGTGGGCAGTGTGGCCCACTTATTTGTTGTAGAGACCTGACAGGATCTGGTCCTGTCAGACAGAGCCTGAGTTTACATGGACCAGCAGAGCTCTGCCACATTCAGTGGCACTACAGCAATTTGTGAATCACGACTTGTTTTTCTTTTTTAGTATCCTGCTCCCTGGTGACCACCCTGACTCACCAATCCTTTTCCTGAGGATTCATTTCCTAGCTGTTAAATGTCAATTTATCAAGATTGAAAAAACCTTCCAGTAGGGTTTGGCAGGTTTTGGTTTGCATTCCTGTTGGTAGTTAATGAGCCCCATGCTCGGGGGCTTCATCTCCTCATCATGTTAATGGTTACCTCTATCAAGAGACCCACTGAATGGAGAATATTCCCTCTTGAAAATTTGCTCTCTCCTCTATAACAGAGGATGTGTCTGAGAACAGAGACATTTTGAAAGGCTGGTCAAAATCTTCAAAAGGTCTTGAATTTTCTGTTTACTTTGTTGATGTCATGTGAGGACAGTTCCCGTGTCCTGGGGACTGACAGACTTGTGCATCACTGTGCACAGCTGCAGTCAGTGAGCAACCATCTTGCTGCTGGTATTGTGACCCACTGCTGGTTAGCCTGACCTCTCCAGAATGGGAGCATGAAGTGCAGCACAGTCTGCTTGCTGGGCTGCCTGAGAAAGCTTGTTCAAAGCTGGAGGCATTCACTGCTATGCTGTACTCTGTAGTCTGGGCATGTGCTAAAGCTAGAAGAATACTCAGAAGAGGGAACCCGAGGTAACAAGAAGACAATACTGGTCAGATACACTGTTTTTAAGCAGTTTCAGTCAGTTTTTCCCACTTCTCCACTAACATTCTCTTTGGAAAAAAAAAAAAAAAAAAGCAACACTCCAAAGCTTTTTTTAGTTCTCCTTCTGTTTTTGTGATTTAAAAAATTAAAAATAAAAATGTAAGCATGTATGTGGCCCTCTTGAATCACATTTTCTTCTTAGCTCTATTGAATTGGGTTCTTCCAAACACAACAAAGTCTTTTCAGAAATATCTTTTTCCACTAATGTTTCCCATCAGACTGCTGCAGGCATTCAAAGAGTGTGTAAGTAACAAATGACAATGCCAAACAATGCTGAATTGCTAGAGGCCATGGGTTAAAAAGAGAAGGGTTTTGACAGCTAATTGAAATCTAAGTGGTATCTTTCTGATATGCTACTTCCCCATTTGTTCTCTCTTCCCCAGTGTTTAACAATCCTTCATTGATTACTGTGGCAGATTTGTACTGCAAATGGAATCAGAAGGTTACTTTTTTGGCCCATAATCACTGGCAATATGTATTTCATGTTTATCTATCTTACATATTTCACAAATCAGTACCTTGGGAAAATCATATCCTGGTATAGTTGTCTGTAAAAGTGAAGTAACATTAGTTATTTTTTAAATAATAAATTTCAATGTCACAGTAAATTCTTCACTGAGACATGCAAGAAGTCTCTGTCACTGCTTCATGAGCAGCATGCCTGAATCTAGAGATGAACTCAGCTTCACAAGTGTTCCCTCTGAGCCTGCAGTCAGGTCAGCCATCTCTGCCCTTCTAAAGTGGGAGTACTTCAGTATTATCTGTGGAAAGTCTCTTTCAGGTTCAGCTGGCAGCTACAGATCTCTTCTGGCTTGGAGTCCTCAGATTCCTATCTCCAGGGAGCACCATAGGGTCCCATGTGTCCTCTTGTGTCCCTCTCCCAGCCCCACACGGGGCTGTTTCCTTCTGGGGTTTGGACCATTTGTGCATTGAAAAGCTCATTTCCCAACTGTGCACATGCCTCTAAGACTTTGGCTTATTAGCTAAGGTTGTTAGTCAGAAGGGGAGGATTTAATAACCTGATAGAATCTGACAGTGTGTGAATCTTCCACACAGTTAATTTCTTATCAACCAAACAATTCCTATAAATAACTGTTAATTTTCAATTTTTGTCATATTCCTCTCCTCCTTTTTCCTTTCTTATGCTGTTGCCAGATCTTGCATCAGTCTGAACTTTGGCAACAAAGGCCATTTCCATACTCCAGGATACTCTTAATTTTCTAACCATATAAAACATCACATCCATACCATAAAGAGTGGCAGGCTTGCATTCTGGTCCTTAGTCTCCAAACTGAATTTGTAACCCAGTTCCACAGGGCATGTAAAACCACATCTGTGTCATTCTCTCTCTGTCTGCTGCTGTTTGTGGGGCTGGAGGGCTACAGATGCATTTCCTTCATCATAAGTTTGTACTGCTACTTCTCTTGATTTTACCAGAATTTTCTGCACCAGTGCTGGTAACTTTATAAAACAGAAGGGAAATCTCACTGGAATGTGGGATTTGGCTTGTTTTTCCATTGCACTTCAGTCTTGTTAGTCATAAACTTCTGGCCTAGTTTGCCATAATTCTGCCTGAAACTGATGTCAGCTACAGCTAAATGAATTACCTCAATTTTTGCTTTAGTAAAAAATAAAATGCTGAAATGCGTCTGAAATTTTCAGGAGCATGAAAATTTCTCAACAGCTAACACCTCATCCATCACTTTTGGCACGCCTTGATATGAATTGTCTTGATCTACTCATCCATTTCTCTCCAATTAAAATTCTATAATATTCTTTCTACTTGGTTACAAATTAACTGGAAGTATTTCATCATCATCAGTCAGGCTGCTCTTGATTTTTCTCAAATTATCTATTTGAAAACAGAAGTGTGAACACTATTGACTGGGACTTTCTCTGAATTCCTTTGATTTGGTCATGATTTCTGCTTATGAAACAAGGGTAAGTTGTAGAGGGGGAGATGACCTGCTCATCTATAGTTGCCCCCAGGAAATGGTTACTCTCCAGATTCTGTACTCATTATACCCATATTGCTATAATAGGTCAATAGCCATCTGCATTCAGATTAGAAAATTGTCATCTAAGGTTTTAGAAAAACAGATTTATATTTCACTAATGGCTGCATACTTTTCAATAACACACTGAATTTTCAGACTCATTTCATTATAGACTGACACATAAGGAGTGACTTCTTGTTTTGGCTTGCTTTAGCCCACAGGACTGTGCCTCAACTGTATACATCAGGATGTTTTTAAACACTGATGGTTCAAGGCTCATCTGAAATGGATCTCTGTCTGTATGTTTTAAGGTGCTAAGAACACAAGCAATGGTCAAAGTAAGGAATATGGTACCACATGAGGTGATGTTTCTCAGCTCTTCACTTTGCCTCTCATCTCCCAATGTATTTTCCCCGTGCTCTGAGCCTCCCTTATACACATTCCCTCTGCTTTTTTTCTACTCCATCAGATTCATACAGTACTGGGCACTGTAGAGTGGGGTCATGGAGCTCGCCTCTGCTGGGAGCACCTGCTGCCGCAGTCCATATGAGTGCCCTAAACTCTTAGGGAATACTGCACTGCCCAGCAGCCCAGGGCCACAGGTGTCACAATGGGCAACCCGGACACTTAGCACTGGACATCAAATGACATCTCCAAGTGGGAAATGTAAACATGTTGGTGTTCATTCCTCAGCTATAAATAATAAAAAATTCCTTCAAAAACTGAGTATATCCTCTCTGTCATTGTTCTTTATTTCCACTGCAAATAACTTGCAACAATAAAAATGAAGAGATGCCAAATTTGTGTGGCTCTTCAAAGCAAATTCTTTTCTAGAAATGAAGTTCAGTTGAAAAGCCTGACTCTCCTCCCAACAGTTTTGCAGGCCAGATGGCTTACTGCTGTCCTTCAGCATGAAGCCATCCTTAGGGTGTAAAGTTCCTTTTTTGTCATGAATCTGAAAGAAAGGGATGAGAAACTTTATGTCTCCCTCCTTTCTTGCAGAAACTTTCCCTGCTATCTCCTCTGGGTGGAGTCCCTTAAGGCCATATACATAATGATCCGCTCACTGTTGTTGGCTAGTATCCTCCTCTCTAGAGCCATTCAGTCATTGCCGACTTTCCTTACAGTTCTGTCCTCAGGTTCCTCAGATTTTTCTTCCTTTCTCACTAACAAGCGTTCATTATTTCTCCCTTAAGCTTCCCAGTATCTCACGGTGGATTTTGCAACTTTTAATTTCCCAGGAGGGATATGAAAGGTCTACAAGTAAAACGCTTTGCTTGCTCTTATCTGGGAGATTACAGAGGGGAATCGGATAAAAGCAGGGGTTGAATACTCAATGCTTTGCCATTGTCAGCAGCAATGCACTTTTGCTAGAAAATGCCATTATCCTGATGCAGTAGGGTTTTAAAAACTTTTAAAAGGCATAAAAAATTGAAGAATCAAATTGTTCCGGCATTACTCTCTGCTGCCCTGAAGTTCCTTGCCATTGCACTGGAGGCAGAGGAAGGAAATGGAGTGACTGGATCCCTCCACTCCCATAAAATATTCAACAAAGAGAGACTACCCTTAGTGCATACCTGTTTCCCCCTCTTTGTGAGAGCGGGAGGGGGATGTGGAGGACACAACTCCCATCAGCAGCAAAATGAGGTGAACGGGCTGGTTTGGTCTGCTGCTGTTCCAATGCTGTGCGGCAGGGAGCTGGGATTCACACTGATGTCTCAGTTCCTCTGGCCTTTTTAAAATTGATAATTGTGAACATCATCCACACTAATTATTTCCAAGAAGTTGCAATGAGCATCCTTGTAAGATGTTGGACTGTGTTCACAATTAAGGGCTGCCTAGAGGAGAAAGATGTCTTTTTCTTTTTCAACAACACTGATTGAACTCTGACAAACCACTTTTTTCCTTGTTTCTCTTGATGTTCCCTTATGCTATGACATGAATAAATTACACAGTGGGAAGTAAATGAGAAGATAACCATGATAACCATGTCTGTGCTTTAGTTTTCTTTGTTTTTCTTTACCATACTCCCTGCTCTAAATGAATATGTGCAGTTACACATCTCTATTCTCTCACAGTATAAAAATGGGCCTTCTTTTCTAGGAGAAATTTTCTTGTCCCATGAAGCTGATCTTCATTCTTCCTTTTCAAAAGGCCTTGAGAAATGCAGAATTATGCTTAGCAATCTAGAGATGGTTGAAAAATAATGTTAAATGTCTGTCTCAAGTCCCTATACCTGTGCCCAGAGGTAGAAAAGTTAGAACTTAGCCTCAGAATTTCACTACTGGCCCTTTTACATACTTTCACACTTTCCTCTATTAAACATTATTGATTTCAGGTTGCATTTGATAAATAACCATTATGCCAGGGGCTGAACTGGGTGGCTGTGGAAACCAGCTCTGTGCTTCTGCTGGTAACAAGAATATGCTGGTTGCAGGCCAGGTTGCTTATATTGCTGTGAGGATCTTGCACATCCTCTTCATGAGCTGTGAGGAGGCCAGACTGTGCTCAGTAATGGAGTGACTGTGCCTGGTGTGCCCTTGCTGACACCAGACAGCCAGAGCTGAGCTTTGCTGTTTGTTTCTACTTGGTGATGGAAGAAGCCAGACCACTTTGGGTGACCCAGAGGAAGGAGGGTGTTGCCATTTGAGAGACAGATAAATTAGCATAAGGTGTAGTCTGAAGCCTCGTGGCATTTTTCTTTTTATTTCTTCTCATGTTTGATGGGAAGGGAAGACTCAGATTGAACCTCTGCATGTGACATGTGTTCCAAGGGCTCTGGTTACCCTGGTCCTGTCTCTAGCCTGACAATGAGTCTCTCTGGTGATGTTGCAATGTTCTGCTATCCCTCTGTGCTGGTGTACAGAGCACGACATAGTGTTTTCAACAGGGAATTGAGACTAATGACTGCAAAGGCATGGCAAGGCTTCACTCATATTTGTAAATGGCTTTGCTTATTTCTCAAGGAAAGCATAATGACATAAAGCTAAATACTGCTAGTAGTCAAAACAGGCACTCACCTTTATACCCAATTAATAAACAAATGTTTTAGTTTAATTACCCTATACTGCATGTTACAGGCAAATATGTCTTACTGATAGTTAAATCAGGTTATCTCCAAACAACCTCTGTGACCATAGTTAATTGCATAAAAATTTAAAATTTACAAAATCAGCTTTTGGGATTAAAAGACAAAACTGTCAGTCATGTCTCTGAGGATTGCCTTTTTTCTGTAACTGCGGTTCAAAGGATTTCCAAAGCTTCTTTTCTTACTTAGCTTGGTTGGTGAACCTAATGGTCATTTTGATTTTTTGTCTTATTCATGATTATTTATAAACTCCCAGAGGCTTTCAGAAAAACAAGTTTCCATGAAACAATGTGCCTCAGTAACAATATTTTATCATAGGAAACTGTAGAAAGTTTGGGGGTTTGAAGCAGAAGTGATTTTCTTTTCAGTCCTCTTAAAGCCAAACACACACATAAAAAATGAATCTGTGAAATTTCAGTTGCTCCAGTGGGACTGGAATTTTAATCAAGGGAAAAATATTTCTGTAATACCTGCTCAATTGTAACACAGTTCAGTGACCTGCTTATGATCAGGTTAACTATCTTTATGCTTCCTTATCTCTTTCAAGGACAGTCTTGCCTGAAAGTCTGTCCTGCACTGTAAGCTGGCAGCTTTCCTGCTTCTGTGATGGGGAACCAGGCTCTAACAACCACTGCCTGCCAGCTGCCAGCCAGAGGCACAACATCCCATTCAGCATCACCTACAGAAATGCATTTCCACACACACATATACATACGCACATATATAAATATACGCATATACATTTTTCTCATAGGATTCCTTTTGTAAGGCTCCTTCTCTGAGACTATGCCTTTTGATAGAAATTCAGCTCCTCTCAGTTTGGCTGCAGGCTTTCCAATCCATGTTACCAGAGCAGAGTGATGCTGTGGGTGACATTGCTGTGTGAGCATCATTTTGCTTTCTCCACCCCTCCAGCACGCCTCTTATGTGATACGCTTGTCAGGCAAGGAAGGTGTAATGCTCTGGAAGATCCCTGCAATCATAAGCCTGATATATAGAGGCCTCCCACAGAGAAATGAAAATATCTCTGTTACCTCATTGCTGGGGATCGCGCTTGCAATAATAACTTCAAAATGAAAATCAGAAGCAGCCCAGTGAGTGGATTTCTCCTGACAGTGTGTGTGCCTCAGGAAGTGGCTGTGGTAGAGAAATGCTGCAGCGTTATACTTAATTGTGCACCTTTGTCTTACAAGCTCACTAGGAGAGCTGTTCTATGACATAATTTTAAAGACTTTTTGTTGTCTGCATTACCACAAATTTGATGCTTGTATAAGTAGGTATATGAAAATCCCCTAATTTGTCATAGCTGGCATTTGCCATACAATGATGTAGTAGACCCATAAGAAAACCAGCATCTGGACTTACTCTCTTCTCCTCTCATGAGGCATATGCTCATTTTCTGAGGGTCGCTGCCATAGTGTTGGTGGATCATACCTCCTCAGAGGCTAAAGATTGAACACCCCTAATGCCAAGGGGTGTTCAACACAGAGCTGCAGAGCTTTTCTGATGCCAGATGACTTCATGAGAAGCTGTAGAGAGATGGCAGCATTCAGGAGAAGACTCAGGCATTTCACAATTATATTTACAATTCATGTATATTTTGACAACTAAGGAAGATCTGGATATGCTCTGGCTCCCTTCTGCCATGCAGAGGGACTCTGAGGTGTAAAGGGAGAGGGGTCACAACCATGTCTCCTTTTAGCATTGAGCTAGAACACAACTGGGAAGAGCACATGGTCCCATTCTGGGAAGTGCTTATTCATTCCATGTCTTATATAGATTGACCCTAAAAACTTTAATCTGAGCTATGTTATTTACTTCCATGTTCATGACAAATTATGCCTAGAGTACATTCTGATATAGCTTATGTTGGAATGTGTGCAAACATGCTGCCATTCGTTCATTGGTCTGGCCAACAGGCCTGGGTATAAACCAAATACAGGAGCCTCCATTGTAACTTAGACAAAGCCAGCAGCAGCCAAAACTCATCTGTGTACAATTTAATGCTGTAGCAGGACCATGTTGTAGATGTGGTTTTAGGAAGGTTACCTGCAGTCTTATGAGCACTGCAGTTGGAAACCAACTGGTAGCTCTGGAGGCTGTCACTGTGGTGGGAAAAGCAAGTCAGGATGGTTATGGTGTTCTTCAGAGAATGTGCCCTTCTTAGGCAAGGAGTGCCATATGGGTGGTAAGTCACCTTCTGCTATTGTATTTGCTGGAGTCATGTCACTCTCATACTCTCATGAACATATAGGGAGGCTCAGCAAGACCCTCAGAGGACAGCTGCTGTGAAAATTACCAATGTGTGGAATTAGAATCAATTGGAGTTTGAACCCCACTTCATACTGCCATGTGTCTGGCAGATTGTGTAAGTACATGAAAGGCTTTTTGTCCATCTATAACTGTAGTCATTAAACAAGGGATGGGCAATTACAGTAAGAAACATAATTATCTTAAATTCCAGAGATGATTGAATAGGACACTAGAGAAACAGTGGATTATCCAGTGTGTAGTAGAAAACAGACCACTGAGAAATCAGGTAGCAGTGAAAGAAAAACAAAAGAATACAAAAGAAACCTTTATGCAGAACCAGCTGTTATGTTTCCTGCAAACCTAGGCAACAGTAGCCCTCTTACCCATGTTTCTTATAGCTGCCCTTGGTTTCATATATTCCACTGACTGCACACAGTGGAACTGATGGTTTCCCTTAGGCATACATGTCTGCTTTCTGTCACTAAAAACTTTGTTTTTAAAAGAAGAGAGCAGAAGCTGTTCTGATTTTTCCTTTGAATTAACAGGCTTTCATGAAAACTGCTTTATAGTAGCCTGGATACCAAGTTAGAAGTGGATGCCTCTGCAAAGTGCTTTTATAAAGTGCTTATACCAGTGCATCTCTCTGCTAGGAAGGCAGGCTTCCAAGGAGAGCTGTAACGCAGGAGGATCGGAGCAAAAAAAGGGTGATGTAAATGTTTCTTAATTTAATTCAGTTTCTCAAGGCACTGCAATCATTTGTTATTTATGAAAGGATGAAATGCACTTCTATGCTATTTGCATATACATTTGGCCATCCTTTCTTCTAGGATAGGAGAATATATATAATCTCTCTCCTTTATTAAAGGATGACATCTGCTACAATGTCACCTAGACTCACTAAGCAGGCTCAAAGCTGGCAGCAGGGAATGACAGTGCTGGCAGCAACTGCTGAGCGTGAGGGTAAGATGTGAAGCTGGCTCAGAATGAAGAGGTTGCAATATGTGGGGGGGGGGGTCACAGGACTTGAGCAAGGGAACATCTGGACCTGGTTTAATGGAACATCACAATTACTCAGCACAATTTAAATGAACCATTAAAGCCAGCACTGAAATAAAAGGTAAAAGCGCTCTGTGGAAAAATGAAGCTTTCATGCCACTACTCTGGTTGGTCTCCAACAATGCTGCTTAGTTCATTAGAGTAGAGTGTCAGCCAGGGTTGTGCTGCCTGTCAGCCCTATCGGGTGGCTGGGGCGGCTCTTGGGTTATGGGCAGGTGAGGCAGCATGGAGCTCTCTAATCTGCTGTTCAAGAAGGGAGATAAGTAGCTGCAATGTAGTCATTGCATTGTTTTAATGGGCAAAAGTAGATGTTCACAAATGCTCTGAAAAACCTGATCAACTTTGGTATAGAAATTTTTTGCCATTCACTGTACTTCAGTGAAAACCTTGCTTCCTTAGTTTAAAGTTCCCTGCACCAAACTGCCAAAGTGGTATTTTCCATCTGTAATATACGGATCAGCAGAAGACATCAGAGGAATTTTAGAATTTTAGGGCAAATGAATGTTATGCCAGCTGAAGTAATCTTGCTTTTTTTTTTTTTTTTTTTAGAGAGAGGGTTGCATCTTTACAAGATGAATAATATAATGAATCTCTTGGCTTGTTACCAATCAGAACCGTGAAATTTCATAATCTATCACTATTTCGGAAGGTGAATGACAGCACCAGATGTACAACACTGGTGACTCAGATCTTAGGAAAGTAATAATGTTAGCTGAACAATTAAAAACCTGGTGCTAAGAGATGCTCAAAAGACAATTGCACAATTCTTCACACAGAGGCTCAAAGAATTGCAATAGCTGTTGACAGATGGACTCTGCTCCACGGGTCTCTTGAAAATCTCTGTAACAAATGGTGGGCCCTATAGCAAAACTTTTAGGAAATACAAGACTATGTTAGACAGATAACATTGTCCGAGACTTTGGCTCAATTCCAAGTACTGGAACATTACAAATAATACCCAGAGGTCAGATTCGTTCCTTCTTTCATGAAATATGTAGCTCAGGAAGTTCAGCAGCATGAAACTAAAGAATTCCATTGATAGATCTGACTGAATAGAACCTATGGTTACTGTGAGCTTACTTCTTCTTTAATGCAGTAAAGCAGTGGTTATTGATCAGTTAACACTACCATATATTTGCCCCTTAAAATTACCCTCTAGCTACTTCCCCAAATTACGAATATCAACTCTGTACTGTCAGAAGAGAATTGGGGAAGCAGACAACCCAGAAATTCTGTTTGAGAAGAAATGCCATCCTATGCCACTGCATAGGACCAGCAGCTGAAAAAGTTTGGGCCCAGCTTCAAAGGGGCATCTACAACCTCCTGTGTCCAAGAAGTACATCCTCAAAGTCAGTGGCATTGGCCACCAAGACAAGAAGATGCAATTAAAGAGCTGATACTTTAGGTGAGACAAGTGATGCTGTCAACTTCAAAGTGTAGTACAAGTTATGTCAGAAACCTTCCCATCAAAGACGTCAGAATTCAGATACATTTGAAATTAAAATTGGTAATTAAATATGCAGAAATTAAAGTTTCTGGCAACTTCTCAACTTTGCATTCCTAGGAAAAAGAAGCTAGCCTTGGTATTAGGGAGCTGATTATTTTTAAGGACTTTCAGTTGAATGAAGCCTTTATGGACTGTGCTAGTCTGTGTAGCCAGGAGCAAAGTTGGATACACAGAGCTGTATTCCCAGAGCAGAGTTGAGCCTGAGCACTGATAAAGGCTTGATGTAGGTCCTCAGATGCATGAAAGCACGCAGAACATTCTGAATTAAAAAAAAAAAAAAAAAAAAATTGGATCAATGAAAAAAAGTTATCTAGGCTAGGAGAAGGGATAAGCACAGGGAATTAGATAGGATGGGGAAGCTCCACACATCTCCACATATGTGACCCAATCATGTATGACAAACTCTGCAGATGCTATTATTGGAAATAAGTGTAACAAATGGCATGAGCAAGGTGAGGAAGAGAGGTTTCTGAAAAAAAATTTCAACAATATTTTGCACAGATTTTTTTGTTGGCTCTATTTTTTGATGTGTCCATTTGCAGTTTCTAAATTCACTCCAACCTCGCATTTAGAATTTCAGCAAGAGTCTGAAGGCACCTGCAGTCTGTCACCATACCATCAGGTGTCGAGATGGACGGCATGTGAAGTATGCAACACAAAGGTGAACAGATATAAAACCTTAGTAAATGTCTCTAAAATGCATTTAGAGAAAGATCTGTGAGAAATAGCATTATGTGAAAAAGTAGAGCGTAGAGAAAACTATAATATCCTTAAAACATCCTTTTATTTCTCTGCTGCTTGCCTATCAGATGTTCTTTTGCTTGTAAAGATATTTATAGTGCCATTTAATACACTTAACTGGTGATCCTATGGCTTACAGTTGTCTCCTCATAGAAGGTGGTTGCACAGGTTTCATAATCTTAGTTTAACGTAAAACCAAAGTAGTTTTGTGATTTGGTTTTTAGTTTTGTCTTCTCCTTTGGGGGCTGGGGGAGAAAGGAGGTGTGAGGTGGGTGTAGTCTAATGAGTAATTCAATGAGTAACTAATATTAAGTACATAATAATTTCTGCTGTACTTCCCTATGGTCTGTAATGGTGCTAATGTGCTGTTACCACTGATTGCTATGATTGACTTAAGTGTTTCTGTCCACAAATAGTATTTATCACTAAGTTCATTATAACAGTGGGTTATAATGTATAAGAAAAAACATGGCAAAACACAAAAGATTAGAAATATGTCACCCATTGAGAACACATCACTGGCTTCTGGAATTTATGCCTATGGCATTTAGACACACTTGCAAGGCCTTGTCACTAGACAGTCAGAACATAAGCTACCTGGTTTATCTTAGGAGCAAATATTATTTTCCTCAGCAGGAGGTTTTGTTTGTTAGAATGTCCTTGCTGTTATACCTGTTTGTCATAACTCAGCAGGTATAAGGTAATGCCTCTTAAAAAAAATTGTATAAATTCCTTAACCACTTCTGGAAAGCATTTAAAGGAATGTCTTTACATTAACCCGTTATTTGCCAGTTACTTTCTGGCAGATGAATGCACCAGATTTCCTAGTGCAAGCTGTATATACAAATTGTAAATAAGCATAGAGCCTGATATATAGGACTGTTCCCTTATTTACTTAAGGTGGGAATTAGCTGGAACTTATCTGAAAAGACAGCTTAAGCAATCCTGCCCTCTAACTCAACCTTGAATTTGATTATCTTTCTTTAGAAGTGCACAGCTCCCTCCCTGAGTGAGTGTCTGAGCCCAGACAGGTGGGGACAAGTGCCCTGATCTGGGAAGCCAGGCATTCTGTGCTTACCTCAGTATTGCCAGGACTCACACTTGAAGCAGGGAAATATCAGCATTCCAAAAGACCCAGCTGAAAACGAGGCCATGAACAGAGAAGGAGGTTTGGAGATGGCAACATAAGATACGAGGATAATTTACCTGGAAGTGCATGCCCATCATATGTGCCTTGGGCAGACTGACAGACAGGATCAACAGCCCTGCACCTGCCCTACCTGGAGAACCACCCCTTCCTGTCCGGAGCCTGCTCCATGTGGGATGCTCTGCTCACAGAGCAGGGAGTGAGGCTCAAGATCCCCTCTCAGGCTGCATGTGATGCAAAGTGAAATAGAAACCATTTCACATCACCCAGAAGCTGAATCACTCTCTTAGCTGTGAGTGTAAAGCCCTGGTGTGGGATGGTGAGTGGGCAGTTGAAAGCCAAAGTCAGGAGGTCGGACAGCACAGGGACACTTGTGGTCAGCAACAACCTGAATAATGTGGGCACAGAGGTTAAATTCGGTTTCATACCGGTCGCAGGGGAAGAAGGAAACTGCAGAGAAGATTTCAAATTAGAGGGTTTAGCAGAGGAAGAGGGGATCCGTGTTAGCGATGCTATGGCCTGGCTGAAGTTTGAAGGAGAGGCCATGAAAAAGATTAGCAAAACGACTCAACAAACTGGGGGCTGTTGAGTTTTGAAAGCTCTTGCTGTATTTGGAGTAAGTTGGAAACCTTCTGGCAAAGCACTTTAACCAACACGTGTCTTCTCTCTGAAACTGCAGTGTATTGTTTAAAAGGTTTTGGATTCAACAAATTTCCACAGGGCAAAGCTCTGAGTCCTCTCGGGTCTTCCTGGAGATGTGGCAGGGGGAAGGAGCCCTGTCCCTGCTGTGTGCAGCGGGACTTGTTCTGAGGCAAGGGGCTGAGGCAGGCAGCAGGCATCTTGCCTTCCACCTCTCACACCTCTGTGTCCAGGGCCACAGGTCCTTCTGGCCTTGCAGGGGGCACCATGGCAGCTTCCATGTTGGCCTGGTGGCAGCTCTGAGTCTGAGCTGCCAGTCCAACTGGGAAAGTGCATCTACGCTCACACTCCTTCACTCTGGGATTTTGTCTCAATGCAGGGACGTTGTTTCTTTTATAGAGGCAGCAAAGCAGTACTTTAATGATGTATTTTGGATCAATGAACATTTTATACACTTACTTGAAGATGTAAGTTTACCAAGATGCTTTCCAGTTCCTTTTACAGCAGCCCTAATTTGTATTGGTCACTTCTATTTTTCAGAAAAAAAGGTATGTTCTTCCTTTTATGTCATGCACATATTTAGCAAGAGGAAGTGTGGGAAGTGATGTCCTTGCATTTAAGGGGGCTCAGCCTTCTCCCTTGATGCCTCAGAAACAGTCCTCAACAAGTCTAATGCTCACCCTTAGGTAATAAAAGACCTTTTAAAGGCATTGTTATGACCTTCAGCTGGGTAGGATTTTACTGACACCAAATCACTTTGCTGGAGCAGACCCTCAAGCCCTTATACAGAAAGCCCATCACCCATCCTGAGTGTATGCTAAGGGAAAGTTGTGTTCAAACTCAGCAGGAACTTTTCCATTACTCTCTGGGACCTCTGGGCATGCCCAAGGGTGGGCCTTTCTTCTTGCTCCACAGCCCCAAGAATAGCTTTTGAAGTAAGCATAAGATAGATGTATGTATTCCACAGAAACACCCTCGATGTTATGTGGAAGGCAGAGCTGAGTTGTTAAAGTGTCAGGCTACAAGTTAGAGGAACATTCACAGTTTTCCCGTGCATTCCTGAAGGAGCTCTACCCTGCTGACTTATTTCTCAGACTCTCATTTCTATGTTCTGAACATATCCAGTGGTACCAATTAAATGCTTACAGATTACTAATTAATGAAGCAGCCTGTGAGGATTTGTGCTGCAAGACTCCCTCAGCACTAAGATGGCTGTTCCAGACTCCCTGGCTCCTCTGAGATTTTTGTTCAAAAAGACCCCTTCATGTCTATGCTGAGATGGGTTTAGAATTTGCTATATAGTTCAAAAATAGCAGTGATAAATAAATGAAAATATTTTAAGAAGCGGGTAAGTGTAGAACTGACATTTGCAGGAGGAAGGAAAAGCCAGGGGAAGTCTGGTGTTGGGGGAGAGCCACTCTCACGTGTCACGGGTGAGCGTTCCACAGGCTGCAGCCAAGTGCTCCTGCCTCACGTGTGTGGCCACAGGAGCAGCCAGCTTCCATGTGACTGGGGAGGAATGTTGAGCACAGCTTTCAGTGTGCCTTAATGCATGCCTGCAAAGTAAATTTCTACAGCTGTTGTGTAGTCGAGTGGATTTCTTTTATGAAGTGCTTGTAAAATGTCATTTAACAAGGTTGATATTGAAAAACAGCTCATGTTCTTTCTCTTCTTTTATGGCAGTAGGGGTTTTGGAGCAGGTAAGTTTTTGCAGGGTACAGCTTGTGGGTTTTTTAAAGATCATTTCCTAATGAGGTCATGAGTGCCTTTATCTCTTAAGAGGTACAGAGGGAAATCTGGACCTCTTAAGAGATCCAGAAGCTTGGAAGTTTGACATGTCCATATTTTCATCAACGGAATGTAGGAAAAAAGCTGAAATCCTCTAGACAGAAAGTATCCTGAGTGTACACATTTGTCTGACTGCTCCTTGTCACCAACTGCCTTTATATTCAACTGCAGTTTTCTGAGAAATGCTGGAGTTAGCAAGAGGAAGTAACTGGTTTCACTGCACAGTCTAGATATGCAAGGGTTTGAATTTCTTTCCAAGGTCAAGTCTTCAGAAGCAAATTTTCTAGCAATTTAATCTGTATTAAAAAGAAGGAAAAAAAGTAGCGTACCTGAAGAAATGCCAAATTGAATTTAGATATACATTTACTGTAATGATCAGAAGTTTCCTTTACTATTGTTAGCTGTTGTGGGATTTAATGTTACACTTGGCAGTGCAAAGTTCTTGTCCTAGAAAAACTACTTTATGAACTCTTACAGTGAAAATTTGCAAAGGGACTGATGGAGGAGGCCCCACAGCCAGACATCAGGCACCAGGTGGTGCATGACAGCCAGCTTGGGGTGGGTGGGTGAGTGGGTGGGGTGACAGATTCACAGCATGGAGTGGGTGAGCTCTCCTTCTGACTGGGACAGGAGCAGGGCAGGTCTCATGCACTCAGCTCAGGGCTTCTCCAAATCAAGACAAAGCCTTTGCTTTCATGAAGAAGAAAGAATGGGCTGAGTTGGAGGTGCAGGAGGATTTTAGGCAAGAGATGAGAGGGGATATCCCTGAGGAACAGGACATAGCATGTGTTGCTGCAGGGCCATGGAATGGGAGAGATGGAACATAGGTCTTTACCCTCTTTACATGTCAGTAGAAGAAAATCCTGATTTTCTGGGGCCCTGGTATAAGAAAACTAGAATACAGTTTCTTGCCCTGACATAATTGTGACTGGGACAACTAATTAGGCCTATGGATAGTCCAGAAGCTCGCCCATGCCACCTCTTTTGCATCATTAGCAAATGTCACAGTTGAACCTGATGAGTTTCTTCCCCAAGTCCTTTATATCCTTCTGTCTTTGGAGGCTTTCAGTGCAACAAACAAATTTCCTGGTGTGCAAGTGCATTCTGTGTTGTCACTTCTGGCTGTCAGAAACAGGGCTGAAACCACTGCCCTGCTTTGCACATGGTATTACAATACTAGCTAAAAGAGATTAGTCATTATTATCCTGAGGGTAGAGTTTAATTAGTGACCTAGCAGCAAAACCTTCTCACCTGATCATTCCAGCAACTCTGAGAGCTGTCCTAGAGACTTATTCCAGGCACACTTTGCTGTGTAAGAGCTATTGGCAGGCAGACAGTGTGCACACCAACTGGGAAAAATGAAGTGGTGTCAAGAATGCTTTGGCTGTATTAACTCTGAGTATGTCCTTGCTGGTCTGAGATTTGGGGTTTAAATATAATATTGTTTGAAAGAGCTTTGTAACTTTGAATATCATATTCCAGTAAGGGGAAAGGCTTATATCGTGCTGAAAACCCTTGGTTGTGCTTTGAAAGAAGGTTGTCAAAAATGTATTTTGTCCGTTTGGTTTGAAGACATAATTCAAGGAAATTTGAATTTTATTCTTGAATCCTGAAGATCATCACAAAGACCTTTATAAATAAAGTGACTGATTTATTAGCAATTCCAGTCAGCTGGTTGCCAAATATCAAGATTTTGGTCATATTTTCATATTGATTTACCTGGTGAAGATCACAGATGCAGCAAAGAGCACAGTCCATTCCAGCTGTTGAATTTATATGACCCTGATGTGGACAGAGTTCTTCACCTCTGCATTTTAGAGTAATTTTAGAGTTCTTTTTCCCTGCTAAAAATTTCAATGTTTCTCCTCCCTGATGTCCAGAGACAGATGATTTGGGAACGTACCATTCAGGATACCAAGGTGCTTTGTCTTGTTTGGTCTTTGTTGTAGGACTGTCCCATCATCACAGCAACAAATTTGGCACTATTTTATTTGACACAGATCTAGGTACCTTGCTTCAGAGATGGAACTGAAGTCTTCTGAATAGCACTCTCTCCAGAGAAAATATCCTTAGATTGAAAGTGTGGTCACTCATTGTTGGATGAACAACATGAAACTTTTGTGCAATAAGAGGAGAAATATTTCATTGAAAGTTCTTTCATTTACCTGCTGCTTCTCAGTCGTTTGTATTTATACATATTTGTTTCTTTCACATTCAAATTAGAAAAGAGATTTTTGGACAGGAAATTCTTCTACTTTAGGAAGGTTCTATTTATATTCTTCTAATGACAAAGCTGTCTTTGATAAATATGGCTTATAATTAGCATTGCATGCTCTGATTCAAAAATCCAGGACATTGTTGGTCCAATTAAATACTTATCTTTTGATGACTAAGATGATTATTCCAGCTTCAGTTCCTGAGAAACCTCAAGAGAACCCCTTGCTTTGAGCTCTCAGTTGTGTCTTCATTCCTCCTGAGTAAGGAATAGTGTGAAACCGACTGGAAAGATATTTTCCACTTGTTTTGTCAATTCCATTAGGAGTATTATCCCCTCAGAGGGTATCTTTCCTCAAATTAACTGAAGATTTATGAATCCCCAAAGGGATAACCTGGGACTGTATCATGGTCCAATGGATTTTGATTTTCATGGAGGAAGTTTGATCCTCTAAATTTCATACTTCATTTTCTTTTTAGCAAAATATAGAAAATGCAAATGGTTTTCATCCTTTCACAAAAGGCCTACCCCTGCCCTCAGCCTTCCCCTTTTCCCCATCCCCCCACCTTCCTGCATGGAGTATAAAGAAAATTTAAAAAAAACCCCCACAAAACAAATTGATTTGGATTATTTTATTTCAAAATCTGGATTAAATGGGCAAGTGATGTTCTCTAATGTCTGGTGTAAAGCCAGCAAACAATCCAGTGGTATCAAGAATGAGTCTAATGAGTAGGACAGGTTCTCATCTAGTATAAAACAGTACGACCCTAGCAAGGTAGACTATGCTCAGCAGAGCTGTATTCTTCACACGAAATAATCCAGTTTACTTCATCTCAGTGCATTTAAAGAAGAAGGAGGAATAATCATGTAGCCTCCAGGCCCAGAAGTGTTTGAATGAATCAACCTTCCACCATCCACATCCTCTGGCCAGCTCCTCAATCCTCTCTTATTTTAATTTCTTTTTCCTTTTAAGAGCATATTAATCCTGCTGTTATTGCTGCCTTTCTGTCCCTGCTGCTTTTCCATTCTTTGGGGTAGTTCTTGAGGACACAGTACTTTCATTAACTTCTCTTCATACAATGAACTCCTGCAGAATCCTTTGTTTATCAATGTTTTTGTATTTATTTACATAATATGATCTTGATCACAAGGAATTTATTTAGAATTTGATGAGACTTCCACAGCTAATTACTGTCACATAATTCATTCTCAAGTGAACGAGTCTTTCAAATAAAGCAATGCAGAAATAACTGGGACTACTTTGTTTGGCAAAGCTGGAATTCAAAGGCTTGAGAATTGGAAAATACTTTCCAGCCAGTTAAAACTGTACAAAAGACACTGACCCTTCTTGTATGAGGCTGTTAAGATGAGATGCTCTGCAGGATGACTGTTCCAGAAACAGGAAGCAAGGAGTGGTAAAGCATTGAGGTTTTGTTGTCCTGTGCCCTGCTGCCAGTTTTCAGTCTGGAAAAACCTCCCCGAAAATTTTAATAATTGTGATTAACTGGGCAGAACTAACGACTATGGTTATTGTTACTATTATTAATGAGGCATTTTACAGACAGTTATGAAAGTATTAGCTTAAAAACTTGCTGGCACACACACTGTATTCAAAGAAAGGAGAGTATTGAACACTTGCTGCTTCTTCTCTGTGCTCTGCTCTCACCCCCAAGAACATCTGTTCTCTCTAACTTGTTTGGCCAATTAGCAGTTTTCTTAGGGGAAGAGCTATGGTTTATAGACATCTTCAGAGAAGTGCATGTTCAAGAGTGAATGACGTCGTGCCCATTAGGAAAGAGTGTTAGCAACAATTATGGACAGAGAATTAAAAAGCACAGGACAAAAGTACTGGGAAAAGCACAGCAAAGTAGTTTGTTGGGATATATGGCTGGGAAGAAGGGGAGCATAACAAATGAAAGCAGGGGATGTGGGGAGGACCTCGAAGGTGAGCAGAAATAAATATGAAATGAAGGAAGACAGATGAAGGATCTAGAGACATCAAGGGAAGAAAATTGTCAAGGACTCCTACATCTACTAATTACTATTAGTATGTGAAACACGTTGAAGGTTTGAGTATGAAGTTCCCAGATGAATAGGAGCTGGAAAGCAGATTACAGAGGAAAAAATCAGAATGTTGATATGTTGCTGCTTATCATGGGACCATTGAGCACTATCAGTATGTGGGGAGTTGTGGGTTTTATTTTTAGAGATTTATGAAAAACAGTTGAGTCTTGACATCTGACAAACCTGGATGTAACTTGCTTTTTAAATCATTATGACAGTACTGTTGGAAGCTTTGAAAAATTTTTGGTAATTGTGTGGAAATGAGCACACCAAAAATGAACAGGAAATGTGCAACAAGAGCAAAAATTTAAATGATCTTGTATTTTCCTGTTATGCTGTTGTAGTTACAGCTGCTTGGTTCTTTCAGCTGAAAAGAAGGAAGACAATGGCAAACAGTTTCTTTTTAACTGCTGGATGCAATTAGGGAATATGTTTCCTAAAAGACATACACGTTGACCCTCATTCCTCCTGACCATATCTGGGCAAACAATCAAGACTACCCCTCACTGACTGGCAGCTCCTTCCACAGCAAAGGGAGATTGATACCTCCAAAGTCTGATTCAGATCTTATTTCAGGCATGTGCTAGATAAAAGCTATTAGTATTCTTTAATTATAATGCTAAGAGTAAGTCGAATGGGGATTTGGTAAGCTAATAAGGAGCTGCTGTTTATGAGGACATTAATTTCTGTTTTCCTGTGGAAAAGCGTGTGAAATTTTGCAGCTTAGGAAAACTCACTGAATTTTTAAGCTTCCTAAAAAGCTGTACATGGTTACTTCTAATCCAGAAGAATAAACAGGTGAAGTTTGTTCCACTCACAGCCATTATAACTTTACCTCTGATAACTGTGCAGGTCACATCCCATGGTGAGAGGCTGCCACAAAATCTTCATGGAGTAAATAAATGTATCTGACATAGGCAACTTAGTGCCAAAAAGGTTAGGGAATTCTCATCCTTGGAGATTCTGAAAACATAGCTTGAGGAGACTCCTGCTGTGAGTGAGAGATTGGAGCAGATGACCTCTAGAGATTCCCTCCAACCCAAATTTTTCTATGCTTTTAGTAAAAATTTATTTGCTGAATAGTGCCAGTAAGTTCCATGCCTCTTTCTGATTTTGAAACAAACCTGCAGGGAAATAGCTAAGGCTTTTAATTAAAATTGATTTAATGTTATTTAGTCTAAATTCCCTGGGATAAAATTGTGCTGATTAAAAAAAAAAAAAAAAAAAAAAAAAAAAAAAGAAAACATCTGTGATTAAAACCAAAGCAAAATGGAAAAATTTAATCAACTTTTTGTGGTTTGATTCAACATGCAAACATGCAATGCTTCAGTTTAAAACTGGATACATAGTTTTCTTACTTTCATTTGAAAAAAATTTGAATAAATATTGCAGAATTTTTAATATTTAAAAAAAAAAATTGTTCTACTTTTTTTTTTTTTTTTTTTTTTTTTTTTTTTTTTTTTTTTAAGCATCAATCTTGCAGAACATTGCCTGTAAATGCCTTTCCAGAGATAAGATTTCTTGAACTGTTCCCATTCCCAAATGCAGAAACCTGATGTGGGCTGTGAATAAGCAGCAGACTGCTGTTAGTCATCAGAGCTTGTCCCAACAAGGTTCTGAACCTTTCAGCAGCAACAACAAAATAGCATTTTTTCTTGGGAAATAAATCAGAAGAGTGCTGTGAGGGATAACTGGCCAAGTGATGTATTTTTTATTGGTCGCATCATCTGCCTGAAAAGAGAGAGGACTCTGAAGACCCTTCCCTCCTTTACCGTTGTGTGTTCTAAAGCAGCACCTTTTGGCAGCAGCTCTCAAGGCACCCATACTGCACCATACAGAAGCTACACCAGGTGCATTGGCAGATGTGATGTGGACATAGGTCCTGTCTCAAGGAGGATGACACTGTTATGGTCCTGTTTGCCTCCTTCATGGCCTCAGTGCTTCACTCAGGTAGGAATGCTCAGTGTTCAAGACCGATTCTTCAGTGGTGTCTCTGCTTTATAATTCCTGCTCACACTGCAGTCACTGGGTGACTTTCTGTAAGCCAGCATAGAACCACAGAACCATTTAGGTTGGAAAAGGTTTTAGGGTCATTGAGTCCCATTGTTTGCCCAGCACTGCCAAACCCACGTGTAAACCATGCTCCAAGAACCACACGTGCACTTCTTAAACACCTTCAGAGGTAATGAATCTTTGTCTGAGCAGCCTGTTCCAATGCCTAACAACTCTTTGGTGAAAATTTTTTCCTGATATCCAATATAAACCTCTCCTGGAACAACTTGAGGCTATTTATTCTTGTCCTTTCCTGTGCTAGGAAAAGAGACCAACCCTTACCACCTACCTCCTTTCAGGTAGAGTGTGATAAGGTCTCCCCTTGAACCTCCTTTTCTTCCTTGCATTACTATGGTTATTCTTCCTGTGCCATAGAAACTGCTGAGCTAGGCTTATTTGAATAAATCTCAGATGATTCTTCTTTTACCTTCAAATTCTCACTACAAAAGTTTGAAAGCATAGAAATTCTGAATTTTTTCATATGTCAAAAGGGACTCTGTTCAGGAGTATAGGTAACATTTCTAAACACTTAGCACATGTATTTCTGGTAGTTGAGTCATAAGGAAAGGTGTCTTTTGGTAGTAATTGTTGATATTACTAGTCACCAAAGTAGGTGCAGGGAAGTAGCTGCTGCCACAGAAATGGATATCCAAAGCAATTATAAGTTTCAAGTTGCAAGTTTTGTGTTGAGTCATTTATTCTTGATTGTACAAAACTGTCAACTTATTGCCTTGCCAGCCTATCTGTGAGGGAAGCTGTGTGACTGCTGCTGGATTCCCTTTTCACTCTCAGCACTGACTGAGTCTGACCTACATAAGTCAATCAAACAACCAAATAGATAAGCTTAACACAAAAGTGGGCTGGTTATGAAGTATCCGATGTTCACTATTTTGTTCATCTTCTCACTTGATTTTGGGGTTCTGAGCTTTCATCTGTTAAACTCAGCATGAACTAAAAGCACCCAGTAATTGGTGTTCTGCTCTCTGAATTGCTCCTCTGGCAGCTCTCACTGCCACAGTGTGTAATTTTTTTTTTTTTAAAGAAAAGCTTTATTATCAAACAAAACCAGAAGAAATCATCTCCAGTGCTTTTTGATAGCCTGTGATAAAATCTCCACTGCAGGTCTCTGCTACAAGGAGACACTCTGAGCTGATTTGTTGTCCAGGGAGAGGTACAGCATAACCAGGATCTCATTACACGGTCTATACAACACCTTGAACAGTTTGTCAGTAACTTTTCTTCCTTCCTTTATAAATTAGAGTGTCTGAACAAAACAATAAAAAAGGCAATTTGGAGAAACTTGGGACAGTAAGATCAGATAGCATTATTGCTTCGAAGCACAACTATATAAATTATGACCTCACCTAGATAAGTTTTATGGCAGAAAGGTCATTAGAAAGTTTGTCATCTATAGCTTTTTCAACTGAATGTGTGAAGCTACCAGGAAATATGTACAAATTATTTTCAAAAGATGCTAATTTTCTTCCTCCTCCTGCTATAATTTTCTCAGATTCTCATGGGGTGTGAATCAGTCTTTTTTGGAGAAAAAGACCACTGGTTGGGATACAAAGCTAGTTTTCTTTCTGATTGTTGTCAGAACTCAAGAGTTTGAGTGCCTTAATAACTGGCCTCAGTTTACTTTGATAACACTAAGGCTTATCCCTCTGCCTAAAATAAAGATTTCTCAGGAATTCTGCCATGTGCAGCAATACCTTCAAGTGACCCAGACTAAGTGTGTGACAAAGGAGTCCAAAATCAGGTCTGCTCAACTTCTTGATAAGTACCTTTAAAAATCTGTCCACATCTGTGTTGCCTTACATTACATAGTGATGCTGTCATGAGCTTCAGGGGGCCAGGATCAAAAATTCCTCTCTCATTCTCTACATTCCATTTCCCCTGGTTCTTTTCCTTCATTGTTTTGGGTCTTCTTAGACTGAGTGGGAGCTCAGAGCTGGGCAAAGGTGATTCTTGAGTAGAAGCACCAGGATTTTGAAATCTGCTCCCTAGAAGAAAGGCATTCATTGGCCACTGACTTCTTAGTGACAGATGGTTTGTACCAAATGCTGGTCCCTGACACTGGATTGCTGTTACTAGCAAACCTGGACTGTGGGTCAGTGGCAGAGAAATGATATCTTGGAAGTCACTATGAGACTGAAGAAGAGCTTCCCCCAAAGCTGGCCAAGTCAAAAGAGATCAGCATACTGGCTGATAGCAGTGGGGCATTTTTCACCTCCCACATTCCTTCAAAGTTTGACGATACTGAATCTGGTGGCATTTTTCACTCGTTTTGTGCTGATGCAAATTACTTCCTGAATGTAATGTAGAAACAGTTCCTATTCCTTCATAATAAAGCCTTCATCTATTTGAAGATTTTCTTCCCTTGATGAGGACCACCTCACATGCTGGGAAAAGGAAACCTCTTGATTCATGTAACAGGCTAAAGAAATTTGGATACATGGCTCATTCTCCCCATCATGCCATCACTCCTCAAGACAGGGGCTAGCTGCAAGGGATTTTGCAGGACATGTGTGCTCAGGAACAGGCTTCTGGATTCTCTTTTCTTCATATTGCTCTTTTGGGGACATGAGTGATTTACTTTGTGGATCTGATTGCCGAGAGTGATGATTTATTTCTTATGAGCCATTGAACTCCACTCATCTGGAAACAACTTTGATTGCTACTGACCTTAAGCTGAGTCAGTGACTGAGAACCAAATGTTCTGGTTCTCCTTCTCACCCTAGGACCTTTGCATTCCTCTCTTCTTTGTGTAATGTGAAGCTATGCACAGGAGTAAGCACTTGTACAAACATTAACATTTGCATACCAAATACCAGTGAAAACAGGCCTGCTGAAAGTGTAAATGTATGTGTTTAATATATGAAGCACACTTGATAGCATATAATTAGAATGTTATATCAACATTATTTCAATATGAGAGCTCACAGGATTTTAAGTAGTTCCTTTCACTGGAGCTTCTTATACAGTCTCTTGTCTCTCCAGAAAAGTTTCTCTTCAGGGGTTTTACAGTATATAAGGGGGACTCACTTGATCTTGGAAAAATGTCATGGTTTTTATTAGCATTAGAACAGATTTTAGTAGCAAATTAACCAGAGCTGTGATGGATCTATCTATACAGAGGACTGTTTTTTGGTTTACTGGGCCCTGAAATCTAATATAGTACATGGTGCAGGAACATGGCAGAAGAATCCTGAATATGCAGAATAGAAATCATCATGAGAAAAAAAGTGGATTGTCTGTTCACAAGCCTCTGACTTCTTTGCTTCTATCCACTAACTCTTCTCCCATCTAGATTAATCTCATTAAAGACTATCATGTACTTGAAAGGAAAGCAAAGGAAACTCAATCTACAGATTGCACAGAATACAGATACAGCAGCATCACCCTGCTGCCTCCCAGTGTGCCATGTCTCCCCTCTCTGAAGGGCATAAACTCTTGACCTGAGGACAGATGATGAGCAGCAACCTAAAAATAATTTGCTTCTGCTGGCTACTCAGCATCTGGCACCAATGAGGAGTAGCTGAAATGCTTTTGTTAATATCTCTTCCACATGTTTCCTGAGTATTTTCCCAAAGCAGCTTAGCTCTGTGCAATGAACTCTCATTTCCTAATGCCAGTGGCTGAAAGTGTATACCAGGGGATAATTGCAAATCCATGTTACTTCATCCAGGCACATCATCTGTGCCCACTCCCTGTAAATCCTTGAGAATGACTGATGCAGAATGATGACACAGGAGCATTGCATGATTCATATTGCATGTTAAATGAATACAGGGTTGCAGGGGGAACAGGAAGTCCTTCTTTTACAACAAGACTTGGCTTTTTAGATAGTGAGTTTACACAAGGCTGTGGTCAGACTAGGCGTTTTTAAAAAGCTGAATAAAAGGACAGATTGTAATATGGCTAGCTGACCCCCTCAGCTTTAACTTAGCAACTGTGGGTAGTGTTGACAATTACTGGATGGATAAAAAGTGACTTAATCTCCTGGATCTCTGGCACACTGTACAACTCCAAAGTTCCTGTTGTCATATCTTAACAGCTACTGTTCACTGTGAATGAGGGGTTGGAGCTACTGGAATGATGTCTGCCTGTACTTCTAACACACCTTCATTTGCTGTACAGGAGTGATTTTGAGTGTTTGTCAGGCAGTGAGAGATAGGTCAGGGATTTGCCATGTGGATCTACAAAGCACCTGCTTTGTGGAAGAGCTTCTGGGCAGAACTATAACAACATAATTCTGGTTAGAGCTGAGACATAAACAGCAAAGTCACATCCATGCAGCCACTTTGGGGTGTGAAATCTCATTACTTCTTCACCTTTTAACATTGATGATGTTTTGCATTCTGACTTCCCTGGCTTGTCTTTGCTCAAAGCCTGCAAAAATGAAAGTATAAAAACACACAAGCTCTTTAGGAGAGGAGAAAAACAAAGAGAAAAAAAAAATCTCTTTTCAAATGAGTCTTGTGATACTTCTGCTGGAAGGGCTCCTCCTTGGACCACTGTACTAGTTATTTATGAACAATGAAAAGTAGATAAGGGGCCACTGTTGCACCTGGCCTTGCTATTAACTTATTTCTTGCTCTCCTAAATGTCAAATCTTTATGTTTGGGATATGGAGCTTTTCATTCTTGTGGGAAAGTAAGAGAGAGGGCTGGGAAGAAATTAATCATCTTTTTAAAATCCTCCATTTCCTGATAATGAAGGCAGGGCCAAACACCAAACAGAATAAAGATATTTCTCCAAACAGAATAAACACATTTCTTTCATGATTAATCCACTGTTTTCTTCCAAAAGTTTAAAAATTATTGTTAAAACTGTGTTTGTTTCTGAATCAAAACTTCACAAATATTTGAGGTAAGTTGAGAGGTTTGGCAGAGGAAGCAGAAGAGTGGGTGAGATACTAATGATTTGTATTAGTAGCTTCTATTTTGTACAGATAAATGAATATCAGACACTGATAAACTGATAATTGACCTAATAATAGTTTCCAATGTTTACATTATATCCTTTACAATATATCTCCTTTTGTCTTCATTTCTTTCCTAAGTTGAAATTTGTGAAATACTCCATGCTTCTTCACTGGATGGATTCACTCTCCCCTGACAGACTGCAATACTTAAAAACTTGCTTTATTGGACACGTTATCTGCACAGGGGAGAAAGTTACCTGCATCTATAAACTTAATGCTGGCCAAGGAATGGGTTGCTAAAACTTGGGGTTTAGATTTCCTTCAGCACATAAGCAAAGGCTTTATTCTGCTGGCACATAAGCAGAGGCTTTATTCTGCTGTCTGTGAAATGACTTCTGAGCTGTTAATGATATTTTTCACCTCAGTTTCACAATTTATATATCTTAAAGGTGTTGTGGTAGTTTGGGTTTTTTTTTCCCATTTGAGGGCTCTTCCTGTGTTAAAACACTTTGTTCAGCCTTGACTAGCATTGCTTTGTAAGAAGGTCTTTGGAGGTGCCTGGCTGCAAGGAGAAGGCATTTACAGGGGCAAGAAGAAAAGGAAATGCCTTTAGCCTCCCCTCTTGCTGTCTTTTGTACTTCAGGGTGGGCCAGAATATTGCAGTCCCAGGGAACTGTGCATGTCATATTGTGAACTAGGAAATTCGAAATTCATGCAGTAATTGAGATTCTTGATTTTGTGACAGAGGTACAGCTTTGCTAAGTCTGTGTCAGTGAAAACATGTCCCTTGTTTAAGACACCACTGCTTTCTGTGTTCTTGGTACAGTTATAGATCTTGCTAACTCTGTGAAGTAGTAGTCTACCAAATAGTCAGAGAGAAAGAATTCATTACTCAAAGTGGAAAAAAATTATATGTGTGTATATATTTATATATGCTCACAAAACTAAAATTTATAGAATTATATAGTAATCAAATAAATGGCAGGTTATGTAAAAGCAAAAAAAAAAAAAAATATTAGGGAAACAAAAGAAAAAAAGAGAAAAAACAAGTTCCATGAAAACAAAGAATTAAGAGCATAAACACCTGAGTAATAAAGTAAATTTTGAAAATTAGGTGGCACATTATTAGGTGGATATTTAGAAAGGGGAAAAAACCCCATTAAATTTAGCTCTGTGTGCCTGTAAAAGAGAAGAATTAATTTTTACCTGATGAAGACTCTTACAGACCTTTACTAATTGAGAAGGATGATGGAAAATATGTATGGCAAATCTTTTAAAGCCAGTAGGCATGGTTAACTTGTGCTAATACAGCATGGAAAAGCTGGCTAAAGAGATGACTGATGTACATCAGTGCGATCAGTGACTCTTGAGATGCTCTGTCAGCACTGCTATGCTCTGATTTATATATTAGTGCTGTTTTGTACAGAAGTAGTGTTATAGGTCAAAATCAAGTTAAAATTAAAAATCCTTCCACTCTTTTCAAATGAGGAGCCCTCATAGATTAAGCAAGACATTGTCAAGACAGTCACAAGACTGAAACTAGTGCTTATTTTTAGCAACAGCCTAAGTTCATTATTGAGAAAATGTGGAGATAATACAGGAATCAGCAGACTGTTAAATTGAGGCATAACAACAACATGATAAGCAAGGCTGTTCAGCCATTTCCCAATGACAGAATATAATCCAGGATCAAAGAAAACTGGACACAACTGCAGAATGTGGGCTTTGGACCAGAAGAGGTGCCTGTGCAGAGATTTCAGCAAGAACCCTCTGCAGAGAGTGGCATCTAAGGCTGTGCTGGGCTGTTCCAAACAAAGGACCAGGGAGACAGCTTCTCCCTCTGTGCTGCTTGGCTTCGGCAGTCGACACGGAGGCTGTTTGGGAAACAGGGGGATGACAGACTGAAGACAGCAGAATAGATGCAGGCAAGTGATCTGAAGGCTGAAGAATACACCCTGCAGGTGGATGAAGTGTCTGGGAGGTGGTTTGATTGAAATCTGTCTTCCTAGGAAGCACATGCTAGCTATAAAAAGGCACAGAGGAGGAAGGCAGCCGAGTGAACGCTAGCAGCTGATCTTGTACAAATTTCAAAGAGAAACAACTCACTAGTGAAGTACATAAGCCTTTAGGACAAGCTAGGAAGTGGATTTGCTGCCCTTTAAATTCTTCAAATAAAAATCCAATGCCTTTCTTTTGGCAGGTTCATGAGTTTAGCACAGGGACAATTGGATGAAACACCCTTCACATGTGATGTGCTAGAAGGAGCAACAAACAACTCTAGCAGCCCCTTTAGGCCTTAAATTACATGAATAGACTGTGGAATTTTCTCACTAGCTGGCAGTAGTGGAAGAGGAATGATCATATCTGATCATGTATTTTGAGAAGTCTTAACTCGTTATTTCGTATCACCTGAGATACTAATTTGAATAGTGATAGGAAATGGAGTCCTATGCTGCTCCTGGTTCCAAGTGTGAATTTTACCATCTTATTTTACATTGATTACACTAATGGACTGGTACAGCCAGCTCTCTCTACACATATTTTTTTAAGAATTCACAATCCATGAGGATATTTCAAGTTTTCAGAAGTTGCTATTGTTTATTATGTATATTTGTATTTTCTAGAATAAAAAATACTTTTTAAACCAGCAGGTAGCTAGTATTATATTTTATAATTTTTGGCCTCAACTAGGAAAGCAGTCAGCAGGATCAGTTCTAAGACAGACTGTGTCAACTGTGACAGAAAAATATTATTGGAACTTACTTATTGGTGAGTTACTTTTTATGGATATATTGAGAACTGCAGTGATTTATGGAATTGGAGAAAATTAATCATAATGACAATGCAAGAATAAAGGAAAGAAACTGAAAAGAACCTATATTTCTGCAGATAGCTGAAATCAATGGACACTGAGATCTCTTAAGCAATGCTTCTTCTTGAACACATCAATCCTGAACTCAGCTTTGGGGTTTTTGCATGGTAAAGGTACCCTACTTTCCCACAATTTTTTTTGAAAAGTGCAACAAAGATTGCATGATTTAGAAGGGTTTCTTGGTACATATACTCATAAGGACAGCTGAAGAATCACATGAATGATGTTAAACATTGACCTGAGCCTGAAAATTTCTGCATCTGATTCCATTTAAGTGCATTGCCATAACATTTAATCTATTCAAGACTTGCATGACTTGTTTTTATATGTCTGTATGTGTGCAGTACATACATACATATCTGCAAATAAAGGTAACTGTGCTCCAGCCAAAGAAGAAAAAGTAATAGGAATCAAGTCCCTATCAAAATATGCAGGATAAAATTAGTTTTTAACATGGCAGGGGGTTCTGTAGGTAATTTCTACATGTACGTGGAACTTATATGCAGTGCTGTTGCGACATACATAAAGCCTATGTAACCACTAAGGTGGGGTTTCCATACATTATTTGGGGAGTGTTTGTGTGAACAGATATGAAATAGTCATAGTCATAGAAATAGTCATGCTGAAAGATTGACAGCAGCAGTATAAAAACGTGTTTTTCAAAAATGTCAGGAATGATTTGTGGTCTAATATTCTGGTAAATTCCATGCTACTGATTCAAAGAAATGCAAACAAACAAGGATCCCCATCATGCAATTACTTACTTAGGTAAAGTTAAAGGGTTTCTGACATGCTTCTGTGCTAATACAGTGGAATTCATAAGGTTTTTTTTGAAGGCAATTGTCAAAACAGTAAAATAAATGTACATGTGTGTGTCTGTTACGTCTTCTGTGGTGTAACTTTATATACCATGTGTGGGCACTTCATCATGATATTGCATGTCAGAACTACAGCTTCTATGTGAAATTTTTCCCTTTTCCATTTGGTTTTCTATACTAGAAATGTCAAGTCCTGGTTTATCTGTACTGTCCTTGGAAGCTTTTGCAGAAAATTTGCAAGATAACATTACTCCTACCCAAACCTTGTGATATACTTTTCTTATCATTCTCAAGGACTGACAAAAAGGGATGAAGAGAGAGGTTACCACCCAGTGAAGCCACATGTGTTTCCCATGCACAGAAAGTACACTTAAGTCAGGGGCTTAGGTAGGGTAGGAATGCAAGGTATGTCTGCAACCAGACACAAAGACAGCTTTTGTCTAAGTGAATTTGGTTACTAACACCACTGTGACCATGCTTGCATATGCTGCTGTGGAATACATAGAGGGTCTGAAGCAAGTTTTGGTGTAATTGTACCAGTGCAATACAAGCCTGATTTTTAATGAGTTTCATTAAAATGTTGGTGTTTACAGCAGTATTAGTTTGGGGCTGTGAAAAATAATGTGATCTTTCCAAGCAGTAAGAGGACAGCAGAATCTGTATTTATGTTTGAGATTGTTTACAACTAAGCACGCTACAGTCTTCCTGTTGGGTGCTACCTACAGCATTGTGTTGATGGAGTGCTGCTGTTAGGAGACCACAGATCCCCAAAATATTAAACACACAGCATACACTGTCTTCTGGCAGTTTTAGGCATCTGGGTGTGTTTAAGGGCATGGCCCATATGCAATAGGCCATTGTTTGCAGAGACACTCGGACGCTGATCTCCTTTGTGTTGCAATACTTGATTGAATAATTCCTCTATTTAATTTTTAAAATTTACTTATGATTCTATGGCTGAGACTTCAAAGGAGTGGGGAGGTTTAAATCTGTGGGTGGTCAGATTTCTGCTTGTTTATCCAATAACTTTCCAATAGAAACTGTGAAAAGCTTTCATAGGTACAAGAATGTCCTTCTTCCCAGATGAACCTGGAAGAATACCAATTCCAAATTTTTCCTATGTCATTTCTGCCTCAAAGAATTTTGACTCTTTTGTCTCATTGTTGCAGGGCTTCTGTACAGAGTTGGAAAGGTTTTCGTCTTGGTGCCAAGAGATGTGGGTTTGCAATCTGTCATGCACAAAAAAATTAACTAACCCTTCAAAAATGAGCCACAGAACGCAGAGCTGAGCAGACTTATGTCTCTAGAGACAACTTGAGATAGTTAGAAATAGATAACTGTCTCTGAAAACTGCAGACTTTCTTGATTTACCCTGCATAAATTTTCTCAGTAAGCAGGTAAAATGGTACCTAGTGGCAGAATAATGAATTCACTATGGATCTTCAAAGTTTCAAGTGAGCACTGAGAAAACTAGGCTATTTTCTCTCAATCTTAGACAGGTTTTTCATGTAAGTATTCATGGGCCAAAGTAAAGCTCCTCAGTATCAAAAGCTTCATTGGTCTTTGAAATATTAACCTTTGGCTCTACTCTTCTTTATATAGTTTCCTAAGATTTATTGAACAGTGTTGCAACCTAAAAAATTTACCTGTGCTTTCCTGAATACACTAGCTGTGTAATTAGGTACTGAAACTTTGTAGCACATAGCATTTAGGGTAACTCCCTCATCTTTTAAGATTAAAGATTGAGATCTCTCTAATGGAAGCAATTATTTAAACCATCCGTCGTTATACTTACCTCAAAAAAATGTTGAGAAAACACTGCGTTGTTTGGGGTTTTTTGTTTGTTTTAATCATGTGACAGCTTTTCAATTCTACCTGTCTTCCACAGGAGCTTTTAAATTTGAACTATTTCTGGTAATATACTCCAAGAATAACAAAACTCTTCCAGCTGTATACTTAACTAACTCTGTGAGACATCTGAGAGAGTAATTTTAAGCAAACTAACTGCTTGTTAAATCACTGGTTATCACCTTTGTCTTTGTCAGACCAAATTTCTTCAAGCACATTTAATTATTAATATTTTACAGTGATGTAGAGCATTTGCAAGGAAGCCTAAGACATCTTTCAGCTGATGGGACCAATATATGAAATGCAGTCCAGAAATGGCTCCAAAGAACTTTCAGCACCAGTCAACAAGACAGAAAAAGGAGAAGAGCAGCACTACTTTCCCACATACAAAGTCAAGTGGTAAGTGACAGAAAACAGAAAAAAAATTTTTAGATTTGTATGATTAATTTGTTTAATTTGTATGATTAATTATGAGTATTATGAACTTTACATAACAGCCACCTCTCATCACTCTTTTAAAACGTGAACCAATATGTCTCCAGCACATCCCTGGATGAATAACTGCACTGTTGTCTAAAGGGTGGTAAGCTTGAAACACATTAATGTAGGGGGGTGGGAAAAGTCCAAGATTCCATAGAAACTGTTTTCCTGCCTCCTGTTTCATTGTGGTTGACAACAGATCACATACCATCCCTTGCCTGCAGCCTACAATGAAAGTATTTTTTTTAAAGCCTCTATTGTTAATTTTCAAGAAGATGAAAATGTCTACAGAAAAACTAGTGTCATAGATGAAGACTGGACTGGCCAAAATACATGAAGCATTATATAATTTATATTTTATACTGTTCAGCCACTCACATCTTTCTTCCCCTTTGAGACAGATGTATTTTGAAAGGGCTATATTGAGCTAAAAAATCTATGCCTTGTCTTAAAGCTGAGTTTTATATCCTATCCTTTCATATGTGTGTCTGAGATTACTCCATTAACTACCAAGAAAACATCCTTTAGGGTTACACTAACCTTTTATTATTTATTTATCTTTTTATTATATTATTTATCTTTTATTTTGCAATCAGTGAGAGGGCATTTCAGATGATATCCAGTGATATTTATAATATGTCTTTTGCTGGTCTAGCATCTCACCTATTCTGCTCCCAAACAAGAATAATATTCTGTCAAAAGTAGACCACACCTGTGTCAAAAGGCAGACAATGGAAGAAAGGAACTGCCTGGCTAAGGCCTGGAACCGATGTGGAAAGCTTTTGTGTAAGTTCTAAGGAGGGGAAATATCTTGCTGGTATATGTCTCATCTCCACTAAGAGAGATTTCCAGGATAGTTTGTCTAGTAAATCTCCTCCAGGGTACGTAAGGACAGTAGTGTGGGCTCTGTACTCTTGTCTTGGTTTAAAGTATGCAGACAGCAGTTAGGGCTGCAAAGTGGTGTTGCTGCAGTGCCATGGTGCTGCCTTCAGCTCCATGCAAGCTGTACCTCAAAAGAGCTCACTAATGGCTATGGACTGGATGTACTGAATGCAGTAGAATGATGAAAGGACAGAGAGAAGTAGGAAAGTAACTCACTCTGACTATAGTTATTTCTGTTTATATGGAGTAAGAGTCTTTGTATCAAAATCAAAGTGTACAGAAAAAGTAAAATGAAAGATTATAGGGAATTTGAAATCAAGGTAAAACAATTGCATGGAAATTCAAGACTACTGTACAGTTGATTTCATTGGAATTAACTCTTGACCCTTTGTGTATGGGTTACAGTAAGTCCAGCTGCCAAGACACTCAGCTTTATGGATGCAGGTTGTCCCATTGACATGGCATATTTGTGCAGCTTAAACAGAACATATTCCTAAGGCTTTGCTAAGCCACAACTTTACTAGGTGGTCTGTCCACAAAGAAAAACATGGTTTCCTATCTTAGGAATTAAACTCTCACCTAGAAGGTGGCTACTGGGTGTCCAAATTCTGCTTTGTTTAATATGCAATGGCATTCTGTTCACTTATGTCGCTCCCATACTGTCCTTCTGTCTGCTCCTGCATTTGGGTTTTGTGTCTTTCCACCACAGCTTGCTGCTGCTTTGGTTGTGCAACTACAGCTGTTGGTGAAGCTGCCTGGGAAACTGAATCACTGGAGTGATCCAGGAGGAAAAATAGTACTCTGTAATGAGGTCTTCTTCACACATCTCTTTGGCATTTAGCTGTGAGGCCACCACATTAATGCACATATAGGTCCTTAAAAGCCACATAGAAAATTATAAGTATTTTTAAATTTTATTTTAAAATTTAATTTGCAATAGAACTGAGACTCCTCAGAGAACTACACCTACGCTGCAGTATGAAGCATTTGTAATCATACTCCAAAGATGACAGCTATATCCTTCTACCTTGAGGATTAGGCTGACCCATTTCCTTTAGCAGAGAGAAAGCTCTTCTACCCTTCTTTATTCGGATTTATGAATACAACAGCTTGCACCCTAGAGACACGGGCTTTAGTTCTGCAGACTCAAGTTTTCCATGGCTTTTCTGCCTTGCATTTATTTTGCCTGAGCATAGAAGGCGCTCCTACACTGCCGTCTGCGGCGGGGGAAGCTGTTCCTAGAGCGGCAAGCTGTTTTAACTGCTGGTTTGGCCGACTAAAGCAGCCAATGGTCCTGTCCCAGGACACAAGGAGGAGCTGATAACAAATAAGAAAACACATTAATCTGTATTTCTGCGAAGGTAAATACATTTCTGTAAAGGTAAGTAAAGTTATTTACATTTAGGGAAAGAAAAAGTCCATTGAGAAATACCATTGTAAAAAGCTGTAACTCTAACCTATGATGTCTTATCCGTGTAAGAAATCCTGCCAATCAATCTGTGTTTACTGATAGGTTTTCAGCTGTTCAAGTTGGCTCCCTTGCACTGGTTCAAATTGTCTGAGATTGTTTTGATAGGCATATAGGAATGCAATGCAATATATAGATATACATGCACATATGCAGGTACACGTATATCTGTGTATACACTGAAAAGTAACTCTTCTGTACACTCATGTTGAAAGCAGTAAAAAAATTAAAAATTAGTTAGAACCAGCTTTGACTTTTGACAAATCTTGATTTGGTCTTAATTTCTGTGTGTGGGAGCAGCAGGTAATAAAGCACCTCCCACTCTGCCTCCTGGGGCACACGCTGATTATATCTGGAGAGCAGGACATAGCCATGAGCCAGATCACACCAATGACTCCCTCTTTTCCATGTTTTCCTTTCATGCAGATATATCTCACTTTCTTTTACTCTTCTTATTTCAATCAATTTTAACTACTGTATGTGTAGCACTTACTGGACTTAGTTTTGTCCTCTCTTACTGAAAAGCTTCTTGTCCTTGCATGCCCTGAGCTAAGTAGACAAATTTTGAAATTTATTAGTTTCCTAGATATTTTTCTCCCAAATCACAGAGAGTCTCCAGAAGAGAAAGACAACCATCCTTTTATGTGTAAAAATGGTATAAAAAGATCCTTGAGAAATGATTTTATTCCTGGGCCATCATTTCTGAGGGAGCTTTAGGCACAAGTCTGACTCCCCCAGGTCCTTCCCTCCTTATTACCTGTTCTGCAAAAAAGGGTGTCCCTTTTTGCTTTGTAGACTTCACCTCTGGTTTCTCTCAGGACTAGGTGTGAAAGTAGGATTATATCTCATATCCCATCCACATGGGGAAAATTCTGAACATCTGTGTGCCTTGGCATTGTGAGTGGCTTTAAACAGAAGAGTCATTCTGCACTATGGTGAGCTGTATCACTGCACAACATCAGAAGCTGGCAGGGAAGTAATGGAAAATGAGTTAAGTGTCATTCTGCCTTTCTGTAGCTTGTCATTATGTTTTTTCATCAACGATATCAGGCAAGTTTAGCATTACTCAGCTGGTGCTTGAAAATAGCAGGAGCATGCTCAGGTACACCAATCCTTTCTGGTTTATTGTCCTTACTGCTTAGGAAACTAAAAATGTAATGCACAGATGAGCATGTTGGAACATATGAAGTATATGCATCTCTTTGGACCATCAAATCTTTTTACATGTATTTGGAGCCTTTGAAAAGAAAGTGGAGAATAGGACAATGAGCAGTTGAATAATAGATTCAGAGAGTAACTGCTTGGGAAATGAATACAGATCTACATAAATGAGGAGGAGAACAATACCAAAGAATGAAACAAAAGGATCTACCACAGAAAGACAGTGTTGTGATTATGCTAATGAAAAGTATTGCAATTAGGTCTTACACTAGACTTCTGGTAAGATATTAAACCAAATTAAAATCGACCTCTCTCTTTCAGCACTACTGAAGAGAGGCAGTTCTTTTGTACAGTGAAACTTTTTCAGTGTCACAAAGTGAGGAAATTATAAACATATCTATAATCTCTTGCACTGTAACAAAACTGTGGAGTACAACAGGAAGTTAAATCTAAGCATACCTGGGGGTGAAAAGAAAATGTTTTAAATATTAGGATCTTGTGTGTTTTCTAATCATATCAGATCTTTCAATTTGATCTTCCAAAAACATGGGATGAAGATACACTTTCTCATGGAGCAGGAAAGTCAAACAGATTCTTACTTGTTCATATGACTCCAGGAGCTGCTGTTATCACAGAGAAAGTATATCATGGGATTCATAACAGCATTTGCAAAGCATGGTCACACTGGGTCACGAGAAGTTGTGATCTTGTCACACAACACAAATCAGTGGCTGTTGAGTGCAGAGGAAGCTGCCTGGATGTTTGAATCATCAACTTTTTATTATAGTAAAAGGCCTTTTTTTCTAAGAATGTGCTTTTGTACCATGTGTTTAACTTAATCTTCATTCTAACAATGCTTTGATGATATATTAATTTTGCTCAACTGTCCATAAAATATACTTCTAACTTGAGATGTTGAGTTTTCTTGTGCATCATGTTTTTAAACATTATTGTAAAGACCTGGAATAAAATTTTTAAAAGGTACAAGTGATAGCTGAGAACCTCACTATGAATGTTAAACTTGTGAAAGTTAGGTGTGTAATTGCCATGTAGGTTTTTTGGGAATTATGCAGAGATTATAAGTGTACAGTAGTTTTTGGCAGACATCAGGTCACCCTCATTCATTGTTTTGATTTGTTGCACCCCATCTTCCAGCCTAAAGAGAAGTCGAAACAGTGTATGTTCTTTGGGTGTCTTTATAAATAGCAAAATGCAGCAAGGTAGCAATGAACGATTGTGAAGCACATCCCAACCCCCACAACAATTGCAGGGTGTGTTGTAAAATTGATTGTGTGAACTTGCTGTCAAAGGAGATGTCTGCATACTCCTGCCTGACAGATGCAGATGGACCCTGAATTATAATGCAGTAATACAGAGGAGGTTGTGGGCTGTGGAGACAGACATTATTGTCTTTCAACAACCTCCTACCAAAATATTCTGAATTTACTAATAGTTCTCTGCTACTATGTGTTCGTAACTGGAAAAGGTGATCTGTAAAAGGGCTGCACTCCTCTTCCTATGGATTTCATAAAGCACAAAGTCCTAACGTTTGTCAGAGGTCCTGGATTTATTAATCCTCCTCTGAATGAAAATCCTCTCCCAGTGCTGTGGGGATATAGACACTTTTCTTTCTGGCTCCATTTCAGCAACCAGCTCTGTGCTCAACAGCTGATTTGCTTCTTCCTCCAGTGTCTTGTGTGTGTTAATCACATGATGGTGCTGGCTTGTTTTTCTTGATGTGTCTCCTGTTGAAGTAAATGCCTAAAGAGTTGTTGTATTAAGGACTTTTGACATTGCTAGTTCAGAAAAATAAAAACTGATATCCAAGTAAGAGGTACCTTTTTTTTTTTTCTCTATGCTCAGTGGCTGGCAAGGATGCTGTCCACTATGAGGCTTCATGTGCTTGGAACTGAAAGGGTACCAGAAATCATTCACCCTTCAGCTGTGTATCTGTCTATGGTTTTTGCAAGGGATGGGACAAGGAATAGGACCCAGAGGCATTCCTATGCAAGGAACAGCTGAAAATATTTGGGCCTCCCAGGGAAAAGAAGCTGAGTTTGGTTGAGGCAAATGCTGCCTGCATCACTGGTTCAAAGAGGAGACATTTGGCTCCAGTCAGGCGGCGCAGGTTAAAGTGACTAAAACATCCTGAAGTGCTATGGGAAGTTCTGCTCAGCGGTGGGCAGGCAATGGAAGCTGTCGCTGACCTATAAACAGGATGAGGGAGCAGCAGCAGCAAAGTGCAGAGACAGTCGCTGGCGCTACGCTGACAGGCAGACACATAAACAAAGGGAGGGAGGAAGCTCTGTTTATAGCTGGAAAAGAAACCCCAAACTATAGGATGGAAATTATGGACCTACGTGGCTATAAATAGCTAAAAAGCATAATGGGACTTAAAAGATTTAGTTGTGACATAAAGACTCCTTGCAGAATGGACTACATAAACTCACTACTTTTTATTTTTTTGTTTAAGTGATGTGGGTTTTTTTGTTCTCCTCATATATTTAATATTACTGATCATGCTTAACTGGCTTATTTGATCAGGGAGGAGAAAATTCACATAAATCAAATAATAACATTGTGTTCTTTTGTAGAAATGAAGCAGCTAAAAAAAGCTGGGAAGCAGCCAGACTTTTCAGTCAGTTGTCTAAGAGACCCAGTGAGCAGTAGTCTTGTGTTTGGGTATGAAATATTGTTTTATTAGATTGGTAATAATACTTTGGAAGCCAAAGGGTGAGGACGACATAGTGATATTTTGTTGAGCTTTTAATTGTGTTCTCAGGGTTTGGGGATATCAATCAGAAGGCAAGTGAGAGTGTCATGCCCCATACATTATTCTGCCAGAGGAAATGGGGATGGGAAACAATCTCTATGCAACCACTTCAAGATGCAGATGAGTATTGTCTTTCTACCTACTACTTAGGCAGTTAGGGAGCTTCACCTGCAGCTTTTGCTGGACCAGCAGATTCAGTTCAGTGGGTTTTTGTGCCAGTTGTGGTAGTTAAGAAGGTTTTGAACAAAAATAGGTAGGGATAATTTTATTACAAAAAGTTTTTATGCTGAGCATGAAGTGGTGATATAATGCCAACAAAGTAGGTATACTTAAAACATTTTGTGGAAGTGGTTTTTTGTTTTTTAGTGGAATTATTTGTGCTAGAAAAGAAGAATTGAATTTTAAAAACAAGCAGTTACTTGGAATAAGATGCCTGCTGGCACTTTTTTACCAGATAACATTTCTGTGACCTTTGAGGAATTTGTCTAGCAGTTCTGCTATGGGCTATTATGCTTGAGATTTTAACTTTGCATTTTCATTTGTAAGCATCAAACTGCTTTCACAATGGCCTTTCTGAAAAAAACTAATAAGTATTATTGTTTTATACACACATCATAAAAATCTTTGTTTACTAGTTTCTGGTACTGTGTGCAGACATGAATGTACAAAGAACAAGTGAAGTTTGTCTCTAAAAGTCGAGGAGAGGTAAACCTTTTTATGGCCTCAAGCCACCTGCCCTAATAGATATTGCATAACAACTTCAGTTTCATTCAGGGTGGCACTGTAATTTCCAGCTTCACTGTCAGACTAATTTCTTTCACAGCAGGGCATGCTGTGCTTTCTGCACTTCCACAACTGAGCTTCTTTACGAAGGTTCAGAGAGGAAATGTCAGAACCTCTGTAGCAATCTGCTTGTCCATCCAACAAATGTCCTCAGCCTGTTAATTCTTTCTCTCATGGTTTCAGGGTCAGGCTAGGAAGAAGTAAGACTTTTGTTGTAAGATCTCTACAGGAGGTGTTTATACCCAAAAAATTAATGTTAAGTTAATGTTCTTTCTTTACCACTGTCTGGTTTCTGACTGAAGGGGAATTTTTTGCCCTGTCCTATTTGCAGTTCCGTGCTCTGCAAAGCAGTCACTGTTGTGTAAGCTGGCTGCTTGTTTGTGCTCAAGCTCTATATGCCTTATGACATTCTAGGGACCAAGCCTTAGGCTGGGAAGTGGGAGACCACTGTCACAAGCAGCAGCATTCCCTACCAAAGTTTATCAAAGACACAAATTAACAGATTGACTGTGAAGTGCTGGAACTTTTCAGGGTGCTGCAGACTTTTGGGACATCTTGACCCAACTCAGTATTGACCAAGTCCTTTTCTGAGGAGCTCACCTGGTGCTGAGCTCCTCTGAATGGCTCTGCCATGTTTCTAAGTAGCTTACTTGAATAAGGCCGTGTTTGGAGGACTAGGGTGACCACTGCCATTAAAATAATTTCTGTTGCTCTGCTACTGAAAGGAACAATGCCATTGTAATGTACATATAAGCTGTGGCATTTGCATTATAGTTAGAACTTTTTTAAATTCTCTCTTTGTCATTGCATTTATTTCCTTAAGCTATCTTAGAAAGTTAAAAATATGAGAAAAAGAAAGCGCAAAGGGAATGCTCTGAAAATTAATTTAAATTTTCTCTTCTGTTTTTCTCAGATGGAGGAGCTGGTGGTTACGTGCTGCACTGCTTGGTGGATAAGCGCCTGGCTATAGTAGGTTGAAAGGAAATCAAGGGTGGTGCTGCTAACATTCCACCCTCAGCTCCCTATTCACCTCTCATCATCCACCCTTGCATTTGAACTCAATCGTTTTACCCACCCACCTAGTTTCCATGTGAAATTGTGCTAATGGATGTCAGTCCCACAATATGCAGGGAGACTTGAGCTGTTTTTATAATTTGCAACTTTCTTTTGAATTTCAAGTGTTTTCAACTTGTGAAATCCTGATTCGGGTCAACATCCAGACTCTATCCATGTGTGCGTAATTCAAGGATCATAGCACATAAAAGTAAGAGGTGGATCATCAAAATTTTGCTGTGGTTCAGGGACATTAGGTACCGGGATTTTGGTACAATTCTGTGTCTAACAGGAAGGAAAGGGCCAGAAAGGGAACTGATAATGATTTGAATGGAGTAGGACCTTGGGCAATTGTGCTCTGCATGCCCTGCAAGCTCTGCACAGTCTTTAACACTGATGAAGCATTAGAGATAGATGTGGTGCCAGAAAGAGGTTAGTCCTTCCAGGAACATTTGCCATAGTTTTATGTCCTCTCATCTCCTACCTGCATGTTGCCAGAACTAGAGCAACACAGCAGAACACCAGACTTTACACACCTTATCTACATTACCCTCTTCCAAAGGCCTTTCACTTTCCCTTCTCAGTCCAAACTTCCCTTTTTCTTTGTTTTGTCTTCTTCTTTTAGTTTCCCTCCTTTTCCTCATTCCTTTGGTCTATTGGAAATCTCCCTCATGCCAGGAGAGGTCCAAACTGAACTAGTATATCAACAGGGCATCTTGAAGGAAATAAGCACCAGGTTGCATTGTGAACTTTTATGGCACTTGCAGCATGGCCTGTTTTTACAATCGACTGGTGAGAGAAGATGTTCAAGAGGATGTATTTGGCAGCAGAGCAGGGCGTAGCAGCCAGGTGAGACTCCTGGTGCAGAGTGGCCAAGACTCCCTGCCTAGGAAAAGATAAACAGGTTTTATTCTGGGCCATAGAG